>CM075495.1:22307500-23740000 GCA_037950675.1 Hypophthalmichthys molitrix | reverse complement strand
TTACCTGTCCCACTTTCGGTGGAATAAAGTCCTGCTCAGATGTATTACAGTAGCTGCTTTCGGTCTAAACAAAAGGAAGTTTAAAGTAACAATTTCTGCAATAATGTGTTTAATTACCCACCAAATTTGTACCAAATATTAACATCTGCACTGGACAAAATATTTAGACCTACCTTGCTTAATTTGAAATGTCCTAAATACATGGAAGTGCTAAAAATTTGAAATAAATGTTATAGAAAGGATTAAATTTTACTTTCTAAGACATGTTGAGACATTGTTACAACATTAATTTTATGTTTTAAAACAAATTATAAGTAAACTATTTGTGTTTCTTGAAAATTATTGCTGCAAATAATGTTTTGGCAGATAGAACCTTATAATTCCAAGCGAAAAGTGTTTTTTTTTAGAATTAGAAGTTTCTATCTGCGTTTGACCCGTTCCAAAAATCCCCATTTACAAATTTGAGAGGATTTTGATATTGTATAGTTAGAATACATTTAAGGTCCCTGTTATTTTCATGTTTGAAAGAAACTTGTTCCCCATATAAGTTTTGCTATATGTAATGCAAAAACTTTGAAGCTCAATATCTCAAAACTGCTCAGAACGCAGATAGAACCTTATAATTCCAAGTGAAGAACTTGAATGTCACAGGCATACCTTGGAAAAAAGTATTCATTCAAGTATCTTATTATCAGGTATCTAATTATTGTAGGAAATATTTATTCAAAAAGTTAGCATATGAGTGAACATGACTGCAAAATAATTACTTGCGTCTGAGAATGACCCTGAATTCAGATCGATGGGCCAGGTCCAAATGCTGCAGCACAGCATGACTCCAGGACAGGTAGCTGGTTCTACACCTGGTACAGATCAGGGTCTCTGTCACCAGCTTGTAGTATCAGTACCTGTCGTACCCTCCTGTGCAGACCACCGCCACACAGCTGATGCCTGGCACAGGCAGGGTTAGTACATTGGAGCCGCACCTTCCATAGCCTATATGGCTTCCAGAGCAAGAGCCGCTGTGAAAAAAATCTATCAGGTGTTGGAGCTTGGTGGTACAACAGGGCTGGTGGTGGGGGGTGTTACCACACCTATAAGTTTTCACGCAGCTCCAGCTTTTCCTTTGCACCAACCCTAAAATGTGCTTCTGACACCCACTTCTGGTCCTGCTGTGGCATTGTCTGTGGCCACAGTAGTGGGAGATCCAAAGGGTCTTCTGGCTGAGATGAGACCTGCTGATATTATCAAAAACACTGGTTTAAGTAAAAGCTAAGACAGCATTAAATGACAAAGGTATGTTTATATGTATTTTGAATGACATCTTACTGGGCTGCTCACAACAGCAAACTCAGAAATAGTCAATGGTGTTGCTGTTTCTTTGATGCGTTGTGATCTCTGAGCTGGAGGAAGGAAGAAGGAAGAGGAGGACCGGATGACAGGCCGATGAGGTTTGGGGGATGGAGGAGGACGAGGATCAGAGGGTGGGCATGAAGCTGCGGCTGAACTGGAGTGCTCTAATGTCTGTGGAGTCAAACGTTATGATTAATCTATTAAGGGGATTGTGAATTGTTTTTTAATTAAATAAAATTATGTGATGATGTCATGATAAAGTCATGATGTCTTTCATATTAACCTGAGAGGTTTTCCTCTGGGTGCTCAAATTGGGTTTTGCTGCTGCCACATGTGAGCCTCTAAACCTTGACTTTTCAAACTGAAAAGGTTTGTCATAGTCAGTGATAACAAAACCCTAACACTATAGGAAAAGGTTGAAATGTTTCAATGTCTGCAGTAATGCCTGCAGTTTGGCCGTCTTTGCAGGACGTGACACTTCACTGATGGAGGGTGTGCTTTGGGCACACTCTGTGATGCATCCACTGTGGCTGGTGGATAAACCTATAATACATAAACAAAGATATGCCAGACATAATATTATACAGTTTTCCTAATTTGATTTTAGATATGAAGAGACATTGATATCGCAAGCACATCTATTTATGCAATTTGAACTAGGCTAATTGAAGTTACCTTGTGAAATCCGCAAATAGATTTCTGAGCTTCCTTCAGAAGGGTGGTCTGCCCCCTCATTTGCAGAGGGCACTTTTCTATCTGTGAACATAAAGTATAGCTATGACACTGTTGTCCACGTTATCTCAAAACAGCAATAAGTCATATGAATATTACATTGTATTTACATTGTAAATAATAACTTATCCATAAACATAAATAAAAATAGCACAATGTACCGTCTGGACCAATCAGACACACAATTATTCATTATATTTAATGAATTATCCAGAAACTCACACTAATAGGGTCTCTTTTCTTTGTGCCCATTGGAAATCCCGCTGCAGCGGTGTCTTTGAGAGCGATGGACACCTTCAGACCGTCGTCCAGGGGAATTAGCTCAAATGGTAGAGCGCTCGCTGCGCATAAGAAGGGGCCCAATCTTTACGCCCGCACGCAAGCGAAAAAGACGCAGAAAACGGGAATACGCCGGCAAATTTCCCCTGCAACAATATTCGTGCAATATTCCTGTGCATTATGGGGGAGTGTTAGTTACATGTGAAACAAGTCACCCTCCGCGGTCTGGGCTCGAACCCATGGTCTGCGCGACAAAGTATCCAAGGACGTCCTCCCATCTGTCGACTACATGTGTATTGTTAAGTGTGCAATCAACTGCGCAAAATAAATAAATATGAATCAATATAATATGTCATAGATAACTAAATCTATGACATATTATTATATTGATTGATATTTATTATTTTGTGTATATTATTTTTAAAAAGCATATTACATGTTTATGGTAAAGAAAATGAATAAAAATGTTTCTTCAAAGATGTGTTTTTTTGTCTGGGATATGATTTGATTGATATGATTTATCAAATTTATCTGATCAAAAGACACTTCAACTGTAAAATGTTTTATTAAAATGAATACACACAAATATTGAAATGAGTACACACACATACACATTAGATACTAATTTTAAAATTCTTTTTGAATATATCAATGTCTTTTACAATATACTGCTTATTTTAGGACTGAGAAAGCAAAAAACTTCTTAAGCTTTGTTTAGTCATGCTGTCTGTAAATAACAGATATATTATTCTTATGCTTACATGTGCAATTAAAACAGATAATGTGAAAAAAAAATGATGAATGATTCTCCTTCAAATAATAAACGTATATCTTACAGGTTTAAAATAAGAATTTTAATAACTATATATATATATATATATATATACACACACACACACAATATATACAGGACAATATGAAAGAGTGGACCCATGTAATATATACAAATATATACAGGACAATATGAAAGAGTGGGCCCGTGTAATATATACATATATATACAGGACAATATGAAAGAGTGGGCCCGTGTAATATATACAAAATATATACAGGACAATATGAAAAAATGGGCCCATGTAATATATACAGGACAATATGAAAGAACAGGCCCATGTAATATATACAAATACATACAGGACAATATGAAAGAGCGGGCCCATGTAATATATACAAATATATACAGGACAATATGAAAGAGCGGGCCCATGTAATATATACAAATATATACAGGACAATATGAAAGAGCGGGCCCATGTAATATATACAAAATATATACAGGACAATATGAAAGAGTGGGCCCATGTAATATATACAAAATATATACAGGAAAGATATTATTTATTAAGGAGGTGGAGGTTGGCATTTATTTTGCTGCCGCTGTTCTGCCAACCAGTCATCTAGGGATTTGCCATTTGAGGTACGCAAGCAAAATGTGGCGTTACCATACCGGCTATGGCCAAACTCTTTAGTTTTGGGCTGCCCACATTTGCTGCACATGTTAAAAGTAACCCCTCGCACATACTTCCTCTTAGGGACTCCGCTTTCCTTCTCCAGGGCCCGTCGGCGCCTGTTCCTCTGGGTGTAACGGGACACAGGAGCAGCAGAGGCAGAAGCAGGCGGAGCTGGGCCTGCACTGGATGTCGAAGCACCAGAAGATGGAAACACCATTGACAAAGTCATGTCTGGGTTAAGGACTAGTGTGCCTAACAACGACCCAGGTGCTGAAATGGGCTGCACAACTCCTGATGCTGTGGGGGCAGGTGCGATGGGGCACTCCCTGGGGGCAGCAGCTGGCTGTCGACCTGGTCGCAGAAGAGGAGCCTGTCTTTCTCGATTTGGCGGAAGGATAAATTGATCCTTTGGGCCTGATGTCGATGGTGCTTCATCCAATTTTTCCCTCGGCGGAGGAAGCTGCGTATCAGCCACAGCAATTGGGTCAGGTGGAGTCAGTCCCTGAGCGAGGACACTCATTTCCTGATTCTTCTGCCGCCGTTGAAACCTGAAAATAAATTACTTGTATTATATATATGTTTAGAAGTACTCATTTAATTTGAAGCAAATAATGTGCCTTGCTTACCACTGAATGAGTGTCCTCTGGTTTAGCTCAAACAGCTGGATCACTGTTTCATCCATCAGCCTGCGACTGTTAAGCACCAGCTCTTGGATGTGGTGGTAATCCGAGAGGATTTTAGACCACCTGGGGGTGCAAACTCCAGCCTTCTTGGTCGGGGACTTGTGTAAATTACACAGCTTCATACAAATGGCCTCAACCAAGCGGCTGGTGCTGGGCCACTGTGCTGGATGTCCAATCAGACACCGTTTCACACTCTCTACACCCGGTGTGACACCAGACCGCTTCGGTGCCTTAAAGCGCCCATGTGTCAGATGATGCTGATGTCGAGGCTGATAGTTGACCCGCTGTTTATCGATATCAGGGAGAGCTGTCCACAGCTGGATGGCCTCTGTTACCTGCAGGTCAGTGAGGTAAGGAGCCTCACGAAGACTCACCAGGTAACCAGCCAGATCCTGGACCTTGTCCCACCCAGCGATGCCATCGGGTCCAATGACTGCTCCCTAATAAATGCAGATTAATGTTAATATATGTGACACATCAGCCAGTGATGCTGGGGATTGAGGCAGAGGCAAAGATGAGTAGCTGTTTGCAAGATCACGGCAGGGGTCACCCTCATACAGCACTGGAACTGTGATGTCCTCCATGATCTCTTCCTCAAACCCCTTATCTTGCAGGTCCTGGTCATCAACTTCCTCCACCAGCCTGTCTTCCTCCTCTGGGTTCTGGAGCACTGGAGTCAGTGTTTTGCCAGTCTGGCTGTAAAGGTACTCCATTCCCAGCAATTCACCTACAGGAATAAAATGGAAAAAAATTAATTGTTATTAACATTTTGTCTAGTACATTAAAGGCTAAATAGATAACTTAGTAGAATATTACAAAAGAACAAATTAATGAATTTCTTGCCTGTATATGCTCCAGGAGAGCGATAGCGCTCACCCCAGGGCTTCCCAAGGACTGTTCGGCTAAGCTGCTCCACAGCCTCTCTCATGGCACTGCCATATGACCGGAGGGTGGAAGCACCTTTTATGGTGTCTTCCATTCGGTCATCATTCCAACGCATCAAGCCCTCAAGGAGATGAAAATGCGCATCACTGGCACTGGTTCCTAAAATACACTGTACCTAAAAAATACACTGTACGTGCTTCCGCTGTTCTTTCCATATCTGCTGGATCCGTTCATGGTCCAGCAGAGGAACACCCAGAGTGTCCTTCCCGTCCGCACTGTCAAACAGATCAATCAGTGATCCAATCAATCTGGTGGTCTCCTCCACACCCCTGGTCCTCCTCTGGCAGTGCAGTGCCAACTCCCTCCGGGTAATGCTCACCCTCCTTTGCACGGCGAAGAGCAGCCACATCCTCTGGATCCCACTGAAAGATGCACATGGACAGACGTGCCATGAAGATCCCGTAGAGCGGATGAGCCTCTGTCGTGACACCTGCAGCAAATCGCCGCATGAAATGCCAGATGTCGAGGCGCACTTCAAGCTCATCCCACTCCGAAAACATGACCTTCACCCGAGACTGGCCGGTTTGACAAGTTTGTCATAACAATAAATTAATACATGTAGAACTGCTGTAGGGAAAATTCAATATTCACACTCCTACTCACAGGGTTTAATTGGTGACATGAGTTTTCTCGCCAGCTGTGAAGGAGATAAATATTTGCCACGCGCCAAGAGCGCTTTCACAGTGGCGGTCTGCTGTGCACCAGTTCGCATGGCTCCAGGTGGAGGTGCAGAGGTACTGGAGGTTGCAGGTGGAGGTGTAGAGACACTGGAGGTTGCAGGTGATTGTGCAAAGGCACTGAAGGTTGCAGGTGGACATGCAGAGACACTGAAGGTTGCAGGTGGACGTGCAGAGGCACCCCCCACCCCTTTGGATCTATACGATTCACATAAATAACATATTTTGATTTCAAAACGGCGAATTTCGCCGAAAATAATAATTCAATCATAATTAAACCACAGCCTTACCCAAAGCCGTTAGATACCTATTGCAAAGATGACAATAATAGCGGTCGGCGATTGGTCAAAAGTAAGCAATAGGAGAGAAACGCGATTGGTCAAAAGTAAGCCACGGGAGAGAAACGCGATTGGTCGAAAGTAAGCCACGGGAGAGAAACGCGATTGGTCAAAAGTAAGCCACAGCAGAGAAACGTGATTGGCTCATGTGGGCTTACTTTGGCTCAATCGGTAGGAACCAGTAGGCGCAAGCGAGAGGTAGTGGGATCGATGCCTGCATTCTCCAGGTGGGGCCCTGCCCTTTTACGCTCACTTCTGTAATGGGACAGTCTGCGCTTTTATGGCATGATGGGACACTGCCTAGATGAGCTCTTGAGGCTCGCTGCTGATGAAAAGGTTCGTCAGACGGGGTCCTGCTCACATTCATGAGCAAAAGCAGGTCCCACCGAGATTTGCATATATATAGATAGATAGATAGATGTAGTAGCAGTTAGTGATATAGTCTAGAATGGCAGTCATGTAGGCCACACCACCTACAAGTTCCAGACCTTTTTTTGGTTATGACAGGTGGTCGGTCTCCTCCGATGAGAGGTGTAGTCTTTTTTGTTTGGGGTACTCCAATGTCATGTAATTAGGCCAATTACATGATTACCATTACATAGCAGCAATGCTTTATAATGAATTCCATAATATACTGATTTTTTTGTTGTTGTTGTTGTCTAAATCTGTGTCCCTGCTCTTTTCTTCCAAGGGAGAGAAAACAGGGCTATCGCTTTGATTCACCCCTGTACTAATGCAGCTTAAGTGCCTCGCACAATAGCTGTAGTCAGAGGGTAGAGATGTTAGAACCAAGTCATGCACTGATCCCTTGGTGCTTCAATTTGGATTTGAACTGCTAATTACAGGTCTAGTGCACTTCACATATTTGACTTCATACTGATCATTAACTGCATAGTCACAAGTTATGACATATTAAGACAATATTTTCAAGAGGTGAAAATTGCTATATAATATATTCTTGTGGAAAATCCCTCTGAAATAAGACTCATGACAATAACTTAACAGGAATGTATTTTAGCTGCAGTCTTTCAGCATGGAACAGAAACACTGCAGATGAATTGGAATAAGGGAGTGGATGGCTATGGAGTACATAACGAACTACACATCTGGTTGTCATTTGAGACAAGGTGTGTAGGTGTAGGGTGAGTAGGGAAGGGGTTTCACTATTAATGTCCTTTAGGTTTATAGAAACTCTTTATAGAAATGTGAGAAATGTGATGTGTCTTCTGCCTTCTGTGTTAAAGCTGCTGACAAACTATAATATTTAAAGCAAAGAAGCAGCTGGATGTGTCTGAAAATAAACATTATGTCTATGCTTCATTCACTAAATTTCAGTGGATTTTGTGTTGTCCAAATTAATGATTCTCAGCAAACTATAACTGAAAACTAACAAAAGTAGTATATAAGGGATGTTTTGTCTTACAGCACAATTTAGTTGTTTTAAACATCCAGTGTCAGACTCTTGAAGAAAGGGAGACAGTCAGCCAGTGTGCAGCCATGTTTTACCTGGAGGGGCGACTTTAATGCTGCAATGGAACAGTTGAGTGAAGAATTTCATATTAATGAACATTGCATCCATTGTGCTGTCATGTAGTTTTTAGATGAATGAAAGGGAACTTGAATTGTGATATTTTGTAAAACTTGTGGATGGTCTGGGATGTTCAGGGTTGCATGCCGCGATGAAGGCAAATTCTAAAAATCTTTCGTATCTGTTCCTGGCCTAAGAGGACCCACTGACTGCCCAGGACCGCATTGATGTCTTCAGCACACACTTCGCAGACGAGGGAAGCAACCGCAGGCACTATGAAATTAGAACCCACACCTGGTTCTGTGACTTCTTGCTAGATATGGAAGATATGATGTTTCAGGTATTTTTATTTATTGACCCAAGAAAAGAAAAGCTGGGCATGTGATCAGCTAGACAAAAAAGAAGGTATTAATAGAGTTAATGAAAATATTAAGAAGTATTGATATAGTTATTATGATATGATATCATTATTATTATTATTACAGTTTAGTTTACAGAACAACAGTAAAATTACAATACTAACATTTATGGATGTCTTTATTTCTTGCTTTCAAACATTAAATCATTGAACTTTTATTTTGACGGAGAACCACAGGGAGATCCAGGAAGACGTTTCTCTTTGACAACAGATTCATAAACGATTGTCATTATGGATGGTTGGTGCACATTGTGTTCCCAAATGCAAATTCCCAAATTAGCAACTCAAACACACAGCACTTGCAGAGCTGCATTTTTTGTGAATCGTTGCCTTTTACTCAATGCAGCGTGTCAGACTATATATTTATAATTACATCACAACCTTTGCGATTTGAAGATCGCACTGAGACAAATCACATCACATCCATGCATTGTCAAAAATCATTAAAAATTACCAGGCAACTGGTGAATATCACCATTTCAGTGGCGATTTTTACTCGCATTTGCCGCTTTGAACCCTAGCAAACATGCTTGTCCCGAAAATTTTGCAGTTTATTTAGTAATTAAGGCCATTTCGCGATTTCAATCATCATACAGTTACAAGCCCCGATGCAACAGAGAACGCTACAAGTCATTTATGCCTACTGCTGTGAGACTTTACAATTCCCCTATCTTGTGCCGAGGTTTCATTAACCTTTCACCCTAGAAACCGGGTCTCTCCACTTATTTTATAGCTGTACTTAAAGGTGCAATATGTAAAATTTATTCCTGCTAGAGGTCGCTAGAGGCCTATTCAAAACAAAGGCGTAGCTTGATGACGCCAAGTTTGAGCGCGGAATCTTGGGTGGTCTTCACCTCACAGCCGGTGCAAAAGAATTGGGATATGACTCGGGAAGAAATCATGTTCATGGAGGCGATTATTAACGTTACTGTAGTATGAAGCAGAGCAGGACAAAGTGTTGTGGGAGCTGAACGAGGCCGCTGGAGCGATTGCGCAACACGCCTCATGAGTAGCGGAAGTTTTATTATGTCACAGTCGCTGGCGCCGCTTCCGCTTTTCCGGTCATGAGTATGAGGTAACGCAGCTCTGTTTATCATATTAGATATTTGAGAGTGTTGAAAATGATGTTATGACGTTACTCTGTGCGTTCGCTCGATGGCTGCTGTGAGACTCTTGTTTGAGACACACTGCAGTAAGCTAGATCGATTTTAGAATATCATATTAATAAATGCTGGATGGCTTGTGTTGATAAATGGCATGCAATTAATTTTAAAACCTATTGTATGATGGAGAAAATTCTGTATTACTGTTACTAAAAATAAAGCTGCATCTGATTATGCTATGTTAGCTACTTAACAAAATAGTGTTTTTCTCTGAGGCATGGTAAAGCATGGTACTCGCAAAAAATCAAGAAAATTAGATTTAAACAATAAGACTAAACGTGTTGAGCTATATAACAACAATTCGTTTTCTGTCTATAAACGTAACCAAACAGTTGTTCCCTTGCCTATTAAAACATATAATATATTAAAGCGTCTTTGGTGTTTCCATGGTTTTTACAAAATAAAATCGGAAACCGAGGGTTAACGCGGGTATGGCGCAATTGACAGGCGACTCCTCACACATCCCGGAGCCTTGGTTAAAATTGCAATTTTCTCACGATTTACAAATAGTTGGAAACATTTGGGATATTGTAAGTACTCAAGTGAACAAAATGTATAACACTGGCCTAGTGGTTTTTGGATATTTTACTGCAAAATTCTTACATATTGCACCTTTAATGCATTTAATTATCAGACATAAATTCTGCTATAATTACTATTTTTATAGTTTGACTGGAATTTGATTTATATTTCATTCTATTGTGTCTTTTTATTTATTTGTCTATTTATTATGTGTATAGTGTATTTGTGTGAATTGTGAGTATTTTACTGTCTTTATGTATTGCTGCTAACGCACCTTAATTTCCTACATGGGTTCAATAAAGTGCCTAGGGGTTCACCTTCTTTCGGCCATCCTACACACAGGTGACTGACTGACTGCTCACACCAACCGGAGGGCAAATTGCACAAAGTCAAAGGAGTCAGGTAGGCTAAGAAAGTCTTTTGAAAGTGGCTTGGAGTCACAGCACACATGAATATTAAAGTCTCCCAGAATTAAAATTCTATCATAACTAGTGACAATTTCGCCCATAAATTCAGCCAAAAATCCTTATTTGCATGGGGTGGTTGATATATAATAACAAAAACCACCGGATTTACCAGAGAAAGTTAAAATAGCTGGGCTTCAAAAATGCTGCAAGCCCCAGTTAATAGACAGCGACAAATGTGAGAGTTTTTAAACACTGTCGCCAACCCCCACCATGGCCAGATACCCGAGATGAATTAAAAAATTACAGCCCTGTGGCACTAGTTCAGTGAATAGACTTAAGTCTCCAGTTTTAATCCAAATTTCAGTAATACATAAGATATCCAAGGAGTGCAAAGTCGTTTAATATAAACATCTTTTTTTTACCAGAGAGCATGCGTTGATCAAAGCCACATTAAGTAGCAACGTATCTCCCTGGAGCTGCATTGATCTACACAACGGCCGAAGATTAGAAGTTTTCACTCCACAACGACGAACACGGGGAGGAAGATGGTGCGGAGACATGAAGAGAAGGCTGGGAACAACAGGTCAAAGCCATCTATACAATGCATCCAGTGGACGCCAGAGAACACTCTGTTCACGGGCCATCCCGTTGTAATTGGCCCAATATACAAAGGAGACGGCCTCTCAGCAGACGCCGACCATGCGCCCATACTCAGCGGGCGCCAGTGAACACGCCTTTCACAGACCATCCGAGGCCAGGTTTACAAAGAAGGCTGCTTCATGGTAGATGACGACCATGCAGAAGATCTAAGCTGAATAGGAGAGCTGAATATATATATTTCTTTCAATGCCACAGCAAAATTTAATGCAAGTACAAAGTTATCAGGCTTACTGAAGACATGCAAACATTCTAACTACTAATTACAAGAACAAATTAAAAAAAATTTCCCAGGTAGGTCTATGTAAGCAATAAGGTACGAGAGGCTGTGCTGTATCGCGAATAAGTCACGGCTGAAGGGTTTTATTAGGCACGACGCAAAGCGGAGTCTCAGTAACTCAGTAACACATGCAAATAGAAAAAACACCAGCAAACAAAGAAAACATCTTCATCAGTCTGACAACACATGCGCTGCAAAAGTTCACAACACATGCAAATACAGAAACGTGCTGCAAAAGTTCACAACACATGCAAATAGTGAAACGTGCTGCAAAAGACCACAATACATGCAAATAGAGAAATGCGCTGCAAAAGTCCAAAACACAAATGGAGAATAAATTGCATAGATGAGTGAGGAGAGTTTGGGCAAGGCGGTGTCCGATTTCTTTGAGATTTTCTCTCCAGATGAGTTTTATTGCTTTATTGCAGGGTGCTTGATCTCAGCTTTCGTCTTAGCAGGAAAATGAAGTCTTACATGCTCATAATGCACATACGATCAGACTGTTAAGATAAACAAAAAAACTCACCTTTCAGGTACACACCACTGAAGAGTAGACATTGAACAATCCCAGCCAGCGGTCCCAGCCAGGTAAGTCACTGTGTTCCCTTATAACATTTTCATTGTGATCTGTGCCAGTCCCGGCGCCAGGACAAACGATTTGGGGGGGTATTATTTTGCATTAAATAATATATATTTTTAATAGTTTACTTTATTTTATGTCTTAAATCCCAGTCAATTATTCACTGCAGAAAGTGAAACTAAAAACTCAGCGATGAGAGCTCTATTTCAACATGTTCTGATAACACTATTTAACCTTAATTTATTTCTTAATATTTCTCTTGTGGCCCATGCATATTGAAAAAAAATGCGAAGAGATGTAAGTGTTAAACAAGTTGTTTTTTTTAAATGAGGAGTTTTATTACAGCGTGTCGGTTATGTGTGATGCACTATAAATTATTGCAGGGCAAATTAAAATATTAATTTAATTCTAAAAGTAGCCTAAGCATCATCATCATCATTCAAATCATCGCAGAAGGAAATACAAAAAAATACTTTTACAAGGGAGCATGAAATTTCTTCGCATACCTTCCATCAATTGGCCTATTTGATCTATCCCTTCACCATTACACTGACTCAGTTAAGTAAACATTGTTTGATAGCACCAGCTTTTCTCTGCCCGAGTCATGCAATAAATGTAACATATGCAACCAATTAAAGGCACAATATGTACAGTAGGATTTTTGGATTAAAATATCCAAAAACCACTAGAACAATGTTATATATTTTGTTGACCTGTGTACTTACATTATCCCAAATATTTCCAAGAATGCTTAAATCCAGAGAAATGTGCAATTTTAACAAGGACACAGGCCGTGTCGCTGCGTCGCCTATCAGTGACATCATACCCGCGTTACCCTCGATTTCCGGTTTTATATTGTAGAAACCATGGAAACACCAAAGACGCATTATATTCCTCATCTGTCTAATACAACATATTATATGTTTTATTAGACAGATGAGGAACTGTTTGTATTCATTCATCGACTGAAAACTAATCATGTTATATAGTTTCTTGTTTAAATCTCGTTTTCTTGATTTACCGCAAGTACCATGTTTTACCATGACTAATATTGATCTAGCTTACTGCGGTGTGCAACAAGTGTCTCATAGCAGCTGCCAAGTGAATGCACAGAGTAGCATTATAACAACTTTCAACACACAAATGTATCTAATATGATAAACAGTGCTGCTTTACCCCACATACGCTAGACCAAAAAAAGCGGAAGCGGCGACTGTGGCATAATAAAAGTTCCACTGCTCTCAAGACATGTTGCGCTCGTCTCTCATTAGCAATCTCTCCAGCTGTCTTGTTCAGCTCTGACATCACTCGCCCTGCTTTGCTTCATATTACAGTAACGTTAATAATCACATCCATGAACATGATTTCTGCCTGAGTCCCGTCCCGATTCTTTTCCACTGGCTGTAGACATGAAAACAACACATCCCATGATTCCACAAAATCAAGGATAAATGACTGAATAAGCGGCAAAAATTTACATATTGTGGATTTAACAGATCAAATATTCACATATCCCTGTGATCTCCCAGATGAAGGTTAGTTATAAAGTAACTAACAGTTTAATTTTTAACAGTTTGTGAATGACTCATAATTGTATCCTAATTTAGTTACTTGGTGTTTGGTAATGAAGGGCCTACTTTGCATCAGCAACACTGACTCAATGACAAACAAGTCATTCATAAGAAGACAACTGATGGCTCCTGTATTCATAGCAAGTAGTTTATAACAAATTAAGCAATTGATTGTTAATCATAAATAGAGGGGGCTGCTGCTCGGTATAATAGTTTTCAAGAACATTATGTAAATTGGAAAACTATTTAGCCTAGACTACTAAAACGAACACCAAAACTTAACATCTGTTCTGAACTTAACAAGTTTCTACAAACCACTGAGTAAGCACCAATCAGAGGCCGCATTTTTATGATGTTATCATGTAGACTTCTTACAAAGTATTTTAAAACTACAAAAATACAAAACACTAAAGTATTTTGATACAAAATACAAAGCCATTTTCATCAACCCTATCAAATACAAATTACAAAATACTATTTTGTATTTGAAATACATGTATCATAAATACTGCCCATCCCTGCCATACGCAATAGCGTTCGGTGTAATTCTAAAACTTATTGCTTATTAAAACTAATTTTGATGTCACTGTATAGTATTCTATTTGAACCTTATTGTGGATCTTTAAGGCGCCATTTTAATTATTGCAGTCTCAGTAACTGTTAGTTTACCTCACTGTGTCACTCAATGTTGCCTATATTGATAAGAAATATGATATATAGCCTATGTAAAGATGTGTAGCAGCCTATCATTTAATTCAGTGATAGTGTGTAACCTACTGTATTTTCTACATTTCTTTGCAGGAAACCACACACATATACATAAACACTCTTCTCAAACAGCATCCTAAGATTATACTTATTCAAATTTGGATTCCAGTTTTGTTTTTTGGAAATCTGGAGTATTGCACCGCTTTTTAATGGAAGAGCATGGCTAGAACGAGGAAGCCAGTGTAACGCACATGATATCAGTCACAGCCTATCCTACATGACGGATAAAAATAACAAACAAATTATGTTATATAATTTTATTTCAAACGAATTAGGAAAATAAAGTGGGTTGAATCCAAATAGCTCTAAAAGGTTTTAGAATAGTTATAGAATAATCTGGCATCCTTCTGAAGGCACTCTGCCTGCACTTGAGGTGAATGCTCGGTTGATAATTATTGACTCATTATTGGCCGGCTCCTGCGTCAGCATCACACACATGCGTTGTGCTGTTTACATGTGCAGCTTTGGCCAATACTGAGCCGGCATTCGGACGTAAACACGGAAGCTTTCACTGTGCTTACTGTGGCAACTGCATAAGGATAATGACAGGGAAGAGAAGAGATTATTGAATAAAGGCATTATTTTTATTTTGTTTTTGCACACAAAAAGTATTCTCATCACTTCATAAAATTAAGGTTGAACCACTGCAGTCACGTTGACTATTTTAACGATGTCTTTAGTACCTTTCTGGACCTTGAAAGTGGTGATTATATTGCTTTCTATGGATGAGTCACCTCTCGGATTTCATCAAAAAATACCTTAATTTGTGTTCCAAAGATGAACGAAGGTCTTACAGGTGTGGAACAACATGAGGATGAGTAATTAATGACAGAAATATCATTTTTGGTTGAACTAACCCTTTATGTCATGATCACAAGAAACAACTTTTGTTTTGTCGATATCACAAGAAAATTAAATCGTGATCACGAGAAAACGAAACAAAAATAATTAGAATCCATGGCCTCTTAGGGTTACTGTACTTTGGGGTCGAAAGTCGGAAAAATTACAACTGGAAAAAAAAAATCAGAGGTGTCTCGGATGCAGCATTAGTTGCAGGAATTAGGAGGGCTGCTGTCCAAGGTGCTGAAATAAAAAACAGTGAACTTTACCAGAAACCAAGATTTGTGTTTGGTTTTATTTTTTTGTAAACACACTTGCAGACAGAAACAATCTTATTATGTCAACCTGAGTGGGAGCACATGCAGAAACTAATAAATTATTTTTTTTTATTAAGATATTTATTTTAAAAAGAATTTAAAAATGTGAAGTGTTTGTCATATACTGACAATAAAGAGTTTCAAACCACAATTAATGGTCTGGGGCTGTATTCACAAAACATTTTATCTTACCACTAAGAGTTCTCCTAAATAGCTGTTAAAAGTTATTAGGTAAGAGTTTCCTCTTTAAACCTATCCACAAAGCTGCTGAGACAAACATTTACCAAGGTGTCATGTTGCCATATTCAAATAAAGGTTTTAAAATAAATTGTTGCCATATTCAAATAAAGGTTTTAAAATAAAAATGTTGCCATATTCAAATAAAGATTTTAAAATGTAGGCTAAGTGTCACTAATTAAACAAGTACCTGTTCAGCTAATTGCCAGCCTCTACATGCCTGCATCTCAAGAGATTGCACAATTCAAGTGACAAATTGATGTTTTATAAAACAAAGTTCAGGAGGAGCACATTCAAATAACCTCCCCAATCTGCTTGAGAGGATTGAGGCATATTTACCCACAGCCAATTTACCAGTTACCTCAACAGTTTTCTGTACCCCTTTGCTATACCTCGACAGTTTTCTGCATCCCTCTGTCACTATTGGCTGGTTCCAATTCCCAGCCGGTGACATGGGGGCTAAATTCTGAGCTCAGTTTATATGCAAAGTTTTATAAAAGAGGTCCCAGGTGTAAACAGGAATGTGTCTGCCTTGTCTACTTGCGATCCAATCGACCAACACGCACCTTAATTACAAGGTGTAAACAGGGCCTTGGAATTTTAGACATCTTTATATCTATTTGCAAATATTTTTAGACTCAAATGAACTTTTTATGTCCACTTTTTATTTTTTATGTTTATATTAGAAAATATATACTCACTCATTTCAATACTGACACATGTATCAACTAGTTTTAACCACATTTGTCACTATTTGCATTTTAATACAAGTATGGTTTCTGAACCCAAACATTACAATTTTGTCTTTTAGACAAAATCTCACAATCTTTCAGTAGTAGTTTTTAATATTATTATATGTGTGTTATTTCTCTGAACGTTTCTGATTAAGACAGAGCAGTGTGTTGACAGGACTTTTATTTTGGTCGGGTGGTGTGGCGTCAATAGGCTGCGCCGCGCTCCTGCGTCTGTTGTGAGTCGACTGAAAAAAGGTTTGTGTTTCAAGCATTTAAGGCGTTTGAATCAATGCAAATCGATTTATAGTTTTTAAAAGCAATGTAAAATAATGGTTTATTATCGAATATAATGATGATGTGCTTTATCTAACATTAAGGAACGTTATATTTTGTGAGTATCTTTACATAAGTTACAGAGGAGGTACATCTCATTTCGTTCCCTATATCGTAAACACGCACTGGCAGATTAGGCACTGGCAAGTTGACTGTTGACTGTTTCGAATCCCTGGAATCACCGCACGCTGACGACACCTGCTTATGAAAATCATAGACATAATTGTCTTATTATTGGGAGGTGATAGGGTCTGCTCTAGCCTTATACCATTGGAAAAAAGCATATACATTTTTATATTTTGCTTGCCTTCATTCATGAAAAAGCATTGTATCATTATTAGGCATACTTATTTTTCATTAAACAACAATATAATACAATATTTATAATTAAATTACCCATTTTCTCTTTATTCATTAAAATGCATAATATCAGCATCATAGTGCGTAGCAGCCATAGTCACTCAAGTCGTATTATAGTTGGTAAAACCTAAAAGCCAAAGAAAGAAAACATTGATATTGTTTATTTTCCTTAGACCAGCGGCGCCTGCAGCTGGTGTGTACCATGAGAGGGAGCTAATTAATGCTGTTTTTATTTTTTACATAAGTTTTAAATTGATTATTAAAACCTATCTGTGTTGATAGGTTGACATATTAAGAAAAGCAAGAGAAAATGAGAATAAATAAAGGTGAGCGTTTGTGTGTTGTAAAGTCAAATGTGCATGGGTGGGCGTGGGGGATATGGGTGAAAAGAAATCCGATTGGCTAGTTTAGTTTAGTCGCTTTTTCCGCACATGAACAATGACATTACAGATAGTTAATGTTTAAAAACGGGCTCAAAATGAGTAATCGCTCTCTAAAACAGCTAAATTCGATTGAAACATTTGCAAAAGGCCTAAAACTATTAAGTAGGGATGGAGAAATGAAGCCACTTAAATCTTTGAAGCCAATGTTTTGTGAAAAGTTTCAAAGCATCAATAGCATCGAAAACATTGCCATTTTGTGGCAGGTGTGCAGCTCCGTTGTTTTATCCATTAATCGCAAATAAAAGCCTGGCGACGCTAAATGTGTTTAGTTTTCTGATAATATAATTCACATATTAAACTGTGGCAATAAATTAAATACAATCAACAAAAAACAATAATTATAATAATACTAATAAGATCTACTGATTTGTTTGAGGCAAGTAAATTGTGCTGTTATTTTATTGTTTTATATGACAGAATATATGACGATGTAATATAGGCTAAAGGCTTATATATTTAAAATGTTAGTAAATGGACTTGAACTTCCATATAGTAGTGGTCTTGTTTCATGCAAAGTGAAGCATTCACATGACAGGAAAGAAAGTGATGCTTTGTTTTTCGTTAATCACATGTTTCTCTGAAAACAATACGGAACAAAGCCGCTCAAACAAAACAAAAAATTCACAAAGCATCTATGCGTGCTAATTCTGTGCGTACCCTTAGATAAAATCCTGCAGGCGCCCCTGCCTTAGACAGTATCCAATAGAGTACCTCAGAGATGACGTGTTTTTGTATGCAAAACCCTGAAGCGAGTTAGCATTTTAGGACTTCCGGTTCCATCGCCCTAAAGTCTATGGGTTTTTTGAATGAATTTTTGCTAAATCACCTGAAATAAGGTCTGTGGTTAACAAAGCCTCTAAATATTTTCACGTTTTGATCTATGACATAAAACACACCAGTTATAACCCACTTGTGATTTTTTTTTTTAAACCTTTATTGTGTCTTAAAAACGGCGGTTGCTAAAAGGGACTACTTCCTTTGGCGGGGACTTTAGACGTCATCATGACAAACAGGACATTTGGACAGCATTTCTCATGAAAAAGTGGATAAGTATCCATACACAGCGTAGATCATAATCAGCGAGCATGTTTTTAAATAAAGTTGTTTTTTAAATAAAGTTTGAGGAAGCTTGGTGGTGGTGACGTTGATCCGCGACCATGGTGTGCTGTAGTCCGTTTATAGCCTACTGTTAGCTTTTTATATCTGACTACTTTATTTAGGCTTCTAAATGTATAAATGTTGCGTTAACTTGTAAAGATTATCTTGATAAACAAAACGTGTAAGTGTCATAACCCTTTGTTAAACACAGAGCTTATTTTTTGCAATTTTCCAAAAGTCTATGGGAAAAGGCTTTCGATCCCGTGCGCCGCTAACTTCCTGGTTGGCCTACAAAAACACGTCATCTCTGAGGTACTCTATATCACTCAGTGTTACACAACACCTATTATTTATTACTACTACACAATTGCTAGTGGTGGTGTCGCGACATTCCCTACTCTGGCTTCTCATTAAAAATAACATTATCAATGTAAAATCTGCACATAGTTCCCAACGAAAGTATTGATTAGTGTAAAACATGTTAAAGATTAGTGGACAGGCTGTCGATTTATTAAATGATAAGCTATTTCCTCACAAAAGCTGTTGGTATAAAAAAACGGCCTCTTATCTCCTTCCCTGCATTAGTGTTAACCATTACGCCTTTTAGCTAAAGGTTGCAGACTTGCCTTCTAGTGGCTAGTGGTAAACGCCTCATTGGCCGCTTTGGACCGTTGCTGCAATACGTCACTGAGTTCACCATACTGGACTGGGCAAGACTGCTCTTTTGGGGTTTTGGGGAGCTGGGGTTTTTCTGGGCAAAAAGCACAATAACGTTTACATTTTTCAACCGGTTTTAAAGGCCCACTGAAGTGTCTTGAAATGCGCAGCATTATTTAATGTGTTGATGTAATTTTCACTGAAAAAAGAAAGACAGGGCGGGACATATTGAACAGTTGCCAATAGTGTTTTGTTTACATCACAGCTCGGCCAGAGCCGTTGAGCTTGGTAAAGCTGCAGTTTCTTCCTAATCTCTATCCGTTTCTCCTCCTGATCTTCTCCATATCGCTTTAAATATAGCATTCAGTGCAGAATTCAAATGGGTCTGATAAGTTTTCTGGTCTGCGCAAATGATCCACTCGGTGCTATCGTTTCTCTGGACCTGAGCAAACTGTGTGAACGCTACAGTGGTTTATGTGACACTAATTTGAAACCAGACTTCATCCTCCCTAATGGAAAGCATTTACACTGTCTGAATCGTTCCCTATCCCCTATGTAGAACACTATATGCCATTCACCATGAAATTCACCAAAACAATGTGTGAACAAGTGATTTTAGCCACAGCTTCAGTGTCTATTTATTTATTGGGCGGGATGCTTTAGATTCTAGAGAGCATTTGATTGGACAAAATCTGATGAGAAGCTGAAGTTCAGGGTGATGTCTTCAAAGTCGTTGATCCATATTGTCGGAAGTGAGAGACTGTAAGTTTTTAATGCTCATATCTTCTAAATGTGAATTTTGTCATTGTTTTGGAGCACACTAGCTTATAGATAACAGTAAGACTAACTTATTCACACTAAAAGCCAGAAAACTTCATGATTTCATGGGGACTTTAAAGGTTTATGATCTGTGTAGAATACAAAAAAAGTTCTGTGTTCAATTACTTAGAATCTCACTAGTACAGTGGTTCCCAAACCTGTCCTGGAGGACCCCCAGCCCTGCACATTTAGTATGTCTCCCTCATCTATCAGGCAGGTGTGTTGTGTGAAGTTGGAGCTAAACTCTGCAGGACAGTGGCCCTCCAGGACCGAGTTTGGACACCCCTGTCCTAAATTCTACAAGATGTCCGGGAGACGTGTGTTGCGTTCTTTAATGGTCCGCCTGGAAACAAATGCCGTGGCGCAAAACCCCCTCGTGGAAGAAGAATGCCGTCGTGTTTACAATGAGCGCTTACCAGGATCAACTAAACGCTGGATTTTCAAAAGTATGTGAAGTTCACGGCTCCATTGTTGCAGTAAACTTGCACAATGTTCTTGAATTAATAATGTATTGGATGCACGCCTGTCTGTTATTGTAGGGACATCAACTTTATATTTTCACGCACCTAAACATGATGCGGAACAAAACGAACTGTGATTGGTTGGGTTACCATAGACCTCTTGAGCGGTCCTTGGCCAATGAAAGCTGCGATAGAGTCAAGACCTTCTGCTGTCAGTCTGTAGGTCCGGCTATGCAAGACTACACTGACTGCCAAACAGTGGAGTATACTGGAAAAGGCAGTCAAAGTTCTAGCCTGTTTTTGGGAGTTGACAAAGGAGATGAGCTCTTCATTTACATCAGCATCTGATGTCATCCCTATAATCACTGTCCTTAAATGTATTCTCACTCGAGAAAAAGGGCAGAGGAGGGAATTAAGACTATGGAGGGCATCTTTCTTTAGACTCTGAACAGACGTTTCAGAGATGTGGCATCTGATCTATTTTACTCGATTGCAACACTACTGGATCCAGCATACAAAGACAGGTATGTGGGGTTTCTGTTAACTTTATTTAATATGATTTTCATGTGTATGTGTTTCTTTGTGTGTGTGTGTGTGTGAGAGAGAGAGATTTACACACAAATCCCATTACTGTCAGTCTGTGTGTATTTTTTTTTTATTTTTTTTTTTAACTTTTCTAATGAAAGTACTTTAGATTGAGCATCAGCCTTCAGAATGAGATTAATCACTTGATATTAAGGTAGAGTAATTTTAAATGTTACCTATTTGTATTTTTTATTGCTCCAGGTACTTAAATACAGAAACCTCAAGACGTGCAAAGGATGTATTGCAGAGGTAAAGAAGATGGAAGAAATGTTAAGCTGGAAAACATTAGAAACCAGAAAGCCAGCAGAGGTGACCTCACCAGAATCAGCAACCTTGGAGCCAACAAGGAAGAGTAGACTTTCAAGCATTTCTGATGAAATCCTGGAAGAAAACACTGATGATGAACCTGATCCAGAGTCAACCACCACAAGGGAGCACTTGTGTGCATCCCTACATCAGTGAGCCAATTATTTAGCGTTCGGACGATCTTCAACACATTATTATTGATGAAAAATGAGCAGGCTAAAATGCTAATCTTTCTAAGAAGCTGCCCCTCATGTTAATTGAGCAAACTTAATACACATAAGGACTGTAAAAGAGATGAGCCAGTGGTTGTGACTAGGGCTGGAATGACTGCTTATGCTCCCCAATGATGGTGTCTCCCAGGTATGCTGAAAATCAGCCGTTATTACAAAAATATTGAGCCTGATCTAAAGTGTGGAAATTCTTTAAACAGGGACCAAATAAAATGGTGCTCTGCACACTCTGTAAAACCGAAATGGCAAAACACAGCAGCACAACTTCAGTGCAGGAGCATCTGAAAAATAAAGAAAGCATCCCAGGGACTCTCTTACCTCAAAATGACCTCAAAGTATTTGGACTATTAAAGTGAAATTTTACACAGCACTAGAATACGGTTGTCAGTCTCATATTTTGAAGTTAACACTGCTGTACTTATTCAGCATTCAGTTTTTTTTTACAAGCTGCCATGGGTACGAGGCTGCAAGATGCGCGGCTTAAACATACTCTGTGCAACTGGTTACAAAGCATTTAACAAGTCAAGTCAAGTCACCTTTATTTATATAGCGCTTTTAACAATGCAGATTGTGTCAAAGCAGCTTTACAGTGATAACTGGTATATAACTTTGGCTGCACAGCAGCTTTTAAAGAAAATGGTGTCATTATCCATCTTAAGTAAATTCAGTATTGATTCATTCCGTTTTAAGAATCAATAGTTATTAATTTAGTTATTTTATCTATATCAGCACTAGAGTAAACAGTGATGTCATCATCCAGCTCAATTCAGTTCGCATACAGTGTGGTCAATGCTGGCAGATCAAAACACTGTTGAATATCAAATGTCAAATGTCGTTTTTAGTCTAGATTTAAACTGACAGAGTGTGTCTGCTTCCCGAACAATGCTAGGAAGATTGTTTCAGAGTTTAGGTGCCAAATAGGAGAAGGATCTACCGCCTGCGGTTGATTTTGATATTCTAGGTATTATCAACTGGCCTGAATTCTGAGATCGCAATAGACGTGAAGGACTATAATGCAAGAGCTCGCTCAGGTACTGGGGAGCCAAACCATTTAGTGCTTTGTAAGTAATTAGCAAGATTTTAAAATCTATACGATGTTTAACAGGAAGCCAATGCAGTGTTGACAGAACTGGGCTAATATGGTCATACTTCCTAGTTCTAGTAAGAACTCTAGCTGCTGCATTTTGTACGAGCTGTAGTTTATTTATCAAGCGAACAGGGCAACCACCCAGGAGAGTGTTACAATAATCTAGCCTTGAGGTCATGAAAGCATGAACTAACTGTTTTGCATTTGTCATTGAGAGCATATGTTGTAGTTTAGATATATTTTTAAGATGGAAGAATGCGGTTTTACAGATGCTAGAAACATGGCTTTCAAATGAGAGATTGGTATCAAAGAGCACACCCAGGTTCCTAACTGACGACGAAGACTTAACAGAGCAGCCATCAAGTGTTAGACAGTATTCTAGGTTATTACGTGAAGAAGCTTCTGGTCCAAAAATTAGAATCTCTGTTTTTTTTTCTGAATTTAGTAGTAGGAAATTACTGGTCATTCAATTTTTTATATCAGCTATGCATTTAGTTAATTTTGTGAATTGGTAAGTTTCGTCAGGGCGCGAAGAAATATAGAGCTGAGTATCATCAGCGTAACAGTGAAAACTAACGCCATGCTTCCTAATGATATCTCCCAAGGGTAGCATGTACAGAGTGAAACGCAATGGTCCTAGTACTGAGCCTTGCGGTACTCCATATTGAACTTGTGATCAATATGACATCTCTTCGTTTACTACTACAAACTGATAACGGTCAGATAAGTATGATTTGAACCATGCCAATGCAGTTCCACTAATGCCAACATAATTTTCGAGTCTATTTAAAAGAATGTTGTGATCAATAGTGTCAAATGCAGCACTAAGATCCAGTAACACTAATGGAGAGATACAACCACGATCTGATGATAAGAGAAAATCATTAGTAACTCTAATGAGATCAGTACTATGTTATGGTCTAAATCCTTACTGGAAATCCTCACAGATACCATTTCTTTCTAAAAAGGAACATAGTTGTGATGATACTGCCTTTTCTAGTATTTTTTAAAGGAAAGGAAGTTTTGAGATCGGCCTGTAATTGACTAAATCTCTAGGATCAAGTTGTGTTTTTTTAATAAGAGGTTTAATAATAGCCAGCTTAAAAGTTTTTGGTACGTATCCTAGTGATAAAGATGAATTAACGATATTAAGAAGAGGATCTATGACCTCTGGAAGCTACACTGTCTGACGCGATACTGTAGTAGACGACTGCATGGTTATAATTTTCCCTCTAATTTTGTCAATCTTGAAAGTAAAAAAGTTCATAAAGTCATTACTACTGTGCTGTTTGGAAACATCAGAAGTTGAAGCTTTATTTCTTGTTAATTTAGCTGTATAAAATAAATATCTAGGGTTGTGTTTATTTTCTTCTAAAAGATTAGAAAAATAAGCAGATCTAACAGTTTTATGGCCTTTCTGTACTCAGTCATTCTCTCTCTCCACAAAATGAGAAAAACTTTTAGTTTTGTTTTCTTCCAGCTGGGCTCCATTTTTCTGGCTGCTCTCAAGGGCCCGAGTGTGCTCGTTGTACCATGGTTGGACTAATTTCCTTAATCTTTTTTAAGCGCAAAGGAGCAACTGAGTCTAATGTGCTGGAAAAAACAGAGTCAGTAGTTTCTGTTGCAACATCAAGATCTTCTAAGCTGTCTGGTATGCTAAGGCGATGGATGAAACTGATCAGGATGATTATTTATAAAGCAATCTTTAGTGGTAGAAGTGATTGTTCTACCTTATTTGTTGCAGGGAGGCAGTTTAGCAGCTTTGACTAAATGTAGTATACACGAGACTAGATAATGATCTGAGATGTCGTCACTCTGCTGCAGAATTTCAACGGTGTCAATATCGATTCCATGTGACAATATTAGATCTAAAGTATGATTACGACAATGAGTGGGTCCTGACACGTGTTGTCTGACTCCAATAGAGTTTAGAATGTCTGCAAATGCCAATCCCAATACGTCTTTTTCATTATCTACATGGATATTAAAATCACCAACAACAAGGACTTTATCCGCAGCTAGTACTAACTCCGATAGAAAATAAGCAAATTCTTTGATAAAGTCTGTATGGTGTCCTGGTGGCCTGTATACAGTAGCTAGCACAAATGTCAACTTACATGACGTTACATAAAGCACCATTACTTCGAAGGAATTATATTTGAAAGACTTTTGAGTAATACTGTAAATATTACTATAAATTACAGCAACACCTCCCCCTTTGCCTTTCTGATGAGGATTGTGTCGATAATCATAACCTTGAGGGCTAGACTCATTTAAAGTAATGTAATCGTCTGGTTTTAACCAGGTTTCTGTCAAACAGCACATCTAGATTATTGTCTGTGATAATATCATTTATAATAAGTGCTTTTGAAGAAAGGGTTCTAATATTCAGCAACCCAAGCTTTATCATTTTATTTATCAGTATTATCTCTGTTTTTTATTTGTTGAACATCAATTAAATTTTTACCCTTAAATGGGTTTGGAAGTTTTTTGTATTTATTAATTCGGGGTACAGACACAGTCTCTATGTGATAATATCTAGTTGAAAGAGTTTCTATGTGTTGGGAATTATCTGACTTCTGTGACGTGAGACGGCTAGCAGATGGTCGGTTTAGCCAGTCTGTCTGCTTCCTGACCTGGGCCCCAGTTTGTCATGTTTCAGCTCTAAGACTATGTGCCATATTATTAGAGAGCAGCACCGTCCCAGAAGGATGAATACCATCTCTTTTCAACAGGTCAGGTCTGCCCCAAAAACTTTTCCAATTGTCTATGAAACTATATTATTCTTCAGACACCACTCAGACAGCCAGCCATTGAGTGATGATAATCTGTATCTAAACAGTATCTAAAGCCCTTGCATTCTTACTATCCCCGATTAAAGTTTGGATGCGTGTCTCTAATTCTGAGATTTTCTCTGTCAGCCTGACTATTTCCCTACATTTATGACATGTAAATCCCTCGTCGCTGACAGAGAAAGCTATACTATGCATGTGACAGGCAGAGCAAGTAACAATAGAAGGAGAGGATTACATGACTCACCGTGTTTGTAGACTGATCCCATTTACCACCGCTGTTTGATGAACGCATAGAAAAAGGAGTGCGCGTGAGAATGATGACAAGTTAACAAGTTAGCGAAATGCAAACACGTTGTGATTGCAATTTAGATTAAAAGCTAGCGACGTCAGACTAATGTGGCAATATTAGATATATGGTAATGATAATATAAACAACAATGAATGATAGTAAGAGATTCAAAACAAAGCTATGCAGAGTTACAGACGCAAACCACTCTGAGCAGTGAGGCAGACAGGAGCAATCAATCAGGAGACACCTGGTGACCCCTAGCCGGAAGATGGAGAATTAATATACACAAGCCACTAACATTAACACTGGTGGTGGTTCTTTAAAACATCTAATGGATGAACGCACACCTCAAATGGGCTCATTTAATTATGCACTGTCAATCACGGTAAAACTTTATGGTTTTATGGACACTGTCATATCTGACAATGACGCTATAGTTACTTAGATGGTTAGTTAAAATGCGCCTGTCACTCCAGCTGTTTGATCAAATAGCAAATAAATACCTTTCCTAATTAGGCCTACATTGCATAAACCTTTTTGTGATAATATCATTAGGTAAAAGTTCATACATAGATTAGTTACAGTTATTATTTGTTGTTAAATTAACCACACTAAAAAAAAAAAATCAATAGATTAACCAGGAGGGAAAAAATAATTGTTAGGATTAATCGATTGAAAAAATAATAATTTTTTATTCCAGCCCTAGTTGTGACGGTTTTAATGGTTTTTTGGAAGCTACTGCTATGTCTTATGTTAAGGAAAAACTTGAACAAAATATTGGTTTACATTGCAGACATTTTTATACTGGAATTGTATTTTTTATAGGGCTGCCCCCTAATAGTCGACTAAATGTTAGTCAAAGAGAGGAGGCTTAGTCGACCAAAAATGTATTAGTTAGTCGCGGGAAAAAAAAGATGAGTTTATTAATAATTAAAATGACACCCTTGTATTTTTTTTCTCCCGACACATTCATAATCATTACTTTTGTCAGTTTTGTGGCAAGCTTTATGCGTGCGATTGAGTGCTGAATAGGCTATATATTATGCCTATATATTAAATGCTCATTATGGTTAGTATGCAACTTATTTTTGCTATGTCATATAGGTTACATTAAGTATTGAGTTCAGTATTTTACACTGGATTTCTTATTCCTTTTGTCATTCTAAATACTCAGATTTAAATTGTTGCATTGAGTTTCGCTTTAAATTTCATTTTCAATGTTTGAATGGTTCTGACCAATCAAAAATGCTGCTAAAAGTTCTGTTTGAGAAAAAGTCAAAATAAAAAGTAGCAGGATTGCATAACTGCTTCATGTTATGGTCTATGTATGTTTTCCTTTAGGAAGGCAGAATATTTGTTTCACAATTTAAGCATAATGTTTAGATGGTTAGGTTAAGTAAAGGGCATCCAAACAAATGTATTATTAACAGCTTAGTTGTTTAAAAAAGGAGTAAAGATGGTATGGTATTGGATTAGTATTGATGTGGACAAAGACTCAAGGTTGCGGTATTGTTATCGGTATCGGACATAATTGAATAAAATTGAATCAAGCCATCCCTACTAATTAGGCCATTTAACTACTAATTAACCCCCCCCCCCACCCAATACTAATTAATTATTCTCATCTTAAACAGGATAGAGTGTCCAAACACACTGAAAAACTCCTGATGAAGCAGCTGAGATCCATGTGACATACTGTTAAAAAGATGGCATTTATTAAAGAGGAGAGTGAAGACATGAAGATTGAAGAAGTATTCGGCCTGAAACAAGAAGACACTGAGGAACAAACAGGTTGGTTTCATTCTGAGCTGAACTCAGTCATTTCTTAAGTCCTTATTACAATGTCGACCTCGACAGAAATGAATGACATTTTTGAAGAATGTCATGACTTAATTAGCCCTCTATGGGACTAATTATGAAATCACAGGAAAAAAATGATTTTATATTTTACATATATTTAAGGCTAAAATCATTTTCTAAAATTAGTTTTGTACATCTGACCTTTGACCTTTTTTTTAGGGTTTCGTCATTTATAACTGACATTGTCCTATTAGGGTAAATTATTTTTGGCAAATTGTCTGGAACTTCACACACATTTAAATGCATTTAAAAGTAGTATATAGTAGTAGCATATCTGAAAAGTAGTGAAAAGGTCTTAGTGTTTCAAAAAAACATTAAAAAGCTTATTAACATTCATCTTCTGCTACTACATTTCATTTGGAAGTAACGTGAAAATGTCAAAAACTTGACACAAATTCAGATCCAACTTCACTGCCTGGAAAACAGAGCAACATCTGAGTGTTTCAAAAACATTACAACAAACTTTAACCTTGCTTCTGTCTTGGAAGTTCAAATAATTGATTGTAGCACAAGTCAAAATCAACAAAGACTCTCTTTTTCAGTGTAGCCCACACACTCCACATGTAACTCGATCTTGACCTGTTTATTAATCATTTTTGGAGCATCCCTGCTTGTCAGTGTAGTAATGTACCAAAATGCCTGACCTCCACAGCAATCAATAGCTACATATGTTTCCATCACCCTGTTTTTGTGCGCATTTTTCAAGTATCGCATCAGAAACTAATGCTTGCAACGTTTTTAGGCTTGATTGAGGAGGTTTTTGACTTGAGAAAAAGAGTTGATATGAATAACGGGAGAGGGAAACCCATTTGCTGAATAAATTCTGTAGGGGTACTCCGATTGATCGGCTACCGATTGCTATCAGCAGAGAATTGCTTTGGGAAGTTTGATTGGCTGTCTCTATAAAGGCCGATCTTATAAACCGATCTCATGCTAACGACAAGCCGTTCCGTGAGAGGATTGGCGTGAAATGCAGTGGCACCACCTCAATCTCTGTCCAACGCAGGTAAAATAATTATAATGCTAAAGGTGAGGTACAATTAATTTTTTTTTATTAAATAACTTGCAAAGTAATTTGAAAACTTTATGTGAGAGACATAATTTCACAAACAGCATGAGTGAATCACTGCATGCTCTCTCTCTTTCCCTCTCAAAATGCGCAAATGGCTTCACATCTCCACGTCGCGTCTGCGCTATAAGCAAGCTGCACACTGCACAGTTAACACAGGGATTGTTACTTGCACAATCGAGGCAGTGTCGAATCATCACTAAAGTTTATAATTTGCATTTCTTTTTATGTCTTGCCAGCGTTTAAACCACTCAGCACTTGTGCACTCTCCTAGAAACACACACATAAGGCCACCTCACAAACAGCTCACGAGTACCAAATTGCACTTAAAGGGTTAGTTCACCACAAAATGAAATTTCTGTCATTAAGTAATCACCCTCATGTCGTCCCAAACCTGTAAGACCTTCGTTAATTTTTGGAAAACAAATTAAGATGTTTTTGATGAAATCCGAGGGCTTCTGAACCACACATAGGCAGCAATGTTATTGCACCTTTTGAGGTCCAGAAAGGTGGTAAAGACGTTGTTAAAATAGTCAACGTGACTATAGTGTTTCAACCTTAATGTTATGAAGCGGCAAGGATACGTTTTGTACGCAAAACCAAAACAAAAATAACTTTATTTAACAATTTGAACGGTTGTCATACGCAGTTGACATAGTGAACCCAATGCAGGCTTCCGTGTTCTACATCAGAACGACGACTCATTATTAGCCGGCTCCTGTGTCAGCATCACACGCGTGTGTTGTGCTGCGTTTACTACGTCAACTGCGGGTTTTTGATCCGCTGAATGCCTTGGTCCAAAGCAGGCCAAATGGGGCTTGAGGAGTGGTCATGAACAAAGATGGAGTTTATCTGGGTCAGGAAAGGGTCAACAGAGCTGTTCATTTCCCATGTTGCAGCATGTTTGAGCTTCCATATAAACCAATGAGGTTTGTTCTCGCACGTCAAGCAGACTCTGCTTAGCTTCTGTTTATGATCGCTGATCAATGTTTAAATGCGAATAAAAGACTAAATTAAATCTGTTTATCATATGAAGCAATCGAGTCTTCAGAAAATTGACTAAACCAATCTCTTTCTGAACTTTTTGAAGCATCAAAGTGGTAGTTGTGTAGCTGTCAACGGATGGACAGAAAGCTCTCAGATTTAATCAAAAACATCTTGTTGTTGATCTTCATTTGATCTTCAAGGTGGGTGAAGTGATATTCTTGGTGGGCCGGAGGTGTTCTGTTAACTAAATGCCTTACCATTTGGGATCTAGAAATGTTGTTGGTTTTGATGCTTTAAATGTTGATGTCTTTTGCTGTGCCATTATACAGGGGGTTAACTTGTATTTATCTTTTTCTGCTGTAGACTTGAGGCCATTGAAAGAGGAGAGTGAAGTACTGAATGAAATGAAAGATCATGATTTCATAACTGGAGAAATATCATTTAGTGGCTCACAGACTGAAAAGACTTCCTCACAAAAAAGAGCTCAAAAGACAGGAGCTAGCAGTTTTTTCACCTGCTTTCAGTGTGGAAAGAGTTTCAGTCAACATGAAAACCTTAAAGTCCACATGAGACTTCACAATGGAGAAAAGCCTTTCACCTGCCAACAGTGTGGTAAAAGTTTCACTGAAAAAGGAAACCTTAACGTTCACATGAGAATTCACACTGGTGAGAAGCCTTTCACGTGCCAACATTGTGGAAAGAGTTTCACTCAAAATGGAGCCCTTAAAAGCCACATGAGAACTCATACTGGAGAGAAGCCTTTCACCTGCAAACTGTGTGGAAAGAGTTTCACAACAGAACCAAACCTTAGATATCACATGAACATTCACACTGGAGAGAAGCCGTTCAGATGTAATCAGTGTGGAAAGAGTTTTGCACGTAAAATAAGCCTTAACAACCACATGAGAGTTCACTCAAGAGAGAACTGTTTTATATGTCATCGGTGTGGAATGAGTTTCCTTAACATAAAACGTCTTAATAGGCACGTAATAATTCACTCTGGAGAGAAGCCATTCAAATGCCAGCTGTGTGAAAGGAGCTTCCGATTCAATAAATACCTGAAGACTCACATGAGAATGCACACCGGAGACAAGCCTTTCATGTGTAATCACTGTGGAAAGAGTTTCAGTCATAAAGTAAGCCTCAAGACTCACATGAGGATTCACACTGGAGAAAAGCCTTACACATGTGATCAGTGTGGAATGAATTTTACATATAAAGAATCATTTGATTCCCACATGAGAGTTCACACTGGAGAGAGCCCTTACACCTGCAAACTGTGTGGGAAGAGCTTCTCACAAAAAGGCAATCTCAAGTATCACATTAGAATTCACACTGGGGAGAAGCCTTTCACATGTGATCAGTGTGGAAAGAGTTTCAGACATAAAGTGACCCTTAATAACCACATAAGGATTCATTCAAAAGAGAACCTTTTTATATGTCATCAGTGTGGACAGAATTTCACAGACAGGAAACAGCTTCAGAGGCACGTAATAACTCATATTGGAGAGAAGCCTTTCATGTGCCATCACTGTGGAAAGAGTTTCACACTTAAAGGAAACCTCAAGACTCACATGAGAGTTCACACTAGAGAGAAGCCTTACACATGCCATCACTGTAGAAAGGGTTTCAGATTTAAAGGAAATCTTGACACTCACATGAGACTTCACACTGGGGAGAAGCCTTTTACATGTCTTCAGTGTGGAAGGAGTTTCACATATCAAAGAGACCTGAAACGTCATTTGCAAAGTCGTTCTGAGTGTGACAAGAGGTTTAGAAAAAGGAGCAATTTTAAAAACCACCTGCTCATTCATTCCGGAGAAAGGCGATTTAATTGTGATCAATGCAATAAAAAATTTCTTTTGCCATCACACTTAGAGATACATCTGAAAAGTCATGCATTTGTGAGACGCTATTTGTGTTCTTTGTGTGGAAAGATTTTTAAATGGCTCAGCAGTTTAAAATGGCACCAGAAAATACGTATCTGTGTAAAATTAAGGCTTCGTTCACACCGCAGCTGAATGTGGGCCAAAACTGATTTTCTTTTCAACCATATTTGGTGAGGCTGTTCACATGACCTTTTAAATTTGGCCCATATCAAATATTCATCTGATCAGGTGATGCTCCTGCAAAACTTGACAGTGTCTTTTTTGTGTCCTTTAGTTCTTTATACTTTGCCTCATATATGGACCCTTTTCACAGACTGTGATGACACGTTTATACATTTATAACACTATACTTTATATTATATTACGTTTGCATCCAATTAAAAAACAGTTAACGCTGCCATGAGGGTGTTTCTAATACAGCGGCAATGGGAGTGACAGTAAAATTGATATCTTTCTCTCTTCTGACTGCAGTTATCTCTATTTTTTCTTCTTTTTGAAAGTTGTGAAAACACTATTATGGAGTTTTTCTTTTGCTATTTAAGCAAATGGGAACACAAAAAATATATTCGATGTAGTCTTTCATTCACCGCTATAGACGTTTAGCCAACTATAACGACTTCCGCTTCTTTGAAACCCGGAAATGTGAAAAGGGTCAATTTGATTAATACAGTGGAATCAGAATATTAGATAAATGAACTTTTGTTGACACAATGCAAATGGAAGTTTATAAATGAAAGGATATAAACTGAATGAAATAATTGCACTGCATTGTTTGATTGATTTTTAGTGAGAGAATGCACAGGTAAACATGTTGTTAAACAGGATTTGAATGAATTTTGTCCTGTCTGTCTTTCTGTCTGTACTTTACTATCCCATGAGGCCACAGGTGAGGATTTGTGAATAGTGGTGAAGCGACGCAACTAACGCTGTAGGTCACATGATAAGGGCAACATGGCGAATGTAGTACGCCCAGATTACATTAATATTACACGCATTCATACTACATAGAACATACTTTTTAAGTGGTTGTGAGGTAATTACTTGTTAAAAATAAGTACCGACTCAAGAGACTATGCAATTTTGGATGCAGCCATAGACTAACGCAATAACCGTATTCACACCCACTTGAGTGAACACGCCTCTTAAGTGTACTTGCCAATTAGGTTTTTAACCATAAAAGGTTAGGGCCTTTAAATTGGAATAAATAAATGAATCAAAGAATAAATAAAGGACAGGAACAAATAATGGCCCGGTTTCACAGACAGGGTTTAGCCTAAGCCAGCATTAGGCCTTGGTTCAATTAGGGCATTTAAGCCGCTTTTATAAACGTACACTAGAAAAAAAAACATCATTGGTGTGTGCTGTGCATCATGAGACAAAACAATGGCACTGACATATTTTAAGATATGTCAGTACAAGTTGCTTTCAGTTAAAACAGCTCAAATATGCATTTTAGTCTGGGACTAGCTTGAGCCTTGTCTGAAACCGTGGGAATAATAGATATTTTTGAACATACTGCAAATGTGTTAAACAGTAATATTTGCATTATATTGAAGGCTCTTAATTACTAAATTTTACTTAAAGTTTATTAGAGGTAAAAATATTTACACAAAAGAAAAGCTTAATTCATGGGATCCAAACTGTAAAATTCTCCTTTGTAGTTGCCCTAATGAAAAGTTACAATAGTTCTTGGTTCCAGACTTTAACTGTAAGATCATGACACAGAAAAAAACATATGCTCCTCATTACCATGTTTTTATGTTTTGTATAATAATAATAATAAACTATGGTATTTGTAATGAAAAACATCTTAAATACATGAAACTATAAAAACAATTGACTTATAATGCCCTTATATTACCTAATCTAATATTTAATATAAGGCTAATAATACTAACATTAATAATAAATACCACAATGCCATTGTCATAACAGGGCTTGGACATAATGACGATGGTAGAGTCAAATGAACAATGTACAGGATTATTGACACAAACAGCAAGAGCACAATCTAATGCAGGTAAGCAATGATGATCAGGTTAAATAGTAGCTATGGTGACTTAAGAAGATGATAACTGGTTTTGTCTTACCCAGGGAATCCGGGGACACACAAAAGGGAGCAAATGTTGAAAAGTCGTTTTTTTTTTTTTTTTTTTTTTTTTTTTTTGGGCGCACAAAAAGTATTCTTGTCGCTTTATAATATTAAGATAGAACCACTGAACTTTTGATGATATCTCTGGAAACATGGTCAATCGACACAACCCAGCATGAGGGTTTGTCGTTTCAAACGCATAGTGTAAGCAGTCAAGTCACGTCTCGACCATCGGACCGCATAGTGTGAGCACATAAATCGTGCGCTTTAGCTTTACATCGCATGCGATCTACTCGTACAGTGTGAGTTGATAACCTTGCTGAAATTGCAGTGTCTGCCCGCCTTTAGTGCTTGTTTTCTGATGGGCCTGGATGAGGATACCATTCGTTATAGTGAAGTTATTTCTCGAGTCAATTAATCTCGTTCTCAATTTAAATGGTTCAAATTTTGAAGTTGAAGAGTTAAAGTAGAGAAGTATCGTCCTCATCCAGCCCCATCAGAAACACAAGTGGCCTGGTCAGCTCACTCGCTGCCGGCTGCCTCCACATACCCCTCCAATGAATCGGTCCATTTCTGTCCTCCGGCACTTCCCCACATCCTCAGTTCAGGGATCCTGATGGCCGCTACCCCAGAGCCTCGTCGCGAGGTGGCCGCCACCCCAGAGCCTCGTCGCAAGGTGGCCACCGCTGCGCCTGAGCCCTCGGTCAAGATGGCTGCCGCCACGGCTCTGTATCTCTTTCTCACCCAGGATCCAGTCCCTGACCTCAGTCCAGTGATGGTTCCTATCCCTTACCAGAGTCCTGAGGCAACTCCCTCCTTCGGCCCGAGTCCTGAGGCGACTCCCTCCTTCATCCTGAGGCAACTCCCTCCTTCGTCCCGCTGAACTGTCAGTGCCGCCCTGGCCCCCTAATTTACCGGCGCTGCCCTGGTACCCGGGGTAGCCAGCTCCTCCCTAGACACCTGCATGGCCAGGGCCACCCTGGAGGCATCCTAGCCGGTCTGCTCTTACCCACGGCCTCCAGGGTGCCCACCCCCTCTCCTCGGTTGGACTCGAGGGAGGGGAACTAAGTTATCTGAACATATTATGAGTAGATGTATTGCCTTTGAGTGATGTGTTCATTCTCTGCAATACTACATACTCTTTTAGTAACACTCTAAAACATGTGAAACTAAGCTTCAAGAAAAAGAAAAAAAAGTCACACAATCTTTTTTTTTTTTTCGTTGCTAAGCAGGTTTATTCAAGGATTGTCTGATCTATTGTTTCCAAAATTACTTCTTGAACAAAGAGAAAAACAGAGCTAAATCATTCTTTCAATTCCATTTATGGTAAATTAATCATATCCCCTGAATAATCAAGAAGAATTTAGATTTGTATTTGAATAACACTTCCTCTACAACAATAAAAACAATACATTAGACTGGATTTAGTGGTTTTTCCAAAGTCCATTTTCACCTAGCAGTTGGTTTTCATAAGTGATATGGTTATTTAAAATATCTGGAGTATCTCTGATTTAAATGTAGATGTTTAAAGACAAGGAAGTGCTTTCAAATTCTTATGAAAATTCATATTAAGATTTCTTTATCATTCACAATAAGTATTTTGATATAAATGCAGGATCTTTCATTCATCACGGTTACTGAGCTTTCTTAAAGACCCATGGTGATCGCAGCAGAGTGGTGGAAGTCCAAAGATCTGCGCCTTCTACGTCTATATCCAGGGTCGCATGACTGAAGATGACAGACAAGAAAATACATTTATCATCATACAATTCAAAGGCTGTCGAATGTGTTTTCTTTTAGAAAGATCTGTCATAAAAGGTTCATAATTAACTTAGAGGCTACTGTCAAAGCAATGCAGTGGGTGGACCATTCAAATGTACTGTCCAAACATACCTGTGCACATCTGCCATTCTGTACAAGGCAGAGATGAATCTGACAGTGCAGGAAGATGCGGTCAGAGATTCCTGAGAAGGTGAACATCCTGAAGGAGAAATGGCTTGTCGTATTAATACCATTCTGAAGAACCTCCACTGTGCCATCATCAGGGTTGGGGCATCTAGGAAGAGAGAAGAATTTTAGAAAGGAAGGCAGTAAAGGGAAAATTATTGCATAGCAAGATTTAAATATAGGCACCAATTACTTGGTCATGACTAGGGGTTTCACAGACTAGTCGACTTTAATGCTCTGCCATGATGCTTTAAGCTTGACATCGACTAGTGACTGATCATGTGGTTTTGACACTAACAACATGGCCACCGTGCAGAAGACAACAGATGAGGAGCTCGGTGGGTTGTTTATTGTACAGTTAATTGCCATTCTAAAATAAAGTGCTGCTACATTGTAAAACTCTCTTACTAATGCATTCAAAAAATGTAATTTTTTTACTGTGCTACTTTATCTGTATCTGATTTAGAACAGAAATCTTTAAGAAGTATAATGACCCATAGACAAAATAAATTATTAAAATGAGCTGTTATGTCAGAGCAATGGCCTTGTCATAACCAAGCATATGGTACATCAATTTTGTAGTGTTAATTTTCTGGGATTACAGCATATTTAGTAATTTAACCATCAAGTCACTCACTCTCTAGTTATTAGATTCCAGCGAATAGTATAGTCAATATCATTAACAGGTGTGGCCCAGCAGTTGTCCAGAACTGTTGCGATTTGATTGCTATCCACTCCTTCCACCTCAACAGCCACATACATCTGCTGGTTCACCTGTAATTCCACCTCCCCATTAAATGGGCTAGTAAACTCTGCATCATGGTAGGGAATCATGCGGACCTGGTATGTGCCCTGGCCAGCAGGAAGCTCTTGATATATCTCACTGTTGGCAAAAAAAAAATTAACCATGACTTAAGTAAATAGTAACGGTGAAAGCTCATGGCTCAGGTTGATAGATGATGGCTCATGCCTTACTAGACTCAAATCACCAACCGTTCATTTACCAGCACTAAACCTTAGGCACTGTGTCGCAACACAAGATAAGCATAACTGCAGACTTACTAAGGCTACAACCTGCTTTATAACCACTGTGACCTTGTAACCAAAATTCTTAAAGGGATAGTACACCCAAAAATTAAAATTCTGTCTTCATTTACTCCCCCTCAAGTTGTTCCAAACCTGTATACATTTCTTTGTTCTGCTGTACAAAAAGGAAGATATTTGGAAGAATGTTTGTAACCAAGCAGATCTTGCCCGCCATTGACTACCATAGTATTTTTGCCTACTACGTTAGTCAATAGGGGGGAGATCTATTTGGTTACAAACATCAGGTGGAAATTCTCTGGAAATACCTAAATGAGATCAATGATTTTATTGAGTTGAGTAGGTAATAAGCAGTCTCTTTCATGTTCTAAAGGACAGACAAGTCAAATATTGGAAATTGAATGTAATTAATCCAAAGTTCAAAACATGAATATTTTCTAAAATTGCAGTACTGCTTTGCTTCACTCACCGCAATAAAAAACAACAACAACAACAAAACTATTCAATGTTATAATACTACACACATATTTTCAGAATGTATTGAGTACCCTTACCCGCCTTCAGCCTGGATACCCATGGGCATAGACAGGGTCTGGATCAGAGGATATGCACAAGAAAATGTAATGTTCATCCATCTCTCTCTTGTAATGATGCTCTGGCTAGTGCCTCTCAAGTTAGACTGAATGGAGTTTTGGTAGATGAAGTGAGTTCTGTTGTTCTATAAGGACATGGACAAATGTCAGTCTCAAGCTATAGGAGAATCTCTATATCTGTACAGTTCTAGTGATGAAACAGAAATGTAAATATCATTACCGTCAGAATGGTACCACATATGTGGCCTTCATTGTCAAACTGAAACACAAGTCTGCCATCTTCAAGGGTCCCTTGGCAGCTTGGATCATTTAGGTGCAGGGTCTCAGGAGGAAAACCAGATTCAAAGAGCTGGCAACGGGATAGAGACAGGGACCCAGTGCTGCTGGCACAAGACTCCACAGCATCTGAGTAGATAAAGCAGTCAACAGATATTTTTAGATTTATTTGTATGATTACAAAGATTTATTTTATTTATTTTGTCGTTGTTTTTGACTGTATTTATATAGGACAGTATGGAAAGCATGGGGGGGGGGGGGGACTAACTCGAAACTATATACAAGTTTCATTTAAAGCATTATTTAAAGCACTACAGATTATAGTGCTTATGTACACATCCACAGTCTTCAACAATGAAATTCAAGATGATACCTTATTCCATATTTCATTTTTTTATGAATAAAATGAGGGTGTGAGAGATACCAACACAGACTGTTCAATAAGCAGGCATTGCAAGTTTATGAGTGTTCATACTCTTTGCACAGCGCTTGCCAAGTGGGAATCTGCTAGGCCGTGTTCTCGTGTTGATCCCCCTGCCAGCGTTTCAGGGTCAACCGACTTTTAAAATGGCGTATATTTATGTCATGGTCTGTGATGAGAAATGTCCTGTTGAGACACTGTCCTGTTGGTTCAGTGTTGGATTTTTCTACAGGAACATACATTACCATACAGACCTTTTCTCATCCATTTGTGACGGATGAACAGGAGAGGTTGCTCTGGGGTTTCTAAGCAATTTTTAAGCAACTTTGAAATTTGTGAGTCTTGTTGTGCCACTATAGGTGTTTACAATGGCTGAGCACTTGGCAGCTACTTTTTGCATGGCTTTATAATATGTTGTTCCAATTATGAAATGATGCAGAGTTGAGTTTCTTACGAAAGGGAAAGTCTTGTGGTTACTAATGTAACTCTGGTTCCCTCAGTGGGAATGTGACACTGCGTGGCTGACCATACTCTCTGTTGCTGCATAGGGTTGTGCCTTTTGCAGACAAATCTGGTGAGATGGCACAAAATGTGTGCTTATGAGAGCACGGTGACTTTTGGTGTCTTTTGCAGAAAATTAAATAATTCTATAAGGGCTTAAGAATCAGGGTTATGCCAGTAGCTTAGAAATTAACTTTAAAGGGCTATGTTTAATGATCATACATCCATGTCTGGTGGACATTATTTTATACATAAATTAACATTAACATAAGTTAATTTATACATAACTTAATTAACAAATTAATAATTTACTAATAATTCAGATAGTTTACGACTATTTGATTATGAAAATGTGAAGTTTTCCACATTCCTTATAGTAATGGAGCAAATGGAGATGGTTATAATACCGTTTTTCATTTAACGTTTGTAACTCAGTGTTTGCTCAGTGTGTGCTATTTATCTTAGACCGGACATCATCCTGGTCTCAGAGTCTATGAAACAGTTGATCCTACTAGAGCTAACTGTGCCTTGGGAGGAGAGGATGGAAGAGGCACAGGAGAGAAAGAGGGACAAGTATAAGGGACTGCTGGAGGCCTGCCGCTGGAATGGGTGGAAAACCAGGGGCATGCCAGTGGAAGTGGTTTGCCAAGGATTTGTAGGTCATTCCCTCAGCAAGGCTTATGGAATGCTGGGAATAACTGGTGCAAGTCAGAGAAGAGCCATCAGCAACAGCATGGAGGCTGCAGAGTTTGTGAGTTCATGAGTTCGTGCTTTCGTTTTGTGTGCTCTTTATGCGCAAAAATGACCTTTTACGTGCATTCAATATGCACTTTTTAGCGTACATATAATATGCACTTTTTGCATGCATATGATACACACTTTTCTAGCGTACTTATGATACTCACTTTTTGTGTGCATATGATATACACAACCAACGGCTACATTTTTGCGTACCAAAAGATTTGCACGTAAAAGATTCCTTTTGCGTATAAAGAGCACGTCAAATAAACATGAACTTGTGCTATAGAGAATGAGGAGTTATGTCACAATGTTTTCACTCCGCATTGCATTTCGGGAAGGCATATCCACTTTAGAAGGATATGCTATCCGTTACCATGGTTACTTTGACAGTGAGACTGAGAGAAATAGCTAAAGAGCTTGATATTCGTTTGAATTTTTGCGATATGGCACAGTTTCTTGGAAAGAAATGGAGAAATGGAGCCAAGCAGCGTTATTTAGAGAAACTGCTTGACATCTACAACATCGAACCATACGACCTGCCAGTAACAGAATGAATGAAAGACCCAAAAGCACTACCACCAGTCACATACCCTGGAATCGTCAATTACCTGGTTTATATGGTATCGGTGCCTACACAATGCAAGAGTTCAGACGCTTTAAGTCATTAGAAGCTTATTAACAATTCTGTTGTGGCTGGATACAAGACTTACACCGTGTCTACACTGTGCCGCAACAGCTAAAAGCTCTCTACACTGAACGACAAACCGATCATTGCAAAGCACTTGGACTACGTCAGAAATAGAATGGGGAATCTGTTTACTGTCGGGAATTTGTTGTGTCGCGTCGCGCTGCATCTAGTGTAGACAATATAATATCACTGATTATAATGGATTCTGTTGTCTGTTGACGTGTTGCGTCGTGCCGCTCGCGTCCGGTGTAGACACGGTGTTACAAACCCACAAACCTGTAAACTGCGAGAGCTCAATCATACTTGCTAAGGTAAGGTTGCACTTCACTTTTATTACAGTTATAATTCTTATTATTGTAAAAAAAAAAAAAAAATTCTCTAAATAACGCAGCTTGGCAGTGTTATTTAGTCTCTCCTGATAGAGTCCCTTTTTTCGCTTCCTCCTTCTCCATTTCTTTCCAAGAAACTGTGCTGTATCGCAAAAATGCAAAGAAAATCATGCTATTTTTCTCAGTCTCACTGTCGAAGTAACCATGGCAACGGATAGTGTATCCTTCTAATATGGCGACGCCTTCCCGAAACGCAACGCAAGTGAAAACGCTGTGATGTCACCTTCTCATTCTCTATAGATACGCAGTGCCAGGAGCGATCTTGAGGCTGTCCATAACTGGGGTCTAGCATGAGTTTAAGCACTCTCACAAACACTCCTGTTAAAATCACGGAAGCATCTCTTACATAGAATCTGCACATTGTTGTTTATGATGGGAGAATTTGCAAGTTTCAGTCAGAATTCAGTCAGAGAGAGCACTGCACACTGAACAAAACTTGATTTCAGCGATGACTAATCTGAATGCCTCTGATTGGCCATCACACTCATAAGCTCAGTGGAAATGTGTGTGATTGGTTATAATGCTCAATGCTGCAAAACGAAATCTGATGGAAATGCAGCAGTCGGATGGATCAAATGAACATTAGTACTGTAGTTTATTTAACCAATATTATCACTTAAACATAGTAAAATATATATCAAAATATTTTGAAACAATTTTCCATGACTTTTCCAAAACTTTGAGTTTATTTATTTTCCCAAAACTTTTGCAGACCTAGAAATTGCTATTTTAGAATTCCATGACTTTTCCAGGTTTTTCATGACTATAAGAACCCTGCTGTTGATTTTTGTTACATTTCTATTGAACTCTGATGTTATGAATAAAATGCTTGCTCTGTGTTCAGGTTTGAATGTAATAATGTTTTTTAAGTTGTTAGTTTAATGTATGAATGCACAATCACTGTGAGAGCACTCACCAAAGATTTCATGATTTGGTTGTTGTCCATCCAAGCAAACACAGCCATAGACACCACCTCTCTTCTGACAAGCCTCATTTTCAGTGCAAGTATCACAAACTGAGACAGAAAATAAGAAAACCATTGAAAAAAAAAAAAAAAATCTACCCAAAAGTAAATGACATCAGAATGGATGAAGACTATAGCCATTATTTACACTTTGAAAACAATGAGTTGAAACAGAGAAAAAAGAACAGACATTACCATCGTCACCACCATCAACATGGAAAACCCAACGACCGTTATCATTGACATTGCTGCTGGATGACAGTTCAGAAGCATTCAGTAATGAAATGGCAAACGAGTGTGAAGAGTCCACTGTGTCAAAGCCAGCCTGAATGAAATAAGATATGTAAACTAGAAAAGTTTGGAAACTATAGTATTAAATGATAACATTATTTAGAACTTACTAGCCAAACTTGTCCTGTTTCTGCAATATCACCATAGCTGATAAAGATGAAAGAACGATCACTGCTGGAGACTAAAACCACTTGGAAAGTAACCAGCTTAAAAAAATAAATAAACAAATTGACAACATTAATTATCAAAAACACACATAGAACATTCATCAAAAATCAGATATTAGGTCTTACCCCTCCACCACTGTAGTACGGCACACTGTCCCAGGTAGCCACAAAGGCAGATGAAGCAGTAAAAGGCACATTAGGGAAATATTGGTGAACAGCTTCAGTGACTTGTGCCAGTACAGCACTGCTTGTATCCTCTCTATAGGAGATATTTCCACCATGTACATTGTTAAGGTCAGTCCACAGAGGAGCAATGATGTCTATTCCAGAGTTCAGATAAGGGATGTAGGCAGATAGCGGTTGAGTAAATGTCAAGTGACCATTGTTGTTCACCTAAAATTAAGATCAAATTGCTGTACAATTATCTGATACCAGTCAAAAGAATCATTCATTTTAAAAAAGACGTTCAAAAACCATCTAGTTGTACAGTTAAACATGATAAAACTCGGTGGCACTTTATTTTACAGTCCTGTTTCACATGTAAATATTATGTACTTATTATAGTGATTACAATAACTGTGTAATAACTAGGTACTAACCCTGAATCTACCCTTAAACCTAAACTTAACCCATGTAGTTGCCTTATATTATCCAATACTTTCATAGGTAAGAACGCTGCAAGTACACATACTTAAAAAAAAAAAAAAAAAACTGAAAACTCTCTTGACTGAAGAGGATTTGACAAAAATTATTGATGCATAATTAATTGATGGTGTAATAGGAGGAAATCATCTTCAATCAAACAAAAAAAGTACAATGCTTACATAGATCTGATTGTATACTCGTCCAAAGTATTTGAAAGGCTGCTGCAAGAAAATGGCTTCAGAGCTTCCATCATCCCTAATGGGGTTTACTACATCTCCATCACCAAACGGCAGGAAATTAGCTAGGAAAAGTATAAGCACTAGTCAATTGTTTAGTATTTTTAAAGGAATGTAAGCTCAAAAAATGGTACTAGTTAAAAGTTTGAGTATCATGTTGCAGACAAACAAGTGACTCTTTGGCTTACAGTTTGGCGATCCATCAACACGGAAAGACCAGCGACCGTTCACATTGATATTACTGCTGAACGAGAGTTCTGGGGCACTGGCTGCTGGAATTGTGAAAGAATTGACAGAGTCCACTGTGTCATAACCAGCCTGCAAAAGTAGAAAAGAGTATTTAAAACCTCAGTCAAATCCTATTCCAAATAAACCATCTCTTGCCTAGAAATAAAGTATGAATTCGGCCAAAAGTAATCTCTAGTCATTCATTTCTGCCATTTGTAAAATGTGTACGGATCTTCACTCCACTCACCAGCCATCTTTGTCCTGTTTCTCCAATATCACCATAGTTGATCAGGATGAAAGAGCGTTCACCATTGGAGACTAAAACCACTTGGAAAGTAACCGACTTAAAAAAAAAAATAATAATAATAATAAAAATAAAAAATAAACAATTGAGAACATTCATAACCAAAAACACACACAGAGCATTCATCAAAAATCAGATATTAGGTCTTACCCCTCCACCGCTGTAGTACGGCACGCTGTCCCAGGTAGCCACAAAGGCTGATGAAGCAGTAAAAGGCACGTTAGGGAAATATTGGTGAACAGCTTCAGTGACTTGTGCCAGTACAGCACTGCTTGTATCCTCTCTATAGGAGATTGTTCCATTTACATTGTAAAGATCAGTCCACAGAGGAGCAATGATGTCTATTCCAGCGTTCAGATAAGGGATGTAGGCAGATAGTGGTTGAGTAAATGTCAAGTGACCATTGTTGTTCACCTAAAATTCAGATCAAAATGCTGTACAATTATCTGATACCAGTCAAAAGTATCATTTATTTTACAAAGACATTTAAAACCATCCAGTTGTACATTTAAACATGAGAAAACTCGGTAGCACTTTATTTAACAGTCCTTTTCTACATGTATATATTGTGCACTTATTTTAGTGATTACAGTAACTGTGTAATAACTAGGTACTAACCTGGAATCTACCCTTAAACCTAACCTTATCCCATGTAGTTGCTTTATATTACCCAGTACTTTCATAGGTAAGAACGCTGCAAGTACTACGTGTACTTGCAGCGTTCTTAAATAAAAGAACATACTTAAAAAAAAAAAAACTGAAAACTCTCTTGACTGAAGAAAATTTGACAAAAATGATGGATGCATAATTAATTGATGATGTAATAAGAGAAAATAATCTTCAATCAAACAAAAAATAAGTACAATTCTTACATAGATCTGACTGTATACTCGTCCAAAGTATATGAAAGGCTGCTGCAAGAAAATGGCTTCAGAGCTTCCATCATCTGAAATGGGGTTTACTATGTCTCCTTCACCAAACGGCAGGAAATTAGCCAGCACTAGGAAAAGTATAAGCGCCAGGGAATGGTTTAGTATTTCCAAAGGAATGTTAGTTCAAAAATGGCATTGTTTAAAAGTTTGAGTATCATGTCACAGACAAAGTAGTGTCTCTTTGGCTTACAGTTTGGCGATCCATCAACACGGAAAGACCAGAGACCATTCACATTGATATTACTGCTGAACGAGAGGTCTGAGGCACTGGCTGCTGGAATTGTGAAAGAATTGACAGAGTCCACTGTGTCATAACCAGCCTGTAAAAGTAGAAAAGAGTATTTAAAACCTCAGTCAAATCCTATTCCAAATAAACCATCTCTTGCTTATGAATCAGGTATGAATTTGGCCATAAGTTATTTCTAGTCATTCATTTCTGCTATTTGTAAAATGTGTACGGATCTTCACTCCACTCACCAGCCAAACTTGTCCTGTTTCTGCAATATCACCATAGTTGATCAGGATGAAAGAGCGTTCACCATTGGAGACTAAAACCACTTGGAAAGTAACCGTCTTCAAAAATCATGCATACAATAATAATAACAATTGAGAACATTCAGAACCAAAAACACACATAGAGCATTCATCAAAAATCAGATATTAGGTCTTACCCCTCCACCAGTGATGTACGGCACGCTGTCCCAAGTAGCCACAAAGGCTGATGAAGCAGTAAAAGGCACGTTAGGGTAATATTGGTGAACAGCTTCAGTGACTTGTGCCAGTACAGCACTGCTTGTATCCTCTCTATAGGAGATCGTTCCACCATTTACATTGAAAAGGTCAGTCCACAGAGGAGCAATGATGTCTATTCCAGCGTTCAGATAAGGGACGAAGGCAGATAGTGGTTGAGTAAATGTCAAGTGACCATTGTTGTTCACCTAAAATTCAGAGTGAATTGCTGTACAATTATCTGCTACCAGTCAAAAGTATTGTTCATTTTAAAAAGACGTTTAAAATCCATCCAGTTGTACATTTAAACATGAGAAAACTCAGTAGCACTTTATTTTACAGTCCTGTTCTATATGTACAAATAATGTACATATTATAGTGATTACAATAACTGTGTAATAACTAGGTACTAACCCTGAATCTACCCTTAAACCTAAACTTAACCCATGTAGTTGCTTTATATTACCCAGTACTTTCTTAGGTAAGAACGCTTTAAGTACACGTATGTGCACATACTATATATATATATATATATATATATATATATATATATATATATATATATATATATATATATTTAAAAAAAGGCAACCGAAAACTCTCTTGACTGAAGAGAATTTGACAAAAAAAATTGATGCATAATCAATTAATGATGTCATAAAAGGTTAAACATCTTCAACCAAACAAAAAAAGTACAATGCTTACATAGATCTGATTGTATACACGTCCAAAGTATTTGAAAGGCTGCTGCAGGTAAATGGCTTCAGAGCTTCCATCATCTGAAATGGGGTTTACTACATCTCCATCCCCAAACGGCAGGAAATTAGCTGGCACTAGGAAAAGTATAAGCACCAGGGAATTGTTTAGTATTTCCAAAGGAATGTAAGTTCAAAAATGGCATTGGTTAAAAGTTTGAGTTTCATGTTGCAGACACAGAAGTGACTCTTTTGCTTACAGTTTGGCGATCTATCAACACGGAAAGACCAGCGACCGTTCACATTGTTATTACTGCTGAATGAGAGTTCTGGGGCACTGGCTGCTGGAATTATGAAAGAATTGAAAGAGTCCACTGTATCATAACCAGCCTGTAAAAGTAGAAAGGGAAAAAAAGTATTTAAAACCTCAGTCAAATCCTATTCCAAATAAACCATCTCCTTACATATGAATAAGGTATGAATTTGGCCATGAGTAATTTCTAGTCATTCATTTCTGCTATTTGTAAAATGTGTACTGATTTTCACTCCACTCACCAGCCAAACTTGTCCTGTTTCTGCAATGTCACCGTAGTTGATCAGGATGAAAGAGCGTTCACCATTGGAGACTAAAACCACTTGGAAAGTAACCGTCTTCAAAAATCACAAAAAAATAAATAAATAAGTAAAATAAATATAATAACAATTGAGAACATTCATAACCAAAACACACATAGAGCATTCATCAAAAATGAGATATTAGGTCTTACCCCTCCACCACTGTAGTACGGCACACTGTCCCAGGTAGCCACAAAGGCTGATGAAGCAGTAAAAGTCACGTTAGGGAAATATTGGTGAACAGCTTCAGTGACTTGTGCCAGTACAGCACTGCTTGTATCCTCTCTATAGGAGATTGTTCCATTTACATTGTTAAGGTCAGTCCACAGAGGAGCAATGATGTCTATTCCAGAGTTCATATAAGGGACGAAGTCAGATAGTGATTCATTAAATGTCAAGTGTCCATTGTTGTTCACCTAAAATTCAGATCAAAATGCTGTAGAATTATCTGATACCAGTTAAAAGTATCATTCATTTTAAAAAGATGTTTAAAAACATTCAGCTGTACACTTGAGACGTGAGAAGCATGAGAAAACTCAAGAGAATTTGACCAAAAAAATATTGATTCATAATTAATTGATGTAATAAAAGGAAAAAAATCTTCAATCAAACAAAAAAAGTCCAATGCTTACATAGATCTGATTGTATTCACGTCCAAAGTATTTGAAAGGCTGCTGCAAGAAAATGGCTTCAGAGCTTCCATCATCCGAAATGGGGTTTACTATGTCTCCATCCCCAAACGGCAGGAAATTAGCCGGCACTAGGAAAAGTATATGCGTCAATGTATTGTTTGGTTCTTTTAGAGGAACATAAGCTCACAAATGGTATTGGTTAAAACTTTGAGTATATTGTCACAGACAAAGATTATCCATAGCACAGTGTTTCTCAACTCTCAGGTCCTGGGACCCACCGCTCTGCATGTTTTGTATGTCTTCTTTATTTAACATTTAGATTATCAGCTCTTTAGGGAAGAGCTCCATGAAATGAACCAAGTGTGTCAGATAAGAGAGACAAAAAAGTTTGAGAACCGCTGAAAAGGGATATGTAGAACTGCAGAAGTGCTACTGTTAAGAGTGCAGTATCAGTACTGCCAAATAGCTACCAAAATTAATGTTGGTAACTGCAGTTTGACTAAAAAATGAAAAAAATGCAATGACTTTTAATCGACTAAAACTAGACTAAAACTACGAAAGACAAAAATGACTAAAATGTGTTTAAGACTAATAAGCATTTTCATGTGAAGATGAAGATTAAGACTAAATCAGAAATGGCTGTCAAAATTAATATTTTGACGGGAATTCATTACTCACAGCGAACGGACGGGTAAGCGCGGCCTGCAGTCGATCAATTAGATTTTGGCTGTTTTGGCCCGGAGGGCTCTCACGGCATCCGTCGGAAGTGCAATACTCACGGTGATCGGAGGGGTAAGCCCCCGATGTCAGTAAGGTGGGGAAAAAGCTTGGCCATTTTTGACTGGGAGGGCTCTCACGGCATCTGACGAGAGTTCAATACTCACGGCGATCAAATAGGTGTAGGGAACAATACATCCCAGGGCCCAGTTTATGGTCAGGCTTCTCTGTCCATAACAGTGGACAAAGGTTTGCTACATTTCTTGGTGGATCTTGGTGGAATAACACAAACATGCTAGGACAACAGCCAGACACCTCTTAGAGGGCAAGAAGACCTCCAGTACCAAGGACTTCTCATTGGTCCACACGCAGTTTCTGCCCTGCACCCATCTTGAGACTAATCTGTACCCAGCAAACATTTAAACGTTTAATGACCGTTGAAAAGATGTCCTTCCAACCGTCATGGTTGAAAAATAGTTCCAAAATGGAGAGAAAGCAGGTTGTTGGAGAAGAAGCATAGACCGTTCCACTGTTTAAGGAAGGATATCCATAAATTAAACTCGTAGCGGCATGAATTAGTTAGAGATATTTCAGACAATCTGGAGGGGTTAGAGACGGCGGCAACCTCACGCTAGGGGGAAAACATTCGTTGAGAGGGGCAGGTATTGTTGTACTGAGCCTACAGACTTTGTTCACTTTACTGGCTGCTTTAGAGGGTGAAAAGGATTTAGGAGAGGTTCAAGCTGACTGCAGGTTGACGTACAATTCATATAAATGTGCTTTATTCATACGTCTTGAGAAAAGGACATCCGCGCTGATCAGTATTTGCCATAGAATAGCAACATCAGTTACAGGCTTTTTCTAAGCAGAAAAAGTATTTTGATTTTCGAGCCCAGGTACAGTATTATTCTGTGGGGAGCTAGTCTGGGTTTGAAATAAGGCTTGGAAAAAAGTAGTTTGCATTAAATTGCAGAGAAATTATAAGGGCCCCTTTGAAGTGATCAAGCAATTGTCTGATGTATTTTATCAGTTGAGGGTGGTGCTACTATAGTGGTTCATTACAATCATTTAAAACCAAATGTTTCTCAATCTGTTTCAGAGAGACTGGAGGAAAGCGATAGCAAGCAAGCTTTGTAGTCATTCGTCATATTGACAGTTTCATTGACATGGTTGTTTGTTATAGGCTAATGGTTAAAGTAATTGTAGGTTGGTTATGTAATTGTTGAGACCTACTGTTTATTATTAAATTTAATACCTACTGTTTGTAGCACAACAATATTTATGTTTTAATATTCATTATGCTTTTATTTTAAACAGATTAAATAAATACAAAAACAATCAAACAATTTAAAAATCTGCTGTCACATACCCCTGTGGAGACATGACCACCTCTTTTTTAATACATAATACTGCTTTTCACTGTTATCCATGTTTTGGTATGTGCAAAATTGATTTTTTCCTCTGCTTGTGTGGAAGGGTTTAAGTATGGTGTCATCAGCCACTTTTTAAGTGGGTAGGCAGAATCACCCAGCAGAATGCCATTGCACCCCCTTAGATCAAATTTCTCATAGATGTTTGATCTTAGGATAAAGCTGTTGTGCTTTGAATCTGCCCATCTAACGACAGAGTTCATCTGGGTCACAGATGACTTGGGTGTTTAATAAATGAAAGCCCTTCCCATTCACAAATGCATTCTCATCCACCGTAGGTGCTTTTATCCTGATTTGTGTCCCATCAATGCATCCAAGTACATCAGGGAAACCGGCAATGGCATGTATTTTGTGCATTTATGCTTGTTCCAGTGGCGGATTACTCTACATACTGTAGATTTGTGAATTGTATGCTGTCGCCTACTAAGTTTTGCTTTGATTCAGTGGCAAAATAATGGAAAGCTACGCACACTTGAAGGCCTGGCGAGAGAGTTCCATTTCAGTCTGTTTCGTGTTGAATATCAGATGCTATCAAGTCTGTTATCTGCATTATTCCCTCTCTTTTAAAGCATAAACGAGCATGTATGTCGACATCATCATAAATATCCATAGGATTGTGTATGTCTTATAAAACTAGACGACGAACATGTGGTTCTTTGTTATCAATTACAAGCTCAACTAATCTGGCTGCCATCTCATTCTGACTGCAGAGGCTTCCGTAAATATTTAATTGGAACGTAGAATTGCAGTGTAATGGTGCAACACCAAAATATTTAGTAATGCGTAAGTTGTAACTTATAGTGCCCCTTTACATCACAACTAGGCTAAGTTGTAACTTCCGCACAGCTGGTGCAACCGGCCCCTAGACCCTAGGTCGAATTAACACATTCACTGTTTTTCCCAGTATGTATTATTATTGTATTTTGGCCTTTAAATATGATTGTTACTTAAAGTAATTATCATTATTGCTTTTAAACTTAGCGTGGCTTCATGGAGAATTATGAAGTGATATGGATCTGTCATGGTCAAACCTGTAATTACTTTACACCACTGCAGTAATAAAGCAGTCTGTGGTATATAATAATAATAATATTAATAAATATAGCTGCAAGCAGCAATTAATGGCTTGTTTCCACCGAGCGGTACAGTTCAGTACAGTACAACACAGTACAGTATGCAATTCACAAGTTCACACTTACAAATAATCAGAGTAAATAGTATGCGTATTTGGCGTGAAAAAGAAAAAAGAAAAACTAAGAAAGGGACAATTTTCTATTAGGACTTTAGTATTTTAAATGAAAAGTTGATTTAAAAAATGGATAAGAAGTGTTGTAAATCTATTTTGAATTAAATTGTGTTTTAAATAAAGGTTTCAGAGTCAGTGATATTAGATTGTGTATGTTTTTTTAATTTTACTTACTCTGTAACTACATGGAACAATAAGGTAACAAGCACCACTTTAATTTACAGCCCGCAATGTCACACTTACCCTGTATCTACATGAAACAAGAGGGTAAGAAGCACCACTTTAACCCTCTGGTGTCTGAGGTATTTTTGGAGCCCTGGAGATATTCTGACATGCCCTGACATTTGTGCTTTTTTAAATAACTTAAAATAGTTTCATGGGTTCATATATGACTACACTGTGTCCAGCACAAACTCTGCTAACATCACAGTCACCAGCTGGAGTGCCTTTGATTGCCACCAGAGGGACTATTACCCACTTAAAAAGTGGCTGATGACACCATACTTACAAAGATTCAATTTCCTATAGTTCATTGCCCCGGTTCAACAGCCATGATTGTTCTCAGGTGTTTGTCATTATCCTCATTAGTCCTGTCTATATAAGCATGCATGAGTGCTGAAGCAGGTTGGAAATAAACTTTGCTGGACAGTGTGTCCCCAGGAGCAGGATTGAAGGTATAGTGTATGAATATTTTCCACCCATGAGAAACATCATATGTTCATTTCCTTATAAAAGTCATAGCAGAATTCTCCTCAAGCCAAATGTCTTGACGCAGAGCCGGCACCAGGACACACAAACTGGGGGGGCATTCGTAATTCTGGAGGGGGCCCCTGGGGGGAGGGGGGTTTGGGCTGGGGTATCTATATTCTAGGGGCTCTATAATATAGCTGAGCGCTCAATGTGACCATAATTTTAGTACAGCATCATGAGATCATGCAGCCACACTATTACAGGTGTGTATCGCGTTTATTTCATTTTTCCTTTTTTATTCACAAACTTGTTAACTATATCATGAATTGATTACAATTATATGATATATTCCAATTGTCAAATATGTGGAAGTGAATGTGTTTTGTCATTTAAACACCTTTATAATGATCATGTTTGTTGATAATAATACAAATTCCGAGTATGGGTTACCATACGTGGCTACATGTCACATCACTTTCACTTTCATATAACGCACGATGAGTTTGCACCACAATTCAGAGGTTCTGTCGAATTTACATCACGTAAATGGATCCATTTTTTCCCGAAATACATAAAAGTAAGTGGCCGGGTAACTGGGAGAACTTTATTGTTTCATACACAATGTATCCAGAAGAAGGTTATGAATAAAACACTTTATAAAATCAAATTATAATTGAAAGGATTATTGCAGCTTCCATAGGCATCAGTGTATGAAATAAGAATTTAACAAACTATAAATGTTTTATATATATATATATATAATATATATATAGCCTAGTACTTCATTTAAATGTCTGAAACATCAAATAAACATTATGTGGTTGAAAACACTGAATAGTCTAGTTATGAAATTTGAAAAGCGATAAGTGTGTCCATCTCTGGCTCAGTGCCAAAGCACGAAAGCACATTTAGCAGTGACACACTGAACATTCTAGTCACACCGATGCAAAGACTTAAAATCAATCGTGTTTCGGAGGTGCCGGGCCTGAATTGACACCTTATTCATTCATACATAAAACAGTGTGGAACTGGTTTGATGCCAAAATTTGTATGGAAGCAGAAGAAGAAGAAGAAGAAAAAGTGATACTTTGCTTTGCAAGTACCACTAATTATTATATTTCCATTACCTTGTGCCTTAGTCACTTCACCTGCAGGGAAACAGACAATTTTGTTTCAGAACATTAATATTAAAAGTGCATAATGAGTTATCTTTTTTAACAATTAGATTTTAAAATCAAACTCCTTAACAACAAATGTAATTTTCTAAATTACATTATATAGAGGATATTTTATTTTATGAATAATGTTATACATATTATTCAATAATATCGTCATCATTAATTGTTTAATTGATTTCATTATTCACCTGTGGGAATTTAAGATTGAAACTGAGATTTTTTTAACATTTGTTTTTAACATTGTATTTATTACATTTATAAAATTAATATTTCTGACTTACTGGCAAGAAGAAACAGCAGTGCTACAACATATAATGGGGCAGGTTTCCCCATCCTTTCTGTTGTCTATCACAGTGTGTTCTTAAAAAAAAAAAAGAGAGAGCGAGAAAAGAATCTTACTGTTAACAACTGTGACACCAATAGCAATATTTGTTGAGATAAATTGTGAGACATTTTCTCATCATTAATATTAAGCATAACCTAGGCATAAGTCATTGTCTCTTTTTCACCTTTGTTATGAGGAAATGAATCTTACCAAAATGTCCAATAAAAAAATGACTCTAAAGCGTGTGCAAGCATGTAAATTCCCTCCTGCAGTTTTTGGAATAAATGATATCTAAGGTTGTAGTCAGTATTTATAGGCCAACTGTGGAGGGGGCGGGTTGTCATATAACTTTCACATATCATTATAAATAATCATTTCTATAGAAGGCAATCTCTATTGCAGGTATTTCAACATGTGTGGCATTTAAGAGATGACAGAAACCTGTCATACTTGCCATTGTGCTTCCTTTACCTTTTGTTTAGTTTCACATTCAGTTGATGCATACTTCATGACTTAACACATAAACAAGTTTATTTCATTTTTCCTTTTTTATTCACAAACTTGTTAACTATATCATGAATTGATTACAATTATATGATATATTCCAATTGTCAAATATGTGGAAGTGAATGTGTTTTGTCATTTAAACACCTTTATAATGATCATGTTTGTTGATAATAATACAAATTCCGAGTATGGGTTACCATACGTGGCTACATGTCACATCACTTTCACTTTCATATAACGCACGATGAGTTTGCACCGCAATTCAGAGGTTCTGTCGAATTTACATCACGTAAATGCATCCATTTTTTCCCGAAATACATAAAAGTAAGTGGCCGGTGAACTGGGAGAACTTTATTGTTTCATACACAATGTATCCAGAAGAAGGATATGAATAAAACACTTTATAAAATCAAATTATAATTGAAAGGATTATTGCAGCTTCCATAGGCATCAGTGTATGAAATAAGAATTTAACAATCTATAAATGTTTTATATATATATATATATATATCCTAGTACTTCATTTAAATGTCTGAAACATCAAATAAACATTATGTGGTTGAAAACACTGAATAGTCTAGTTATGAAATATGAAAAAAGTTCAGGGAGTAAAGTAAATAGAAATATTGTTATATAATAACAACACTGAAGCAAAAACTTTTCTTCAGAGAAATATATTATCATTTGAACATGAACAACAAAAGCAAGCAATGTAACAAGTAGTCTTGTGCAATAAAATTCAAACCGTACAATAAAATATACTGAGTGTAAGATCCAGAGCCAGGTAACAACAAATCAAGCTTCAAACAGTAAGGAAGTTGTCTCTTTTTACAATACCTTATATTCCTCATCCTTTTCCTTGGATGATGCAACTTCCTTTTTCTTTCTTTTTTTTGCTGCAAATGTTACAGAACAACAGATTCAAACATAGATAAATGGCTGTCAACAGGGTCGCTGAAAAGAACAAAAGCAGATGTTTCTCCATCTACAAATAAGCCTGATACTGAAAAGACTCAAAATAAACCTAAAAGAAAATACAGTAGTGACTATCTAGCACTAGGCTTTGCATGTGTAGGAGCGGAGAACGAGCAGCTACTGCTCTGTGTCGTTTGCTCAGAAGTCTCTTCAAATGAAGCTTTGAAACCGAGAAAACTACGACGGCACTTGGAGACAAAACACAGTGAATATGTGTGCTTAAAGAGCAAACTTAAAGAGTACAAAAGCAGGAAAAAAACTATTGAACCATGTTCTCTGGCAACAATAACAGTAAAGCAGTGGAGGAATCTTATCGTGTAGCAAAGCTCATCGCAAAGGCTGGGAAACCTCACACAATTGGTGAAAATTTGATTTTACCTGCTGCGAAAGAAATGGTTGGCTTGATGTGTGGAGAAAAGGCCCGCAAGCAGTTAAATCTCATTTCACTTTCAGATAATACAGTTGAGAGAAGAATAAATGAAATGGCAGATGACATAACTCAGAAGTTGGTTAAAAAACATTCGAGAGAGTCCCTTTTATGCCCTACAGATGGATGAATCGACCGATATAGCAAACCTTTCCAACCTCCTTGTGTTATGATTTGCTGGTGTTGGTTATTGCAAGCACTGAGCGACAACAATAGAAGATCCAAATGTAGTTTTATTTGTAGCACAATCCAAAGTCGTAGTCAATTAAACAGGCCAAGGTCAGAGCACAGTAAATCAGTCCATACAAACAAATCCAGAGGACGAGACAGGAACAAGAAAACCAGGAGCACAGAAACCAGGGGAAACGCTCAGTAATGCTGTGCAAGACAAAACTTTGCAATAAGACAAACAACTGAACTGAGTTATATAGGGAGACAAAGGGATAATAAGGTGATGGGAAACAGCTGCACATAATTACACAGATGACAGAATAAAGCATTGTGGGAAACTGAGTCCATGATGTGTGTAGTGTTAGTGGAAACAGTGCCCTCTGCAGGCATGCAAGGGCACTCGCAGCTGGTGGACGTGACATAGCCCCCCTCAAAGGAGCGGCTTCCAGACGCTCAAAATGGTGGGAGTTGAATCGGAGGTGGACGGAGGGCTAGGTCCATGGAGAGGAAGAAGGTCTGGAGATGGAGGCAGGGCAGATGGCCAGTGTGGAGCAGGCGGCCAGGGCGGGGCAGACTGGACAGGGGGCGCAGGTGGCCAGACAGACAGGCTTGAAGACCCCCACAGCGGAGCAGACAACCACCACAGCAGTTCAGATGGGCTTGAAGACCCCCGCGGCGGAGCAGACGACCACCACAGCAGCGTTGACTGGCTTGAAGGCCTCCACGGCGGAGCAGAAGACCACCACAGCAGATCTGGTAACACTGGGAACCAACATGGCTGAACAGGAGAAACTGAAACACGAAGCACAGAGAGGTTAGCATTGGCCACTAAGGCCATAATGGGACAGGCAGGAAGCTCAGAAAATCCCTCCAGGGCTCTGACTGGAACGTCCTCTCTGGTTGTGTCGAGGCAGGCAGACAGTTCTGGTAAGACCTCTGGTTTATGTGAATTGTGAATTAATACCAATTCATGAATGTCATTTAACAGAGGCTTATAACATAGCTATAAAATCTAAAGTTAAATACTTAGAAATGCTTATTTCAAAAGATTCAGTTGAAAATGAATATATGAATGTTTGGAAAGTATTAGATAAATGTCTAATTAAACTTAGCTCTTGGGTATTGCGAGATATAAGCTTATTAGATAATATTATTTCTTATTTCTTATTTTAGATAATATTTTTGACTAAGATGGAAAGCATCTCAATATTAATCTATCCTGCATACACAATAGCTATTTCTAATAGAACCATTAAAAAAAAATCAATCCGGTTAACTTTGGTTACATCTGGAAAAAGAAAACCCATTACTTTTTTATATGACAAAAGATTTTAAAGATTGAGGTTTACAAGCCATTGATTCTATAAATGGGACCCTGAAAATTAATTGGCTGAAATCCTTTTTAAATCACAACAATTTTTGGTTTCATATTCCCAGAGAATTGTTTAAGAAATTAGGAGGAATAGAATTTTTCCTAAGTTGTGATGTCACTGTTCAACGTTTCCCAATTAAATTATCCCAGTTTCACCAATAGGTCTACCACACAGTTCACCATTATGGAATAATAGATATATTACAGTTAGAAACAATTCACTGTATGACAAGGACTGGATGGAGAAAGGTATTTGGTCAGTGCCACATTTAATTGATGGTAATAGTGGAATTATATCATATGAGAATTTCTGTGCTAAATATAATTTACTTTGCAATAGGGCCAAATTTAAATCTATTACTAAAGCCAACCCTAACTCTGTTATTTGTCTAATTAAAGAAATTCTATCTTATTCTATTCCCATGACCCCGCTTCTCCCATCACTTTTAATTGAAGGTTGTGATTTGAAAGGAGGTAAACTTTCAAACAAAGTTATTAGAAATAGGTTCAACTATTTCTTATCCTATAATAGCTTATAGAAACTCAATTTCACATAATTTCTCGAAAGATATCATTCACATACTTAGAACCAAATATTTAAAACTTCATTTACCTCCCAAAATGAAAGAAAATCATTTTAAAATTTTAAATAGGAAATATCCATCCAATGAATACCTATGACTTAGATTTGGGTTTGACTCTAATAAATGTTTATTTTGTGATGATAATGAAACTATGGATCATCTATTCTTTAATTGTATGTATGTGGAGGCTTTACGGTCTGATATTCATGACTGGCTTTTTACCCGAAGGTGCCTCACCTTGAAAACTTAACTATCAAGGAAATATCTATGAACAATAACAAAGATGACTTTCTGGTTAACAACATTCTTATGCTGGGAAAATGTGAAAAGGTGAAACCAATGTTTTGTGCATTTCATAATGAGTTTATTTCTTATTCTTATATTGTTATAAATTAATGCATATAAAATACATAAGAGAAACAAAAGACACATGAATCAATAAATAAACTTGAATGAATACATATACACAATTGTATGCATATGTATATATTGTCACACAACAGAAGGATGCAGACAGGTAAGTTGTATAAAACCCAGAGTTTATTGAACAGAGGCACGGAACTGGATAGGAATGCAGACTGGTGAGTATAGAATAATATGCAGATAGAATGTTGACTTAGCATAAAGTAATCTTAAGATCTCTTTTGTAGATGAATGGATCAGAAGCAGACAAAAGGCGGATGACAGATGAGAGATGACTCAAGACGGGTAAGGATTCCAATGAGCAGGTAAACATCAGATAAAAAGTATTTAGTGTTCGTACGGACAATACCAGACAAGGGAGTGCATGAGAAGTGTCTCTTTTTAATGAGTGCTGATGACGAGGCGCAGGCGCACTGAATCAGAATTCCAGGGGGAAATGTGAACGAGTTGGCAGAATATAAGCTGGGAAGTGTGCAGGGTTTCATAATTACCGGGGTCAGAAAATGTAGTTTGCTAGGGGGGTACGGGGGCATGTTCCCCTGAGAAAATTTAGATATCCCTGGTGTACATATGTGCATTTTTAAGACGTTTTAAGGCCAACAAATTGGATTTAAGGCCAACAAACTGAAACCATGTCAACAAATACATACTTGCATGCACAGTTTTAAGGCAGCTTTAATCGCATGTTATTAATAGTTAGTTTTTGTAGCGTTTAAATGTAGGTATTGGGTAGGATTAAGCTAATAACTAGTTAAAAGTGGCTACGTTTACATGCACCAATTTTCGTCAATCCGAATTAATGGGTGATTCTTAGACTATGGGCACTTTTATGTTCTTTGGTCATATTTTAAAAAATACATATAATTTTTGACAAATTCTTTTTTCTTTTTCAAACTATCAATAAAACCACCTTAAAAAAAATGTACTACCTTTCTATTATGATTTTTTCATACTTTCCAACCTCCTTATAGGTGTCAAAATCATTGTTTTCTCCTTGTTGCACACCCAGACTTTTAAACTTCAACAATGAAAATACAGTTTAAAAATATGACTTATCTGGTAACTATTAATGTACCTGAATTAAGCACTAGTAAAAGGATTAAAATACATTATAGTATTTAATGTGAGACTCCTATCAATATTACTTTTTATACAAAATATAGCTGTCGCACAGTATTGGTGTCATTTCCACCACAACACTGTAATGTCCCTTTAAAAAGTTTGTGTGAAAGATTGTTTAGGTGGTTTCTATGGAAATGATCAGTGACATCAGAGCACATGCTGGACATGGAGGGAATTTTACATTTTCATCAACAACGAATGAAGAAAAATGAAGGTAAATATTACTTGGTCAGTTAATATATTTATTCTACGTCATTTCCAAACATGCTGTACCTTCAAGGGTGTTTTTAAAAAGCTAAAAATTTTAAGTTAAATAAGAGTATTTTGCATACATTACATGCTAAGTATTAATTCAAAGCTAATCAGTGAAGCTATCTTCCATTTTTTCACAAAAAACTACAGAAATGTAATTTCCACCAGTCATTTCCACCACACTGCCCTCTGTGGTGGAAAAGACAGCATGAAGTGGAAATGACATTTATGGTTAAAAAGTACAATTGATATGGATTGTGAGAGTAGATTTGTGTAATACTTTTTATATTATAATATATTACAACACTTTTTATATGATTTCATTTTTATCTATTTTTAAGATGCCACCTAAGACAACAAAAGAAAGGTCACAGGTCTATAGGGACAAAATAAAAGCTGACCCTATAAAATATGAAGAGAGACTTAAAAGAGACAGGGAGAGATACCAGAGGAAAAAAGAAAAAGGGGTAGTAAAAGCAATTGCAGATATGTCAAAGCGGGAGCAACGCAAACAAAGGAGACAATGGAGAATCAATCAAAGAAATAGACGAGAGGAGATTAAAAAACCCTCACAATGCAGGCCTACCTTTCCACCACCACACCGCCACACTCTCCTGATGTTGCCTTGCAGCCAGAACAGGATGTTGACCTGCCCCCCACACCACCTTCTGCCCGATCTCAATCCCAAAATCAGAGAGGAAGGAAAAGGGTAGCAAGAAACGGTCAAAAAGTGTATGCAGCACTGTATGAGAGTAACACCAAGCTTAAGAAAGCTTTGCGAAAGGCACAGAAATACCGCCAGTGGTATGATAGACTGATGAAAAAAATGAGGACCTAGCACTCTACGAAGAACTTTAGTTTTTCACAACGCTCTGATGCCTGAACTGAGAGACAGATATAAAAATCTCCACTCAGACAGGGACAAACACATCATTTCCAAAATAATGGCAGGAAAAGTCCTTAAGAAGTATCAACTACTGAAAATGGCCCAAAGGGAATTTGGCTTTTCACCCAGAAGAATGAGAAGTAATGAAAAAAGGACAACAGCACTTACTTACACACGGAAGAAACAAAAGAACAGCATTAGCCCAGCCACAGAAGAAAAAATAAAACAATTCTTAGAAAGAGATGAGAATAGCAGAGCATCAACTGGAAAAAAGAACACCGTGACCAAGAAAAAGACAAAAAGACAGAAACGATTCCTGAATGAGCCTCTGGAAAAACTCCATAAGAAGTTTAGGAAGGAGTATCCTGACATCAGGTGAGTTCTGTAAGAGATGTCCGTTTTGGATTGTAAAGCCCACAGTTAAGGATAGAGACACATGCCTCTGCAAGACCCATGCCAATCTGCAGAGTATGGCAGACAAGCTGCTTTATCATAAAGTCATTAAAAGCAGCAACATTGAAGATTTGATTGTATCCCTGTGCTGTTCGCCAAACTATACCAAGCAATGTATGTACAGGGAATGTACCGTTTGTGAAGCTAAAGAATTGGAAATCTCAACCTTTGACCCTGGGACCCAAACATTTTGGTATGAGTGGAAGGGAAAAGCTGAGGAGAGACTGAAGAAAAAGAAAGATGGTAGTAAAGAAAAATCACAGTCCATTTGACAGTTAAAGAGAAGGTTACAGGTACTCTGCATACTTTGCTTGAAGACTTTTGCATGGGACTAAAAGAAAAACTTGGGAAGCATGTCTACAACAGGCCTCACTACACACTGGCCTACACCAAAAACAGTGTCATCTCAGTCTGCTCAATCAGCTCCTCTTTTTGTCATGACCCCTGTGCTATTTGGGCACATCTATCAAAAGTCCTCACTTTCCTGAAGGATCAATACCCAACTGCTTCAGTGCTACATGTGGTCAGTGATGGGCCGACCACCCAATACCGCTCCAAAAAGAATTTCTACTTCTTAACCAGCATTCCATATCAGATGGGCTGGAAGAAACTGACTTGGAACTTTCTGGAGGCTGGCCATGGAAAAAAAGGCCCTGCTGATGGGATAGGAGCAGCAGTGAAAAGAAGAGCTGATGACATCATAGCTAGAGGGAAGGACATACCAAATGCTCGGGTGCTCTTTGAGGAGCTTCAACAGCAAAAGTCTGCCACAGAGCTCTTCTATGTTGAGCCAGAAGACATTGAGTGTATGGACATTCATGTGCCATCCGAGCTACAAACAATCCGTGGCACAATGAAGATTCATCAGGTAATGGTTGACAGTCGTCTCAAACAAATAATTGTTGTGACTAAGTTCATGCCTTAACAGTTTTTCTCTCCTTTCAGATAACCTCTGCTAGCCCAACCCAAATGTCATGGAGAATCCTCAGTTGCTTTTGCTCTGTACCTCATGACTGCTTCAATCCAGAAACAGTCATGTTCCAGCATTGGGACGAAGCTTCCCCCTCAACCAGTACATCGCATCCTGACACACCTCAAATGGGTCTGCGGCACATTGTGGACTTGAACAAGGGACACGTTGGTCAGTGGTGTGCTGTGAAGTATGATGGAGATATTTATCCTGGCATCATAGAGGATACTGATGTCTACAGTGGTGCTCTGGTTAAAACCATGAGCCGTCTTGGTCTCAATCGTTTTTTTTGGCCTCTAAGGGATGACATAAACTGGTACCAAACCAAGAATATCAAAGGCCTAATCCCTGACCCTGTACCAGTGACCAAACATCACAAGGAAATTATTGTGTCTGTTTGGGAAGAAATCTGTGAAACACTTAATTAGATGTGGCCTCGATTCACATCACATACGCACACATACACACACGCGCGCACATGAGCAAACGCTCTCTCTCACACACATGCAAACATACATACAGTCACACATTCGAGGTGCTCAAAATTTTCCACATTCCACATCTCTGTTTAAATGTTACAGTTTCAGGTGTTCTTTACAGAAGATTTAAGAGACCAATAAGAACATTTCAGTATCAAACTCTCACAATTATTTAACCTCATAATTATCTCACATTGTTGAATTTTTTATGCATCTTTTATTGCTTATATTTTTGCCTTGCCATCAGTTGTCTCAGTTATTTACAGTATGCACTGTAACCTTTCATCTATGAGACAAATCAGTTTTATACATCAAACTCAGCACTACACTAAAAACTGGTGTGGTTATGTTTAATAACTCTGTGCATAGAGTTTAATGAGTGTGATGAGTTTAAGAATTTTTCTAATAAATATATCTACCGTTTCTCTACATTCACGTTCATTCATTGTCATTTCCACAACACCCTGTCATTGCCACCACCACCCTGTCATTTCCATCACCACACACATTTTTAAAAAATATTTAAAAAGTTCTCATCACACATTAAAAATGTATCCACAATTTATGATATCGTGCTCTACTTAATATAAAAATTCTAAAAAAAAAATTTTTTAAATTTATTTTCTAATAAACTCTTACCCAAACCAATATTAAATTTCAGAGTGTGACAGGTGTACAGTTCAGCATCTGGCCCTTAGGGCAGCTAATTTATCTACTAACAAATATATATATTATTGTACATTGTGGAAAAACTGGTAAAACTAGTTACAAAAATGATCTTAGACAATTCTTGAGTGGCATAAGTTATTCTATTTTTTAATAACAGCTGTATATTGAGATGTGGTGGAAATGACATTTGTTCATTGCAGGTCGGAAAAAATTTAAAATATTAACAATTTCTCTTGTAATCTAAGTTTGTCCTCTTACAGACCTTAAAACTAGACACATTATTTAAACTTGTGAGACTGTGTTACGTGACTTTTGAACAAGTTTTTTTTTTTGTTCAACTTCACAAGGCTAAAAGTGCCCCTAGTTGAAGAAACGCCCATTAATTGAATCCGACTGCAGATCTGTTTACATGTACTCTAAACATTATAATCTCATTCAAATATCCGTTGTAGTAGCCCAGAGTGCAGCCTGGACGATGGGGCGCCCACCCCAATTTCATTGGTTTGTAATACAGCAAGTCTTATTGGTGGACACTTCGAGCGAGCCTGAGCATGCGCATTCCTTCATGTACGATTTTGTGAATGATTTGGCTTATACAGAAATATTAAGTGCTAACTCTAATCGTATCTCATTATCTGTTTAGTATTTTAGTTAGGATGTATTGGCTAATGTTTTTTTGTACTTAATACACAGAATAGATGAAGTTATTGTGTACAAACGAACGCTGACGGCACCGGGCACTTCAGACTGAATAGAGCTGTTTAACGCTTCATTCATTTGACTTCTTCAATCCATATGCATTTAAATAGACCTAAGACATTAGATAAACCCGAATGCAAACGGCTGATTTTACATTTCGTTTCGATCGTTTCGGGTTTTTTTTTTTTTTTTGATAGTTTTTTAACGAGATGATTTGTTGTCCAATGCTTGCATTACTTGGGTACAAAGTGCTAATAAATGTTTAATGGCAAACTCATGTTTCCTTGTTTACCTGTTAATAAAATATGTGGGACTTAGCTCACCTGTCAATCATCTCCATGACGCAGCCGAATGAAACGAAAGAGACAAACTTGCCTGGGACCGGGAGAAATAACCTCAATTTGTGTGCTATTGTGTATGTCCATGACTGATTGTGAGTACCCGTTCTAATCATTAGATAATCTTTGTTAGTCGTAGTATTTGATTACGGGTCAATTTGGTATTTCTCCGCTGTTATTGAGTTAATCAGAATGAACAGTGTTAAAGCAAACTAGTGCGTTCGGCTCGTTCACGTGCTATGTGTTCACGTTCATTATAATATCGCAGTTTGTGATATCCTCACCCTGTTCTGTATATGTTTGATCATGTCACAATGCGACTATACTGAGAGTTATTCATGTCAAGTTTATATGGGAGTACTGTATAGTGCGCTGGGTGATATTTATTGCCAGTATACGGACACTTTCGGTTTCAACGTGCCGATTATGTTTACATAAACGATGACAGCGCCATATTGCATAGTATTTTTCCACTGAAAGTTAATACTCTATAGTGTAGTTATGTATACTATAACATTTTATAGTGTAATCTGATGTATAATTAGATTTAATTTATATAACAGTCAAGACATGCTATGCTGATTATTTCTTTATTTATGCTTTATTGTAGTACCACACACCTACCCACAAATTCTCAACCTCCCATTCATGTACCTCTTTATAAACATCTTCAGTGTTCAATAAACCCCTTTGATTTAATCTGATTGCCTTGATCCATTCCTGTGTTCTGATCGACACACCAAGAGGAAGGCTAGACATTAGAACCACCTCAGAATACAATCCTAGTTCAAATCCTTAACATATAGAAAATAGCTATCTCTCCTTTGCAATGTCATAATTCCATGCAGTCATAAAAGTGGCACTGACTTATCTGCTGGATAAAATAATAATTACAATATCTCAAACATCATTTATATCAGCAACATATTCCGTGATATCGCTCAGCCCTAAAATTGCTCAATAGCCTATTAAAGATTACAGTACAGTCACTTCATCTAACTTGATTCATCTTAAGTTCATCGAAACATTAGACAATTGATCGTAACTGAAATCGCCATGGTTAGCACTTAATATTTATGTAGTAGCCTACAGTCAAACAGCATAGATCATTCATATAGTCGTAAATAAAGAAATGTGCATGCTCATGCTCCAAGCGTCTACGACTCTACGCCAATAAACTCTGCTGTATTATAAACCAATGAAATTGGGTGTAGGCGGAGCGAAACATGTCGCCCCGCCCCAATCGTCCAGGCTGCACTCTGGGGTTACTCTTCATATGTGTTTTATATCTAGTAGTCAACATTTGAAGTGGATCAAAACCTTTCATCAAAGTTGTCCTAAAACCTTCTTCTTAGGACAACTTTGATGAACTTTTTTGATCCACTTCAAATGTTGACTACTGTACATTACTATTAAAACTTTTGCGCATGCGCTCTGAGTGTGTGACGTCATATCAATCACACTTGCGGTAACCCGGGTTGCGTCAACAGGCGATGATCATGTATCGACGATAGCCAGAGATATTGTCAAAAGCATCAAATTTTGGCAATATTAAGAGGATTTTGTATTTCCAATTAATGTTGGCCTGTTACATTCTTCTAGTCTATTATTATAACTATTAGGTTCGGCTTCTTTTATTATTAAATTAATATTATATGTGCTGTGTGGATAATAAAGGATTAGGCTATTAGCTATCTTTGAAAATGTTTTACATTTTTTGTTATGTCTATTATGCAATGAATTATAGGCCTATAATTAAAATTATTAAGAGTGTAGGCTATAATATTTCCAAACACTGCAGACACCAAAATTAAGCGCAGCTTTACTTCAAGCACTGACTTTTAAAAAAACAACCTGTTTAACACGAAATACTATTATTCTCATTTGTTTCACTAGCCTATATATGTACGGCCACAAGAGAAAAAATGGAATAAGTTAAGACAGTTATATAGGCTACCTTTATCAGCATATTATATTGAAATTCGTTTCTGAGAGAATATGCTCCGTTAATGCAGCGTCAGACAGCTCCATCATTTTTTACTTTCACTTTCTGTAGTGAATACTGACCAAGGTTAAGACTTTTTCACCGGCATAACTCTTGCGCAAAGTTTGCCTGTTGCTTCTTATGTGATATCCATTGGCTCCCCTTCTTGTTTTAAAATGGAAAGATTTCCAATATTATGACGAAGGGATACAGCTACGCCACTGCCTGTTGGCATACATCTTTACAACTAAAGACGTGAACGTGAACTTGTGCATGTCCGTTGCATGTGCCCCAGAGATTTCTGAATATGATTGTAAAAGTAGTCGGATTCAAGCGTTTACATGTTAATGTTTTGCTGTTGGATCAGATTAGAAAAGGAACTAATCCACCCCTTCCAATCCGATCGAAATTTCATTCGGATCGAGCTCAATCAGATCGATTAAGATGTTTACATGAAAGTTTTTCAATCCGATTGAGCCGTCAGTCCATTTACAAATGAATTATTTGGGTGCATTAGTTTATCCACAAGGTGGCAACTGTGCCCTGGGTGTGCCACAAGGTAGTCAAAGAAAAACTGCATAAACAGAACAGACCAGAACACATGCAAGCTACAGTGATGTTGGATGTCTACATTGATGAGAGATTGTGCGAAGTGGTTAGAAAGTACCCTCATTTGTACAACTCTAGCATGAAAGGAATACAAATATGTTTACATGGGTTGTAATTCATGGCGAGAGATTGTTCTAAAAATTGTGCATGCTTCGAACGCCTGTTTATGCGTACGAGTCAAATGAAGTATACTTTGCAAAGCTGTGCATTCGACTATGCACATACACTAGCATGCGCATAAAAAATGAATGAACTATACCCATGGCTTTAAACACGATTGGCGGCCAGTCTTAAAGCAGTTATGTTCAAGCATCAGAGAACTCAAAAAAGAACCAATGTTGCTGAATTTAACATTCATATTTAACAAATTCACATTTAGAGCTATATGGTTAGGGCATTGAGGAAACTGCAGTTAAACAGGTGCATCATACTTCAGGAAATTATATTTGATTCTGTTGAAGTAATATATATTTACTTTTAAATACATAAGTGCAATTAAATGTTAAATTTTACTTTACACAAGTCTGTTTTTGGTTAGCTGTTTTGACTTTTAATTATGTACAAGATTTTATCACAATACAGATACTTTACCTGAAGTATAGTTTCAGTAATTGTTTTTACACCCCTTGACATCTTATCGTATAGGCTATATTTATCTTCTTTTTATTATTGTGATATTTACAGAATCATGCATGTAAAACGTAAGGCTGGAATAGTTTCTAGATGCTTTAGACTTGTTTTCTGAGTTTAAACAACTGTTCTTTGTTTAAGGGAATTAGTTGACCTTTTTAAGTTATGTAGGTAACATGCAGATATATTTATGTCAGCCTTACAGTTTCTCAGTTTACAACACTGTACAAAGACTGTACAAATTCTCTGCTCTCAAATGCTGGGGGCATCCTCTGTCGGCGCTGAAACCAAGCCTACTTGAAAGAACGTTGCCATCTCTCTCAACTAACTTGTCTAATGAGTCAAACATACTGATGCATATAAACAAAAGAATCACGTGAGAGGGTTGCAAAACTTAGTAGAGTTACTGTGGACTACTTATTAATTATATCATAAGCACCCAAGGCAACTTACACTCATTGGTGGGCACGTACTGCCGACTGTGGCACAAGATGTCGGCACCGCGAGACGGGAGGATGAAGGCCGGGACGGGAGATAGTTGGTCTGGCCTCATATCGTCGGTTGTCGGCGAGACAGGAGGATGAAGGCCGGGATGGGATATAGTTGGTCTGGCCTCATATCGTCGGTTGGCGGCGGGACAGGAGGATGATGTTCAGTCCCATTCACCAATAACAGCAGATTATCAGTGAATCCCAGTTGTCCCTAATGAACATTTGTAAAACTATCTGGTGTTAAATTATCACTAGAGAGGCGGGTGGGATTGTCAGCTCTTCATGAAGATGGCTCTTCACAAAATTAATCCACTTCTTCTTCATATCATAATTTTTAGGAAATTTTAATAAGGAGACCGAGCTATATTATCGCAACCAGGTAGTATGCATTTGTGACAAAGGCATAGCTAGCTAGCAAAATGTAGGCTGTAGTAATGACACGTAACGGTAATGACACTAATTCACAATTGAGCGGGTGAGCTGCTGATGCAATTACGCTGTAGTTTTTATAGTGTTAGGGGTGGGATCATGCTCTAGTGCCTCATCAAGCCACCGTTTTAGTCCCGCCCAGAAAATCCTGAACACAGAATTTGTGAAAAACTGTTTAATGGTCTAACTCCACAATTTAGTACTACATAGTTCACAGGCCTTGTAATGTGTTTCAGCAATACATTTTTTAACATTTATAATGTGTTTAGAAACAATTCTCAGAATTGACTTTACATGGACTTTAAGTGCCTTTTATAACTTCTTGTTTTGTTTTTTTGTTCTAGATCAAATTAATTAAAAAAAATCAGAAGATGCAGACAATAGACAAAAAAAGAGGAACTAATTATTAATTGTCAAAAATTTAAGACCCCTCTACAGTTTAAAAACAATACAACAGTAATTCTGCATTAATAGTTGTTAATACAGTATTTGATGAGTCTATATGTAAATTACAATGCTGTGAAAGTCTCTTTACTCCATGAAGTTTGGGTCACAAGAACATTAAATTATTAGTATATACTGGAATATATAAATAAGAATGAATAAGACTTTCCATCACTAGAGGAGATTTACTAGTTTTAGTATAGTTACTGCTCAATAAACATTCTTTGTTTTCCACTGACAAAATGCTCTCGGCACACCAGCAACACAGTAAGCTTGGGAGGACCGGTGGGGAAGGAGAGACCTTAGGGGTGGAAGCGTGGATGAAAGTGCACTCCAGGGTCTCCAGTTTGATAGGAGTCTGTTCCGGGATGGATGTAGCTGAGACTTAGTAGCCCTGGGACCACCGTGCGTGGGTTGAGGTGAGGATCTTTTGCAGCAGTTTATTATTCAATAAAAATGAGACAATGTAAACAGACATGAGGGAAAAAAAAAAAAAATGCAGCTTTGCTAAAACAAAGATAGTAACCAACAAAAGACTACTAACTGAGGAGGGTTTAAATACAATGGGAAACAATGAACTAAACAAGACACAGGTGAACATAAACGGGAGCGGTGGAAACAAATTCAAACACAGGGAGAGAAAACAAAAGCAATGGAACAGAAAACAACAAAATCTAAAGCTGCGTCCGAATATTCCTAGTTTCATACTATATAGTAGGCAAAAAACAGTATGTGAGCCGAGTAGTGTCTCTGAATTCATAGTATTCATAAAACAGTAGGCGAAAAGTACCCGGATGACCTACTACTACTGGCAAGAATCTAAAGTGTGATTTCAATGGACACTTTATTATTCCATGAGGCCAAGGGAGAGGATTTGTGAATGGAGGTAAAGCTCATATGTCATGCGATATGTCACGCAACTGACGTCATATGTCGCATGACAAAGAATACATTCATACTACACGCTATATTCATACTATATAAAACACTTTTTAAGGGTCGCAAAGTAAGTTTCAAACCAAATGTAGCACTTACTGTACAGTATGTCATTTCAGATGCAACAAAAGTATCTGAAACAAAGTAAACAAACCTAGCCATTACAACCACTTAAAAATAATAAAATAAAATGTTTGCAGAATTTTTTGGAGACTCAAGATGTACATAAACAAGATGCAGAAAACCCATTACTGCACACCCCCCATTTTGGCAAGCGGGGCATAAATGACATACCCAAAATAAAGAGGTTGCTGCTCATAAGTCATTCTGAATAGACACATAACTAACATTTATTTAGAAAGCCAACACTTGAGAGTTTACAGTTCAAGACTCAGAATTACTCAGACTGTTATTAACCCTCTATGGCATAGTGTTGCCCTTAGGCAACAATCCACTTTTTGGACCTCACACCACCCCTTTATTTATTTATTTTTTTTTATAAAAAATATATACATATAATATTGCCTGACATGTCTGTTCAATGAAATGATGGGCTGAAGTGGGTGTAGCCTTTTATTTGGGGATGGAGAAGTCATTTTAGGAAGCAAAGCTGCATGGGACACAGTGCCACCAATTGGTAAGATAAATACCACTATTTAACATATTTAAAATGAAATATCTTTATATAAAAATATATGCATGTGCATCAATATGTAAAGAAGTAAGTTTAATTATTAAAAGACTTATTTTGTTTTTATTTACATATTAAAAATGTGATTTTGTGATTTTTTTGCCTCAGTGCAACACTGTGCAGTTAGAGCACTTTTGTTCAGGCAATAGGCCTATCATGCTAAAGTGTGGATGCATATAAGAACCATATGGTGCATTCAAGTCTATCCTCCTATGAATTTTAAGTTTCGAGCTCTGAAAACTCAAAGAATGTGCATTATGTGTGTAATTGATATTTCTTCTTATTATTATTATTATGCTGCCACAGAGAATCAAGCTTATCAGCTCAATGAGTTGTGTTTTCTGGCAAACTTTATCTTCACACACACACACACACACACACACACACACACACACACACACAGTCATTTGGATGTTGGTTTATCTGGTTATATGAAATGTGAAGAACATTTATACATGAGGTATCAAAAAAATTTAAAATTTTGAAAGACCATTTGAATCTGTTTTTCATACTACAGGGAAAACAATACCATAGGCCAGACAGTTCAAAGGCAGAGGCGAGAGAATGCCTCTTATCATTCACATTATTATTTGCCTTATTTAACACACTCTCTTTATAGATACTTTTTATGCATGGTTATGTAGTCCCTAACAATTTGCTTGCCATTGTTACCACTTTCCCTAATGATTTCCTCTGTATCTTGGTAGCATTTCCATTCCAACAAATAAAACAGAATGTCATAACACTTTTGATGAAAGCATTGCAAAACATCAGAAGCATTCTGTTGTGGACATTACAGGAAAGTCATTTCTTTAAGAAATACATTCTCTGTTGTGGCTTACAGTATATGATCAATCCACATATCCTATTTAAGCTTATTGTCAAGTACACCAAGATATTTATAATTTCTGACTGAATGTATTGGTTACCCATTAATTAGTGCATTTTCTGTAAAGCCGCTTTGAAACGATATGTATTGTGAAAAGCGCTATACAAATAAATGTGAACTGAATTGAATTAAAACATAATTTGTGCTCTCAAGGCCGACACGGAATGTTTTTTTAAACGAACCTTATGGATCCCTTCCCTTCCATTGAATATACCCGACTGTATATGGCGATGGCCTGTCGATTTTACATGGAGAGTGCAGGAGGAAACGTGGGAAACGGGCTAGGGTCTCAATGTGTCTGTCGCCTGGCATTCGCTGGATTTCCTCTGCCACTAGCTTCACCCTATTTTTCCCGCCTGCTCATCTCCAGGCCCACAGATCGGTACTGCCCGCATCAGCTGTTGCTCTTGACAAGAAGAAGTGAATCATGCTAATGTCCGTCTCCTGAGAAGAGCTCCGCTCTCTCCCAGCGTCATCTTTCCACCTAAAATGGCCTTGATCAACACTTGTTCTGTGAAAAACAAGACCTTTCTGCTGAACAACTTTTTCTCATTTCACAGGCTTGATTTTATGTTTATAACCGAATCCTGGACACAGGCCCTTTTCTGATCTGGTCCCTAATGACTGCTCATTTTTTAACTCTCCACGTCAAATTGGTCAAGGGGGTGGGTTAGTGACTGTTTTAAAACAGACTTTCTCGCTGTCAAATGGTTTCTATAAAGGCTTTTTCTGCTTTTGAAGTTCAGTTACTAAGACTTGAGTGGAAGGGCCCTGTTCTGATAGCAACGATCTATCGCACTCCACATCTTGTTAAAGACTTTGTTTTTGAATTCATGGAATTGATGGGGTTTATTACTACAAATTTTAATTGTTTTTTATTAGTTGGTGATTTTAATGTTCATGGCTTCATAGCTTGCCAGTCCAACTTAGAGTAACTCCCTCTTTATCAGTTTTTAAATCTCTTCCTAAAATTAATTTGTTTTCTTTAGCTTTTTAAACATGTTAATTATCGGTCCTTGTTATGTTTTATATCTTTGTATTTTTTACTTTGCTCATGTACAGCACTTTGGTCAGTATTGAGGCTATTTAAAATGTGCTTTAAAAATAAATAAACTTAAACTATTTATAACCTGATAACAGGTTTTTCCTGCTTTAGCTTTTGTTTGTATGCAGGTAGAAGGAGAATGGAGATGTCATCAGCTTTACCGAAAGCAGGGCAGGGGAGGGGTTTGTAGCCATCCTTGAGTGCAGTGTAGCAGTGATCGAGCATCTGCTCAGCTCAGGTATGACAAGTTATGTGTTGAATGAATTTTGGGAGAACTTTTTTCAGGTTTGTCCTATTTCAGGTAAGTCCCTGACAACAATAAAAACAGCATCTGTGTATTTGTTCTCCAGACTATTTATGCTTTCATACAGAATGTCCAGTGCTTTACTCTTATCCGCCTGTGGAGGAATGTAGGTCACTGTAAGAATGACCGAAATACAGTTTTTTTTTAAATGCTTTGGTGCAATTTTAACAAGAAATTGGTAAATTTTCAAAACTCTTTAGTACTAATATCACAACAGATCATCAAAAGTGCACTTATTTTCAATTGTGTTAGTACCATACACAAAATCACAAAGTATCATTTTCACAACACCAAATAAGTGTTTCATCTATATAAAGGTTTCATTCACAGTAACTGCCTTTCATAATGCTATTACTATCAAACTTTTCATTTTGATCTCTTCTAATTCAGCTTAATACATTTGTCTATTATTTAATCCAAATAATCTTAAAGGTTAATCAATTAATCAGTTGGTACATCTGTAGATTTCTATAGATATTGATTCTATAGGCATAGTTTCTATAGAACTTGTTTGCATTTTCTGATATGGATAACCAAACGCAATGCATTCTTTTTACATTATAAGCAATTTATCTTAGATAATAACCACAATTTTTAACGTGTGTGGTCCTGGTGAACCCTGCATTGTGATCCAAATGTCCCCAGAAGGATGGTAATACCAGTAATTTTAGACCTTGTGGGGACATTTTTTTTTTTTTTGGTCCTCATGAAGAAAACGGCTTATAAATCATTCGAAATTATATGAGATTATATGATTTATTATCATTACCTGCTCTCATTATTTATACCCTCTTCTCCTGCACTCCCTTGTCTGGTCTCGTCAACATCTACATCAACCTTACCTTTTTGTGTTCCAGGATCGACTTACCTGTGATACACTTACCTGTTGTTCCTACTGGCCGTCCTAGTTCTCCTCAGCTCCTACTCTCCGTCGTCTCCAAGCTCCCCAGCCCCACTGGATCTCCTGAGACAGAAACACAAAGACTGTATCACCCACAGATAAGCCACACCAAGACATTCCCTCTCCCAGCCTGCTTACCTGGACTGCTATCATTGCTGTGTTGTTTATCATCCCTGTTCAATAAACCTGCTGTTGTTTATATCACTTATTTCTGTGTTCCCCATCTATCCGCTGACGGATCAGAGATAATACAGCATTTTAGATTATATTTTACATTATATCAAGCCATGTGATACTGGCATTAGATAGAGGCATTACCATAGTAGAGACTGCCACATTACTGTAACTCACCCTTCATCTGTAAAGATCACCTACAGTGTAGATTCAGTCATAGGGTACCGTGAGAACATTTACTGTATTGGCAGCACACTCTGTTCTAGCACAAAACCTCATGGTTGTGTCGTGCTTCACCACACCTTTTGATAACACACTGAATAGATACTATTACAAACATTATGGATTTTATGTCAATTATGTAATTTAGGTAATGTAAGTGTATTTTCTAATGTGGCATCTGTAGCCTGTGTAACTGTCAATACTTCAGCAACAAGGGTGATTTGAAACATGTATCTTGCATTGTTTGCTATTGAATTAACTGAAAGAAGAACATACTGTTGTGTTTAAAAGTCCTATTCTGCGTTCTGCAGTGAATACCGGCGCGTTTGCTTCTCTTGCGCTTTTTTTCTCCTACTGCAGCATGGGTGAAAACAACGAAGTAGATGCTCAGCGAAGGAGTTGCTGCCGTTCAAATCCATTTGAAAGTTGTTCATAAAGTCCGCTTTGAGCGACGATCTGATGTCCAGAAGTGTTTGTTGATCATATTTGATGATCAAAGAAGAGACAATTTAAAAAAAAAGATTTACAAAAACTATGAAAAAAGTCTCAGGTTAAGCATGTAACCATGGTTCCCTGAGAATAGGGAACGAGACGCTGCGTCCCCTAGCGGTTGCTGTGAAGAATGCCTCCGGCATGCCAGGTGTCTAAAGCATGAGTCTAAACATGACAATGAACTTGGCATTGGCAGGAGGCAGCCTATGACATCACCACAGGTGCAACAGTGAGTATAAAAGGGCACCTGGAAATACCATCATCCACTTCTTATCTGAAGGAGAAGCATGGCAAAGGAACGCAGTATCTCGTTCCCTATTCTCAGGGAACCATGGTTACATGCGTAACCTAGGGGTCGCTATGGGGAATGGAATACCTATGCTGCCATGCTGAAGGGATTAATGCCTTATTGTATGTACATGTTTGTATTTTTGAGAGAATACATTTATGCATGGTTATTGAAAAAAAAAAATTAATTAAGTCACTGAAATAAGGCCACAAAACAAATACGTGTCCACAAGACTTCTGAGTATTGGAGGTTGAAGGCTAGAATTTTTGCTTCAAAAAGATGTGAAAATCATCCTGCCTACGCATTCACATAAAACAATATATTGATTTAAATTTTGTAAGTAATTTTTTGCTTTTTTGTTTAGAAAGATAGTATGCATGGAGGCGTGAATAATCCTGAATAATGCTGTGATTCACACCTGAGAAGACAAAAGACCTGCATAATGAGCCTTTCAGTCAAGTATGTGAGAAAAGAATGAGAGTGAAAGAATCTGAAAACAAAGTAGTTTATTTTGTAGTTTATTTTGTAGTTTATTTAGAATATAGTTAACAATATAAATGAGACACGTTTTGAATAAATGAGGGCACATTTTGAGTATACAGTTTTACCAGGAAATAAATCCTGTTCAAAGATATAAGTGAACATCAATTACATTCCAAGGTGTTTGGTGTTTCTATGCACTGGAGAAAAAAAAAAAAAAAAAAAAAACTTTCCTGCTTCCAGTCAGTGATCTCACCATTATATTAATTCAGAATGTCAGATGTGGGCCAATATCTGGTCACTATGATTCTCAAATCTGCGAGATAAAAGAAAAAACCCTCTGTGAGCATGCTGATAACTAATCATATCAACTATTGCATTAACATTAATATAATGTCCACTTTTAACAGAAAACATGAATTTTGTGATCTCATGCATGCACGTATTATTGCACATCATGTGAAGAAAATTTTGTATAGGCCTATTATATTTTAAATTATATGCAGTACCGGTCAAAAGATTTGACACATTACTATTTTTAATGTTTTTGAAAGAAGTGCTCATCAAGCCTGGATTTATTTGATCAAAAATACAGAAAAAAAACACAGCAATATTGTGAAATATTATTACAATTTAAAATAATGGTTTTCTCTTTGAATATACTTTAAAATATAATTGATTTCTGTGATGCAAAGCTGAATTTTCATCATTCATTGTAAACAAAAGCTTCATTGATGTGGCACTTTACATAGTGGCTAATTAATTTAATTTCACATTTAATTTTAGAATTTATTATATATTTCAGTTGATTTCACTCATCTCAGTACAGCAATATAGTTTGGGGAAAGCCAGTATGGCATGTTTACTAATCTAAGTTATGTGTAGTAAACAAAACCGCGCATCTGTGCCTTTCGGAGACACACAGAACATGCAGGATTTATATTTAAATGGTCTTTTTGCAGTTTATTTTCACATACACTAGTCTATATCGTGATTATCATTATTCCTCACCGTGTCTCAAAGCGATGAAAGTACATAAATCTTACTAGACTTCGGGATCGCCTCAGAATTTGCATTTGAATGCTGCGCGCTCTCCGTGGGCATGGCCACATTAGTGGATAATGAGGTGACTCGCGAACGACTGCACATCATGTTAGTTTTCTTTATTTTGCAAAAAGCACAAAATTTGGTTTTTACTGTGAGTGCACACAAATAAAAGCAGACATTCTGTAAATTTCTTACTGACATGCACTGCTTTAAGTCAGCCGCCAATCTGTGTGTGCAGCGCTGCATGAAGTCGAACAAGCCTATTGTCATGTTTCCTGGTTTGCCATGTGCTCCCCTTTGTCATGTGATTCCCTTGTCCTCATGTGATCATGTCATGTGCTTCCCTAGTCTCATGTGGGATGTTGTCATTGGTTAATTGTTTTATGTTCACAGGTGTGTCTTGTTTAGTCCCTAGTCCTTGTGTATTTAAGCCCTCATGTTTGCCATGTTAATTTGTCTAGCTTTGTTCCCTGTTACTGCTGTTGGTGAGTGTTCTGTTTTCCTGTCCTGTCCTGTCCTGTCCTGTTGTTTGTTTGTTTGTTTGTTTGTTAAATTTCTTACTTAAATGCTACTGTTAAATAGACCTACTGGACCTCAAAAATTATGTTCAGGAAAGAATGGTATTTGATTTATTACTGGCTTAACTATAGTCCCACCATTTGGTGGCAATGTGTCCAAGAAAGACACATTCCAAGTGACTGGATGATTTTTGAATAACTTCAAAAGGTTTTTTTTTTTTGTCATGAACATGTCAGTATACCATTAAATTCGTGGCTATGAGAAAAGGACACCATTCCCTCAACATAGGATTGCGAGGCCACGACTTCACATCGTGTGGCCACAAAATAAAGATTTTGTTACTTCAACAAATAGATAACCATGGCTACGATACAAGGTAATATGTCATGGTCTCAACATGCTATTATATTCCCACAAGTTAATATGTCATGGCCTATCTGAATATGTCAAGTTATCTGAACATATTGTAGTGATTTTGGACTAGCCTCACATGAGGGCACCACAAATCTAGTAATTTTTGGACTAACCTCACACAAGGGCACCACAAATTTAGTTATTTATGGTCTTAAATATTAATATTAATATTGAGTCATATGATTCCTTCAAGTATTTCAGGGCACCAGTCAATTAGTCTCACCTTGACAATAAAGAACAATAATGGAAGTTTGTTGACTGAATTATAATTATATAAATTGGAGGAATTTCATCATCTGACCAATCTGAAGGATTTGTGAGATATCGTTAACTTGTAGAGCCTCTTACTTGTATTATCAACACTAGGAAGACACAAGTGTAATAAATAGATTTTTTTAACAAAAGGATAGACAAGAGTAACTAACAACTACTGAATGGTTAAAGAAAAGATTAATAAATGCAAGTGAATGAGTTGGATGTTGCTATGGCAGTTACAAGTTAATCTTATGGAAAGATAAACTGTAGTTTCTCTAGAAGTAATAAGGTAAATTCCTGAATTCAACAAATAAACTGAGAGATTATTTGTTATTGACTGATATCAGCTATGCACAATCTAATGCAAATTAGATAATCATAAATTGACAATATACTCTAATGCCAAGGTCTCTAGAAAGAGGCTTGGAAAGTGATATTTACATCTTTCTGGTGGTACTGAATCCGAGGGTGACATGTTCCACTTGTTAAGCTGGGCAGCATTACAATGGGAAGAAAGGAGTTGGAATCCGTTTCACAGCCTTGAACAGCCTTTTCCTGGAACACGCAGAAGAAGCCTTGAAGGTTCTGATGTCTGTGCAGACGATCCTTATTCTCTGGAACACGCAGACGGAAGGATCTTTAGATTCTGAAGTCAGTGCAGATCTGGGCAGTCTGGAACACGCAGATCTGGAGGATCTCTGATGAGAGGATTTTGAAGTTGGTGATATTGAAGATATTTTGAAGATGGGGGGCTAAACTTGTCTTCGTTGTCTCAGTTGCAGTTTTCAAACTCCCCAAATTCACTTCTTGCAGAACTTCCTTCTTTCTCTCTTTAGAGCTTCAGAGTCTTGAGAGAGCAACTCAACAACTCTGTGGAGTTGGACTTAGCTTAGCACATCTTGGGACCAGAACCTTGAACCGGGACTGGAAAAGGAACTGGAGCCTGAAACCAGAATGGGAAACTGCAGCAACCCAATTGGAACAATTCTCTGTCTCAGAGAAAAGCCTTTTAATCTGTCCTGAGATGCAAATTGGCACCTTTCAGATCCAGTGTTTTGATTGGCTGATGCTGTCAAAGGTGGCCACTGGATGGCCCCTCTCTTGCATGAGGTTCATTTGCATAGCTTAAAGTTTAGAATAATTTAGAACAATGTCTTTAAGGTTTTTTCTATGCATGATTCACTTTCCAAACCAATTTTAGATTAACCTAGGCATTATGCTGAAAACATAAAGACCAAACATCACTGGGTTATGTTGAACTTTTACCTATGCATTCATGTATACCTTAATAGGTAAGTTTGTATATTTTGCATGTACACAAACAACACTCATTAAGTATATATATATATATATATATATATATATATATATATATATATATATATATATATATAGTTCTGTTAATAGAAATGGAGAAGATTTGCTCCATTTTCTGCACTGTGTGTCTATTTTGTGTCCTTTGTGACTTCAAGCCACATGCCAAACTTGTTTGGTGAGTGAAGTCAGTTCACACCTCAGATCTTAGCACTGACGGATGGGGGTGAACAATGAGGAAAATGATGAAAGGATTAGCCTGCTCAATGACATGCTAATATCATCATTCTTCCTTTGCACAAATGGTCAGGGTGATTGTCTTTGCAGGCTTATCTGCTAGCCTATCTATTTCCTTTTTTGCTTCACTTGGAGGTGTGAGTTTTGGGGTCCTGTGCTTTTCATTATGGCAGATGAAAGGGCACTATTGATGTAATGGGGGTGTCTTCCCTCATGTCTGCCTGCTGATCACTACAATATTATAAGTAGATGTATTACCTTTGAGTGATGTGTTCATTCTCTGCAATACTAAATACTCTGTTACTCTAAAACACATGAAACTAAGCTTCAAGAAAAAAAATGTCACATAGTCTTTTTTTCATTGCTAAGCAGGTTTATTCAAGGATTGTCTGGTCTATTGTTTCCAAAATTACTCCTTGAACAAAGAGAAAGATAGAGAGCTAAATCATTCTTTTAATTCCATTTATGGTAAATTTTAATCATATCCACCGAATAATCAAGAAGAATTTAGATTTGTATTTGAATAACACTTCCTCTACAACAATAAAACAATACATGTTATACAGAGGTTATTACAGAGATAACTTTTTTAGGAAATAAATGAATTACTTTGGGTCTGGGTTAGATTTAATGGTTTTTCCAAAGTCCATTTTCACCTAGCAGTTGGTTTTCATAAGTGATATGTTTATCTGAAATATCTCTAGATGTTTAAAGACAAGGAAGTGCTTTCAAATTCATATGAAATTTCATATTAAGATTTCTTCATCATTCACAAGAAGTATTTTGATATAAATGCAGGATCTTTCATTCATCACGGTTACTGAGCTTTCTTAAAGACCCATGGTGATCGCAGCAGAGTGGTGGAAGTCCAAAGATCTGCGCCTTCTACGTCTATATCCAGGGTCGCATGACTGAAGATGACAGACAAGAAAATACATTAATCATTTCATACATGTCTTCTACAATGCAAAGGTTGTCGAATGTGTTTTCTTTTAGAAAGATCTGTCATAAGAGGTTCATAATTAACTTTGGAGGCTACTGTCAAAGCAATGCAGTGGGTGGACCATTCAAATGTACTGTCCAAACATACCTGTGCACATCTGCCATTCTGTACAAGGCAGAGATGAATCTGACAGTGCAGGAAGATGCGGTCAGAGATTCCTGAGAAGGTGAACATCCTGAAGGAGAAATGGCTTGTCGTATTAATACCATTCTGAAGAACCTCCACTGTGCCATCATCAGGGTTGGGGCATCTAGGAAGAGAGAAGAATTTTAGAAAGGAAGGCAGTAAAGGGAAAATTATTGCATAGCAAGATTTGAATATAGGCACCAATTACTTGGTCATGACTAGGAGTTTCACAGACTAGTCGACTTGTCGACTTTAATGCTCTGCCATGACGCTTTAAGCTTGACATCGACTAGTGACTGATCATGTGGTTTTGACACTAACAACATGGCTACCGTGCAGAAGACAACAGATGAGGAGCTCGGTGGGTTGTTTATTGTACAGTTAATTGCCGTTCTAAAATAAAGTGCTGCTACATTGTAAAACTCTCTTACTAATGCATTCAAATAAATGTAATTGTTTTACTGTGCTACTTTATCTGTATCTGATTTAGAACAGAAATCTTAAAGAAGTATAATGACCCATAGACAAAATAAATTATTAAAATAAGCTGTTATGTCAGAGCAATGGCCTTGTCATAACCAAGCATATGGTACAACAATTTTGTAGTGTTCACTTTCAGATTACAGCATATTTAGTAATTTAATCAAGTCACTCACTCTCTAGTTATTAGATTCCAGCGAATAGTATAGTCAATATCGTTAACAGGTGTGGCCCAGCAGTTGTCCAGAACTGTTGCGATTTGATTTCTATCCACCCCTTCCACCTCAACAGCCACATACATCTGCTGGTTCACCTGTATTTCCACCTCCCCATCAAATGGGCTAGTAAACTCTGCATCATGGTAGGGAATCATGCGGACCTGGTATGTGCCCTGCCCAGCAGGAAGCTCCTGATATATCTCACTGTGGGTAAAAAGTAATAATAATTAGTAACCATGACTTAAGTAAATAGTAATGGTGAAAGCTTATGGCTCAGGTTGATAGATGATGGCTCATGTCACTCAAATCACCAACCGTTCACTTACCAGTACTAAACCTTAGGCACTGTGTCGCAACACAAGATAAGCATAACTGCAGACTTACTAAGGCTACAACCTGCTTTATAACCACTGTAACCTTGTAACCAAAATTCTTAAAGGGATAGTACACCCAAAAATTTTGTCTTCATTTACTCCTCCTCAAGTTGTTCCAAACCTGTATAAATTTCTTTGTTCTGCTGTACAAAAAGGACAATATTTGGAAGAATGTTTGTAACCAAGCAGATCTCACCCCCTCATTGACTACCATAGTATTTTTCCCTACTATGTTAGTCAATGGGGTGTGAGATCTACTTGGTTACAAACATCAGGTACATCAGGTGGAAATCCTCTGGAAATACCTAAATGAGATCAATGATTTTATTGAGTTTTATTGTCTCTTTCATGTTCTAAAGGACAAACAAGTCAAATATTGGACATTGAATGTAGTTAATCTAAAGTTAAAAACATGAAGATTTTCTAAAATTGCAGTACTGCTTTGCTTCACTCACTGCAATAAAAAAAAATAATAATACTACACACATATTTTCAGAATGTATTGAGTACCCTTACCCGCCTTCAGCCTGGATACCCATGGGCATAGATAGGGTCTGGATCAGAGGATATGCACAAGAAAATGTAATGTTCATCCATCTCTCTCTTGTAATGATGCTCTGGCCAGTGCCTCTCAAGTTAGACTGAATGGAGTTTTGGTAGATGAAGTGAGTTCTGTTGTTCTATAAGGACATGGACAAATGTCAGTCTCAAGCTATAGGAGAATCTCTATATCTGTACAGTTCTAGTGATGAAACAGAAATGTAAATATCATTACCGTCAGAATGGTACCACATATGTGGCCTTCATTGTCAAACTGAAACACAAGTCTGCCATCTTCAAGGGTCCCTTGGCAGCTTGGATCATTTAGGTGCAGGGTCTCAGGAGGAAAACCAGATTCAAAGAGCTGGCAACGGGATAGAGACAGGGACCCAGTGCTGCTGGCACAAGACTCCACAGCATCTGAGTAGATGAAGCATTCAACAGATATTTTTAAAAGATTTATTTTATTTATTTTGTCTGTGTTTTTGCCTGTATTTATATAGGACAGTATTAAAAGGAAAAGATGGAGCTAAAAGATCAATATTTTATTTTGCCAGCGCGTTTCGGCACACAGGCCTTATTCAGGGCTAAAAGGTTACAGGTGTGTGTAGGTTCCTTTATATGCAAACAGAGACAAAATTCAAGCTTACAAAGAACCAATGAAAAAATTGCATACAATATCTGTCAGAGATCGTCCAGACTCCATCACCACCCTGTCACAGAGATCACAATCACCAGAGTACTAATCACCCACACCTGATCGTCATCACCTCATAATCACTGCAGCATATAAGCATACACTTCACACTGGCACTTTGTCTGGTCTCGTTTCGAGTAAGGACTCACTTACCTGCACTACTTACCTTCATGCATTGTTGCTCTATCGTCTTCCCTGATCCTCTGTCTCCAGCATCTCCCCGATCGTCTGTGTCTCCAGCATCTACATTCCTCAAGACTTCTTCCACTTCCATCCTCATCACTCAAGTGTGTGCCCGGCTGCTCACGTCCATGATCTCCTCAAATCACCTGCAATACAAAGAACTGCCAGTATTACCATTAATTATTGCATTCCTGCTTTATCTGCTATACTCACCTGCCTGTTTGCTTACCTGCCACGACCAATAAATACTCATATTTATTCCTACCTTGTTGTGAGTCTGTGTTCCATAACAGAAGACCAGACCAACTTACCGTTTGAATATGTGGACGCTCAGGCACCACTTTCGCATCACCTGTCATCGTCACTTCTTTACCGCCACTGGTATCCAGTCCCATGGCCACACCAGCACCCTACTCTGGCTCGGCAGAGGACTGCAACGGATTCCTTCTTCAGTGTTCGCTGGCCCTGGAGATGCAGGATATGTTAAGGGGATGAGTGGAAGACCACCTTTGTGGTCTTGAGGCTCGCTGCTGATGAAAAGGTTTTTTTCGGACGGGGTCCTGCTCACATTCATGAGCAAAAGCAGGTCCCACCGAGATTTGAACTCGGATCGCTGGATCGCAGGTCTTACTGGACACTACAAATATCTTGTCATGCCGTATGGATTGGTCAATGCCCCCTTCGTATTCCAGGACTTCATGCATGAGGTGCTCCGGGAGTTCTTTTATCGCTTTGTGATTGTCTACATCGACGACATCTTGATTTACTCCCGGAGCGTGGCCGAACATTGACACCATGTTGCGGAGGTCCTCCAGCGCCTAAGGGAACATCAACTCTACCTCAAAGCCAAGAAATGCTCCTTCCATCAGTCCTCCACCCAGTTTCTCGGCTACAACATCAGTGAACATAGCATCCAGATGGACGAGGGGAAGGCTGACACAGTACATAACTGGCCTACACCTTCCACCATAAAAGAACTTCAACGTTTCCTGGGATTCTCAAACTTCTGCTGCCATTTCATCCACACAAGCTTTCCAAAGCCTCAAGGATTCGTTGACTAAAGCACCGCTCCTGATCCACCCTGACCCCAACAAGCCTTTTGTCGTCGAGGTCGATGCTTCCACCACTGGGGTAGAAGCGGTGCTTTCTCAGCAGCAGGGGAATCCAGCACGGCTCCATCCAGGTGCCTTCTTTTTAAAGAAGCTGTCCCCAGTGGAGATGAACTATGACATCAAGAACAGAGAGTTACTGGCCATCAAGCTCACATTGGAGGAGTGTAGACATTGGTTTGGAGGGTGCAAAGGAGAAGTTCACATGAACCTCAAGGCAGATGCTCTCTCCCGTCTCCATACCCTGGAGGAGAGTACCGAAGAGCTTGAGCCCATCTTGCCCACTCAACTCACCCTCTGTCCCATCCAGTGGTCCTTAGACCAACAGCTTTCCTCCTCCAATGTCTCCGAACCATCTCAGCTGTGGTGTCCTCCAGGCCGCACCTATGTTCCCAGATCCCAACGCAATAACCTCACGCACTCGGCTGTGAGAAGGTTCGTCCAAGGATGCCCCAACTGCGCCATCTCCAAAAGCCCACGCCATCTTTCATCTGGCAAGCTTCTTCCCTTGCCCGTACCACAGCGCCCTTGGTCACATCTAGGAGTCGACTTCGCCACCGACCTACTGCCATCTGAAGGTAACACATTTATCCTAGTCATTGTTGACCGATTCTCTAAATCCTGCCGTCTGATTCCTCTGAAAAGCTTACCTACTGCCATGAAAACAGCGGAACTTCTCTTCAATCACAAAAGTGACTCTTCAATCACAGCGGAATCCACTGCCGCTTCAATATATATCTTTTAAGTTATTAATCAACATTTATCTTTCTGTTAAATTATTTGAATGACTTCTGCAACGTATGTTAAAGCATTTATTTTCCTTTTCAAACACTAGAAAATAATTTCGAATACTGTCTGTACCTCTCACTGAGAGAAAAGAACATGTTATCAGTATATTTTGGGAAAGTTTCCTGCTCCGAGCAGAGCTCAGATCAACTTCAACCTTGAAGAAGCTGTGAATCATGTGTATCTGTGTATGTGCGCTAAGTGTTTTGTGCAGGTCCTCTGTACAGGTGGACAACTGGCACTCTGCTCGAGACCAGCAGACGCCATGTCATGACCCCAGAAGGACATCCAGTACCTAAATCCAGGGTTCCCTTGTCAGCGTCGTGACGAATGGAGATATGCTTCTGACTATCTGTCCATGTGTGGAAGATTACCAAATTTGTCTATTTTTCTTAGCCAATCAGAATCATTCACCCTGAAGTAATGACGTAGTTAGTTGACTCTGTTAGAGTATAATTGTTGAGGAAATGTGAATGTACGCAGAGCGGCCTACGAACTCCTTGTGAGACTTGAAACTGGCTTCTGCTGATGAAACTGCAAACTATTCTTCAGTAAAATTTTCTTCAATTTATTATTTTTTTTTAAACTTTGACTCCGGGTCTTTATTCGACATATCTGGTCATGGGTCCTAAACTGTTTATCCCCAACACCCGCCTCCACTGTTCCCGTGGTCTGGAGAACCATCCGACGTCCCCTCGATCGACCATTGGTTCCAAGAGAGTGAGAGGGTCTGGGACTCTGCACATCACCACCTGCAGTGGGCAGTGCGCAGCCAAATGATCCAGGCTGACTCTAGAAGAGCCGAGACACCAACCTATCAGCCAGGACAGAAGGTTTGGCTGTCATTGAGGGACATCAAGCTTCACCTGCCCTGCAAAAAGCTGAGTCCCAGATACGTTGGCCCCTTCACCATCACACGTCAGATCAACCCAATCACCTACCAGTTACATATAACGGCACACTACAGAATTCATGTGTCACTTCTCAAACCCTGTCACTCATCTCTGTCTGTTCCCTCCAAAGAGCCTGGCCCGACAGAGGAACCTCCCCTTCCACTAATCCTGGAAGATGGTGCAGTGTACACGGTGCATGAGATATTGGACTCCCGGCGCTGTGGTGGCAATCTTGAATATCTAGATTGTGAGGGCTAAGGACCATAAGAATGTTCATGGACTCCCAGTGAAAACATCTTAGACCCAGCCCTCCTTACCTCGTTCCATGAGACTCACCCAGATCGTCCAGCACCCCGTGGAAGAGGTCGGCCACCACGGGGCGCTCCATCACCACCCAGTCACAGAGATCACAATTACCAGAGTACTAATCACCCGCACCTGATTGTCATCACCTCGTCATCACTGCAGCATATAAGCACACACTTCACACTGGCACTTTGTCTGGTCTCGTTTTGAGTAAGGACTCACTTACCTTCATTACTTACCTTCATGCATTGTTGCTCTATCATCTTCCCCGATCCTCCGTGTCTCTAGCGTCTCTCCTGATCATCTGTGTCTCCAGCGTCTTCATTCCCCAAGACTTCTTTATTGCATTCCTGCTTAATCTGCTATACTCACCTGCCTGTTTGCTTACCTGCCACAACCAATAAATACTCATATTCATTCCTACCTTGTTGTGAGTTTGTGTTCTGTAACAGAATCATCCACCAATCACAAAACTCATAACGCAAATGATCATGCATCAACCAGTGATATGCAAATAACAACAATCACATCTATAAAGTGAACATATACAACATATACCCTTGTTGAAAAAACATGGGAAAAAAAAGAAAAAATGAAAAATATACAATGCACATCTTTATGAAAAACTTTTATAAAAATATTTTTATAAAAATTCTTTTAAGACCAATTCATTGATCCCAGTAGGAAACAGACTTTTTAAATAAAAAATCCAAAATGCCTCTTCTTCTTCTAATTAAGTCAATGTCACCTCCTCTTACTAGAATTTTTATATGTTCAGTACCAAAAAAATAAAAAGGAAGACACAGGATTATTACATTCTTTAAAATGTTTTGCTACTGGTTTTGTTATATCACCTCTTTTTATGGAGCTCCTGTGTTCTATAATGCGATCCCATAAACAATGCGATGTTTCTCCAACATAGACATGTTTCTCTAACATTTTTAGTGTTACATGTAATGCAACTTTTAATGTGTATATTGTTTTTATAAATAGGATGTTCAAAACATTTAATATTCCTGGTGTATTGGCAATTAATGCAATTACCACATTTAAAATTACCAAGAGGGATTGTTCCTGTAAGAGTCATTGTGGGTTTCTTTGGGGAACAGGCCTAACTAATTTGTCCTTAATATTTCTGGCTCTTTTGTGAGTAATAAGTGGAGGGTCTTGAAATGTGTCTTTTAAAGAAGGATTGTCTTGTAAAATATGCCAATATTTTTTCACCACCTTATATTGAAAGTTTTAGGAGCATATGTGGTGCAATATATAATACCTGACCTTGAAAATGTCTTCTTGCATTTGTTAGAATTTAGACAATCTTCACGACTTCTAACTTGTACTTTTTGTTCTGCATATGAGAACCACTTTTCATTATAACCTCTCTCTTTAAATTTTGATAACATTTGACATTTTTCCATTTCGTATTCTTCACAATTTTCACAAATACGTTTTATTCTTATAAGTTGACTTATTGGTAAACTTCTTTTTAAAGAAACAGGATGGAAACTTTGACCATGTAACAATGTGTTCCTATCTGTTGGTTTCGTATATAAAGATGAAGTGAGATTTATTTTCCTCTTTTTTTAAACAAGTATATCCAAGAAATTAATTTGTTCCATGTTAAAAGTTAAAGAAAATCTTAAACCACCAAAATTCATGTTCAGAAATTGTAAAAATTCATGAAGAATGGTAACTTGCCCTTCCCAGAGCAGCAACACATCATCGATATATTGTTTTTTCCAAATTTCAGGTAAAGCAATGGGAACAAAAATGGCACCCAGTTTTGCTTGCCTTTTTGTAGGTTTACTTGAAGAAAGTGTTTTATATGAAAAGAACAACCATTTTTTACCACATATTGTTTTGTGGAAAAGGTATACACCAGATATAACACCTTACCTCTACACCAGATGCAAGTGTTGTCGCATCACATCGCACCGCAACAGCTAAAACCTCTCTACACTGAACAACACACAGACCGTTGCAAAGCAATTGGACTATGTCAGAAATAGAATGAGGAATCTGTTTACTGTCAGGAATTTGTTGTGTCGCGTCGCGCTGCATCCAATGTAGACAATATGATATCACTGATTATAATGGGTTCTATTGTATTTTGACACGTCACATCGTGCCGCTCGCATCCAGTGTAGACATGGTGTTACAAACCCACAAACCTGTAAAATGCGAGAGCTCAGTCATACTTGCTAAGGTAAGGTTGCACTCCACCTTTATTACAGTTATAATGCTTATTATTGTAAAAAAAATAAATAAATAAAATAAAAAATTGTTAAATAAAATAATATATTATTATATTCATTGTAAATAAAATTGTAAAAATGAAATTATTTCCGCCTACTGAGTCATAGACTGATTAGTGATGTCAAGCAGTTTCTCTAAATAATGCTGCTTGCTAATAACTTAAACCTAATAACTTGCTTCTCATGACTTAAAGCTTCTGAACTCTTGCATTGTGTAGGCACTGATACCAGAGATCGTATTATTATAGGTGTAATGATAGTTTGAGAATCTGTTAGGTTATATATGGTAAAGTATAGAGCAACTTGTACCTGTTGTGTTATGCGTAGCTAATAAGGTATATACGGTACCAGGAGTCAGTACTGTGTGCGTTAATGCTACAACAGGTGGCGCAGTTGCAAATAAAATAACAGAAACGGAGCAACGCTTGTATCGCCTCATTTATACATGCCGTCCTAACATTACATGGTGTCAGAAGTCAACGTGACGACATGGCAAAGTTTTCTCCACCTGAAAGTTTTGACTTCAGTCATCCCGAGCTTTGGCCTGAATGGAAGCAGCGTTTCCACAGATTCCGCATAGCCATGAAGCTGGACAAAGAGTCAGGAGAAGTTCAAGTTTGTACCCTTTTGTATTCTCTCAGGAAGGAGGCAGAACACATAGTCAGCACATTTGTGTACGCGGAGGATGGCGACGAGAATAGGTATGACATAGTTTTAGCGAAATTGGACAACTACTTTGTGCCTAAAGTCAACGTGATACATGAACGGGCGAGATTTTATCAGCGTGTTCAAAAGCAAGGTGAAAGCGTGGAGGAATTCATTCGTAGCTTACATGAACTGGCTGAAACATGCGCATTTGGAGAAGCTAAAAGTGAAAATATAAGAGACAGACTGGTGATTGGTGTTCTTGATAAAGATTTGTCACAGAGCTTACAAATGATGTCTGACTTATCGCTTGAGATGGCGTGTAGACACGCACGGCAATTGGAACAGATAAAAAGTCACGTTTCTGAACAGAGTAGCTCTTCAGCATTGAATGAAGTTGTACGAAGGAAGCACAGCGCATCATTTCAACTAAAAGGGGCGTTCAAGCCAGAAAGCATAGAAAGAAAATGGACACAGAGAACAAATGGCCAAAATAACACACGATCAAACGACTCAATCGTGGGGAAATGCATGCGATGTGGCAAACAACATCCAAAGAGCGTCAACTGCCCAGCGAGAAGAGCAGTGTCGAAAGTGTGGTAAGAGAGGCCATTATGCTATTGTGTGTCATACTCTACATGTTAGTGATGTAAATGTAATGCAGGTAGAGCATGAAGATTCGTTTTTCCTTGGATCAATCACAGTAAAAGACTCAAGTGACTCATGGCCCATAACTTTGAGGATTCAAGATACAGACGTGGACTTTAAGATAGACACTGGAGCAGACATTAGTGTCATATCGGAACAAACCTATCAAGCTCTCAACACAAAGCCTAACTTAATGTTCATGAATGCAGCGCTGGATTGTCCCAGAGGGAAATTGAGAAGTACGGGAAGATTTGAGACAAGCACGCACCATAAGGGAAACAAGTACTGCTTTACTGTTTTTGTCATAGCAGGTCAGTTTGTTAATAACTTGCTGAGTCGAGAAGTTTCTGCTGCTCTTGGGTTAGTTCAGAGGATTGACAATGTAAGTTCACCCAGCGAGTCGGTTGGACTTTTGAAAACCACTCCTGTGAAAATCAAGCTGAAAGCAGACGCGGTCCCATATGCCATTACGACAGCCAGAAGAGTGTCAGTTCCCTTACTTTCCAAGGTGAAAGCTGAACTAGACAGAATGGTGAAGTGTGGTGTGATCGAAGAAATTACAGAGCCGACTGAATGGTGCGTGCCAATGGTGCCTGTGCCCAGGAAGAATGGCCAGGTGAGAATATGTGTTGGCCTGAATCGTTTAAACCAAGCAGTTGAACGTGAACGGTACATTCTACCAACTCTTGATGATATACTCCCTCAGTTGTCAGGGGCAACCATGTTTTCGTTACTGGATGCAGCGAGTGGATTTTGGCAAATTCCACTGGAGAGAGAGAGTGCTAAATTCACGACATTTATAACACTGTTTGGGAGGTATTTCTTTCATAGGCTTCCTTTCGGAATCTCCAGTGCGCCCGAGATATTCCAAAGAGAGATGAATAACCTCTTAAGAGACCATGAAGGTACAGCAGCGTACATGGATGACATAATCATCTATGGAGAAACGCCAGAAGTTCACGATTGTCATCTACAGAGGGTCTTGAAGACACTTTCTGATGCGGGATTGAAACTCAATGATGACAAATGTCTGTTGAGACAAACACAGATACAATTTCTGTGCCATATCATTGACGCTCGTGGAGTCAGACCAGATGACAAAAAGGTTGAGGCCATAATGAATATTCAACCACCACAGAATGTGACAGAAGTTAAGAAGATCTTGGGAATGGTTCATTATCTAGGTCGATACCTACCTGGTTTGGCTGAGATAACCCGTCCACTTAATGATCTCCTGAAAGCCGACACAGTCTGGACTTGGAGTCATGCACAGGAACAAGCGCTCAAAAGAGTTAAACAGCTCATGACTGAAGCACCGGTTCTTTCCTTTTTTGATGTGAACAAACCAACCATCGTAAGTGAGGACGCTAGCAGTTATGGACTAGGAGGAGTTCTCTTTCAGCAGCATGATGGATGCTTGAGACCTGTAGCTTACTGTTCACGTACCTTAACCAACACCGAAACAAAATACGCACAGATTGAAAAGGAATGTCTCAGTGTGGTATGGGCTTGTGAAAGAATTTCCAAGTACTTGTACGGTCTGGACAGTTTTGTAATTCACACAGATCATAAGCCGTTGATTCCACTCATCAACAGCAAGGAAATTGACATGGTTCCTCTGAGATGCCAGCGACTCTTGATTCGACTGATGAGGTTCAATGCCAAGGCTGAATATGTACCAGGGAAATCGCTGGTTGTTGCACACTGAACAAAACTTGATTTCAGCGATGACTAATCTGAATGTCTCTGATTGGCCATCACACTCATAAGCTCAGTGGAAATGTGTGTGATTGGTTATAATGCTCAACGCTGCAAAACGAAATCTGATGGAAATGCAGCAGTCGGATGGATCAAATGAACATTAGTACTGTAGTTTGTTTAACCAATATTATCACTTAAACATATATTCTACTATCTAAATATTTTGAAACAAATTTCCATGACTTTTCCAAAACTTTCTGGGTTTATTTATTTTCCCAAAACTTTTGCAGACCTAGAAATTGCTATTTTAGAATTCCATGACTTTTCCGGGTTTTTCATGACTGTAAGAACCCTGCTGTTGATTTTTGTTGCATTTCTATTGAACTCTGACGTTATGAATAAAATGCTTGCTCTGTGTTCAGGTTGAATGTAAAAAAATTTTTTAAGTTTTTAGTTAAATGTATGAATGCACAACAACTGTGAGAGCACTCACCAAAGATTTCATGATTTGGTTGTTGTCCATCCAAGCAAACACAGCCATAGACACCACCTCTCACCTGACAAGCCTCATTTTCAGTGCAAGTATCACAAACTGAGACAGAAAATAAGAACACCATTACAAAAAACAAAAAAAACAAAAAAAAACCATGAAAGCAATCACTAATTTGGATCTTGATCTACCCAAATGTATTAAGTAAATTACATCAGAATAGATGAAGACTATAGCCATTATTTACACTTTGAAAACAATGAGTTGAAACAGAGAAAAAAGAACAGACATTACCATCGTGACCACCATCAACATGGAAAACCCAACGACCGTTATCATTGACATTGCTGCTGGATGACAGTTCAGAAGCATTCAGTAATGAAATGGCAAACGAGTGTGAAGAGTCCATTGTGTCAAAGCCAGCCTGAATGAAATAAGATATGTAAACTAGAAAAGTTTGGAGACTAAAGTATTAAATGATAACATTGTTTAGAACTTACTAGCCAAAGTTGTCCTGTTTCTGCAATATCACCATAGTTGATAAAGATGAAAGAACGATCACCACTGGAGACTAAAACCACTTGGAAACTAACCAGCTTAAAAAGATAAATAAACAATTGACAACATTAATTATCAAAAACACACATAGAACATTCATCAAAAATCAGATTAGAGCTTACCCCTCCACCACTGTAGTACGGCACGCTGTCCCAGGTAGCCACAAAGGCAGATGAAGCAGTAAAAGGCACATTAGGGAAATATTGGTGAACAGCTTCAGTGACTTGTGCCAGTACAGCACTGCTTGTATCCTCTCTATAGGAGATTGTTCCACCATTTACATTGTTAAGGTCAGTCCACAGAGGAGCAATGATGTCTAATCCAGAGTTCAGATAAGGGATGTAGGCAAATAGTGGTTGAGTAAATGTCAAGTGACCATTGTTGTTCACCTAAAATTTAGATAAAATTTCTGTAGAATTATCTGATACCAGTCAAAAGTATCATTCATTTTACAAAGATGTTGATAAACATCCAGTTGTACACTTAAACAGGAGAAAACTCTCTTGACTGAAGAGAATTTGACGAAAAATATTGATGCATAATCAATTGATGTAATAAATGGAACAACATCTTTACCCTAAAAGAAAAAGTCCAATGCTTACATAGATCTGATTGTATACGCGTCCAAAGTATTTGAAAGGCTGCTGCAGGTAAATGGCTTCAGAGCTTCCATCATCTGAAATGGGGTTCACTACGTCTCCATCCCCAAACGGCAGGAAATTAGTGGGCACTAGGAAAAGTACAAGCACCAGTGAATAGTTTAGTATTTCAAAGGAATGTAAGCTAAAAAACTGGTACTGTTAAAAGTTTGAAGATCATGTTGCAGACAAACAGGTGACTCTTTTGCTTACAGTTTGGCGATCCATCAACACGGAAAGACCAGCGACCGTTCACATTGATATTACTGCTGAACGAGAGTTCTGGGGCACTGGCTGCTGGAATTTGGAAAGAATTGACCGAGTCCACTGTGTCATAACCAGCCTGCAAAAGTAAAAAAGAGTATTTAAAGCCTCAGTCAAATCCTATTCCAAATAAACCATCTCTTGCCGAGAAATAATGTATGAATTCGCCCATTAATCATTTCTACTGATTAATTTCTGCTATTTGTAAAATGTGTACGGATCTTCACTCCACTCACCAGCCAACTTTGTCCTGTTTCTGCAATGTCACCGTAGTTGATCAGGATGAAAGAGCGTTCACCATTGGAGACTAAAACCACTTGGAAAGTAACCGACTTCCAAAAGAAAAGAAAAATAAGAAAAAAAACATTGAACACTTAAGAACATTCATAACCAAAAACACACATGGAGCATTCATCAAAAATCAGATATTAGGTCTTACCCCTCCACCAGTGATGTACGGCACACTGTCCCAGGTAGCCACAAAGGCTGATGAAGCAGTAAAAGGCACGTTAGGGAAATATTGGTGAACAGCTTCAGTGACTTGTGCCAGTACAGCACTGCTTGTATCCTCTCTATAGGAGATCGTTCCACCATTTACATTGAGAAGGTCAGTCCACAGAGGAGCAATGATGTCTATTCCAGCGTTCAGATAAGGGACGTAGGCAGATAGTGGTTGTGTAAATGTCAAGTGACCATTGTTGTTCACCTAAAATTCAGATCGAAATGCTGTACAATTATCTGATACCAGTCAAAAGTATCATTCATTTTAAAAAAGACGTTTAAAAAGCATCCAGTTGTACATTTAAACATGTGAAAACTCGGTAGCACTTTATTTTACAGTCCTGTTCCACATGTACATATTATGTACTTATTATAGTGATTACAATAACTGTGTAATAAATAGGTACTAACCCTGAATCTACCCTTAAACCTAAACTTAACCCATGTAGTTGCCTTATATTACCCAGTACTTTCTTAGGTAAGAATGCTGTAAGTACACGTATGTGCACATACTTAAAAAAAAAAAAAAACTGCAACTGAAATCTCTTTTGACTGAAGAGAATTATTTGACAAAACAAAAATATTGATGCATAATTAATTCATTATGTAATAAAAGGAAAAACATCTTCAACCCAAAAAAAAAAAAAAAAAAAAAGGCACATTGCTTACATAGATCTGATTGTATACACGTCCAAAGTATTTGAAAGGCTGCTGCAGGTAAATGGCTTCAGAGCTTCCATCATCCGAAATGGGGTTTACTACATCTCCATCCCCAAACGGCAGGAAATTAGCGGGCACTAGGAAAAGTATAAGCGCCAGGGAATTGTTTAGTATTTCCAAAGGAATGTAAGCTCAAACAATGGTACTGTTAAAAGTTTGAGGATCATGTTGCAGACAAACAGGTGACTCTTTTGCTTACAGTTTGGCGATCCATCAACACGGAAAGACCAGCGACCGTTCACATTGATATTACTGCTGAACGAGAGTTCTGGGGCACTGGCTGCTGGAATTTGGAAAGAATTGACAGAGTCCACTGTGTCATAACCAGCCTGCAAAAGTAAAAAAGAGTATTTAAAGCCTCAGTCAAAAACTATTCCAAATAAACCATCTCTTGCCGAGAAATAATGTATGAATTCGCCCATTAATCATTTCTAGTGATTAATTTCTGCTATTTGTAAAATGTGTACGGATCTTCACTCCACTCACCAGCCAACTTTGTCCTGTTTCTGCAATGTCACCGTAGTTGATCAGGATGAAAGAGCGTTCACCATTGGAGACTAAAACCACTTGGAAAGTAACCGACTTCCAAAAGAAAAAAAAGAAAAAGAAAAAAAACATTGAACACTTAAGAACATTCATAACCAAAAACACACATGGAGCTTTCATCAAAAATCAGATATTAGGTCTTACCCCTCCACCAGTGATGTACGGCACACTGTCCCAGGTAGCCACAAAGGCTGATGAAGCAGTAAAAGGCACGTTAGGGAAATATTGGTGAACAGCTTCAGTGACTTGTGCCAGTACAGCACTGCTTGTATCCTCTCTATAGGAGATCGTTCCACCATTTACATTGAGAAGGTCAGTCCACAGAGGAGCAATGATGTCTATTCCAGCGTTCAGATAAGGGACGTAGGCAGATAGTGGTTGAGTAAATGTCAAGTGACCATTGTTGTTCACCTAAAATTCAGATCGAAATGCTGTACAATTATCTGATACCAGTCAAAAGTATCATTCATTTAAAAAAGACATTTAAAAACCGTTCAGTTGTACATTTAAACATGAGAAAACTTGGTATCACTTTATTTTACAGTCCTGTTCCACATGTACATATTATGTAGATATTACAATAATTACAATAACTGTGTAATAACTAGGTACTAACCCTGAATCTACCCTTAAACCTAAACTTAACTCATGTAATTGCCTTATATTATCCATTACTTTCTTAGGTAAGAATGCTGTATGTACACGTCAGTGCACGTACTTAAAAAAAAAAAAAAAACTGCAACTGAAATCTCTTTTGACTGAAGAGAATTATTTGACAAAACAAAAATATTGATGCATAATTAATTCATTATGTAATAAAAGGAAAAACATCTTCAACCCAAAAAAAAAAAAAAAAAAAAAAAAAAGGCACATTGCTTACATAGATCTGATTGTATACACGTCCAAAGTATTTGAAAGGCTGCTGCAGGTAAATGGCTTCAGAGCTTCCATCATCCGAAATGGGGTTTACTACATCTCCATCCCCAAACGGCAGGAAATTAGCGGGCACTAGGAAAAGTGTAAGCGCCAGGGAATTGTTTAGTATTTCTAAAGGAATGTAAGCTCAAACAATGATACTGTTAAAAGTTTGAGGATCATGTTGCAGACAAACAGGTGACTCTTTTGCTTACAGTTTGGCGATCCATCAACACGGAAAGACCAGCGACCGTTCACATTGATATTACTGCTGAACGAGAGTTCTGGGGCACTGGCTGCTGGAATTTGGAAAGAATTGACAGAATCCACTGTGTCATAACCAGCCTGCAAAAGTAAAAAAGAGTATTTAAAGCCTCAGTCAAATCCTATTCCAAATAAACCATCTCTTGCTGAGAAATAATGTATGAATTCGCCCATTAATCATTTCTAGTGATTAATTTCTGCTATTTGTAAAATTTGTACGGATCTTCACTCCACTCACCAGCCAACTTTGTCCTGTTTCTGCAATGTCACCGTAGTTGATCAGGATGAAAGAGCGTTCACCATTGGAGACTAAAACCACTTGGAAAGTAACCGACTTCCAAAAGAAAAAAAAAAAAAAGAAAAAAAAACATTGAACACTTAAGAACATTCATAACCAAAAACACACATGGAGCATTCATCAAAAATCAGATATTAGGTCTTACCCCTCCACCAGTGATGTACGGCACACTGTCCCAGGTAGCCACAAAGGCTGATGAAGCAGTAAAAGGCACGTTAGGGAAATATTGGTGAACAGCTTCAGTGACTTGTGCCAGTACAGCACTGCTTGTATCCTCTCTATAGGAGATCGTTCCACCATTTACATTGAGAAGGTCAGTCCACAGAGGAGCAATGATGTCTATTCCAGCGTTCAGATAAGGGACGTAGGCAGATAGTGGTTGAGTAAATGTCAAGTGACCATTGTTGTTCACCTAAAATTCAGATCGAAATGCTGTACAATTATCTGATACCAGTCAAAAGTATCATTCATTTTAAAAAGACATTTAAAAACCGTTCAGTTGTACATTTAAACATGAGAAAACTTGGTATCACTTTATTTTACAGTCCTGTTCCACATGTACATATTATGTAGATATTACAATAATTACAATAACTGTGTAATAACTAGGTACTAACCCTGAATCTACCCTTAAACCTAAACTTAACCCATGTAATTGCCTTATATTATCCAGTACTTTCTTAGGTAAGAATGCTGTAAGTACACGTAAGTGCACGTACTGTAAAAATAATAATAATAATAATAAAATAAAAACTGAAATCTCTCTTGACTGAAGAGAATAATTTGACAAATATATATATATATATATATATATATATATATATATATAGATGCATAATTAATTAATTATGTAATAAGAGGAAAAACATTGTAACGACTAAGACAAATCAGACACAATTATTTGTTGTAGTTAACCAATAATGGTTTAAAGCTCACTCTGGGGTCTGTCCCCCATCCCCCGAGAAGTTCTCAGTTACAAGTTTTATTGCGCTAAAGAATGTTGGTTGCCACATGGAAGAGCCGAGAAGGGCAGAGACAAAGAGACATACAGAAATCTTTACTGCATCTCTCCCACAGAAAACAGACTTTCCTGCATTAATTTATAGACAGAGTGTTTTATAAATTAACATGCATATTCCCAGGAAATGGTATCCATTATTACTGTTTGTTGTACTGTACTCAGTGTTGTATTCACATGTTTTAACATGTGACATTTAAGGTAACCTCAATTATGCCATGTTTAGTGTCTATGGGTTCGTATCGAGATGATTTAAATGCTTGTGTATGCGATATGTCGATACCTCATGCAACACATCAGTATTACAAGAATCTTTAATAGTTCTTCTTCAAAAACTCAGCCAGTTGATCTTGCTCGGTCGTAAAAGCCCTGACAGGAGGCGTGTTATCGCCCGGAAATACAACATCTTCATTGGTCAGGTCAACCCTAAGAGGTGTGACCTTGACCAGAGGTTAAAAGCCAGTGCACAACACCCCTCCCTCTCTCCTTCTTGCTTCTTGGATGACTGAAGAGACCCTCTTTTGCTCCAGGCCTCTTCAGGCCAAGGCCTGTGGGCCTGGAAGGCCTGTAGGCCTAGGCCTGCAACCCAGCCATGTGCTCATCTATGAGAGAGAGAAAGAACTCTCTCCCCACTAAGAGTCAAATTAACAGCTTAAGCTGTTTCATATTACTTCATCTAACGCAGAAGATACTGACTACAACCTCGGACCGAATCATCAAGGACTCCTCAGCCTGCAAATCCGAAGCTCCTCGACCTAAAGGCATCTTGCAAGTATCGTACATTTGAACACTAAACAGCGATTTAGTATTAATTTGTAAACCACCTGTGTCAGCAAAGGTGTTTTATTACTGAGGAAACTGATGATTCTTTTCCAGATTGTCTTTGACTTTTTCCCATAGCTCCATTTCCGGTCACACTTCCGGTTCAGCTCTATCATTGCTCATTTTGACCTACGTATGTGTGTGTGATCTGCGTGTATGTAATGTTTGTTAGTTTAGTTATGTGTTTGTGAGATAGTTAATAAAGATTTTGCACAATACAGGTTTGGTTCTGACTCCGTCTGATAATAAATTGCCTCTTAAATGATTTAGATCTTGACTACATGCTCTGAGTAGTACTGTACAATAATAATGTTGTTTTTCCATAACCTGGAAATGAACATTTCTTAAAATTAATAAACAATTAACACAGAGTGTTCACTGGACGAACAGGTTAATTGATTGTAATATTAATTTTAATGTAGCTACATCAAGTTAATCTGATTAACTGATTCACGTATTCATAATTAATCATAATTAATAATTATAATTAGTTATGAATAATTATTAATATTTTCCCTTTGAGTTAATTCGCTACAACATCTTCAACCAAAAAAAAAAAAAAGGCACATTGCTTACATAGATCTGATTGTATACACGTCCAAAGTATTTGAAAGGCTGCTGCAGGTAAATGGCTTCAGAGCTTCCATCATCCGAAATGGGGTTTACTACATCTCCATCCCCAAACGGCAGGAAATTAGCGGGCACTAGGAAAAGTATAAGCGCCAGGGAATTGTTTAGTATTTCCAAAGGAATGTAAGCTCAAACAATGGTACTGTTAAAAGTTTGAGGATCATGTTGCAGACAAACAGGTGACTCTTTTGCTTACAGTTTGGCGATCCATCAACACGGAAAGACCAGCGACCGTTCACATTGATATTACTGCTGAACGAGAGTTCTGGGGCACTGGCTGCTGGAATTTGGAAAGAATTGACAGAGTCCACTGTGTCATAACCAGCCTGCAAAAGTAAAAAAGAGTATTTAAAGCCTCAGTCAAATCCTATTCCAAATAAACCATCTCTTGCCGAGAAATAATGTATGAATTCGCCCATTAATCATTTCTAGTGATTAATTTCTGCTATTTGTAAAATGTGTACGGATCTTCACTCCACTCACCAGCCAACTTTGTCCTGTTTCTGCAATGTCACCGTAGTTGATCAGGATGAAAGAGCGTTCACCATTGGAGACTAAAACCACTTGGAAAGTAACCGACTTCCAAAAGAAAAAAATAAAAATAAAAAAAACATTGAACACTTAAGAACATTCATAACCAAAAACACACATGGAGCATTCATCAAAAATCAGATATTAGGTCTTACCCCTCCACCAGTGATGTACGGCACACTGTCCCAGGTAGCCACAAAGGCTGATGAAGCAGTAAAAGGCACGTTAGGGAAATATTGGTGAACAGCTTCAGTGACTTGTGCCAGTACAGCACTGCTTGTATCCTCTCTATAGGAGATCGTTCCACCATTTACATTGAGAAGGTCAGTCCACAGAGGAGCAATGATGTCTATTCCAGCGTTCAGATAAGGGACGTAGGCAGATAGTGGTTGAGTAAATGTCAAGTGACCATTGTTGTTCACCTAAAATTCAGATCGAAATGCTGTACAATTATCTGATACCAGTCAAAAGTATCATTCATTTTAAAAAGACATTTAAAAACCGTTCAGTTGTACATTTAAACATGAGAAAACTTGGTATCACTTTATTTTACAGTCCTGTTCCACATGTACATATTATGTAGATATTACAATAATTACAATAACTGTGTAATAACTAGGTACTAACCCTGAATCTACCCTTAAACCTAAACTTAACCCATGTAATTGCCTTATATTATCCATTACTTTCTTAGGTAAGAATGCTGTAAGTACACGTAAGTGCACGTACTTAAAAAAAAAAAAAAAAACTGCAACTGAAATCTCTTTTGACTGAAGAGAATTATTTGACAAAACAAAAATATTGATGCATAATTAATTCATTATGTAATAAAAGGAAAAACATCTTCAACCCAAAAAAAAAAAAAAAAAAGGCACATTGCTTACATAGATCTGATTGTATATACGTCCAAAGTATTTGAAAGGCTGCTGCAGGTAAATGGCTTCAGAGCTTCCATCATCCGAAATGGGGTTTACTACATCTCCATCCCCAAACGGCAGGAAATTAGCGGGCACTAGGAAAAGTATAAGCACCAGGGAATTGTTTAGTATTTCCAAAGGAATGTAAGCTCAAACAATGGTACTGTTAAAAGTTTGAGGATCATGTTGCAGACAAACAGGTGACTCTTTTGCTTACAGTTTGGCGATCCATCAACACGGAAAGACCAGCGACCGTTCACATTGATATTACTGCTGAACGAGAGTTCTGGGGCACTGGCTGCTGGAATTTGGAAAGAATTGACAGAGTCCACTGTGTCATAACCAGCCTGCAAAAGTAAAAAGAGTATTTAAAGCCTCAGTCAAATCCTATTCCAAATAAACCATCTCTTGCCGAGAAATAATGTATGAATTCGCCCATTAATCATTTCTAGTGATTAATTTCTGCTATTTGTAAAATGTGTACGGATCTTCACTCCACTCACCAGCCAACTTTGTCCTGTTTCTGCAATGTCACCGTAGTTGATCAGGATGAAAGAGCGTTCACCATTGGAGACTAAAACCACTTGGAAAGTAACCGACTTCCAAAAGAAAAAAAAAAAAAGAAAAAAAACATTGAACACTTAAGAACATTCATAACCAAAAACACACATGGAGCTTTCATCAAAAATCAGATATTAGGTCTTACCCCTCCACCAGTGATGTACGGCACACTGTCCCAGGTAGCCACAAAGGCTGATGAAGCAGTAAAAGGCACGTTAGGGAAATATTGGTGAACAGCTTCAGTGACTTGTGCCAGTACAGCACTGCTTGTATCCTCTCTATAGGAGATCGTTCCACCATTTACATTGAGAAGGTCAGTCCACAGAGGAGCAATGATGTCTATTCCAGCGTTCAGATAAGGGACGTAGGCAGATAGTGGTTGAGTAAATGTCAAGTGACCATTGTTGTTCACCTAAAATTCAGATCGAAATGCTGTACAATTATCTGATACCAGTCAAAAGTATCATTCATTTCAAAAAGACATTTAAAAACCGTTCAGTTGTACATTTAAACATGAGAAAACTTGGTATCACTTTATTTTACAGTCCTGTTCCACATGTACATATTATGTAGATATTACAATAATTACAATAACTGTGTAATAACTAGGTACTAACCCTGAATCTACCCTTAAACCTAAACTTAACTCATGTAATTGCCTTATATTATCCATTACTTTCTTAGGTAAGAATGCTGTAAGTACACGTAAGTGCACGTACTTAAAAAAAAAAAAAAAAACTGCAACTGAAATCTCTTTTGACTGAAGAGAATTATTTGACAAAACAAAAATATTGATGCATAATTAATTCATTATGTAATAAAAGGAAAAACATCTTCAACCCAAAAAAAAAAAAAAAAAAAAAAAAAAGGCACATTGCTTACATAGATCTGATTGTATACACGTCCAAAGTATTTGAAAGGCTGCTGCAGGTAAATGGCTTCAGAGCTTCCATCATCCGAAATGGGGTTTACTACATCTCCATCCCCAAACGGCAGGAAATTAGCGGGCACTAGGAAAAGTGTAAGCGCCAGGGAATTGTTTAGTATTTCTAAAGGAATGTAAGCTCAAACAATGATACTGTTAAAAGTTTGAGGATCATGTTGCAGACAAACAGGTGACTCTTTTGCTTACAGTTTGGCGATCCATCAACACGGAAAGACCAGCGACCGTTCACATTGATATTACTGCTGAACGAGAGTTCTGGGGCACTGGCTGCTGGAATTTGGAAAGAATTGACAGAATCCACTGTGTCATAACCAGCCTGCAAAAGTAAAAAAGAGTATTTAAAGCCTCAGTCAAATCCTATTCCAAATAAACCATCTCTTGCCGAGAAATAATGTATGAATTCGCCCATTAATCATTTCTAGTGATTAATTTCTGCTATTTGTAAAATGTGTACGGATCTTCACTCCACTCACCAGCCAACTTTGTCCTGTTTCTGCAATGTCACCGTAGTTGATCAGGATGAAAGAGCGTTCACCATTGGAGACTAAAACCACTTGGAAAGTAACCGACTTCCAAAAGAAAAAAAAAAAAAAGAAAAAAAAACATTGAACACTTAAGAACATTCATAACCAAAAACACACATGGAGCATTCATCAAAAATCAGATATTAGGTCTTACCCCTCCACCAGTGATGTACGGCACACTGTCCCAGGTAGCCACAAAGGCTGATGAAGCAGTAAAAGGCACGTTAGGGAAATATTGGTGAACAGCTTCAGTGACTTGTGCCAGTACAGCACTGCTTGTATCCTCTCTATAGGAGATCGTTCCACCATTTACATTGAGAAGGTCAGTCCACAGAGGAGCAATGATGTCTATTCCAGCGTTCAGATAAGGGACGTAGGCAGATAGTGGTTGAGTAAATGTCAAGTGACCATTGTTGTTCACCTAAAATTCAGATCGAAATGCTGTACAATTATCTGATACCAGTCAAAAGTATCATTCATTTTAAAAAGACATTTAAAAACCGTTCAGTTGTACATTTAAACATGAGAAAACTTGGTATCACTTTATTTTACAGTCCTGTTCCACATGTACATATTATGTAGATATTACAATAATTACAATAACTGTGTAATAACTAGGTACTAACCCTGAATCTACCCTTAAACCTAAACTTAACCCATGTAATTGCCTTATATTATCCAGTACTTTCTTAGGTAAGAATGCTGTAAGTACACGTAAGTGCACGTACTGTAAAAATAATAATAATAATAATAAAATAAAAACTGAAATCTCTCTTGACTGAAGAGAATAATTTGACAAATATATATATATATATATATATAGATACATAATTAATTAATTATGTAATAAGAGGAAAAACATTGTAACGACTAAGACAAATCAGACACAATTATTTGTTGTAGTTAACCAATAATGGTTTAAAGCTCACTCTGGGGTCTGTCCCCCATCCCCCGAGAAGTTCTCAGTTACAAGTTTTATTGCGCTAAAGAATGTTGGTTGCCACATGGAAGAGCCGAGAAGGGCAGAGACAAAGAGACATACAGAAATCTTTACTGCATCTCTCCCACAGAAAACAGACTTTCCTGCATTAATTTATAGACAGAGTGTTTTATAAATTAACATGCATATTCCCAGGAAATGGTATCCATTATTACTGTTTGTTGTACTGTACTCAGTGTTGTATTCACATGTTTTAACATGTGACATTTAAGGTAACCTCAATTATGCCATGTTTAGTGTCTATGGGTTCGTATCGAGATGATTTAAATGCTTGTGTATGCGATATGTCGATACCTCATGCAACACATCAGTATTACAAGAATCTTTAATAGTTCTTCTTCAAAAACTCAGCCAGTTGATCTTGCTCGGTCGTAAAAGCCCTGACAGGAGGCATGTTATCGCCCGGAAATACAACATCTTCATTGGTCAGGTCAACCCTAAAAGGTGTGACCTTGACCAGAGGTTAAAAGCCAGTGCACAACACCCCTCCCTCTCTCCTTCTTGCTTCTTGGATGACTGAAGAGACCCTCTTTTGCTCCAGGCCTCTTCAGGCCAAGGCCTGTGGGCCTGGAAGGCCTGTAGGCCTAGGCCTGCAACCCAGCCATGTGCTCATCTATGAGAGAGAGAAAGAACTCTCTCCCCACTAAGAGTCAAATTAACAGCTTAAGCTGTTTCATATTACTTCATCTAACGCAGAAGATACTGACTACAACCTCGGACCGAATCATCAAGGACTCCTCAGCCTGCAAATCCGAAGCTCCTCGACCTAAAGGCATCTTGCAAGTATCGTACATTTGAACACTAAACAGCGATTTAGTATTAATTTGTAAACCACCTGTGTCAGCAAAGGTGTTTTATTACTGAGGAAACTGATGATTCTTTTCCAGATTGTCTTTGACTTTTTCCCATAGCTCCATTTCCGGTCACACTTCCGGTTCAGCTCTATCATTGCTCATTTTGACCTACGTATGTGTGTGTGATCTGCGTGTATGTAATGTTTGTTAGTTTAGTTATGTGTTTGTGAGATAGTTAATAAAGATTTTGCACAATACAGGTTTGGTTCTGACTCCGTCTGATAATAAATTGCCTCTTAAATGATTTAGATCTTGACTACATGCTCTGAGTAGTACTGTACAATAATAATGTTGTTTTTCCATAACCTGGAAATGAACATTTCTTAAAATTAATAAACAATTAACACAGAGTGTTCACTGGACGAACAGGTTAATTGATTGTAATATTAATTTTAATGTAGCTACATCAAGTTAATCTGATTAACTGATTCACGTATTCATAATTAATCATAATTAATAATTATAATTAGTTATGAATAATTATTAATATTTTCCCTTTGAGTTAATTCGCTACAACATCTTCAACCAAAAAAAAAAAAAAGGCACATTGCTTACATAGATCTGATTGTATACACGTCCAAAGTATTTGAAAGGCTGCTGCAGGTAAATGGCTTCAGAGCTTCCATCATCCGAAATGGGGTTTACTACATCTCCATCCCCAAACGGCAGGAAATTAGCGGGCACTAGGAAAAGTATAAGCGCCAGGGAATTGTTTAGTATTTCCAAAGGAATGTAAGCTCAAACAATGGTACTGTTAAAAGTTTGAGGATCATGTTGCAGACAAACAGGTGACTCTTTTGCTTACAGTTTGGCGATCCATCAACAAGGAAAGACCAGCGACCGTTCACATTGATATTACTGCTGAACGAGAGTTCTGGGGCACTGGCTGCTGGAATTTGGAAAGAATTGACAGAGTCCACTGTGTCATAACCAGCCTGCAAAAGTAAAAAAGAGTATTTAAAGCCTCAGTCAAATCCTATTCCAAATAAACCATCTCTTGCCGAGAAATAATGTATGAATTCGCCCATTAATCATTTCTAGTGATTAATTTCTGCTATTTGTAAAATTTGTACGGATCTTCACTCCACTCACCAGCCAACTTTGTCCTGTTTCTGCAATGTCACCGTAGTTGATCAGGATGAAAGAGCGTTCACCATTGGAGACTAAAACCACTTGGAAAGTAACCGACTTCCAAAAGAAAAAAAAAAAAAAGAAAAAAAACATTGAACACTTAAGAACATTCATAACCAAAAACACACATGGAGCATTCATCAAAAATCAGATATTAGGTCTTACCCCTCCACCAGTGATGTACGGCACACTGTCCCAGGTAGCCACAAAGGCTGATGAAGCAGTAAAAGGCACGTTAGGGAAATATTGGTGAACAGCTTCAGTGACTTGTGCCAGTACAGCACTGCTTGTATCCTCTCTATAGGAGATCGTTCCACCATTTACATTGAGAAGGTCAGTCCACAGAGGAGCAATGATGTCTATTCCAGCGTTCAGATAAGGGACGTAGGCAGATAGTGGTTGAGTAAATGTCAAGTGACCATTGTTGTTCACCTAAAATTCAGATCGAAATGCTGTACAATTATCTGATACCAGTCAAAAGTATCATTCATTTTAAAAAGACATTTAAAAACCGTTCAGTTGTACATTTAAACATGAGAAAACTTGGTATCACTTTATTTTACAGTCCTGTTCCACATGTACATATTATGTAGATATTACAATAATTACAATAACTGTGTAATAACTAGGTACTAACCCTGAATCTACCCTTAAACCTAAACTTAACCCATGTAATTGCCTTATATTATCCATTACTTTCTTAGGTAAGAATGCTGTAAGTACACGTAAGTGCACGTACTTAAAAAAAAAAAAAAAACTGCAACTGAAATCTCTTTTGACTGAAGAGAATTATTTGACAAAACAAAAATATTGATGCATAATTAATTCATTATGTAATAAAAGGAAAAACATCTTCAACCCCCCCAAAAAAAAGGCACATTGCTTACATAGATCTGATTGTATACACGTCCAAAGTATTTGAAAGGCTGCTGCAGGTAAATGGCTTCAGAGCTTCCATCATCCGAAATGGGGTTTACTACATCTCCATCCCCAAACGGCAGGAAATTAGTGGGCACTAGGAAAAGTATAAGCGCCAGGGAATTGTTTAGTATTTCCAAAGGAATGTAAGCTCAAATAATGGTACTGTTAAAAGTTTGAGGATCATGTTGCAGACAAACAGGTGACTCTTTTGCTTACAGTTTGGCGATCCATCAACACGGAAAGACCAGCGACCGTTCACATTGATATTACTGCTGAACGAGAGTTCTGGGGCACTGGCTGCTGGAATTTGGAAAGAATTGACAGAGTCCACTGTGTCATAACCAGCCTGCAAAAGTAAAAAAGAGTATTTAAAGCCTCAGTCAAATCCTATTCCAAATAAACCATCTCTTGCCGAGAAATAATGTATGAATTCGCCCATTAATCATTTCTAGTGATTAATTTCTGCTATTTGTAAAATGTGTACGGATCTTCACTCCACTCACCAGCCAACTTTGTCCTGTTTCTGCAATGTCACCGTAGTTGATCAGGATGAAAGAGCGTTCACCATTGGAGACTAAAACCACTTGGAAAGTAACCGACTTCCAAAAGAAAAAAAAAAAAGAAAAAAAAACATTGAACACTTAAGAACATTCATAACCAAAAACACACATGGAGCATTCATCAAAAATCAGATATTAGGTCTTACCCCTCCACCAGTGATGTACGGCACACTGTCCCAGGTAGCCACAAAGGCTGATGAAGCAGTAAAAGGCACGTTAGGGAAATATTGGTGAACAGCTTCAGTGACTTGTGCCAGTACAGCACTGCTTGTATCCTCTCTATAGGAGATCGTTCCACCATTTACATTGAGAAGGTCAGTCCACAGAGGAGCAATGATGTCTATTCCAGCGTTCAGATAAGGGACGTAGGCAGATAGTGGTTGAGTAAATGTCAAGTGACCATTGTTGTTCACCTAAAATTCAGATCGAAATGCTGTACAATTATCTGATACCAGTCAAAAGTATCATTCATTTTAAAAAGACATTTAAAAACCGTTCAGTTGTACATTTAAACATGAGAAAACTTGGTATCACTTTATTTTACAGTCCTGTTCCACATGTACATATTATGTAGATATTACAATAATTACAATAACTGTGTAATAACTAGGTACTAACCCTGAATCTACCCTTAAACCTAAACTTAACCCATGTAATTGCCTTATATTATCCAGTACTTTCTTAGGTAAGAATGCTGTAAGTACACGTAAGTGCACGTACTGTAAAAATAATAATAATAATAATAAAATAAAAACTGAAATCTCTCTTGACTGAAGAGAATTATTTGACAAATATATATATATATATATATATATATATATATATATATATATAGATGCATAATTAATTAATTATGTAATAAGAGGAAAAACATTGTAACGACTAAGACAAATCAGACACAATTATTTGTTGTAGTTAACCAATAATGGTTTAAAGCTCACTCTGGGGTCTGTCCCCCATCCCCCGAGAAGTTCTCTGTTACAAGTTTTATTGCGCTAAAGAATCTTGGTTGCCACATGGAAGAGCCGAGAAGGGCAGAGACAAAGAGACATACAGAAATCTTTACTGCATCTCTCCCACAGAAAACAGACTTTCCTGCATTAATTTATAGACAGAGTGTTTTATAAATTAACATGCATATTCCCAGGAAATGGTATCCATTATTACTGTTTGTTGTACTGTACTCAGTGTTGTATTCACATGTTTTAACATGTGACATTTAAGGTAACCTCAATTATGCCATGTTTAGTGTCTATGGGTTCGTATCGAGATGATTTAAATGCTTGTGTATGCGATATGTCGATACCTCATGCAACACATCAGTATTACAAGAATCTTTAATAGTTCTTCTTCAAAAACTCAGCCAGTTGATCTTGCTCGGTCGTAAAAGCCCTGACAGGAGGCGTGTTATCGCCCGGAAATACAACATCTTCATTGGTCAGGTCAACCCTAAGAGGTGTGACCTTGACCAGAGGTTAAAAGCCAGTGCACAACACCCCTCCCTCTCTCCTTCTTGCTTCTTGGATGACTGAAGAGACCCTCTTTTGCTCCAGGCCTCTTCAGGCCAAGGCCTGTGGGCCTGGAAGGCCTGTAGGCCTAGGCCTGCAACCCAGCCATGTGCTCATCTATGAGAGAGAGAAAGAACTCTCTCCCCACTAAGAGTCAAATTAACAGCTTAAGCTGTTTCATATTACTTCATCCAACGCAGAAGATACTGACTACAACCTCGGACCGAATCATCAAGGACTCCTCAGCCTGCAAATCCGAAGCTCCTCGACCTAAAGGCATCTTGCAAGTATCGTACATTTGAACACTAAACAGCGATTTAGTATTAATTTGTAAACCACCTGTGTCAGCAAAGGTGTTTTATTACTGAGGAAACTGATGATTCTTTTCCAGATTGTCTTTGACTTTTTCCCATAGCTCCATTTCCGGTCACACTTCCGGTTCAGCTCTATCATTGCTCATTTTGACCTACGTATGTGTGTGTGATCTGCGTGTATGTAATGTTTGTTAGTTTAGTTATGTGTTTGTGAGATAGTTAATAAAGATTTTGCACAATACAGGTTTGGTTCTGACTCCGTCTGATAATAAATTGCCTCTTAAATGATTTAGATCTTGACTACATGCTCTGAGTAGTACTGTACAATAATAATGTTGTTTTTCCATAACCTGGAAATGAACATTTCTTAAAATTAATAAACAATTAACACAGAGTGTTCACTGGACGAACAGGTTAATTGATTGTAATATTAATTTTAATGTAGCTACATCAAGTTAATCTGATTAACTGATTCACGTATTCATAATTAATCATAATTAATAATTATAATTAGTTATGAATAATTATTAATATTTTCCCTTTGAGTTAATTCGCTACAACATCTTCAACCAAAAAAAAAAAAAAGGCACATTGCTTACATAGATCTGATTGTATACACGTCCAAAGTATTTGAAAGGCTGCTGCAGGTAAATGGCTTCAGAGCTTCCATCATCCGAAATGGGGTTTACTACATCTCCATCCCCAAACGGCAGGAAATTAGCGGGCACTAGGAAAAGTATAAGCGCCAGGGAATTGTTTAGTATTTCCAAAGGAATGTAAGCTCAAACAATGGTACTGTTAAAAGTTTGAGGATCATGTTGCAGACAAACAGGTGACTCTTTTGCTTACAGTTTGGCGATCCATCAACACGGAAAGACCAGCGACCGTTCACATTGATATTACTGCTGAACGAGAGTTCTGGGGCACTGGCTGCTGGAATTTGGAAAGAATTGACAGAGTCCACTGTGTCATAACCAGCCTGCAAAAGTAAAAAAGAGTATTTAAAGCCTCAGTCAAATCCTATTCCAAATAAACCATCTCTTGCCGAGAAATAATGTATGAATTCGCCCATTAATCATTTCTAGTGATTAATTTCTGCTATTTGTAAAATTTGTACGGATCTTCACTCCACTCACCAGCCAACTTTGTCCTGTTTCTGCAATGTCACCGTAGTTGATCAGGATGAAAGAGCGTTCACCATTGGAGACTAAAACCACTTGGAAAGTAACCGACTTCCAAAAGAAAAAAAAAAAAAAGAAAAAAAACATTGAACACTTAAGAACATTCATAACCAAAAACACACATGGAGCATTCATCAAAAATCAGATATTAGGTCTTACCCCTCCACCAGTGATGTACGGCACACTGTCCCAGGTAGCCACAAAGGCTGATGAAGCAGTAAAAGGCACGTTAGGGAAATATTGGTGAACAGCTTCAGTGACTTGTGCCAGTACAGCACTGCTTGTATCCTCTCTATAGGAGATCGTTCCACCATTTACATTGAGAAGGTCAGTCCACAGAGGAGCAATGATGTCTATTCCAGCGTTCAGATAAGGGACGTAGGCAGATAGTGGTTGAGTAAATGTCAAGTGACCATTGTTGTTCACCTAAAATTCAGATCGAAATGCTGTACAATTATCTGATACCAGTCAAAAGTATCATTCATTTTAAAAAGACATTTAAAAACCGTTCAGTTGTACATTTAAACATGAGAAAACTTGGTATCACTTTATTTTACAGTCCTGTTCCACATGTACATATTATGTAGATATTACAATAATTACAATAACTGTGTAATAACTAGGTACTAACCCTGAATCTACCCTTAAACCTAAACTTAACCCATGTAATTGCCTTATATTATCCATTACTTTCTTAGGTAAGAATGCTGTAAGTACACGTAAGTGCACGTACTTAAAAAAAAAAAAAAAACTGCAACTGAAATCTCTTTTGACTGAAGAGAATTATTTGACAAAACAAAAATATTGATGCATAATTAATTCATTATGTAATAAAAGGAAAAACATCTTCAACCCCCCAAAAAAAAAGGCACATTGCTTACATAGATCTGATTGTATACACGTCCAAAGTATTTGAAAGGCTGCTGCAGGTAAATGGCTTCAGAGCTTCCATCATCCGAAATGGGGTTTACTACATCTCCATCCCCAAACGGCAGGAAATTAGTGGGCACTAGGAAAAGTATAAGCGCCAGGGAATTGTTTAGTATTTCCAAAGGAATGTAAGCTCAAATAATGGTACTGTTAAAAGTTTGAGGATCATGTTGCAGACAAACAGGTGACTCTTTTGCTTACAGTTTGGCGATCCATCAACACGGAAAGACCAGCGACCGTTCACATTGATATTACTGCTGAACGAGAGTTCTGGGGCACTGGCTGCTGGAATTTGGAAAGAATTGACAGAGTCCACTGTGTCATAACCAGCCTGCAAAAGTAAAAAAGAGTATTTAAAGCCTCAGTCAAATCCTATTCCAAATAAACCATCTCTTGCCGAGAAATAATGTATGAATTCGCCCATTAATCATTTCTAGTGATTAATTTCTGCTATTTGTAAAATGTGTACGGATCTTCACTCCACTCACCAGCCAACTTTGTCCTGTTTCTGCAATGTCACCGTAGTTGATCAGGATGAAAGAGCGTTCACCATTGGAGACTAAAACCACTTGGAAAGTAACCGACTTCCAAAAGAAAAAAAAAAAAGAAAAAAAAACATTGAACACTTAAGAACATTCATAACCAAAAACACACATGGAGCATTCATCAAAAATCAGATATTAGGTCTTACCCCTCCACCAGTGATGTACGGCACACTGTCCCAGGTAGCCACAAAGGCTGATGAAGCAGTAAAAGGCACGTTAGGGAAATATTGGTGAACAGCTTCAGTGACTTGTGCCAGTACAGCACTGCTTGTATCCTCTCTATAGGAGATCGTTCCACCATTTACATTGAGAAGGTCAGTCCACAGAGGAGCAATGATGTCTATTCCAGCGTTCAGATAAGGGACGTAGGCAGATAGTGGTTGAGTAAATGTCAAGTGACCATTGTTGTTCACCTAAAATTCAGATCGAAATGCTGTACAATTATCTGATACCAGTCAAAAGTATCATTCATTTTAAAAAGACATTTAAAAACCGTTCAGTTGTACATTTAAACATGAGAAAACTTGGTATCACTTTATTTTACAGTCCTGTTCCACATGTACATATTATGTAGATATTACAATAATTACAATAACTGTGTAATAACTAGGTACTAACCCTGAATCTACCCTTAAACCTAAACTTAACCCATGTAATTGCCTTATATTATCCATTACTTTCTTAGGTAAGAATGCTGTAAGTACACGTAAGTGCACGTACTTAAAAAAAAAAAAAAAACTGCAACTGAAATCTCTTTTGACTGAAGAGAATTATTTGACAAAACAAAAATATTGATGCATAATTAATTCATTATGTAATAAAAGGAAAAACATCTTCAACCCCCCAAAAAAAAAGGCACATTGCTTACATAGATCTGATTGTATACACGTCCAAAGTATTTGAAAGGCTGCTGCAGGTAAATGGCTTCAGAGCTTCCATCATCCGAAATGGGGTTTACTACATCTCCATCCCCAAACGGCAGGAAATTAGTGGGCACTAGGAAAAGTATAAGCGCCAGGGAATTGTTTAGTATTTCCAAAGGAATGTAAGCTCAAATAATGGTACTGTTAAAAGTTTGAGGATCATGTTGCAGACAAACAGGTGACTCTTTTGCTTACAGTTTGGCGATCCATCAACACGGAAAGACCAGCGACCGTTCACATTGATATTACTGCTGAACGAGAGTTCTGGGGCACTGGCTGCTGGAATTTGGAAAGAATTGACAGAGTCCACTGTGTCATAACCAGCCTGCAAAAGTAAAAAAGAGTATTTAAAGCCTCAGTCAAATCCTATTCCAAATAAACCATCTCTTGCCGAGAAATAATGTATGAATTCGCCCATTAATCATTTCTAGTGATTAATTTCTGCTATTTGTAAAATGTGTACGGATCTTCACTCCACTCACCAGCCAACTTTGTCCTGTTTCTGCAATGTCACCGTAGTTGATCAGGATGAAAGAGCGTTCACCATTGGAGACTAAAACCACTTGGAAAGTAACCGACTTCCAAAAGAAAAAAAAAAAAGAAAAAAAAACATTGAACACTTAAGAACATTCATAACCAAAAACACACATGGAGCATTCATCAAAAATCAGATATTAGGTCTTACCCCTCCACCAGTGATGTACGGCACACTGTCCCAGGTAGCCACAAAGGCTGATGAAGCAGTAAAAGGCACGTTAGGGAAATATTGGTGAACAGCTTCAGTGACTTGTGCCAGTACAGCACTGCTTGTATCCTCTCTATAGGAGATCGTTCCACCATTTACATTGAGAAGGTCAGTCCACAGAGGAGCAATGATGTCTATTCCAGCGTTCAGATAAGGGACGTAGGCAGATAGTGGTTGAGTAAATGTCAAGTGACCATTGTTGTTCACCTAAAATTCAGATCGAAATGCTGTACAATTATCTGATACCAGTCAAAAGTATCATTCATTTTAAAAAGACATTTAAAAACCGTTCAGTTGTACATTTAAACATGAGAAAACTTGGTATCACTTTATTTTACAGTCCTGTTCCACATGTACATATTATGTAGATATTACAATAATTACAATAACTGTGTAATAACTAGGTACTAACCCTGAATCTACCCTTAAACCTAAACTTAACCCATGTAATTGCCTTATATTATCCAGTACTTTCTTAGGTAAGAATGCTGTAAGTACACGTAAGTGCACGTACTGTAAAAATAATAATAATAATAATAAAATAAAAACTGAAATCTCTCTTGACTGAAGAGAATTATTTGACAAATATATATATATATATATATATATATATACATATATATATATATATATATATATATAGATGCATAATTAATTAATTATGTAATAAGAGGAAAAACATTGTAACGACTAAGACAAATCAGACACAATTATTTGTTGTAGTTAACCAATAATGGTTTAAAGCTCACTCTGGGGTCTGTCCCCCATCCCCCGAGAAGTTCTCTGTTACAAGTTTTATTGCGCTAAAGAATCTTGGTTGCCACATGGAAGAGCCGAGAAGGGCAGAGACAAAGAGACATACAGAAATCTTTACTGCATCTCTCCCACAGAAAACAGACTTTCCTGCATTAATTTATAGACAGAGTGTTTTATAAATTAACATGCATATTCCCAGGAAATGGTATCCATTATTACTGTTTGTTGTACTGTACTCAGTGTTGTATTCACATGTTTTAACATGTGACATTTAAGGTAACCTCAATTATGCCATGTTTAGTGTCTATGGGTTCGTATCGAGATGATTTAAATGCTTGTGTATGCGATATGTCGATACCTCATGCAACACATCAGTATTACAAGAATCTTTAATAGTTCTTCTTCAAAAACTCAGCCAGTTGATCTTGCTCGGTCGTAAAAGCCCTGACAGGAGGCGTGTTATCGCCCGGAAATACAACATCTTCATTGGTCAGGTCAACCCTAAGAGGTGTGACCTTGACCAGAGGTTAAAAGCCAGTGCACAACACCCCTCCCTCTCTCCTTCTTGCTTCTTGGATGACTGAAGAGACCCTCTTTTGCTCCAGGCCTCTTCAGGCCAAGGCCTGTGGGCCTGGAAGGCCTGTAGGCCTAGGCCTGCAACCCAGCCATGTGCTCATCTATGAGAGAGAGAAAGAACTCTCTCCCCACTAAGAGTCAAATTAACAGCTTAAGCTGTTTCATATTACTTCATCCAACGCAGAAGATACTGACTACAACCTCGGACCGAATCATCAAGGACTCCTCAGCCTGCAAATCCGAAGCTCCTCGACCTAAAGGCATCTTGCAAGTATCGTACATTTGAACACTAAACAGCGATTTAGTATTAATTTGTAAACCACCTGTGTCAGCAAAGGTGTTTTATTACTGAGGAAACTGATGATTCTTTTCCAGATTGTCTTTGACTTTTTCCCATAGCTCCATTTCCGGTCACACTTCCGGTTCAGCTCTATCATTGCTCATTTTGACCTACGTATGTGTGTGTGATCTGCGTGTATGTAATGTTTGTTAGTTTAGTTATGTGTTTGTGAGATAGTTAATAAAGATTTTGCACAATACAGGTTTGGTTCTGACTCCGTCTGATAATAAATTGCCTCTTAAATGATTTAGATCTTGACTACATGCTCTGAGTAGTACTGTACAATAATAATGTTGTTTTTCCATAACCTGGAAATGAACATTTCTTAAAATTAATAAACAATTAACACAGAGTGTTCACTGGACGAACAGGTTAATTGATTGTAATATTAATTTTAATGTAGCTACATCAAGTTAATCTGATTAACTGATTCACGTATTCATAATTAATCATAATTAATAATTATAATTAGTTATGAATAATTATTAATATTTTCCCTTTGAGTTAATTCGCTACAACATCTTCAACCAAAAAAAAAAAAAAGGCACATTGCTTACATAGATCTGATTGTATACACGTCCAAAGTATTTGAAAGGCTGCTGCAGGTAAATGGCTTCAGAGCTTCCATCATCCGAAATGGGGTTTACTACATCTCCATCCCCAAACGGCAGGAAATTAGCGGGCACTAGGAAAAGTATAAGCGCCAGGGAATTGTTTAGTATTTCCAAAGGAATGTAAGCTCAAACAATGGTACTGTTAAAAGTTTGAGGATCATGTTGCAGACAAACAGGTGACTCTTTTGCTTACAGTTTGGCGATCCATCAACACGGAAAGACCAGCGACCGTTCACATTGATATTACTGCTGAACGAGAGTTCTGGGGCACTGGCTGCTGGAATTTGGAAAGAATTGACAGAGTCCACTGTGTCATAACCAGCCTGCAAAAGTAAAAAAGAGTATTTAAAGCCTCAGTCAAATCCTATTCCAAATAAACCATCTCTTGCCGAGAAATAATGTATGAATTCGCCCATTAATCATTTCTAGTGATTAATTTCTGCTATTTGTAAAATTTGTACGGATCTTCACTCCACTCACCAGCCAACTTTGTCCTGTTTCTGCAATGTCACCGTAGTTGATCAGGATGAAAGAGCGTTCACCATTGGAGACTAAAACCACTTGGAAAGTAACCGACTTCCAAAAGAAAAAAAAAAAAAAGAAAAAAAACATTGAACACTTAAGAACATTCATAACCAAAAACACACATGGAGCATTCATCAAAAATCAGATATTAGGTCTTACCCCTCCACCAGTGATGTACGGCACACTGTCCCAGGTAGCCACAAAGGCTGATGAAGCAGTAAAAGGCACGTTAGGGAAATATTGGTGAACAGCTTCAGTGACTTGTGCCAGTACAGCACTGCTTGTATCCTCTCTATAGGAGATCGTTCCACCATTTACATTGAGAAGGTCAGTCCACAGAGGAGCAATGATGTCTATTCCAGCGTTCAGATAAGGGACGTAGGCAGATAGTGGTTGAGTAAATGTCAAGTGACCATTGTTGTTCACCTAAAATTCAGATCGAAATGCTGTACAATTATCTGATACCAGTCAAAAGTATCATTCATTTTAAAAAGACATTTAAAAACCGTTCAGTTGTACATTTAAACATGAGAAAACTTGGTATCACTTTATTTTACAGTCCTGTTCCACATGTACATATTATGTAGATATTACAATAATTACAATAACTGTGTAATAACTAGGTACTAACCCTGAATCTACCCTTAAACCTAAACTTAACCCATGTAATTGCCTTATATTATCCATTACTTTCTTAGGTAAGAATGCTGTAAGTACACGTAAGTGCACGTACTTAAAAAAAAAAAAAAAACTGCAACTGAAATCTCTTTTGACTGAAGAGAATTATTTGACAAAACAAAAATATTGATGCATAATTAATTCATTATGTAATAAAAGGAAAAACATCTTCAACCCCCCAAAAAAAAAGGCACATTGCTTACATAGATCTGATTGTATACACGTCCAAAGTATTTGAAAGGCTGCTGCAGGTAAATGGCTTCAGAGCTTCCATCATCCGAAATGGGGTTTACTACATCTCCATCCCCAAACGGCAGGAAATTAGTGGGCACTAGGAAAAGTATAAGCGCCAGGGAATTGTTTAGTATTTCCAAAGGAATGTAAGCTCAAATAATGGTACTGTTAAAAGTTTGAGGATCATGTTGCAGACAAACAGGTGACTCTTTTGCTTACAGTTTGGCGATCCATCAACACGGAAAGACCAGCGACCGTTCACATTGATATTACTGCTGAACGAGAGTTCTGGGGCACTGGCTGCTGGAATTTGGAAAGAATTGACAGAGTCCACTGTGTCATAACCAGCCTGCAAAAGTAAAAAAGAGTATTTAAAGCCTCAGTCAAATCCTATTCCAAATAAACCATCTCTTGCCGAGAAATAATGTATGAATTCGCCCATTAATCATTTCTAGTGATTAATTTCTGCTATTTGTAAAATGTGTACGGATCTTCACTCCACTCACCAGCCAACTTTGTCCTGTTTCTGCAATGTCACCGTAGTTGATCAGGATGAAAGAGCGTTCACCATTGGAGACTAAAACCACTTGGAAAGTAACCGACTTCCAAAAGAAAAAAAAAAAAGAAAAAAAAACATTGAACACTTAAGAACATTCATAACCAAAAACACACATGGAGCATTCATCAAAAATCAGATATTAGGTCTTACCCCTCCACCAGTGATGTACGGCACACTGTCCCAGGTAGCCACAAAGGCTGATGAAGCAGTAAAAGGCACGTTAGGGAAATATTGGTGAACAGCTTCAGTGACTTGTGCCAGTACAGCACTGCTTGTATCCTCTCTATAGGAGATCGTTCCACCATTTACATTGAGAAGGTCAGTCCACAGAGGAGCAATGATGTCTATTCCAGCGTTCAGATAAGGGACGTAGGCAGATAGTGGTTGAGTAAATGTCAAGTGACCATTGTTGTTCACCTAAAATTCAGATCGAAATGCTGTACAATTATCTGATACCAGTCAAAAGTATCATTCATTTTAAAAAGACATTTAAAAACCGTTCAGTTGTACATTTAAACATGAGAAAACTTGGTATCACTTTATTTTACAGTCCTGTTCCACATGTACATATTATGTAGATATTACAATAATTACAATAACTGTGTAATAACTAGGTACTAACCCTGAATCTACCCTTAAACCTAAACTTAACCCATGTAATTGCCTTATATTATCCATTACTTTCTTAGGTAAGAATGCTGTAAGTACACGTAAGTGCACGTACTTAAAAAAAAAAAAAAAACTGCAACTGAAATCTCTTTTGACTGAAGAGAATTATTTGACAAAACAAAAATATTGATGCATAATTAATTCATTATGTAATAAAAGGAAAAACATCTTCAACCCCCCAAAAAAAAAGGCACATTGCTTACATAGATCTGATTGTATACACGTCCAAAGTATTTGAAAGGCTGCTGCAGGTAAATGGCTTCAGAGCTTCCATCATCCGAAATGGGGTTTACTACATCTCCATCCCCAAACGGCAGGAAATTAGTGGGCACTAGGAAAAGTATAAGCGCCAGGGAATTGTTTAGTATTTCCAAAGGAATGTAAGCTCAAATAATGGTACTGTTAAAAGTTTGAGGATCATGTTGCAGACAAACAGGTGACTCTTTTGCTTACAGTTTGGCGATCCATCAACACGGAAAGACCAGCGACCGTTCACATTGATATTACTGCTGAACGAGAGTTCTGGGGCACTGGCTGCTGGAATTTGGAAAGAATTGACAGAGTCCACTGTGTCATAACCAGCCTGCAAAAGTAAAAAAGAGTATTTAAAGCCTCAGTCAAATCCTATTCCAAATAAACCATCTCTTGCCGAGAAATAATGTATGAATTCGCCCATTAATCATTTCTAGTGATTAATTTCTGCTATTTGTAAAATGTGTACGGATCTTCACTCCACTCACCAGCCAACTTTGTCCTGTTTCTGCAATGTCACCGTAGTTGATCAGGATGAAAGAGCGTTCACCATTGGAGACTAAAACCACTTGGAAAGTAACCGACTTCCAAAAGAAAAAAAAAAAAGAAAAAAAAACATTGAACACTTAAGAACATTCATAACCAAAAACACACATGGAGCATTCATCAAAAATCAGATATTAGGTCTTACCCCTCCACCAGTGATGTACGGCACACTGTCCCAGGTAGCCACAAAGGCTGATGAAGCAGTAAAAGGCACGTTAGGGAAATATTGGTGAACAGCTTCAGTGACTTGTGCCAGTACAGCACTGCTTGTATCCTCTCTATAGGAGATCGTTCCACCATTTACATTGAGAAGGTCAGTCCACAGAGGAGCAATGATGTCTATTCCAGCGTTCAGATAAGGGACGTAGGCAGATAGTGGTTGAGTAAATGTCAAGTGACCATTGTTGTTCACCTAAAATTCAGATCGAAATGCTGTACAATTATCTGATACCAGTCAAAAGTATCATTCATTTTAAAAAGACATTTAAAAACCGTTCAGTTGTACATTTAAACATGAGAAAACTTGGTATCACTTTATTTTACAGTCCTGTTCCACATGTACATATTATGTAGATATTACAATAATTACAATAACTGTGTAATAACTAGGTACTAACCCTGAATCTACCCTTAAACCTAAACTTAACCCATGTAATTGCCTTATATTATCCATTACTTTCTTAGGTAAGAATGCTGTAAGTACACGTAAGTGCACGTACTTAAAAAAAAAAAAAAAACTGCAACTGAAATCTCTTTTGACTGAAGAGAATTATTTGACAAAACAAAAATATTGATGCATAATTAATTCATTATGTAATAAAAGGAAAAACATCTTCAACCCCCCAAAAAAAAAGGCACATTGCTTACATAGATCTGATTGTATACACGTCCAAAGTATTTGAAAGGCTGCTGCAGGTAAATGGCTTCAGAGCTTCCATCATCCGAAATGGGGTTTACTACATCTCCATCCCCAAACGGCAGGAAATTAGTGGGCACTAGGAAAAGTATAAGCGCCAGGGAATTGTTTAGTATTTCCAAAGGAATGTAAGCTCAAATAATGGTACTGTTAAAAGTTTGAGGATCATGTTGCAGACAAACAGGTGACTCTTTTGCTTACAGTTTGGCGATCCATCAACACGGAAAGACCAGCGACCGTTCACATTGATATTACTGCTGAACGAGAGTTCTGGGGCACTGGCTGCTAGAATTTGGAAAGAATTGACAGAGTCCACTGTGTCATAACCAGCCTGCAAAAGTAAAAAAGAGTATTTAAAGCCTCAGTCAAATCCTATTCCAAATAAACCATCTCTTGCCGAGAAATAATGTATGAATTCGCCCATTAATCATTTCTAGTGATTAATTTCTGCTATTTGTAAAATGTGTACGGATCTTCACTCCACTCACCAGCCAACTTTGTCCTGTTTCTGCAATGTCACCGTAGTTGATCAGGATGAAAGAGCGTTCACCATTGGAGACTAAAACCACTTGGAAAGTAACCGACTTCCAAAAGAAAAAAAAAAAAGAAAAAAAAACATTGAACACTTAAGAACATTCATAACCAAAAACACACATGGAGCATTCATCAAAAATCAGATATTAGGTCTTACCCCTCCACCAGTGATGTACGGCACACTGTCCCAGGTAGCCACAAAGGCTGATGAAGCAGTAAAAGGCACGTTAGGGAAATATTGGTGAACAGCTTCAGTGACTTGTGCCAGTACAGCACTGCTTGTATCCTCTCTATAGGAGATCGTTCCACCATTTACATTGAGAAGGTCAGTCCACAGAGGAGCAATGATGTCTATTCCAGCGTTCAGATAAGGGACGTAGGCAGATAGTGGTTGAGTAAATGTCAAGTGACCATTGTTGTTCACCTAAAATTCAGATCGAAATGCTGTACAATTATCTGATACCAGTCAAAAGTATCATTCATTTTAAAAAGACATTTAAAAACCGTTCAGTTGTACATTTAAACATGAGAAAACTTGGTATCACTTTATTTTACAGTCCTGTTCCACATGTACATATTATGTAGATATTACAATAATTACAATAACTGTGTAATAACTAGGTACTAACCCTGAATCTACCCTTAAACCTAAACTTAACCCATGTAATTGCCTTATATTATCCAGTACTTTCTTAGGTAAGAATGCTGTAAGTACACGTAAGTGCACGTACTGTAAAAATAATAATAATAATAAAATAAAAACTGAAATCTCTCTTGACTGAAGAGAATTATTTGACAAATATATAAATATATATATATATATATATATATATATATATAGATGCATAATTAATTAATTATGTAATAAGAGGAAAAACATTGTAACGACTAAGACAAATCAGACACAATTATTTGTTGTAGTTAACCAATAATGGTTTAAAGCTCACTCTGGGGTCTGTCCCCCATCCCCCGAGAAGTTCTCAGTTACAAGTTTTATTGCGCTAAAGAATGTTGGTTGCCACATGGAAGAGCCGAGAAGGGCAGAGACAAAGAGACACACAGAAATCTTTACTGCATCTCTCCCACAGAAAACAGACTTTCCTGCATTAATTTATAGACAGACTGTTTTATAAATTAACATGCATATTCCCAGGAAATGGTATCCATTATTACTGTTTGTTGTACTGTACTCAGTGTTGTATTCACATGTTTTAACATGTGACATTTAAGGTAACCTCAATTATGCCATGTTTAGTGTCTATGGGTTCGTATCGAGATGATTTAAGTGCTTGTGTATGCGATATGTCGATACCTCATGCAACACATCAGTATTACAAGAATCTTTAATAGTTCTTCTTCAAAAACTCAGCCAGTTGATCTTGCTCGGTCGTAAAAGCCCTGACAGGAGGCGTGTTATCGCCTGGAAATACAACATCTTCATTGGTCAGGTCAACCCTAAGAGGTGTGACCTTGACCAGAGGTTAAAAGCCAGTGCACAACACCCCTCCCTCTCTCCTTCTTGCTTCTTGGATGACTGAAGAGACCCTCTTTTGCTCCAGGCCTCTTCAGGCCAAGGCCTGTGGGCCTGGAAGGCCTGTAGGCCTAGGCCTGCAACCCAGCCATGTGCTCATCTATGAGAGAGAGAAAGAACTCTCTCCCCACTAAGAGTCAAATTAACAGCTTAAGCTGTTTCATATTACTTCATCCAACGCAGAAGATACTGACTACAACCTCGGACCGAATCATCAAGGACTCCTCAGCCTGCAAATCCGAAGCTCCTCGACCTAAAGGCATCTTGCAAGTATCGTACATTTGAACACTAAACAGCGATTTAGTATTAATTTGTAAACCACCTGTGTCAGCAAAGGTGTTTTATTACTGAGGAAACTGATGATTCTTTTCCAGATTGTCTTTGACTTTTTCCCATAGCTCCATTTCCGGTCACACTTCCGGTTCAGCTCTATCATTGCTCATTTTGACCTACGTATGTGTGTGTGATCTGCGTGTATGTAATGTTTGTTAGTTTAGCTATGTGTTTGTGAGATAGTTAATAAAGATTTTGCACAATACAGGTTTGGTTCTGACTCCGTCTGATAATAAATTGCCTCTTAAATGATTTAGATCTTGACTACATGCTCTGAGTAGTACTGTACAATAATAATGTTGTTTTTCCATAACCTGGAAATAAACATTTCTTAAAATTAATAAACAATTAACACAGAGTGTTCACTGGACGAACAGGTTAATTGATTGTAATATTAATTTTAATGTAGCTACATCAAGTTAATCTGATTAACTGATTCACGTATTCATAATTAATCATAATTAATAATTATAATTAGTTATGAATAATTATTAATATTTTCCCTTTGAGTTAATTCGCTACAACATCTTCAACCAAAAAAAAAAAAAAGGCACATTGCTTACATAGATCTGATTGTATACACGTCCAAAGTATTTGAAAGGCTGCTGCAGGTAAATGGCTTCAGAGCTTCCATCATCCGAAATGGGGTTTACTACATCTCCATCCCCAAACGGCAGGAAATTAGTGGGCACTAGGAAAAGTATAAGCGCCAGGGAATTGTTTAGTATTTCCAAAGGAATGTAAGCTCAAATAATGGTACTGTTAAAAGTTTGAGGATCATGTTGCAGACAAACAGGTGACTCTTTTGCTTACAGTTTGGCGATCCATCAACACGGAAAGACCAGCGACCGTTCACATTGATATTACTGCTGAACGAGAGTTCTGGGGCACTGGCTGCTGGAATTTGGAAAGAATTGACAGAGTCCACTGTGTCATAACCAGCCTGCAAAAGTAAAAAAGAGTATTTAAAGCCTCAGTCAAATCCTATTCCAAATAAACCATCTCTTGCCGAGAAATAATGTATGAATTCGCCCATTAATCATTTCTAGTGATTAATTTCTGCTATTTGTAAAATGTGTACGGATCTTCACTCCACTCACCAGCCAACTTTGTCCTGTTTCTGCAATGTCACCGTAGTTGATCAGGATGAAAGAGCGTTCACCATTGGAGACTAAAACCACTTGGAAAGTAACCGACTTCCAAAAGAAAAAAAAAAAAGAAAAAAAACATTGAACACTTAAGAACATTCATAACCAAAAACACACATGGAGCATTCATCAAAAATCAGATATTAGGTCTTACCCCTCCACCAGTGATGTACGGCACACTGTCCCAGGTAGCCACAAAGGCTGATGAAGCAGTAAAAGGCACGTTAGGGAAATATTGGTGAACAGCTTCAGTGACTTGTGCCAGTACAGCACTGCTTGTATCCTCTCTATAGGAGATCGTTCCACCATTTACATTGAGAAGGTCAGTCCACAGAGGAGCAATGATGTCTATTCCAGCGTTCAGATAAGGGACGTAGGCAGATAGTGGTTGAATAAATGTCAAGTGACCATTGTTGTTCACCTAAAATTCAGATCAAAATGCTGTACAATTATCTGATACCAGTCAAAAGTATCATTCATTTTAAAAAAGACGTTTAAAAACCGTTCAGTTGTACATTTAAACATGTGAAAACTCGGTAGCACTTTATTTTACAGTCCTGTTCCACATGTACATATTATGTACTTATTATAGTGTTTACAATAACTGTGTAATAACTAGGTACTAACCCTGAATCTACCCTTAAACCTAAACTTAACCCATGTAGTTGCCTTATATTACCCAGTACTTTCTTAGGTAAGAATGCTGTAAGTACACGTAAGTGCACGTACTGTAAAAAAAAAAAAAAGCACATTGCTTACATAGATCTGATTGTATACACGTCCAAAGTATTTGAACGGCTGCTGCAGGTAAATGGCTTCAGAGCTTCCATCATCCGAAATGGGGTTTACTACATCTCCATCACCAAACGGCAGGAAATTAGCCGGCACTAGGAAAAGTATATGTGTCAATTTATTGTTTGATTCTTTTAGAAGAACATAAGCTCAGAAATGGTAATGGTTAAAAGTTTGAGTATTTCGTCACAGACAAGGATTGTCCATAACAGTGTTTCTCAGCTCCAGTCCTGGGGATCCACCGCTCTGGACATTTTTATGTCTTCTTTATTTAACATTTAGATTATCAGCTCTTTAGGAAAGAGCTGCATGAACTGAACCTAGTATGTCAGATAAGAGAGACATAAATGTGCATATCAGTATGTCCTCAGGAAAACCACTGCCACAGCACACAGATGATTATTGGGATTGATGAGTAAAGAGATGATTACTGCCAGCCCTAGAGAATCATACAGATACAGTCCATGTACAAATGAAGCTGCCTCTGGAAAGTCATTAATGTCTGTTAATGGACCCTACAAACCCTTACCACCATCTGAATGTCTTCTTTCCTAAAGGCGCTGTAGGCTTTAAGCCTGTACCTCTAGACTGAGTAACAGTGTCTTTCCAAGAGCAGTAGTGTATGTGCCTATATGCATATTTAAGAGGGATTACATAACCTGAGAATATTTGTTTTCTATTTGAATTGGTTCATTTATAGGTATACATTTCGCTTTCTATATTTTCATGTCTGTGAGGCAACATGGTTCTGAAACTTCCAGGTTTCTGTTCTTTTTTCTTTTTTTTCTCTTTTTGGGTGCGCTCAAGTTCACAGTAAGAGACGGCAGAAAGCGCTGTTTGCTTTCATTATTTTACGAAAGCACACGTTTTTTTGTGATTCAAAAGATGTATTACTCTTATCTGTATGACCAAAAATGATGGAGTATTTTAAGTGCAATTAATAGCACACATTTTTCTAGGTTAACGTTAAAGCGAGCAGCCATATAAAGTTTCTACTACTTACATGTTTCAGATGATAAGCCATATTTGAGGTTGATAGGCAAGCGTTTGGATGTTCTGCCTGATGTACTGTAATTACCACATACACTATATTGCCAAAAGTATCGGGACACCCCTCCAAATCATTGAATTCAGGTGTTCCAATCACTTCCATGTCCACAGGTGTATAAAATCAAGCACCTAGGCATGCAGACTGCTTCTACAAACATTTGTGAAAGAATGGGTCGCTCTCAGGAGCTCAGTGAATTCAAGCGTGGTACCGTGATAGGTTGCCACCTGTGCAATGACTCCATTCATGAAATTTCCTCACTACTAAATATTTCACGGTCAATTGTTAGTGGTATCATAACAAAATGGAAGCACGAAGTGGTAGGCCACGTAAAATCACAGAGCGGGGTTAGCGCATGCTGAGGCGCACAGTGTGCAGAAGTCGCCAACTTTCTGCAGAGTCAATAGCTACAGACCTCCAAACTTTGTGTGGCCGTCAGATTAGCTCAAGAACAGTGCATAGAAAGCTTCATGGAATGGGTTTCCATGGCCGAGCAGCTGCATCCAAGCCTTATATCACCAAGTGCAACGCAAAGCTTCGGATGTAGTGGTGTAAAGCACGCCGCCACTGGACTCTAGAGCAGTGGAGACATGTTCTCTGGCAAGATTCTCTGGCAATCCGATGGACAAGTCTGGGTTTGGTGGTTGCCAGGAGAATGGTACTTGCCTGACTGCATTGTGCCAAGTGTAATGTTTGGTGGAGGAGTGATTATGGTGTGGGGTTGGCCATTTTCGACTGGGATGGCTCTTGCAGCATCCGATGGGAGTTCAATACTAACAGCAATCAGACGGGTAAGCCCCCTAATGGGCAGTAAGCGCTTGGCCATTTTTGACTGGGAGGGCTCTCGCAGCATCCGACGGGAGTTCAGTACTCACAGCGAACAGATGGGTAAGCCCCCTATGGCATTACAAGCTTGGCCATTTTCGACTGGGAGGGCTCTTGCAGTATTTGACGGGAGTTAAATACTCACAGCGATCAGACAGGTAAGCCCCGCTGGCAGTCCAACACTTAGATTTTGGCTGTTTTGGCCCGGAGGGCTCTCACAGCATTTGATGGGAGTTCAATACTCACGGCGATCGGACAGGTGTATTGTAACAGCACATTCCAGGGCCCTTTCTGTCCATAACAGTGGACAAAAAGGTTTGCTACATTTTGATTGAATCTTGGTGGACTAACACAAACATGCTAGGACAACAGCCAGACACCTCTTAGACGGCAAGAAGACCTCCAGTACCAAGCCCGGAAAGGAAAGGACTTCTCATTGGTCCACATACAGTTTCTGCCCTGCACCCATCTTGAGACAAATCTCTAAGGTTTAAGCCAACCACCATAAAAAATCTTTAAGACTTTTTGGATGCAAGAGCAGTGGCTGAAACAAAGGGAGATCATAATGATCCACCCAAATCCATTCGTAACTATGTTTGGAAACATTAAATGCAAACTACATACATCCATTGATGCAAACTACACACATCCATTTCATACATATTCAGAGAAAAAAGTATTCTCAATGACAGCTATTTGTAGCGCAACCTCTAACACAAATTCAGCTGGTAATGTACAAATGAATGAATGCATGACAGTTCAATCTTTTCTCATCTTGTTTGGACTCTATTTCTTTAGAATATTGCCAAAGGTATTCTGGTGGTGGTTTGGAAAGTGAAAAATGTGTTGGTTAAGTTTAAAGACACTTTAAAGTCTTCCAACTTTGTGCTTTATGCAAATGAGCTCTCTGATGCCAGCAGCCAATTGCAGCACTGGAATGGAGCGCCAAATTGCGATCTCCTCATCGGAAAGGGATCAATGTACCCTTTCAACAGACACTCCTTGTTCTGCGTCATAACATAACAGATATACAAGTTCTGAGTCTCGGGCCTGTAAAGGTGAGACTGTAACAGATTCACCATAACATTGTGAGCCTCTGGTTCATTCAGAGAGACAACAACAGATCCCATGATCTGAGTTTACAGCTTGTGAGGCAGCAACAGATATGACCACGTTCTGAGCCTATAGCCTATGTGGAAAGAGACATTAACAAACTCTACGTTCAGAGTTTTCGTCCAGCGAAATGGTAACGACTACAGCATGTCCCGAGTCTCTATGCCAGAGAGACAAAAGTGGACTGACCAAGTTCTGAGTGTCTGGCCCAGAGAGGCAGAAGATTAACAGAGACATTTGCAAGTTCAGGAGCGGTTAAGCTCAGCAGAGCAAACTCACAATGCGATACGATTCATGATACTGGTTTTATCTTTTTTTTTTTTTTTTTTTTTTTTTTTTTTTTGAACAAAATGAAATTTACAAAATCCTGCATATTTCTTTGTGAAATTGAAATATTTTGGGGCAAATATCAAAATTAAATTGAAATTTTAGAACTAATCCCAAAAAAGTCCCTCCAATTAGATCTTCCAATGCTGTTTTCTCAGTAGAGGTTTGTTTCAGCTCAGCTCCTGCGATGTCTGTCTGGTCAAGAGGCTGCAGAAATAAGAAGTAAAATCTAAGTACAACAATGACAGAGGTTTCACATTGTTAGAAAGGCAAGATTTTAATGTTTACTATAATTTGTATCTTTACACTTTCAAGAATTACTTTTGAAGACATTTAGAAAAACATGCTATAATAATCTACTATTAACTAACATGAACTACCAATGAGCAATACATTTGCTACAGTATTTATTAATCTTTGTTAATGTTAGTTAATAAAAATACAACTATTCATTGTTTGTTCATGTTAGTTCACAGTGCGTTAACTAATGTTAACAAATGCAACTTTTGAATTTAAAAATAACTAAGACTAATAATTGCTGTAAAAGTATTGTTAATCTTTAGTGTATGTTAACTAAAGTAGTTAACTAAAGAACCTTATTGTAAAGTGTTACCAAAACTCTATGTACACATTTAAATAGAGTACAATAAATACAATACCTGCAAAAGCTTTCTCCTTTAGTCTGTGGAATACATCCTTGGTTTTTGTCTAGATGAGGTAGACCGTAATTAACTTTCTACGACGAAAAACAGCCTTATCTTTTGCCATCAACACAGATCTCCTGTGATCTCACACTCGTCACCATGAGTGGGGCTGCAAGTCTGCAAGTCAGCCATCTTAACCGACTTGAATCGTCACATATTTTCATCAATTTCCAACTCGCGGTGCATTGTTACATCCCTACAGTCAAGGTAAAAGACCTTGACTGGTGCCCCAAACTAAGAGAGAGGGAAGGTGGTCATCTGATGTACTCATAACCACACCTTAAGTGATGTGTGATCCAAAAATCACAACATCATTGTTGACATAAGTACCAATCACTACATTACTTAGCGTCCTTGGATGGGCGAAAGTAAAATCACTACTCGGGTAAGCCCTGTCAGCAGTTGATCAATTAAAGGGCTCTTGCTGCATCCAACGGGAGTTCAATACTCATGGCATGGGATGGGTAAGCCCTGCCGGTAGTTGAGTGGATATGGATTTCGACCGGGAAGGCTTGTACGGTGTCTGACAGTGTAGTGGAAAAAGAGCAAGCTCCTGTGGGAGCAGAAATCACTGCTGTGGCAGTGAGAATAATTGGATGTGGAAAATCAAACAAAATGTTTGAGTGTATGTGGCCATGCTAAAGCTAAAAGATGGAGAAAGTGGGGTGTGAAACGCGGATCATGATGACGAGGTGATTAGCTGATAAGGGTTTGGTGTGCTTTTTACATGTGGAAGCGATTAGCTCTAATATAGCTCTTGAAAGCCTCTGACGAACAACTACCGAGTCCTTGAATTTTTGGACCCAGGAGCATGCTTAGCAGTTATAATGAATTGATCACAGGCTGCGGTACAAATAAGGAGTCTTAGGAGTGGCATCATTGTGGGAGAGTGGGAACATGTTTTATTGATGCAATGCACAGTTGCTTCATTGTCACAGTAAACTACGCTGTTGTTTGTGGACCATTCTTTTCCTCATAAAAAGGCCGCTATGACTAGAGGATAGAGTTCAAACAACACTGAGGAAGCTGGGAACTGTGTCGTGTCTAAAAACTGAGGGCGCCATGTAGACATGAACCAGCGGGCTTGATAAAATCCCCTGAAGCCGATTAAGGGGGCTGTGTCAGTAAAAAGTTGAATATCAATAGGGAGACAAAGCAGGTTATTGTAGAAGAAGCATCGACTGTTCCACTGTTTAAGGAAGGATATCCATAATTTAAACTCGTTGCGGCATGAAGTTAAGAGATATTTGGTCTTCTAATGCATAAACCGAGGATGCGAGGGAGAGAAGATGTGAGATGAAAGGAGAGCCTTGCGGAATTATGCGCATCGCAAAGTTTAGGTGGCCAAGCAGAGATAGGAGTTTGCATTTAGAACAATTTGGCCTGTCTAGTAGGGTGGACGTGACCAGAATTATTCTGTTGATTTTCTCTTTAGGCAATGAGGCCTGGAATTTAACTGTGTCTAAGTTAATTTCTAAAATTTCAACGGTCTGGGCTGGGGTCCTTGTTTTATTCTGGGCGATCGGAATCCGTAAACTTTTTGGACTGTAAGGAGATGCACAGCTAGGATGGCATCGGGAGGCGAGATGATTAAGAAATCATCAAGCAGGTGAATAAAGTAAGGAACTGCGTAGTTGTTAGAGAGAATCCAGGAAATGGCTTCGGATAACATATAAAAATCTTGGGGCTGACTCACACTAGGAGCTGCAGGCCAAGGACAATGTGGAGGGTTAGAGATGGCGGCAACCTCACGCTACGGGGAAAGCATTCGTTGAGAGGGGCGAGCATTCTTGTACTTTGTTCACTCTACTGGTTGCTTTAGAGGGTGAAAAGGATTTAGGAGAGGTTCAAGCTGACTGCAGGTTGATGTACAATTCATATAAATGTGCTTTATTCATATGCCTTGAGAAAAGGACATCTGCGCTGATCGGTACTTGCCATAGAATGCTACCTCAGTGAGAGCTGCTCTGTGTCAGTAACATCAGATCCAGTGGCAACTTACTGGTCAAAATATGCAGCAAAGAATCCTGGCACATATTGTCTTGAAATACTTGACCTGCCCTCCTACAAGTGTCTCATTTGAATGGCAGCAGGAGACATTGTTTCTCCACATCGGTCAAGACATCTTCGATGTCAATTGATTCAGCTTGTATTTACTAAATTCAACAAAAAGATTCTGATGCATTAACATGTTTTATACAAAGCAGAATCTGCTATACCCTTAACTGTCACCATCCCGCTAGTGGGACGTTTGCCATTGCATAATTACAACAATAATATCTTGGTCTAAACCTAAAATAATATTGACAAACTATATTTCATTTGAAAGCATACAAAAATTTGTAGTTTTCATATTTGTAGTTTTTGAAATTTTAAATATACAACTTTAAAAGGTGACTCTTGCTGAGGTTCCATGGTGTAATGGTTAGCTCTCTGGACTTTGAATCCAGTGATCTGAGTTCAAATCTCGGTGGGACCTGCTTTTGCTCACGAATGTGAGCAGGACCCCGTCCGAAAAACCTTCTCATCAGCAGCGAGCCTCAAGAGCTCATCTAGGCAGTGTCCCATCGTGCCATAAAAGTGCAGACTGTCCCATTAGGAAGTGAGCGTAAAAGGGCAGGGCCCCACCTGGAGAATGCGGGTATCGATCCCGCTACCTCTCGCATGCTAAGCGAGCACTAATGATCAGCTAATTCCCCTGGACGACGGTCTAAAGGTGTCCATCGCTCTCAAAGACACCGGCGAGGAGCGATCCCTAGCATGTGTGCAGGTGCTGCAGCGGGATTTCCAAAGGGCACAAAGAAAAGAGACCCTATTTCCTCTGTGCTGGTGACTTTGCACTGGCTACTGTTTAGTTGTAGATTTAATTAAAAGATTGTGCTTTCATCTTTAAGGCCCTTCTTGGTCTTGCTCCACAATATGTGTGTGGACGCTCAAGACGCTACCTCTAGGGTCACTCGGGTTGTGCAGCCAACTTCTCCTCTCTGTTTCCCGCTCTGGCTTAAAGTCTAAAAGACAGCTGGAAGTCTCCCTCTTCATCTTAGGTCCACCCTCACCATTGGCATATTTTTAATCCCCTCAGAAGCCCACTGCTGTTGTTTTTAAATGGGCTTCATTATAAACAATCCACTTGGCTATCACAAGATAGCCCCACAAGGAACGTTACAGGGTGAGTACTCCCAAGCAACCTTCATTACAGCTTCAGTTTGTTTTTGCACCAAAAAAGCATCACAATTTGTCTTGGCATTGTTTTTGTCAACGTGTTTTGGCGATGCTCTTTGTGTCTTGAGCCATGCAAACAGCCATGTTTGCGGCCTGGCAGCAGCATGAAGGCCATCGACTTGTTGGTCTAGAGGTATGATTCTCGCTTAGGGTACGAGAGTTCAAATCCTGGACAAGCCTGTGCTTTGGCTCAGGTATTAATCTTGCCAGCCTGATTAGTGTTACGGGCAATCGGGATATTTCTGGGAAATTGGGCAGCCATCCCTGTCGTAGCAAGGCCGGTTAGCTCAGTTGGTTCGATCCCCGTACAGGCCAATGTTTTGCTTCTCGCAAGTGACTGGCGGTCTCACAGACCACACACAGACCTGGCTGAAATAGCTCAGTTGGGAGAGCATTAAACTGAAGATCTAAAGGTCCCTGGTTTGATCCCGGGTTTCGGCAGAGGAGCCACGACAGTGTGTTTTTGGTCGAGGGGGTCCAGTGACCAAACGCCTCCACCTAGCCACATTGCTGCCTGCCTCTCAGACGTATTGTTCAGAGAGTGGTGGTTCCATGGTGTAATGGTTAGCACTCTGGACTTTGAATCCAGCGATCTGAGTTCAAATCTTGGTGGAGCCTTTGTATCTCTTTGCGGCAGGGGGAGAAAAACAGAGGCTTTGCACAACTGCTAACGTAACTGTAAAGAGGTGGTGAAATTGGCATTCTCAAACCGAATCGGGGAAACATGGGCTTAAACGGCAAAGCTTTCACTGGCTCTTTGCTATGGCGCTTCTAGGCCGAACGACTTCATTCTCTGCGGCTCGGTGAGCAAAGGCAATTCTTGCCATGGTGTAATGGTTAGCACTCTGGACTCTGAATCCAGCAATCCGAGTTCAAATCTCGGTGGGACCTGCTTTTGCTCACGAATGTTAGCAGGACCCCGTCCAAAAAACCGAGGCAAGAATCGCCTTTGCTCACCGAGCCGCAGAGAATGAAGTCATTCGGCCTAGAACATTTTAGATTTTGGCTTTGATTTTCTTGCAGTTTTAGTGTAAAACAGCTTTGTAAAATATATATTCTATATAAATTATAAGAAATCATTACAATTTTAACTAAAACTTCAATAACTATTTTTTTTATTTCACTTTCATATTTTTTCTTTAACTTCTCTAATAATCTGCCAAGTGTTCCCTTTATAAGGAGACCAATCTTAAGCCTGTGCTCAAAAGTATTCAAGATTTAAAACAATTTAAGTTTTAAAAATAGGAGTGACAGTTAAGGGGTTATGTATTTAGAAATTAATGTACTCAAATCAAAGGATACACTCTCTCTTACATGTTAAAAACTCTTACAAACTCCACTGTTTAGTGTTCAAATGTTTTTGAATGTTAAACTGCAAATTTCTGTGATCTTTAGAAATTAAATAGAAAAATGTGACTAAGTTAAGGACTGAGGGTCCGTAATTTATGTTTTCTTTATAATTTGTTCAGATTTAGATGTATGCATGCGTAGTAAAATACTGAATACTGTAGAGTGTCATCATTGGGCAATCACATGACTGCTTTGATGGCATTCACCTGTGGATGTAGCACACAGAGAGACAATTTAAAAGATGCGGAAGATGGACTGAGGGAGATGAGGGAGAGAAGTTATAGTGAACAGAGAAATGTCTTATTTGTTTTCACCACGTGCTGCTTTGAGCACAAAACACTTTTGATGTATTGAGCGTGAAATTGAGCGGGAATTAATAGGTGGGGTGATATACTAAAATTAAAGTTTATGCCTTTACTGTATTCAGGTCGTGCACAGGATATTCATTGTGGCTTGCCCGATGAAGCTTGGTGAAATTTTATTCAATTGAAGGTGGCAATGGGTAAATGCTTAGAGCCCTGTGAAAGTACTGATTGTAATTTCCTCGTGTAAGAAGCAGCCAAATGAAACCATGTGCGAGTTTGGAATTGCTTGGAGCAGGTTCATTTTGAAAGTATATCTTCAGTAGATAGTGCCACAAGGGATTTACTGGCTCGAGTGTTAAACCAGCCACCAGGGGGTGAATTTGAGGTAGCTGATCTTTCACTATACCAGTTTGGGTTATTAATGTAACCCAGGTAGCCCATACTCTGTGTGATGGAATGAAAATTGGGGTTTTGTCTACAAATATAGAGGTGGGTGAAAGGGGCAGAAGAAGTAGACAAAGAGTGTGATGTTAAGACTTTGTGGTCTGCTGATGCCTTGATCTCCCATTTTTGGGTTAGACTTTAGCTTTAATGTAGAAAAAATGCATGCCATTTGCCAAGTGTTAGAGCATTATAAACAACTTTTTAGTATGAGGATACCGATTTGGGTAGGACGCATCTTCTCACCAACAGACTGATATAGGAGCTGCTAAACCTATTAGGTGTTGTAGCTTCGTTTACATGTGTTGAATGTGTTGTGGTATGGTAAGTATGCAACCACCAAAAAGGAATTATTGAGTATGGCATGGTGACATTTAAAAAACATTGAAGCATTAACTTATAGGGTCAGAGTTTCTGCTGCATACAGATAACAATTCCCTGCGGTGGTTGCATAATTTTCAAGGAATTGAAGGACAGCTGGCCCGTTAGCCAGAACAGCTAGCAAGCTTTCAGTATAAGATTGTTCATAGGTCAGGTAAGCTACATGCTAATGCGAAATATAGGAGTAATGCAAGTGGCTAACCCAAGTGTAGGGCCACCACCTGGAGAAAGGCTGGATGATGTCTCATAGAAACAGACTGAGGAATAGTTTTTTTTCCAAGAGGTGTAGCCTCAATAACTCTTATATAAAACGTATTGTGTTTAGACTGTTTCTACGGTGGCCAAGAGAGCTCAATGCGCTGCAAATGAAGAAAACACATGCAAATACAAAAAACACCAGCAAATAAAGAAAACATCTTCATCAGTTTGACAGCACATGCGCTGCAAAAGTTCACAACACATGCAAATACAGAAATGCGCTGCAAAAGTTCACAACACATGCAAATACAAAAACGCACTGCAAATGTTTACAACACATGCAAATACAGAAATGTGCTGCAAAAGTCCACAACACATGCAAATACAAAAACGCGCTGCAAATGTTCACAACTCATGCAAATACAAAAACGCGCTGCAAAAGTTCACAAAACATGCAAATACAAAATGTGCTATAAATTATTGCGGGGCAAATTAAAATATTAATTTAATTCTAAAAGTAGCCTAATCATCATCATTCAGATCATCGCAGAAGGGGCTTGAGATCGCCGGGCCTGGTATGTGCTATTTGCAGTGCGTTTCTGTATTTGCATGTGTTGTGGACTTTTGCAGTGTGTTTCTGTATTTGCATGTGTTGTGAACTTTTGCAGCACATGTGTTGTCAAACTGATGAAGATGTTTTCTTTATTTACTGGTGTTTGTTCTATTCGCATGTGTTTTCTTCATTTGCAGCGCGTTGAGCTCTCTCGGCCACCGTATGTTTGAGTACCCCAAATATAACAATCTATTGTTACTCTGCTAACAGTATTCTTTCAACTATTCTCGTAATCAGTTATTCATTGATCTCTTATGCACATTAAGAATTTAAATAGCTTGTCTCAATTTGATGTGTTTTGATTATATTTTATTTCTATTTATTCTTTTTATGTATTATTGGATTAATTCATTGAAATTTGTTGTTCTTTTAATGTTTGTCCAAAATTATTTTTATATGTTGCAAACTGGATTGTGTCTCAGAGAATTTTGTTGTGACTCTGTTAAAATGACAATAAAGAAGTCTATGTCTATGAATTAGTTAGTTTGCATAGGGAGGATAGTGAGCTATGTCAATAGCTTCAGCTGCCAACCAAACCACCAGAGGAGCATGGCGCGGTAGGAAAAAAGTTTGGCAAAAATTTGCAATCTTATTGAGAGAGAGAGAGAGAGAGAGAGAAGGTCACCTGGGCGAGTATTAACTGTGTCTGATATAACATTCATTCTTCAGGTCGATGTCTATAATATTATATCCATTATAAAAATGCATTTGAATGACCACTGAGGAAAGCGATCTTTGTATTTGTTCTTTTTTACAGATAAGAGATTTTTCCATAACATACAGCGCAAAAAGTTCCTTTCAATTTAAAAGTCTCTTGCGACTGACTCATTGAATGAGTCTCATTCACACAGTTTTGCCACCATCTAATGGCGTATTCATGTAACTTTCTCTCAATCCATATTATGCACTAATGGACCCTTTCTCAATACCAAATACAACATATTTATATAAAATAATATTTATTGAACAACAATAGCCATTATAAATAACAATAGGAAATAAACACAATTGTACAATTCAGTCAAACGTACAAAAGCAGTGCCGCTGTTTACTGTTGTTTGCAAATAAATAAATGATGGACAGTTACATACACATTACCAACATTTTATCATGTAAGCTTTATGGTACACCTTAAACAAGGTAATAGTAATTTATAGTGATAAAATGAATTGCAGAGTCCACGAATAGCTTGGGTATGCAGAGCATTCACAGCTTATATGGACTGCACGCCCCTGCTGTACAGTGTCTTTGGTATTGGATACCATTTTATGCATGTTTTAATAAACTACTTGTTAATGTAACCCCACCTATATCATGTCTCCTATCTAATTAATGCTCATTTAACAACTCAAACTTTAGTGGACATCACCTCCTCACAAAATGCAGAGTATACATGGACACCAACTGCCAGACCCATTCTAACCATGCTCCCTAAGGGCCAAAAACCTCCCAACAGAGGAATTTTCCCACTTGGAAATTCCACCTTTCTCATTGGTCAAGCCAAACCTGAGAGGTGTGACTTTTTTCAGGCTAAAGCATTCACACAAGTTCCTCCCTCTCTTCTGACTTTGCTTCCTTCTTCTGGTTGCTCTGCGTGGCCTCTCAGGCCCATGCCTGGCAGGCCTCAATCTGCACCCCAACCATGTGCTCACTCAGGAGAGACAACTCTCTCCCAACTACAACAGAGTCAAAATAACCACGCAAGTTCATCATCATTTCTTCATTCATTGCAGATGAAATCGATTGCAACTTCAACACCATTGACTCACGGATTCATCAAGACCCTCATCAGAACAACAAACTGCGTTAGCTGCAAAGGCAATGCAAGTATTGAATATCTTAACTAAACAGATGGTTAGGATAAGCAGCAAAATCCTCTTAACGAGGTGCTTTGAAAATAATAAGCTGATGGTTCTTTTTATGGTTAAATGACTCTTTTCCATAGCTTCATTCCTTGTTTCCTTTTCCGGTTTCACTCTGTCACTTTCCTTTTTACCCATGTATGTGTGATTGTGTGTATGTGTTTGTTTAGATTGGTTGTGTTTGTGATTTAGTTAATACAACTTGAGCAGAATACATATTTGGTTCTGATTCCCTGCTTGCAGCAAAGTCAATTTAACGATTCCTGGTCTTCTTACATGCTGTAATGTAAAGGTCTCCAAACCTGCTCCTGGAGGACCACTGTCCTGCAGAGTTTAGCTCCAACTAGTATCAACACACCTTCTTAGGAGTTTCTAGTATGTCTAGTAAAACCTTGGTTAGCTGGTTCAGGTGTGTTTAATTGAGGTTGGAGCTGAACTCCAACAGGATTGGACACCCCTGCTCTAAGGGCTGTACATGCTAAGAAATAATTATTTTTCTTTGTCCATGAAAAATACACTTTTCTTAGATTTAATGAATAATCAAAAGTGTTCACTGGACGAACTGATTAACTGATTGTAATATTAATTTAGCTACATCAAGTTAATCAGATTAATTGATCAAATTATTCATAATTAATCATAACAACTTATGATTAATTATTAACATTTACTCGTGTAAGATAAAAATATGCTTGACTGTCTTTTTGACATTTTGGTAATATTATCTTATTTTTATTAGAATAATTTGTCAGGTATATACACTCTCTCCAAACTTTCTGCTACTCACTGCACGCAAAACAATAAGCAGTAAGCACCAACCAATGAGAGTGATTTTGAAGCTGATATATAATATAAAAATATGTTGAGGGCCAACAGCAAAACATAACCTCCAAATACATCTGCATAAACCTGTGCTCACTGTCTTTCTCACACGCACGCACTGTCACCATGTAATGCACTTGTTAATGCTTGATCGTTTACCAATATACTTATTGTGTTCATGGTGTATTGCAAAACACTTTTGCTGCTATTGAGGTGAGATATGGCTAAGGTTAGGGACAGGTTTAGTGGTACGGTTAGGTTTAAGAGTGGGTTAAGGTGTAAAGGAAGCCTTAACAGTGTGATTATAGAATATAGATGTAATTACATAAATTAATAGTTGTTGTAATTACATGCAGGTATATTTTAAAATATAAGTAAAATGTAAAAACATATATGTACACAATAAGTACATTGTATAAAATGATTCATTAAAATGTTAGTACATAGTAATTAAATACACCTAATATAAAGTGGGACCCTAAGTTCTGGTCAATAAAAAAGAGATAGAATTCCAAATAGAAAGAGTACATTTTAAATGCCCAGATGATGCACTTAATTAACCAAAAAAACAAGTGTGGAATGTTGGACACTTTATGCCCTCAACCGTTGCAGTTTTAATTATGCAGCGGTGGGGGAGGGGCTACAGGACTGCGATGTTGAATGACAAAATAACCTTATAAAATTCATACACTAGACAGATAAGTATACAGTGCATAAGTACACAGTATAAGTGCATGTATAGTGCAGAGGCATTCAGCCCTGTTCCTGGGGACCCACTGTCCTGCAGAGTTTAGCTCATAATTCTGGAGAGGGCCCCTGGGGGGAGGGGGGTTTGGTTGGGTTGGTGTATCTATATTCTAGGGGCTCTATAATATAACTGAGCGCCCAATGTGAGTTTTTTAAGGTGACCGTTATTTTAGAACATCTATTAATTCCTTGGTGACGCATCTTGTTTTGTCGTTTAAACACCTTTATAATAATCATGTTAGTTGATTTAATACAAATTCCGAGTATGGGTTAACATACTTGGCTGCATGTCACATCACTTTCATATAACGCGCAATGAGTTTGCACCACAATTCAGAGGTTCTATCGAATTTACATCACGTAAATGTATCAATTTTTTTCCCGAAATACATCAAAGTAAGTGGCCAGTGAACTGGGAGAACTTTATTGTTTCATACACAATGTATCTGATATGTATGGAAGCCCGTTTCCGCCACTAAATAAAAAACTAAAAAGAGTAATTGCGACTTTTTATCTCAGAATTCTGACTTTTTATCTCGCAATTGCGAGCTTATATCTCACAATTGCATGATATGAAGTCAGAATTCTGAGATATAAAGTCACAATTGCGTGATATAAAGTCAGAATTCTGACTTTTTTCTCGCAATTTTGACTTTTTTTCTCGCAATTGCGAGTTATAAAGTCAGAGTTCTGAGATAGAAAGTCGCAATTGCGTGATATAAAGTCAGAATTCTGAGATAGAAAGTCGCAATTGCGTGATATAAAGTCAGAATTCTGACTTTTTTTCTCGCAATTCTGACTTTTTTTCTCGCAATTGCGAGTTATAAAGTCAGAGTTCTGAGATAGAAAGTCGCAATTGCGTGATATAAAGTCAGAATTCTGACTTTTTTTCTCGCAATTCTGACTTTTTTTCTCGCAATTGCGAGTTATAAAGTCAGAATTCTGACTTTTTTTCTCACAATTGTGTGAAACTTTATTTCTCATAGTTCTTACTTTGCTTGCGTTTCTTTTCATTGCGACTGACCATCAGGATTGCTGCTTTGTTATTATTATACATAAAATGGAAGACATCATAAAGGATTATTTTTAGCTCCGATTTACCAATAAAGAAATTTTGATTTTACTGGAGGAGACACATAACATGAAGATTAGTCTCCGGACATTAGAGAGAACATTATGCAGGAATATGCATAGTATAGCATGTTTCCACGGTAACCTTGTACAGCGTTTTCAGGAGAAAAAACAGCTTTTACTGCCATCTAGTGGGCTTAATACTAAAACGCCAATACCTATCAACTTTTGTAACTGCAACTCAAGTCTGGTGGCTCCATAAAAGGTGGCATTCAAGGGTAGAATTACAATTACAAAATTACAATGGAAGTATTTGGTGAATAAAAGTTGTTTTTAACAGAATTGGATACACTAATGAATTTGACAAGTTTTGAGCAAATGTGTTGTGATTACACAATAATACCAATATAATAGTAATAGTAATAATAATAAGAATCAGCTGCGGCGGAGGCGTAATAAAACAGACGAAGCTGAAGTGGCACATTTTATACACCAACAGCTTGTTGGATGTCCGGAATTGTTAGACAGAGAAACTGTCCGTCAGTTAATTACAAGAAAAAAAGTCAGAATTCTGAGATATAAACTCGCAATTGCGTGATATAAAGTCAGAATTCTGAGAAAAAAACTCACAAAATTACTCTTTTTATTTTTTTATTTAGTGGCGGAAACAGGCTTCCATAGATACGAATAAAACACTTTAAAATAAAATTATAATTGAAAGGATTATTGCAGCTTCCATAGGCATCAGTGTATGAAATTTGAATTTAACAAACTATAAATGTCTTTTTTTTTATATAGCCTAGTACTTCATTTAAATGTCTATTTAAATTTCTGAAACATCAAATAAACATTATGTGGTTGAAAACACTGAATAGTATAGTTGTGAAATATGAAAAGCGCTGAGCGTGTCCGTCTCTGGCTCAGCACGAAAACACATTTAGCAGTGACACACTGAACATTCTGCAATGGCTTAAAATCAATTGCACTTCGGGGGTGGAGGAATTTGTCCAAAATTGAATTAGATTTTGCCCCCTCATTCATTTGCCACCTTATTCATGAGTGTACAAAAAACAGTGTGGAACTGGTTTGATGCTAAAATTTGTATGGAAGCAGAAGAAGAAGAAAAAGTGATACTTTGCTTTGCAAGTGCCACTAATTATTATATTTCCATTACCTTGTGCCTTAGTCACTTCACCTGCAGGGAAACAGACAATTTTGTTTCAGAACATTAATATTAAAAGTGCATAATGAGTTATTTTTTTTTTTTAAAAATTCAATTTTAAAATTAAACTCCTTTTTTAAATTACATTATATACAGTATATATTATTTTATGAATAATGTTATACATATTTTTCAATAATATAGTCATAGTCATTAATTCTTTAATTGATTTCATTATTCACCTGTGGGAATTTAAGATTGAAATTTGTTTTTAACATTTTATTTATAACATTTATAAAATTATTTTTTTCTGACTTACTGGCAATAAGAAACAGCAGTGCTACAACATATAATGGGGCAGGTTTCCCCATCCTTTTTGTTGTCTGTCGCAGTGTGTTCTGTAAAAAAAGAGAGAGAGAAAATAATCTTACTGTTAACAACTGTGACACCAATAGCAATATTTGTTGAGATAAATTGTAAGACATTTTCTCATCATTAATATTGATTAAGCATAACTTAAGCATAAGTCATTGGCTCTGATTTGTTATGAGGAAATGAATCTTACCGAAATGTCCAACAAAAAATGCTTTTAAAGAGTGTTTAAGGATGTAAATTCCCTCCTGCAGTTTTTGGAACAAATGATATTCATGGTTGTAGTCAGTATTTATAGGCCTACTGGTGGTGGGTGCGGGGTTGTCACATAACTTTCACATTACATCATATAAGATCATTTTTATAGAAGGTAATTTCTACTCATACAATACCTTCTATAGAAGGTATTTCAATAATTGCGGCATTTAAGCGATGACAGAAACCTGTCGTACTTGCCCTTCTGCTTCCTTTACCTTTGTCACACAGTACTGATTTTTTGTTTACTTCACATTCAGTTGATGCATATTTTGTGACTTAACACATAAACAAGTTTAAAAGACTTTTTTTGCTAAATTTTCCAAAAAATAAAAATAATACAATTTTTAAACATTTCTTTACACAAGTGTTCCTGACAATTTTTGAGTGAAAACAGGTGTATTTTATTTACTGACTATGTAAATGTGTCCAAAAAAATAGTTCAGGAAGTAAAGTAAATAGAAATATTGTTATATAATAACAGAACACTGAAGCAAAAACTTTTCTTCAGAGTAATATATTATCATTTGAACATGAACAACAAAAGCAAACAATGTAACACGTAGTGACAGTTTGTTCAATAAAATTCAAACTGAATATACTGAATGCAAATGAACTAATGGTGCAGATAATCTTCACAAAATACATACAAGTAAAGAACAATACTGAGTGTAAATGAACAAATGGTTCAAATCTCAATAGCAAATGGAGGGGAAAATATTGAGTGCAAATGAACAAATAGTACAAGTAATCTTCAAAAAATAAATGCAAATAGAGAAATATACAGAGTGCAAATGAACAAATGGTTCAAGTAATTTTCTTCAAACTATATATGTATTTATATAATATAACAATCAAACTGCATTGCGTAAAGACAGTCCTGAGGTTCCCTTGCTGCTATGCCACTGACTGAAGCAGATTCTATGGGTGACAAGACATAGCACCACATCACACTGTGCACACTTCCAAATAGTGCCCTTCTTGCAGAGCACGCAGTGCCGGCACCCCTTTGTTGCTGTGGCTGCTGACCTCCATCTCTCAAATTGGAACGTCCCCCTCCTCCTCCTCACCATCATCATCCACACAGGCCAGGGACTCACTGTGGCGCTCTGGGTGGCACATCACTGCCTTTTGGGACTCCACACAGCACTTCAGATAACTCCTCCAAGAACTGGCTGTGAGACATGTGCACCATGTCTGATGTCTGACACGTCTCTTTGTACAAAATATAGCTGTTGTTTGCAACAATGTCAATGAAGTGGTACAGAAGTGTCCTGTACCACCTGTTGGACCTTTTGTGCATGGAGTAATACTGGAGGAGCTGGCCAGAAAGGTCTACCTCAACCCAAAGCCCCACAGCGGTGCTGTGATGCTTTTGTCCTGCCGCCTCTCAGTTTCCTTGTTGTGCATGTTTCTGGTGACAGTGTCTCCATCAAAGGCTTGTGTATGGTAGAGCACATTGACACTTCTCCATCCATCCATTTCACGAACAACAGTTCTTGATGTCTGATCCATCGGAATGAACCCCTGGGGCACTGTGATATAGGCATTTTTCTTTGCATTAGGTAGATTCTTGCGTGAATCACGGAATGTACCACATACCACATGTCTCCAAAAAGCTTTGGGCTTGTATAGAAATTCTCAACATATAAATGATAACCTTTTTATTATGATAGAACAGTTAGTAGACATGAAGTGAAGTGGGAGATAGAAAGGGGGGATGGGAATGGGAAAGGTTTACGAGCCGGAATTCGAACTTGTGTCACCCGAGCTACCCTCAAGGCTATCGGCGTGGACGACTGGATATTATTTTCAACTTGACCGCAATGTTTTATTCTCTATCATTCAATGAATTTTGCCTGTTCATAAATGAACCTCTATGTTGTATCATTGCAGATTAAAATCTATAAATCAAAATATTTATTGCATTTATGAAAAAAGGCTCAGCACCCAAGGCTCTATTGCCTATTGCCTCAATGGTGTACAATGTCTTTGGGTGGACTGCTGAGGAGTCTTCTTGACTTTTCAGACATATCTGAAGCAGACTGATAACATCTTGGTCTGGAGCGATGTTTACGTAAGGTGTGTTTACCTAATGTGAAAATAAGCAAGGCAGGCAGAAATCTGCCCCAGTGGCTCTCTATGAGAGTGCGCTGCTAGTTCCATTTTTCACCACAGATTTACATTGGAAATTTGTGGGGCGCTGTAGAGCTAGGGAGGCCTCCGAGACTGGCTGCCCTACTTAGTATCATGAATACATGCCTCCCAAATCCTTGCACTACCTTTTAATATATCCTGCTTACTTTACGACTTAAAATAGTCTAGAAAACCTAAAAAATATTTGTTACAGAATGTTGAACACATTCATAATTTATAATTAATTCAGTGTATATAGAGGTCTATGTTTGGATGAATATTTAGACGAGCCACGGCTGTTTTAATCACTTTTGAAGAATGACTTGATTAAAGCCGGGTCAGCATATGCGAGGGTCAGTGTACAGTGTGCGTGACGTGAATTTCGTCATCATACTTGTATGCGCAGGTTGCACATGCGCATTTAGTTTTTTTTGCAGTAATTAGTTTATCCACAAGATGGCAACTGTGCCCTGGGGGCATTAATTCACAAGGTAGTCAAAGAAAAACTGCATAAACAGAACAGACCAGAACACATGCAAGCTACAGTGACGATGGATGCCTACATAGATGAGAAATTGTGTGAAGTGGTTAGAAAGTACCCTCATTTGTACAACTCTAGCATGATGAAAGAATACAAATATGTTTACATGGGTTGTAACTCCTGGAGAGAGATTGTTCAAAACTGTGCATGCGCCGAACGCCTGTATATGCGTACGAGTCAAATGAAGTACACTGTGTGCGTTCGACTATGCATGTACACTAGCGTGCACATAAAAAAACGAAGTATACCTAAGGCTTTAAACACGATTGGTGGCCAGTCTTAAAGCAGTTATGTTCAAGCATCAGAGAACTCAAAAAAAGAACCAGTGTTGCTGAATTTAACATTCATATTTAACAAATTCATATTTCAGGATATTGGTTTTAGAGCTATATGGTTAGGACATTGAGGAAATTGCAGTTAAACAGGTGCATCATCATACTTCAGGAAATTTTATTTGATTCTATTGAAGTAATATATTTTTTTTTTTCACTTTTAAGTGCAATTAAATGTTAAATTTACATTCGATGTAAATTTCGACATTTGATGTTATTGTGTAGGCTATGTTTATCTTCTTTTTATTATTGTGATATTTACAGAATCATGCATGTAAAACTTAAGGCTGGAATAGTTTCAAGATGGTTTAAACTGGATTTGTAAGTTTTAAAAATGTTGTTTGCTTGAGGGACTTAGGTGACCTTTTTAAGTTATGTAGGTAATGTGCAGATATATTTATGTCGTTCACAACACTGTACAAAGACTATAGAGTCAGATTTAATTTCAAGGAAGTAATTTCAGAAATGAGACCTTACTGGATTTAAAGTCCCTGTAAAGAAATATTAAAATATTTGTTCTGAGTTTGTCACACCACAGAAAAAAGTGTTAGTAACCACCCAGCCAAAATTAAATGATTAAAAAAACAATAAATGAAATAAGTTATCAAAATCGCTGGGGGCGTGTCCGCTGTCTGCACTGAAACCACGCCTGCTTGTGAGAAAAATTCCATCTATCTCAACTTACTTGTCTAATGAGTCAAAAACAAAGAGCTGTTTTGTATATTATTGCAATCAGGTAATATGCATTTGCGTGGCGAAGACATAGCTAGCTAGCAAAATTTAGGCTGTAGTAACTAATGGTAAATTGAGCGGATGAGCCTCTGATACTAATACACTGTAGTTATTATAGTGTTAGGGCCAAAAAAATCACAATACACCACAATTCAGTACTACATAGTTCACAGTCTTTGTAGTGTGTTTCAGCAATACATTTGTAACATTTATTATGTGTTTAGAAACTATTCTCAGTATTGACTTTACAGGGACTTTAAGTTGCCTTTTATAACTTCTTGTTTTTTTAGTTCTAGATCAAATTAATCTAAAAATCAGAAGATGCAGACAATAAACGAAAAAAGAAGAACTAATTATTAAATGTCAATTTAAGACCCCTCTACAGTTTAAAAACAATACAACAATAATTCTGCATTAATAGTTGTTAATACAGTATTTGATGAGTCTATATGTAAATTACACTGCTGAGAAAGTCTTTGTACTCCATTTAGTTTAGGTCACAAGAATATTAAACTACTTATTTATTATTTATATATCTATTGAGGATGTTAGTGATGTCCATTTCTTGATCGAATCTTTCTTTTGAGCTGATTTGTAGGGAATAGATTGAGCCGATTCACAAAATTGAACTGAATCCAGGTTTATGATGCCAAAGGCACAACCGAAGTAACACATAAACCGAATGAGACGGTTCAACTAACTGTTGAAGTTTGCAGAGGAATACTATGGACAAGCTATCTGTTGTGATGTTAATGGCAGCAGCTGAAGAAAACATTTATAAACCTACATAACTTTGTTTCTGTTCATTTAAAGAAATTATAGTATAGTCTGTTGAGAGATGTAAAAGAATTTTACATGGAACCTTATAAGCACATGCTGCGGTAAGTTTATTCAGGTACATGCTATCTTAAGCTGCTGTTTAGACTTTATGCTTTATGCTCTTTATGCTATCCAAGCATATTGCATACTATTTTATGTATTAGGCAACGGGTGTATGCTTCCCTGACCAGATTGCCACTAGTTTAATACTAGTCTGTGATTTTCAACATGCTTGTTGTATCAGATTTGCTGCCGCTAGGGGTGTAAGCTTCCCCATTAGAGAAGAAAAAGCCCATCCGAATTAGATTTGCAACATGCTTGTTGCAATAAAGACTCATCCGGGCTCAGTAACATGCTTGTTACTATTGCTGATTTGTGTTTTGGCAGCATGCTTGCTGCCAAGGTGCACGATACTCAATTGGCAACACGCTTGTTGCTATGTGATTTAGCAAAATGCTTGTTGCAAGAATCATACCACCTCTGGCTGGATCGTTTAGGATGCTATGCGTAATTCACAGCCGTTCGTATTAATCTTGCTCGCTTAAGGCTGCTCATTTACCTTTATCATTTATTTATGGTTGGGGGATGTTTTGTTTTGGGGGAAAGAGCTCCCTGCTCTGTCCAGGCATGGCTGCTTGAATGAGCGGGGAGTTTTGCCCAGAATAGTTCCATACCGCCAACCTTAAAATGCTTATTACTATCGTTTAAATTGTTTTATTGCTAACGTTCTTTGTTATCATTAATAATCTTTGACGATAGTGGTCTGACAGAAATTAAGCGTATAGCGTCAGTTCTGGCAGACACGTCAGTCAAGCTCGCGTCAGCTGACATTCAGCTGATCCATACCATCCAATAGGGATACATTTCAGATTAGACTTTCAAATACACCTTCCAGTATTCAGATGGTAAAACAAACAAAGTAAACAAACCTAGTCATTACAAACACTTAAAAATAAGAAAACAAAATTTTGGGATAATTTTTTGAAGACTCAAGATACAAAACAAGATGCAGAAAACCCATTACTGCACACCCCCTATTTTGGCAAATGGGGCATAAATGACATACCCAAAATAAAAAGGTTGTTGCTCCTAAGTTATTCTGAATAGACACATAACCAACATGTATTTAGAAAGCCAACAATTGAGAGTTTACAGTTCAAGACTCAGAATTAGTCAGATTGTTATTAATATGGAGATATATAAGCTCAAACATAGAAACAAAAATACACACACAAAAAAATATATATATTTTTTAAATGTATAAAGATACTGGGCCTCATTTATGAAACGGTGCGTATATCCGTTTCCATGTAAAACTTGCCATTTATCAATTTGGACATGAGTGGTGGCTATGATCAAATCTCAGGTCAGGTCTCAGCTTGTGTATTTTAGTTATTTTAACATCATTATATATGTTATATTTAGCATTGTATATGGACCTAATTTCTACACCTTGGAGCATGTCACCACCTTGGAATTATAAGGTTCTATCCGCATTCTGAGCAGTTTTGAGATATCGAGCTTCAAATTTTTTCCATTCCATTCGACTTTGTAGATAGAATCTTTTTGTTTTCTAAAAAGTCCCAAAACGTACACAACTTTAAAAAAATAAAAATAAATGTAATAATAATGTAATCACACATAATGTAAATACTGTATGTGAATAACTCAATTTTGACAAAAATGTCAGATAGAACCTTATAATTCCAAGGTGACGATGTATACTGTAAAAATATGAAAATACCCCAAATCACATGAAAATCACACACAAACCATATACTAAAGTAATCTTATGTTTATTATCTTCTTGTTTCATGTGTAGAAATGTTTCTTTGGGTTTGTTTTTCATGGAGCTCAGAACGAGGAAGTGTACAGGACAGCACCATGCAAACTTATGCCTTAAGGCCAGAATTATGCCAAGTAAGATGATTGACAGCTCACTGAATCATAACTCTTGCAAAACCCAGAACAGGAGAGCTCGCTTTAAATGCTCTTTCAGCTCTTCAGGTTGCATAACTAACATAGAAATGGTATTCTGTATGACAAAATATTTTGACAACATGTGAGAATAAATCAGTATTTCTCCAAATATGTGCACATTTGGACTAAGAGCCCTAACGGACGCTGTCTAGTCCATTCGAACACAAGTAAACTGAAGCAGATGTCAGAGAAAATGAATTAATTGAATTATTCTATTAAAAATATCAAACATTACAGATTAAACATTACAGTTATTTTGCACTCCTGACATTAATTAAGAAATGAATGTCACTGCAACCTAGTTTTATCATAAACAGAGGTCAAATATTGAAGCTGGAGTCTTAAATCTGTCTAATGATATTCAGTTTGTCAAGATCAAGTAAGAGTGTGATCTTAGTATGTAAAGGCTAATGCATCATCAAATCCTTTGTTGGACTGCAAATTGGTATAGATCCAATACATGTTGTGTAACTGAAATAATATACTTTTAACAATTTTCTCAAAACACTTAAACACCAGTGGAGTTAGTGCAGTTGGACAAAAATAATGTAGCTCCATGGGTTTAGAGATCTTAGGAACAGGTATAATGGTTGAAGTTTTCCATAAGACAGGTACAGTATGCTGATCTGTGGATGACTGAAAAAAATATATAAAAACAGGAGATAACTGCTTAGCGCAATATTTTAAAACTTGACCACAGATATTGTCAGGACCTGGGATCTTATATATGTTACAGCTTTGAAACAATTTCTGTTTCTGACTGCTGTCAGGGTTATGTCAGTTAAGTCAGTTTAGTTGTGTTTTGGTTTCATTTTCATTGTGTTTATTAGAGTTCTGTTTGCTAGTTTGTTCCCTTAGTTACATATTATGTTCACCTGTTGTTCATTATTTCCCTTGTTATCTCTGTATATTTAAACCCTTGCTTTCCTTTATGTTTATGTTTAATGGTTACAACTTCTCAATAATAAGATTACATTTTGACAAGAAGTTAAGATCGTCTTGGCAATTTGTGACCCTACTTTTGTCTTCAAAATGTAAAGAAAAAATATGTAGTATGTTGGAAAATTCTACCTAATCATTTTCGCCATTTGGTCCGTTTAACATGCACTGTGTTCCAAATTATTATGACATATCAGTAGAATTTCAGTTAGTTTGTTTTATTTCTCATATCTTTTTAGACAGTTAGTATCAATCTCAGACAGGGGTGCGTTTCACAAAGCGAACTATGGTCGCAAGTTCCGTCGTTACCAATAGAGTTCAATGGGACTGAAGACCATGCAGTTGAACCAAAATTTATTCGGTCACCTTGGACATTTCATTCATTAATACAGTTTATTCACTATAGTTTAAAAAATGTTAATAAAATATGACAAGATCTCAGAGTTAAACTGTGTCAGAAAAAATAATCTTAATTATGTCAGATAACACTTAAGCAAAACATGGTCAGGTCAAAGTGTCTGAATAATGTTTGGTTCCAAAATGTTATAAATTTTACTGGTAGTCCACTATACGAAGAATTTTTGGGTATAATATGTCACAGTTTACTTTATTTTGCTATTCTCACTTACATAAATGAACTATAGTGTCCTGCACTCACTAGTAAAAATGTATCAAAAATATAAAAAATGTCTGAATAATTTTTGGTTTGACTGTAGTTTAAGTAGTCATCTTAGGTAAATGGAAAATCTACTTAAAGAGGTTGTTCCAAATTATTAACAAAGTCACATTTCTCATTCAATATGGGGAGGAAGAAAGATCTTTCTGAAGATTAAAAAAGCATGCAATGTCTTGCTAAAGGCATGAAAAAAAACAATATTTTGCAAAAACTAAATAGAGATTTAGAGCACAGAAGAACCCGGTCAGATAAAGGCTTATTAAGGGAAGTTTCTTTTAAACGAATTAATTGTATTTAAAGGACAACTATAAAAAGCCACTGTAATTAATTCATTTATACAATTAATTAATTACTGTTAATACAATTAATTTGTTTAAAAGAAACTTCCCTTAATAAGCCTTTATCTGACTTAGTTCTTCTGTGCTCTAAATCACTCACAAATCTATTCAGTTTAGCAAAATATTAGTTGTTCCTTTTGCAAGAAATTGCACCATTTCATGCTTTTTTTCTTCCTCCCTATATTGCATGAGAGCTGTGACTCGCTTCATTATGTGGAACAACCTCTTTAAGTAGGGTTTCTATTGCACTTATGTGATGCATTAATCATGGTTTTAATATTAATAATGTCTCTTTTTACCAGTTCATCATTATGTTTAAAAGCTAATTTCTTTTTCTTTAAGAGATTTACATTTTTTAGATACCCCTTCTTATTAGGAAAAACAATTTTACGTTTAGTAGATCCACTGTAACTACATCCATACAGAATTTTATATAATCCTAAATTACAGTAGTTTGAATGTCTAAATCTGATGATTCAAAAGTTTCCCAAACACTACAGGTTTCTCTCTTTACAAAAGTCTTCGGTCAAAGATTGACCACACAATGGTCCGATTCTAACGGGGGCAGAGAACAGGCAGAGAAAGCACCTTCAACAGAGCCATAACACTTGTCTAATATCTTGTTCCCCCTTGTGTTCACAAACTTTTAATAGATCCTCAGACAGTTTTTCAAAGAACAGTTATTGAAATCCCTGTGATGGCCAGGATTTACGCCACACATGATTCTTATACTTTCATCTTTGCATTGATCAATAAATGAAAATACTTTACTATATTGGTTTGTTGTAATATGTTTATTTGAGTCAGTTTATGGGCTTAGATATTTGGCTAAAGTTTAAAACATTGGCATGATGACAGAGAACAACAACTTCAAAGACATCTACAACTACAGCAACTGCCTCAACAGTCCATGGTACACTTCCAGTAGCCCATTTTAGAGTTTTAGCATCCAAAACCATTTCCACAATCTGCCATACCACTGTACCACATGTAGTCTTAGACCCAATATCAACCACAACATCAGTACAGTTCAGGACAAAACCAGGCTTCTTCAAATAGATAGAACAACAAAAGTGACTATACCCAGACTGTACAGAAAAAAAAATGTGACTGCTTGCAGCCTTTTTTTTTTTTTTTTTTTTGTGATGCAGAAGTAAGTAAAGCAACCATCCCAATATGAAACTCTTCATGCTGCAGTCTATTTTTAAAAACAATTCCACAGTATTAGCTTTCCATACCAACCAAACCAGTCTTTCCATACTAACCGAAATCAGCATGTCATGTAGCCGAAAAGTGTCTGTTGAAATGTACCAGTTATGTCAGTGTTATTTTAGACAGGAGCCCAGGTGAGCTTTATGAACTAGAAGTGTAATGTACTTGCCTCACACAGAGCTTTGTCCCCTCACCAAGATAACTGAACCACAGGAACTGAAGGTCAGATATGTGAAAAAGAACCTCATACAATTGATTTATAATAGAGAACTGGATTGCTTATGATGTCATAACATGTGAAGCCACTGTGTAACATATTCTCTCGTATTAATATGAAATCATCTTATTTTAATGAGAAAACATTACGAGAAGATAAAGGGTTGGGGAATAATGGAATACATGTAACGCCGTTATGTAATCAGGATACAAAAATCCAGTAACTATAATTCGTTACAGTTACGTCAAAAAAACGTAGTAATCAGATTACAGTTACATTTTGAAAAAAGGGGGGATACTATCAGGATTACAATCGTTTCATTTAAAACTAAATAAATCATTATTTTGCCATAATAACACCATATTAAGCACTGCTTGATTATACAGTACTTCCTGGTTCTGTTGCCAGTGATGACTCACGTGAGCCACCCGCTGGTGCATGCGCAAATAACACCCGTCTACAATCTCCTCAGATGCAGATTGAATCACTGCTGCTAGTTGAAATGATGCTGCCCGCGAGGAAAAATGCTTTCAATTCATGGAAATTTCGCTGCTATTTTGTTTTCAAAGAAGAAAATGCAAACAACATGGTTGTACAGTGCAAACTCTGCCTTCCAGGAACAAAAACACTTTCTTTATCAAAGAATCACTTTCTTTATCTTTATAAAAATAATCTGTAATACCATACTGTAGCCACTAGATGTCTGAATATCCCTTTACATATACAGGTGCTGGTCATATAATTAGAATATCATCAAAAAGTTGATTTATTTCACTAATTCCATTCAAAAAGTGAAACTTGAATATTATATTCATTCATTACACACAGACTGATATATTTCAAATGTTTATTTCTTTTAATTTTGATGATTATAACTGACAACTAAGGAAAATCCCAAATTCAGTATCTCAGAAAATTAGAATATTGTGAAAAGGTTCAATATTGAAGACACCTGGTGTCACACTCTAATCAGCTAATTAACTCAAAACACCTGCAAAGGCCTTTAAATGGTCTCTCAGTCTAATTCTGTAGGCTACACAATCATGGGGAAGACTGCTGACTTGTCAGTTGTCCAAAAGACGACCATTGACACCTTGCACAAGGAGGGCAAGACACAAAAGGTCATTGCAAAAGAGGCTGGCTGTTCACAGAGCTCTGTGTCCAAGCACATTAATAGAGAGGCGAAGGGAAGGAAAAGATGTGGTAGAAAAAAGTGTACAAGAAATAGGGATAACCGCACCCTGGAGAGGATTGTGAAACAAAACCCATTCAAAAATGTGGGGGAGATTCACAAAGAGTGGACTGCAGCTGGAGTCAGTGCTTCAAGAACCACCACGCACAGACGTATGCAAGAAATAGGTTTCAGCTGTCGCATTCCTTGTGTCAAGCCACTCTTGAACAACAGACAGCGTCAGAAGCGTTAAAGATAAAAAAGGACTGGACTGCTGCTGAGTGGTCCAAAGTTATGTTCTCTGATGAAAGTAGATTTTGCATTTCCTTTGGAAATCAGGGTCCCAGAGTCTGGAGGAAGAGAGGAGAGGCACACAATCCACGTTGCTTGAGGTCCAGTGTAAAGTTTCCACAGTCAGTGATGGTTTGGGGTGGCATGTCATCTGCTGGTGTTGGTCCACTGTGTTTTCTGAGGTCCAAGGTCAATGCAGCCGTATACCAGGAAGTTTTAGAGCACTTCATGCTTCCTGCTGCTGACCAACTTTATGGAGATGCAGATTTCATTTTCCAACAGGACTTGGCACCTGCACACAGTGCCAAAGCTACCAGTACCTGGTTTAAGGACCATGGTATCCCTGATCTTAATTGGCCAGCAAACTCGCCTGACCTTAACCCCATAGAAAATCTATGGGGTATTGTGAAGAGGAAGATGCGATATGCCAGACCCAACAATGCAGAAGAGCTGAAGGCCACTATCAGAGCAACCTGGGCTCTTATAACACCTGAGCAGTGCCACAGACTGATCGACTCCATGCCACGCCGCATTGCTGCAGTAATTCAGGCAAAAGGAGCCCCAACTAAGTATTGAGTGCTGTACATGCTCATACTTTTCATGTTCATACTTTTCAGTTGGCCAAGATTTCTAAAAATCCTTTCTTTGTATTGGTCTTAAGTAATATTCTAATTTTCTGAGATACTGAATTTGGGATTTTCCTTAGTTGTCAGTTATAATCATCAAAATTAAAAGAAATAAACATTTGAAATATATCAGTCTGTGTGTAATGAATGAATATAATATACAAGTTTCACTTTTTGAATGGAATTAGTGAAATAAATCAACTTTTTGATGATATTCTAATTATATGACCAGCACCTGTATATATTCAGGGCTGTGTAATCCCAAATTGTGCAAATGAGACATGATTGCTTAGTTTTAATAGGTTTTAAAAGTAACCAAAATGCTAAACATTAAAATTAAAGCAGAACAAACATAAACAGAAATGTTTGATCCGAGCTTGTTCAGTTTTTTTATGATCTGATGTGACTTTTATATTTTTAAGCTCTAAAGAACAACAATATAATAATAATAATATTGTAATAGATAACTTATCAGATTTGTAAAATATTTTTATTGGTGATACACATCCAAAAGTATGGAACGTGTAACAATTAAAAACTTGCAGAAATTGAGAAGAAATAATTAAAATTAAAAAAGCAATTTATTTATAGTGAAGTTGATCCCCCCCCCCAATTTCTTTCTTTCTTTCTTTCTTTATATATACACTACCAGTCAAAAGTTTGGACACGGTAAGATTTTTAATGTTTTTAAAAGAAGTTTCGTCTGTTCACCAAGGCTGCATTTATTTAATTTAAAATACAGTAAAAACAGAAATATGGTGAAATATTATTATAATTTAAAATAACTTTTTTCTGTTTGAATATATTTTATAAAGTAATTTATTCCTGTGATCAAAGCTGAATTTTCAGCATCATTACTCCAGTCTTCAGTGTCACATGATCCTTCAGAAATCATTCTAATATGATGATCTGCTGCTCAAGAAACATTTATGATTATTATCAATGTTGAAAACAGTTTTTTTTTACTTTTTTTTCAGGATTCCTTGATGAATAGAAAGTTCAAAAGAACAGCATTTATCTGAAATACAAAGCTTTTGTAACATTATACACTACCGTTCAAAAGTTTGGGGTCAGTAAGAATTTTTATTTTTATTTTTTTGAAAAGAAATTAAAGAAATTAATACTTTTATTCAGCAAGGATGCATTAAATCGAAAAGTGACAGCAAATGCATTTATAATGTTACAAAAGATTATATTTAAAATAAATGCTGTTCTTTTGAACTTTCTATTCATCAAAGAATCCTGAAAAAAAATATTGTGCACAAATATTTTGTACAGTTGTACACAATAAATGTTTCTTGAGCAGCAGATCAGCATATTAGAATGATTTCTGAAGAATCATGTGACACTGAAGACTGGAGTAATGATGCTGGAAATTCAGCTTTAATCACAGGAATAAATTACTTTATAAAATATATTCAAACAGAAAACAGTTATTTTAAATTGTAATAATATTTCACAATATTACTGTTTTTACTGTATTTTTAATTAAAGAAATGCAGCCTTGGTGAGCAGACGAAATTTCTTTTAAAAACATTAAAAATCTTACCGATTCCAAACTTTTGACTGGTTAGTGTGTGTATATATACATACAAGAAACTCTGATTAATAAATTAGTAAGTAATAGTGCTCAGTTGAATGTGGTAGATAGTTAATCAGTAACTACTATTTTTTTCATACCTCCCAGAGAACTACTAACAACTACTATATACAGGTTCATAATTAATGTGATTAATGCATAATATATAATTAATCTTAAAGTGAAGGTCATGGTAACCCACTAGTAATGACTGAAGTATTACCAAATCCTTCAGAAAGAATTACTAATTATTTAGAACAGTATTCTAAAGTGAGAAACATGATAATTCTCTAGTAACTACTGGAGTCATTGTAAACTTTTGAGGTTATTTGTACTGTCTCACGGCTATTTGTGAGACAGTATCAGTGGTGATACACCCGGAGCTGGAACCAGTTTATCAGATGAACCCCAACAGTAGTTATATACCAGATTGACAACATGTTTACCTGTGCACTCTTTCAAAAATAAATAAATGCAGTAAAATTGTCATAATTCCACTAAGTTTGTCCTTTTATTTATAATTTTCATTTGCATTGTGCCGTTTCACAGCAAGACAGAAATGTATCTAATATTTTGATTCCAAGGTATTAAACTGAATCAAATACATGAGTGATCCCTCCAAACAGTTGAAATTAGAGTCAGTCTTCCACAACTGCTCAATATTGGAAGCTATAGCAAAGGAGATGGTCCAGCATGACAAAACAAAAACATTTGAGCAGAAAATCAGATTTGCCCTACATTCATCTGTGGCGTAAACGTAGCCTTGATCTCACACAAACACGCATTTTCTGATGACATTTTAAATTGCTGAGCCATTTAAACCTCTTTCCACACAAGGAACACATATAGGATGTCACATCTGCATGACTTTTTAGGTGTATTTGTAAGTGTGATTGAAAAAGAAACCTTTTATTACACTGATCACAATTAAATGACCTTCCTTCAGAGTGAATGCGCAGGTGGTTTTTGAAATTGCTCCTTTTTCTAAACCTCATACCCAGAACACTGCAGTTTCTTTCCAGAATGAACTTGTGAATGACGTTTCAGATCTTTTTGATATGTGAAACTCTTCTTGCACTGAAGACATGTAAAAGGCTTATCTCCAGTGTGAACTCTCATGTGAACTTTAAGGTTTCCTTTAAATGTGAATCTCTTTTCACACTGAGGGCAGATGAAAGGCTTCTCACCAGTGTGAATTCTCATGTGACTCTCAAGGTTGCCTTTAAATCTGCACCTCTTTCCACAGTGCTTGCACGTGAAAGGCTGCTCTCCAGTGTGAATTATTACATGCCTCTTAAGGTTTTTTCTGTCTGGGAAACTCTTTCCACATTGAAGGCTGTGACGAGCAGGGCGGGCGAGAGCCGTGAGGGAACGGCGCGAGGCTGGTGACGCGAGTGATAACGAGCGTCAGCTGCACGTTGCACCGGCCTCGAATCTCTCACGGAGGAGCTCCGGAAGCATAAAAGGGGAGCGACGACAGTGAAAGACGAGAGAGGACCAGGCCTGGACTTTATTTTATGGTTTTATTATGTTTGTGTGGCCGGCAGACAGCCGTGAGGGTCTGCCGGCATTACTTTCGTTTTGTATTTGTTTATTTTATATATTAAAGTTATGTTGAATGTTCGCCGGTTCCCGCCTCCTTCTTCCCGTATATACGAACTGTGTTACAAAGGCATTTAAAACAGTTCTCTTTTGAGTGAATCCTCAGGTGGTAATTAAGAGATTCTTTACGTGTGAAAGATTTTCCGCACTGAACGCATTTGAATGGTTTCTCACCGGTGTGAATTCTCATGTGAGTTTTAAGATTTCCTTTTTGTGAGAAAGTTTGCATGTGTATGGGTTCTCTCCAGTGTGACTTCTCATGTGGGCATTAAAGGTTGCTTTAAATCTGAAAATCTTTCCACAGTGAAGACATGTGTAAGGCTTCTCTCCAGTGTGAATTCTCATGTGAACCTTAAGGCCTACTTTAAATCTAAATCTCTTTTCACACTGTTGGCATTTGAAAAGCTTCTCTCCAGAGTGAATTATTACATGCTTGTTAAGGCGTTTTATGTCCGGGAAACTCCTTCCACACTCATGACATATAAAACAGTCCTCTCTTGAATGAACTCTCATGTGGGTCTCAAGGTTATTTTTGCGTCTGAATCTCTTTCCACACTTATCACATGTGAACGGCTTTACTCCAGTGTGACTGTTTATGTGATACATAAGGTTTACTTTTGCTGAAAAGCTTTTTCCACACAGTTTGCAGGTGTAAGGTTTCTCTCCAGTATGAATTCTCGTGTGCCTGGTAAGGGTTGATTTTTGAGCAAAACTTCGTCCACACTGTTGGCAGGCAAAAGGCTTCTCTCCAGTGTGAACTCTCATGTGGCTTCTAAGGGGTGCATTTTTTGGGAAATCTTTTCCACAGTATTGGCAGGTATAAGGCTCTCCATTGTGAATTCTCATGTGGACTTTAAAGTCTTCTTGTTGATTGAAATGCTTTTCACACTTAAAGCATGTGAAACAACTGTTAGATTTAGTCTTCTGAGCTCTTTTCTTTTCAGTCTGAGTGGAATTTTTGGCAGTCATGATATCATGATGTTTCTCATACTGATCTTTCTCTTTGTTTTCATTCAGTACTTCACTCTCCTCTTTCAGTGGCATCAGGTCTAAGGCGAAAACAGAAAAAAACCCTCAGTTTAAATGGTACAAAGCAACAGATGTTAAAACATTCAGACATATAAAACATTGAAACCAACAACATGAATATGTGTTTACTGTAATCCCAAAACCTCTTTACAATATGTTTAACTCAGTATTTTCTTAGTTTTCGGGATGCGTTCTGGAGGAAGTGTTCAAGCTGATGACTCCTTTCCAAAACCACAGTTTGACCCAGGAGAATTGGTTCATACAGACCTCTCAAATCTACCATTTATGCCTAAAATATCAGAAAAAGTGTCTTGTCAACTGTATTAATTTTTGCAGAAAAACATTATTTTGCCCCATCACAGCACAGAAACTTACAAATTACCTGCCTTTAGCATTTGTCACATCTACATCATTCTTCTCTTGCTATTAGATCTTTTGACGACATAGATCATGACACTGTCTTGTATAGCTTGAGAATTACGTTGCCATTTGTGGACAAGTTTTAGCATGGTTCAGGTCCTATCTGACCGCTACCACTTTATTTCTGTAAATAAAGAGATGTTTCATCAAACACAAGTAGTGCCACATGGTTCAGTAGGTCCTTTTCTCCTTGTATATGCTTCCTCTGAGTGACATTATCATTAGATTTTACTGTTATGCCGATGATATATTTCCTCTTTTTATATTTCCTCACAACGTAACAAAATTGCACAACTCCAAATTAGCAGAGTAATAATAATTTTAATGCATTCAATGTTCTGTTACATTTGACAGTGCTTTCCAAATGCCAAAAGGTGGATATTGTCAAATGTCTTCAAAGAAACCATTAGCCACAAAGAGAACCTACAGAAAACCAATGTCACCATGTTAAAGTCTTGTCATCTGAAAATGTGACAAAATACTGCTTTTGGATTTAGCTGTGAAGTTCCAGTTCAAAATGTAGAGGATTTAGCCTCCAAACACTATGCAAATTTAATGCATAAATATAGTGGGACTATATATACATATATATATACTGATGCTCCAGAAGGAAACACAATGCATTAACAGCCGGGGGGTGAAAACTTTTTGAATTTGAAGATCAAGGAATATTGTACTTAATTTGTCTTCTGGCAAACATTTAAGTGTCTTATGTTGCTTCTGAATGGCAGTACTAAATGAAAAAAAATATATATATTTAAACAAAATAAGAAAAATTTGGACATCTTTATCCTGTTCAAAAGTTTTCACCCCTGAATCTTAATGCATTGTGTTTCCTTCTGGAGCATCAGTGAATATCTGAACCTTTTTTAATAGTTGTGTTTGAGTCCCTCAGGTGTCCTCAGTGTAAAAAGATGGATCTCAAAATCATACTGCTGGAAAGGGTTAAAATATGCAAAAGATGCTGAAAATCTGAAGAATTTTCAGGACCTAGATAGATTATTTTTCTGAAGAATATTGGGCAGTTTAACTACTCAGGACAAACAAGGGCCTCATGAACAAACATCACAAAACAAAAAAACAGTTGTGGGTATCCAGGTAACCACACACAGTATTAAGGTGCGGTCAAACTGCACTTTTCGTTCCAAACGCAAGCTCGCGCGAAAAAAAAAATCGCATTTCGCTGCGTTCCAAAGTTCAAGTTTGGTGAACTCTGACCTGCGAATTTGCATCACGTGAAGACGTGCGACCAGTAGAAGATCGATTCGTGACGGCATGACCTCTTGGCTGAATTAAAAGAAATATATTTTTGCTGTAAAGTCGAGTAGGTTCTATATTTTTACATTCTGAATGTATTAATTTAAGTTATATGTTGAATTCACGTTTATAAAAAAGACGCTGTAGATCGTGACGTCATATCACGACCGTTACAGCATCCAAAGAAATTTCGCACGTTCAAAGTCTAGTGTGACTGCGGCTTTAGGAATCAAGGGTTTACAAATTTTGGAGCGGGTTGTTTTTATAATTTTTTTTTTTTTTTTTTTTTTTTGTCTTGTGGACCATATGTAAACATTTTTTATGTAAAATATAGGTAACACTTTATTTTAGGCTTTTTTTAACTAGTTGCTTATTAGCATGCATATTAATAGAATATTGGCTATTTATTAAGACTGCACATATTAATGCCTTATTCTGCATGACCTTATTTTACATTCTTAATCCTACCCAATACCTAAACTTAACAATATTCTAACTTGCTAACTATTAATAAGCAGTAAATTAAGAGTTTATTGAGGGAGAAGTCGTAGTTAATAGTTTATATGTGTTTGCTATACTAAAGTATTACCAAACTATCTTACTCAGGACAGTACTAAATAAAAAACAACATGCATATTGTATGATCCCTCTTATTTTGTTAAAATTATTTACATTTTCACAAATTATGCAAGGGGTTCACAAACTTAAGCAACACTGTACATAGGCATAACATAGCCGTTAATTCCGTGATCATGCAAAACACCGGCAAAAGTAATGATTATGAATGTGTCAGGAAAAAAAAAATGGCAAGGAGAAATTTTAAATATTTATTAATAAACTAGTGTTTTCTGAGTCAGTATCTGCTGCAAAGATGAAGTTGATTATGCTGTCTTGCCATTTCCGCAGTATAGTGAACGCACCTGTAGAGAGAAATGCATTTTCGATTTTAATTGGTTTGTTTTAAAGTAGACGTTTCAAGCTTTCTATAGATATCTTTCTCATGTCTGAGGCAAGTAGCCTATATTCTGAGTTTCGGTTCATTTTCGTGAAGTGCTTCAGTTCAGGGAGACCGAGACAGCAGAAAGCGCATCCTGTTTGTTTTCTTTATTTTACAAAGGCACAATATTTTCTTGTTATTTTGAGTTTACACATATAAAAGACGCATTTTGACGCATCTGTTTCCGCTGTTAACAGAAAAAATGCAAGTGATGCCGCCATGTCTTGCAGTATAAGCGCGCTATAGTTCAGTTTCCACACGCCGCACAAACACTTGGATATGTGCCTAATAAAAGCGCACATTTATCTAGGTTAACGTTAGAGCGAGCAGCCGCAAAGTTGCTACTACTTACATGTTTGAAACGATAAGTCATATTTGAGGTTGATGAATGATAGGCAGGCCTAACTTACTGTAATTGAAAAAAGAAATGTGAAGTCCGCACACTGAAAATAACTGCTCCAATAAATAATTTATTAAGTAATGCAACGTTTCGACAAACAGGTCTTCATCAGGCACAATAAACATGTGGCATACACTCAACTCTTTATAGACATCAGGTGTTCAACTTAATCTACCTGACTCAAGAAACAGGTGACACCCTAAGGCTCATGTGGGACGAAAAAAAAAAAAAACACCATTATATATGCATATACACACACACATATACATATACACATACATACACACAAAAAAAAATTATACGCACGAACCTCATAATAATATACAAAGTCGAGAGAAAACTCTAGATACATAGAAAGTCATATCAAACTAACAAAATCTTAATTATTAAAAAACAGCAATTAAATAAATCCTTATAAAAAGGTTTAATATCAAAATCCTCATTCAACCCTGATGGTGACAAAGTTTTTAGTGTGTAAATCCAAAAACATTCTCTTTGTAACAGCTTCCTCTCATAATCACCCCCTCTCAATGTTTTTTTCACCTTCTCTATACCAATGTATTATAACACACTAACATTATGGCCAACTTTTTTAAAATGAGACGATATAGGATTACGCATATCTCCAGTCCTAATGTTGCTACGATGTTCGCAAATTCGAGTACGCAACGATCTAGAAGTTTTACCAACATATGCGAGTCCACAAGCACATCGGATAAGATAAATAACATGAGTAGAAGAACAGGTAATAGTGCCGTGTATCAGTATATTGCGACCAGTGTGTGGGTGACTAAAAGAATTGCATTTGTATGTGAACGCACACTGGGCGCAATTGCCTCACCTATAATTACCTGAAGGAAGAGTCGGAATGCCTTGTTTATCACGGGAAGGAAAATCTGATTTCACAAGCAAGTCACGAAGATTATTTTGTCGTTTAAAAATTAATTTCGGAGAATCCTTGAAAACACATGATAATTTAGAATCCCTAGAAATGATATGCCAATGCTTATTTAAAACATTTCGAAACTCCGCACCTAATGCTGAGTATTTAACCATACACATGGGAGAATTTGAGCGTTGCTTTTCATTGTTTTAAGCGCGTAAACACTGAATCTGAGATATATCGTCAAATTTATTTTTGGCATCATCGATCCATTCGTTACGATAGCCACGATTCAAAAATCTTTTAGTTAAATCAGTAGATTGCAGAGAGTAGCTAAGTGCTGCACACTTAAATTGACTGAGAGGTAAACTCTTAATTAGAGATCTAGGATGAAAACTATCACCCCTTGAAATGGTATTGCGATCTGTTGGCTTACGATACAGATCAGTTTGAAGCTTCCCATCACTTATGTATACTCTAACATCAAGATAACTGATACTAGATGTGTCGCATTCCATAGTAAAATTCACAAGCTCATTCCTGGAATTAAGATAATTCAGAAACGCCAACATCTCTACAGGAGTGGCCTTTGTTATCATAAAAAAAGTACATTTCAAGATAAAAATCATCCTGAAAACGAAAAAAGTTATAACCAAAACAATATCCAATAAACATGCTGTACTTGGTTTTACCTCCACAGATCTTCGTTTTAAAAAATGTTCTAGAGCCAGTAAACCATCAGTATGAGCTTTGATGTTCAGAGTTTGTACACTAACATCCTTCATACTGATGGTTTACTGGCTCTAGAACATTTTTTAAAACGAAGATCTGTGGAGGTACAACCAAGTACAGCATGTTTATTGGATCTAGAAAGTAATAACTTTTTTCGTTTTCAGGATGATTTTTATCTGCAATTGAAAGGTACTGCTATGGGTAGTAAAATGGCACCTAATTATGCCTGTTTGTACATAGGAGTTTTTGAAAATGATTTTATTCTAAATGAGTCTAATCCTTTTTCCTCTAAGATTCTGCTTTACAAACGGTATATTGATATATATATATATAGACCTGTATATATATATATATATATATATATATAGACCTATATATATATATATATATATATATATATATATATATATAAATGATGGGAAGCTGATCTGTATCGTAAGCCAACGGATCGCAATACCATTTTAAGGGGTGATAGTTTTCATCCTAGATCTCTTATTGAGTTTACCTCTCAGTCAATTTAAGCGTGTGCGCAGAGTGTGCAGCACTTACTCTCTGCAATCTACTGATTTAACCAAAAGATTTTTGAATCGTGGCTATCGTAACGAATGGATCGATGATGCCAAAAAAAAAATATATATATATGATGATTTATCTCAGATTTAGTGTTTACGTGCTAAAAACAATGAATAGCAACGCTCAAATTCTCCCATGTGTATGGTTAAATACTCAGCATTAGGTGCGGAGTTTCGAAATGTTATAAAATATTTCTAATGATTATAAATTATCATGCGTTTTCAAGGATTCTCCAAAATTATTTTTTAACGACAAAATAATCTTCGTGACTTGCTTGTGAAATCAGATTTTCCTTCCCGTGATAAACAAGGCATTCCGACTCTTCCTTCAGGTAATTATAGGTGAGGCAATTGCGCCCAGTGTGCGTTCACATACAAATGCAATTCTTTTAGTCACCCACACACTGGTCGCAATATACTGATACACGGCACTATTACCTGTTCTTCTACTCATGTTATTTATCTTATCCGATGTGCTTGTGGACTCGCATATGTTGGTAAAACTTCTAGATCATTGCGTACTCGAATTTGCTAACATCGTAGCAACATTAGGACTGGAGATACGCGTAATCCTATATCGTCTCATTTTAAAAAAGTTGGCCATAATGTTAGTGTGTTACAATACATTGGTATACAGAAGGTAAAAAAAAAAAAAAAAACATTGAGAGGGGGTGATTACGAGAGGAAGCTGTTACAAAGAGAATGTTTTTGGATTTACACACTACTTTGTCACCAGGATTTTGATATTAAACCTTTTTTATAAGGATTTATTTAATTGCTGTTTTTTAATAATTAAGATTTTGTTATTTTGATATGACTTTATATGTATCTAGAGTTTTCTCTCGACTTTGTATATTCTTATGAGGTTCATGTGTATAATTTTTATATGTGTGTGTATATACATATATACTGATGTGGGTTTTTTTGTTGTTGTTTTTTTACTCCCACATGAGCCTTAGGGTGTCACCTGTTTCTTGAGTCAGGTTGATTAAAGGGTTAGTTCACCCAAAAATGAAACTTCTGTCATTTATTACTCACCCTCATGCCGTTCCACACCCGTAAGACCTTCGTTCATCTTCGGAAAGCAAATTGAGATATTTTTGTTGAAATCCGATGGCTCCGTGAGGCCTGCATAGGGAGCAATGACACTGAAATCGGCCATCACTAAACAAGTCGTTATTTAGTTTTTTTGGCGCACCAAAAATATTCTTGTCACTTTATAATATTATTATTGAACCACTGTACTCACATGAACTGATTTAAATATGTTTTTAGTACATTAATGGATCTTGAGAGAGGAAATTGCTGGCTATGGAGGTCTCACTGAGCCATCGGATTTCAACAAAAATATCTTAATTTGTGTTCCGAAGATGAACGGCATGAGGGTGAGTAATAAATTACATTATTTTCATTTTTCATTTTTAACCCTTTAAGTTGAACACCTGATGTCTATAAAGAGTTGAGTGTATGGCACATGTTTATTGTGCCTGATGAAGACCTGTTGGTCGAAACATTGTATTACTTAATAAATTATTTATTGGAGCAGTTATTTTCAGCGTGCGGACTTCACATTTCTTTTTTCATTAGTTTTTTGGTTGTCCTGCACCTGAGCCCAGTTTGGTTTTTTTGGGATGTGCACATCTACTTGAATATTTTGATTCTTTTCAACATACTGTAATTACAACAAGGACCCCCCCCCCCCCCCCCCCCAATCCCATTAACGATCTGTCTATCACGAGGTTTTTTTTCTCAACTAAGCCTCTTCTAGTCGACTAACAATTAGTTGACTATTAGAGGGCAGCCCTACAGATTATTATTTTGTAAATAAAGTGGTAAATTATGTTTTTTTTTTCGCGAACAAAGCACTCGCATCAATTCATAAAACTGAGGTTAAAGGTAGGGTAGGCAACTGGGGGAGAGGTTAGCAATAGCTATAGCTTTGAAAGTATGAGATCCCACCCTCCCTTCAGAGCGTCTCCAAAACCACGACTCCTTCAAATCACATGAACACACACGGCAGAGTCTGCAAAGTGTCACGAGATGAGAGATGGCATTAAAATATCTCAAAACACGTAACATTACAATAATAATGAATGTAAACAACTTACAAAGCTCTAGTTGTACCACCTGACAGTTGCAGTTTCATTTCGGTGTTGCGTGTTGACAGAAGCGCATAAATCCTATGACCCCAGCTCTGTATTTTTTGAATTTTAATGTGAACAGTCTGTTTAAAAAAAGATGCAGTTATTCATTGTCCTGGTATATTTAACAAAAAAAATGCATTCTGTTACTTTGGTCTGCATCACAGGCTCCTTCTTTTAAAATGTGGATATCACAGATTGCAGCATAGTTGCCACTTGAAAAGCTCCCCCATGATAAACATCAAAAATCAGAAAAATTCTGGCTGATATGGTCTCCCCTTTGGGAATATATAAAAGAGCTCTCCTGATGAACATACAGACTTTTAACTTCCTTTAATTTTCTTTTATTTCCTATGTAAAGACTGCTGTAAAATACTGTGACCTTTTTGTTTCTTGTTGGGTTTACATTTGAATACATCTTTTCTTTTCTTTTTAACTTGTGATTCTTGGTTTCGTACAATCTGTAACATGAATATATGTTGTGATACTGTTAATGTTATGTTGATATTGTGGGCAAACAATAATAAAAAAGAAAAGAAAAAAAAAGTCAGAGGATGTGAACCGAATGCAATGATTGGACGAACACAGAGGATATATGTACATGTTTTAATATATAGACCACTTCTATTATTGATTGCTATCAGAATATGAAGAGTTTCAACCAGTATAACAAAAAGTGTTTATAAAACAAATTGCCTACCCTACCTTTAAACCAGTGGAATCACATGGATTACTTTAATGATGTCTTTACTGCCTTTCTGGGGCTTGAAAGCGGTAGTTGTGCAGGCTGTCAGTGGAGGGACAGGAAGCTCTCAGATCTTCCTTTGTGTTCATAAGATGAACGGATGTCTTATGTGTGTGGAACGACATGAGGGTGAGTAATTAATGACTTTTTTTTAAAAAAATTGGAGTGAACTAGCCCTTTAACTCTCCACTGTCCACCCTAATGTTTCAAATGTTTTCCTTTTTTGAGGAAGTATTTCCAGGAGTAAAGGGTGCACAGGTGTTCTCAAACAGTCTGTCTGGAGACAAAACCATGTTTACAGGAGATTGGTTTTATACAATGAGCGCTTGAGGATAAGAAGGAAAATCACTTATAGAAAACAAATGCAAATTTGAATACTCACATTTCATAGTTTGCTTTAAGCAAAATAAGTGTTTTTGTTTGATACAGTTGCATAATTAAGTGATAGAAATTAATGGGTTGAATGGTCAGTTAGCTCTTAGGCTACTTAATATTCAGATTTTCTGCATGACATGTCATAATAATGATGACCAACTTGGAAGTAGGATATTCACAGGTGCAACTGAAGGCAGCATTAGCATTAGTATGTGATCTCAACATATCTGTCCACATGAGGCGACTCGCTCCACGTCAAATAAAACCACTTCAATTAGGCCCTTCATACAACATTCTTCAAAAATATAATTAATTTCTGTAGAGGCATTTCAGTAAGGATCAAATGACTGAGTTCAGTTTTGAGAATGAAACCAACCTGTTTGTTCCTCAGTATCTTCTTGTTTCAAGCTGAATACTTCTTCAATATTCACGTCTTTGCTCTCCTCTTTAATAAACGCCATATTTATAAAAGTATGTAATGTGGATCTCAGTTGCTTCACCAGGAGTTTTTCTGTGTGTTTGGACACTGTGTATAAAGTGGGACATAGAGAACAAAAAGATAAAAATAATAAATCCAAACCAAACCTCTGGGTACGTCTCAATCAGCTCCCTAATTCAGTATTCAGCGCACTGGTAATGGAGTGAATCAGAGAGATGATGGTCATAAAGAAACAATAAATAGCAAAGAAACTGTAAACAAAGAATGTGAATTTTTTGCTACTTTTTTTTTTTTTTTTGATCATAACATTTAATTTGATGTATATTTAATGTAAAATGTTATTGCCCTTGTATGTTTATTGTTCAAAAATCGCAAAAAAAAATAAATAAATAAAAAATAGCCTGCATTGAGTTCTTCTTTAGTTTAATGGCGGGCTGGTGTCATGAGAACATGCCGCCACCTACTGTTCAATTTAATTCACTGTATGCTATGCCTTTCTCTTAATCCCTAAAAAAAAAAAAAAAAAAAAGCTCCAGCTTCCACCCTGAATCCCTCTAAATCCAGACTTACACCTTTCAACAAAAATCTGTTTTTAATATTTTAATTATTTTACTCAAACGTGTGCTATACAGGTATTGTATTAAAACCCTACATTCTAACCTATCTCTATTAACCTCTATTCCTAATAGATATTTCAACGTTCTCTTTATGTTCGCTATTGTTTAAATACTGTATTAATTCCTTTCTCTCCTGTATATACCTCGTACAATTAAATATTACATGCTCTATTATTTCTTTTTCTCTACAATATTCGCATAAATCTTTTCCAAGAATTCCTATTAAAACGCCAATTAAGAGTTAAATCCTGTATGACCAAGTTTTGCATTGAGTTAAATATTTACAATGCTTAAAAACAAACCTTTCATCTGCCAAATGAGCGTAGCGCGACGCAGCCTTAATGACGTCATATTACCAAACCAAAATAAAAGTCATGTTCCGTTTTTACACGCTAAAACAACAAAAGTGCAGAGATGGGCACAAATACATTAAAAAAAAAAAAAAAAAAAAAAAAATTACAAATACTTTCTCATCAAATGTATTTTAAATTACAAGTAATGTGACAACACAAAAATGCATGCAAGATAATCTGTAACATTATCTGCCAGACGTCAGATGCCAAAACAAACAACAGACAGTGCTAATTTATACTGTAATATTACTTGTAAATCACAATCATAGCCTTTATCTCCATACCGAAATCTTACATGGTCAGACAGTGTATTGGTCTCTAAGATGAGCCTGATAATGTAATTTAAACGCTTAGTTTAAAAGATGATGAAAAATCTTAAATTCTGTTATACAAACCTGTAAATCTTAGATAATTTAATAATGTTATATATACTTACTCTTATCCTGTACCATTTTTAAGCAGATTCTGCATTGTGATTATATTTATACCCATAGATTGCAGCTTTCCTTTGAGTCGAGCTCTTTCATTGACAATCATCGACCGCACAGGGCCTCGTGCCAAAGTAAAGTGACAGCTGACTTGATGATGTAAACCAATAGTTAAAGTTCATGTTCTGTCCTTCGAAATACTGTAATAGTAAACAGCTAAAAGTGAGACTATGTGTATTGTGATGCTGTATTATTATTCTGCTTGTTAAAAATGTATTATGCAGTAACTTACAATGTTGCTCTGAGAGTGTGACAGTGATTCATGCGCATAAATGTCAGTCAGCGCAGCATTACTGATTTCGGCCGCCTCTGGAATGGGTCAAACCATAGATATTACGTAAGAAGTTAAAGTAAATACGTCAGAAATATGCGCTCATTCAAGGATGTGCATTTATTGCAAGGACGGAGAAAGCATGAATGCCTGCAAGGTTTCATCTGACGGTATACGCACAAAGGATCGTTTTATTTAACACTAAAAAGTTAAATAAGCATAACATTTTAAACCTGAAAACTGACAGAGAAATCGCTTCAGTGAGAAAGCATCTCAAATGAATGCGAGTGGATTCAGACTTTTGCAGACGTGTTTGACTAATTCATAATTTAGAAGTGTCAAACATATATGTGTCCAGTTCAGTTACGCAGCTGTTGAACGGAATATATGATTCAAAGCAAAGTTTTTTCTTAAATATCCACAACACAAACAACAAATTGTTCATCATTACAGCAACAGTAGACTCTGTTACTATAGCATCATAGTTATCAAGATACCCTGTTTGTATTTTTTGTCTGAACGTATTTGATGTTTGTCTGAAGTATTTTTAAAATATCGTTTAATTCTATTTGGATGAAGTTTATCAATGAAGACATTTCTTATATATTTATTGTTACATTTATGATCCTTAATAAACAATTCACCCAGACAGGGAGATGGGAGAGAGAATGTCACAGAGTAATGAAAGAATCCCTTTTACTAATAATACCATGTTTTTCGGTATGGCATTTACAACATTGTAAAACTCTTTAGGATGACATACAAATCCATGTTTTAAACAAAAATCATCGTAATTGAGAACATTACCATAGTTGTCCATCATGTCCAATATATAAAAAAAGGTTATATTGAAACCAGTTTTCATAAAATAAAGATTTGTTATGGTGCAAAATTAAACGATTGTTCCAAATACAAGTTTTGTGTGGAGTAAAGTTGTGAGAAAATGCTAATTTCCAACACAGGAGAACTTGTTCGCATGAAAGAAGACTTTTATTGTGGTCTTGCGATATATCACGTCATAAGGCTGCGACGCGCGCCCGCGTCTGTGATTCGTCTGAAGAAAGGTTTGTGCTTTTAAGCATTTAAAATGTTTAAATGATCGAAACATAACTTTTAGACAAAATTATAACTAACATAAGTGAACATTTTGTTTGTGTGCAAAGTGCGTGCCACACGAGTAACTGAAAATCGAGGCAGAATCCAGTTAACGTTATTCATTAAATGACCCAACGCTTCCTTAAGCCATTTATGTCTGCGGCGCTGCGTGTATAATATGTGTGTGTGTGCATATATATATATATATATATATATATATATATACACATACATACACGTGTGTTTGTGTGTGTATGTATGTATTTATGTATGCATGAGTTAAATATTATGGTAACACTTTACAATAAGTTTCGTTAATTAAACATTAGTTAATGTATTTATTAACATGAACTAATACATTTGTAGTATTTACTAATCTTCGTTAACGTTAGTTAATGAAAGTTGTTTGTTCATGTTAGTTCACAGTGCATTAACTAATGTTAACAAGATTTTAATAATGTATTAGTAAATGTTGAAATTAACATTAACAAAGATGAACAAATGCTGTGTAAGTGCAGTTCATTATTAGTTCATGTTAACTAATGTAGTTAACTAATGTTAACGGTAACACTTTAGGGAACACATACTTTGCCGTCAATAAACTCTTAATTTACTGCTTATTAATAGTTAGTAAGGTAGTTGTTAAGTTTAGGTCTTGGGTAGGATTAAGAATGTAGAATAAAGTCATGCAGAATAAGGCATTAATATGTGCTTAATAAGTACTAATAAACAGCCAATATTCTTGTAATATGCAAGCTAATAAAGCAACTAGTTAAAAGACCCTAAAATAAAGTGTTACCATGTTAACTAATGAAACTTATTGTAAAGTGTTGCCAATATTATTTAATAATTTATCTAATAATGTCTAAATAAAATAATAATATATATGTTTTGTATATTAAAATATATATATTTATAATAGTCAGATAATAAATATAATAATTATCTGTCTACCAAGCTCTGATAATGTGTGGAATGTTATATTAATAGATTATCCAAATTAAATAAACAATAGGCCTATACATACATTATCAGCACAGTCCACCATGAGGAACTGAAAATGCTTTAATGTGCGTACTTGTGCTCCACATGCTTATATATATATAAAAAAAAAACGTGCAGGTTTTACGCATTCTATATGCATAGAAAATAATCAACATATCACAAGCCTAAGGCATAAGTAACTGTGTTTATGAGAATACTCAATGTTTTCTATGCATTTTGACAATGTTTTGTATGTTTGTGTCCTTTCAGGCACAAATAGACGTGGAAGAGAACGGCATTCAGCGTTCACATATGTGCGCACATAAAACAGCCGCACGTTCAGAATAGTTCTCTTCGTGCACGCGAATGGTTTAAAATCGCTTGAATGTTTAAACTGACAGGACCTAAAACATGTTCAAATGATAAACTTTCATTGTATGATGGTCAAACTGTGCAGTTAATCCGAGAATCATGTGCGTTTTGAACTGTGGAAACTGGTTTGTACGGATTAACGATCCCTATACTTGATATCGCACATCCTGTGATGTGACTATAGCGGATGCGCACATCATGATTTTGATGCTAAAACGATATATCGTGCAGCCTTACATTTTACCGTACCAATATTGTTTAATTGGCTGTAAAATTTTATATGGGACATTACATACTGAGCCGCCTATTACAACATCAGGTCATTTCGTGGTGGGATTTCTTGGTTGTCACAGAGGGTGCATTAAATCAGACATAAGGACATAATAGCAGAGGTACAGCTCTAACAAAATCATTTTTTACCAAATTTTCTGATGCTGCATTGTCTTAAATGCCAAGTTCAAAGGCCAAATTTAAAAAACTGGCACAGTAAAAAGTGCTGAACATTTGGATTTTGTTAGAGCCGTACCTAGTCACCTTTATTTATATAGTGCTTTTTACAATGCAGATTGTGTCAAAGCAGCTTTACAGTGATAACTGGTATATAATTTTGGCTGCATAGCAGCTCTTAAAGAAAATGGTGTCATAATCCATCCTAAGTAAATTCAGTATTGATTCATTCCGACGTAAGAATCAATAGTTATTAATTTAGTTAATTTATCTATATCAGCACTGGAGTAAACAGTGACAACATCATTAAGCTCAGTTCAGTTCGCATACAATGGTGTCAATGCAGGCAGATCAAAACACTGTTGAATATCAAATGTCAAGTGTCCCCAACTAAGCAAGCCAAAGGCCACTACTATAATGTATTTATGTCCGCTTTAAAGCACTCTGTGTCGGCCTAGAAACAGCGCCGTGAAATGGGCTGAAAGTGCAGTATGGCTCAGTGTGCATTGTCTTGCATGTCAAGTTCAATAGTTCATAAAATAAAAAAAAATGAATGGTACAGTAAAAAGTGCTGAATATTTGGATTTCGTTAAAGCAGTACCTCTACCTTAATACCATAACCTCTACTTTATGTCCACTTTAACACACCCTCTGTGACGGCCGAGAAACAGTGCCCCGAAATGGGCTGAAAGCATAATAGGGCTCATTGTGCATATGCCAAGTTATGGTTTATTAAAAACAAATGGTACAATAAAAAGTGCTGACAATTTGGATTTCATTAGAGCTGTTCCTCTGCTATGATAAATTAAACATGTCCTCTGTAACGGCTGAGAAACAGCACTGCGAAATAGGCTGAAGGTGCAATACAGCTCAGTGTGTAGATGAAAAATTCAGTGGTTCATAAAAAAAGAATGGTACAGTAAAAAGTGCTGAATTTTTGGATTTCGTTAGAGCTATAATGATATAGAGCTCTACTATAATGTCCTAATATCCACTTTAACGCATCCTCGGCCAAGAAATCCCACCTGAGTGCAATATTGCCCCATATAAAACTTAAATGGTCAATTAAACAATATCGGTACAGTAATATGTGCTAAAAATTAGTCCTTGACAAGATCAATACACCCTTGGTGGGAAAGAAATGCTGATTTTAGTCTTTCAGTTCTAGCAGTGCTTATTGCGAGCAGAGCCATATACATAAGGGGCTTAAGGAAGCATTGTGTTTTTTTTAAAGAAAGGTTCAATAAGTAACAAACAAATGAGTAGCTGTGAGGTATGAGTAGACCACAAGCAGGAACACTAAGGGTGCTTTCACACTTGGTTTGAATGTCTGGTCCAAACCTTAGTTTGATTGCTCCCCCCTCTTCTGCCCCAGCTGGATTATGTTCACATTATGTTATTTGGGTACTAACTGTGGTGTGTTTTGCATCATCAAAGCAACAGCTGTTTAACCCCTGTTGCATGGTAACAACGACACAGAAGAAGGCGGCAAAATTCATGATGTTGCTCATCTCACTTGTATATTTTGATTTTTGAACCTTTGGTTTTGTTTTCAATGTGTCAGCATATAATGGCACTTGCGTCTATCCTTGCTAGTGCACTGACTACTGAACTAGGGAGCTGATTGAGACTCAGAGATTTAGTTTGGGTTTATTTTTCTTTCCGACAATTGCTCTCATCTTAAACGTGACAAATTGTCTAACCTCACAGAAAAACTCCTGGTGAAGCAGCTGAGCTCCACGTGACACTATTATAAAGATGGCGTTTATTAAAGAGGAGATTGAAGAAATTAAGATCGAAGAAGTTTTCAGCGTGAAACAAGAAGATACTGAGGAACAAACAGGTTGGTTTCATTCTCAAAGCTGAACTCAGTCATTTGATTATTTTTAATATGCCAGAATTACAGAAATGAATGATATCTTTGAAGAATATAATTTGAGTGTCAAACTGGGGTACATGGAGTGACGAAAGGGGGTGAGTGAACTAAATACTGAAATGTACCGTTAATTTAATTATACAGCACTGTTAAATAACATTCAACTAAGCAGAATATATAATAATTAGGGCAGGAAAGCGATTAAAATTTTTATTCTAATTCATTACATGATGTAGCAATTAATTAATCTAAGTAATCGCACATTTACTGTACATCAAATTCGGCTGAGAAATTATCCCCAAAAGATAATTTGAAGTCATTATTGTGTAAAGCATCAAATAGACATTACAAAAAGTAGATTCAGAAAGAAATATTTTATTTGATTCAACATAAAATTTATTACAAAAACTTTTGGACCATGAGGTTGAGTAAATGATGACTGAATTTTAATTTTTGGGTATATGTTGATTTTTTTTTATTATCAATATGGAAATATGAAATTGAAAGTAAGCATATGGCCAACTGAGCATGCACAATAGTGCTGTATGACAGATGTATCACTTTTATTCCGTTTTTCCTTTTTTTATTCAAAATATTTGCATACTTGTTAACTATAGCCTATCATGAACCATAGGCTATATAGGCGCTGAGCACCAACGGAAAAATATGAGATATTCTCCATTTATTTTAAGCAATAAAAAAACGACTGCAGCTTTCAGACGTTCTTTTCATTTTTATAGTTCACTTGAGGCAGTTACTATGGCATTTTATTAATGACGCATATAATACATTAACGCGAGAGCGCATCAATGTAATGTGTAGCACCAATCTCTCCACAGAACTCGCACACTCTCAAATATAGTGTGCTCATGGCTCTTCTCTGGCTCAGATATTACACGTGCGCGCTCGGTTATGGAGTGTGGGTACCGACCCGCAGAACCATAAATCGGTGCCTTTTGTCAAATATTTTAATGTGTTTTGTCGTTTAAATCGTGTCAATTGATCTATAACGTGTGGTGGGTGCTGCCACTGCAGTTCAGAGAATCGGATCTGTCGAATTAAAGCCCGAGTTCACTAAGAAAAGAACATACACATTGTACAGTTAACTGTAAAGTTTACTAATATAAAACAGGTTTTCAGAAAGGATTAGCCTATTATCTCTTTCCATAAACATCAGTGTGTATTTAATAGGGCTGCCCTCAACTAAAGATTTTTAGTTGACTAGTAGTCATTCATTTAAGCAATTAGTTGACTAATCACGCGTTTATATTAATAAACCATAAATCATAAATAAGCCTTTAATTGCCTATATATAATACATAGACTAATCAGCGCTCAAGCGCACACATAAAGCTTGCCACAGCACACCGGCGAAAGTAATGATTATGAGTGTGTCCTGAAAAAAAACAAAAAAAAAACAGGAGACTTTTAAACATTTTAATAATTTATTGATTATGTTTTCTGTGTTTTCGGCTGCAGAGATTAAGTCAATGATGCCGACGCGCCTATATGCACATTTCATATGGATTACATAATCAGAGAATATTTATTTTCCATTTGAATTGGTTCGTTTAAAAATAGACATTTCAAGATTTCTATAGATACATTTCTCATGTCTGTGAGGCAATGCTGAGTTTCGGTTAATTTTTTTACTTGCTTAAGTTCACTAAGACCTAGAGGGCATAAAGCACATTCTTATTGTTTTCATTATTTTACAAAAGCACAACGTTTTGCTGTTATTGTGAGTTTGCATTACTGTTATCTGTATGACCAAAATGACCAAAGTATTTTAAGTTAAATGCAATTGATTGTATGGGCGCCTCTATGTAATGTGCCAAAAATAGTGCACATTTATCTAGGACTAGATTAACAGAGCAAGTGGACTTGTAAAGATGCTACTACTTACACATTTCAAGTGATAAGCCATATTTGAGGTCGATGAATGATAGGCGAATGTTTGGATTTCCTGCCGTTAATGACGATCTCTTCCTCACGAACTGCGTGACTTCGCCAATTCCTGTAGAGTTTTTTTTTTCTGTGACTAACCGACTATTAAAATCTTGGTCGACCAAGCCTCTTCTAGTCGACTATTAGGGGGCAGCCCTAGTATTCAACAAATTGTATTTTTTGAATAGTAGCCTATTTAATGTCTATTTAAAGGATTAGTTCACCCAAAAATGAAAATTCTGTCATTAATTACTCATCATCATGTCGTTCCACACCCATAAGACTTTCGTTCATCTTCAGAACACATATTTTTGATCCGATAGCTGTCTGACTCCTCAATAGACAGCAATTTAACCTCCACTTTCAAGATCTAGAAAGGTACTAAAGACATCGTTAAAATAGTCGGTGTTACTGCGGTTCAACCTTAATGTTATGAAGCGATGAGATACATTTTTGCACAAAAATAGCGACTTTATTCAACAGTATCTTCTGTTCTGTGTCATTGTGCTACGCTGTTTACATTCAGCGCTTCCAGATTTTACATCAGAATGCAGACTCATTTTTATAAATGTAGGTATGTTGTGGACTATATGTAAACATCTGTTATGTAAAATGGCTTATTCAGGACACTACTAAATACAAAAACAATGCAATGTAATGGAATTATATGATCCCTCTTATTTTGTTAAAATTTTAAGTTTTTGAAGACTCCACAAGGTGTAAACCATAACTGTATATTGATTAACCTTTAGGCAAAATGGAAATTCTTGTGTCACTTTCTAACATTTACAGATAAGGAAATAACCATAAAATGTAAGCTTTGCAGTGGAAAAAACATGTCTTAAAAGCATTCACAACACAACGCATCTGTCAAAACTCTTAAGCACTCGTTAAACTGTATTCTTATGAGTTAGTTTGTTTTAATGCTTGAGTTTTGTGCTTAATATGATGTATTCTCATGTTTTAAACAACTTGGGTTATTTACTGCTGTAAAGTGACATGATTTCCATGCACTGCATGCAGATATGATTTAGTGATAAACAGATTTGTTAGTGATTATTTTCATTATCAATTATTTATTTTGATAATTTTATCAATTAGTCAATGCAGCCCTAATAAAAAACACTGAAATGACTTGTAGAGTTGTGCTGTTCTCCTGGGTCAAGCTGTTATTTTTTTTTTTGTTTTCTGATAAGGGGTTTAACATCTGCCAGCTTAAAAGTTTTGGGACTTGTCCTAAAGAAAACAGAGTTAACAACATTGATGAGAGGTTTTGAGAATACAACTCTTTTAGTAGTTTAGTTTGTATAGGATTGCGAATACGTGTTGGTTTTGATGCTTTAAACATCTTAAATGTTTTGATGTCTGTTGCTGTGGGACATTACACTGAGAAGAACTTGTATTTGTCTCTTTTTGCCTTAGACCTGATGCCGCTAAAAGAGGAGAGTGGGGTATTGAATGAAATCGAAGAGAAAGAACAATATGAAAAACATCATGGTTTCATAAGTGGAGAAAAATCTTTTAGTTGTTCACAGACTGTAAAGAATTCCTCACAAAACAGAGCTAAGAAAATGGAAACTAAAAGTTATTTCTCCTGCTTTCAGTGCGGAAAGAGTTTCAGTCAACATGGTGACCTTAAGGTCCACATGGGAATTCACAATGGAGTGAGCCCTTTCACCTGCCAACAATGTGGACAAAGTTTCACTGAAAGAGGAAGTCTTAAAAGGCACATGAGAATTCACACTGGAGAGAAGCCTTATACTTGCCATCTGTGTGGAAGAAGTTTCACTCAAAAGGGATCCCTTAACAGGCACATGAAAATTCACTCTGAAGAGAAGCCTTACACCTGCAAACTGTGTGGAAACAGCTTTAAAACAGAATTAAACCTTAGTTATCACATGAGAATTCATACTGGAGAGAGGCCATTCACATGTGATCAGTGTGGAAAGAGTTTCAGATGTAAAACAACCCTTAATGGCCACATGAGGATTCACACAAGAGAGGACTGTTTTATATGTCAGCAGTGTGGAAAGAGTTTCTCAGATAAGCAATGCCTTAACAGGCACGTAAAAAGAATTCACACTGAAGAGAAGCCTTTCAAATGCGACCAGTGTGAAAGAAGTTTCCAATTCAATAAATGCCTTAAGACTCACATGAGAATTCACACTGGAGAGAAGCCTTTCAAATGCTCTGAGTGCGGAGAGAGTTTCACATATAAAGTGACCCTTGATTCCCACATGAGAATTCACACTGGAGAGAGCCCTCACACATGCAAACTGTGTAAAAAGACCTTTTCACACAATGGAAACCTAAAGACTCACATGAGAATCCATGCTGGAGAGAAGCCATTCATATGTGTTCAATGTGGAAAACGTTTCACACGTAAAATATCCCTTGATTACCACATGAAGATTCACTCAAGAGTGAAATGTTTTGTGTGTAATCAGTGTGGAAGGAGTTTCCCAAACAGTAAAAACCTTAGGATGCATGTATTCACTCATGTTGGAAAAAACCCTCTCATGTGCCATCACTGTGGAAAGAATTTCACACATAAAGGAAATCTTAAGGCTCACTTGAGAGTTCACACTGGAGAAAAGCCTTTTACATGTCCTCACTGTGGAAACAGTTTCAGACATAACGTAAGCCTCAAAACTCACATGAGACTTCACACTGGAGAGAAGCCTTTCATGTGTCATCACTGTGGAAAGAGTTACAGACATAACATAAGCCTCAAAACTCACATGAGACATCACATTGAAGAGAGGCTATACAGGTGTCTTCAGCGTAAAAAAAATTTCACACATCAAACATACTTGAAACATTGTTTGCGAACTCATGCGAATGTGAGACCATATTTGTGTTCCATGTGTGGAAAGAGTTTTAAATGGCTTGGCCATTTAAAATGGCACCAGAAAACATGCACCTGTGTAAAGCCCGGAAAACACCAAGTCAACGGTCGGCTGTCGGGCAATTTCTGTGCGTCGGCCGACTAAGTTTCCTCAGTGTTTTGGCTCATCGTTGGCTGAAGTTGGTCCTAGTCGGCTTTTTTTCGGCCGATTCGACATGTTAAATCGGCGTCAGGGCTGTTGGCGAGAGAGAGAACTCTGATTGGCTGTTCAGTATAGCAAACCAGTAAGTTCCCATAGGCAAAGGTTATGAAAGCAAGCAAATAAGTCATGACGGCACAGACAGAAGGTGGTTCTAATTTTACGTCATCTTACCTGAGCACTCGTATATTTTCATAATAACATGAGTGGAGTGGAATAAAGAACGTGATCAGCATGATTGATATTCAAAACGGTAAGCAAGCGCTGCTTTGTTTATGGTTTGTATACATGTAGTCTTAAGGTGATGATACATGTGGCAACTTTTTGAGCAATGTTGCCGTCAACGGGCAACCTGATGAGACACAGGGCAACTAATTAGGACAACGGACAGTTGGCAGCAACTAATCAGAGAGGAGAAAATCTATTGCCAGCCCAATAAATACTTTATTATAAACACTTGTTAGGCACTTTATTTCAACTTATCAAATATTTTCTTCATTTTTATTAAAAATAAATGCCTTTCCGATCTGATTTGTGATAGGAAAAGGGATAAGAACGAGTTCAGCAAAAGGCGGATTCGAACCCGCGTCGATTGCATCAAAAGCTACATTCATGTGCTATACGCCCTACTGCCTACGCTACTACAGACGGTAAACAGACCCCGTCTTTTTAGTATTTAACTGAAAACATTCAATGGCTTAATTACAGCTTACACGCATTACATTGGACAGTTGTTGGTATTTAAAGTAATATATGAGGTAAATTCCCTGTTTTGGGTTGACGCATGACAACTTACTAGCATAAAAAGATATAAGTTCACACTCCTTTTCTCCGCTCCACTGCTGCTGAGAGGCCACCATCTTGTTTGAATTTTTTCTGAAATCTCCGAACCGGTCACGTGATCGGCTGCTAACATTTTGATTGGAGGATCTCAAAAAATTGCCCACGACCGATCTAACGTATCCAGATATAAATTTGTTGCTCATTCTCAGTGGGAAAGTGCCCAAGCAACATTGCTCAAAAAGTTGCCACGTGTATCATCACCTTTAGTTTCGCTTTCCCTTTTTGAATGACGAATATAGACAGTTATCTCCTTTATACGCAGGCACAGAACGCGTGTGCTAGTTGACAGTTGGTTGAAGTTCTTTCAGTGTGTTCTGGTTGGTGTGTCTGGGCCTTAAAATTAAGGCTACCTTCACACCACAGCTGAATGTGGGCCAAAACTCAAATATGATTTTGTGAGACTGTTCACATGATCTGTGGTGGGACGAGCAAGACAAACACAGTGGATGTGGCATCAGGACACGAAAAGGCGTATATTTAACTAATAAAAGGGAAAAGTGTTCAAATAAACAGGGAATCTGGTGCCCTCACCATGCGGGAATTGTGAAGGATGGGCAGTGTTAAGTCAGGATTGGTCCAGGTAAGAGGACGGGGTCCGATGGCCACACATGCTACCTTCTCTCTGGTCCAGGGTGTGAGGGGTGGCATCTTGTTTCAATCGGCTCTTCTGGTGGCCACGGCACGTTGAGGGGGAATGGCGGCCTGGCATCCTAGCCCGTCAGTGGCCACACGCATTCTTCAAATCCAGACTGTGGTTCTGATGACTTTTTACGCTGGTGTCCTTGTGAGTCCAGGAGGGTAGTACGGAGGATTCCTGCACCGCTGAGTGCTCGAGTGCACACGCTGTAGCCCCAGGAATAAATAAATGCCTCCCTGAGACCTGTACCACACACTGTGTCTGTCTTGCTCATTCCCCCACAGACCTTAATCTGTCTCGTATTAGATCTTTTGTCATGTACATATGAACTCATGTTGACACACCTGATAATTTCCTTTGCTATAGTTTTAAATACTTATGGTAGATGTTCTCTAATTGTGATTATATAGAGGCATCCCTTATATGTTTGACTTGTATTGCTGTGAAATTCCATAGTGTAAATGAAAGATTATAAATAAAATGACATAAACTGAATGAGACAATGAGCTGCATTATTCAATTTATCTTTAATTAGACAAAATATCTACTGTTGGGGCTCACCATTGTCTCACTATTGATCCTAGGTGTTTGTAGCTCATTCAGTTAGTCCAGTTGATTTCTTTTACACAGTCAAGCGAAGACAAGTCGCCTTTATCTATATAGTGCTTTATACAATACAAATAGTTTCAAAGCAGCTTTACAGGGATAATCAGGAAAATAATGACTCAATGATTCAAACAGAGTTCGATTCTGCTGTAAAGCAGCTCTAAAAAGAAAATGTCATTGTCTAGCTGAGGTCAGTTCAGTGTTGATTCAGTGAACACAGTGCACACCTTTACAGAAAAAGGTTCCACTTTATATTAGGTGTCTTTAACTACTGTGTACTAACATTTAAATTTAATGTACAATATAGTGTACCTGCATGTTATTACATTTATAATTACACTGTTGACACTTCCCTTACACTTTAACCCACCCTTAAACCTACACCACCAAATCTGTCCCTAACCTTACCTGAATCAGCAAATGTGTTTTCAATACAATATGAACACAATAAGTACATTGCACTTATTTTTTGATGGAAGTACATAGTGGTTAAGGAAACCTAATATAAAGTAGGTCCCAGAATTCGTTAAGGTCATTATTGAGTAGTCTTCAAATCTTCATAGATCTTTATCAGAGATGGGCAACTTTGGTACTGGAGGGCCACTCACCTGACTGTAACTTCCTAGTAATCCTGAGGGCTGTTCCTTAAAAACAAGATTAGAATACAAGACTTACAATACAACCTTATAAAATATCTTGTTGCTTCATTCTTTTCAGTATGGGCACCCTGACTGGTTTGCAGGTACGCAGCCCCATTCGCAACAAACTGCCATGCACTGTGTATTCTGACACCTTTCTATCAGAACCAGCATTAACTTCTTGAGCAATTTGAGCTACAGTAGCTCGTCTGTTGGATCGGACCACACGGGCCAGCCTTCTCTCCCCACATGCATCAATGAGCCTTGGCCGCCCATGACCCTGTCGCCGGTTCACCACTGTTCCTTCCTTGGACCACTTTTGATAGATACTGACCACTGACGTCATTACTGGTGCAACTGCGAGTATAAAATGGGGCCTTTAATACATGTAACACTTGCGTGAAATTAAAAGATGTTTAAGCTATGTAAACAGGTAAGTAATGCTTCCCTGGAAAATCTACTAGTCACAGGGCATTCAGAAGGTGTAGGTATTGCAAGAGGCAGAAATACACATGCTCCCAATTTAGGGGAACAGTAAATTGAAGAATGGAAAGAAAAATAGAACAAACTTAAAATTAAATAAAATACATCACATTCATTGTCTGGAATTTCCCCTTTGAACACCGGTTTCTTCTCTTATTTAACCAGTCTTATATTTGTGCTGCTTTAAATGCTTATTTAACCCCTGTTTGAATACTTTTAATTGTAATTTTTTCTTTTTTCTAATTTATAATAAAAGAACTATTTATCCAACCAGTTTATCCAATGCAAATCCAAGTTATTTCAGTCCATTCCATTTTGTGGGTGGCTCACCATTTGTTTCTCTCTTCAAATAGGCAGTACTGTGTCAGCGACCGTTAGCTCAATCGGTAACTGGACAGCACACTTAATTCATTCACAATAAATCATCACAAGCTTGAATTTCGATTCAATACTGTTCACTTAATAGATCACAAGATCAGTTGTTAACAGCATACAAGTGATATCACAGACATTGATCATGTATCGGACAAAATACATTCATTACTCTCTTAGTTTATATAGTACATCGCTTAAAAAAACATTTTTGAATATTGAACTCACCAATTCCCTTGTAAAACAATACAGTAAATATGTTGTTTCCTCCATATGACGGAGTTGATATAAAATTGATCGATCTGATCTCAAAGTCTTTAACTCAGCATTAAGAGTATGAAACCAGATGGAACTGGATTAAATTCTTCAAGATTACAAGAAACTTCCAGACAGATGTTTTGGGACAGGTTAGAGATGAACTCTGGTCTTCCAGAAGCAGGATTGTACATCCCTGGAGCAGAGGCTTCAGAATAGCCTCATTTCCACTTTCAGGCCAAAAGCAAGCATGGCTTTCTTAAACTGCGCATACTATGTACGCTGAGCTTGTAAATGCCCCCTAATATGTTTGGGGGGGACCAATTAGTTCATTCACATGGTGACATTTTTAAAAACATTAAATATGATGGTATTCATAGATATAAATATTTGGAGCATGTGTGTATGTTTCTGTGTGTATATATACCTCAATGAAATAAATTTTGAAATATAAAAAAAATAAATAGGCCTAAACAAATGCTGAAACATATTTTGAAACAGACGTGCGTGTTTATTTTAGCTATTCCTTCAGTGAAACGACACACTACAGCCTGTAAAACTGTGAAATAAATATCAGTAAATAGTGGTAACCTACATAATAATAAAGTGAAGTATTATTCTAAAAAACATTCGTTTTTTATTTCCACACAAAGATGCGTCATACCGCTCTGCACTTTGAGAGGGATGCAGGAAAGAGACCATTTCTCTTTAATAATATCTTCATGTTATCTCCTGATGTTACAAGCAACTGACACAAAGTCTGCAGACATTCAGGATATGTTTGATTTTGCACTGCAAAAGTAAAAATCACCGGCGTGTGTAAAACACGCTATACAAATGAAATTGACGCACCTTATAAAGTCTAATAACAAGCACAAACTGTGTTAAATAGAAATTGACATGCAAGCAAAAAGGTTTCTGTCCCACTGTATTTTTTCTACTTTACCACAGTAAAGAATGCAAATATAATAGGCCTAATTAAAAGTGAACCAAAGGAAGAAACGTTTATAATCCCCTGCATGAGTGAAGATTCGGGAAAAGAAACAGAGATTCCATGTTCAGTTGAATTACTAATGGAATATTGTTAAATTCTTTGCTAATCGGGTGATCAGATCACGATTCGCAAAACAAAATACAAAGCCGACGTCAAGCTTAAATGTATGACGTACCTCTCTCATTTGGCATGAACCAAAATGTTTCCATGGCTGCGATGTCACATTTAATTGCTAACCTATTAGCCTATTTCTTCTATAAACAAAGCTTTGTGCTTCACTCGTGTCATATTCAAGTAAATACTGGCACAGCCCTATCAGTGGGTACCGAATATACCTGGATACTCGGTACTCCCGGTACTACAGAAATGCTGGTATCGTCACATTTTCAGAATTTCAGTACTGACTGAACCGGTACTTTTGACAACACTAGAGTGGATACAGTATACAGATGTGCGTTCACTTTTTGATGTTCTCCACACAGTTAAGTCTATTGACAACTATCAACAAATTGAAGAGTGAAAGAACATTCATCCAGTTTAAACAACTCTTTTGCACCTCTTACAGACTTCAGAAGGATCCCAGCATCGTAAATAAGTGGAGGCGTTTTTTATGGTGTCCCAGCTTGTGTCGGAGGATTATATGTGCAATTTAGTTCTGTAAACGAGGCACAGTGTAATGGAGAGTTTGCAAAGAAACTTTTGTTGAAAGATGAAGTAGCCAACTGTATTGAATCTGACAGCAGCTACATCACAAACCAAATAAATTTTTATAATGCTTTGTATGACGGTTTTACAATGGTGTCACATTATCAATAATAACATTTGTCGTTTACTGACGAGCCTTAAAGGAGCAGTCCTCCACTGCGTTTGAAGCTGCCGAAGCCTTGTTCCACAATGTATTCCGTCATTTCGCCATTCCTGAAGACATCTTCTCCGACTGTGGACCACAGTTCATTTCCAGAGTGTGACAAGCCTTCTTTAAGCTCCTAGGAGTGTCAGTCAGCCTGTCATCTGGATACCACCCACAGACCAACGGCCAGACTGAGTGCAAGATCCAGGAGATCGGGAGATACCTGAGGTTATATTGCCACCGGAACCAAGACAGCTGGAGCCAGTTCCTACCCTGGGCGGAGTATGCCCAGAATTCCCTCCGGCAGACCACCACAGGGCTCACCCCGTTCCAGTATATCCTGGGCTACCAACCACCTCTCTTCCCTTGGTCGGGTGAGCCCTCAGAGGTTCCAGCTGTCAACCACTGGTTCCAGCAGAGTGAGAGAGTGTGGGACTCAGCTCATGTCCATCTCCAGCAGGCAGTTCGGAGACACAAGAGACATGCTGACGCCAGAAGGGGTCCCACTCCTCGTTACCAACCTGGCCAGAAGGTGTGGCTCTCGATGCGGGACATCCGTCTCAGACTGCCCTGTCGCAAGCTGAGTCCCCGGTACATAGGTTCATTCACCATAAAGAGGCAGCTCAACGAGGTCACCTACCTCCATTCACGGTATCGTATCTCACCTTCATTCCATGTCTTCTTGTTGAAGCCCCACACTGAACCCATGTCTTCTCCTTCCCTTCCACAGATCCTGGTGACGATGCGGTACCTCGTCCTCCTGACATCGCTGAAGAAGAGGCCATCTACCAGGTACGGGCAATCCTCGACTCACGACGACGGGGTCCCCAGCTTGAATACCTCGTCGACTGGGGAGATTATGGCCCAGAAGAACGTTCCTGGGTCAACCGTCACAACATCCTTGACCCCTCGCTTCTCACTCAATTCCACACTGAACATTCAGACCGCCCTGCTCCCCTGCATCCACCGTTTACCTGTGTTCATGCCTCTGTCTAATAAACATCTGTGTTCACTTACCCCTCTGCCTCCGTCTGTGTCCTGACAATAATTTGGGCTTTACCACAGTTTTTTTTTTTGTGTGTGTGTGTAAAACTGCTTAACAGTGTACATTTTGTAAATGAAATGAACTTAAATTTAAAGGTTGAAACACCTAGGATCAACACTAAGACTACTATAATGTTTAGCTATTACACAACCCGTGGCTTCCAAATGTTACCATGAGCCATAACAGTTGCCAAATTAAATCCAGACTGACAACATGCTTACTTATGCATTCTCTCACTAAAGGTAAATCAAATAATGCAGTGCAATTTTCATTATTTCATTCAGTTTATGACCTTTTTATTTACATTCCTTCATTTACATTGTGGCATTTCACAGCAAGACATGTTTATCTAAAATTTTGATTCTGAGGTATCAATGAAGCATCGCCGCTATACAAACAGAATTAGAAGGCATCCACCATGCTCAAGATTCGAAAATATAGCAAAGAATCAAATGATCAAAAAGGTATAAACAAGTAAAGAATTCAAATAAATGGTCATGAATTAACCAATCAGATTTGACACACATTCAACTGCATAGTGACAGAGTTCATACTTCCTTTTTAAATTTCAGAGCCATTTAAACCCCTTTCTCCACTAGGAAAACAAATAGGGTTTTATAGATGCATGACTTTTCAGATGTATTTGTAAGTGTAATGGCAAACAAAAACTTCTTGGTACACTGATCACAAATTTTAAAAAAAATTTAATTCCAGAGTGAATGTGGAGGTGATGGTGGAAATTCTAATTTTTTTTCGAAACATCTGGTCACACTCTGAACTTTGCTATTTCTTTTTCAGAATGAGTTTGCAAATGACGTTTCAGGTCTTTCTGATATGTAAAACTCTCTTCACAGCGAAGACATGTGAAAGGCTTCTCTCCAGTGTGAACTCTTATGTGAGTCTTAAGATTTCCTTTAAGTGTGAAACTCTTCCCACACTGAGGGCAGGTGAAAGGCTTCTCTCCAGTATGAACTCTTATGTGAATATCAAGGTTTGCTTTGTTTGTGCAACTCTTTCCACAGTGATGGCACATGAAAGGCTTCTCTCCAGTGTGAGTTAATATATGATTCTTAAGATGATTACTGTCTGTGAAACTTCTTTCACACTGATGACATTTAAAATGGTTCTCTCTTGAGTGAATCCTCATGTGGCGAGTAAGGTTTTCTTTACATCTGAAACATTTTCCACAATGACCACATGTGAAAGGCTTCTCTCCAGTGTGAATTCTCATGTGACTCTTAAGACTCTCTTTTTGTGTGAAGTTCTTCCCACATAGTTTGCAGGTGTAAGGGCTCTCTCCGGTGTGACTTCTCATGTGGGAATCAAGGGTTCCTTTACGTGTAAAACTCTTTCCACACTGAACACATATATACGGCTTCTCTCCAGTGTGAATTCTCATGTGTGTCTTAATATTTGCTTTTTGTGAGAAGCTCTTCCCACACATTTTACAGATGTAAGGGCTCTCTCCAGTGTGATTTCTCATGTGGGAATTAAGGCCTTTCTTCAGTGTAAAACTCTTTCCACACTGTGGGCATGTGTAAGGCTTCTCTCCGGTGTGAACTCTTATGTGAGTCTTTAGATTTCCTTTTCGATTGAAACTTTTTCCACACTGTTGGCAGGTGTAAGGCTTCTCTCCAGTGTGAATTCTCATGTGGACATTAAGGCTTCCTTTTTCATTAAAACTTTTTCCACACTGTTGGCAGGTGAAAGGGCATTCTCCAGTGTGAATTCTCATGTGGACTTGAAGGTTACCTATTCGATTAAAACTTTTTCCACACTGTTGGCAGGTGAAATAACTTCTAGTTGCTGTCTTTTGAGCTCTTTTTAGTGAGGTCTTTCCAGTCTGTAAGCGTTTAAAATATTTTTTTCCAGTTATGAAATCATGATGTTTTTCGTTCAGGTGTTTCTTTTTCATTTCATTCAGTTCTTGACTCTCCCCTTTCAGCAACTTCAACTCTAAGGCAAAAAAAGACAAATACAAGTTAACCCCAATTCAATAGCACACAAAGCAACAGATCTCAAAACATTTAGGCCTGGTTCAGGCCCACCACTGCGGAGGGTGGGGGGCAATTTGTGCCCCCCAGTTCTCTTAAACGTACGTGAATTATTTAAACCGTTAATAGATAATTAATTGGCAGAGCATTGCACCGCCTGTGCACAGCTAATCATAAGGTGTGTGTTCGACTTTGTCAGTTTCTGACTTGAACAGTGCGTGTTTGCGAATCGCTCCCGCTGTACTTTGTTGGCAGTCATCGCAGTTTCTCCAGGGCGGCTGCACAAGCTCTGATGACGACAGCTAATCCATGTGTTTCAAGTTTATTCTGACACATTCAGTTCTGCTAATGCTCACAAAATCGTGCTTTTACTAAAAACTCATGTAACATTAATGCTAGGCCTATTGCATATTGTCATAGGCCTAATTATGAAAATAAAACTGATAAATGAAAGTGACAATACCTCCAAAGAGGCACATTATTATCACTTTTCCAACATTTAATATTCTTAAAAGTAATGTAAATTATGTTTGCTACAATAGTTGTAGGTTTATTGGCCTTGATGAGTCGGAGACTGAGATTGTGTCCCAGAGGCATTAAATAATTTGTGAATATTTGTAAATATTCCTGGCTTAAACAGCTGGAAAATTGACTGTAATGCAGTTCTGTGGATGTTTTGCCCAGGCAGGGTTATTATAGTTAATTTACAAAAACTAAAACTATTAAAAACATTTATGCTAATCGAAATAACCCTGAAATATATATATATAAAAAAAAAAAAATTTATTGAAAAAAGTAAACTAAACAAAAATTAGAAATGTTGCCTTGTCAATATCATTTCGGGTTTTTTTTCCTGACTTTCAACTGACACGATCATCTTTTCATTAACCGACAAGGTTATATTAAATTAGAATTAAACGGAATTAGAATGGATGTCTGTGACCCATTAAAAAAATCCCAGGGGTTTAGCTTTAGCCTACATGAACAAATAAACAGAATAAACAACAGAAGATGAGAATTCATCATCACGCACCTGCAGCGCTTCTGGAGACAAAAATAGGATTAAATCATATAAAATGAATAAATAGCCTGTGTGTATACGCGAAATTTATTTCACTTAAATAATTAACATACAGTATTAACAAAATGAAAGGAAAAAAAATGCGACAAGTAATAGACTAGGCTATATCTATACGCTGAGTTTCGGTTCATTTTTGAGAAGCAAGTTCACGGAAAGGAAACCGAGACAGCAGAAAATTCTTTATTTTACAAGCAATGTTTTGTTTTTATTGTGAGTGTACAAAAATAATAGGCCTATTTAACCCTTCACAGATTCAAATGGTGTTAAATGTATTTTAAGATGTTTCTGCTTTTATAAGAAAATTCAAGTGATCGTTGCCGGCGCCTCGCACACACACAACATAACCTATCAGTTTTAGTAACTTGACATAACAGCCTGTTTATTGTCAAAATAACATACATTCAACCAAATATATAAAAAGTTACACTGCTCATTTTAAGTAGTTTGTGTACAATCAAAGCGTTTAAATAATAAATATAGTTTAGCATCCAAATACATCGTGAATATGGAAACATTTGGATTTGTGCTAAATTAGAGAGGTAGGTTATAACGCTGGTTTCTGTTTCAGTTTAGCTTTAAATGAATTTGTTTTGGCTTAACGTTTATATATATTATATTTTTCATACCTAAAATAGTGCAACTCTTCTTGGTTATGCCAAAACATGCATTTTAGTCTAGGACTAGCTTAAACCTTGTCTGTGAAACCGGGGGTTAGACATTTAAAGCATAAAAACTACAACATGTATGATATATCCAAGACTCACTAAGCTACTGAAAGAAGTGTGACCTGTAATCTCTGTTCCAATAAAATTCCAATATGGCAGTTATCAAGCCCCTTAAAAAAAAAAAAAAAACCTTCACCCAGAAGTACTGGTTATTTGTACAGGGTTGGGAGGCTAACTTTTAAAATGTATTTAAAATGTAAAATGAAGAGATGCTGTATAATGTAATCTGTAACATTTCATTAAGGTGAATAACATAATCTAAATACTTTGAAATACTTCTCCAAAATAGGCAGATTCCTTTTTTGTTGTTGTTGTTTAACAAGTATAAACAATTGAAGAAAACTGGCCAGTGATGCTTCTCAAGTAAGTTAATCTTGTTTTAATGTTTGTTTGTTTTTTTCTCTAATGTCTTGCTATTATGATTCTATTAGGACCAATTGTCATAATCAACTAGTAAGTATTGAGGAAGCCCTCTATAATTTATTCAGGTCCACCAAACCCCATTCAGATACATTTCTCAGGGATATATGTGGAGCCCATCAATAGGTTAATGCAACAAATAAACAGGCAAAATAAATATAACCAATAACCATTTATTACAAAATGACCAAGGTCCTCTCAAGAACAGCTTGTATTAGGATTGGTGCAAAACTGCTTATGACCATCACAGTTAAAACATGATGTGCTTCAATAAACTGAGCATTAAGACTCCCAGGATGATAAAAAGAGATGATTTGAAGTATGACATTGAGTGTCTGAATTTGTTTCAGACATTGAATATATATACACAAATAGAGTTTTTATGTCTTTAATAAATCTTTCCAACTGAAAGGACTAAATATTAAATTAAATAAATGGGGCTCAGCATTAGGTCTATTAACTATTGCACCAAAAACCTCCATAAATCTAGATCTCAATGGATGTACTGCTACATTGTTCTGTTCCATTCCAGTACCAAGCACTAGTGGATAATCACTGTGCCAGCTAGATAGGTTGAGAAAAATATAACAACAAAGGCACGTCATGACACAGACCGAGACGTGAGGATACAAACCACAGTAGCTTCTTTCGCTTTCTCACTTATGATAGGCCATCTTTTTGCGCTGTCCCGTGCAGCTTACCCGAGTTGCGAGTAATGCCCTCCCGAGCTGTGACGACGCGCTCTAAACTATCATCAGGACAGATATCTCTGATTTCCTTTCTTCACTAAGTGAGTGCATACTATTATATTTGATTGTTGTCGGCAATACCCTGTGCTTCACGGTACTATCTGGTGGCTGGTTTCGACTTTGATTAGGTAACGTTTCACAGAGAACATATATTATATATTCTTCCCGACGACGGACACGATAGATGCCCATCATGCTTAGGGATTCAGCATCTGAAGAAGGCTCTGACTGATCTGTGTTTGGATTGTAATACGCTACTGTTGTCAGAGAGACTGCTTCGTCTTGCTGAGTTAGATCCCAACTCGTCTGTTAGCCTTGTACAACAGCCGCGGCATGCTCAAAAGCATCACACGTCAGCAGCTGCTGGTGCTTCACAGCCACACATACGAAGAAGACATAAGTGGATGAGAGTGATTTCCAACCCCCACATGCTATAGATTTAGACATGTTCTCCATGAGCGTGTCTAATTCACATTTTCTTGATGAAGACTTGGTGGAACCTGCCAGGCAACCCACCCTCCCATATGTCTTCTCCAGTCTATCTGCTGCAATTGGTTCGAGCAGTAGGTCTGTACATTCATCGGGCACAGGCGCATCTTCTCCAGATATTTTATCTGTTCTGCAGATGGTGGTGGCTCATTTGGGTCTCAACAAACTGCCTGCCCAGCCTATTCAAAACTGTAGGTAGCCTATATAACTCGAGCAAAGAATACTATCTGCAAGCTGTTTCTTGCCTGTAATAACACAGTAGAGTCAGCGAAAGATGGCGCTTCTGTACCTCAGTTCTTAAAGACTGCTCTGTTGACTATGGGTCTTGTGACTCTGGAACTTGGGGACACTTTCAGTGACCCTTCTTACCGTCCGGTGCCAGGTATGGCTTGCTCAGGCAAGGTTACCTGAAAATTGTAAAAAGACTTTGAGAGAACTGCCAATTGTACCGGGACATCTTTTTGGCCCTAGTGTTTCTGAGGTATTAGAGAAGAGAATGAAGTTGTCAGAAGCCACACGACAACTAACTCAGGTCCTACGGGCTCCACTTTTTAGGATGCCATTGGCTCCAGCTCACCCACGCTACCTGGAGTCAGAACTAAGCTCTACAACACTTCCTACCAAATCTGATGGGTCATCATGTGCTTGTCCGGTCTGACAACAAGTCACCTGTCTTTCATTTGAATCATCAGGGCGGCACCAGGTCTTGTGTCTTTACAGCTAACTCGCAAGATCCTCACATAGTCTCAGGGCCTGGCAGGCTCCATTAAGGGCCATTCCTCTCCTGGGATTGGACAATCAAGTGACGGACACTCTGTCCAGAGACCTGCTGCTCCTGGGGGAATGGAGACTTCACCCAGATGTAGTACAGCTGATTTGGCAATGGTTTGGCAAGGCAGAGGTCAACCTGTCTGCCTCAGAAATGACCACTCATTGCTGCTGGTGGTTCACGAGCACCCAGACGTCCAGCCCATTGGGACAGGATGCCAAGCCCAAAAAGGCTGGTCGTCCATGTAAGACAAATGGACTAGAGGACAGAGTGATGCAGAGACTCTCAATGGGGAATTGCTTCAACAATGCAGCTGGAAATGCTCGCAAATTCAGTGCTCAGCATGGTTAGGATCTGTCTCGACATACAGTCTCTCACCATTGAGAATTTGTACTGAAATCCCACTCTGCAGTGACCAAGCCTCTTGTCAGGACAAAGGATCAAAAGGCTAGACCAGAGGTAGGCAAGTTCAGTCCTAGAGAAGCCACACGACAACTAACTCAGGTCCTACGGGCTCCACCTTTTAGGATGCCATTGGCTCCAGCTCACCCACGCTACCTGGAGTCAGAACTAAGCTCTACAACACTTCCTACCAAATCTGATGGGTCATCACTGTCCTGCAGAGTTCAGCTCTAACCCTGAAAAAAAAAAAAAAAAAAAAAAAAACCTCACCTGCCTATAGCCTTAGTAATCCTGAAGAGCTTGATTAGCTTGTTCAGGTGTGTTTGATTAAGTTTGGGGCTAAACTCTGCAGGACAGCAGCTCTCTAGGACCGAACTTGCCTACCCCTGCTGAGGATCATGTTCTGTGGACAGAGGAGAACTGGCTCAAAATTCACTTTAGTGATGAGAGCAAGATTAATTTATTTGGGTTTAACTGGAAACATTATGTTCAGCATCAAACTGGGGAAAGACTGGACCTTTTTTTCCATGACTAAGATGAAACGATGACACCAACATCATTAAACGATAATTGTTATCAACATGCTATGTTGTTGATGAAAAAACGAGACTGAAATGTGGTAAAAAAAAACAAAAAAAAAAAAAAAAAAACAACTTGACCAAAATCACTCTTTGTTTTTGTCAAATAAAGTAGGAGACAAAACATTACAGACTGTTTTTACAAGCTTTCATGCTTACAGTTGCCAGATTTCAAGTATTTAAATCCCCAATCAGAGCTTTTCTGTTAACCCTTTGAGCGGTACGGTCCCACATATGGGATTTAGAACGTTCAGCAACGTCACATTACTGCCAGATTTAAACTGCGCTTTCGCGCTTTGGCTGCCAGACGAACGTGCTCAGCTCTTGTCATATATTACAACTATACAGTGTTTTCAGCCACATAATTTTTTTTTAAGGTTTCAGACATTTAAATACGCATAAGCACCAGTAAAACAATATATTTAGAGTTTATAAAATACACACTGATGTCAGACATCAGCAAAAGCAGCAATACAAATTCAATCAAATATAATTTGCCGTCATTTATTCATATCAGACACACATAATGGGCTTAAGTAACTATAAAGTTTACTCTCTTATTCTTCCAGTTCACCAGCCACTTACTTGGATTAATTTCGAGAGAAACTGATGAATTCACGTGCTGTATCTTGATCTATAACGCGAGATGGGCGCGTCAGTCGGATTTAAAGATAATTTATAAAGGTTTTTAAACGACAAAAACCTCACTTACACATATTTGAGAATCGGAATGTCAGATAGTTGATGACATGGTAAGCAATTTTGTGAATATTTTAAATAAAAATGGAAAAACAAAATAATAGCGATCCATCTGTCATAGTGTTATTGTGGCTGCATTCTAAAATAATGGGCAAACATTCTAAAATAATGGTCGCCTTAAAAAAAAAAACTCACTCTGGCGGGTCAGTTAGAATATTTTAAACTCACGCTTGAAAGGGTTAAAAAAAACACGTTTTCTACCCCGTGTTTTACTTCATCTCTGCAATCTGGCAACCATGCATATGTGCTCTCTTTACACTTTGGAAGAAGCGCGGATTATCTGAAAACACAAACAAGTAAGCTGGGGCCTGTACCATGAAGCCGGATTAGCTGGCTAGCCAGGTAAGTTTCAGTTTAGCTTGCGCCAATCCTGGGTTTTAGGTACCATGAAAGTAACTTGGCTTTTAGCGGTGTTCATCACCACAGTAACTTACGCTCCACAGCTAACCTGCTCCAGGGCAGGTTATGTTCTGGTTTAGAGATCTCAAACCAAAAGAGTTTTGAATCGCACTGGCTCTCTCGCGAGAAGTGAATCATAGTTTCTCTCTGTCGCAAGGCATGTAATTGGCTGTTCACCACTGATGTCACTCATTCATGTGCATGCGCTCCACGGACTCAGGATCAAAGCCTGAGTTGACAAAGAAAGTTGATGATCAGCATCATGGTACCAACAAAGCCGGATTGGAGTGGTTTGGTTTTGTCAACTCAAAACTAATCCTATAACCCCGAGTTTGTTCAACTATCATCATGGTACAGGACCCTGGAGTTCAGCGATCTTCATTTGAGATTTTCTGCTTAAATACAAGTGTCACTCAGTCGGTCTGCGTCCTGTCACGAGGCGCTTGCGTTGTTTGCTGTGACTAAATCGGTGATCGGAGTGCAGGCTGATATCCAGCTAAGGAAAAGGGATATTGCACAAGTGCTACTGCTAAGAGTGCAATGTCAATACAGTCTGTTACCTTGATTCAAATTTCTCATAACCTATTTGAATTGGTCTAAAGAGAGAAAAATTATAATGACTATTTTGTCTAAAGACTACATATAAAATAGCTACCAAAATTAATGTTGGTAACTGCAGTTTGACTAAAAGTAATGACTAAAATTTTGACAAAAGTGCAATGACTTTTCATAAACTAAAACTAGACTAAAACTTTGAAAGATGAAAATGACTAAAATGTGAAAGCATTTTCATCTGAAGAAAATAAATCTAAATCAAATATGGCTGTCAAAATTAGTGATCTCAACATGTCTGTCCAGAGGCGACCCGCTCAATGTCAAATAAGACCACTTTAATTAGGACACTCATGACATTCTTAAATTATTCATTTATTAAAATGGAAACATTTTATAAAGGATCAAATGACTGAGTTCAGCTTTGAGAATGAAACCAACCTGTTTGTTCCTCAGTATCTTCTTGTTTCACTCTGAATGTTTCTTCAATCTTCATGTCTTCACTCTCCTCTTTAATAAACGCCATCTTGATAATAGTGTCACGTGGATCTCAGCTGCTTCACCAGGAGTTTTTCTCTGTTTGGACACTCTGTCATGTTTAAGATAAGAATAATTAACAAAAAGTAATAGATAGTTTCTTTCATTTTAGTTAGTTTTTATCACGCAGTCTATATGGCATTATATCAAGGCTATCTAATTTCAGAAAAGCACCATTATAGTAGTGATGGGCACTTTCGAAAACACTTTCATGAAGCTTTGAAACCTTTACGAAACTTTTGTTTCGATTTCAGTGGTTTGGAGTGTGTATCAAACTGCCAAAGTCATGCTATTTCACTATATGAGGCTTCATTATGTCATAACTGTTTTGAATTTTTTTTTTTTTTTTTTTTTTTGAGGGGGGGGGGGGGGTGCATGTCTTATTACCCTGTTTAGCTGAGACATCCATAGAACAAACAAAATAAAATAACACATTATACAGACACTTGATATTTAATGGTATTCGAAGATTATTTTGCATTTTATAGATTATACTTTCAATAAAACATTTGCAATGGGTTTGTAAAACCTGTTTTTATGCATGCTTGGCTTGAGTTTTTTTTTTTTTTTTTGACCAGCAGGAGTCTCCAGGTGAAAAAAATGCACCAAAATACATTTTATTTCAGTACATTTGCTTCCATAACATACTTAAAGTGCTTTATTTTCGCGCACTAATTTTGTACTTTATATACTAAAATGTATTCTTTAGAACTCCTTAAGATAATCTTACGAACATCTAAGTGTACTCAGTACTCAGCCCAGGTATTACCATCCCTTCTTATTTACAACATACCGCATTCGCGACAGAGGAAGCGAAATGAGACGTAAATTTTCTGTTACTCATGTGTGGATGCTCTTTACTCAAAAAAAAAAATATATATATCATATATATTTTCATTAATGATAAAGCATTACAACGTTACTTTCAACAACAATTCAGTTTGCAGTTACTGTAAAAAAAAAAATTATAAATTTGAATTAAGTTTTTACTAGTTTTGTTTGTATGATTTAAACACGTGAAATGCTTAATAACAAACCTTTCTCCTGCTGAACCACAACAAACGCAGGACCGAAGCGCAGCCTTATGACATCACACATACAGACCAAAATAAAAGTCATGTTCACACTCTGCCATCTAAAACAGTCAAAACTCTATAAATGTAAGAGAAATTCTGAATTTATTTCTGAAAATAATAAATGTAAAAAAAAAAAATTAGTTTGCATCACTGAATCATTATTTTCCTGTTTATCCCTGTAAAGCCTGTGTTTGTTTGTTTTTTGCTGTCCAGACTTTCAAAAACTCATCTGGATATGCAAAAAAAAAAAAAAAAAAAAATTATTCCTGGCATTCTGAACATAGCCTATATTATACTCTTGATGATTTAGTGTAACAAAGTGGCATTCAGGCAGGCAAAGGAGCAGGCTGGGAAGCAGATCCACATGCAGTTAGATTTATTAAAAGAGTCCACAAGGTCAGAGAACACAAAGTAGCTGGAGTAGACAAAGATAATTGTACGTACATACAAAGACTGACCCAAAAAAAAAAAAAAAAACTAGTGACAAGCAGAGCTATAAATGCTGAGTAGAACCAATGAACTAATGAATTACTATGAAAAATGATAAGGAGATGGATGTGGTCAAATGAGTGACCATGGCAACAAACAAGGGAACAGAGCAGCAGGGAAACTTGAGGTGAACAAAGCAACAATGGAAACACAGAACTTCACAATAAGAGTCCATGAAAACAGACACAGGGAACACAGGCTAGTGATGGGCAAATGAAGCCTCATTCACCCTCATTGTTCCAGGGGGAAACAACTCTGGCATTTAATGCCAGTATGAATATTAATATGATGTAATAGAAGAATAATGTACACATAGCCTATATGAATTGCATATACGGCAAATATTTTACTTTCCTTAAATAATTTGTATTCTTAATATTAGCCTTTTGTATGACTGGGTATTTAAAAATGTAATTGAATAAGTCTGAATGAAAACCTACTTGTAAAGTTAGATCTGGGGGTTTAAACTTTCCAACACGGAAAGTGAATCGCGCACGTGATTGGACAGAAAGTGAGGCTTCGTTTGTCATTGGTCACGTCATTTCTACATTACCAGCACAAGCTCCGAAGCCTCGGTTCAAATGTCACATCACTAACACAGGCAGAGATTGTGATATTTAGAGTTTAACTCATTCATAGCTGTGTTCTTTTGCCTTCATTACAGGATAAGAAAGCTCTTGGGTCTTTTCTTTTTCTCTCAGTTTTAATAACAAAATAAAGGCATAGAACCAGTTGTGCATCAGCTGACTGCAGTAAATGTGGTGTATTCAAATGACTTTGACACAGTCCTTTTATATTTACCCACTCAGTGCTGGGCAGTAATGCATTACTAGTAACGTGTTACAGTAATAATATCGTTTTTTTTCAGTAACTAGTAGTGTAACTAAAGAGACAAAAATCCATTTATCCCTAGATTAATTTGTGTAGTCTTCATAACTCATCCTTGCACATGACGTCACCATTGCAGCAAGCTAGCTTGGAATATGGAAAAGCTTACATTCAGAGTATGGAAATATTGACATTACTTTGATTTTGTCGGGAGAAAATCTGGCATTACATGGCTTGCCCATCCACATCCCTTTGATCCCGATATAAATAAAAACCCACCTACCAAAAATCTTTCTAGAAAACAAATTTTTACATATATTCTTTTGACAACATACATCATAAATTATAATCGTATTTAGGTAAAAGGTGAATTATTGCTACAACTTGCTACAGGATGTCATCCATATATATCTCTGCTGACAACGTAATGCTGAATGGTAGCAAAATCTTCCTAGTGGCGTAATGAACGTTGTGAGTCTGGCACTCTTCTCTTCCAAAGGGATCTGTCAGAAGCCACTCAACACATCCAGACTGGAGAACATAGTGCTTCCGGCTAGCCTGTGAAGAATATCATCCAGTGTTGAGAGATTGAATTTTTCTCTTTGCATATTCTCATTTAACCTTTTAAGGTCGACACAGATTCTTAATTTTCCTGATGGCTTCACCACTTAACCCATTCTGTTGGCTCTGTAACACTCTCAATCATACCTAAGTGTTCCATTCGTCTCAGCTCCTCCTCCACTTTTGGCATAAGAGGAATTGGAATACGACAAGGGGAAGTGATGCTATACGGCCGTGCATTCTCTTTTAGCTCCATCTTAACCGGTTCTCCTTTGAGAAGTCCAAGCTCTCCATAAACACTCACTTCCACTACATACCATATCAGACCTAGGTGGGCTCCAACTGCTCGACTTACCAAATTGTCTCCCCTTGACTTTACAACCGTAATTCTAAAATCGCAGTCCAGTTTTCCTGGCTCTTTTTTTTAACATAACACCAGCAGTAAAACAAAATAACTTACCTCAATATGTTTCTTTAGATTTGATGGCGAATTTTTGAAGGCACAAATGTCCTTGGGTGAGTGGGAGGCATTTCATTCTGTATGAATCTTTTTTTTAACGGCACTAAAGGAAAACAAATCATTAAGGTACGGCCACGGGTGCTCTTGATCTTGTGAATGAGCTTGGACCGTGCTTGCAGCTGAATCGTGTTCCTCCATTTTCTTCTAGCGATTGTTCATTTGTCTCAGGCACAGGTCAAGGTGCTGTGCGTTGTGGTAATTGATGAGACGTGACATCACTTTTTCATGGATCAATGACATGACCACTTATATTATGTTGTATGTTAAAACCAATCTCATTGGCGGAATAAATAACATTTAAATTAAACTGGGCGTAAGCATAATTCAGTTGGTTTGTTAGTAGTAGTAATGTAAGGTTATCTGAAAAAAATGCACCGAGTACTTTTCAAGTGTAAGTAAAATTTTAAGGAGTAAAAATAACTTTTTTTCTTTGAAAATGTAATTAGGTAAAGGTACAAGTATTCAGTTTAATACAGATCCCCAAAATAATACTTAAGAATAGTAATCAAGTATAATTATTCAAGTACTTTACACCCCTGATGTGCATGTATGAATATCTATATCTGCAATAGGATTTTTTTTATTAATGTTAGATAATTATGCATATGCTAAAATATTGGTTAAAGCTCTTATTATTGATTATCAGACCCTACAGACAAATTGCTCTTAGCTTCTAGTGACAGGGATAGTTCAATCTCCTCCCCAAGTTTTTCTCTCTTATTATAAATTATTTCTCCATTATTACTGTTTAGTCACTCACGTGAGATCCCAGCAATAGCAAACCATAACGAGACAATCAATTCCCAATGGATAAAATTAAGTACCTACTTTTGTTTTAGTTCGAGAAGCCATTTCACTCAGATATACTTCACAGTAAAGAAAAGACTATTGCTACTTTGTTTTCACTGTAACTTTAAAGTAGTCTGTGATTTTAGAGACAGGAGCATGTAAAGAGAATTTTTACTTTATTCAGTCGTTGTGACGTCATAAGTCTGCGTCGCGGTCCTGCGTCTGTTGTGATTCGGCTGAAGAAAGGTTTGTGTTTTTAAGCATTTAAGGTGTTTAAATAAATACAAATCGTTCAATTTAAGTTTTTAAGCGGTGCAAAATTAATTATTATGGAATGTAAGATTGCAATGCTTTATCTAACATTTGTGAACAGCGTTTTTTTGTGAGTAAAGCGCATCCGCACATGAGTAATTCATAAGGTGCGTCTCATTTCGCTCCATATACTTAGCTCCCTGTGCCAGGAATCACTCTACCTTAAACAGGAATTCGGGCACTGGCAATTAAAAATGGGAGAAACGTTGTTACTGTTTAACTGGTGTCCGTGTTCAGTTGCTTCTATTTCAGATGTGAACGATCGGCCGCATGTTCATCAATTTTGAAAAAACTGCGAAATATGTCCATTAAAATGAAACATTCAAACTATATGATGTTGGTATTATTTTAAATTTTTCTGATCGTTCATATAATACCAAAATCATGTAGTGAGAACGTTTAATTGTGATATCATTAAATGTAACGGCAGAAGTCTCATTTCTAGCAGCTGCAGAACCTAGTGATGGGGAGTCGACTTCAAAAGAGTCGATTCCTCGACTCTTATTTAGCCCTAGCGTAGGAGTCGGAAGGAATCGACTCCGTTGCTGTGTCGATCACACGTGCGTAAATAAGAGAACTGGAGCTGTCGGAGAAACAACGTCAGTCACATAGTTTTAAAGGATTAGTTCAAAATTTCCTGATAATTTACTCACCCCCATGTCATCCAAGATGTTTATGTCTTTCTTTCTTGGAAGTCAGTGGTGCCCCAGAACTGTTCAGTTTCCCACATTCTTTAAAATATCTTTCTTTGTGTTCAACAGAACAAAGACATTTATACAGGTTTGGAACAACCTGAGGGTGAGTGAATGATGACAGAATTTTAATTTTTAGGTGAACTATGTCTTTAAGAACAAATGGTGCAACCGAATAAAGTTACAAACTAGCTAGTAGTAGTTACTAAGCCTCTAGTGTGTACTTTACATTCCAATTTAAGTAAACTTAAAACCTACAAATAGTGGATACAACCCTAACCTGAAATTTAAATTCTGTAAAAATGTGGCTGACCACATGATTAAAATTTGAGCGGATACTTTACCAACCGGATTCTTCTTCAGAATAATGATGGAAATTGGCAACAAGTTTCATATGGCTCATGTTCAATGACATCTGTGGAATGCAGGTCAAGGTTTCCCAGGATTATCTTTGCTTGTGAGAGATTTAATCGAGTTGTCGCAGGACAATATATTGATGTTGAATCTGACCATAAACCTTTGATTAAGAATTGAAAGAATGATGATCAGATTGCAATTAGGAATGTTCATTTCTGTTTTTTTCCCTAACCGATCAACCAAAGTGTGTTAACTGTTAACCGACAAGATTGTTAAATTAGAATTAAATTAATTTAGAATTGATACGACCCATTGAAAATTACAAAATTTGTTTTCCAGTGGTTGTTTTACATGCGCAAATAGCAGCATAAACCACAGAACTTGAGGATTCATTGTCAAATCACACACATGCAGCGCTTTTGTAAATGAAAAAAAAAAAAACAGAATAAAATCATGTATATAAAAGGAATAAATACGTGAAATATATTTCACCTAATTAACAGATTAACAAAAGAAAAGAAAAAACAAGTAGTATATGCTGAGTTTCATTTCCATTTTTGTGATGCACTCCGAAATCAAGTTCACGGAAAGGAAACCGAGAGGCAGAAAGCACATCCTGTTTTTCTTTATTTTACAAAAGCACGTTTTGTTCATATTGTGAGTGCTTACAAATAAAAGTAAACCTTTTCGAATGATGCCTTGCTTTTATCTGTATGACCATAAATTAGTATTTTATGTTGTTTCCACTGTTACAAGGAAACAATTGAAGTGACTGTGCAGTAGGGCTGAAACGATTAGTTGACAATAAAAAATTGTCGACAAATATTTTTGTTGTCGAATAGTTTTTTTGATCTCATATGATATATTTGAAGGGCCTGCAATAACGCGGTTTGACCAGTGGGGCGCTGTAGCGCAATACTGTAATGCAGCCCTTCAGGATCGAATCCAATAGAAGAAGACACGGTGCTTCGGAGTTCATAGTGCAAACGAAGTCGAACCCGTAGAATGTGGGAGTTTAACATAGCATAAAACATAACATTTAGCATAACTACAAAAAAATGCTCCCATGCAGGGCCACCAACTCTCATTCAAACTCACTGTTCGCCACACGTCCATTTTCTCACGCAGCGAAAGATACATAGCGGAGCATAGAGGACACAGACAGCGCGCCGACAGATAAGACAGATCAGGTTACCTTTGATATAAAAAAACAAAGTCTTAACTTTTAAATTCTGTCAATTTTACTACGGGATTCAAACAATACATGTGGTTTTGGCGCTCTTTAATGTGGAGTGACAGATCACTGTAGCGCCTCGGGTCAAGCGGCACGATATTACATATACATATTTTTACTATTATTAAAAAGTTATTAAAATTCCCAGACTTAATAAAAACACAGTACGTCATTTTAACGGTATTTTTAACAAATTCATTAAAAATACACTTTCAAAAGCTGACGTGATTTCCTTGTTTTAATTATTAGTTAAAGTATAACTTAGTATTTTAACTAATTGCTAGTGGAATAATCGAACACAGCATACTGATTAACCAGTATAATAATCGATGATTAGTCGATTAATCGTTCCAATAATCAGTAGATTAATCGATTATCAAAATAATCGTTTGTTGCAGATCGCCTCGCGAGTGCACAACATATCAATTCTAGCATTGCTAACTTTACATCGCAGCCTGTTCATTGTCAGAATAAAATACAGTCAACCAAAATATAACAATTTGCACTACTCATTTTAAATAGTCGTATGTAGTATCTGTGGTGTTTAGCATGACCACTGCCCCACTGTGGTGTTATGCCAAGCACATAATTGCGCATATGATGGAGATTGTTTTATGTCGATACTGGAACATGAGTGAAGTACAAAACCTAGTTTACATAATAAATAATAGTTTAGCATCCAAATACATTGTGAATATGGAACCATTTGGATTTTTGCCGAATGAGGGAGGTAGGCTACGTGAGCCCAATGCTGGTTTCTGTTTCAGTTTCGCTTAAAATGAATTCTTACTGTCAGTTAACGTCAACCAGTTGTGTTAATTATGAGCATTCAATGTCATGCACTAACTGTAATTTATATACCAGGCAAATCAAAGGTTTAGTTCACCCAAAAATGAAATTTATTTAATTAATTACTCACCCTAATGTCATTCCAAACCCGAAAGACATCTTCGGAACAAAAAAAAAATACGATTTTTTGATGAAATCCGAGAGCTTTCTGACCTCCCTATAGACAGCAACGTCATAACCAATTTAAAGGCCCAGAAAGGTATTAAAGACATTGTTAAAATAGTCCATGTGACAGTATTTCCAGAGAATACTTTTTGCAGTCGAAGTTACAACTTGACATGGACACCAGTTAAATCAAAACACCAAAGCTTTTTAAATCAATTGAGTGAATTGCTTGGCAAAATGAATCACTGTTTCAAAGTGCTTTGCAAAATGCAACACACTGATGACACAAGCTACTTGAAATGTTTTTAATGCAACTTTTACAATGTGTGATTACAATGAAATTGCAAATGTTTTCATGAAAATGTAATCTTATAAATGTATCTGCAAATCATCAAATACTAATTTAAATAAATATGAAGTGTCTGTATAATTTGTCGTCTTGTATTAATATGAAGTGCTAGTTTTTTTGGGAGGGCTTGGATAATCATGGATGAGACTGACTTGCCAGTGCTCTGACTACAGAATTAGGAGCTGCTTGAGATGCACCAATATATTTAGTTTGGATTTATTTTTCTTTCTGTTAATTATTCTCATCTTAAACATGACAGAGTGTCCAAACACAAAGAAGAACTCCTGGTGAGAAACTGAGATCCACATGACACACTATTATCAAGATGGCGTTTATTAAAGAAGAGAGTGAAGACATGAGGATTGAAGAAACATTCAGAGTGAAACAAGAAGATACTGAGGAACAAACAGGTTGGTTTCATTCTCAAAGCTGAACTCAGTCATTTGAACCTTATTAAAATGTTTCCCAAATGAATTATATTTTTGAAGAATGTCTTATGAGTGGTAATGAAAGTGGTGGTAATTAAAGTAGGGGGCAGTCGTGGCCTAATGGTTAGAAAGATTGTGGGTTCGAGTCTCAGTACCGGCAGGAATTGTCGATGGGGGGAGTGAATGTACAGCGCTCTCTTCCACCCTCAATAGAGACCCTTGGTGAGACCCTTGAGCAAGACGCCGAGTCCCCAACTGCTCCCCGGGTGTCGCAGCAAAAAAAAAAAAAAAAAATGCTCCGTGTGTTCATGTGTGTATGTGTGTGTTTGTTCACTGCTGTGTTTGTGTACTTTGTGCACAAATTCATACTTGGCTACATGTAACAAAATCTTGAGGTTTTACATTTTGTATTTTTTTCCTAATTCCCATTATTTCCTATGTTGGTCATTTTTGACTGTGAAGAATCCAAGTGTGACTTTTTTTTCGACCTGTTAACATATCCGAATCATGTCTGTGTTTGCATAGCTAATGCGACAAAAGTCACCAAGTGTCACCCATTCCGATGAAGCAAAAAAAATACAAAACAAATATTAATGTAATGCTTATTACATTATGTGCAGTTTTTACATTATGTGCAGTTATTACGTAATGAGTTGCTGCACTGTCAAAGTACCACAAGCTGATGACGCAGCTGTTTTACGCTTTGTCGGATTCACAGATGAGATGTTTATTCTGACACCTTAATTTTTGTTAATGCTTACAATTCCAAGGTTTTTTTTTTAATAACAGTAATACAATAGTACCAGTAAAACTATTTTCATGTAATCTTAATGTTAAATTTATCAAAATAAAGAATAAAGAATATAGAATATTGGTATTTGAACTGTATAGGCTTATGTTGAACTTTAATCTTGCACATACAGGTGCTGTATTAAGCAAAATATACACTTCTGAATGAAAAGTGTTACTGTTGATACATGAAAATGTCTGTATTTGAGAAATATTGCATCTAATTCACTTCATCTGTGATAAAATACACAAACACAGCATGAGCATCGCTACAGCAAGCAGAAAATGTCCGACTCCTTCCTAGACCACGGCAAAATCTCATAGATCGGTTAAATCCGCCCGGTTAAATCTGGTACCTTGTTGCGTTGGCCATTACTAAAGTAAGTGGATCTTTTCTTCCCCTTCTTAAGGCTGCATACTGATTGTGCCCAAAGAGAGTTCTGAGGTCAGCCGGGATCTTACAACTGTCTTACAGTCACTGACCAAAGCCAATTTTGAACCTTTGAAACAAGACAATCTCAAGTCCCTGACATGCATGGGCCAAAACCTGAAACAACAGAACTATTCTACAATTCTAGTATTCATATGTCTGTCTGTGTGTGTGTGTGTGCCATCTGTCTGTCTGTATGTCTGCATTTAAAGGTGCAATACGTAAGATTTCTGTCTGCTAGAGGCCTATTCAAAACAAAGAATCTTGGGACATGTGGTCTTCACCTCACAGCCGGTGGAAACAATCGGGATAGAACTCAGGAAGAAATCATGTTCATGGATGCGATTATTAACGTTACTGTAGTATGAAGCAGAGCAGGACCAAGTGTTGTGGGAACTGAACGAGGCCGCTAGAGCGATTGCACAACACATGCCTCACGAGCAGCGGAACTTTTATTATGACACAGTCGCCGGCGCCGCTTCCGCTTTTCCGGTCATGAGTATGAGGTAACGTAGCTCTGTTTATCATATTAGATACATTTGAGAGAGTTGAAAATGATGTTATAACGTTACTCTGTGCGTTCGCTTGGTGGCTGCTGTGAGACACTTGTTTGAGACACACTGCAGTAAGCTAGATCGATTTTAAAATATCATATTAAATGTTGGATGGCTTGTGTTGATAAATGGCATGCAATTAATTTTAAAACGTATTGTATGAAAATTCTGTATTACTGTTACTAAAAATAAAGCTGCATCTGATTATGCTATGTTAGCTACTTGACAAAATAATGTTTTTCTCTGAGGCATGGTAAAGCATGGAAAATTAGATTTAAACAATAAGACTAAACGTGTTGAGCTATATAACAATTTGTTTTCTGTCTATAAACATAACCAAACAGTTGTTCCCTTGCCTATTAAAAAGTAATATATTAAAGCGTCTTTGGTGTCTATGGTTTTTACTAAATAAATCTGGAAACCGAGGGTAACGCGGGTATGACGCAATTGACAGGCGACTCCTCACACATCCCGGAGCCTTGGTTAAAATTGCAATTTTCTCACGATTTACAAATAGTAGGAAACATTTGGGATATTGTAAGTACTCAAGTGAACAAAATATATAACACTGGCCTAGTGGTTTTTGGATATTTTACTGCAAAAATCTTACATATTTCACCTTTAATGTTGGGGGAGTAAAAGCTTCATCAACAGGTCACTTTTCTCAGCAACTCGGTCTATGACTGTCATTGTCAAGGGACATGAGAATATCTTTCTTTGTGGCCATGATGATGAATGCTCTGTTTTCTAACTCAGTAGCTGTCAAATGTGAGGCGACACATCAGAACCATTGGCTCAGGAGCAACTGCTCCTGTCTCCCCCTCATCAGGCTCAAGATTAGGGCAAGAGTTGCACTGCTGCTGGCAGACCTATTGCCAAAAATCTATTATTTTTTTGTAGGGCTGGGACGATACATCGATTCTCGATCGATACAATGCATCTGAATCGATTCTGATTCAGTTTTAACAGCAGATGGCGCTCTAGGCTAGTTTTTAACTGCACGCTCAAATTCTGACGAAGACTGCTGGACAGCGCTCGAGCGTTCGGTTGAGTCATGTAAGTGGTTAAATATACTTGCACCTCGGCTCAGAATGCTTTTGTAATTTACTTCAACCTTTTTGAACTTTATAAATGATTATTTAAGGTTTAAGTGGTGTGTGTAAAGGAACTGGAAGCAGGCAGTGTACAAGTGTTTCTAAAGCACGTAAAGTAGTGCCATCTGCTGTTAAAAAACTAAGCTCAGAATCGATTCGAGAGAGAATCGCGATACATCTGTCTCTAAGGACTTTGCTTGTTTTTCTTTTAGCTTCTCCCAACTGCCTTTATCTTTACGTTTTTTTGCTTGTCATCACGAGCCCACTCTCCTTTGCATCAGTTCTGGTTTATTATAAGCAAAAAAGATTGCATTAGCGCCCCCTTTTGTTGGCCGTCAACATCACTTAATCTGACACTTTTTCTTTGATGATGAACCAGCCAGGCCGACGGCCGTTGGACTGGCGGCTGTTCTGGACTTCTCCAGAAAGTCCAAATAGCCAGTCCGTCCTTGATTATATGTCATATTATACATTTTTGCATTCTGCTCTTTTTGTGTATTTTAGTACATACAATAATACAGTTTAATTACCATTGGTTTTGTGATGTTATTTGCCATAAATGCGATACATTGACTGCTGTAATATCGTGAGATAGTAGCAGCTGTTTGTAGTTGTGGTGGGGCCTATTTGGGGGGAAATCCAGGGCCGTTTTTTACTCCTAGTCCGTCCCTGCTGACTTGGAAGACATGATTTCTTCTGGCAATTTGTTCAGCTAAATGTGACTGTTGATGAGGATTATAGGAAACACCTCTTTTTCTATAAGTTTCCATGGTTTATGTTTGCTCTGATGCTGTAATGCTTTTCTGTTGATTTTGAGGACTGTTGCTTTGTGCCATTAAACTGTATTTGTCTTTTTGCTTTAGACCTGATAGTACTGAAGGAAGAAAGTCAAGAACTGAGGGAAGAAAAAGATCAGTATGAGAAACATCATGATTTCATAACTGGAGAAAAATCCACACAGACTAAAAAGACTTCCTCACGAAAAAGAGCTCAAAAGACTGATGAACCTAACAGTTGTTTTACCTGCAATCAATGTGGAAAGAGTTTCAATCAAAAACAAAACCTTGAAGTCCACATGAGAATTCACACTGGAGAGAAGCCTTTCAGCTGCCAACAGTGTGGAAAACGTTTCACTCAAAAAGGAAACCTTAAAAGCCACTTAAGAATTCACACTGGAGAGAAGCCTTACACCTGCCAACAGTGCGGAAAGAGCTTCACAGCAGAACCAAACCTAAGGTATCACATGAACATTCACAATGGCGTAAAGCCGTTCACATGTGATCAGTGTGGAAAGAGTTTTACACGTAAGGTAACCCTTAATTACCACATGAGAATTCACTCAAGAGAGAACGTTTTAATATGTCATCATTGTGGAAAGTGTTTCAGTCATAAAGTAAGCCTCAAGACTCATATGAGACTTCACACGGGAGAGAAACCTTACACATGCCTTCATTGCGGAATGAGTTTCACTTTTAAAGCATCACTTGATTCCCATGTGGGAAGTCACACTGGACAGAGCCCTTTCAGCTGCAAAGTGTGTGGGAAGAGCTTCTCACTAAAAGGAAATCTTAAGACTCACATGAGAATTCACACTGGAGAGAAGCCTTTCATATGTGTTCAGTGTGGAAAACGTTTCACACGTAAAGTAACCTTAAATTGCCACATGAAGATTCACTCAAGAGAAGACTGTTATATATGTCATCAGTGTGGAAAGAGTTTCCCAGATATGAAATGCCTTAATAGGCATGTGATAATTCACTCTGGAGAGAAGCCTTTCAAATGCCAGCAGTGTGGAAGGGGTTTCAAATTCAATAAAAATCTTAAGGCTCACGTGAGAATTCACAGCAGAGAGAAGCCTTTCAAATGCCATTCCTGTGAAAAGAGTTTCAGTCATAAAGTAAGTCTTAAGACTCACATGAGACTTCACACTGGAGAGAAGCCTTATACATGCCCTCAGTGCGGAAAGAGTTTCACATATACTGCAACCCTTAATGCCCATGTGAGAAGTCACACTGGAGAGAGGCCGTTCATATGTGGTCAGTGTGGAAAGAGTTTCACACGTAAAGGAAACCTTAATTACCACATGAAGATTCACTCAAGAGAGAACTGTTTTATATGTCAGCAGTGTGGAATGAGTTTTACAGACAGGAATCACCTTAAGAATCATGTAATAACTCACACCGGAGAGAAGCCTTTTATGTGCCATCACTGTGGAAAGAGTTGCACAAACAAAGCAAATCTCGAGGTTCACGTAAGGGTTCACACTGGAGAGAAGCCTTTCACCTGTCCTCAGTGTGGGAAGAGTTTCACACTTAAAGGAAATCTTAAGACTCACATAAGAGTTCACACTGGAGAAAAGCCTTTCACATGTCTTGAGTGTGAAAAGAGTTTCACATATCAAAAAGACCTGAAACGTCATTTGCAAACACATTCCGGAAAGAAATTGCAGTGTTGTGAATGTGGCAAGACATTTGGAAAAAGTAGCAATTTCGACAGTCACCTGCGCATTCACTCTGGAGGAAGGAGATTTAATTGTGTTCAGTGTAATAAAAAGTTTCTTTTGCCATCACACTTACAGATTCACCTGAAAAGTCATGCATATGTGAGACCCTATTTGTGTCCCCTGTGTGGAAAGAGTTTTAAATGGCCCAGCAATTTAAAATGGCACCAGAAAATACGGATCTGTGTGAAATTAAGTCTATGTTCACCCCGTAGCAGAATGTAGGGCAAATCTCATTATCCACATTCATGACTATTTGCATCCTTCACCTCTGTATACGTTGCCTTGAGGCTTTTTATTTTCTTTTATCATGTACATATGAACTTTTGCAGCCACACCTTACCATCTCTTTTTCTATAGTTTAGAATATTGTGTGGTTGCGGTAGACGCCCTCTAATTGAGACTTCGCTCCGTTCCATATATTGATATTTCAGAATCAAAATATTAAACTTTTTTCTTGCTGTGAATTGCCACAATATAAAGGAAAGACTGTAAACAAAAGAACATGGAATAATGAACTGCATTATTTTAGTCATCTTAAATGAGAGAATGTACAGGCATATGTTGTCAGTCTGGAATTTAACATGGATATTGTTCGGGCTCATCTGGTGACACTGGAAGCTAGTTCCAGCTGTGAGTTGTGTAATTGCTAAACATCTCTCACTTCTGATCCTAGGTGTTTCTTAGCTGATTAATTAGTCAAGTTTATTTCATTTACATAATGCACACTGATAACACAGCTTTACAAAAAAATTGCTGTAAAGGCCAAAGTATGTATCAGATTTAAAGCAAATGTTTAGAGTATCTGTACAGCCAAACTAATGGCCTTTTAAAGTATACTCCATTTGAAAGCATGCGTGAACACAGGCAGTCAACACATGGACACTAGAAAATTTTATCTTTGTCCACTGTCTGCACTGTTTCTCTTTAGAAGTTATAAGTGAGAAAATGTCTTTGTACTTGTTTAAACTAGTGCTCATCAACGTAGGCATCTATTGCGTCTCCAGTAGTTTGTTGTTGTTGTTCCATCTATTCGGTTTCTTTTTTGAATGTAAAACAATGGCCTGGGCCACCTTGCCACCCTGTGAACAAACTACACTATAAAATAAATAAATAAATTGTAAAAAAAAAAAAAAAAAAAGGTCAAATGACTGCCAAACAAACAAAACGTAAAATTAAAGTTAAAATATACTAATTACAGAAATACAGAAATTTTTATTAAACGTTTTACAGAAAAACAGTTATTTTACAGGTATTTCCTGAATTATGATCAAACGCTTTCACTGTAAAATGGAAATCACTTGCAGTTAACCATTAGCTAGTAATAGCACACATGCATGCTAATGTATATAGACATCACTGTGTTAGTGGCTACACAGAAAGCAAAATATTGTCAATGTTTTCTAGCCCATCCTGGACTGAAGCACAGGCTCTACTCTTCACCACAATGGTGACCAACAAAACTCAGCAACAGAAACCCTTTAAATCCCAACAGAACATTAAACACTAACAGATCTCTCAAGATCTCAGCATCTTCACTTATTACAATCCAGTTTGACTTTCTTTCACACAAAAGTTCTCAATGACAATTAACAGAGGTTTAGATGTTGATGTTTTATTGAAAATAATAAGTTTGGAGCCACCATTATGGTGATCAGTGTTTGCTTTAGTTTTTCTTTGGCTGCTGTATATCAAAAGCACATTTGGTATGGCAAAAGAAAATGTGATCAGATGAAGTTGGCTACTTATTGGTGATGATATAGTCACCATGAAGTGGACTGGACTTGTTCAGAGTCTAATATATGATTAAATTATTTCATATCATTGTTAGTCATTAATTTCACATTGTTAACCATAGCCCTATAATACTAATGCAAAAAATCCTGCAGTTCTTTGATTTTTTTCAAAGATTTTATTATGCAGAAAATATTTTTTTCAGGATCATGTAGACCAGGGGTGGCCAGACTCGGTCCTGGAGTGTCACTGTCCTGCAAAGTTTAGCTCCAACTTGCCTCAACACACCTGACTGGAAGTTTCTAGTATGCCTAGTAGACCTTGATTAGCTGGTTCAGGTGTGTTTAATTGGGGTTGTTCCTGAACTCTGTGGATGGTGGCCCTCCAGGAGCAGGATTGGACACTCCTGATGTAGACACACAGACATCAAGAATCAGTGTATGAATCTCAACATTGGTGACAAAAAAGCTTTTTGTTGATTGTCACCATTGTTGAGATTCATATGCTGTTTCTTGATGTCTCTGTGCATCTAAAATACACAGCTAAAAACATTTTCTTTATAAAGACTTAAAAAAAAACAAAAAAAAAGCAGAATATCTGATTGCCATAACACTGAAGCCATAATATCACAAGGCTGTTGTAAATAATGTGAAATTAACAACTAATATACTTTAGGTGATATCAGTGAATCAGGCCACTACATGATGACAATATCATCACAAATAAGTAGCCAACTTCATCTGATCAGATTTTCTCTTGCATTTTAGAAACACACAATTACAGCAAACAGAGAAAAAAATAATGTTAAAAGGTGAAGGGTCAAGAGCCCAGCTAAAGCAAACACTGATCACAATAACGGCGATCTAGACCATCTAAAACTTTTTTAATTCTCAATAACAACTTTGGTATTAAATAAATAAAGTCAAACTGGATTGTAATAAGTGAAGATGCTGAGCAAAAAACATTATTTATTTGTAAAATATACACTGATGTCTATGGATGCAGCAATAATCCTTTAAAATTTAATTTGACAACGTGTTTTATTGACATCCCATATATACACATTGTGTAGGTAACTATAAAGTTTATTTTAATCTTAGAATATTGTAGGTACAAAATGAATAGTGCCCCAAAGTTGTCGAATATCTTAGTTTTGAATATGTCACACAGCCATAGGTGATTCGTGCAGAACCATTGTTTGCCTTGCAGTGTCAGTGCTTGTATGCTTTAAATTAGTTTGTTTCTATAACCTACAAAATGCATGGAAGACTGAAACAATGCAGGACGTATAGTCCCTAATAGTCATTAATAATGTATGTTCTCACTTCAATAATTCAAAAGTATAAATGGATATGATGACACTGCAGTAATTATTACTGTGAAAGCTAAAGTAAAGTTTTATTGTAGTGAGAATAAAAAGCTTGAGTGAGAAAAAAGCTGCTGCATCGGCAGATATGCATATATCCGCACAATGATGACATAGACAGAAGGGATAGGACAAAACACCCCCCATAACAGCATATCTATCACCAAGACATATCTACTGTCTTTTTCTTTTCTTTTTCTTTTTTTCTTTTCATGGGGCCGCATGTTTTACTATCTATGTGTGCCTTGGCTACTTTGCCAACCGGTTTAATACTAGTGACCTAAGGCTATGTGTGCCTGGGCTACCTTGCAGACCGATTTATGTTATGTGTTCTCGTGAACAATAGATATAACGTTGCAAGCTGATAGAGATAAGAAACCCAGCAACCACCTGAGCAAGTATCATCAATTAAGTCATTTGATAATGATTGCATAACCCTTATATTCTTATTTGATAAATGAAAAGCCATTAGGAGCTATAATGAATGACAGGTATGACATGCTCTGATGCTGCATCAACATGTTAAGCATAGCTAATGAAAACATATACCCTTGAAATAAAAAAACATGTAATTATTTTATGCAGATAAACAACCCTGTTGAATGTGAATGCTTATTTTACTTTAACCTTGTTATAGTTTAGACAGCGTATACTCACAGAGATACAGTAGACCATTTGCTGCTGCATAGACAAACTATAACACTCCAGCTTATGCTTATGCGTAAATCACTCCACAAGACTATAAATATGTTTAGTTTAACTTAGTGTAACTGTATTGATTGTTTTTTAGCGTGACTCAGACACACATATTTAGCATAGCTAATAAAAACATGCTCTGGAAATAAACGAATGCGTCATTAAAGTTATACCGCTAAAGATGGTGAACGCCATTTAAAACACAAATGCTTATATCACTTTAACTGTTTTCATATTGATGCTTAACAGCATATAAAATAGCAATGACATACAATAGACCGCTGCTGCTGCATAAAAACATGCAGTAAACACTGCTGCTTATGCTTCAGTAATTCACTCTTGCAACTGTTGACATTACGCTAGTTTAAAAATTTATAACATAAAGCTAGTTTAAAACTTTTTTGATTGCTCAAATCAAAGATTGCTCCATTTAGGAATTAATAGCCGGACGACACAATATGCGCAGAGAATAAAACATTTATTCACTTATCTTAGATGTTGATTCCAAATGCGTTCTGAAAGTGCGCTGCAGACTGCTAACAGCAACAAAACCGGTATTTGTTTGAATGCTGAGCCGCAGCTTATTGGCCGCTGATACAAAAGCAACCAATCAGCTGTGCTATGTAGATAATGACATGATTGCTACCAAATGAGTTAAAGATCTATCAGCCTGCGCCATCTAGGGTTTCATGCCAGAACTAGGTAATTATTTTTATTTGGGGGTTAGTTTTTTCCGCGTAAAACACAAACAGTCCTGCTGTCACACCCCATCCCCCCGTAGTGGTGCCCCCTCAAAAATACTATGTGCATGATACCCCTGGCTGCAAGTGATTTGACCGTTTTTTTTGTTTGTTTTTTTTACAGTGAATGTGTTTGATTGCAATAATTCAGGAAATACCTGTAAAATAACATTGTTTTTTCAGTAAAATGTTTAATGAAAATTTCTTTAAAAGTTTTTGCTCTTTGTTTAAATTAGGATATTTTACCTAAATTTTACAGTTTTTGTTTGGCAGCCATTGCTGCCAGTCATTCGACTGTTTTTTTTTTCTTTCTTTCTTTTCTTTTCTTTTTTTTTTTTTTTATGATTTTCTTTCTTTTTTTTTTTATAGTGTGAGCAATGGTGCCAACAGTCCCTTTGCACCATCTGGTGGTGATTTTGTGAATTATTATCGACATTATTTTTGTAGTTTTACATACATTTTACATACATACATTCTGTATAAAAATGAGAATTACTGTAATTTGTCATTAATGGCATAATACTGAAAATAACAGCCGAGTTATTAATTTTACAGATATTGTTTGTAATTTTACAATTTTGAGTACAAATTCAAAATAAAAGAAAACTACTGTAAAAGAAAAAAGAAAAGAGTTATTTTCTGTAAGATTTGGATTTTTTTACAGTGTAGTGTCCAAGTGCTAATAAATTCAAGATGCATGTGCATGAGCTGAGCGCACAGATTATGTACGGTTACAAAAATGTTGGCTTTGCTGACAATGAAATTTATGTCATGCACTAGATGCTTAAGTATAGTGAACTGATTTCACCAAGTACATGTTGCTGGATCAACATTCCAATCAACCAATCAGATTTGAGGGACAAGTTTGCAGTTTAGGCTTACAACCAGTAGGTGCGTCTACATCAATATTATTCTCTTATCATTTCCCTCTGATTTTAGTGATAACTTATGAGTAGGGGTTAGGTTTAGGGGTAAGGATAGGGTTAGGACAAAATTTTGGACAAGAATGTTGTTCCAGGATCAACCAAAATATGTTGATCCAGGAACATGTCTTACTTGGCAAAATGACGGTGACCCCTTGCGTACACCTACAAACTGAAGTATAATGTGGAATAACAGTTGCAGAATGCATGTTTTTTCATGTGATGGCACGCAATTCATCGCGCATAAGTGATTTCTGCAGGCACTTCCTTAGAATTTAAATACATTTGTTGTGCTTTACACCAGGGGTTCTCAAAGTTTTTGGGGCCAGGGACCAATTACAGGGTAAAACCTTTTCCAAGGACCCCCTTATAATTATAACAGTGATTAAGCCCAAAGTTAATGTGGGTTAGAACTGTCAAATTAAAATTAGAATTTAGAATATTAGTTGAATTTAAAATAAAAATCCACATTCGAATGCAAGACGGTGCATTTGAATTTTAGGTGTGCGTCAGGCAGCTTTATCAGTGGTGCACAAGATGCGATTGCGATTTTTGTTAGCCTATCCAGTTGAACCCACTAGATGCAGCACTGCTGCATTGGTCATTCAAAACATTGCAGAAATAGAGAAGCTCAGTGTGGAGAAGATCTTGGTTACATCAAAACCGGAACTAAGCTGTTCACACAGTACGCATTTTCTGCACCGCTCTTCCATTGATGCTGTTTTGTTCATAATTGATCATGCAATTTACGAAATTATATTTAATTTTTATAAACGTTTAAACATTCTTTTGTTTTTTTTTACAGACAATCACGTCATTTTGTATCTTTGAATAAACAGTTTAATGCAGTGCATTAACATTTTGCTCATTTTGCCCTCTTGTGGACTCAGGAGACTTAAATAAAATTATGTCTTTATATAATTCATATATTAGTAATATTTAAGGGAAAGTTTCAAATTTAGATTTTCAGCCATTTTGCCAGTTTAAATGATTATTAAATAGCAAGCACAAAGTATGTAAAAGTGGTAGCCCTTCTGGCACAATCAGTGTCTGAATTCACTCATTCGTTTTCATTCACTTCTTCCAGTGGACTATAATAGTGTAGGGTATAGTGAATGAGGGTATAGGGGGCGATTTCGAACACAGCATGTGTTGTTCATCACAGGTAGTTTACAATGTGTGCATAATTATTAGGGAAGTCAATATTCTGGTCAAATATTTTTAAGAATTCCAAATCACATAAGTCTTAATTTTAATAATTACACTGAACAAAATTACAAATGCAACACTTTTGTTTTTGCCCCCATTTTTCATGAGCTGAACTCAAAGATCTAAGACTTTTTCTATGCACAAAAGGCCTATTTCTCTCAAATATTGTTCACAAATCTGTCTAAATCGGTGTTAGTGAGCACTTCTCCTTTACCGAGATAATCCATCCACCTCACAGGTGTGGCTTATCAAGATGCTGATTAGACAGCATTATTATTGCGCAGGTGTGCCTTAGGCATTTTTTTTCCCCCTCTATATAATGGAAGTTAAGTTAAATGTAAAAGAATAACCAAACATTTTCAGTTACCAGCATTCTTCAAAATATCTTCTTTGCAGAAGAAATAAAGTCATAGGTTTGGAAAGACATGAGGGAGTGTAAATCATGACAGAATTTTCATTTCTGGATGAACTATTACTTGAAGTCTAATTGAGCATCTGAGCAAATTACAGTTGTTACAGTTGCGATTCTTTGATTAACCTTAAAAAAATGTTTTCAGAAAACGCTTTCATTGGTGAATCCAAGGAGTGAAGTGCATCTAGTTTGGGATTAATGCTGGTTAAATGGTATCTCAACTTCACTAGTTACACATTAAACGCCCAATTTTCGCTTCAAGTAGATTTGCAAATCGAGGCTATTCGCTGTTTTACATGAGAGATTCTATGTGTAAAATAAACAAAATTTAATTTTTGACTGTGGCAGGCAAAGCCTTAAAATGTGTTTTGATAAACCAGGATGTATCCATGTCTGTGATGTGTCTGGTTACCTGGATGACCATGCAGACAACTGATCAGTGGTCTTGACAGATTTGTAAAAATACTTAAAGGAATGACATAACATTTGTGACCCTGGACCACAAAACCAGTTACAAGTATACGGGTATATTTGTAGCAATAGCCAACAATACATTGTATGGGTAAAATTATATATATCAACTATAAATAAATCATAAATATATCAACTATATTATCAACTGGTCTCACATGCATATAGGGAATTTATTTTAATCTCAGGGGTATACTTGGTGTTTTCCTGCTCTCAAAAAACGTCATTTGCCTCTCTGGTAATTATTTCCAAAAAAAAAAAAAAGGAGAAAAAAGAAAGAAAGAAAAAAAAAAGTACACAAATTTTATTTTGAATTTTATACAACATCCTGTATTGTATTCTGTTTTTATTTATGCCTTTGTAGAACTTCAGCAGTATTGAAATTTGAATGTTGGTACGAAAAAAAATGAACATACTATTTTAAACAGATAACCTAAAGAAGTCAAACCGCAAAAAAAAAGAAAAGACTGATCAGTTTTGTTTGTTTGTTTTAGTTCAGTGTGGAATTATGTTACTCAGCATTGTGTTTTGGTATATATAAATACCAGTATATTTATTGCCAAAAATCAGGATATTAAAAAGATCATGTTCCATAAAGATATTTTGTAAATTTCCTACCATTAATATATCTAAAAATTATTTTTATGAGTGGATATGCATTGCTAAGGACTTCATTAGGACAACTTTAAAGACGATTTTCTCAATATTTTGATTTTTTTTACACCCTCAGATTCCAGATTTTCAAATAGTTGTATCTCGGCCACATATTGTCCTATCCTAAAAAAACACATACATCAATGGAAAGCTTATTTAAAAAAATTGACCCTTATGACTGGTTTTATGGTCCAGGGTCACATTTAATATTTCCCTGTTCTCCAGTTTTTGCAGTTAGGACAAAGTTTTGATCTTCAAGATCGACATAACATCCAAAGAAATTTGATATTTACAGTAATATGGAGAAAACACACAATCCAGTATTCAACTAACTATTAATCATCGTTGTCAGTTAAATTACTATTCAAACTGCCCGATGCGCGGCGCTGCTGTCCATAATTTTAATCCTAAACAAACACCTGAGTGGGATTTATTATTATTACTTGAGGTTAATAAGTCATTTTTTGTTTTATTAAAACCTTAAAGGCTATATGTTTTATAAAAGAAGCGATTTAACAGCGCTTGCGTGAGCCGGTCTGAGCCTCCGCCTAATCTGACAGGATTGTTGGATGACCAGTCGTACTATGGCAACCGCTTGGCTCGTGAAATATTAATTAGGTAATTTCATAATCGACCAATATGTCTTTCTGATTGGCTGAAAGGCAGGCGTTGGTAGGCGGGCGCTGGACAGCTGACGAATAAACGAAGATTTTAAATATTAATTAGATCACGTGACTGGACCCCAAATGAACGTACCTGAGGAACGTCAGCGCGACCTAATTAATATTCATGAAGAAACCGTCGCAATAGTAGGAATCGTATATTCTACACTGAACAGCACAATCATGAAGCGGGATGGTGGCTGCCGGTGGCTCTGTTTTGTCTCTTTGTCTGTCCCTGGTTACTGTCTTTAACCGAGGACCAGTTTATTACAAGAAAGACATGCGTTATGAGAGGAAAAGCGCGAACCGAGTAACCGTGCAAGCGTTAATGTATTAATATTAATTATATTCGTGTATTTTCTTGAAGGAGGAGCGGGATACATGACAGACACACAATCCCTTCAGGACATGTGAGTGTACTTATATTAGACAGCCATCTTGCGCTTTTAACAACGATTCTTGCTTTTATTTATTGCATCAACGCCAAATCCATCGTATTATGTCATTGTGTTAATGAGGCTTTGATGCATTATTCATAAGGAGTTTATGACATGGTGTTGAGGATCACACTTGCAGTGCTTTACAATATCATACTTCTCAGGGGTTGTTGAAAGCATAAATATAATAACATGACACTGTGTCCAGGTCTTAATTCTCCTCTGCATGCAAACACGCGCATATAAAGATAGCAGGTGTTTATATAATAATAAGGAGTTGTTTCTGCATCCAGCTCTTCTGGTCCATCTCGCTCTGAAAGCTTAATATAACCATAATGACAGTGTGTGTGCAGCATACTTGCTCTATTTTGTAGTGTACTAGCAGTGTCTGCTGGGGAGCTCCTGAGGGAATTTGTTCAACCCTCACTTCGTGAGCCCTATGTAGTAAACAGCATGTGGGGGTCGAATGCCTTCAGGTCAGGCGGGATACCTGATCCCTGTGCTAGTGACAGTGGAGTCATTGTGCACCTACTATATAACCATTGTTATTAGTGTCATCTACTGCATCTCCCGTAGAAGACTGAGAACACATACTCATGAGAACACATTAGATCCTTAGTGCTGTTACTGATGGAGGCCTTCAGACAGACCTGCAGAACCTCAGGCCTATTTATGATGAAGTTCATGTGATTTGACTAGCAGAGAATCAAACATTTTACATTTCATCACGGCTCCTCCATCCTTTATTTAATGCAGTTTTGTGCAAAGCTGTCTGCCACACGATGCCTGGGTGTTTTGAGGTTCTGGGTGGTTCCTGTAGCTCAAATGGTTGAGCATGGTGCTCGCAATGCCAGACAGGGTTCGTAACCTGGAAAAGTAATGGAATTTTTCCAACGGCAATTTTCAGGCCTGAAAAAGATTTGGAAAATAAATAAGCAGAGAAAGTGTAGGAAAAGTCATGGAAATTTGTTTCAAAATATTTATATAATAGACTATAGCCCTATGTTTAAGTGATAATATTGGTTAAACAAACTACAATACTTAACGTTCATTCAATCCATCCGACTGTGGCATTCCATCAGATTTCGTTTTGCAGCGTTGAGCATTATAACCCATCCAACACGCTTCTGTTGAGCTTATGAATGTGATGGCCAATCAGAGAGGTGTTCAGATTAGTCATCGCTGAAACAAAGGGTTTTGTTCAATGTACGCGCTCTCTGACTGAATTCTGACTGAAACTCGCAAATTCTCCCATCGTAAACAATAAAGAGCAGATTCGATGTAAGATATTCATGTTTGTGAGAGTGCTTAAACTCACGCTAGACCCAGGTTATGGTCACGATCGGTCACATTCTCTACTCCCTTTCTGTCTACAGTTTATTCCAGTTAATATAATTTATTCATCATGCTGATAAAATTATGTGAAGTCTTAATTTTCAAATGTGTAAAAAGTTTATTTTATCTGTGTACAGTGTGTAGCAAGAATATGACTTGCCGTTTCACCAAACATAAAAGGGCAATTCCATGCAAAGGTCATCCTTAGTGGCGTGCACAGACCTCCGCGAGGGCAGGGATGCAATTGCGTTCCGGGGGGGAGAAATGGAAACCCGGGGCACCGCGATGCGACCGCAAAGGGCACTTTCACCCCCCTAGTGCATGCCACTGGTCATCCTTACCATGAAAAAAAAAAAAAATTTACCAAAAGAACAAAACCCTTTTTACGTTTCCATTTAGGTCTAGCAACAATGCTTAGATTAAATTTTCAACCGACCATATTTCATGCTTTCAAAAAAGGGATCAAAGACCCCCCTTTTTAAACTTTATTTTAACAGTAAGCATTGTGCAGAAAGATGGAGGCATGCCTGAGAAATAAATACACTCATTCTGTCATAACAGCACTGCCTGATGAATTTATAAGGGCTAGAATTAAAAGGTCAGGACGCTTCAGTGCTCTGTTACATCCGTAACATTTTAAATATTAAGTTTATGTCATATAACAATTATAGATACAAATAACTTGAAACTTTATATACAAAGCTTAATTTTGTTTATGCTTATTAGGATCAACAATTCATCTCACTACTTTTCTCTGAACAACCATAATAAGCATTACAGACGTACATATGACTTTGCTTTTTTAAATTGCTGTAATCTGTTTCAGGCTTACCGTATACAACAGAACATATCCAATAATCGTAATAATCTTTGTGCTTTTTTAATTTTAATCTGAAAAAACGTGTCAACTTTCAAATTCGCTCGATTTTATAGCAAAATTCAAACAATAGATGTCGCTTTTTAATACGGCGCGTGACAGATTACTGCAGCGCCTCAGTGTAAGCGTCAGATCAGCGGATCAAGCGCACATGAACCGATCTTCTCTTTCTCTTTGCCAGTTATGCCAAGTTTACACTACAGGATTTTAAGCCCGATTTTAGCCCGATTTGCAAGTTAACGAGCTCGCTAGCAGGTTGGGCTGTGATTGGGGGAAAATCAGCGAGTGATCGGCGCTCGCCGATCTTTATGTGTGAACTACTCAACGACACATCAAAGAGGCTCGCTGACGCGTCGCCGACACCTCACAGACGCCAGACAAATATCTAGCATGCTAAAACAGCCAATGAAATATACACTGATGTCTATGGAAGCAGCAATAACAATCCATTCAAATATAATTTGCCGACGTTTATTCATATTAGATACACATTGTGTAAGTAAGTATAAAGCTCACTCACTCTATTGTTCTCCCAGTTCACTGACCACATGTGAGCACAGCGATCTGCCGACGTTTAAAGTCCTGTAGTGTAAACTTGGCATTACAGAACGAAATATGAACATCAGAAGGTAGGCCTATGATACTGTACAACTTACAGATGAGCATTGTGTGTCATAGGACACTTCCCTCGGGATGTCGCGTTTTTACCTGTTGGTTAAAACATGAGAAGCCTATTGATCATAATCCCGCCGGTCAAGCTGACAAAATAATAATATTGCAAAAATTTTGACTTGAAATAAAATATGATCATTTTGACTCAAGAATTTGCTTTAAACTGCGCAAACTAGCCGAAAATCGTGCAATCATAAAACAAAAAAACTGACATGATTGCGAGTGACAATAGTGTCAATCAGTTGACCTGACTGTGGGGAAAACCTACGATTTCAGACTGCTTCATGATAAACATTAATATTTGTTAATGTATTTTAGCAAGCAGTTCTGGTCTCTAAATTGATTCTTGAACTACACACACGCTTGTCAACATGAGAAATAATCCATAACCATTTTCAATAGACCTACAGAGTATAAAGTTGTATAAAGTTTAGTATAATGTTGATTCTTTTTGCAGTCTTACCATAGGCCTACAGGACCAGGTATCCCAGATATCAACAAATAAATTCCCGCTTTAAATTCTCTGTGAAAGTTTTAAAGCAGTCTTCTGTGCTGGTTTCAGAGCAGTCATGTCCGTAACGTTGTTTTTTCCTCATTAAGGGAAAACTAAAAATAAAATAAAATGAATATTTTATGTTCTGTGGAGAGCCAACCCTTCTTCATTCGGTGGGTAGTATTACTTTTGGTTTGCGCAGTGTAATTCACATAATTCTTAAAAATACAAACATAGCGTAGTACGTCATGGCGTAGTGTAGAACGTCATGGCAATAGGCTTGTTTGAGATGCATCGGCGCTGAGCAGACCAATCGGCGTATGACATCAAAAGCGTAAGGAGTCGTTTGCTCTCACTCTCGAACAGGCCTATTGTGTACGACGTCGTGGAAGTTGATGCTCTTTGGACTTATCTTGAATGCATATGACTGTCGCACCGGAAGCTCATTATTTTACTTTATAAAGCTTTAAACAAAGCTATTTGTCTTACACAAATGCATCGATTCGCTTTAGAAGGCCTTTATAATATTAACCCCCTGGAGTCGTATGGATTCCTTTTTTTTATGGATGGATGCATTTTTTTTGTCTTCAAAATCTGTGCAGCCATTCACAACCATTATAGACCTTGGAGGACTAAGGATATTTATAAATATATCTCCAGTTGTGTTTGTCTGAAAGAAGATACACCTAGGATGGCTTGAGGGTGAGTAAATCATGGGATAATTTTCATTTTTGGGTGAACTATCCCTTTAATTGACAATGACCATGTAACGAGTTCCTGTTAATTTTATAGCTTATGAGTAATATTAATAAGTCTGTGTAAAAAAAAAAAAAATTGCTATTTCAGACACAGCTTGACCTATCTCAGGCTTTTGTTACTTAATAACATTTTATTGGTATCAGTCTATATAGTATTTTGATTGATTTATGTAATTGGTTAAATTTAAGTATTTGATATAAAAGACAACACAGGTAATCATAAAAATTGCACTTATGAAGGTAAAAAAAAAAAGCCCTGGAAATCAATTGCAAGGGGCCCCTTAATGGAAAAGTTAATTTCTGACCCTGGCATGGGGTGATGTCTGGCAGTTGCAGTTTGTACTTAGGTGTAAATTGCAGTAATGAAAAAAGAAAAAAACCTCAAGAAAATTCAACTGTTTTGGGGAATTCAAATAGGGACGTTGTCTTGTTGATGATTGATGGTTATCCAATGAGATTAATGGTAAATAGGAGGCAAAGCTGTTTTAAAAACTTCTTAGTTACAAAATTTTGTCTCTGGGCTGGCACTGCCACCTTGTAAAGTTACTGTCAGTGTTACTGGACACTTTTATTTACTTATTTAACATTGTTGCCTCCCGTTGATATGTTAATTCATTGCTACACCATGGAGTTCAGAGGGTCAGACACAGTGTTTTATCTAACTGTCTTACTGGTGTGTCAGCGTTATTTAAATCTTTATTTTGTATTAAACCACATAGCTTGTCATTAATTAGTTAAGATAAAATAAATAAATGCCAAATAAATAAATGCAAATAGTGACAAAAACTTTAGATATAAAAAGATGGTGCACTCATATTACTATGAATGGGAGAGAGTGTAACGTGCATCATTGCTCAATAAGTCCCATCTACTAAATAAAAGAGTCAATCGGCAGTTGATATAGTCATCGCATCACTGCAGCTGTTTATTTATTTATTTTAGATGAAAAATTTACGAGTCCTAAAATTAGGAGCGACACACCCCTAATTTTTAAGAGTTGCTCCTAAATTTCTGCATTAGGAGCAACTTTTAGATGAGTGTGTTAAATGAGGGAGACATACAAAATGTGCCGTGGTGGAGGGTCCCCAGGACAGGTTTGAGAAGCACTGCGCTGGGAGGACGCGTTTGACCATTGTGCGTGTACATGGTCTGACACTGCATTCTACAAACACGGCACTTTAAAGGGATAGTTCACCCCAAACTAACAACAAAGCCCAAACTATTAGCCTAAATTCAGTTGCTATTCATTTTTAGATGTAATAATCAACACTCAAATAATAAATTGTATGCAATAGGGTGTGACGAGACAGCTCACGAGACAAGACGAGAACGAGATGAGATTTTTACATAGTATTTTCCTCAATGACGAAATACATAACTGGAGTTGAAGTGACAGTTATCCAACTGAATTAAATAGTTTTTATTTTTATAAAAAGTAAAGTTTATTTCTCTAGTGAACTAACAAGCTGTGGACACTGAATGACCTGCCTGAGGTAAATGCTACGTGACATTGTTTACAAGCTGTTTTATTGATGTCTTTCTGCCGCTGAAACACTGATTGAGCGAATACACGATATACGTTTCAGTAAGTTCTGTACTGTACTGTATCTTTCAACATACCTTCAGATGTTCATTCATGTTTATTCTGTTACTAGTATTAAAGATGAAGAGATGATCGCGTTCACTCGCTCTCCGCGCTGCTGTTTGAACTGAGGCACCTATACAGTGATTAGGGCCCTATTTTTTTTTTTTTTTTTTTTCCAGTTTTAACTTTTTTTTGGACTCCATTTTAATGGTTAAATTAAATTTTAGTAATCAAAAAGCATGTCTAATTAATTGAAATAATGAAACAACCAATTTACCAAGAATTTATTAAAAGTTTAACAAAAAAATACATTTTTTTAGGGCCCTATGATATACATTTTATTCTTTCCCCTCAAATTCTGTTTTATTTTTACCAAATTCTGTTTTCTGTTTTAACTTTTCTGGATTCCATTTTAATGGTTTAATTACATTTTAATAATCAAAAAACATGTCTAATTAATTGAATTCTTAAAAATATAAAAATGTGTTAATTAAAAAATGCATTTTTATGAAATTTTTTTCATAAATTCTGTTGCGCATTTTCCGGCAATCAAATGAACGCATAGTACCATTTAATTTATCTTTTAATCATGAAATTAAACTTTTTTTGTCAAACAATGTGCTGCACAACAGAGCTTTACTGCTAAAAATTAAAACATGGAAGAAAAACTGAGATTATTGTTTAAAAATATAGTTTTAAAAATGTATTATTAAATTAATTTATCTAAATTCTACTGTACAACACTAATGTTTCTGTCAAGTTAAATCAAACTATTATTTTGATGGGTTGCCTAGAGCTTTGAGTTTCTCTGTGTTTATGACGATAGTTTTCTCAAACGAAGCGGTTAAATGCTGATGAAGTGACTTTCAGAACGGCTCTGGAGATGAATTTCGTGCGTTAATTTCCTCATATATTGAGGCGACAGAGGATGAAAACACCGCTAGCGTCGCATGTGCTTCTGTGTGTGCGTGCAGGAAAAGAAAAAAAAACATTTAGTCCTGGCCTGACTAGCGTTCAGATTGGCAATTTTATCACCGAACCAAAAGATATCGAACCTAAAGGCATAGGGATACATTCACAACCTGATTGGTCGGATTTTATGACGTATTGTTTTTTTTGAGACGGAACTTACCGAACATCCAAAAGAATGCTGTGTGCTGAGGTAAATGCACTTGTTGTGTGTGCGTAGTCTGCAAATGATGGTATTTTGGCCAGCTGGGAACTCGTGAAGAGCTTATAAAATGTGTAAAGGAGTCAAAACAGCGGCGGAAATCCCTTCGTCACACACACAAACGATCTGCTGTGTGGAGATGCGCGTCTGATGCCTGTGATGGGCAAACTCGCGACTATGACGAGAAAAACCGATATGCGTGAGAATTCTGTACTTTTTAGGGTCTCATCTTCCTGTTTTTGGTTCGTTTACATGTCTTTGGTCTGTAGCGTTCATATATCATTCGAACCGCAACAGAGCTCGTTTGGAAGCGGACCGAGACCCATCTTTTCAGCGGTCTCGGTCCGCTTGTTTGGTGCGCACCAGGGTTCGGATGGCAGCGTTCACATATGTTCAAATGAACCGCACTAACAGAGCAATCGCACCAGGGTTCGTTTTAATCGAACCAAACATGACAAGTGTGAACGCACCCTAAGTGTACTGACCTTCATTCATGAAACATTTGACAAATTCCGTGACATTCCGCGTTATATACTAAATTCCGTTTTTATGACTGGATTCCATGATTTCGTCTGCGTTTTCTGCATCGTGGAAATCATAGGGCCCTAAGTGATCTGTCACGCCACATTAAAGAGCAAACTGCATTTTTTGGTTTAAATTTCATGATAAAATGGACAGAATTTGAAAGGCGACACTTTGTTTCTTATAAAAAGTAACAAAACGCTGAGCTTATTGCGATTATTGGTGGTTAATGTTGGTTAGGCTACAACACTGTATTCGTTGTGTACACATATGAAAATTATGTGTACACATGCCGAAAATTTGCAGGACAAATATGTGTACTGTTACACCCTAATTACTATGTGATCAAATGTCAAGGAAGATTTTTTTTTTTTTTTTTTTTTAAGGTAAAGTGAGGTCAGTCTCAACAATGGGCCAGGGGCAGGGGACGTTTGGTACGCCATGAGCGTACCCTAGCATGTACCGTGGGGTGGTGTATCTCGGTTTTTCGGTTCAGTTTGAATATTGTCACACCCCTACTTGTTATGTTGGACTGCGTGGTTACAATTAGGAGTGTGCAATATCCCGATATTAGATTGTGAATGATTAAAATGTCTCCACAATCTGCATTTGAAGAGAGATTGTAGTATCATGCTACAGCACACATTCTGTCAGTTGCAGTTCTGGCACCCCGTCCCATTGTACAATGTGACATACATTCACATCCCCTGTTTAGCAACGCAGAGGTAGGGTTACACTTGCTTAAGAATGCAGTTTTTCACCTGCACCCTGCAAAAGAGTCCTGCACCCTCAAGTCTCTGTGATTTTCTGGTCTCCAAATATGGATCGGGTCCCTCCTTCATAGTAACTCTGGGATTTTTTTCACTCGTTTTATTGTCCAGTAGGTAATAATTAATCTGATCACTTAGTGAAGTATCTCCTCAACAGGACGAACCACATGAACACAATGACCAACATTAAGCTACATATATTGAGCTGCATGCTGTCAGACACACAGTCAGCAGTAGTTTAGTCTCAGGATCACACCTACTGTTTGCGTGTCTGTCTCCTCTATTGTGCAGTTGAATGTAGGTGATTGTGTTCATATGACACTGGTTAAGAAGATGAACTAATGCCACCACTGACAATACATAAACACAGTCTGTACTCTACATCCTATGTTGCCATCTTGGATTAAAACAGCAGAGTATGTTTCATACACAGTTGTCAATGTTAACGTTACAGATTTGAATGAAAACAAATCTCGAAAGATGGAGTGTTAGCATGATTTTTGCATCTTTGATGTTTGCTACATGTGACGTCACCAGAAAGATTGAGGAAAATCAAGGGAGGGAGGCTACTAACTAACATTTATCTTATGACTTTGACCACACTTAGTTAGTCAGACTAGTTAAAGGGGTGCTTGATTATGATTTCACTTTTTTAAGTTTAGTTCATACCTGCAAACTAGTCGCTTTTCGGCGCATTTCACCGTTTTGAATCAAAATATGTCATTTATGTGAATCGTGTAGATTGGAAGAGTTTTTTGGGGGGATGGGGAGTGTCAGGGTGAGTTTGCAGGCACAATAAATCGAAAATAGGCTACTTTCCCATAGACCATAAACGTCTCTTGAGCTGTTGTGATCTTTTTTGGCTCTCTATGGTGTGACTGACACATAGCTGAAGCGATTCAGTTCAAACAGAGGCAGAGCGCATGTGAACCAATCATCTTTTCCGCTTTACAATGCAAAATATTCATGAATGAATGTGGGATGAATGAATACTGAAGGTATGTTGAAAGATCCAGTACAACTTACTGAAATCTGTATCATGTCATATGTAACGTTAATCGATCAATCATTGTTTCAACTGCGGAAAAGCGCCAATAAAATAGCTTGTAAAGATGTCACACTGTAATATTGTAAAATTTACTGTAAAATTTACCTCAGAAAAGCTGTTCAATGTCAAAAAACTTGTTAGTCAGCTACAAAAATGAACTCAGAGAGGAGCATTTTGATATATATCCACTGTGACTATAGGCCATTGAATATTCATGTATTTAACATGTGCTTCAATACTGAATGTATAAAACCGTTTTTTGATGGCCACCATTTAAATGTTTGGCTGATATTAAAAACGAGTAGAAACATAATTATGTCATTAAAAATATATTATAACGTTATTATAAAAACTTCTTTATGTGTAATTTATGTGTAAGTAGCTTACAAATCAATTAATTTTAACCTTTAATATTATAATGATATACCAGCTGTGGTTCCCTGTATAGTTTACAGCATTAGTTGAGAGATATTTTTTCTTTGAAGAAATTTGCCATACTGTATAGGCCCCAAATTAATCAATATTGAATTGAAGGTAATCAAATCGAAATCAAATCGCAAGCTTCTGAATCAAAATCAGAACCATTCAGAAACGTCCAGATGCATTCTGAAAGTTGTAACTTCTGGAGTCTCTCCATCAGTGTCCGACTCTGGTTTAAAAAAATGTAAGGCTGAACACCTTTACTGACAATCGTCATTTTGGCTGCGTGAGATTCTCCAGCTTTGTTGTTGTTGAGTAACCGAAGTGCGACCTGTTAAAGCTCTGCCCTCTTCTGGAAAGCGGTCTGGGAGCATCAGCTGATTTGCATTTAAAGAGACACAAAAACGGCGTGTTTTTGCTCACACCCAAATAGGGGCAAATTTGACAAGCTATAATAAATGATCTGTGGGGTATTTTGAGCTGAAACTTCACAGCCACATTCTGGGGACACCAGAGACTTATATTACATCTTGTGAAAGGGGCATTATAGTTCCCCTTTAAGGGGCTAAGTTTATGCAACTGGCCCCTGGAGTTTAGTGCCTCTACAGAGGGGCAAAACTAAAAACCCCAGTGTTCAAACACAAGGTTGGAAAAGACTAACTAAACCAGAAGAAAGACTAACTAAACTAGTCACTCTCAAAACACACCACAGATTTGTTCTGATGGGTCGTAAACTGCAAAGAATAAATAAAATAAAATAAAACTAACTATATAATTATTAATAAATAATATAAACTTATTAAGTTTATAAAAAAGGACACTTCCCACATCTTCTGTTGTTGATGTCAAAGGTCACGTTTAGTCAAACTCTGTAGTATGTCAGCGCAAATTTGTCTTTCACTCAGTAAAAATTCATCAAATTAGACAGGTGAACATGGACTGGTTGAGTGATGCCCTCGTCCTCTAAAGACCAACAACAAAAATACACAATACAGGTGTATGCTAAAAAGAGCATTTTTTTTTTTTTGCATTAATGCATTAAAAAATAGCTGTTTTTATTCAAGAAAAGCAATAATGATTTCCTTTTGATGTCATTATTATAAATGTGGCAGTCAGACATGATGCCTGATTACTGGATTAAACAGGCCAAGGTTACTTTAGCGAAGATTATTGGCTCAGCGCACCTTTATAGCTTCACTGATTGATTGTCATTCACGTTAATACACAACAGACAAGTCAGAACACAGTTTTCTATGTTCTGAATGTATTAATTTTCTTTTTAATAAATTAAGTGTTCATAGTTTGTGTTACTCTCATCATTCCAAAATAATTCCAGAATGATAATGATCTGTGCCAGTATTGTACAGGGTATTTCCTTGACGTTTTAAGGGCACCATATAAAGAAATCTGTTATGGTCAAAGTTCAAATGCATTTGCATATTCATTTAGTATTTGCGTTGCATCCTCCTTCCCAGAAGTGAACAGTCCATCCAGAACTTGTGATTGCAAGAATGAATGCAAATGTAACCAATTATTTTATTATTTTAATTATTTTATTATTACATTTTTTGCAGTAAACTTGCATTTTTGTATTATTTACACAATGGGAGTTGTGAACAACAAACCTCCTTATTCTGTTAAACAGGTCGCATTGCTTTTGTATGTGCTTCATCAAATATAGAGTAGTTTTACTCAAGAAACCTTCAAAGGAGCGAGCAAAGATGAGCATAACTGATGTCCATTACATATGCAGACTGATATCTAAAAGATATTTCAATAGAATAAAATGCCAACAATAACAAGAACTAGCTAGGTTAGTGATGTTTTGTAGTGGAATTAGTGCGAGCTCTGAAAATTCCAAATAGAAAAAGTACACTTTAAATACCCAGATGATGCACTTAATTAACCGAAAAAACTAAGTGTGGAATGTTGGACACTTAAATGCCCTCAACTGTTGCAGTTCTAATTACATAGTGGAGGGGGAGGGGCTACAGGACTGCAACGTTAACAAAATAACTTTATAAAATTCTATATAAAGTTTAAACACTCGTGTTCCAGATAGCTAGTGATCTTTCCACTGGTGAAAGTTAGAGCTAGTGTAGATAAGCTGGAGCGCTTCCAGCAGCAGCAGGACTCAATATTGCATGAGCGAACAGCTCTAGCCTATCAGATATCTATTTAGTTTATTACAGCATTCACGAGCACAACACACACCCAGAGTGTGAACGCTAAGCCTAGATATATGCCTTCTCCACAGAATGTCATCTAAATGTTGAGATATTCATATTGATCAGCAAAACGTTTTGACAAACTGGACTGAATTGAGATTTCTCTTGATCTTATACTCGAACTTTCCAGCTTTACTGATCCTACCAGGTGAAATATCATGAAGTGTTCATCACACATGTTCCTCCTTCAGTACAGTTTAAAAGCATCCCAGGATGAACCTCATGAAGTTGACTGATAAATGTCCAGAATATAAAAGAAGTTCAAATATAAGAGTTTTCTTCACTACTTCATTAGCATTCTTCGATGTGTCATTGTTAGCTTATAGCTTATAATGTGACTTTTACTAACTTTCTTAAATAAGTTGTTTACTTGCATTAGTACAGAACAATAACCACATCATCATATTCTCTGACATGATCGAACCTTAAACCAGTAACACACATCTGTGTTTAGTCTGGAGTCATATCTGGAGTCATTTTATTATGTTATGAAAAGGATAGTTCATCTAAATGAAAATCCTGTCATCATTTACTCACCCTCGTGTCATTCCAAACCAGACAGACTTTCGCTCAGCTTCGAAACACATATGATATTTACATTATATATATATATATATATATATATATATGCACTACCAGTCAAAAGTTTGGAATCGGTGCGATTTTTAATGTTTTTAAAAGAAGTTTCGTCTGCTCACCAAGGCTGCATTTATTTAATTAAAAATACAGTAAAAACAGTAATATTGTGAAATATTATTACAATTTAAAATAACTGTTTTCTGTTTGAATATATTTTATAAAGTAATTTATTCCTGTGATCAAAGCTGAATTTTCAGCATCATTACTCCAGTCTTCAGTGTCACATGATCCTTCAGAAATCATTCTAATATGCTGATCTGCTGCTCAAGAAACATTTATGATTATTATCAATGTTGAAAACAGTTGTGTACTTTTTTTTCAGGATTCCTTGATGAATAAAAAGTTCAAAAGAACAGCATTTATCTGAAAGACTTTTAAACTTTCTATTCATCAAAGAATCCTGAAAAAAAATAATTGTACACAATAAATGTTTTTGAGCAGCAGATCAGCATATTAGAATGATTTCTGAAGGATCATGTGACACTGAAGACTGGAGTAAAATTCAGCTTTGATCACAGGAATAAATTACTTTATAAAATATATTCAAACAGAAAACAGTTATTTTAAATTGTAATAATATTTCACAATATTACTGTTTTTACTGTATTTTTAATTAAATAAATGCAGCCTTGGTGAGCAGACGAAACTTCCTTTAAAAACATTAAAAATCTTACCGATTCCAAACTTTTGACTGGTAGTGTGTGTGTATATATATATATATATATATATATATATATATATATATATATATATATATATATATACAGTGATCGTGTCTCTTCAGAAGACTTGGATTAAATCACTTGATTCATATGGATTACAATTGGAATGTATTTATGAACTTCTTGGTGGAATGGAAAATGAAGAGACAGAAATTTAATTTCATTAAAAATATCGTAATTTGGGTTGCGAATATAAGTGAAAGTCTTATGGGTTTGGATTGATGTGAGTAAATGATATTTGAACTTTTGAGGGTGAACTAACCCTTTAATTGTAAATGTTCATTGTAATATTCCCTCAGATTTTGCTCATAATTCTTCTGTTAATTCTGGGATTGACTGACCATTCATCTGTGGCTTGTGATTTTTTTTTTGTGTCTGTAGGTGAAGATAAATCAGGAATCAGACGTGGTTTATGAAGAGAAAACTTTATGCTTTTCCTGCTGACTTATGTTCTAAAGCTTTAAACATTATTTCATCACAATGGTATGTTCATATTTCCCTACTATCACAATAATGTGTCCTTATGGTTTATTAACCTATCTCTTAATATAAATTTTGCTAATGTTTGTTCATGAATTGTTTTCAAACCTGTATGAATTTCTTTCTGCTGCTGAACACAAAAGAAGATATTCTGAAGAATGTTGGTAACCAAACAGTTGATGGACCCCACTGACTTCCAAAGTATTTTTCCCCCATACTAAGTCAATGGGGCCTATCAACTGTTTGGTCATGTGTCAGCAGAAGAAAGAAATTCATACAGGTTTGCAACAACTTGAGGGTGAGCGCGACGCGTCTAAAGACAATAAAACCCATTATAATCCATGATATTGTCTACACTGGATGCGACTTGACGTGACAAATTCCCGACAGTAAACGGATTCCCCGTTCCATTTCTGACGTAGTCCAAGTGCTTTCCAACAATCGTCTTGTCACGTTCAGTGTAGACAGCTTTTAGCTGTTGCGGCGCGGCGCGATAAAAGTCGCGTCTGGTGTAGACACTGTGTTACTCCTCCAAGGTTTATAATGGTTGTGAATGGGGGGCGTTTTGAAGCCAAAAATAATGCATCCATCCATAAAAAAGTAATCCATACAACTCCAGGGGGTTAATAAAGGCCTTCTGAAGCGAAGCAATGCGTTTTTGTAAGAAAAATGTCCATATTTAAAACTTTATAACTTCAAATAACTAGCTTCCTGAGGACGACTGTACACATAATGCGCAAGTCGATTTGCGGCAGAAGAGTATCCTTTAACCTGATGCACAACGTAATGACGAACACAAAGGCGCAAGAGGATAGAGCGAAACAAATCACCGGTCACGGATTATGAGTCTAAAATGATCATTTTTAAAGAGAAATGTCAGAGGATTTCAATATAAGAGAAGAGGAGCTTAAATTTGTTGCACAGCCCTATATGTTTGAACCGCGAGAGGCGTCTAAGCTTACAATACTTCAACATCCTGCGTCATACATCACGTCAGAGGATTCATTTGGCGTAAGTTGAGCCGGTCGTCCGCCGGAAGCTAGTTGTAAATATTTATATTTTTCTTACAAAAACACATTGCTTTGCTTCAGAAGGCCTTTATTAGCCTACTGGAGTCGTATGGATTACTTTTTTTTTTTTTTATGGATGGATGCATTATTTTTGGCTTCAAAACATGGCCCCCCATTCACAACCATTATAAACATTGGAGGACTAAGGATATTTTTAAATATATCTCTGATTGTGTTCGACTGAAAGAAGATGAGGATTGAACCTAATTGTACCTGTCCTCTCCTGATGTTTTGACAGAGTATTGTATGAAGATATCTGTGGCTATGGCCAGTGAACCGCTCGAAGGTTTCCATGAGGTGAACCTGGCGTCACCCACCACCCCAGATCTTCATGGCGTTATCGACCCGAGTCCACCAAAGCACAACGCTCCCCCCAGCACTCTGTACCGCACACACTCGCTGACCTCCAGCCAGAACACACCTAACGCTCTCCGAGCCGACCAGCTGCCCACCCAGCCCGTGTATTCGGCCCCCCGACACCTGGGCACAGAGGACGCCCTTAATGGCAGGTAACACTACAACATGGGACAGCAGGTGTAGAACCACTACAAGTTTTCGCACATAACTTTTTTGGTCTGGTTCTCAAGGGAGCACCTGGAGATGTTGCTTGGTACTCACACTTTGCTCTCATCACTATCTTCGTTTCTCTCGAACATGGTAGATGATGATAATGTTTTTTTTTTATTTTTTATTTGATTAACATTAATGACAGACAACAGCAAGAATATTAGGCTGCTGTCACTTTAAGAAGGAATGCACGCACAGACTGAATATACTGACACACATCCGGTTTCTTTCTCAACTGTTCGCTAATGACATAACCGAGAGAATACTTGCCGAGACAGGTTATTATTTTAACATAATTTTGTGCGTATGTGTCCCTTTAAGCAAAAGAGGAATGCTTCGGGTGTGGCACAGATAACAGCTTGCGAGTCCTGATTTTTGCCTCTTCTTTCGCTTTTAAAATCATTTGAATGTGTTAATTGGTGAGACAAAACACGTGCCGAACCGTTGGGCCTTACTCGTACAGATTAACTGCGATCCATTGCACCCCTAATAATTAAATAACACACTTATCATCATGATTGCTATCTTACCAGAGATGCCGAAAAATCCTACTCCAGTAAGTAAGCATGTCCCTGTGAACCGGTACCCAAAAATGTTGGTACTCATAAGCACTTCCCTATATGTTTTCTGGTGCGAATCGTTTATTTTTACCACGCATGCGCACCAGTTATGTGCACCCCGAATATATGTTTTTTTAATTCATGCACAACAACATTTCTTCTCTGACCATGTGTGCACCGGTGCGAGGGCTGGGCAATAATCTCTCTTCCCTTCAGTTTCAGTAATTGCACTCTTAAACCAAAGAAAGTTTCGAAACCAAATTTATGTTTGTCTCCACAGTGGAAATGATCCCGCAGCCGCTGCGGATATGGTGGATGGCAACATCCCGTCGGCTGATGGAGAGGAGGTCCTGGGCCTGAGCACAGACAGTCTGTCCCGTCTCAGAAGTCCGTCAGTTATGGAGGTCCGAGAGAAAGGCTACGAGAAGCTAAAGGAGGAGCTCGCCAAAGCACAACGGGTGAGACTCTAAACAAACGTCATTCACACTCACTGATCTAATATCGAGTTCTCTTTCGTGCTCGAACAAACAATAACACAGTATTTTTGATGAAATCCGAGATGTTTTTTTTTTCTCCCATAGAAAACAACAAAATTACCACATTCAAGGTCCAGAAAAGTAGTAAAGACACTGTTAAAATAGTCAGCGTGAATACAGTGGTTCAACGTTAATGTTATGTAGCGACGAGAATACTTTTTGTGTGCAAAAACAAAACAAAAATAACGACTTATTCAACAAGTTCTTTCTCCTACACAGTTTACTTTGAAGACACATTGCAGAGCTTCCGTGTTCTACGTCAGAACGCCGTCTCTGTATTGGCCGGCTCCTGCATCAGCATCACACACATGCGTCGTGCTGCTCGCGTAAACAGCCTCGGCTAATACTGAGCCGGTGTTCGGACGTAGAACCTGGAAGCTCTGCAATGTGTTAACCGACTCCATCGTTACTGTTCATATCACTGTTTATCAATTTCTGAGGAAGACTCCAGAGCTGAAATTCAGATATGATATTGGCCGTTTTGTTTCCGACACGCATTGTTTTTTTTACTTGGATGCATGTAAACCTATTATAGGAGACCTCCAAAACAAAATAAAGAACCTTTAAAATAGTATAATAGGGGCACTTTAACATCAGTAAACCAGGACAAATAGTTATGTTGACTAGTCCCTAATACTACACTGACACTTCTGAGGAAGAACTAATTGTCATTAAATTAGTTTGTTACCATGAAATCAAAATGAACAAATTAATATTTTTATGGAATAATGCAGTGTTTATTATAAATGATTTAAAGAGATAGTTCACCCCAAAATGAAAAATTTGTCATTGTGTAGTCACGCTTATTTTGTTCCAAATCTTGGAGTTTCTTTTTTCTTATTTTAAAGAAGGTTGGTAACCAAACAGATTTTTATGTTTTTTCTCCATACTATGGAAGTCAATGCGGCCCTTCAACTGTTTGGTTTCCCATATTCTTTAAAATATCTTCCTTTGTGTACAGCAGAAGAAAGAAATTCATACAGGTTTGGAACAACTTAAGGGTGGGTAATTGATGACAGAATTTTCATTTTTGGGTGACTTATCCCTTTAAGTCAGGGTTGTCCAATCCTGCTCCTGGAGGCCCTTCTTTTTTTTTTTTTTCAGGTTTACCTCCAACACACCTGCCTAGAAGTTTCTAGTTATTCTGAAGAATTTTATTAGTTGATTCAGGTTAGTTTAATTAGGATCGGAGCTGAACTTTACGGGACAGTGTTTCTCAAGGAGCAGTATTGGGCACTGCTGGATTGTGAGTTACAGTGAGCTTCATAACTTTTGAAATATTGTTGCACTGTTCGCACAAATGCACTGAATGCAAACAGATCCATGTATTATTATGCAAGTGATATTACAAGCTGTGTTGAGGAGCTCAACAGTACTATGGCCGCAGCAGTGTTTGTGGTGCAGCTGCTTTCAGATTCAATACAGCTGACTGCTTCATCTTTCAACAAAAGTTTCTTTGCGATCTCTACATTACACTGTGCCTCGTTAACAAAACTAAATGCTCCGAACAAACATTTAATCCTTCGATGCAATCCGGGATGCCATTAAAATAAACCTTCCACTTGTTTCTAACGTTGGAGGTCTGTACAGAGAATTTTGAATTAGCTGTTATTTTTATAATTTCAGATTTTTATTTTAATTTAGTTTACAATTATTTCTATATCACTATATCTAAATCTGCTACTGTAAGTAAAATGTTGCTCAAAAAGAAACTGCACATTTACCGTATCTTTTTTGTTTGTAAGGAATACTTTAGTGTGTGTGTGCTGAATCATCCACCATTTTACATTGATGCCATGCGCTAAATGAGAGAATGAGCCATACATTCCCTGTTTTTTTGTTCTGTTTTTCATTTGTGTGTTCTGTTCATGTCATTGCATGTGTCTGAAGGAGCTTAAGTTAAAAGACGAGGAGTGTGAGAGGCTTTCTAAAGTGAGAGACCAGCTGGGGCAGGAGCTGGAGGAACTCACTGCTAGCCTTTTTGAGGTTTGTTTGCCAAATGACGGAGCAGATCTGTGTGTGTCTGTGAGCACTTGACCGTCTGGAGTTACTCTGAACATTCAGCACTGTGATGGGTCAGCTCAAATAGACAAATGATTCAAGACAAACATAAAACAGTTATTGATGGCACATCTGTGTATCAGGCTCTGTCCACACTATATATATATTTATATAGAAAAATTCCCATTTAATCTTTCTATTTATAGGCACCTATTTAACAATGCATTGTGATATACCTAAATGCGCACTAAATGTTCAAAAGTTTGTGTTAATAATTTTGGAAGAAGTCTCTTCTGCTCTCCATTTATTTGGTCAGAAATACAGTAAAAACAGTAATATTGTGAAATATTATTACATTTAAAATAGCTGTGTTTTTATTATAATATATTTTGAAATGTATTCCTGTGATCAAAGCTGAATTTCCAGCATCATTACTCCAGTCTTCAGTGTCACATGATCCTTCAGAAATCATTCTAATATGATGATTTGCTGCTCAAGAAACATTTATCATTATTGATTTTGAAAACAGTTGTGTTAAAAAACAGCATTTGTTTGAAATAGAAATCTTATAACTTAAGTCACTTATGATCAATTTATTGCATCTTTGCTAAATAAACGTATTAATTTCTTTCAAACTGATCTTACCCCAAATTTTTGACTGGGAGTGTATATTTATTAAAAGTTCTTATTACATTATTATTGTCACATGAAACATTTTGTGAACATTTTTGAGTTTTAAACCCTGAAAAGAACAGGATTCACAAATATCCTAAATCTGTTGCCATTCTGATATATATAGGCCCAGTTTACACCTTGTATTAAGATGCGTTTTGGTCGTTCAGATCACAAGTAGACGAGGGAGACACATTCCCATTTACACCTGGTGTTTTGATCCGTCTCTTTTGTCCACTATCGACCACTTCTGTCCTGATTTCTTCGAGGGAAGGATCTATGGGCAGGTAAATGTATGGGTTTTTCAGATCTTTCAATCTAATGGACGAAATAAGTTCACTCAATGACGGAAAAACATGCGGAGAGCATCAGCTTTCGTTTCTGCTCTGATAGCTGTAAGACCACGCCAAACTTGGTAAATGCATGTTAGAAATCAGTTTTAAAAAAGTTTAAATCCCATCTGGCTACCATGCTTCCCGTAATGTTTACACATTATGTCAGTAGGTGGAGATTAGGTGGACTTTTGTGGCTGTTTGAACACATTCGACTACATGAGCGTCTACACTACTAAAGCAATGCAGTCTAATGCGTTTTCATCTACCACTGGAAGTGGTTAAAAATGGACAAGCTCAAAACGTTTTAGTCCCCGTTTACACCTGTATTTAGCGTCATCCACTTGTGATCCAATCAACCAAAACGCATCTTAATATTTAATGCAGCTTTACCGCAATGAACAAGAAAATAATCATTCAATGCTGCAAACAAAGTTCAATTCTGCTGTAAAAACAGCTCTAAAAAAGACAATAGTGTCATTGTTCAGTTGAAATCAGTTCTGTTCAATGACTGTGTAAAGTTCAATAATGTAATGCATTCAATTCATCTATAAAAGTGATGTCATCGTCCAGCTCAGTTCATTTCTCATCCAATGGTGTCCGTACTGTCAAGTCAGTAATATTGCTTAATATTAAGTGTCCCCAGCTAAGGCAGCCAAAGGTGACATATTTCTGTACAAATGATAAACATCTTAAAATGTCAAATGACCAAAGTCTAGTAGAGCACTAGCCCCATAAATTACATCTACTATAAAAACCGCACCCACTGAATGCGACTCTGCGACTTGTTTGTGCTGTAAGGGTTGTAAAGCAGTTCACATCAAATCTTTCATCAGTTTTTACTTCTTGGCAAGCTTTCGTAACAAACCCAGAAATTTATATTAAGATAGTTATCTGACTGAAACTATTGCAACATTTTTTTATTGCATCATTTGCTTTTAGAGTGCCATTAAAACTAGAGGATGGCAGACGCCAATCCACTTCACCCTGCTTTAGCTATTTATAAAACAAATCTTAAGTTCAACCGAACAAACTGTGTCATTCAGAGTTATGTAATCTGCAGAATAAAGCACAGTTGAGTTTCATTTGAGGTTCCAACCCAGTGAATGAACAAACTCAATTATAAATATGTATATTTATCATAAATTATTTTTTATATTTCCAAATGAATTTATATTTCATATTTCCAAATATATATAGACTCATGATCGCAATCAAATGAATTGAGAACTTGTGAATCAAATCAAATTGTAAAACCTGAGTCAATACCCAGCCTTATTTCTAAAGTTATTTAAAGTTCCCCTATAGTCAATAATTTTATCCCTTAAAACTCATCTTTGATCACCAAATGACACATGTAAATTTTTTTCATGTCTTAAAATTGCTTGAATGCAACTCTACACCCTTGCTTCATTTATTATGGATCTATGAATACGTTAATTAGCCCCGCCTCCTTAAACTCGCATGAGCTCAGAGATCCACTCGGTAAACACTGCACAAAAGTATCGCTTTTTACAACGTTGGACACATGACGGTGATTAATATGATTAGGCTTTTGCTTGACTAGATTATTAAATAGTTGCTAATAACGTGTTGCTAATGTTACACAAAACATGTTCCCATTTGCGAGTCAGTCAGCTGCCTTCTAAAAATCCGTATCCTTACAAACACTTTGAACACCTTAGAACGTCAGTGGAGAAAGGCATATAGTTCATCATAACATCGTGATATACATCATATACCTGCTAAATTGCTAAATCTACCAAATTTTTATATCAACAGAAAAAAATACTGGGATGGCTTCTTGAAACTGTCCTGCTTTAGAGCGCTCATGGTTAATTATATGCTAAAGCCCGCCGGCACATTGACGTGATTGGTTACAAGGTAGTTTGTGACGTCACAGACACCAGCTATTTCAAACCGCAGTCTTTTTTCAATGCAGTTTTAAATAGAAAATACTCAGAAATTGTGTTTATTTATGAATTTTCACATGGTTTGTTTTATCCCCTTAACTGTCACCGTCCCGTATACGGGACGCCTAAGTTTACTTCACTATATTACAATTAAAACCTAATCTAATCTTAAACTATATATCGTTGGAAAGGTCTAAGACTCCTAAATAGATATTTGACCACTGTTTTTTGTTACAAATTATGTAGGAACAGTAATAGATTAATTTATGACAAGCGTGCACCTCAAAAATGTACATCATAATAGGAGTTCTGACCTTTTTCACAAAAAGTTTTTTTTGTTGAGAATCATTTTGAAATTGGCTTTACCATGGAAATTGTACTTCAAAATCTTTTAGCGGTCTCCTCCCCCTTAGTGCGGGGTGTCATATTACGGTCTTTTAGAATCAAAACTTTTTATAATCTTGACAAAATGCATATCGTTGGAAAGGTCTAAGTCTCAAGATTGCATATTTGGTGCTTCTTTTGTTATAGAAGTAACATTGAAAAAGAAATTTATGCATTTGTGACAGAAATGGAGTTTCAAAATGGAGCACTCAATGGAGTTTGGGTGTCAACCGGTGGCTTTTTTTTTTGGTATAACGCCTAAACAAAATTGCATAAGAACCTCAATTTTTTTCTTAAAGCATATTAAAACACCACATAGACACATAAACAACATTAAAAACTTGATTTTCACCACAGGGTGAATTTAAGAATCTTACTGAATTGTCCAACTCTAAATACTTTAACTGAAGTTCCTCTAATTATGTGGACAGGGTCAACATATGACATACCTACTTTATGTAGATCTTTATACCATATGGATACAGATGTGCTGAGTGATTAGGTAACCTGTTCTAAAGTCTCACTTCCTCTCTTCATTTCATACTTTCTTCATACTTTTCCTTTTTCATGTCTTTCTTTCTGTTTTTCTTTTTTTTCTGTTAGTCAAAGTCCTTGAGTGTCCTCGTCCTCTAGCGCTGCTCTGCGAGCTGCCTCTGATCTGGTCTGTTGTGGTAGAGGTGTCTCTTGGTGTAGGTTTTTCACAGACGAGTTTGAGTTTGACGTTGATCTGATCTGTGACATTCTCAACAGGAGGCTCATAAGATGGTACACGAGGCAAACCTGAAGCAGGCCACTGCGGAAAAACAGCTGAAGGAAGCGCTGGGAAAGGTGAGTTATGCTGATATGACTTTTTTGTTATGGCTAAATGTCAAGACAGCACTTTCTACATGACAACAAATCAATGAGCTAAATGAGAGAATACATTAAACTCAAACTGTTAAAATTGGTCACTGTCGCCACGGCAAAAATAAAAAAAGGCTATCATTTAATGTTCTCTAGCATTAAAGATGGGTCTTATGACCAAAATCTAATATCACTCTGATTTTAAGAGTGGGTCAAATATTTGACAGTAACACTATATTTTACAATATAGTTATTGTTGCTGTAAATTTAACCCCAAAACCTTGTATATTACATTGGTCATATAGTCATGTCTGTTTTTTCACTGCAGAAAATGCTTCTCTTACTTAGATTTTTTTGTCTTGTTTCTAGTCCAAATATCTAAAAATTCTTAAATCAAGAAGCATTTTCTAGACATTAAAATTGTCTTGTTTTCAGAAAAAATAAGTCAAAATTAAGTGAGTTTTTGCTTAAAACAAGCAAAATAATCTAGAAAATGCTTCTTGATTTAAGAATTTTTAGATATTTGGACTGGAAACAAGACAAAAAACTCAAAAGCATTTTTTACAGTGTTCGATAATCTAGTGACTTACATTTTTTAAAAATTAAATCACATTGATGAATTTATCATGACTCACATCCAATGATTAAGTGCAAAATCATCTTCACATTTGGAAACACTTGAGTTTGAAATAAACAAAATTATAAATATGAGTAGATGAACCATGTGTAAAACCCATATATACACATCTGCACACTGTGACACTGTCAGGGTTTGTGGCAGTGATGAAGCGCACAATGCAGTAGTAGTAACAAAAACACTGTCTTTAATAAATCCAAAATGAAAACACAGGAGATGGCAAGAGTAATAAAACAAACACGTATACATTGACGAGATCAGACAAAGAACTAAAGAAAGAAAAAATGGTATATAAAAGCAGGGAGATAATGAGTAGAACAGAAACAGGCGTGGGAACTAATTAACAGTCAGGGAAACTAACTAACATGATCAAACAGAGTGAAAATGAAACTAAAACAGGATATAACTGATCATAACCATTATAGATGCTCTCATCAGGGTTCAAAATGAACGCTTGTCATGTACCAAATGAGAGTGAAATGATGCTTTGGTGAGTAAATAAAGCTGAGGTGCCTTTTTTAATATGACAGAAATGACATAAGCAAAATCAAAATCAAAAGATAGAAACAATCCATTAGGAAAAATTCAATGACTATCAAGGTAGGAAAGACAAAAATCTAATTTAACAAGTCCTTCTCTTTCCCCCGGGTTCAGATCGATGTTCTGCAGGCTGAGGTGGCTGCTCTGAAGACTCTGGTCCTGTCAACCTCTCCCACGTCCCCCTGTAAGGAAATGCCCCCCGGACCCAAAGCCCCTTTTAAGAAAGGCCACGCTCGCAACAAGAGCACGAGCAGCGCCATGTTGGGCAGCCAGCAGGAGGTTGCGGTAACGCAGCCCATTGTACGCGAGTGTAAAGAGGTTTGTATCTGCTTGTGTATGTTTGTGTGTGTGTGTGTGTGTGTGTGTAGCAACACTCTCGCATCCAGAGACATTTCCCATATACCCCTGGGATTTGTTCCATGTCAACAATGATGACTTATTTATCACAAGCATCAGTATGTATTTTTATCTATTGAGTTGATTTGTAGATGAATCTCATGAGAATATTTCCAATATTTCTGACGGCACGCTAAACCAAACATACTGTTCAATATATTTATTAATTGCTTAATTACATTGTCATTTACATTTATTTCTTTAGCACATTTTATAAAAAATAAATTTGTGGATTACTTTAACAATATTTTTATGAACTTTCTGCAGCATCAAAGTTTTGGTGGAATGGAGGGACAGAAATCTCTCAGGTTTCATTCAAATATCTTCATTTGTGTTTCGAAGATGAACAAAAGTCTTACTGGTTTGGGTGCAAGAATTTTCATTGTTGGGTGAACACTTTATTGCCAAAAGTTTTGGGACGGCTGCCTTTACGTGCACATGAACTTTAATGACCAGTCAGTATTTGGTGTGACCACCATTTGCGTCATGCAGTGCAACACATCTCCTTCGCATAGAGTTGATCAGGTTGATGATTGTGGCCTGTGGAATGTTGGTCCACTCCTCTTCAATGGCTGTGCGAAGTTGCTAGATATTGGCATGAACTGGAACACGCTGTCGTATACGCCGATCCAGAGCCTAAGGCACACCTGTGCAATAATCATGCTGTCTAATCAGCATCTTGATATGCCACACCTGTGAGGTGGATGGATTATCTCGGTAAAGGAGAAGTGCTCACTAACACCGATTTAGACAGATTTATGAACAATATTTGAGAGAAATAGGTCTTTTGTGTACATAGAAAAAGTCTTAGATCTTTGAAAAATGGGGGCAAAAACAAAAGTGTTGTGTTTATAATTTTGTTCAGTGTATGAGTAACACATATAGGGAAAACAAGTTGAGACTTAGAATAGAGCCTTGAGGAACCCCACAAACATTGAGAGCAGAAGAAGAGTCATTTCCCAATTCTACAGAAAAACTAATTCCATGATGTATAGTGTCAAAGGATGTGGTAAGAACAAGGAAGACTAGAACAGCACAATTCCCTGAATCGACAGAGAGTAACAGGTCATTAGATAGTTAAGTAGGGCAGACTGTTTTATGTTATGATCTGAAACCCAACTGAAAGGGGTTACACCATGGCATGCCAAACAGTTTTTACAGGCTATTGGGTTGAATCAGGAAAAGTCAACTGAAGTCAAGTTACAGTATATATTATAAATCACCCTACACATATATACTGTATGTATGCAAATAAAGTTGGACATATTTATATATCCAGTTTTATATAATGGGATGTGTGATAATATAGTTTTTTTGCAACGAAATAAACTATCAAGCAGTTGAGATTTGCTGTATGTTATATATTGCTTTACGTGAGTGCACTTTGTGTATACAGGCAAATTTGGAGGTACTATATATCCATTTTTTTAATATATTGCTGATCGATAATATAGTTTACATTTTGCCATGATATCATTTAAGTCCACGTCATATTAACAAACTTTTGCTAATTTGCTAATGTTCGATGGAACTATGGTTTCGGGAAACATCAAATCATTGACAGAACTTGCGTTCATCGTTGGCTAACAGTGCTTTGGGAAATGTACCTCTGTATGACTTACTTTGTTTTGTGGAACACAAAAGAAGATATTTAAATATCTATATATTGAAAATATAATGATATAATGAAAATCAAGCATGACTGAGGCTACACAGTATACTACAACTGTGTGAAGAACAGTCTGAAACTTACTTCAAAGTTCGCTAATCATCTTCGTCTTATCCAGGGTTCTGAAATGAACTATAAAAGTTGTTATAATTGTGGCTATTAAATAGTATATGTGTGTTTTTGCCATTTGCTAGGTGGATTCATTGCTCTTCACCGAGTTCAAAGCGTGGAAAGAGGAGCCGAACCTGGAGAAAAGTTGTTCCTTCCTCGAGCGCATTTACAGAGAAGACATCTACCCATGTCTGACGTTTTCTAAAAGCGAGGTATGCTTCTGCTGTCATCCTTCTGTAGGGCTTATGAGCACCTCCTTCTTCTGTTATTATTTAATGGACATTAGTTTCTGTAAATGATTAGCTGTAATGAACTAAACAAATGTGGCTAATGGTTGAGACTCTAGGCTAATAACTGAGATCTACAGCTGCTCTCTGGTGGTTGAATCTACTCATGAATGGCTGAAAACATGTCAGCTATATGAAAGTGTAGTTTACAAAGCTACATGCTGCCCATATTGTAAGGTAATTCACTAGTCATGCTACCTAATTAAAAAACGTAGTGCAGTACACTGCATGTAATTAATGGAAAGGCACTGCCTTAAGCTGTACAATGGGGAAATTTTAAGAGGTGTTAAATTTGGGGATGGAAAAACAGAAATGGCATTAATGACCTATTGTGATTTATTAAACTTCAGAAGACATATGTAGTTAAAACACGGCACTGTTGCACATTCTACAGGCTTGCGGTTTCAGAGCATTTTGCAATCAACAAATACCACAAATTTATGTCACTTGATTGCTTATGATGTACTGTTGATGAATTATAACAGTTTGCTTTATGGCTTTTTATTTTGTATTATTGTTGTAGATAGTAAGAGCGCATATTTTATCGCCCTCATCTTTTTGAATGAGCAGCTGGAATTAGTAAAGCATAGACATTTCAAAATAAGAGTCTTGGTGTATTTCAGGTTTCCTTATAGTTGAAAGGTTTTATTTTTTTTACATTACTGATATTTTAGTTATACTATACACTGTATCTGCATTTAATTAAATATATACTTTTGTAACTTTTCTTTGGGCAGCCCCGTCAAGGAAGGAAAGTCTAAGAACATTATATAGATTTTACATACTCAGTATATGGATTTTATGGCACAAATCTTTATTTTGCTTTTCTTTGAAGACATTATTATAGTATCAGCTAAATCCAATATCGATTGACTTCTAATTCATATGTATGGATATATTAGTACATAATCCAATTTCAATACATATGTATGCAATATATTGAATAACACATGTCTTGAGTATTTTAAACTTGCAGGTACCTTGTTTAGTGGAGTAATGTGTTCCCCAGCCTGTATAATTGAGTAAAAGAATCTGAGATGCATGATGTTCTGTATGGACTTACTATATTAATTTTATTTGTGCAGGTTTAACAACATAAAAAACGTACATTACAGAAAATGTAGTCATATATTGCTGAATAGAACAGTAGAATACACCAAGCATATTTGTTTCAGTTATTATGTACCAACACACATGTAAACAGTACACACTTGCGTCTTTTGTGGTTGAGAAACTTTAAATGTGTATTGATGTATAGTTTGTGTGATCCGCAGCTTGGATCGGCGATCCTGGAGGCGGTGGAGCAGAACACACTGAGCGTGGAGCCGGTGGGATTCCAGCCGCTACCGGTGGTCAAAGCATCTGCCGTTGAGTGTGGAGGACCCAAGTAAGTGGCCGACTTCACTTGACACGAGGCCATTTTTGCTGCAGCGCCCAGGGAGTGAGTGGGGGTTAGGCAGAGGTGTAAAGTCCAGGGGTCAGAAAGTAAAAGTCCTGCCATATGTTTATTCCACCCATGAACTCAGCCAGCTGATTTCACTAATTAATTCTACTTCCTGGCTGAAAAACTGTGCTAATTAGCAAATCCAGGTGATTGGAACAAAATACTGAGGAGGACTTTTACTTTCTGAACCTGGACTTTACACCTCTGGGGTTAGGTGCCTTGCTCAAGTGCACCTCAGATGTAGGTACTGAGAGTTGAAGAGAGCGCTGTTCATTCACTCTCTCCACCTACATTTCCTGCCGGTACTGTGACTCGAACCCACAACCTTCAGGTTACAAGTCCCACTCCCTAGCCATTAGGCAACAAAAATGTTATTTTTATTTCATGTCTGTCTGCATGACTGCATGTCAATTCCTTTTTTTTTTTTTTTTTTTTTTTTTTTTTTTTTTTTTTTTTTTTGTATTTGTGTTCTTTTGTTGGTTTTGTTCTTATTCTGATGGGCTCTTCCTGTGGCAGGATGGCACAGACTCTCGTGTAAGTGAATCGTGATTGGACCCTCAATTCTCCTGATCTGGCCCATACCACCTTGTGTCCTGATCCCTCTCTTGATTTCCCTTGTGTCTGTGTGTCAGGAAGTTGTGTCTCAGATCTGATTGTGTGTGCTTCATTTAGTTATTCACCCAGGTTTGATAGTCGTAAATCCCTTGTCAGATATCCATCAAGTTTGTGGTATAAAATATTTCTAAATGCTTTCAATCTCTTTCCCGCTGTGCAGGAAATGTGCCCTGTGCGGTCAAACCAAAACCTGCAAGCACAGAATCAAGTTTGGTGATTCCAGCAATTATTATTACGTGTCTCCGTTCTGCCGCTATCGGGTAAGTATCACACTTTTGGCTTGTTATCCAAGACACGTTGAATTTAAAAATGGCCGTGCCCACTCTTAATAACATGGATAGGCTTCACAACATCTCTGTCGAAATTATTTGAGAAACCCATCTTGGTGTTTAGTGAAATATGGATGCTTGGGTAGATAGGTCTTCAGAAAATATTGTTTATTTATTTGTATTTGTGTTGCATATTCGAATAAAAGCATCTTTATGTGTTTCACTAGTGATAGAATGAATGTTTTAAATATTAAAATCAAATATATTTGACTTAAGACCATCCTACCAAATTGAGCAAGTCGATAAAAAGAGCAATTGCAAAGAATTGACCCCTGAAACCTGCATTCGCTTCAGCAGATTCGGCCTCTTTGAGAAGGTGACTATATTAAAGATTCTACTGAGGAAAACTGACATGACGTTGTTTTATTATGGAGAGAAAAGTCATATCTGATTCACCGCAACCCTACATATGTCATATTTAGTCTGCTTAGTTTAGTTCTTTTTGTTTAGTTCCTGTTCATTTGTTGCTATGGTTATTCATTTGTTCATTAATTTACCTCACCTGCTCCTTGTTTCACCTATCATTTAGGGTACGTTTACACGACAACGTTGTACTAAAAATGGAAAAGTTTTTCCTTTCTGTTTCTCTCGTACAGACGGCAACATTGTCAAAACGATCTATGTTCACATGGATCTGTGAAAATCTGCTAAAAATGCTGTATTCTGCCAGGCCAGTAATTGGCAAGGTCACTTGTACAGAAATACTCGTTTTCAAAAGTTTGATTCTCTTTCTGTATGTGCTTATTTTTTTCTTTGTATTTTTAGGTGAAATATGACAGGCCATGTCAGCATTTTAGTATTCAGTTTTTATGCTTTGAGTGTTATTGTCACATTGTTTTCATGTGTAGTTCTGAGGTTGAAATGTGAATGACACACTTTTCTTCTCTACCTACCTCAGATTACGTCTGTCTGCAACTTCTTCACCTACATCCGTTACATCCTCCAAGGACTAGTCAAACAACAAGATGGTAAGCTAATAAATGATCTCTTTTATAGACTTATATCATTCAAAGCTACATATCAGTATCCAAGCTTGTTTTCAGTGGTGTATAAAGACCTTACATAATGAACCGCTATCTTTTTATTACCTTAGAATGAGCCATTTCTATCTACATACACCGCGGGTCCCCTTACATATTAAGTCGCCATTTTGCGCCGGCATGTTTCTACAGTAGCCCTAAACAGACAAACTGCTCTATAGAGCGCATTTGCTTGACTGGCTACTCTCTTCTGTCTCAGACGACAACATCTTTGTCCTGTGTTGGCCACCGTAGCTTCTCGATATTGCAATTCACAACCTCGGCGCTAGATGGCGCTATAATTTACACACTGCACCTTTAAGTTTTAAGAAAATTCACTAACGAAGTACACAAATCAAGTATTTCTGTAAAACTACAGAGACCATAACAAAATAGTACTCGTGTAAAAAATACTTTTTATTTGTTTTTTACATTTTTTTTTTTTTTTTTAATTTAATTACCAAAACATACATTATCAAAAGATTAAACTTCAGTATACTAAAATATACATTTAAGTTCATTCGAGTGTGTGTTATATGTGACTCTCATTGAACTCTATTGGTAACAATGGAACTTACAACCATAGTTCACTTTGGGAAACGCACCCCAGAGCAGGGAAACAGGAACTAGATTTTAAAAAAAACTGAGCAGATTGTAAAAACCAAACATATGTGTTACAATGTGCAAAGTACAATGTCCATATCAAAAGATCATTTCCGATTTTAAGCTTAAACGGGCACATAAACCCGATCGTTTTATTTATCGTTCATGTAAACACTATGTTTATTTTTAATGAAAGTGACACTGATTCTGTAAAAAACAGGAAAATCATAGCCCTCATAGCTATAGCCCCAGCACTGATTCTGACTGTGCTACTAGTCTGATTATTAGGGTCCATGTAAATGCAGTAAATGGTAAAAATAAATATGCAGAAGCAGATGTTTGTTCTTAGGAAGGTTTCTCCTCTAATTTGTACATGATGCTGTGTTTTTCCAAGCAGAGCAGATGTTCTGGGAGGTCATGCAGCTACGTAAGGAGATGTCCAACGCCAAGTTGGGGTACTACAAAGACGAACTGTGAACAGAGCCATGACAGTCTTGGGAACGTCATCGTCTTAACCCGGGCACTCCTTGACATGATGGAGTTTACAGGTCCTGTCAGAGTGGCTTCACAGGGACCACCACACCTCATCATATTTATTGAAGCAGAATGACGAGAAGACACTAAAGCATGAACTGTAGCTGGAGGTTGTGTTCTCTCTGAAGAATCTGTAGAATGAAGGACGAAACGCACTCAAATAAACGTGTCTCAACCGCTCTTAGATTGATATGTTCAGTGCTGTAGCTAGCTGTGTGCTGTTGTGTTTGTGTATCTGGAATGTTCTGTTTGTATCCTCTCAGACCACATGTGTATTTCCTCATGAGTCTCATCTAGCCTCCCTCATTTTGATTTTAGTGCCTTTCTGGAAGCCTGAATAAAGTTCTGCACCTCCAGAGGAGTATAAACAGTTTTTTGTCCTCATGAAGCGGTGACCTCTCAGTCACAGCATGTGAATACCTGAAGACTATCTATGCTATTAAAGGTCTAATGGGTGTGGAACGACATGAGGGTGAGTAATTAATGACAGAATTTTCATTTTTGGGTGAACTAACCCTTTAAGGGCAGTCCATACCAAGGACGAAAAATGTAATAATCGTTCTAATTCCATGAGAACAGGAAAGTCCACACCACAGCTATAATGATAGCAGCTTGGGCTAATTTTCACTTGAAAGTGAACTAATCCTTTAAAGCAGCAGACAATAAAACTGTAGTGCACATTTATAATAAACAGAACGTTATCGCCTGTTAGTGTGGATGGGACTTAAAGGATTAGTTCACTTTTTTTTTTTTTAACTTTTTTTTTATTCCTTTTTTGACAAGAAAAAAAGGAAAAGAAAACCAGACAGACAGACCAAGGGACATCAGGCAAAATCATCATAGATTAACAGAAGTGCTCAACATCATGTAAAACAGAAAAGGGAAAAAATAATTAAATAAATGAAAATAAATAAATAAAGGCATATACATCTCAATTTGTATTCAGATAAGATATCCATTTTTCCCAGTATGCTTCACATTTCGTTCGGGCATGTCTCAGAGAGAAAGTCAAATGTTCCATAACATAAATTTTCTTAACTATTTCTATCCATTCATCAGTTGTCGGGGAATCTTTACTTAGCCATTTCCTAGTTATTGCTTTCTTAATACCTGCTAAAAGTATTTGTAACAAATATCTATCTGTCTTTCTCAGCCCTGTTGGTAGATTTCCTAAATATATAACACTGAAATTAAACTCGAGCTCTGAGCCGAATATTGACCTAATTACCTTCACCACCTCTATCCAATACAAAGAAAAAATAGGGCATTCCCAAAAGATATGGAAGTGACCAGCAGACATATTACCACACATTTTCCAACACTGACCATGTTCAGGATTGTTACTCTGTCTTTTTTATATTAGGGGTTATAAAAAATCTTAAAGTGTTTTTCCAGGTGAATTCCCTCCACAAACCTGAGCTAGAAGTGGTAGATTGTGTCTTGCTTCCCTAAATTGTATGTATCCATGAGTTTTTTAAAAGTATCCAAACTGTCAGTGGAGGATATTATACAGTACGAAGTGATACCTGAATTAGTCCAGTGTTTGAATCTACCGTCCAGTCCAGCTGGTGCGAATTCTGTATCATATTTCACCCAACGTAATATTCGTACATTTCTTTCAAATTCATTATTTTTAAGTAATTTGTGCCAGATGTTAAGAGGGACTGCCATCCAATTACTTAATTTTTTCAGATGCTTTTTCAGGAGAGTTTTTTCACCCAGTATAGATTGGAGAGGTATGCTTATTTGACTTTGCTCTAGGTCCTTCCATTTTGCATCACACAGGGTCACACCAACAGACCAGAGAACGTAATTGTGTTGCTCTATAATAATCCTCCAAGCACGGTAGAGCCATACCACCTTTGTCCTTAGGGAGTTTTAATGTTTGAAATCTAATCCTATTCCAATCACTGAATTGCTTGGGAGGCACTTCAACAGGCAAGGACTGAAAAAGAAAAAGCAGCCTGGGTAGTATATTCATCTTTATAGCGTCTATTCTGTTGTACATATTCATTGGTAATAATGACCAACGGTTTAAGTCTGCTTTAATATCAGCTGTTATAGGAATGTAATTGTGGTCATAAATGGCCGAGACCTCTTTAGGTATTTGTACCCCTAAATATTTAATTGTATTACTTTTCCATTTAAATTGACAGATTTTATAAATATTTTCTTGTGGTCCGTAGTTGAAAGTAACCGTTTGAGTTTTATGCAGGTTTAGTTTATAGCCGGAATATGAACCAAATTCTTTAAGAAGCGATAATAATTTAGGCAAACTTGCATTGGGACTGGTAAGTGTCACGAGTATGTCATCCGCATACGCACATATCTTATGTTGTGTGTCTCCTATTACTACCCCCGTTATATCGTTGTCTTCTCTTATTGCCTGTGCCAGAGGCTCTATGAAGAGGGCGAAAAGAGTGGGACTGAGGGGGCATCCCTGTCGACATCCCCTTTCAAGGAATATTGTTTTGGATAAGTCCCCATTTATTTTAATTCTAGCCGTAGGAAAGGAGTATAGGGAATTCAAACATCTAATTACCTGGTCATTAAAACCAAAGCGGCTAAGGACCAAATATAAATATTCCCATCGGACAGAGTCAAAAGCCTTTTCGGCATCAAGACTTACAACTACAGATTCCATATCACTGTTTCTCATATGGTCAATGAGGTGGAGAGCCCGTCTCACATTGTCCTGGGTTTGCTTGTTTTTTACAAAGCCTGTCTGGTCTGTGTCTATTAAATCCGGGATTATGTTTTCCAGTCGCTTTGCAAGTATTGACGCATATAATCTATAATCTATGTTTAAAACTGATATAGGTCTATAGGAGCTGCAGTCTGTTTTGTTTTTACCCACTTTAGGAATCACTGAGATTACTGCTTGTCTCCAGGACACTGGGGTTTCGCCACCTCCCAGAACATAGTTAAAACAATCCTTTAGCATTGGTGTTATTGTTTCCCTGATGGTTTTATACCATTCTGATGGGTACCCGTCAGCACCTGGCATTTTATTTGTTTTTAATCTTGATATTGCCTTGGTTATCTCATCATCTGTTATCTCCTGAGTTATTATTTTGTTTTGCTCTGTCTCTATAGATGGTAAGTCCAAAGATGTTAGAAAGGATGATATGACAGCTGGCTCAGTTGTTTGAGGCTGAGCATATAATTTTGTGTAGTACGTTTCAAAGGCATTTTGTATGTCTTCCAAATTATGATACATCTCATTAGTCCTGGGGTCCCTCACTTTATGTATAAATCTCTCAGCCTGTTGTTTCCGTATTCTCCATGCAAGTAGTTTTTTAGATTTAGGGCCATTTTCATAGTAATTTTGTTTAATTTTAGCCCTCTTCTCTACCTGATTTTCATATAGGTTGTTTAAGGTTCATTTAGTCTCCATTATGTCTTTTAGAATACTGGTGTCATTATACTCCATATGTTTACTTTCTAGTGATTTTAATTTTTCAATCAGGTCTTTAATTTGTCTCTCTTTTTCCTTTTTCTTCTGGGCCGACCACATCATGAGTTTACCTCTAATAACAGCTTTTGCAGCATCCTATAATGTGCTAGGAGACACTGTTCTGTTGTCATTATGGGTCATATAATCTTTAAATTCTGTCTTTATATATTTTTGACACTGAGGATCATTCAGAAGACTAGTGTTACGTCTCCACAAAGTCTCTTTGGGTTTGTTGTCTAAATGTAATGTTAAGTACACCCCTGCATGGTCGGAAATGTCTCTTACCCCTATATCACAATTTATAATCCTATGTCTATCTAAATTTAGCATAAAAAAATAGTCAATTCTTGAGTATGCGGAGTAAGGGTGGGAGAAAAAAGTAAATTGTTTATCATATGGGTGCAGTTCCCTCTATATGTCTATCATTCCAATTTCTTTAAGCATTTTGTTTTACATATAGCGCTTCAGGTCTTATATTCTTTGTTCTATTTGAGGAGTCCAGGGATGGCTGTAGCTGGATGTTCCAGTCCCCCCCACAAATCAATACACCTGATGTTTCCGTAGAGATCATATTAAAAACTTTCTTGATCAGCTGTTTATCATGTCCTGGGGGTCTATAGACATTCATTAATGTAACTTCTTTGTGGTCAATAAAGCCTTTGACCATTAAGTATCGCTTTTCTTTGTCAGTAATTTGTGAGGAGAACTGGAAATTCACATTATTTGAAATTAGTATAGCTACCCCCCTCGCACTTCCTCTTTCGAAGGAGGAGTAATATGAATTTTTGAAACCCATTTTCCGCAACTTTTCATGTTCAATATTCGAAAGATGTGTTTCTTGCCAAAAAAATTATGTCTTGTTTTTCCCTTTTCATTTTGGTAATTACTTTACTTCTTTTTATAGGATTATGTAATCCGTTTACATTAAGTGTGATTATTCTGTATTTTTGATGAGGCATTTCAGTCAATATGAAAGTAAAAATGTTTACCAAGACGTTTAAGCATCCCTAGAAGGCCTGAACAAATGAACTTCTGTCTGTGAAACAAAATGAAACTTAACACATAAACACAAACGCTTAACATTAATGACTTCCATCTCTGAAGTATGAATTCTACTTCCAAAACTAGAGGGGAAGCCCTACATTTGGAAGGGGCCCCTCTAAGCGTGGACCAAAATCTCTGACTACATAAAATCAGAGCTGTCCACATAGAAAAAACAGGCATAAATTCCCAGATGTGGTCAATTTCAGTTTCTCAAACTTACATGAATAGGAAAGTTCGCCTGGTCTCATATTACCTCCTGGAAATACGGACCGATGGAGACATATGATAGGCTACACTCTTACCGGGCAGTCTTTTCAAAAGTTACTCAGTTACTCATGGCGCCTTCATTTCGTCGAAATCCCTTTAGTTTCTCCTGGATGTGTTTCATACGTGCCTCCCGGTGATGACGTGATGTACCAACTGCCGTTTCCCAGGAAGGTTGTCTCCGTCTCGTCGCGGGTGTAGCACGGTCTTCCGCCGGGGTCCCGGCCCTGCCTTTCGGCATCAATCCTCTTTTCTTCAGGTCATCCATCGCCTCTGACGTGCTGTTGTAGATAACTGCACCGGTGTCAAGAAACACTCTAAGTTTTGCTGGATGAAGAGTCTGAAAACGGAGCCCCTGTTCTTTAAGCGCCTTTCTGATGGTGGAGTAAGCCTTTCTTTTCATAACTATTTCGGTTGGGTAGTCTTGCTCGAAGAACACTCTTCTTCCATGGCATTGGATGTTATTCTTTTTCCAGGCGGTGTGGAGCACCAGCTTTTTGGTTTTATACTCCAGGAAATAGACAACCATAGACCTCGGGTTAGCACCTTGCGGTGGTTTGGCTCCAAGGGATCGGTGACAGCGTTGTATAGCGAGGGTGACATCGGGGAGGGACAGCTCCGCTTTAATGAATGTCTCTAAGAACTCCTGTGCATTGTCTCCCTTGGCCCCTTCTGGGATTCCATGGATGCGTATGTTGTTTCTGCGTGAATGCGACTCCAAGTCTGTCAGCCGAGCTTGTAATTTGTCTTGGAGCTCCAAAGTGTGGGAGAGCAACTCACTGTTTTCTGCACCCTGCTCCTCCATGTCAGCCACTCTCTGCTCCGTCTCCTCGACTCTGTCGGTTATCTCTTTTAAATCTGTAACGATAGCACTTAGCTTCTGGCTAACATCTTCCCTGAAGTCCACCAGTTCTTTCTTTAGTGGCCCCATTGTTTCGATAAATTCTTTTTTCAAGTCCAAATGGACCGCCTTTATCTCGGCAATAATGTTAGCCTGGATAGCGTCCATACCCTCGTGGTCAGCTTGCTTGCTAGTACCGTCCTCAGTATCTCCACTTTCAATCGGGGATTTATCGTCTATCTTCGGGTTTTGTTGCGATTTTCCTTTTGTCATTCTCCTGTTTCCCCCTCTCATGCTATAAATGACAACTTTTCCTATCTGGATAACCAGTATTTATTTCGGGGGAGTAAGACCACCAGGGAGCCTCTAACTTATGCTGCCGACCGCGTCTGCGCCATGCCGGAAGTCCCTCTAGTTCACTTTCTAATGAAAATTATCCCAAGCTTTACTAACTCTCAAGCCATCCTAGGTGTATATGACTTTCTTCTTTCTTCTTTTCAAATCCCGGACGAGCCCCCAATTTCGGTTACGACCGCTAGGGGTCAGCCGTAACGGAAAGAAGAAAGCGAGTCTCAATACCAGAGAGATATCGAACAATACAAACTTTATTTACAATGAAAAAGGGTTTAGTGTCAGGGGCAGACCAGGCCAAAACAACAAACAAAACAATCTTCTTTTATAAACTGAATTACCTCAATGAAAATAAAGGAAACAAAATACAACTTAACTTACCTACCTCCCTTAACCATAAACAAAGTGAAAATAAGATACAAATAAATTGGCGTCATATTTACAGCAGTATTTACAGAGTCTTTTGGCAAACAAATCAGATTCGGAATTCAAATTGTAGTCAAAACAGGCAATGATCAAATAAACCGGGAAATCAGAAACAATGATAACAATAAACAAACACTCACAGTTTCACCAAATACTCACAATCTCTTTGGCACGACACTCTCAAACGATGACGAAACGAACAATAGCGAAGGAAAAGTCAATGAATGCAAAGAACGATGATGTAAAGCACAAAGTCCACGAGGCTGAGGCTGAGTGTTTGGGGCGGTCCTTATGTGTGGGTCAGGTGCTTGGCAGGACCAATGGAGACAACGCCCACCTGGAACACAAACATGTCTATACACAGAGAGAGAGAGAGAGTATACACACACAATGACCGTTGAAACAGACACAAAATATCTCAGGGTCTTACCCTACAACCTTGAACCTTGTGCAAGTTTACTGCAACAATGGAGCCGCGAACTTCACATACTTTTGAAAATCCAGCATTTAGTTGATCCTGGTATGTGCTCATTGTCACAGTTGTAAACACGATGGCGTTTTTTTTCACGGGGGGTTTGGCGTCACGGCATTTGTTTGCAGGTGGACTGTTAAAGAACGTGACGCACACGTCTCCCGGACATCCTGTAGAATCCAACCAACCAGATGACGACTTCGAAGTCGAAGTCAAAGTGTTTCCAGTTAAGTGTGCCATATGCATCAGACATTCAGCCAGCGGTCTGTGGGCATAAAGTCAGGCTGAGACTAAAACTATTATAACTTTTTCTCTCTCCACTTTCAGGGACAATGTTTTTTAACCAAAGACTGAAAGAGTTGATGGAAATTTAGTGATGATGACGTTCAAGTCATGCGACCATGGTGTGGTTTGTTTATAGCCTATGTTTGGCTCTTTCCTTCTGCTGATTGCATTTATGCTTCAAAATTCATTAAAACTGTTTATATGTGAAAATTATCACAATGGACAAAACATAAGAATCATAAGCTTTTGTTAGTCACAGACCTTATTTTCTGCAAAAATCCAAAAGCCAATGGAAAAATCCTATTGGGTTTTTGTCGAGGGAACCAGGGTAATGCTAACATATGGGGGTGACCTACAAAAATATGTCAACCCTGCACCACCCTATTGTGATAATATTATATACAAAAAGTAAGCAACAAACGCTCCCTTTATATACTGTCAGGGATTTGTCATGTCACGTTGCGCTGCATCAAGGGTAGACAATATCAGTGATTATATTGGGCTCTGTTGTCTTTAAGTGAGTCGAATCGTTCCGCTCGCATTCGGTGTAGACTAACCACTACAACTAACGTGTGAACTGATATCTGGCTAATATTTACATTTGTGTTGGATTTTGCTCAACTGCAATTGAATATCTACAGTAAGTAAGAGACTTCCTCTGTCCCAGAGGAAACCTAAAATACTATGTGGAGGACGCAAGATAATTTAATAATTATAATATGACCGCGTGGTAAACCTATAAAACTAATTCATATTTAAACAATTTTTGCTTTGTGTTGTTTGGCCAGATAAAATGACAGATAAAAGAAAAACAAACATAAGATAATTTTTCAGTGCATAAACAATTTAAAGTTGAAACAACTTGCCCTTAATTAAGGCAACGCATCTTTATAAGAATGGGTGCTTATGGAAATAATGTCACGGTGTCACAGGCAAAGAAGACAGAAAGTACTAAGGGACAGGGAGACCAGGGACAGTCAGGTATACAGTCTCAGGTAAGTGTGTTGAGCTTTTGTTAATGTTTTTTTGGAGGTGTGTAGCTGTTCAGCAGATGCGCACCACTGCCTCACCAATTTACACTATGATAAGCCAATTTATCAAGTGTTATTAATCAAAATAGTCTTTATTTAGAAGTACTACTGGGTTGGATGAGGTAGTTATTATGAGTATGGGAAAACAAATACTTCCAAACAAGCAATTGGCATTTCAAGAGAAATGGTACCAAGGCTTTCCATGACTACATTACAGTCCATCAGTTAAAGGGGTCTTGTGTTTTTACTGCAGCAAAGGTGTATCAAATCTGTACTTTTTAGGTCATAGACCTGATGCTGCTTTCATTAGTACAGGCTTTAGAAATTGGAGAAAAGCCATTGAAACATTTAAACACACCAGACCTCCCAAGCCCACCAACATTATGGGACTGTGAGTGCACATCAGTCAAACCCAATCAGTGCCCATTTATCCAATGCATGAGGTAAACAACAGGAGGTGGAAAAATATTGCTTGAGGAAAATTGTTAGCACTGTACGGTATGTGGCAAGGCAGGGACAATCTTTAAAGCCCGGAACACACCAAGCCGACGCCGACAAATTAGTGGCAACGAAAGCAGAAAGCGGGGTTGGATCACGTCGTCAGCGTCTGGGTCCAAAGTTACCCTGACACACCAAACCAACGCTTGACACCTGACAGCCAAGTAGCACGTCCGTTCTGTGCCTGCGTAAGAAGAAACTCCTTTCCATACCAGCAGGTGGCTGTAGCTGAACAGCCAATCAGAATGATCAGATGGCCTGAGTGACCGTCGAGCTCCGACGCCGATTCAACATGTCGAATCGGTCGAAAAACTGAAGGTATACAGTAAAACTGAAACAGACTGAAAAAACTTAGTCGGCCGATGAACAAAAACTCCCCAACGGCCGACCGTCAGCTTGGTGTGTTCCGGGCTTTAGGGGCCATACTGATGAAAGTGGGAATCTGTATCAGCTCCTGAAACTTAGGGCAGAAGAGGATGATCCCATTTTATTGAAATGGTTAACAGATCGCAACATTTCATACACAAGCCCTAAATCACAGAATGAAATCCTGAACATTATGGCCTATACTATAATCCGGGGCATTGCAAGTGAGATTAGGTCTTTAGCCCTTGTTCAATTTTCTGTAATAGTTGATGGCACCAAGGATATTTCTGGTGTTGAACAGGAAAGTGTCTGCCTGCTCTATGTGGACCATGACCTTGTACCACATGAGGAGTGTATTGGCTTATAGAGTTTATCAGCGACAACAGGCCAGTGCCTTGCCAAAATGGTAACTGATGTGCTATTGAGGCTCAATCTCCCCATGACTGCTTTACGTGGACAGAGTTATGATGGTGCCTCAAACATGGCAGGAAAATACAGTGGTACACAGGCAATAGTGAGGGAGTAGCAGCCATTAGCCTTCTATGTGCATTGTGGTGCACACTGTTTCAGTCTAATCATACAGGCTGGTTGCTTAGCCTCCCCAATGATTCGGGACTGCCTTTCTTGGGTCCACAAGTTAGGCATCCTTTTTAGCCAGTCAGGAAAATCTAAGAGAATGTTTGAAAACATAGTTACCTTTGAAAATGTACCCATCACCACACTGAAACCCTGATGTCCAACCAGGTGGACTCTGCGCAATTCTGCTATAACAGCTTTGCAAGGGCAGTATGAACGGGTACTTGGCAACCTAGAGGAGATGGCAAAAAGATTATCTAGGACAGCTTCAACTGCCTGTGGTTTATTTGAGCACTTCAGCAAAGGTAAGACTTTGTTGGGCCTCACACTTGCTTCTGCTGTTGTTGGAGAGCTTGAGTGCCTAAACATTTCACTGCAGAAGAAGACCCAGACTGTCTCTGGTATGCAGGCTGCAGTAGACTGTGTCCAATCCTCTCTTCAGGGAAAGAGAAATTACGAGATATCTTGAACTGTATGAGAAAGCTATAGCATTGGTTAACTCCCATGAATCAGTTGACCCTATTGAGACAGCAAATGCAAGGCACTTTGCTGGCAAAGCAGTGGATCATTACAGGGCAGAGTTCTTTAAAGTAATGGATTGTGTAGAGGCTCAGTTTGGTGACCATTTCAACCAGGATAAAGACTCTGCAAAACTTAGAGAGTTTCCTTCTAATCGGGGTATTAAGTGATTCAATAGATAAGTACCCTGAGTTGCACAGGGGTTCTCTCTTAGTACAGCTGTCCCTGAGAGATTGAAGATGTGGCTAAGGGCTACTATGGGCCAAAACAGACTTAGTTAGTCTGTTAGTCTGCAGTGTGCACAAAGACAGGCTGGACAGCCTTAACATAAACAACATATGCCAAGAGTTTGTAGGGCCCAGTGATACCAATTAAAATACATTTGGTAATTTTGTTTAGTGCCTATCCCATCATGTAAGTGCTTTAAGTTACAGCTATTTGGTACTTTTGTTTAATATCTGTGCCATCATGTAAGTTTGCTTTAAACTACAGCTCTCAGATTCAAAATTTTTTCAAGTATTATTAATGAATTCAAGTATTGGATTTAAGCATGGCTTATTTTGTAAACAACATGACTCTTGTCGATCTCCTTAGTGGTTTCTTTATAATAGAAGCCAAAATAACTCCACATTTCAGTTCTGTACACCACGGTTGGTATAATTATGTCGTCTTGTGAGCTGGGTTTGCTAATGCTAATGGTAACGATGCACCCTTGCGCTTCTCTGCATCACAGTTTACATTCTGAGATAACATTGCCATCTAGCGAGTTTAAACCAAACACAAAGCCAGCGATACTAATCTTGGCTGTAAACAAACAAATAAATATCGATAGAGCGTTTTTGAGAATCAATACAGTATCACCAAACATAATATTGCAATATTTACATGTATCTATATTTTCTTACATCCATAGTAAAATCACTGTAATGCTTGTTATACAATCTTGTTGTAACGGTAAAAGCAGCTCTTTGCAGATTTAATTACATATTTGAAAAAAGCCCAAACCAAATTCATTTCACTCTGCAGCCAAATTTGTAACACCCCCAAGCAGCTAATTCCAGTCATGCAAGTACAGCTCCGAAGTCTCTATAACTGTTTGTCAAAAATACATTTTAGCAACATATTCAAAAGCCGAAAACATCATCATGGGATCATATTTTGTTTCTTAAGCTACTATTTCTAGTGTAAACTAACAAGCGATTGGTTCTTTTATCTGTAAGGCAATTCGTGTGTGGGCAATACTGATATTTTATCATTTACCAAACCATTGAAATACATTGAATACATAATAAGCTGGGAATAAATACCTCCTGGTGACACAACATCTTAACAACAGTTATGGCAACCAGTGGCGGATCCTGGCATAGGCAATATAGGCAGCCAATAATGCGGCATGGGGCACAGTGTGGGCATGGCTCACTTAGCTTTCAGACACGACTTTCTTCTTATCTTTATAGTTTAAGGGTTAGTTTACCCAAAAATGAAAATTTCTGTCATTAGTACTCACCCTCGTGTCGTTCCACACCCGTAAGACCTTCGTTCATCTTCGGAACACAAATTAAGATATTTTTGATAAAATCCAATGACTCAGTAAGGCCTCCATTGACAGCAAGATAATTAACACTTTCAAATGCTGTTCATGTGACTACAGTGGTTCAACCTTAATGATATGAAATGACGAGAATACTTTTTGTGCGCCAAAAAAACAAAATAACTTTATTCAACAATATCTAGTGATGGGCGATTTCAAAACACTGCTTCATGAAGCTTTGAAGCTTTACGAATCTTTTGTTTCGAATCAGTGCGTGTATCAAACTGCCAAAGTCACGCCCCCCCCCAGTGGTGAACCATTGAAATTTCGAAACACTTATGATGTAACGAAGCCTTGTTTACTAAAATCACGTGACTTTGGCAGTTTAATACACGCTCTGAACCACTGAATCGAAACAAAAGATTGTAAAGACATGTTTTAAATATGTCTTTAGCAGCTTTCTAGGCATCTGAAAGTGTTAATTATCTTGCTGTCAATTAAGGCCTCACTAAGCCATCGGATTTTATCAAAAATATCTTTATTTGTGTTCCGAAGATGAACAAAGGTCTTACGGGTTTGGAACAACATGAAGGTAAGTAATTAATGACAGAATTTCATTTTTGGGTGAACTAACCCTTTAATTTGAGGTAGTTTCCTAGGTGTTATTTTAATGGCAAATATTGATGTATGCTGTAGTAATGTTAGATGTACAAAAAGAAACAAGTTTAAAGGAAACCAAACGAAATCAAGTCCAATCTGCAGCTCCCTCATGACCTTTCGTCCCAAGAACAGCCACTTGGGAGAACGGAGCCAACCATCCCAGGGAAAACCCCACAAAACATGAGTCGTCACAGCCTCTTACTCTAGAATTCTATTCTCTCATGAATAATGTGCCAGAACTTATAAACCGATCAGAATAGACTTCCATGATTGGCATGTCTGATTTCACCTATAGGGCACCAAATGAGCCAAAACCCTGGTAACTATATGATAAACTATATAACCATGAGGATTCTGTCTTGAATAGGTTCCATATACTTACTAGATATATTTGTTTCTCTCATTGTATTATTAATGCTGCTGAAGCAAATTTTTGCTCTATTATTTGTTCCTGTCAAAACCACAGGTCCAGGAATTCATTGATGTATTTGCACAGAAACACACCCATCAATCCCTTCAGCTCTCGCAGCACGTCTGTGTGCAATTACCTCATAAAGCAAAGCTTCCTTTATGGCCTCCTACAGGTGTTTGCCCGGATGTGGGTGGATTTTGCCTCTAGGGTCAGTGAACAAAGTACATGCGAGACTGCGCCACAGCTGCCATTTTCAGTGAATAAGAATCTCTTTTTCTCTTTCTATTTACATTATTAATTATTATTTTAATGTAGGAATATATATGGGCCTTCACTAAAGACCATCTATCTATGGTGTATATGGAGTTACTGATGGATTACACTTGAGCTTCTCACTTTAATGGGTCGAAACCAAAAGAACCGACGTCTACATTTTGGGGGGAAAGGTAGAACCTTTTTTTGTATAAACTGGAAGAAAAAAAATAATTGAAATGTATTGCTATCAATCTAAGGGGATGGTCAGTTTAACTACATTTTTGTTGTCATGTATATTAAATTAGCAGGTAGTAGTGATGATTTTAGAGTAATGGTTTTTGAATTGCACCTTACATTACATTATGAAGATAGTATAAATGTAAGTACAATATTCAATAAGTGGTAATTTCTGCTGATCAGATGTTTATGTGTAGTCATATCAGCAAAACTGGCTGCCGCCATTCCAGTTCATGATCACTGTGAGCCTGTTTTAACAGGGCGTACATTTTCAGTTTTGCCCAACGTTGACTTTAAAATGTTCAACTTTAGATATGACGCTATTCAATGATTACAACAGTATCATTGAAAAGTGTCATATTATGAAGTAGATCAGTATAAACTGAATGTACTTTGTGTGAGATCATACAATTGTTTGTCACATCACATTAGAAGCACAACGAAAAGGAATCTAATGCAGTCATGTGCTTGACACAAACAAGCTCAGTTTCTCTGAATTGGGGAAAAGGTAAAACGATTAGCATTTGGGTCAGTTCATGTTATCTCTCCATGTCTAAGATACAACCTGTCCTGTGTGTTTCACACAGGGATTTTACAGTAGTAGGTTTGAAATAAGCAGCAATTAAAGAAATTCAGGAGACCTGGAGCTGATCCAATGGATGTTCTTGGGGAAAATGAGGCACTGCAGCAGTTTTTTAATGGTAAGGCATCTAAACAACATTCACCTGATTTACCTCGGACCATATTTTCATGTTTTCTTTGTCTTTTAGTTAAACCATAACTAAATGAACATAATAATAATGCAATACAAAATATATTAATGCATGATTCATGTTCTTACATAGTGTAAATAATACACATACTATAATCCAGTACATATTTGATTAATTTGGATACTGTAACTGTTTGCTTCTTAAAATATATGTCACTATCAGCTGTTATTTCTGTCAAAATTACATGAGATTGAAATCTGGTCACAAACCAGGAATTTGTAATTATTTTTTTGTATTTATCACTCTATGCAAACAACCTACTGTAGTTTAAGAACTATAAATGTTATTATTTAATAGAGGTTTTGTTTTATATGGTCTTCATGGCATTCCAAGCATATAGGTGGCTGTAATCTATACAGTATGAAGGTACAGTTTACCATAGAGTTCAAGGCCACAGATCTATAAAACGAAGTCAGAAGAGCAAAGAGATCAAGGCCCATTATGTTAATACACACAAACATTCACTGTCACCTTGTTGTTTCCATACAGTATATCTTTTCTAGAATTTAAATGTATTTTATTATTGTACAAAGTGTTGGTTTTATTATACAGTGATCAGCCACAACATTAAAACCACTGACATGTGAATAGAATAACATTGTTTATATCATTACAATGGCACCTGTAAAGGAGTGGGATATATTAGGCAGCAATGAACAATCAGTTCTTAAATTTTATGTGTTGGAAGCAGGAAAACAGGCAAAGATCTGAGTGACAAGGGCCAAATAGTGATGGATAGACTGCAGCAGAGAAAGTGGTAATGATGCCCCCTTTCCATCTCCAAAAGCACCTACAATGGGCATGTGAGCATCAGAACTTGACCATGGACCCATGGAAGAAGTTTAATAATGACGTTTGAATCACGTTGAATAATCATGTTTATTTGGCAGGTGGTTTTAATATTGTGGCTGATCAGTTTCTGGCTGCTATGAAGCTCTCTCAATCTTCTACTGATTGTTTGGTTTTGTACCATCATCATCTGTGTTTTCTTCCAGTCAGTTGAACAATTTTCAAGTTCTTGTGTCATTTCCTGAGATAAGTATCTCTGATATTATGATGATTGTGTGTTCAGCCTGTTTTGTCTTGCCGAGGCACCTCATGTTCATCCTCCTTATCCTCTAAGAGTGGCTTTTGTCTGAGATTTGTTTCACAGTCCATAATCAGATTGTTTGTCTGAAGTTACAGTCAATACTTTAGTTATCTGAGATGGTGGAAGCTGGTCTCTGGATCAGATCAGGTGTATTGTGAGAGGTTCTTCGTGTCTCTTTCCTATTTTGACATTATTGTGATGTCCAGGTATTCAATGATTGGTGAGACATGCAGTGAGACATGTTTGTGGATCTTTTGAAATTTCTCAAATGTGTCTAAGCCAGAAAATCTGTACAGCATTTTGTCTACAGAGGTAGATGTTTGCAGTCAGTGTTAGGAGTCTTGACCATAGAACTATACAACCTATTTCAAACATAAGAGTGATCAAAGCCATTTTTAATTGGAATGTGAACCAGCTGGATGTAAAGTAAGGTGCAAGCCCTATGCTGGGCTTAGTTGCATCCAGCTTTTCAAATAATATTTCTGTTTCACCAATTTAAAAATGACCAGTCTCAACTACACCCAATGCAGATGATGTGCATCCATGGTGATGCATTCTACCCCACTTATAGTTGAGATGCCATTCATGTAGTTATGGTTTACAAACTTATACTTAGTAATAATAAAGAACTGAATTGCTTATTAATTATATTCGTAATTAAAGCCACCATGCCATCTAATTGTTACATGTTTGGTTTATTTGTTCATGTTTAAAGTCTCCCTCAGTCTCGGTCGGTTCTTGTTGATTGTAATGTGGTTTTTCTCCTGCATTTTTCCTTGTTCCTGAGTGTTTGATGATTAAAGTCTGCCTTCTAGAATTGTTCCTCGTCGTGTGCATTTCTAAGGACCTTGTTACGTGACACTGATTTCAATGAGTAAACATTTCCTTGTGAGTCACTGTTTTTATATCTGCAGTGTCTCTCCCTGTACATTCTTAAATCATGTCACCTTTATTTATATAGCACTTTTTATAATACAGATTGTTTAAAAGCAGCTTTACCTATATGGATATCATATGGATTACATAACCTGAGAATATTTGTTTTCCATTTTAATTGGTTCATTTAAAAGTAGACATTTCAGGTTACACTTTATTTTAAGGTGGCTTTGTTACACTGTAATTATACATTTAAGTACTGAGTAATATTAATTAACTACATATACTTAGTATAGGGTTAGGAGTAGGTTTTGATTTGGTTTAGGGTTAGTTGCATGTAATTATGCATAATATATAATTATTAATATAGTAACTACATGTAACAATGACACTAAAATAAAGAGTAACCAGTGTTTTTTGGTTCACAGAGACAGCAGAAAGCGCACACTGTTTACTTTCATTATTTTACAAAAGCACGTTTTGTTGTTATTGTGAGTGCTCACAAATAAAAGACTCTTCACAGATTTAAAATATGCATTACTCTTATTTGTATGACCAAAAACTTATGGAGTATTTTAAGTGCATCGCACCACCGTCTCCATGTTATCTGTCACGCAGTAAGCACACTACTATTCAGCTTTCACACTCTGCACAAACACTTAGATAGCCCAAATTTTTCTAGGTTAATGTTAGAGCAAGCAGCCATGTAAAGTTGCTACTACTTACATGTTTGAGATAAGCATTATTTGAGGTCGATGATTGATAGGCGAGCATTTGGATGTCCTGTCTGATGTACTGTTATTACCACATAGACCAGCTGTTAACGATCTGCAGACTGCGTAGCTTCGCCACTTCCTGTGGATTTTTTCCCCGTGTCTAAGCGACTAATAAAATTTTGGTTGACTAAGCCTCTTCTCGTCGATTAATGGTTAGTCGACTATTAGGGGGCAGCCCTAAGCAAGCCAGAGGCGATGGTGGCAAGAAACCCAAACTTCATTAGGTGACAGAATGGAGAAGAAAAAAACCTTGGGAGCAACCAGGCTCAGTCTGGGGTCAAGTTCTCCTCTGGCCAACAAACAAACACGATGTGATTATTATTCATTTGGCACCACAAGTCAGAAGTCATTTGGAGGAATGAGGTAGCCCAGTGGAGCTAGAGGGATGATGGACAGCGGTGAAATCGAGGGATCGATGAGCCACGATGGAGCCGCAGGATCAGAGGGCCAAAGCAGAGTCATGGGTTGGCAAACCTTTAGGCTCAAACTTTAAAGATCATGGAAGTGCTACCCAGGAGACTGTGGTAATGTCAGTGGAGCTGGAGGGTTAAGGGGAGCTGAAGGAGCAGAAGGCTGAAGAGGAGTTATGGCCTGGCGACTGCACAAATTCAGTGGAGGAGGAAGGATCAGGGAACTGGATGGAACAAGAGAATCATCCGTGCTGGACGGGACCAGTGGAGGAGGAAGGTCTAGGGCCCCGGATGGAACCGAGGAATCTAGTATAAGGGTGCAAGGGTGGGGACTGGTTCTGTGGCAGGCAGTTCAATCAGCCACTGAATCAGTTCAATCAGCCAAAGATGGACTGAACTTTGGACACTTGCTTCAGGACAGACACTTTCGTCTGCCCATTGAGTACCACATAATAGAAAACACAGGGACTCATTGGAGTAGTGCACAATGTGAGCTAGTTCTAGAAACTCATTTGTGTGGTCCTCGAGGGAATTGTTCCCACCAAGTGAGGACAAGGATTTGTACTCCTGCTAGATACATTTTGTCTCATTCTTCTGTCACAGTGTGGTTGCAAAGGAGGAGAGTTGAGGTGAGTATCTACTTGGAAATGGCATATTTATTAAACAACTCTGGAACATGGCAGCACACTAAAGAAAACAAAATCATATATTGATGAAGGCAACCAAGGAAGTAGGAACTAAACACAGGAAATGAGAAAACGGGAACAATGGAGCGAAATGAATATCAAAATTAACAAAACAGGGCATAACATTTATACTGCCCCTCTTAGCAAGATGATGCATGGTATACGATTTCTGCAGATCCAGATATGTTCATATCTAATATTTCCTAAATATATTACATAAATAATTACATAAATAATAATTATATATTTTGTGTTAGGTTAATTACTTGTGTCGGCAGTAGGCACACTTAATGATTGCTATATAGTAGGGGTGTAACGGTACATATATCCGTCCCGAACCATCATGGTATGGACATCACGATTCAGTGCATGCAGTCAGACGACAAATACTGACTGCGTATCACAAGCGATCCACACTCCAATCCAGAAGTTGGCACGCGGTAATGCAATGCTGTTTGCTAACTGCCACAACAGGAAAAAGAGCAGAAGAAGAGACGATCTATGTGCAAGTAGCCTATATGCTGAGTTTCGATTAATTTTCGTAACACGCTCCACAAACGTCACGGAAAGGAAACTGATGCAGAAAACAGCATTCTGTTTGTTTTCTTTATTTTACAAAAGCACAATGTTTTGTTTTTATTGTAAGTGTACACCCTTTAAAATTTCGAATGATGTCATAATCTTATCTGTAGGACCATAAAGTATTTTAAGTTGTTTCTGCTGTTATAATGGTACAACATCATTTGTGTCCTGGAAATGGGAAATGGGAAGCCTCAGGTGCCGCTTCACTCACTGTCTCCTTGTGGAAAGGTGAAGAAGGCTCTCGTTCTCACTCATCTTTCCGTGATTTCTTGAAAAAGTGTAATATTGAACTTTGTGCATCTACCATTGTCACCGCATGTTAATAAACTCTCACGTGCAAAGAAAATGACAGCGTAGGCTATACAATTTTTTATTTTAAGCTATCAGGAATCTCTAGAGACTACAGGAGTGCAAAAACGAATCTCTGCACAAGTTTTATTTTTCATTGTTCTTTTTTGTACTTTTATAACAAACAATGCTTTTCAGTTTTGTAGCTGATTGTGACCAAATATCTTTGTTTGTTTTATCAGCCCTACAAAAAAAATATGACCTATACACTAAAGGAGGCTGTACTGTTCCAACTACCTCAGGTGGACTAAATGCTGCTAGGTGGAACAAACTGTAATTTGCACTTTTGTCTGTTCAAAATAAATGAAAAGAAAACTAGAATTAGGGATTTGTTGATTTTTCCTGTTGTACCGAACTCGTATTGAACCGTGACCCCAAAACCAAGGTACATACCGAACCGTGACTTCTGTTTACCGTTACACCTCTACTGTATAGGCTATCACATATAATGAGTGAATTGAGCATAAACATTACAGTTCATGTCCGCAGTAACAATTAATTCACAGACATGAATCCTAAAAACTAATCCCGTCCGAACAAGTCATGATTTATCACTTTACGCCTACCTTTGACTAGGCATAATATTTAGTCTTAGACATAAAACTGGATGGTGCAACAGGTACACAAGACTCAAGGTGCATTTTATAGTGCAACCGGCACATGGTGCCAGCCATTTCCAGTTATTTTAGCTACACAACAGTCTGTAAGGCTGCTTGATGTTGTTGCAAATATTAATTATGGTTAACTTATGGTTAACTGCAGAACTTTATATTAGGTGCCTTTAACTACTATGTACTAACATTTAAATTAATCATTTGATACAGTGCACTAATTGTGTACATACATGTTTTTACATTGTACTTATATTTAAAATAAATAAATAATTACCTGCAAGCTGTAATTAATTTCTGTAATCACATCTTTAATTACACAATTGACCCTTCACTTACACCTTAACCCACCCTTAAATCTACCCATACCACCAAACCTGTCCCTAACCTTACCCATATCCCACCTCAATAGCAAGTGTTTGCAATACAATATGAACACAATAAGTACACTGTACTTATTTTTGATGTAAGTACATAGTAGTAAAGGACACCTAATATAAAGTGTGACCAACTAAAGCTCAAATGTGCTTGCATGACTCAAGAGTACCAATGAATAAAATTACTAAATAAAAGTTAATTCTGTTCATCAATTAATTAAAGCAATTGTGTCTCTTCAGAAGACTTGTATTAAACCACTGGATTAATATGGATTACGTTTGGCATCTTTTTATATTTTAAAGATGAACAAAAGTGCATTGGCATAAAGAAAGTATGTAAATCCAACAGCAGACTGGTAGCATAACCCCAGAGCTCACTGCAGCCTGAAATCCGGTCCTGAGCTGCTATAGCACCTCATTCATCAAATTTATTACATGAGGTGAAATTTCAACAATAGAAAGTATTTTAACATCTTTTTTTTTTCTTTTTTTTTTCAGGCCAAGATGTGAGTGGTGTGTTGGAGAATGCTGCGGTAGACACCAGTATTCTGGAACAGTATTTGAGCAATGAGACAGATCCCACTTTGTGAGTTTTTTTCAGATATTCAAATTAATTTTCAAGTAAAGTCAACATAATCTCTTCTAAATGGCCATCTGAGTACACGTTTTTCTCATTTCTTAGCATGTTACCCGAGTCGCCGCCAGATTCAGGATCAGAACGTAGTTCTCCACCACAAATACAGGAAAAAAGCAGCCAGAACATGTATAGCCAATCAGAAGTCTCCTTCCCTCCATCTTGTCCCTTTAAAGACAGAAAACCAGAGTCGTGTGGTGGTGCAGGAATTATGTATGATGGCAGAACCCTTGGGAACCACATCAAAGCCATTTCACCTGCTTCGGTTCCTCAGTACTGTCTCAACACAGCTGAGAGTTACATACAGGCAACCACGTCCCATAATGCACCCATCCATGGTATCCCGCAATATACTCAGTGCTCACCAATGGGTCTTTCAGCGGGACACATGCCAACTAATGCTGCTGCAGCCTCTTCATGTGCGCCCCATGCTATCCACCCAGATACTGTGTACCCTTATATGCCCCCAAAACACGACCAACATGTAGGGTAAGACACATGTGCTGCATGTGCTGTTCTGCTTCTTTATTAAGTTTATTCAGTATATTCACAGTCTGCAGTGCTTGCTTTAACAGAAATTTCTTACACAAAAATAAGAAAAGAAGAAGGTCAAACTCTTTTGATGGGCACACAGAGCAGCGTATGTGCACCGACTCGGTTTGGGCCAAACCGTCATTCTGTGAGTATTACATCATATGCAGAATATTTTATTTTCTATTCTATAAATGTTCCTTTGTAGCATGACATCTTGCAATATATTGGTCAGATCCCATTTAAAAAGCTATAAAATGCACATAAGGGTGCCTTCACTCTACTGCATTGGTGTGTAACTGGGTTAATTTTACATCACAGTTCAGTTTGTTTGGATGATGTGAATACTGTTTTCTGAAATTAGATTTACACCTGCAAAGTCAAAATAAAATAGTAAAATAGTGTTCTGGTTCATGTGAACTCCAGTGCAGTTCGATGCTAATATGAACAAGGTTGTACTAAATTGCGGAAGTGTACCGCTTTTTTTTATTTATTTTTTTATTATTAACAGGGGCAATGCACATTAATAAACATAACTGTAAATGTACCAGAATTAGCCCAAAGGGCTATTTTTGATGACGTATGATTTGATAAAACTTTGTTTGTGTGTGTTCTCACTCACTTTTCTGATAACTGCTACTGAAGCACCGCAAGTAGAGAGAATGTATAGGCCCAGGGCCTAAAATGTACACTTGCCAAGCACCAAATGTGAGTAAAAATCGGCGTTGGTGAGTATATGTAATTGGTGTCAATCGCCAGTTGGCCTGTAATATTTTTATGAATTCTAACAATGTAATGTTCAGAGAACATGACCGTAAACAAACGTGAACGACGCTCGAGACAGACATCACAAGAGTTTAAGCCTTCGCAATTAAAATATTCAAGCACAAGTAAAAGCAAAAGAGAACTTATCTCAGGGGCTGTGTGCAAAGTTTTGTATGCTGAACTGATGAAGAGAGGGCATATTAATTGCCCATCAACTATGTTGGGTACATCGTTAAGGTTTGCAATATTTTTATGATTTTATTTCAAATAAATATTAAAGTGTGAGGTTAACCTGATCAAGAAAATAACATTTGGTTGGCCAGACAAGGTCTGCCATTGAAATTATGAGGCAAAATGGTGAAATTGTCAATTATGTTACTTTCGTCAGCTATGTTACTGTCATTGTCAACTATATTTTGACTGATTTTTTACATTTTAAATATCTATACTTTGATACTTACTTCAGGGTATAGTTTAAATCAACATGGACTGGAGTTTTGCATGACATTTTTAAAACTATCAAAATGATCTTTAAAGTAACACTGGCCAATATAGTGTTCGAGGTCATATATGCATGGCCTAGTGGCCAGTCTTCACTGATTTTACATTCCATCAGTAAGAGTAGATTGTGAAGGTTAAATTAGCAGAGCAATAGCATTGTACATTAAATGCAATCCACACAACATGGAGACATATCAGAGTTCAAAAAAGGCCAAATTGTTGGTGCAAATCCTGCTGGCTCATCTGTGACCAGGACAGCAAGTCTTTTTGGTGTATCGAGTGCTATGGTATCCTGGGTAATGTCGGCTTACCACCATGTAGGAAAAAAAACATCCAACAGGAGTAACTGTCGACTCAAGACAAAGCTGTCTGAAAGTGATGCCCAGGTACTAACCTGGATTGTATCCAAAAAAACATAAAACCACAGTTGCCAAACTCACTTCAGAATGAAATGTGCACCTTGACTCTCCTGTTTCCACCAGAAGCTCCATAGGGTCAGTATTCACTGTCAGGCTGTTATAGCCAAACTTTTGGTCACTCGTGGTGCCAACAGTGCAAGTCTTGGGCTGTGGACAATGTGAAACATGTATTGTTCTCTGATGAGTCCACCTTCACCCAACACCCAGACTGTTGTGTGCCAAGAGTGAAGAACAGGGGTGGATCAGTGATGGTTCGGGCTGCAATATCATGGCCTGCTGTGCTTGATGGGCTCGTGACTGCCAAGGACTACCAAACCATTCTGGAGGACCATGTGCACCTAATGGTTCAAACATTGTACCCTGAAGGAGGTACCTCGTATCAGGATGATAATGCACCAATACACACCGCAAGACTTGTGACAGAATGGTTTGATGAACATGAAAGTTGTTGAAAATCTCCCATGGCCTGCACAGTGACCAGATTTAAATATTTTTTTAGCTATTTTGTGGTATTTTGGAGGAGAAAGTTGGAAAACATTTTCCTCCACCAGCATCACATAGTGACCTGGCCACTGTTCTGGAAGAGGAATGGCTCAGAATCACTCTGGCCATTGTGAAGGATTTCTATCTGTCGTTCCTAAGTTGAAATGATGATGTATTGACTGCAAAAGAAGGCCCTGCCTACACCATACTAATGAATTACTGTAAAACCTGGTGTTTCAGTTTCATTGTCCAACCCCTATAGATTTATGATAAAAAAAGTGCTTGTCCTTAATGACCATGCTGTGAATTTACACAAATATCTGCAAAACATAACATTCTTAGAAGTTTTTTAAAGGAATCACTGTAAACTGACACCAATAGTTGTTTTATTGAGAAAACATATTGTTTTTACACTTTTCTGCTGATGTGAAATGTACCCTGAATTATAGAATGACTCTATCTCTAAATATGTTTTATATCCTTCAACTGGATGAACTCATATTCTGAAGCTGAAGTCTGTTTTTATCAAACATTTTCTGTGAAATCTGTCAACTCAGACTGTGCCAAAATTGCACATTGTTTCTGACTCTTGGCAGCTAGCGTCGACTTGTTCAGACTGCAATTAAGTCACGTAGTATATTCCAGCCTAAACATATAATTTTGTGTATATCTTTGCTTAATGTCTGTGTTGTTTCCAGGTCCAGAGAGTGGATCATATGAAGCACAGTCTTATGACAGTGATGCCACTGGTGGAAGTCCAGCAAGCAGTGCGCACCAGCTGCTCACATGGGACCAGTATCAGCCAAGTCAGTGGTGCTCGCTCCACAACAGCAGATCTGAAAAGCTGTGAGTAGCTACCAAGATTTCCTAGCCTGGCGATTAATCGCGTAATCTGATCTTTTTCTTTCTTTCTTTCTTTCTTTTTTTTTTGTGGTAATAAAAATAGACTTAAGCGAACAATTGCCTTTAAAATGACTTAAAATACATAAATAATAACAACGAGGCAATAATAATTGGTTCAAATAAAGCATCAAAAGCAAGTAATCGTATAGTTTTATTAAACAACACTGTTAAAATACATAATGTAATAATACATAACAAACATAATTCAACTTATGTTACACACTGAAGACGGCACCAACAGCCTGGTGATTGTTGTTGTTACACTTTACAGCATGATCAAATCCCTGTTTAATATTTGCCAAAAAACAATTAATTCAAATGCCCACTTAATCTTTATTATTTGGCCACTTCTTAACAATAGAAATGCTACAACCACTGTAATTTCTTGAATAAGAATATGTGGACATCTAAACATGCAAACTCAGAGTAAGGGTTTAAACTTTTTTAGAAATTGCGATGTAAGTTTGAGTGCAACCGCATTTACTGTGAACAGAGCCGCTGTAACCTGCTCTCATCTAAATAATAAAAGCGTTGCTTTTAAATTAATCTTGTGCAGTGGTTATTTCACAGCAGTAACAGTGCCTTTATATTCAATATTTACAATACTGTGCCTAAAATGTAAATCACAATATTAACTTGCAATCGTGCTGATATTCGCAAAAAACTGCACGCTTGCCCGTGTGATCATGACTTTATTATTTGTAGACATCTTATACCCCTTTTTTTGTGTAGACCACCTCCAGGTTACCATGTAGACACTGATAAGGGCTTCAGCTACTCCACAGCTGATGAATCCTTTGTCTGCCAGAAGAAGAACCACTTCCAGGTGACGGTTCACATAGGGATGGTTGGAGATCCCAGATTTGTCAGAACCCCAGCAGGTCTCATGCCCGTGGAGAGCTTCCATGTGAAGGTGTTTGGGGTCAAGGTAGTGACAACATGGCCGAAACCTTATGGAAACATTTATGATCTGAATGCAGATGGTTTTTTTGACGCTTTAACCCATTTTGTAGCTTGAAGCACAGAATCATTTCATCACCATCGAGCAGTCTCAGTCGGATCGCAGCAAGAAGCCTTTTCTGCCGGTCAGGTGAGTATCAGGATACTTAAAACTATGCATGTGGAAAAACTAAAACTATTTAGAATGTGTATTTTATCCTGGTTTTTGGTTTTGGTTTTTTCCATTTCTTTTAGAGTAAATTTGCCAGGAGACAAAATCACCAAGGTGACATTAGGACGCTTACACTTTAGTGAAACTACGGCGAATAACATGAGGAAAAAGGGCAAACCCAATCCTGATCAGAGGTTAGTTACAAACAGTCTCTGTCATCTCTGAATGCAATTTTGGTCAAATTTGCTGAATAAAGTTTTTTTGAAGGTCTAACATTTGGACATAAAAAGTTGACCATTTTACCAGTTAGAAACAAGAGGTTACCAACAAAGATCCAGAGAAATCTGGACTAACCAATTAGCACTTTCGTGTACAGTTTTATTAGATTCGCCACATTCACTTATGCAGGCCATTCCTTAATATTTCATGATTTCTGGTCAGGTGTTTGGTTATCTGTAGTGATTCCGAGAGAAAATCAAGCTTACAAAAGTTGATAAAGACATCATAAAGTAATTTTATGTAAGGAATAACTGATGACGGGCCGTTGAATTCTTAGAAAATAATGCACACCTGAGGTGGTAATTTGGCTACGACGTCAAGCGTAGTCAATTATTCAGCTTATACTAACATTACCACACTTCAAGACACTGTTCCAATGTTTTATTTCAAGACATTTGTCAGGTTTTTGTCCATAAAAACTCTTGTGTGTGGGACTAATTTCTTACACATCTCATCCCAAGCCTCCGTTGCTAATTCCAAAACATAATTTCAGAACTATTAATGGGGGCTTGAGCCTTGATAGTAGAATAATACAGTTGATACAGTTATTAACGCAGTTGAGAGAGAGAGAGAATAAGCGTGAATTAGCCTACCTGAGTCTGTGCGTCTCTCATGGCAGCATTGTCTCTACTAATAGCGAAACTATAAGTTTGCCTACCTCGAGAACCACAGTTATTACCTCGCTGGTGAGAAATGTCATGTAGCTTTTAAGTTGCTAAACTATTTTACTGATTAAATCATCAGAGCAGCACTGACAAATCGTTTCTGTGCTACTTTAGCCGTGCATTTCCCTGAAAATAATTGCACACCTTACAACGTCGGTCAACCAATCAGATTCAAGCATTCAACAGCCCCCTAGTATAATCACATATAAACATGACATGATGTGCCACCCAGCATACCTGGTTCAAGAAGTCACCACTTGCCACTGATAAGAGAGAGAATTCTGTCAAGATAAAAATGATCAGTCAGTATCTGGTGTGGCCACTAGCCGCTTTAAGTAGTAAGTACTAGAGTGCATCCATCCTCATGGACTGCACCAGATTTGCCAGTTCTTGCTGTGAGATGTTACCCCACTCTTCCACCAAGGCATTTGCAAATTCTCGAACATGTCTGGGGGGACATGTTGTTACATGTTTGGCAATAGGGGGATCACATCTTTGTTACTAATTTCACTCATGATGAGTTTGCATCCATGAAATGTATTGACTGAAAACTGCAATACTACTTGACCATTTAATGGTAACTAGCTGTACTGTACGTTATTATGCTTGATAGGTACTTTATGATGGTGGTTGGTCTGTACGCTACTGTGAAAGAAGACAGTTTCCTGCTGGTTGCAAATGTTTCTGAAAGAATCATTGTCAGGGTAAGTCTTCCTGCTGTTGTACCATAACCCTGGGCTGGACTGCAGTCCTTAAGAATGAAAAAGCAACTAAATTACGTATCTAGCGATAAATCTCCTTGCAGAATCCATCTCCCTGTTGAAAAAACCAGCATATGCTGGTTAGGTATGTTTTGAAGCATGGAAGCTGGTTTGAGCTGGTTTATGCTGGTCCTTAGCTGGTTTATGCTGATCCTTAGCTGGTCACGAGCTGGTTTAAGCTGGTCAAGTGCTGGTCCTAAGTTGGTCCTAAGCAACTAGCTCCAGCTCAGGACCAGTTTAGGGCTAGCACTTAACCAGCTTAAACCAGCTCATGACCAGCTAAAGACCAGCTCAAACGACCTTCCATGCTTCAAAACATACCTAACCAGCATACGCTGTTTATTTCAACAGGATTATACTTCCATAGAGTTGTGGTCAAAACTTTTGCATATTCATAAGAAGACTACTGACACAATATCCAGCTAAGCACAAATATATCCCACTATATACTCCAGATTTGCACATAATATCCTCAAGATTGCTGCTTTAGAGATGGAAGCCTTCCGTTGGCCTTGACAGTGGGTGCGTCTCAATCAGCTCTCTTAGTTCAGTAGTCAGGGCACTAATCAGGGAGTCTACCATTTTAAAGGCTGGCTGTCTCAATCGCGAAATTCTACCAGTGCACTGAAACATTTGCTCCCTAAAAGGTGCCACAATGCACCAGAGAGCATCGATGCTTACTATGTTCCCTTAACAAAAGTTCTGAAGGACGAAACATAAATCACATGAGCCAACTCACTAGATATAATGACATGCAATAGAAGTTTGTTTAAAATACAAACCATTATTTAATTATATTTCAGCATAAACATAGCTCGCTAGACAGGTAATGAACAATCTAGCTAACATTTATTTACAGCTGAAATGTTACACTTATAAGTAACAAGCAAAGTATTAATGCACTTTAAATAACATTCAAAAATAATATCAGAAAGATATGATTGCTGCTGTTTTTCATAAATACCAGTGGTGACGTTGTACAATGCAGACGTTATCATGACGCCAGACGTCATCAGTGTCCCAATGTGTAGTGAGCCAGGGTCCTTGCTATCATTACCAGAGGCTGAATTTGTGTACATGATATACTGATTCACAACTTCGGAGCTTGGGAGCTGATTGAGACAGTGTGTATATGACAGTGTAAACAACAGCTTAATACCCCGTATATTTAAAAGCTGTGTGTGCGTGTCAGTGTGTCTTGACGGTGTACGAAAGTGGTTCTCAAATTTTTATCATCTCTCCATCTAAAGGCCTCCAATCCAGGTCAGTTTGAGAATGATAGTGATGTGCTCTGGCAAAAAGGACAGATGCCAGAGTCTGTGGTGTGTCACGGGAGGATCGGCATCAACACAGACAGCCCCGATGAGGCTTTGGTGGTTTGTGGAAACGCCAAGATAATGGGCAACGTCATGCATCCCTCAGACAGAAGGGCCAAACAAAACATTCAGGAAGTGAGTGTGTCTCTGATAGTTAATAAAAAGACAAATTGAACAAGATTATACAAAGGTTAAAACAGCAGTGTTAATGGCTTTTTCAAATGGGGCGCTCTCTCAAAAGTGATCATGTTTACACCTGGTATTAATCTCTGTCTCGAGAGATCCAATCAGTGCAAAATACTGAAATCAGAGACCCCTTGATCTGGGGTCTGCCTTATATACTATATTGCCAAAAGTATTGGGACACCCCTCCAAATCATTGAATTCAGGTGTTCCAATCACTTCCATGGCCACAGGTATATAAAATCAAACACCTAGGCATGCAGACTGCTTCTACAAACATTTGTGAAAGAATGGGTCGCTCTCAGGAGCTCAGTGAATTCAACCGTGGTACCGTTATAGGTTGCCACCTGTGCAATAAGTCCATTCGTGAAATTTCCTCACTACTAAATATTTCACGGTCAACTGTTAGTGCTATCATAACAAAGTGGAAGCAATTGGGAACAACAGCAACTCAGCCACGAAGTGGTAGGCCACGTAAAATGACAGAGCTGCAACTTTCTGCAGAATCAATAGCTACAGACCTCCAAACTTTGTGTGGCCTTCAGATTAGCTCAAGAACAGTGCGTAGAGAGCTTCATGGAATGGGTTTCCATGGCCGCGCAGCTGCATCCAAGCCTTACATCACCAAGAGCAATGCAAAGCATCGGATGCAGTGGTGTAAAGCATGCCGCCACTGGACTCTAGAGCAGTGGAGACGTATTCTCTGGAGTGACGAATCACGTTTCTCTGTCTGGCAATCCGATGACAGTTGCCAGGAGAACGGTACTTGCCTGACTGCATTTTGCCAAGTGTAATGTTTGGTGGAGGGCGGATTATGGTGTGGGGTTGTTTTTAAAGGGTTGGGCTTGGACCCTTAGTTCCAGTGAAAGGAACTCTTAATGCTTCAGTATACCAAGATATTTTGGACAATTTCATGCTCCCAACTTTGTCCGAACAGTTTGGGGATGGCCTCTTCCTGTTCTAACATGACTGCGGACCAGTGCACAAAACAAGGTCATAAAGACATGGATGAGCGAGTTTGGTGTGGAGGAACTTGACTGGCCTGCACAGAGTCCTGACCTCAACCCGACAGAACACCTTTGGGATGAATTAGAGCGGAGACTGTGAGCCAGGCCTTCTCGCCAACATCACTGCCTGACCTCACAAATGCGCTTCTAGAAGAATGGTCAAAAATTCCCATAAACAATCTCCTAAACCTTGTGGAAAGCCTTCCCAGAAGAGTTGAGGCTGTTATAGCTGCAAAGGGTGGGCCAACCAACTCCATATTAAACCCTACGGATTAAGAATAGGATGTCATTAAAGTTCATGTGCACGTAAAGGCAGGGGTCCCAAAACTTTTGGCAATATAGTGTATATAAGTAGTAACACATTAGCCTCTTTCACACATTAAACCCGTTAAATTAGTGGGTTACTGCAGTTAATATAGTACTCAATAGTAACTGCAGAGAAGCAGCACTGATGAATCATAAAGAAAGGCAGGGTCTCAAACATGGCACAACAGTCAGACATCCATCTAGCACATTTACATTGAAAAGCAGTGATAAACAGCTTTGACAGAGATTTATGATTGGCTTAAAATAGACTTCTTACATCAGCACGTAAGGACCTTGTACCTAACGCCTCATACCAGTGATCCTATTCTTTGCTCATAAATATTATCCTGGTAATTTACTGGCAAGTTACAACTTCTCATACTGGAATATTGCCAGAACTTATTTACCAGTATTTTCCTGTTCACATGTAATCTTTAAAATGTAATTTGCCTGTAATTTACTAGTAAAGACTGCATGTGTGAAAGGAATTATATTTTGTGCCTGCGATGTTGTAGGTGGACTCAACAGAACAGCTTAAGAGGATAGCTCAGATGAGAATTGTTGAGTATGATTATAAACCAGAGTTTGCCTCAAGGATGGGGATTGACCAACGTCATGAAACGGGTATACAACCTAAATTAGTGTATACACTTTATATAAAACTGCTCTGAAGACAGATACTCACCATCATCTGTCTCTCTTTGATTAGGAATCATAGCACAGGAAGTCAGAGAACTCCTGCCCTCGGCTGTGAAAGAAATGGGTGATATCACTTGCATAAACGGGGAGAAGATCGATAATTTTCTTATGGTAGACAAAGTGAGTCTGTCAGATATTTGTTCTTAATTGTAGTACATTTTTCTAAACATGGACGGTATGTAAAGTAATTTTGATTGGTTTGTCTTAAAGGAGCAGATTTTTATGGAGAACGTGGGTGCTGTGAAACAGCTGTGTAAACTCACAGATAACCTTGAGAATCGTATTCAAGAGCTTGAGGTCTGGAATACTCGTCTGGCCAAATTGAAGACGCTGGGTAGCATGCGCTCCAACAGCGGCCCTCCTGCCAAAGGGTATGAAATTTCTTAACTTCTAAGTTTAGTTTAGGATTTTTTTAGGGCTGCCAAAGTTAATGCACTAACTGGTATCATTTAAAAATATTCAGCAGTTTTAAATTTCTCTGCACAGTCAAGTGTTATTGCTAGTCGAGGGTTAGTGCCATTTTTATTGTTTAATGAAGGCAGGTTATACAGTTTTATAATACACCATGTAAAAAAAAAACCTAAAGTAAAATTAATTTATGGGAATTTTTAATTTATTTTGTGAGTATTTTTGAGAGCTAGTTTTTATTTTGTGAGTATTTTTAAGCTAGTGGAGATCAATTTGAGGTCCTGGGAGACAAGATGGCCGAGATTAAATGAATACACAGGAAATTTAGAACCCAGTTCCTGTATTCAACCCAAATATAACTCCATAGAAACATAGTTTTACAACCATATTTTTATTATATATATATATATTTTTTTTTAGATCCATAATTGCTGACTGCTTATATTTCAGTTTGAAAACTTGAACTCGCACTGTTGCTTAACATTTGTTGTGGTTTTCGTGAATATTTGTGATTTGTGATGTATGTGCTCTCATGCAATCATCTGAAATTTGTCATTCTATTGAAATCTTTGTGTCACAGGAAAATCAACAAAAAAACCACACCTCATTCAGAACTTCCACCAACAAAGTCACCGCCACTGCAGTCTAGCAAAGTATGTAAAAAAATCACATTACTTATCATTTTTTAACATGAATGTGACAAATACAGTAATCGGGAGCAGACATGATTGTTTCACTTAGTTTTATCGTGGCCACGACATATTAACTCATGGGAATGTGATAATATGACGTGGCCACGAGATATTAATTAGTGGGAAGGTCGTATTAACTTGTGGGAACACGCTAAGTCGTGGCCACAAGATCATTTTGTCGACATCCTTACGTCGACATATTTATTTTGAGAGAACGACTTTTATTTCTCATGGCCACGAGTTAAATGCATAAACAACCTGCGCGACCATAGCTACCTGGAATTATCAGAAATGGATAGGCCTATATTCCACTTGTGATCAGATTGACCAAAATGCAAACAGGGCCTCAGACTCACCAAACCGGTTTTGCCACGTGCCTTGAAGCCACAAAGGATGGATTCTTTATACAAAATGGACACACAAAGGAGTTTACAAAGAGTCTGAGACAAAGAGTTTTTAGTACTGTTGCAAGGTACCAGTTCAGAGTTCCAGCTCCAGTTTCTGGTTCCAGTCCCAATATTTTCCAGTTCCAAGATGCACTAAGCTGAAGGAACTTTATTCCTGATCATCTTTTTCTTCCTCGTACCTTGCTGACAGCTATAATATATTAATATAATCATTTCTTCATTCCACCCTTATTTTGTCATTCTTAATTAAAAATAAATATTATTATAGGCCTATCCATTTCTAATAATTCCAGGTTGCTATGGTTCGTGCAGGTTGTTTATACATTTAACTCATTGCTATGAGAAATGTTGTTCATAAAGAAGTTGCGGCCACGACAAAACTAAGTGAACTGAACATGTCCACTCCTGGTCACCGTAGACAAATGTGACTGCTCATCATATTTTTCTTCCAGAACTACTTCTGTGGGAGATATCATCATTGTCTTCAACACAGAGTATTCCAAGCTAGCATCATCATGCTAGTAACAACCATGGCTCTTTGGTGAGATGGTCTTCTTAAATACACACCTTAAGATATTTTGGCCACGAATTAAGAATTTGTTCCCACAACTTATCAATTCATGGCAACGTTTGATTAAGGCAAAACAATACAAGAAAATCCATTTACAGCTAAAATAACAAACGTTGTATTTAACCTGGAATATTTCTTTAAATGAAGGTCTTGAGGACAGTTTGAGACCAAATGAAATTTTACTGGATCTTGACAGAATATTTCACCAAACATGAAAAGATCAGCCTGTGTGTGACTTTATTTTGTCCTGTTGTTTTGCAGTGTCATTTGTATTACTGCACTCTATATGTTAACATTACAAGAGGACATTGACTTCAATAACAGGTACAATGTCATCATCATCAGTAATGTCATTACTATAGACTATTGTGTTTGGTGCACATTGATTTAGTTAAATTACATTGATTGCCAGTCTTGTTGCGTAACTGTTACTGCTGCTTAATTGACTGTTATTTGGAGTGAGATTTAACTTTGTTTTCTTGTCATACAGTCTCAACAACAGTATACCGCCTTACACTACACCAACAGCACTGACCACAGGTACTGTATGTAGATATTTAGAGATACTGTACAGGGCTTTTCACACTTGAAATGGTTAACCCTGAGTCTTTCTAAACCCCAGGAAAATGGGATTCTGGGTTATCTTGCTTCACATTTCACACTGCTCATAATTTAGCCTAGATGAACAATTATTCTTGGGTATTCCCTGGGTTAACGTTCTTATTTGTGGTGTCAGTGTCACAGATTAGATAAATGCAGCATGCAACCTGTTTACATAAAGACTCTAGCATTGTCTTTTTCCTGAATGGACTTTTTGTACAAAGCATGTGATTATAAGGCAGTGGCTCCCAACCCTGGTCCTGGAGCACCCCCAACTGTACACATTGTGGATGTCTCTCTTATCTGAGGCCTAGTCCACACATACACGGGTATTTTTATAAACAAGAGTTTTTCTTTCATGTCCACATTAAATCGCAAAAACACACTATGAAGCTCTGTCAAGAGCATGCCAAACCAACAGGTGGTGATTTAACCTTAACCGTAAAGCCCATGTTGGCCAATCAGAATCCTGGAAAAAAGGTTATTACCGGTTCCCCGTTCTGAAGTCACAAGCCAAAATCTCTGATTTCACCATCTAAATGACAACACTGTAATTGGAGTTTCTAAAAATCTTCACCCTGGCAGGAGTTTTAAAAAATGTTCAGTTTCAATGCTGCTTTTGCGTATGGACAAACAGCCAAACCACATAGAAAAAGCTGCGGTTTGGAAAATACCCATGTTCGTGTGGACAGGGCCTGAAACAACCATTTCAGGTCTTGAAGACTCTACTTTAAGCTTATGAGTTGAATCAGGTGTGTTTGATTAGGGAGAAATACAAAATGTTCAGAGTTGGGGGTACTCCAGGACCCCGGCTAAAAAGCAGTGCTAACCCCGCTTTCAAATTACAAGCCTGAAATGTTCCTCTACCTGGTGTTAAAGCTTAGACAATAACCTAGGGTTAAAAGGCTTGAAAGTGAAGCAATTGAACTGAACAGATTTTAAAACACTAGGCATTATACACTTGTTGAAAAAACTGAGCATCATACGCTAAACGACTGAGGATCATACACTACCAGACTTCCAAGTCATTATGAACACAACAAACTCATGCAGAAACACATGCTTTGTTGCTAGGAAATGTGTGACAAATGAAAACAATATGTGTTATAAAATCGGCTCAAATATCAAACTTACCAAATATCTCCGACAGGATGAAATCAAACTTTGAGGCTAAAAAAATTGAGTCTGTGACTATCATACACTACACGATTTTCTCTGAATTCTGTCAACTCTACTTGTCCAGTAAAAACCTGGGCAAAAGTCATGTAGTGTATTCCAGCCTTTACTTTCTCGCATACATTCTTTGACTATAGTGACCTGAAATGCAAAAACCACCCTACAAATGTTAACCTGGAGCACAATAGCAACAGCTTGGGTCTGAATTCTATTCAAACTCTGTGTCTTGTTAAGAATACCCCAATAATATTTGATGATGTGGTGCCACAAGTCAATAGAAACTGGAATTTGCTGCTTCTCTTGTGGCAAATAATCAACATTATCTTTTCCCCAAGGGTTTTGTTATGGCACGACTGTATATCTTAAACACCTAATCAAAGAGCAGCACCAGATTTTCCAAATTGTGTGCACTAATCAACATTTAATACCTAAACGCCATTTCATGGTACTTTACCCTTCAAGCATTTCAAAAATAGGTCCTCTCCTACACATTTGGAGTAAGAGGTTTAAGGCAAAACACAAACTTTTCAAGAATTCTCTAAAGAACTTTAAGAACGTTACCAAGTCCCTAGCAAGAAAACATAGAACGTCCATTGCAAGTCACTGGGACTCATTAACATTTCACCACAAAAAGTATGGGCCAGTGTCTTTAAACAAAGTGTGAAAAGCACTTGTGAGTTGGTTGGTCTGTATATTCTGATCATTTTTTTTATTTTATTTGGTGAATTTAATCTTGACTGTTTGCAGTGTTCTCCACCGCCCTTCCTGGTCCCTGGCCTCCAGACATCGATTTCTCCAATGTGTTTTATTCAGATGAGGTCTACTGCTGTCCTTCAACATTAATTAATAATCATAACACCCAACTGACAGACACAACCGTCACGTTTGACTTTCTTTCACACACAATCATCAATCTGAGAAAATCACGTGAAGGTCAGAGACACAGTAGCAATGTTCAATCTTCAAATGTACTATGATATATTTTTGGTTGTCTTCAAGTAATTTTCATTTGTTCCCTTTCAGTGAAGTGGTTAGAAAAACTGCCAGAGGAACTCAAAAATTGTACTGATTGTAAGTTAACCGATTAAAAGCATGTTCATGCCAAGATTATCAGATAAACAACCAATTTTATTTTAAAATGAAACAATGTATCCTTATCACTGTACCTCCTTTACACTGAGACTGTAATATTGTCATATGGATCATCATTGTTTTATTTAGAGGCTTCATTTATTCATTACTCACCACTTTGTTTCAGCTATCTAAACTTTTATCAACAAATGGCTTTAGTGTGGATAGTTTTTGTGCTAAATTAATAGTTTGTGAATGTCTGCTTAGGATAAATTCATTTTGTCAAAACATTCCTTATTCCTAATAACAGAATGAAGTGGAGGTGTGGCCGCAATAATGATTCACACTTTACGTCTTTGTTTATTTCTTCTTCGCAGGGACAAACACAACTATACGGTCCATCCTAATAACACAAAATCAACAAGTTATAGACCAGCAGTATTGTCAGCGAGAGCACTGTGGGTAGGTATCAAACGTACATCTTCAATATACATAGATATTCAACAGGAAGTTTTTTTTTCATTATTATTTTTAGTATAACACTTGTCATGGTGTGACCATTGATATGTTTCCCTTTATGAAATCCATAACTAGGTATTTCTGAAGATCATATTCACATCCTGATCAACCCGTGGGGGTTTATGTAAAGCATAATGTACAGCCAGCTGGTTGTTATTACAAAATAAACACAGGCTTCAGAGATTTTCAGTCCTGGGTGGCATTCACTAGGGTCACAAGGAAGAATTATTATTTTTACTAGCACCCTCATAATGTGACTGTTATGAGATTTAGGTAAAACTGCGATTAAACTGTACCTCATGTAAACAATACTTCGAACAACCATAAATGAGGTTTTACTAACAAAGTTCGGGAGGAACGTTCAAATGATCTATCCGATCAACACGTCATTCCAATCAGCAATCAACAAGTCTACCCAATCAGCATGAGTGGAGGCCTATGTATATATACGCAGTCGACTCAACTATGTTTCTCGACAGTTTTCAGCATCCCTCCACCACCCCGTCTCCTCACACTCGCCTGGTTACTATCTTAACCAGAGATACGGGGGGAGTACTCTGGGTATGGGCCGAAATACCGAGCTTTGAAGCCCTCTCCTTGGACAGCACGCCAAATACTTTAATTGCATCTCTTCCACTCTGAACAAAGTGTGCATGGCTAGTGACATACACAAATGACATTGTCATGCACAGATTTGTTTACATATTGGTAAAGAATGCATCACATTTTTGGGGGTCATGTTGACATTGTTGCACGCCATTAAAAGTCCCTTTCAAGTCTGTTCACTCAGCGGCCATATTTGCAATGCCTCTGGGCAGCTATTTTGGGCATCCAAGACCAAGTCCTATCTATTTGAATGGGGGAATCCTGAAATCTCAAAAACTGCTTGGCGAACTCCCAATTAAATTACATATTTCAAATCAGCAACAAAATCTGACATGAACCGTCCCATAAATTTTGTTTCTTATGCTAAAATAGCATTAAAAAAACTTATTTTTCAGGCTAGAGGAGCCAATGCGCATATGCAGTCCCATGAGCGGGTCTCAGGTTTCTATGTGAACCGGAGCCTCTAACAGTGACGCAACGACTTTATCAATCAGCGATTGGCTCTTTTACTTAGAAGGCAGGATGTATTCTGCCATATTGCGCGTTGCAGTTTCTCCCATTCATAACTAATAGGAGTGAACCGTATTTCTATATCAGGGGTGGGGAACATTGATCCTGGAGGGACATTGTCCTGCAGAGTTTAGCTCCAAACCTGAAAAAAAAACACTCATCTGCCTGTAACTTTAGTAATCCTGAATACCTTGATTAGATCCAGGTGTGTTTAATTAGGGTTGGAGCTAAACTCTGCAGGACAATGGCCCTCCAGGATCAACATTCCCCACCCCTGTTCTATATCTATAGTCTTTGACGGCATGAATATAATGCAGTATATATTGATGGTTGACAAACATCTAAATGAAGACATTTTAGGTGCGTCATTGAAAAAAAGCATCCATAGAAATGTGTTATGCATTTGACACAAGTAATTCTGGCCAGTAACACACGTACTGTATGTGAGTTCATTTGTGCTGTGCAGTGGCATATATGAATAATGGCGATAAAAATAACACCAATTCTTAGTGAATAATCAGAATAATTAAAAATGCTAGAAAACGGGAGTGAAGAGGCTCATGTCATGTAAACATCTTACTGCCAGAACCTGGAAAAAATCATATGTAAAAAAATGATTTTTTGATGCTGTTCACTTTATTTAAACAACTTATTTTGATTCAACACAATTGTATTAGGTTTCTGGTTCAAATGTAATTGCTTCATGGTAAATTGACTTGAAACGATTACTTTTTGACTTAACCTGATATTTTCATATTAAAATAACATGGTTCAAACAAGTAAACTCAACCAGGACTCAATCAAACAGGACTTTCACTACCCGTCATGCTTTGCAAAGGGGCTGATCTGGGAGAGTAAATGTTGAAATAAAATGTTATTTTAAGCAGTTTTTAGCAACATGAGAAAATGGAGAGACTTTTTAATGTTTACTGATCTATTATGTTGGTATTTAAAAGTTTCTGTTATGTTAATGGTTTTGGGGTTACCATTGTGGTGAAGTGTAGAACATGTGCTTGGGTTGAGGACCTGCTAACAACAATTAAAGTTGTTTTAATAATAAAAACAGCTATTTTGGGCATGCCATAGATGGAATAAAACCATCTTCTGGCTAACACCTAACAATAAGAGTCTTTACAGAGTAAAGATTTTGTAAAAGTTGTGAAAATGGTTCTTGAACGCATCCACTATATGAACTAATCAATTGAACTGGATTTTTAGGATAACTAAATGTAAAGGTTTTGGACAAAATTAAGAAAGTTAACCTGATTCAACTAAATGGCATTGAGTTAACCTTATGTAATAAATTTAAGTTAACTGAAATAAATAATGTTAATTAAATGCAACATAACAAAGTTACGTGGAACCTGTTGACATAAAAAAATTAAGTAAATCCAACGTATCATTAGCAGTGTTTATAGCACATGGGTATTTCTTGACTTGCTTAACTAAAGTGATCAAAGAATGTTCTATAGTAATGAATTTGCATTTTACTCATTGTTCTATGTTTTGTAGGAAAGGAAACTACACGTACCTCATTCCCCTCAGTAAAAACATCCCACCCAACATGCCCATAACCCTCCAAATGAAGTAAGTTATTTAACCAGGTTATTTTAATTCATTTATTTTTCTTTGTTTTTCCTTAAAAAGTTTCTATTTGAATTTTGTTGGTTATAACATTGCATTAAAGGAGGAAAAAGATCTGACATGTATTTTTGGGATTAATTTCTTTTAAAACTCAAAAAGCTATATCAACCGTATATTGTTCAAATTAAAATGCCTTGGGCATGTTCATGTTAATATGAAGAACTGCGGCCTTGTGCTGGTCAGGTGGACGAATCACAGCCGTGCTGAAAGAGTCATATCACACTCCTGCTTGTGTAATATTTATAGACAGACAGTATATCATGTTAGATGTGAAAAACTGTGTCTGCATATGTGGATCACATTCTCATTGATAAAAATAATCTTTTTTCCCCCACTTGAGCAGCACACCTGAATTGCTGGTGATCCACTTGTGTTCACATGATGAGAGCGAACAGTGCTCTTCAGTACTCGACTACAGCAGCCCAGAGTCAAACACTGCTCTCAACACACAGGTACTTCAGCACTTATACACTCATTTCATTATTATTCATTATTTCTTCATAATAGTTTAAATACATGATATATTTAGTAATTCTATAACAATTATATTTGATAATACCTTTTGTGTTGCAGACTATTCAAACAATTCCTCAGAATTTATTTGATTCTGTTAATGAAAATGATGGATAATCATTATAATATGCGTTAGATACAATTTTATTTATTTCCGGTAAAATGGTTATTGGTTATGGTTAATGGTCATCTTTCTCTTTTCGATAGGGCTACATACATAAGTGGACGTTGTCAGTGGCGAATCACTATCGCTCCTCTTACCATTTCCGCTCTTCAGTTGCTGTGAGTTCCTGAGTTATGTATTTGTGTGTTAGTCTGTGAATGTACAGTCTTTATTGAAAGACTGTCTTATACAGTCTTTCCAGTGGACTAAAACACAAGGCTTGTGAAAGTCTTAACAGTATGAAATATTTTAGAGACTGTACTTCTGTCTATGGTAGTGTCTAATTATAGTTTTTTTTTTATTCACTTTGGTACTATTTTCACATCTAAGGTATATATTTTCAAAACTCTTAGTACAAAAATCCAAACTGATCACACTTGTAACACAGCTAGTCATTCTTTCAAAACCTGATCTCATGCTTTCATTCTAGATTTTCATTCTACATAATCACCGTTTCAAAACACAAGATCGTTGTGATATGTAATGAGAACATTTGGTTTAGTCACCGAAACACAACAGTATGATTTTCTTTCACTTTAGTACTTTTAACAATCAGTTCATTCAATAGAAAACAATGCAAAATTCATGTTTCAAATCGCCCTTGATGCTGAAATAATTAGTTACACAGGCTACAGATGCCACATTAGAAAATACACTTACATTACCTAAATTACATAATTGGCATAAAATCAATAATAGTATATATTCAGTATGTTTTCAAAAGGTGTGATGAAGTTATGAAATGGCCATGAGGTTTTGTGCGAGGAGAGACTTCTCACTGTGCGCCTCAATATTGGGTTTCCATGTTTTATAGAGACATTCCATAGACATAATGGTTTTTATATTGTACAAACTGTATATTCTATCCCCTACCCATCACAGAAAACTTTCTGATATTTTAGATTTTCAAAAAAGATCATTCTGTATGATTCATAAGCTTGTTTCCTTATGGGGACCAATAAAATGTCCCCACAAGGTCAGAATTTACTGGTATTACTATACTGGTGGGGACATTTGGTCCCCATAATGTAGGGAATACCATGACCACACATACACACACACACACACTTTGAACATAGTGGTTAGAATCTAAGATAAATCACTTATAATGTAAAAAAAAAATCATTACTTTTGATTATCCGTATCAGAAATTGCAAACAAAGTAGAAACTATATCTATACAATCTATATCTATAGAAATCTAGAGATGTACCAAATGATCCATTGATTAACCATTAAGATCAGTTGGATTAAATAATAGACAAATGTATTAAACTGAACGAAAAGAGATGCAAATCAAAAGTTTGATAGTAATAGCATTATGAAAGGCAGATACTGTGAATGAAACATTTATAAAGATGAAACACTTATTTTGCGTTGTGAAAAGGATACTTTGTGATTTTATGAATTGTACTAACACAATTGAAAATATGCTGAAACGTTTGAAAAAAGTGCACTTTTGATGATCTGCTGTGATATTAGTACTAAGAGTTTTGAAAATGTACCAGTTGCTTGTGAAAATTGCACCAAAGCAATTAAAAAAAAACTGTAAACACCAAAGTCTATTTACGTACAGGCAATGTAGATGGTGTGACTATTTTGTCAGTATGAACATGTTCCTTTTTACACAGGGTTTGGCTGATTGTAGCACCGATCCCAACTACGCAGAAGTTTTATTTACTGACTACCACTTCAAGTTCTTCCGTCGCTGTGACTGATCCACACCAGATGATGCTGCTGTCACAACAGCCCTTCAAAAGCAACATCCAGTGATTTGACGGCTATAAAAACTGCAGGCTGTACATTATATAGAAAAATTCTTTCATGGGCAGATATTGTGTTGCTGAAAAAAAAAAGCATTTGAAATATGTTTGATATAGTTTATTCTTATTTTCCTGGTGTTTTGGAATCAGAAGGAGACATCTGATCTCCAACGCAAAGTTACGGTCCTCAGTTATGATTTGACAAATATACGTTTCAACAATAAAGAGATGATGTTTGTTTTGTACTGAACTACGAGATCAGATAATCTTTTACTCTGGTAGACTCGCACTGTTATTCAGCAACAGAAACTGTAACTTAAGTAATGTCTATCTGTATGACGTATGATCTTTTTAGAAGTCAAATTCTTTTTGTAGCTAAAGACTTTTCTGAAGTTAGTTTTTTCTAAATATCAAACATAATACAATAAATGAAGCCCACAATCACACTGCGTACTTATTATTATAATAGGAAAACATTTAACAGTATCAAGTCTGAAAATTATGTTACAGAAATTCATTGTGTGGTGTAAAGTTTGTGAGAGGAATTGCGAGCTACAAGCAGCTTACTGTGGTGTATTAAATGTGAAAAGTAGAAAGTAACCACTTTGTGTAATACTACTAAATGTAGGTCATACAAGCAAGAATGCATATCCTTGTGGCACTCCATACTTGTATCAGTGTTGACTGTTCCTCACTGACACAAACAAAATGGTAATGATCAGACAGGCAGAACCTAACCAGCTTTATGCCTTTCAGTAAATACATAATTCACCAATCTTTTTAAGAGTGTGTTATGATTGATAGTATCAACAGACCACTGTAAGATCTTATAATTCTAGGAGGGAGGCACGAGCCCCAGTAAAGTTTTGTTGTGCCTCAATAAAAATTTTCCTGTTAAATCATTATCTAATGAGGTAGGTTACAATAAATGATTATGTCTGAAAGTAGGCTTTCCTATTCATTTAATGTTATTTACATAATTTGAATGATTTAAAACTTGATGGCTGATTGCAACGCCAGCTAAAACAAAAATATCCTGCAAATCCTCTTTAATCCGCTGGATGAAAAGTGAACATAACAGTCTTCATTTACTCTCCTTCAGTGTCTGACTCTGGTTCATACATATGGGGTGAACACCACTATATTTTTTGTTGACAGTCATATTGCTTATTATAGGTCCCCTTTAATAGAGATAACATGGAAAATGCGCCATGCTTTAGTGGAGGATTTATGTCACCTGGTGGAAAACAAACACTTTTAACATAAAAATGACATGAAATTGACACTATAACCAGTAGATGGCTGCAGAGAAGCACTCAGTAGCTCATTTGCCATTTCCACTTTCTTTTATAGTTCTTTTCAAGTGTTTTGCTTTTGGATTTATTATAAAATGACTATAACAAATTTGAGCAATTTTATTGTACTGAAATATGAAGTATGGAAAGTGAAGGAAAAGTCACAAAGTATTATGCCTTTTAGATGAGGGGAACATTCAAAAAGCCCAGATTCCAAAAGCCTAGAAGGGCTTATTTTTTAATGTTTAATGTAAAAATAAATAACTAAATGAGGACTGAAGCCCTCCAACAGTGGCCTGACCCCATACCACTTCAATCTGTTTCCCCTCTTGTAAAAAATGTTTAATAAATAATAATTGTTTACTAAATAGATATGATACTATGCTAGAGCTAGCCCTTAATATTTCTGTAATACTGCCACATGAGAATGTATCATTCACAAAATCGTACATAAAGAAATACGCATTCATGCATGTCGCCCCGCCCCATCGTCTAGACGCTCAAATGAGCTCATTTGATTGGCCAAAATTCTCTGATCTCTGAGCAGTGCCCTCCCCTGCCTCTACAGGTGCACAAATAACTTTTGCTTCACATTTTTGTGGTGCAAAAGTGTGAGAGCGTGTGTAACTTGTCATTTTTTAGCGAAAATACAGAGTAGCTTGATTGTGCTAGAAAATATCAAAGAAAAGCAATGTATTTGTGACAAAATATTCTACAAGCGTGCAACTCTCATTGCATTAATTCACATAATAATTTGCGGATGTGCAAAATTTGTCCATGACTTCGCATTTTTTGGTGCGTGAATGTGTTTTGCACCATATTCACTTCAGCAACTGTAGCAAAAATGTGAGTGAATGAGTTTCTTCATTTGTGAATTGTAGAATAGGATTTGTGCATCTGAATGGTTGTTGCTGATCAGATGTATTCAGATGTGAAAGTGTCTTCGGTCTTTAAAGTTTTAGCTTTGTTATTCAATCTAAGATTAATTTTATTTGTCTGTCAGGGTGTGAAATCCTTCTTTTCTCCTGAGATACCTTCATCTGATCAATTTTTGAAGGCAGCATAGATGTATTCTTTGCTGTTTTTGATATCCAACAATCCTGTGCTTTCCATTCTTTGACAGTTAAGGGGGTTGCACACCGGACAAGAAGTGCAGTGCCGTGTTGTGCTACATCTTTAAAATTTGAATGCATAGTTTTCTATGAGTGTACGCACACTGGCAGCACCATTCTGCATCTGTCTGCTGCACCCTACAATGATGCCATTTAAAATACTGCCTTCATTTTAAACTGTTGTGCCATTTTTCCATACACTAAATTCAGTGCAAAATATTAAAGCATATGTAACGTTTGCCTGTCGTGTGCTGCCACCTACTGGATTTACCAGGTCACAACACGCTTTAGGTAATTGAAATAGCGTAGTAGCGTACCAGAATGGACGATGAAAAACTCATCAATGAAGTATGGAAATACCCTGAAATATATGCAGCAAACCGCAAATTCTTCAAAGACAACATAAGGAAGTCAGCAGTGTGGAGAAAGATCACCAAAGTCATCAGATTTTCAGGTAGGATTCTCTAATTATGGTAATGTATGACCTGAGATAAAATGTTCAGTAGTTTCAGACTGACGGCATAAGGTCTGGACTCTGTCGCAGCTTTCATTGGACAAGGACCGCCCAAGAGGACGTTTGACTGACATGTAACGCAACCAATCAAAGTTCCGTTTTGTTCCGCGTCATGTTTAGGGTGTGAAAATGTAAAGTCAATGTCCCTGCAATAACAGACAGGTGTGCATCTATAAATTATTAATTAATTATTAATTCATACTTTTGAAAATCCAGCGTTTAGTTGATCCAGGTAAGTGCTTGTAAACATGACGGCATTCTTCTTCCACGAGGGGGTTTAGCGTCACGGCATTTGTTTCCAGGTGGACCGTTAAAGAACATGACACGCGCATCTCCCGGACATCCTGTAGAATTCAACCAACCAGATGACGACTTTGAAACTCCTGAAGTGTTTCTAGATAAGTGTGCCATATGCATCAGATGTTCAGCTAACGGTCCGTGGGCGTGACGTCTGAGGCTGAGACTAAATGTTCAGTGACTAGGGGCTTTCGCACCAGTAGTTCTAAGAACTTAGTTCTAGGAACTAGCCACTAGGATAGTTCCCAGAGAACTAATTTCTCCCCCAGGCCGTGTTCCAGGTTGCATTCGCACCGGAAATAGGAACTCTGAAGCGGCCGACATCAGCGTCTTTAAGCTCGGCATTTACAAACGCTAAAAACCAGTGGATGGAAGACGTGTGTTTGTTATGTGTCATGGGTTTCATAATAACGGAAATGGAATGTAAACTCATAATTTACGCGACTAAAAGAGCAAAAAGTGGCGCTAAGAGACAAAATCTCCTATGATAACTTTCAGTATTACATATCATTGAGGCGGAGAAAAGAACAGAACCCTGCAGACAACAGGTAAATGCCGTTATCACTGTTTTTCATGTTCGTGAAGTAAATATGTTTACGCGGCTGGGTGCCGGTGTTTGACATGCGTTTGATCAATCAACGTACGCTTACATCACTGATAGTTCCTATAGTGCTGGTTTAGGCCCTACTCTGAAGTAATTGAGTTCCCCCAAAAGGAGTTCCTAGAACTAAAAAATCGTTCCTAGTTCCTGCCGTGCAAACATGGCAAAATCCCCATACTTTAGCCAATAGATATAGGAACTATGAAAAGGTTTCTCTGGTGCAAAAGCCCCTACTGATGATCAGCGACTGTATTTAATTGTACAGAACAATCATAAAATAACATACAATACAGCAGACGGGAGCCATCAGGCAGCCTCAGAGAGGGCCTAAACTATTATAAAAATAATATTTACAAACTTTCAAATAATAGTTTAAAAAGTTGTATGCAGTTCTATGCAGTTAGGGAAATTCCACCTAGTTGAAAACTTTGAGGCAATATTCCTCCACTCCTGCTCAGTAGGTCTTGCTGGGTGTGTATCCATCATCTACCTCAAATGATGTCCTTGGGAAAAAGGGAACAAACAAGAGCAAAAATAGAGATGCTACATATCCTGGATGAACTTAGGTAGCTGGAATGCTCCAAATTTTAACATTGTGGCACCCCCAGCTTTGTCAACATACCATATTCATATAGTTCAATGAGATGTAATGTTTGTTTGCTTGATTGGTTGATTGATTTGGGAATTGTTAACCTAATCCTGTTTTATGTTAGATTACATACTACTATCATAATATTATTACAGTGTAAATCAGATAGAAAACCTATCTTACCTCAATGTTCAAGCTCCTGAACAAGGTGGTGGTAAGCGCCAAATTGTTGCCTTTTTCATTAAGAGGGTGTACCCAAAATGCGATTTCTGAAATCACGTGATTTTGGCGCTTCGAACCACTGATTCGAAGCTTACCATACTTCTTCCTTTGTTTAAAGGTGCTTTATGTAAGAATGACAGCTAGTGGTTGAAGCGGGTACTGCAGTCCAAATTCAAAATATTGTTTGCCCCGCCCCCTCCTCCTCAGACTCGACGCTCTCGCGGGTTGCCAGTTTGAAGACACACAACAGGAGCGAGCTCAATTGACATTGGAAGGCGAGGAGACTTACACACTGTAAGATAATTAGTTGATTTATTGATTTATGATGAGTTGATATTGCATTTTAAAATGCTCCCGTTCATAGAGATTTTTAGATGGATGCTGAGGCTTTTTAGGTCGGGTAGAATCTGCGATCTCTGACCCAGTTTGTTAGCTGGCTTCCATGGCTGCAATTCGCTGCATGTGTTTTCCGCCAACTGGCAACCTGGGGTGGCGGAATACTATTGGCAACAAATACTATTGGCAATAAATTGGCAACAAGCGGTATTGCACAGACCAAAACAAAAACAGAAATTCTGTCACGGAACGCAAATTTCAAAGTAAAATAACTGGCTGTAGCAATGGTTTTCAGAGAAACAAGTATGTGAACTCAGCATGTTTAACAAATATCTGCAAACATATTATGGTATTTTAATGCTTTAGTACAGTCAAAAACTTACATAGAGCACCTTTAATGGCAATTTACATTCTTATTGCATATCGCCACCTACTGATTGGTTGTGCAATCATTTTTTTAATATTTAATCAGGTTTTTTATTACTGTGAACAAGAATTATATTGTTTGTTCTAATTCGTATATAAATTTAAAAAATAAAGACTGACTGAACTAAAAAACAAACAAAAAACAGTCAGCTTGCAAAGATAATATGGCTGTACGAGTTATTTAGTTTATTATGTTTAGGTATTTTACTTCCACATTTGTTGTGAGATTTGTCATATATGTATTTTATTTTAGAAATACATTATATAGAAAATGTCCTGTTTTCATTCCAAAACCTTTTGAATACACATCTATGATGTTTGAGATGAGAATAAAATAAATAAATTAGAGTAAAATAAGTAATAAAAAAGAAGCTTTTCTTAATTAGTATTTTTGTCTTGTTTCCAGGACAAATATCTAAAAATTCTTATATCAAGATGCATATACTAAAATTGCATAAGATATTATGTCTTGTTTTCTAGAAAAAATAAATAAATAACAGTTTGTTTTTGCTTAAAACAAGCAAAATGATCTGCCAAAATAAAAATAATCTTAATTCAAACAGAAACAAGATAATTTTTCTTACCCCATTGGCAGAAAGATTAAGACTTTTTAAATATTTTGACTGGAAACAAGACAAAAATACTAAGTAAGGCAGTGTAGTAGCCTATTTTATAATTTAAAATATAATATAATATAATATAATCAATATGGCACACATGCGTTGAATACCTCTGAAGTAAACTAACTGAACATATGGGGTGGTTTGCATAACCTGCTTTCTGAAATATCCCCTGGACTTTTATTTTGCTGTGGTTGTGTGACGTCATAAAGCTGCACCGCGCTCTTGCGTTTGTTGTGATTTGGCTAAAGACATGTTTGTGCTTTGGTAAATTTGAGATGTTTAGATGTGAACAGATTGTTTAATCAGTGTATAGTTTTTATAATTAATTAATAATGAATGCAACGTTGAAACATTTATAAATGTTATTTTTGGTGAGTAAAGCGCATTCACACACGAGTCGCAGAAGGGGTAACGTTATGTCTCATTTCGCTCCTTAAATCCCTGTATCTTGAAATCAGATCAGTATAATGTAAACTGAAACTCGGCCTCTGTCAAGTAGTGATGGGAGAAAATGCTATGAGAAATTCTTAATTGAACGAATTGTTTGGCTAAAAGATTCAAAGTTTCGAAGCTCTCGAAACACCGTGACTGCACGCTGGCGGTGCATTTACACTGTTTTGACCGCCTGCTGGTCAAAACGATGTAAATGCATCGAAAAACACAGTACAAACGAGTAGACAACTTATGATTTTATTTTTTAAATTTCAATTTTTTATTTTTACAAACCATTAATACCTAATATATATCATAAATATTAAATATTTTGAGTCTGTAAAAGCAAAATTAATTTGCTTACATAAATTAAGAGTGTATAAGCAAAATTAACTTGTAATTAGGTTTGATCAAGACATTTAGCAACTAACTGACTCCCTTACCAGTAAAACGAAGTCTGACGTACCCAGAAATTTATTTTGGATTTATTTTTCTTTCTTATAATTATTCACATCTTAAACATAAAGTGTCTAAACGCACAGAAAAAAACTCCAGGTGAAGCAACTGAGATCCAAGTGACAAAGATGGCGTTTATTAAAGAGGAGAGTGAAGACATGAAGATTGAAGAAGCATTCAGAGTGAAACAGGAAGATACTGAGGAACAAACAGGTTGGTTTCCATTTTCAAAGCTGCACATTTGATCCTTGTATTCGCTCACTGTATCAAATCAGTGTCTTGTAAACATAACTTTATTTCCTGTGAGGAATTCCAGAAAGCAGGGTTACCTTCTTATCACATAAACCCCAAACTTTTAGTTGATTAACCCAAACTTTTCTTATTTGAGGTAATCAGTTTCAAAAATGAGGGCAAGTGTAAGTTCAGTCAAGTATATTCGCAGTGAACACACAAAAACATGGACATGGACGCTAAGTGCACCATGCTTCTTTTGTTTAATAGTGATTTATATAGTTAGTGGATATTTTAAATCTTATGTTTTAATCTTTAATCATTATCAATAATTTTCATTATTGTGAACGAGAATTATTTTTTTGTTGCCAAGTTAATAAATGAAAAAGTAATACAAACGTAGGGATTCACCGATATAAAATTTGACCGATAATTCTTTATATTTGCAAGCCAATAACCATTGTATTGTCTGATAAATCTAAATTTATATAATATTTGAGAGCCTGATTACAAAAACAAAACTCTCACCGTTAAAAGCCAAGTCCCAAGCACTTCAACATAAATTAAATACACTGTATAGTAGCCAAGTTTGAACCAGTGTAAGTTTTAAAATGAATTTTACACTACGATGCCCAACTTTCTTTATCAAAAAAGATATAAATAAAAAATATTAATACATTTAAAAAAAGTATTTTGCCTTCCAAATAAATCAAATAATGCAAATACATTACTTAGGGGCCGTTCACGTATCGCGTCTTTTGCACGCGCAAATTCATTATTTCAAATGTAGCCGTGTGGCAGGCGCGCTCTTAATGGAAGCAACGCAGTCGCGGTGCATTTTCCAGGCACATTAAGATGAAAACATCTCCACTTTTCAGAATGCCGCAAGCGCACCGCAGGTCATGTGACAAGAACCAACCGATCAGCTTCGGCCTTTCCATAACAAAACAACGAAAGCTCAGCCGAACAGCTGATCATAGCTGTACATGGTGGTTTTTATATCTAAAGGGCTAGAAATCAATATCCTTTGCTGAAACTTCGTCGTCGTGGAGAGCGCAGTTCATTGATTTTATTATACCATGTTTTAACTGTACATTTTTGGGTGGGAGAAAAAAATGCACTGATTTGGTGTGTTTACCTATAAATGCAAATGAGTTTGCTCCTTGCCCCCAAGCACACAATTCCAATACACTGAGGCATAAACAATTGGGGTTGGAGCTAAACTCTGCATGGATAAATAAAATAAACAATAATAGGCCAAAAAAGTTTTTTTTAATTAAACCATATTGTTGATGAAAATTATACAAGAAAAATAAGTGCTAGTTATTATTAATAAAGTGTTCTCATTATAATGTTATGTAAAATGACAGTTAGAGATGCACCAATTGTTAAATAGCTGAGAAAGAGAACACCTTCATAAAGACAACACATGTCATGTAACTATATATTGGGTCCGTGCATAAACTCTTAAAGTGACAGCAGTTCAATACTGTCTAATACAGCAGATGTATTAGGCTGCTGTCACTTTAAGACATAATGAACGGATCCAATACACTGATCTTATTTATGTAAAACCTATATAATAATAGTAATAATAATAATTTTTTTTTTGGATTAACATTTAAAGGGTTAGTTCACCATAAAAAATGATGTCGTTCATGTTGTTCCATATCTGTAAGACCTTTGTTCATCTTCGGGAAAGCAAATTAAGATATTTTTGAAAAAATCTGATGGCTCAGCGAGGCCTCCATTGACAGCAAGATCATTTCCCTTTTTTTATGCTCACTAAAGCCCAAAATATACTTAAGTTGTCTGCGTTAGTGTTAACCCTGCATTGCAGTGCTAAACTTGCACAGTGTGAAACGACGCAGTGTTAGAATGTTACAGCTAGACCAGGGGTGTCCAAACATTTAAAAGGGGGCCAGATTTGATGTTGTGGACATCTGGGGGGCTGTTTCCTTTACTATTTTATGTATATATATATATATATATATATATATATATATATATATATATATATATATATATATATATATATATATATATATGTATTGAACAAAGTTATAAATGCAACACTTTTGTTTTTGCCCCCATTTTTCATGAGCTGAACTCAAAGATCTAAGACTTTTTCTATGTACACAAAAGGCCTGTTTCTCTCAAATATTGATCAGAAATCTGTCTAAATCTGTGTTAGTGAGCACTTCTCCTTTGCTGAGATAATCCATCCACCTCACAGGTGTGGCATATCAAGATGCTGATTAGACAGCATTATTATTGCACAGGTGTGCCTTAGGCTGGCCACAATAAAAGGCCACTCTAAAATGTGCAGTTTTATCACACAGCACAATGCCACAGATGTCGCAAGTTTTGAGGGAGCGTGCAATTGGCATGCTGACTGCAGGAATGTCCACCAGAGCTGTTGCCCATGAATTGAATGTTCATTTCTCTACCATAAGCCATCTCCAAAGGCGAATTTGGCAGTACATCCAACCGGCCTCACAACCGCAGACCACTTGTAACCACACCAGCCCAGGACCTCTACATCCAGCATCTTCACCTCCAAGATTGTCTGAGACCAGCCACCCGGACAGCTGCTGCAACAATCGGTTTGCATAACCAAAGAATTTCTGCAGAAACCATCTCAGGGAAGCTCATCGTCCTCACTGACGTCTCGACCTGACTGCAGTTCGTCGTCGTAACCGACTTGAGTGGGCAGATGCTCACATTCGATGGCGTCTGGCACTTTGGAGAGGTGTTCTCTTCACGGATGAATCTCGGTTGTCACTGTACAGGGCAGATGGCAGACAGCGTGTATGGCGTCGTGTGGGAGAGCGGTTTGCTGATGTCAACGTTGTGGATCGAGTGGCCCATGGTGGCGGTGGGGTTATGGTATGGGCAGGCATATGTTATGGACAACGAACACAGGTGTATTTTATTGATGGCATTTTGAATGCACAGAGTTACTGTGACGAGATCCTGAGGCCCATTGTTGTGCCATTCATCCACGATCATCACCTTATGTTGCAGCATGATAATGCACAGCCCCATGTTGCAAGGATCTGTACACAATTCCTGGAAGCTGAAAACATCCCAGTTCTTGCATGGCCAGGATACTCACCAGACACGTCACCCATTGAGCATGTTTGGGATGCTCTGGATCGGCGTATACGACAGCGTGTTCCAGTTCCTGCCAATATCCAGCAACTTCGCACAGCCATTGAAGAGGAGTGTACCAACGTTCCACAGGCCACAATCAACAACCTGAGGCAAATGGTGGTCACACCAGATACTGACTGGTTTTCGGAGTAAAATGTGCAGTTTTACCCCCCCAGTAAAACATTTTAGAGTGGCCTTTTATTGTGGCCAGCCTAAGGTACACCTGTGCAATAATCATGCTGTCTAATCAGCATCTTGATATGCCACACCTGTGAGGTGGATGGATTATCTCCGCAAAGGAGAAGTGCTCACTAACACAGATTTAGACAGATTTGTGAACAATATTTGAGAGAAATAGGCCTTTTGTGTACATAGAAAAAGTCTTAGATCTTTGAGTTCAGCTCATGAAAAACGGGGTTGCGTTTATAATTTTGTTCAGTGTGTGTATATACACTAAAAATCTTACCGTGTCCAAACTTTTGACTGGTAATGTTTTAAAAAGACGTTTCGTCTGCTCAGTCTTCAGTGTCACATGATCCTTCAGAAATCATTCTAATATGATTTGATGCTCAAGAAACATTTATTGTGTACAACTGTACAAAATATTTGTGTACAATATTTCTTTTTTTAGGATTCTTTAATGAATAGAAAGTTCAAAAGAACAGCGTTTATTTGAAATATAATCTTTTATTATATTCTTACTGACCCCAAACTTTTGAACGGTAGTGTATAATGTTACAAAAGCTTTGTATTTCAGACAAATGCTGTTCTTTTGAACTTTATATTCATCAAAGAATCCTGAAAAAGAAATATTGTACACAAATATTTTGTACAGTTGTACACAATAAATGTTTCTTGAGCATCAAATCATCATATTAGAATGATTAGAGAAGGATCATGTGACACTGAAGACTGGAGTAATGTTTTGTTCCACTTTGTTTCCCTGGCCTAAAATCTAGCACTGCCACCTTGTGTTGACATTGATAAACTGCATGATTTATAAATTATGCATGACGGGCCACAATTAATATATTTTAATAGACAAGCTGCGAGCCGTTTGAAATTCATCTGTTTGGACACGCCTGAGCTAGACGCTTAGCAACAGATAAACAATCGCGTGCCTCATATTCATATACAATTGCATTGTATATAAACAGTAAATTCAGCATTTAAGAGAAAAAATGTCAAATGCTTAGAGAAAACCCTTTAACTTCTGTGAGAAAACCCTTTAACCCTTAACACTTCTGTTGCTTGACTGCTTCTCCTAATGACTGTTTGCTAACACTGTTTAAGTACTTTAGCTGGCTTTGGCCACACCTTAGTATTTAACAGACTGAAAAACAACGCGACACAGCACAAGAACAAATGCGACAACTGTGCTAAAATCAAATGAGAAAAGAATCAAATACACTTACAGGATGCGGTCACTTCACACTGACCACACATCAATTTGGTAACCTGTTGTTTAAAAGTGATAAGCAATTAAATAATATTAATAGTGATTTTTTTTTTTTAGCCGTTTTGACTAAAATAATTAAAAAATGTCTTTAATTGGTTATTGTTGCAGTGCTGATCTGATCTGATGCTCCCAGCCATGTTTGCATGACTCATTGTGCTTTTTTTTTGTGCTTGCAGCTATATTTGTGCTTGAATAGTTAAAAAAACACTTGAAAGTTTAGACTGGCAAGGATTTAAAAAATCATGAAAAGGATAAACTTTCATGACCGTGCAACACTGTACATGAGAGAAACTGGGTTGGGGCGATAATCCAAAATTTACGTAGGTTGTCACACATCTACTGGTTTAATGTGTCTACTGGTATATTGACCACCTCTAATAATGGGCCTGACATACAGTGAGAAAAGCAGAGGACCTAATACTGGGCCCTGTGGCACTTAAATGAATAGTCTCTTCATTTACACAAATTTGTAGCAATTGTCGGATATAAGACCTACACCGTGCTAATGCTTGTCCAAAAATGCCAAAGAAAGTTGTGGCCCTTGTTGTTGTAAGATCTAAAAGCAGCAGAAGATGCCACAATTAGATGTACACCAAATACATGTGGTTGGTTTGGATTCTTTGAATGTTTTGATGTCTGTTGTTTTGTGCCATTAAACTGTAGTTAACTTGTATTTGCCTTTTTTGCCCTAGACCTGATGCCGCTGAAAGAGGAGAGTCAAGAACTGAGTGAAATTGATGAGAAATATCACTATGAGAAAAATCATGATTCTGTCAATGGAGAAAAATGCACACAGACTGAAAACACTTCCTTACAAAACAGAGCTAAGACAGGAACTAGTAGTAATTTCACTTGCTTTCAGTGTGGAAAGAGATTCAGTCAACCTGGAAACCTTATAGTCCACATGAGAATTCATATTGGAGAGAGCCATTTCATCTGCAAACAGTGTGGAAAGAGTTTCACTGAAAAAGGAAACCTTAAAGTCCACATGAGAATTCATACTGGAGAGAACCCTTACACCTGCCAGCAGTGTGGAAAGTGTTTTACTCAGAAAGGAACTCTTAAAAGCCACATGAGAACTCACACTGGAGAGAAGCCTTTTAACTGTGAACTTTGTGGAAAGCGCTTCACTCGAGAACTAAACCTTAGATATCACATGAACATTCACAACGGATTGAAGCCGTTTTCATGTGATCAATGTGAAAAGTCTTTCACACGTAAAGTAGGCCTTAATAACCACATGAGAGTTCACTCAAGAATTAATTGTTTTACATGTCATCAGTGTGGAATGAGTTTCCCAGACATGAATTGCTTTAACAGGCATGTGATAATTCACTCTGGAGAGAAGCCTTTCAAATGTCAGCAGTGTGGAAGGGGTTTCAAATATAAAAAAAACCTGAAGACTCACATGAGAATTCACACTGGAGAGAAGCCTTTCACATGCCATCACTGTGGAAAGAGATTCAGTCATAAAGTAAGCCTTAAGACTCACATGAGACTTCACACTGGAGAGAAGCCTTACACATGCCCTCAGTGCAAAAAGAGTTTCACATATAAATCAACACTTAATGCCCACATGAGAAGTCACACTGGAGAGAGCCCTCACATGTGCAAACTATGTGGTAAGAGCTTCTCACAAAAAGGCAATCTTAAGACTCACATGAGAATTCACACTGGAGAGAAGCCGTTCATTTGTAGTCAGTGTGGAAATGGTTTCAGATGTAAAGTAACCCTTAATTACCACATGAGGATTCATTCAAGGGAAAGCCGTTTTATATGTCAGCAGTGTGGAATGGCGTTCACAGACAGTAAACAACTTAAGGATCATGTTATAACTCATATTGGAGAGAAGCCTTTCATGTGCCTTCACTGTGGAAAGAGTTTCACATTTAAAGGAAACCTCAAGACTCACATGAGACTTCACACTGGAGAGAAGCCTTTCATATGCCATCAATGTGGAAAGAGATTCAGACATAATGTAAGCCTCCAAACTCACATGAGACTTCACACTGGAGAGAAGCCTTTCTCATGTCTTGAGTGTGAAAAGAGTTTCACGTATCAGCGAGACCTGAAACGTCATTTGCAAACTCATTCTGGAAAGAAATTGCAGTGTGAAAGGAGAGTAACAAAAAGGGGTCATTTCAAAAGTCACCTGCCCATTCACACTATAGAAAAGCGTTTCAAGTGCCTTGAGTGTGAAAAGAGTTTCGTGTATCAACGAGACCTGAAACATCATTTGCAAACTCATTCTGGAAAGAAATTGCAGTGTGATAGGAGGTTAACAAGAAGGGGTCATTTCAAAAGTCACCTGCCCATTCACTCTGGAGGAAGACGATTTAATTGTGATCAGTGTAATAAAAAATGTATTTTGTTGTCTCACTTACAGATACACCTGAAAAGCCATGCAGATATGAAACCCCATTTGTGTTCTGTGTGTGGAAAGAGATTTAAATGGCTCAGCAATTTAAGATGGCACCAGAAAATACGTATCTGTTTGAAATCAAGGCTACGCTCACACCGCAACTGAATGTGACCCAAATGTAGTTTTCTAACCACGCCTGACTGTTTCCTGTAATTTCAAATATCGATCAGTTGCGGTAGGCATCCTCTAATTTCCATTGTATTATAGCGTCTATTATTCGATACCTCTGAATCACACCACTGGCCCTTTTTTGTTGTCTTCTTTGTGTGCATGTTGAAGAGAGCAAACATACATTTGCGTTGTTTCATCTTTTTTAATAATTATATTCATGTTCCTTTCTGCTCAGTTTTATTATATTACTCATTATATTCCTTACTCTTGCAATGTTTTGCTGTTGTTATTTAGTCTTAAGATTGTGTGGTCTTCATAATCTGGAGATAAGAGGGAGTGGGTTCAATTCAGTGTTTCCGCTGTCACAGGATGATATTGTAAAGCATTTTGGAATATCACGGACAAAGTCTGACTGAGCATTGAGAATGAAACAACTAAGTTCATTCAATAAAATGTGCTCATTTTTACCATTACTATATCTCCTGCTACCTCCTCTTCTGTTGCCTCTGTCTGTCTACACAAATGGGCTCCTGTGGTTCTTCTTTTTTTGCTGTCTGCAAAAACCGATTAAATCAGTCATTGAGCTGATGGGAACGACCTAATGCTGTACAAATCGAGTGATCGACTCTCTCTTTCCTGTTCCCCACTTAGAAAATCTGATGAACGTAACTGCACTCTGATGTGCTTGTGTAGATAGATGCTTCGTGAATTTTTTTTGTTTTTTTTTACGTTATCTCTGAGCAGCTTTGTCCCGAAATGTGCGTATTGTTTTCAGAGAAACATGTGATTAACAAAAAACGAAGCCTCACATTGTTTCCAGTCACATGAATGCTTCACTATGTGAGTCAGAAAGTTTGAACCCAGACCACTACTGTTTGGAAGTTCAAGTCCATTTACTAAACATTTTAAATATATAAGCCTATATTACATTGTCATATGTTCTGTCATATAAACAGTATAAAAACAATAAAATAACAGCACAATTTACTTGCCTCAAACAACTCAGTATGTATTATTAGTATTATTATAATTATTGTTTTTGTTGATCCATATTATTTATTGCCAAACTTTAATATGTGAATTATATTATCAAAAAACTTTGTCAGGCTTTTATTTGTACTTAATGGATAAAACAACGGAGCTGCGCACTCAGGTTTAAGGCTGCTGTAAATTTTACCTGCCACAAAATGGCACTGTTTTCGACACTCTTAATGCTTTAAAACCTTTCCCGAAACATTTAGAGAAAAACTTCGAAGATTTAAGAGGTTTCATTTCTCCATCCCTACTCAATAGTGTTAGGCCTTTTTGCATATTTCAATCGAATTTAGTTGTTTTAGAGAGCTTTTACTCATTTTGAGCCAGTTTTTAAACATTAACTATCTGTAATGTCATTTTTCATGTGAGGGAAAAAAAACGACGAAACTAAACTAGCCAATCAGATTTCTTTTCACCCATATCCCCACGCCCACCCATGCACGCACTACATACATTTGACTTTACAACACACAAACGCACACCTTTATTTATTCTCATTCTCTCTTGCATTTTAATATGTCATGAGTGTATGCAGATAGATTTTAATAATCAATTTAAAAATTATGTAAAAAAAACGGCATTAATTAGCGCCCTCTCACGGTACGCACAGTGCGTACGGCTGCAGGTGCTACTGCCTGCGGTTTGAGACTAGGTCTAACATTTATCATCTTCTTAACATGCTCTTTTTATTCCTGTTCCACAGGAAATTAAATGTGCAACTATAACAAAACATCATGTTCAAATGACATCCCAACAAGTTTTTCCTATAAGTTACAAGTCCTATGTTCCCCAGATTTATATGGCACATAATGAAAGGGTCCTATATTCCCCAGATTTATATGGCACATAATGAATGTGAAAAAATGGCTACGTGTTTCCAGGCTCCTGTGTTTATATAGCATATAATGCACTGTAAAAATGTTTGTCATTTTAATGTTAAAATACTGTAAAAATGCTATGGTAAAAACTTTTTAATTGGTTAATGGCAATGTAACGACTGAGACAAATCAGACACACATATTTGTTACATTTAACAAATAATCTTTAAAAACACCAAGGTGCACCGAGGTGTCTGCGACAACCCCCGAAGTATTAGAACCAGACCCCTGGTTGCCATAGTTTTACGACTTAAAAGAGAATGCAGAACTCTGCTCCAAACTCACTCTGATCAGGCCATATGGAAGACACAAAGCCTGTAAAAACAGAATCTTCTGCCTCAATTTATAGACAAACTGTTCTATAAATGAACATGTATCCCAGGACATTGTGTGTATGATTATTACTGTCTTGTGTAGAGTCTTTTGTATGGTATTTTGTTTTATGCATATTTTATGATAGAACCAAAGGTTATTGTAACCTCACCTATACCAAGTTTGGGGTCTACGAGTATTTTGAAGAATTAAATGATTGTGTATATGATACGTCGATACCTGTGCAACATATCAGTATTACAAGAATCTTTAATAGTTTCTTCTTCAACAACCAATCCAGTTACATTTGCAAAGGCCCTGCTAGAAGGACAAAGGATCATAAAACTCTCCACAGAAGAATTTCCCACTCAGAAATTCCACCTTTCTCATTGGTCAGGTCAATCCTACGAGGTGACACTGTTCCCAGATTTTAAAGAGCCACACACAGCTCCGCCTGCTCTCTTGCTCCTTCGACTGACTAAAGACGACATCTGCTGGATGTCAACCTGCACTCCAGCCATGTGTTTACCTAGAAGAAAGAGAACTCTTTTTCCACTACGAGAGTCATAACCATACAAGTTCATCATCATTTCTTCATTCAACGCAGGTGAAATCGATTGCAACTTCAACACCATTGATTCACGGAATCACCAAGAACCTGCTCAGGACAACAGACTGCTTCTACTGCAAAAGGCATGCAGGTATTGAACATTTTAACTAAACAGATGTTTTAGGATACGCAGTAAAATCCTTTTAATGAGGTGTTTTGAAATGATATGCTGTTGGTTCTTTTCCTGGTTTAATGACTCTTTTCCATAGCTTCATTTCATGTTCCCATTTCCGGTTTCATTCTATCACTTTTCATTTTATATAATGAATGTGTGATTGTGTTTGTTAGAGTAGTTGTGTTTGTGATTTAGTTAATAAAACTTGTGCACAATACATATTTGGTGTGATCTGCGAAAACCCATCACATGGTGAAATTTTACCACAGGTTTTAATACCACAAAAAAGCTGGATTCAAGCCCTTTCCAAATCTGCTTTTACTTTTTTCTTTCATAGCTTGTCTGTAACAAAAGTTATGGTTTTCTGAAGTCGGTTGATCACTATGATTTTCAGGAATGGAATTTTGAGAAAAACAAGTTTAAATAACTGTCGCCCCCTTTTTTCACATAGACATAAAAATGCACAAAATAATATGAAAATATCCAAACATAAATGGTTGTAATTCAATAATGGAATATAGACCTAAGGTTGGTCTTGTTTTAAAGAAGACTTGGCAGTTTATTGTAGAAGTGAACTTAGGAAAGTGAAATAAAAAAGTTATAGAAGTTTATGAAAATTTAAAAATATAATTGTTTATATTTTATAATAATATATTACAAAACATGTTTTACTCTTAAACTGCAAGAAAATCAAAGCCAAACATTTTAGGTTGATATATTTCAAAAATGAGCTTTCAGTAAGATTTTGTTTGGGCGCAATACCAAACTTTTTCACTAGATGACAGCCAAGCTCAATTACTGACCATGTAAGGGGCCTCCATTTATTTGAGTGATCTGATCCATATATTTCTATATTTTCCTACATTTTATGAAGTGGACATCCTATTCAGAAGTAGTATGGGCAGTCTGGCAGTATTTGATTTGAAATCAACCTCTAATAAACACATAATTAGAACATGTATGTGCAAGTATCAGAATGATCAGATGGCCTGACTGACCGACGAGCTCTGACGCCGATTCAACATGTCGAATCGGCCGAAAAAAAGCAGACGAGGACCAACATCAGCCGACGGTGTGGAACACATTGAGAAAACTGTGTTCCGGGTTCAACAGGTGGCCCAGGATTTGCAGGGATGGGGTTCAGATATTTCAAAAGTGCATCTGAAGAGAGAAGAGGAGTATATGTGACCACTGAGTGTTACAGATGTATTGTCTAACTACTATGCAACAGAGATAAACTGATCATACGTCACATTACTTTTCATAATTTTATTGACAGTATATATAAAAGTTCAATATAAATTTTAAGTAAAGCGTTCATAGCACACTTGTAAGTAATGCACTTATAAAACACTTCCATCAATTTGTTTTACTTTATCCAACTACACATCAATTAAATGGTTAGTGCTAATTAGTACATTTATATTAAATGTACTAAAGTACCACAGTTGCGAAAATGTATGTATAACGTGAACATTAGTAATATATTTTTAATAAAATCAATTTAATTTAAACTTATGATTACTATACAGGTGCTGGTCATATAATTAGAATATCATCAAAAAGTTGATTTATTTCACTAATTCCATTCAAAAAGTGAAACTGGTATATTGTATTCATTCATTACACACAGACTGATATATTTCAAATGTTTATTTCTTTTAATTTTGATGATTATAACTGACAACTAAGGAAAATTCCAAATTCAGTATCTCAGAAAATTAGAATATTACTTAAGACCAATACAAAGAAAGGATTTTTAGAAATCTTGGCCAACTGAAAAGTATGAACATGAAAAGTATGAACATGTACAGCACTCAATACTTAGTTGGGGCTCCTTTTGCCTGAATTACTGCAGCAATGCGGCGTGGCATGGAGTCAATCAGTCTGTGGCACTGCTCAGGTGTTATAAGAGCCCAGGTTGCTCTGATAGTGGCCTTCAGCTCTTCTGCATTGTTGGGTCTGGCATATTGCATCTTCCTCTTCACAATACCCCACAGATTTTCTATGGGGTTGAGGTCAGGCGAGTTTGCTGGCCAATTAAGAACAGGGATACCATGGTCCTTAAACCAGTCACTGGTAGCTTTGGCACTGTGTGCAGGTGCCAAGTCCTGTTGGAACATGAAATCTGCATCTCCATAAAGTTGGTCAGCAGCAGGAAGCATGAAGTGCTCTAAAACTTCCTGGTATACGGCTGCGTTGACCTTGGACCTCAGAAAAGACAGTGGACCAACACCAGTAGACCATCACTGACTGTGGAAACTTTACACTGGACCTCAAGCAATGTGGATTGTGTGCCCCTCCTCTCTTCCTCCAGACTCTGGGACCCTGATTTCCAAAGGAAATGCAAAATTTACTTTCATCAGAGAACATAACTTTGGACCACTCAGCAGCAGTCCAGTCCTTTTTGTCTTTAGCCCAGGCGAGACGCTTCTGACGCTGTCTGTTGTTCAAGAGTGGCTTGACACAAGGAATGCGAACCCATGTCTTGCATACGTCTGTGCGTAGTGGTTCTTGAAGCACTGACTCCAGCTGCAGTCCACTCTTTGTGAATCTCCCTCACATTTTTGAATGGGTTTTGTTTCACAATCCTCTCCAGGGTGCGGTTATCCCTATTGCTTGTACACTTTTTTCTACCACATCTTTTCCTTCCCTTCGCCTCTCTATTAATGTGCTTGGACACAGAGCTCTGTGAACAGCCAGCCTCTTTTGCAATGACCTTTTGTGTCTTGCCCTCCTTGTGCAAGGTGTCAATGGTCGTCTTTTGGACAACTGTCAAGTCAGCAGTCTTCCCCATGATTGTGTAGCCTACAGAACTAGACTGAGAGACCATTTAAAGGCCTTTGCAGGTGTTTTGAGTTAATTAGGTGATTAGAGTGTGGCACCAGGTGTCTTCAATATTGAACCTTTTCACAGTATTCTAATTTTCTGAGATACTGAATTTGGGATTTTCCTTAGTTGTCAGTTATAATCATCAAAATTAAAAGAAATAAACATTTGAAATATATCAGTCTGTGTGTAATGAATGAATATAATATACAAGTTTCACTTTTTGAATGGAATTAGTGAAATAAATCAACTTTTTGATGATATTCTAATTATATGACCAGCACCTGTATAACAGTCTACTAAGACTGAAATCATTTTTAAAGCATTCAAAGTACCCTTTAAAGAAATACACTAATAAAACTATATTTTTGTGGTAGTCTACTTTATTTCAATGCACTAAAAATCTATTTCAATGTACTAAAAATCTAGTATTAGTGGTATTTAGTATACTTTTGCACTGAAGTAGAAATATACTTTTAATTAGTGTATTTATAGTGTATTACTTTTACAATTTCGTTTAGTACAAAACTAAGAATGTACTACAAATGTACTTGCTTGTTTTTAAGTATTTTTTTAGTGCATTCAAGTAAACTTTTTTTTAACCTGTGCTGGTCCATTGGCTGTCGTTTGTCATGTGCAGTGGAAAGGCAGCTTCACTGATCGTAATATGTTCTAATTGCTTTTGTCGTGTTGCATTTACAATTTATATATATATTTTTAAAGGGGTCATGAAATGGATTTTTAAAAATATTTTATAATGTTTCCTGAGGTGCACTTAATGTTAATATGATTTTTACATCAAATAATTGTCATAATTTAGAAATAAATGGTTATTTTCTACCCTGATTTTAGCCCTCTGATTTGAACGCTCTATTTTAAAGGTGCACTATATAATATTTTCTGTCCGCTAGAGGTCTATTCAAAACAAAGGCTTAGCTTGATGACGCCAAGTTTAAGCACGGAATCTTGGGACATGTGGTCTTCACCTCAACGGTTGGTGGAAAAGAATTGGGAAGAAATCATGTTCATGGATGCGATTATTACCGTTACTGTAGTATGAAGCAGAGCAGGACTGAGTGTTGTGGGAGCTGAACGAGGCCGCTGGAGCGATTGCACAACACACACCTCACGAGCAGCGGATCTTTTATTATGCCACAGTTGCCGGCGCCGCTTCCACTTTTCCAGTCATGAGCATGAGGTAACGCAGCTCTGCTTATCATATTAGATACATTTGAGTGTGTTGAAAATTATGTTATAATGTTACTCGGTGGCTGCTGTGAGACACTTGTTGCACACTGCAGTAAGCTAGATCGATTTTAGAATATCATATTAAATGCTGGATGGCTTGTGTTAATAAATGGCATGCAATTAATTTTAAAACATATTGTATGATGGAGAAAATTCTGTTTTACTGTTACTAAAAATAAAGCTTCATCTGATTATGCTATGTTATCTACTTTACAAAATAGTGTTTTTCTCTGAGGCATGGTAAAGCATGGTACTCGCAAAAAATCAAGAAAATTAGATTTAAACAATAAGACTAAACGTGTTGAGCTATATAACAATAATTAGTTTTCTGTCTATAAATATATCAAAACAGTTGTTCCCCTGTCTATTAAAACATATAATATATTAAAGCGTCTTTGGTGTTTCCATGGTTTCTACAAAATAAAACCGGAAAAAGGGTAACGCGGGTATGACGCAATTGACAGGCGACTCCTCACGCGTCCCGGAGTCTTGGTTAAAATTACAATTTTCTCACGATTTACAAATAGTTGCAAACATTTGGGATGTTGTAAGTACTCAAGTGAACAAAATATATAATACTGGCCTAGTGGTTTTTGGATATTTTACTGCAAAATTCTTACATATTGCACCTTTGTCATATGGCATGTCTGCTGTGACTTTGTGAGTCTTCAGTGTAAACACTCACTGCTGTGATTGGCTGACATCTTTGCAATTTAAGTATTAATGTGGAATCCTTTCGAATACTTTTACCACAATTTTACTATTGCAACTGTCAAGATTAACGAATGTTGTGTTGATTGCATTGTATTTAGATCTATTCCTATCACGTGGAAGGTTCCAGTGATTAACATTGAGCATATGAAGTTGATCGTGTGAATGCACCCTTACAAAAAAGAACTACAGTATATTGAAGTACAACTAAGCACAACCATAGATTTGCAGTATAATGAAGTATAATCACAGTACAACTGTAGTACATTGAAGTTCAACAGCAGTAAAATGAAGTACAACTGAAGGTTTGCAATATAATGATGTATAAATACAGTATAACTGCAGTTCAGTGATACTAAAATGCCTGTATAAACCTACCACTCATACTACATTACTGCAGCTGTGGTAATAAAAGCTGTGGACCACTACCATGCAACATTAACCCATAAAAAGTTGTCTTAATCTAAATGGCATGAGATTTGGTGACTTTGTGGACACTTGCTGACACTTAAATTTGTCACTAAATCACTAAATCAGCCACAACACAGAACACAAGAACACAAAAATGAAGTGGCAACAATATAACGAATGTATAAAAGATGCAAATGGTGTATATGTACATTTATATGGAGTTCTTACAATTCATTAAGGGTAAACATTCACAATGAAATTTTACTAAATTCATACTAACGATTCAAACATAAAAATTATTTTCCCAAAGCATTAATTTTCTCCTACTCACATATATATAAGGTCACAATACAGTTTTTTTTCAACAGCTTACACACATTTTCAAAACTTTACCTTTTTTTTCCAAAACTTTACACACAAATCCAAGAATTGCACACACAAAAAGCAAAATGACTCGTATCTCTTGCAAAATGAAGCACTGCATTCAAAATATCACAAACACATCTCAAAAGCAAACATTTTCTTACGTTGCAAACACCTTTGCCATAATATTCTATTTTTGGATATATCATATACACACAGTTATTCAAAAACTAAAGTTCTTCTTTCTTGTACATTTCTGTACAAGATTGAAAGTAATTGGCAGAGAGATGTTGAAAAATTCACGGTAAACATGAAAGCAAGATTAAAACCAAACTTTTTTTTTTTTTTTTTTACTGTAAGCATTTGTGGTTGTGAATACAGTATTACAGTACGAAAGATCAACCATTTGTAGTTGGCCAGAAACAATGGTTGTGTTTGAAAAAGGAAATCAAGATTCGTCCTGTTAGATTTTTGTGTGTTACATAGAGAATTGTGTGTTGTGTTTTGCAAAAAGTGTTTCATGAAGTCAAAAGCCGAGAATTAGCGCATGGTTTTGCAGATTTGGTGTGTGGTTCTGGTGTGTCAGGTTTCAGAAATTGTGTGACAAGTAAGGATTTACTGAAGCAGCTGAAAAAAACTAGTTAGAAATGCATGAATTGTGTATTACATGTGTTACATGATGTTTACAGATTGAAAAATGTCCGATGCAGTCTCGCGGTCAGACGACCTTGCTTGGAGCGCTCCCAAAGTGTGTGTGTGGTTTTCACACTCAAAAGGTAACAATGTGAAGATGTTGCTAGTATTATTTTTTTAATAACTTACTGAACGAATGTGTCTCGTTCAAAAACGATTGATTTTGTGGTTGTCTTAAGCAGCCACAAGCACCAAAGGCTGTGGAACAACAGTCTGCTGCTACTGGACCAGCACCGGAGGTCATGGAGCAGAGTCAGCTTCAGCCTCGGCTCCAGCCTGAGCCCCGGCCTACTGCATCGGTGACATCTAAACCTATACCAACTTTGTCAATGTTAATAACATTTTGTTTTTTTAAAGAACTGCAATTTTAATATAAGTTTTTAAGTATAAAAGTCTAAGTTCAGTTGAAATTTAATGAAGTACAGGAAGTAAAAAGCTGAGATGTTGGCTGGTATGTTTTTATGGCTACCTGCCAATTGTCACACCTTGTACAAAGGCAGCTGTAGTCTGTTCAACAGATCTCAGATGGGTTTAGTCACATGATCAAGTAAAATTATAAAAGAACAATGTAACCTATGTGCTCTCTCTTTCTTCTCTGGGCTCTGCTCTTTGGATTCTTCTCTTCCTCTTTAATTGCTCTCTGCCATCATGGGTTAAAGGACACTCACATCCTTCATGGCATCTTTCTTGATCTTTTTCAACTGGCTATTAAAGCTATATTTTCTCTCATTCATTCTGTATCTTTCAGGTAACATTCCCCTTATGCACAATTAATTATACACATATTATTAATTCAGTCATCAAGCATCTTTGTAGCTATTTCAATTGTAACTTTAATTACTGTTAATAAACGCTTTTTCTTACAAGCTATGTACAAACTAGTTTTGATTTTATGTCATTTTTAAAAGGTAACTTTTTAATTATAATATACTCACATTGTAGTAATGCCTTCCCTGACCCAGTCAGTAGGTGGGTGTAAACTGACTGTCTAACTGAATCTGAATCAAACCCATGTGAAATTTTAAAGCTAATGTACCTATTTTAGAAATTAATTTAATAATCAAATTTCCTTTTACAAATATTCATATTTCTTTTTTTAAAGCTAACTTAAACAACATAAAACCAGCCAAATGAAGTTAAAATTTTAGTATGTTTAATTGTTTGCATTTCTGTTGAACACCAAAGTTGTAACCTTTCTATCCACGCATTACATGAACATGAGAGGAATACTATGACTGCATTTATACAACACTAGCCCTACAAAAACATTGGATTTCGATTGCATTGCACGTCCAAGGGTTTCACAGGACGCCATACAATTAAATGCAGTTTCATTTAATGAGATTCAGGGAAACTACTTGGAATGACACCGATTTTCTCAGAATGTCATGATGTCTGTCCATTCAGAGGAGCCGAAGAGCCTTTTGGCCCCCAGGAGAAATGGACAATCACACGAAAGGGAATAAAGGAAACGCTCTTTCGCCTAAACGCTCTTGTGCACCAAAAGGCACCACCATGCCCCATGTGAGGCTCGAACTCACGACCTTCAGATTATGAGACTGACGCGCTGCCAAACTGCGCCAACAAGGCATGTGCTTTGGCTGGGCTGAGCGGTGAAGCACTAGCTTCCAGATCATCTGCCATTCGGTGGAGCTCCAAAAATACTGCTCACCCTCTGCCCTCGTGTCAGGATGGCCGAGCGGTCTAAGGCGCTGCGCTCAAGCTGGGGAACAATAGTCCAACAAAGATGGGGAAGAAGGGAAGAAAAGGAGAAGGGGAAGAAGAGAAAGAAAAAATGAAGAAAAGAAAGGGTGAAATGTGACGTTAAGAGCTATTCCTTCCTTAGCATTTGTGTTGATCGACAACTTCCGGTTTCTTCGTGTGGGAAAATCGCCCATTTATATTACACTGTTTTCTATTGCAGGTGCTCACCAAGACTGGGGTTCGAATCCAGCTAAAGACAACTTTTTGTAATTTCATTAATTGTGTTTTAATTTTATTAAATAAACAAGTTTTTGAATGCATACTGTTTCAAGGTTAAAAAAAAATACAAATGTACTTTGTTTGTTGTGGTTTTTGATATTCTTTCATGAAAAATAAATGTTATTATTTAGTAGTTGTTGTATTATTGTACTAAATAAGCATTTTTTTAGGTTACATTCAAACAAGACACTTGCAGATCTGTTATTTGTAATGAATAAAGATGCAACCCATAAAATAGTAACTAAAAATGTCTGTCACAAGAATAACAAAATGTATAAATTATCTTTTTATACACAAATGTTATATTGTTGCAGTGTACTGATGAAATATGGTTATATGAAAGTAAAAGTCAAAAAGCAATCACTTGCAAATTTGTTTTTATTTTACAATCACGCCAACATAACAGCAATGAATATTAAATTAAAATGTTAAGAAGTTTTTGAAATCAAATTAAAAGGTGAATAAAATGATTAATGTTTTTTTTAAACAATAAATAACAAGTTAAATGAAAAGTTAAATAAGTTTTCAAAAACAAATAAATTAAATGATATTTAAAAAACAAAATTTAAATAAGTTAAATAATACTCAACTCAAGAATTAACAATGGTGAACTCTATTCAAACAACTGTTCACACTGTATGTTAGCCCTGTTACATATATACAATATATATGTATTTAAATATATAGATTATTTGGAAATGGTCCTCCGCATTTCCTCTAACCACACTTCTTTGGTAACAGTCTCAGTCTGCCTCTGTACTGGCTATGTCCTGTTGCACTTGTTTTAAATTGCCCACACTTTTTACATGTGTTTGCCTCTACAGTTCTCTTGTAGGGTCTCTTGGGCACTGCTACTGGATTGGCAGCTGGTGCAGCAGGCTGTGAGCTGATGCCCTGTACAGCTGTTGGCTGTAACAGTGGCTGCATGATTGCCATTCCCGGGACCATCGGGATTCCCTGGACCATCGGCATTCCCTGGACCATCTGCACTCCCTGGAACATTGGCACACCCTGAAACATTGGCACACCCTGTAAACCTGCCGGTATAAGTAGATTTAATACCATCTGCAGTGATGCTCCAGGTGCTGATGGTGTAACCAACATCTGGCTCTGCACTGGTGTCTTGGGTCTGAGAGGGGGTCTCCCAACAGAAGTCTGCCTCTGCTTTGCCTGACCTGCTGTGCTCTCTGGTAGCTTGTACTGGTGCTGGTCCCCTGGTTGTTCTGGCTCAGTGCGTAGGCGTTTGGCAGCTTGGAGAGGCTCCTGAGCTTTGGGGAAGGGTTGAGGCAACTGAATGCCCTGAAGCAGCACAGACAGCTCCTGCTTTTTCTGTCTGTTGTTATGCCAACTAATCAGGGTGTTCTGGTTCACCTCCACCAGCTGGAGTGATGTTCCTCCCATCACCAAGCCATTTCCAAGAACAAGCTGCCTAATCTTTCGATAGTCTTGCAGGATCAGAGACCATCTTGAGTGGGTTCCCTTGCCCTTTTTTGGGGGGCTTGGGTGGACGGAGCAAAGCCTGATGAAGATTGTCTCCACCAGACGGCAACAGTCAGGCCACTGAGCAGGTGCACTGCTTGCACCCAGCACACATCTAGTGGTGCTCTCTACTCCAGGGTGAGTGGGCCTCTTTGGTACCCTGAAGCATCCACTCAGCAGTCTCCTCTAGTGTCGAGATGCGTAGACCACACGTTGTTTGTTTGTCCCGTTCATCCAGGTTCTGCCAAAGTCCAATGATGGTGTTGGCTTCCTGATTGGTCAGGCTGAGAGCTGTGTGGCCCCGGAGCTCCACCAGATATTCAGCCAGCCTGTCCACATGTTGGAATCCTGGCACATTTTGGTAGTCAACAGCCTGTTCAAAAACACAAACACACAATAAAAATAATTACATCATATCCGTTTGATGCATAATTCCATAATAAATTGTTATTTTCCTGTTTATCACTGTAAAGCTGCTTTGACACATCTGTATAGTACAAACCACTATAGAAAAAAAGATGACTTGACTTCATGCGTATTTGCTGCTTACTAATGACTTTAGGCTGTACTTTTCAATTTAAAATATGTGGACAGTCTAGATTTAAAGCACTGGATGTTAATTCAAGACTGTTTGATTTATTCTAGTTCATTTGAAAGAGATACAAAGGAGAGGTAATTACCATCTCTCTATCATCATCATCATCATCATCATCCTCTGGCTCCGAGGGGAGAGGTGAAACAGATGTTTCAGGAGGAACAGGTGGGACAGCAGTCCCTGAGGGTCCAGGTGATGGAGACTTTCTGAGGTCATGTGTGGGGTCAGGGACCAGTGAAGGGGATGAGGAGCCCAGGATAGAGGTGGCAATGCTGGTGGAAGAACCCAGTGTCAGGGTGGAGGAGGGTGGTGACAGAACAGTCTCCAGATCTGTTATGGTGTGATCCTCGCTGATGTCACAGAAGCCCTCATCTTCATCTCGCTTCTCCACACTGAGGTCATCAATGAGCTCTGCAGTCTGCTCAGAGTCTGGATTCATGTCTTGCAGTGAACCCTGACCAGTCTGACCAGTCTGCTGGAACAGATACTGCACTCCAATGAGCTCACCTGAAATAAAAAGAATAAACACAATTAAATACAATGATGATTGAGAGACGTACAAATAAATGTTCCTCAAAAGCCTGATGATCATATTTGCTATTTACATGTAACGTGAATTTTCTAATTAAGTAAACCTAAGTTGCTTCAGTCCAGTAAATGTTCATCAAATATTACTAACAATATAAAAGTTATTCTAACAATTACTCTCTAAAAATCAATAGATTTCACAGCAAAAAGACATGTGAAGCACAAGCTGAAGGTGGACGTTTGTTCAATTATAATAAAAGGCCTTTTACTTGATAAAAAATATGGACTAGCAATCAGACGACAGAGGGCACGTTTCCAGAAGTTTTGGTCATGTTGATAATTTAGAGTTAAATTTGCGTAGATTTTACAGTAGACTTTATAGTAGACTTTATAGGGTCAATTCTAATATATAGACTGAGATTACACAGAAATTGCAAGTTCGTTAACAATAACAAATTCTCTTACTGGTGTAACGTGCAGGGGGACAAAACATGGGGACCACTTTCCTGCCAAACAGCTTTTCATAATTGCTGTTCACACAGTGAACAAGTTCTCCTGTGTAGCTGCGCAAAGCTGATGGCTCCGATGACAGGGAAGCAGCCTCCCGGTCCTGGTTCCACCCGTGTAGACCCTCCAGCAGATAAATCTGAAAGTTCAGACTGTTGGCACTGGTCCCTGTAAATACACACAGTGTTTAGGTAGTGTTAAAGAAACACACAAAGACACTTAATGCTCTCTCTTTACACATGCAGTGTGTGTGACCAAGACATACCTGGGATGAAACGCTTCAGGTGTAAATGAAAGGACTCGAGAGAAGTGGAGCCTCTGGCAAATCTGTATGTCTTCAGAAGCACACCTCCCTTGGTTAAGCTCCCTGTCTTGGTATAGAGCACAACACCAGGGGGATCTTGGATGCATTTGACATGCTTCTTCTGGACACTCCAGGTGTGCTCCATCCTTTCTCGGTCCAGGAGAGGAACACCCAGGGAGTCGTTGCCCTTGCTGCTCAGGAGCTCTGTAAGCAGCCGCTCAAAGAGAAGGATGGTAGTCTCCTCTCCATGGGTCCTCCTCCGGCAATGGAGAGCCTCCCTGGTAAGATGCTTGTTGACATCTTCATCTGTCAGCGCAGGCCAACCCTGGGACATCAGCAGCTCTCTCTTTGCCTTGCGAAGCATAGAAACATCAGCCGCATCCCACTCAAAAATGCACGCTGACATCCGTGACATGAAGATAGGATACAGCTGATGGGCATCAGTTGTACACCCCAAGGCAATCCTGCGCATAAAATGCCAGATGTCCAAGCGTATCATGAGATCTGGCCAGCCTCTGAACCCGGTTTTCAGCTTGGTCTCGCCCACCTCAGTGCAGCAGCCACAGTCCACGTACAAAATAGCAGGTGGATCCACGCCAGCCTGCTGGTACCTTTTCACCAAACCATCTACCATCATGTCCAGTCCTGCTCCTTCCTGGGCTGTCAGCACACTTATGAGCACCTGACCAAGCTCGTTGCCAACAGAGGTAAGCCAGAGTCCCGTTCCCCTGGCCGTCCCAGCCAGCTTCTTAGTGATCTGCGGTGGATGACAGGAAGCATGCAGTGTAATGAAACATCACACCATGTAGAGTATGATACTCATGCTCTGATAATAATATAACAGCAAACGGCATAAATTAACAAAAATCCACTGCTAACCTTTTAAGTGTAATCCATCTTTAAGACTGAACCATACGTGGATGTTATCCTTGCATGGATTTCATCCAGCCTTGTCAGGATGTCTTGGCTGTACACTGTGAGCAGCCACTTGCAGCTTGGCACCACTGTAGGCTCTGGGGGTTTCTGGAATTTTATTGGCAACACCCCAGGTCGGCTGAGAAAGTCCACACATTGGGTGGTGTACCGGGCCAGACGCTGCAGCCACTCCTCGCTGTGGTTCTCACACAGTTGTTTGATGACCCGTGTGGGACTGTTGCCTAGTCCACGCTCACGCAGGAGCCGAATGACCCGCATATCACAGGCATACCTTAGGAAAAGCAAAATCCACACATTCATATATTTTACATATTTGATTTGTAAAGTATTTGCAAAAATATGTGATGATGGGCTATCAACTGATGTGGAATGAAAGTGTACTTACTTCCGCGTGAGGATGACCCGAAACTCAGAGCGATGGCCCAGATCCAGCTGTTGCAGGACAGTCTGACTCCAGGACACATGCGAAGCTTTACACTTGGTACAGATGAGGGTTTCTGTGACCATGTTGTACATCCTATCGATGTCCAGAACCTGCTGTGCCCTTTTGTGCAGACTGGGACAGAGAACCTTGACCCTCCACAGCTTGTATGGCATCCACAGCAAAAGCGCATGACAAAAAAATCTGTCTGGAGCTGGAGCCTGATTGTATGTAAGTGCTGGCTGTGGTGGGTAATACCAGAGCTGTAGGTTGTCACGAAGCTCTGGTTTTCCCTTGGGCCCCATTTTAAAAAGTCTGCTGGCAATCCACCTGTGATCCTCTGGTGGCAAAGTCTCTGACCACAAACGATGAAGTCGAACTGCAGATGAAGCTTGCAATAATGCCCCTGAAGGAGCAGTCTGTGAAAGAAAAAAGACAAAACATTTAGTCTAGCAAGGTCATTTGTTTAATAAGAGCTTTATTTCTCCAAGACTACCCTCACATAAAATTATTATGGTAATTTTGGGTTTCACCTTAATACCGTTGGTATAACAGTGATTATTGCTGCAATAAAACTGGTAACTTTGTATTAACCACTACTGTCATCCAAAAAGGAATGAAATAACATAAATATTCTTAAAGCCAGTGTAATATATAAAACATCAACAGCAGGAAAGCTTCTTGTCATTTTACTAAAAATATCTCTTTATTTTTAAATATTTTACACATCTGAATGTTAACAACCATAAATTGTTTATAATTCTTTAAATATAATATCAAGTTGATCCTTAGAGGACCCAAGCACTGACATAATGACTTTACTTTGTTGTTGTTTTTCAGCTTGAAAGTGTTTTAGGAAGCTACTGGTTATTACATTCAAAATGTCAGGGAAATAGAATAAAATTGATACATTTGTTCCGTTTTCAGAAATGTGTCAGCTGCTGGCGCTATTTTGCGCGACTAGTGAGTTGTGGCAGTTAATATGCAAATTTAATTACCTTTTTAGACCAGCAGAATTTTAAATTACTTACCGAGACAATACTGCAAGACTCTGCAGGACTGGTCACATCTGCAGTGGTTCTAGGGACAGAGGCTGGAACTCCAGGGTCTTGTGTCTGTACAATCATGCAGTGAAATATAATAGATGTTATATATATAACAAGAGAAACAGTCAAACATATCCGTCCAATAATTTTAACTCATCCTAGATTAAATTATACAATACTGTTCAAAAGTCTGGGGTCAGTAAGATTTTTTGTTTTTGAAAGAAGATCAAATACAGTCAAAAGCAGTAATACTGGGAAATAATATTGCAATTTTAAAATCGCTGCTTGTTTGAATCTGTTTTCAAATGTGTTTAATACATCATTGCTGAATAAAAGTGTCAATTTCTTTTTTTTTTTTTTAAATACTGACCCCACCAACCTTTGAGCAGTAGTGTATATAAAATCTGTTTAATTGAAACATTATATATTACAGTATAGTATTGCTCTTACTTCATTATGGTAAGATTTCCTGGAATATGTTTCTAAAAAGTTCACAGTAGTGGAATGTGTCTTCATAGAATGCAATGTGGATTATGCCAGTATACTTACAGAGACAGTGGTGCTTGGTATTGGGGCACTGGACACTGCTGCACTGGGTTGGTCATCAACCTAAGATGATCTCCTAGCCACACTTAGATTTGGCTTTGCTGCAGCAATGTGGGACTCACCAAATCTTGGCTTGGTAAACTAAAATACGGCAAAACAATTTCAACGAAAAGAAAAATGTGTTGTAACAGCACAATAACAAAAAATATAATTACATTTTTGGTAAATGAGAAAATATCTATTGTTCCTTGTTGAAAATATCTAAATATCTATTAACTATATTTCATTGTATAACTAAAGGAAATGCTTTCTTGTTGTATGTTTTTTGTACATTTTTGCGCATGTATTACCACCCCCTGTTACTTATACAGATTGAAATAAGCACAGTTAGAATAGAAAAATATGTGGGAAGGCATTTGTAGACTGTGAATATATTGTAATTGAAACTGTACCTTTTAAAAATGACATAAAATCAAAACTAGTTTGCACATTGTTTGTACAAAAAAGCATTTATTAACAGTAATTAAGGTTACACTTGAAATAGCTACAAAGTAGATGCTTGATGACTGAATTAATAATATGTGTATAATTAATTGTGCATAAGTCAAATGTTACCTGAGAGATACAGAATGAATGAGAGAAAATGTAGCTTTAATAGCCAGTTGAAAAAGATCAAGAAAGATGCCATGAAGGATGTGAGTGTCCTTTAACCCATGATGGCAGAGAGCAATTAGAGAGGAAGAGAGCCCAGAGAAGAAAGAGAGAGCACATAGGTTACATTGTTCTTTTATAATTTTACTGGATTATATGACTAAACCCATCTGAGATCTGTTGAACAGACTACAGCTGCCCTTGTACAAGGTGTGACAACTGGCAGGTAGCCATAAAAACATACCAGCCAACATCTCAGCTTTTTACTTCCTGTACTTCATTAAATTTCAACTGAACTTAGACTTCTATACTTAAAAACTTATATTAAAATTGCAGTTCTTTAAAAAACAAAATGTTATTAACATTGACAAACTTGGTATAGGTTTAGATGTCACAGATGCAGTAGGCCGGGGCTCAGACTGGAGCCGAGGCTGAAGCTGACTCTGCTCCATGACCTCCGGTGCTGGTCCAGTAGCAGCAGACTGTTGTTCCACAGCCTTTGGTGCTTGTGGCTGCTTAAGGCAACCACAAAAATACACAGGCTGCAATCATTTTTGAACGAGAAACATTCGTTCAGTAAGCTATTAAAAAAATAAATATTAGCAACATCTTCATATTGTTACCTTTTGAGTGTGAAAACCACACACACACTTTGGGACCACTCCAAGCAAAGTCGTCTGGCCGCGAGACTGCATTGGACATTTTTCAATCTGTAAACATTACGACACATGTAATACACAATACATGCATTTCTAACCACAGTTTTTTTCAACCGCTTACACACAAAATCCTTACTTGTCACACAATTTCTGAAACCTGACACTCAAACACCAGAACCACACACCAAATCTGCAAAACCATACACTAATTCTTTGCCTTCGACTCAGTTTTCAATTTCATAAAACACTTTTTGCAAAACTCAACACACAATTCTCTATGTAACACACAAAAATCTAACAGGAAGAATCTTGATTTCCTTATTTCAAACACAACTGTTGTTTCTGTCCAACTATACATGGTTGATGTATTTCTTTTCTTTCGTACTGTAATACTGTATTCACAACCACAAATGCTTACAGTAAAAAATAAATAGTTTGGTTTCAATCTTCTCTCTGCCAATTACTTTTTAATCTTGTACAGAAATGTATATAGGGGCTCATGAAAGAAGAGCTTTAGGTTTTGAATAACTGTGTGTATATGATATATGCAAAAATTGAATGTTATAGCAAACGTGTTTGCAACGTAAGACAAATGTTTGCTTTTGAAATGTGTTTGTGATATTTTTAATGCAGTGCTTCATTTTGCAAGAGATGTGAGGTATTTTGCATTTTGTGTGTGTAATTCTCAAATCTCTGAATCTCACAGTGCAAAACAAAATGTCTTTAATGTAGGTTTTATTATAGAATGACATAAATCTCAAATACCTGCAACATTATCTACATAAATATCTATACATAATAATGACATCTTTTTTTACATTGGTGTAAACCATTAGTCACAATGCATTGTTCTAATGAATGAGATCAGGTACATGTTTGTATTGAACTCTAACATGTTGTTCTGTTGTGCAAATACATTAAACAAACAAATCTAATGTTCAATTATGCAAGTCAACAAACACTAAAGTCGTTTCTGTCATGCAGAAATAACAAAAGCACACACTCACCTTTTGATACATGTCGTGGCACTTTTTCTGTGCTTGGAGCTGGCCTGTTACCTTCATTTGATGGCCAAACTCCTGTGCTGGCAAACTTTTTTAGACGTGAAATCCATTCAGCGTCCGACATGGCTTTATGGGATTTTTTGCCAGACATTTTTTTTTTTTTTTTGCCTTAGGTTAAACCGTTTCGAATAAACAATTAAAATAATTTCTTAAAAAAAACCCACAACACAACATATTCAAATGTGCAGTTAAATGATGCGTCCTTACCTGTCCGTAATATATGTTTTATATAAAAATATACTTAGATGTCCTCTGTAAAAATGATGCTGACCTCCGTGGCAGTGATGCTTGTCTACTGAAATTTTTTGACCTCTGACACTCCTCCTGAGGATTATGTCATTACTTCGTACACCTTCGGCTCAGTTCAGAAACTTGATTGACATCTGGCTAGCTTCCTGAACCCACCTAGTGGTGATAAGCGTAAACGCGCACTCGACATTTCCGTGCACTCTGATTGGTCAAATGTCGAAAATGTCAAGAAAATGTTGAGAATGGCGCTCTCTGATTGGCTGCAAATATTACAGCGCTTCGACGTGATTGGCTGTGGAGTTCAACATTGTTCAACATCTGCCCCATATTGTCGAACTATCCTTCGGCAGCTGGCGCTCAGCACCTTAGACCGCTCGGCCATCCTGACACGAGGGCTGAGGGTGAGCAGTATTTTTGGAGCTCCACCGAATGGCAGATGATCTGGAAGCTAGTGCTTCACCGCTCAGCCCAGCCGAAGCACATGCCTCGTTGGCGCAGTTAGGCAGCGCGTCAGTCTCATAATCTGAAGCTCGTGAGTTCGAGCCTCACACGGGGCAGGGTGGTGACTTTTGGTGCACGAGAACGTTTAGGCGAAAGAGCGTTTCCTTTATTCCATTTCGTCTGATTGTCCATTTCTCCTGGGTGGCAATAGGCTCTTCGGCTCCTCTGAATGGGCAGACAGCATGACATCCTGAGAAAATCTGTGTCATTCCAAGTAGTTTCCCTGAATCTCATTAAATGAAACTGCATTCAATTGTATGGCGTCCTGTGAAACCCTTGGAAGTGCAATGCAATCAAAATCCAGTGTTTTTGTAGGGCTAGTGTTGTATAAATCCAGTCATAGTATTCCTCTCATGTTCGTGTAATGCGTGGCAGTGTTGTTGCAGTGCTTTTGTCAAGCTTTATTATAATCCTTTCATCCTGATGTAATTGCTTGTCAATGGTGACCTAATTTGTTAAATGAAATTCCACGAAACTTATTCCATGACATTCCATCTCATAGCCGCCAAGAATCCATGACGTGTCATTCCAAGCAATTTCCGGGTATTCCTTGCCATGACATTCTACTGCATCCCCAAACTTTCAGTCCATGACATCACAGTAAAACTCCAAGAATCACATCCCATCACATTGCACCCACCCCCGAAATATCCACAAACACCCTTCCATAAACGAGTTGTCATTCCGCTAAACATCACAACATGTCATTCCATGAAATTCCTTCGAATCCCATTCTATAAACAAAATGTCCAATTTGATGAAACGCCAAGACATGAATTCCAAGAAAATGATGTGAAAATTCTATAGAATCCCATGGACGACACAAAAGGGTTACTTCAAAGATCAGGTGACGCCGGTCAGCGTTACTGTGACGTCTCTTTGATTCTAACGTGTGCTGAAATGCCGTGCTTTGTCAAGATGAGTCAACTTGCCAGAGGACTAAAGACTCTAGCTCGAGCCCACAGCCAAAGGTTAGCTTTGTCAGAAGTGGGATTCGAACCCACGCCTCCAGGGGAGACTGCGACCTGAACGCAGCGCCTTAGACCGCTCGGCCATCCTGACACGAGGGCTGAAGGTGAGCAGTATTTTTGGAGCTCCACCGAATGGCAGATTATCTGGAAGCTAGTGCTTCACCGCTCAGCCCAGCCGAAGCACATGCCTCGTTGGCGCAGTTAGGCAGCGCGTCAGTCTCATAATCTGAAGGTCGTGAGTTCGAGCCTCACACGGGGCAGGGTGGTGACTTTTGGTGCACGAGAGCGTTTAGGCGAAAGAGCGTTTCCTTTATTCCCTTTCGTCTGATTGTCCATTTCTCCTGGGTGGCAATAGGCTCTTCGGCTCCTCTGAATGTGCAGACAGCATGACATCCTGAGAAAATCTGTGTCATTCCAAGTAGTTTCCCTGAATCTCATTAAATGAAACTGCATTCAATTGTATGGCGTCCTGTGAAACCCTTGGAAGTGCAATGCAATCAAAATCCAGTGTTTTTGTAGGGCTAGTGTTGTATAAATCCAGTCATAGTATTCCTCTCATGTTCGTGTAATGCGTGGCAGTGTTGTTGCAGTGCTTTTGTCAAGCTTTATTATAATCCTTTCATCCTGATGTAATTGCTTGTCAATGGTGACCTAACTTGTTAAATGAAATTCCACGAAACTTATTCCATGACATTCCATCTCATAGCCGCCAAGAATCCATGACGTGTCATTCCAAGCAATTTCCGGGTATTCCTTGCCATGACATTCTACTGCATCCCCAAACTTTCAGTCCATGACATCACAGTAAAACTCCAAGAATCACATCCCATCACATTGCACCCACCCCCGAAATATCCACAAACACCCTTCCATAAACGAGTTGTCATTCCGCTAAACATCACAACATGTCATTCCATGAAATTCAATCGAATCCCATTCTATAAACAAAATGTCCAATTTGATGAAACGCCACGACATGAATTCCAAGAAAATGATGTGAAAATTCTATAGAATCCCATGGACGACACAAAAGGGTTACTTCAAAGATCAGGTGACGCCGGTCAGCGTTACTGTTACGTCTCTTTGATTCTAACGTGTGCTGAAATGCCGTGCTTTGTCAAGATGAGTCAACTTGCCAGAGGACTAAAGACTCTATCTCGAGCCCACAGCCAAAGGTAAGCTTTGTCAGAAGTGGGATTCGAACCCACGCCTCCAGGGGAGACTGCGAACTGAACGCAGCGCCTTAGACGGCTCGGCCATCCTGACACGAGGGCTGAAGGTGAGCAGTATTTTTGGAGCTCCACCGAGTGGCAGATGATCTGAAAGCTAGTGCTTCACCGCTCAGCCCAGCCGAAGCACATGCCTCGTTGGCGCAGTTAGGCAGCGCGTCAGTCTCATAATCTGAAGGTCGTGAGTTCGAGCCTCACACGGGGCAGGGTGGTGACTTTTGGTGCACGAGAGCGTTTAGGCGAAAGAGCGTTTCCTTTATTCCCTTTCGTCTGATTGTCCATTTCTCCTGGGTGGCAATAGGCTCTTCGGCTCCTCTGAATGGGCAGACAGCATGACATCCTGAGAAAATCTGTGTCATTCCAAGTAGTTTCCCTGAATCTCATTAAATGAAACTGCATTCAATTGTATGGCATCCTGTGAAACCCTTGGAAGTGCAATGCAATCAAAATTCCACAAAACTTATTCCATGACATTCCATCTCATAGCCGCCAAGAATCCATGACGTGTCATTCCAAGTAATTTCCGGGTATTCCTTGCCATGACATTCTACTGCATCCCCAAACTTTCAGTCCATGACATCACAGTAAAACTCCAAGAATTACATCCCATCACATTGCACCCACCCCCGAAATATCCACAAACACCCTTCCATAAACGAGTTGTCATTCCGCTAAACATCATAACATGTCATTCCATGAAATTCCATCGAATCCCATTCTATAAACAAAATGTCCAATTTGATGAAACGCCACGACATGAATACCTTTTGGTGCACGAGAGCGTTTAGGCGAAAGAGCGGTTTCCTTTATTCCCTTTTGTGTGATTGTCCATTTCTCCTGGGGGCCAAAAGGTTCTTCGGCTCCTCTAAATGTGCAGACAGCATGACATTCTAGCTTGAGCCCACAGCCAAATGTAAGCTTTGTCAGAAGTGGGATTCGAACCCACGCCTCCAGGGGAGACTGCGACCTGAACGCAGCGCCTTAGACCGCTCGGCCATCCTGACACGAGGGCTGAAGGTGAGCAGTATTTTTGGAGCTCCACCGAATGGCAGATGATCTGAAAGCTAGTGCTTCACCGCTCAGCCCAGCCGAAGCACATGCCTCGTTGGCGCAGTTAGGCAGCGCGTCAGTCTCATAATCTGAAGGTCGTGAGTTCGAGCCTCACACGGGGCAGGGTGGTGACTTTTGGTGCACGAGAGCGTTTAGGCGAAAGAGCGTTTCCTTTATTCCCTTTCGTCTGATTGTCCATTTCTCCTGGGTGGCAATAGGCTCTTCGGCTCCTCTGAATGGGCAGACAGCATGACATCCTGAGAAAATCTGTGTCATTCCAAGTAGTTTCCCTGAATCTCATTAAATGAAACTGCATTCAATTGTATGGCGTCCTGTGAAACCCTTGGAAGTGCAATGCAATCAAAATCCAGTGTTTTTGTAGGGCTAGTGTTGTATAAATCCAGTCATAGTATTCCTCTCATGTTCGTGTAATGCGTGGCAGTGTTGTTGCAGTGCTTTTGTCAAGCTTTATTATAATCCTTTCATCCTGATGTAATTGCTTGTCAATGGTGACCTAACTTGTTAAATGAAATTCCACGAAACTTATTCCATGACATTCCATCTCATAGCCGCCAAGAATCCATGACGTGTCATTCCAAGCAATTTCCGGGTATTCCTTGCCATGACATTCTACTGCATCCCCAAACTTTCAGTCCATGACATCACAGTAAAACTCCAAGAATCACATCCCATCACATTGCACCCACCCCCGAAATATCCACAAACACCCTTCCATAAACGAGTTGTCATTCCGCTAAACATCACAACATGTCATTCCATGAAATTCCATCGAATCCCATTCTATAAACAAAATGTCCAATTTGATGAAACGCCAAGACATGAATTCCAAGAAAATGATGTGAAAATTCTATAGAATCCCATGGACGACACAAAAGGGTTACTTCAAAGATCAGGTGACGCCGGTCAGCGTTACTGTGACGTCTCTTTGATTCTAACGTGTGCTGAAATGCCGTGCTTTGTCAAGATGAGTCAACTTGCCAGAGGACTAAAGACTCTAGCTCGAGCCCACAGCCAAAGGTTAGCTTTGTCAGAAGTGGGATTCGAACCCACGCCTCCAGGGGAGACTGCGACCTGAACGCAGCGCCTTAGACCGCTCGGCCATCCTGACACGAGGGCTGAGGGTGAGCAGTATTTTTGGAGCTCCACCGAATGGCAGATGATCTGGAAGCTAGTGCTTCACCGCTCAGCCCTGCCGAAGCACATGCCTCGTTGGCGCAGTTAGGCAGCGCGTCAGTCTCATAATCTGAAGGTCGTGAGTTCGAGCATCTCACGGGGCATGGTGGTGACTTTTGGTGCATGAGAGCGTTTAGGCGAAAGAGCGTTTCCTTTATTCCCTTTCGTCTGATTGTCCATTTCTCCTGGGTGGCAATAGGCTCTTCGGCTCCTCTGAATGGGCAGACAGCATGACATCCTGAGAAAATCTGTGTCATTCCAAGTAGTTTCCCTGAATCTCATTAAATGAAACTGCATTCAATTGTATGGCGTCCTGTGAAACCCTTGGAAGTGCAATGCAATCAAAATTCCACGAAACTTATTCCATGACATTCCATCTCATAGCCGCCAAGAATCCATGACGTGCCATTCCAAGCAATTTCCGGGTATTCCTTGCCATGACATTCTACTGCATCCCCAAACTTTCAGTCCATGACATCACAGTAAAACTCCAAGAATCACATCCCATCACATTGCACCCACCCCCGAAATATCCACAAACACCCTTCCATAAACGAGTTGTCATTCCGCTAAACATCACAACATGTCATTCCATGAAATTCCATCGAATCCCATTCTATAAACAAAATGTCCAATTTGATGAAACGCCACGACATGAATACCTTTTGGTGCACGAGAGCGTTTAGGCGAAAGAGCGGTTTCCTTTATTCCCTTTTGTGTGATTGTCCATTTCTCCTGGGGGCCAAAAGGTTCTTCGGCTCCTCTAAATGTGCAGACAGCATGACATTCTAGCTTGAGCCCACAGCCAAATGTAAGCTTTGTCAGAAGTGGGATTCGAACCCACGCCTCCAGGGGAGACTGCGACCTGAACGCAGCGCCTTAGACCGCTCGGCCATCCTGACACGAGAGCTGAAGGTGAGCAGTATTTTTGGAGCTCCACCGAATGGCAGATTATCTGGAAGCTAGTGCTTCACCGCTCAGCCCAGCCGAAGCACATGCCTCGTTAGCGCAGTTAGGCAGCGCGTCAGTCTCATAATCTGAAGGTCGTGAGTTCGAGCCTCACACGGGGCAGGGTGGTGACTTTTGGTGCACGAGAACGTTTAGGCGAAAGAGCGTTTCCTTTATTCCATTTAGTCTGATTGTCCATTTCTCCTGGGTGGCAATAGGCTCTTCGTCTCCTCTGAATGGGCAGACAGCATGACATCCTGAGAAAATCTGTGTCATTCCAAGTAGTTTCCCTGAATCTCATTAAATGAAACTGCATTCAATTGTATGGCGTCCTGTGAAACCCTTGGAAGTGCAATGCAATCAAAATCCAGTGTTTTTGTAGGGCTAGTGTTGTATAAATCCAGTCATAGTATTCCTCTCATGTTCGTGTAATGCGTGGCAGTGTTGTTGCAGTGCTTTTGTCAAGCTTTATTATAATCCTTTCATCCTGATGTAATTGCTTGTCAATGGTGACCTAATTTGTTAAATGAAATTCCACGAAACTTATTCCATGACATTCCATCTCATAGCCGCCAAGAATCCATGACGTGTCATTCCAAGCAATTTCCGGGTATTCCTTGCCATGACATTCTACTGCATCCCCAAACTTTCAGTCCATGACATCACAGTAAAACTCCAAGAATCACATCCCATCACATTGCACCCACCCCCGAAATATCCACAAACACCCTTCCATAAACGAGTTGTCATTCCGCTAAACATCACAACATGTCATTCCATGAAATTCCTTCGAATCCCATTCTATAAACAAAATGTCCAATTTGATGAAACGCCAAGACATGAATTCCAAGAAAATGATGTGAAAATTCTATAGAATCCCATGGACGACACAAAAGGGTTACTTCAAAGATCAGGTGACGCCAGTCAGCGTTACTGTGACGTCTCTTTGATTCTAACGTGTGCTGAAATGCCGTGCTTTGTCAAGATGAGTCAACTTGCCAGAGGACTAAAGACTCTAGCTCGAGCCCACAGCCAAAGGTTAGCTTTGTCAGAAGTGGGATTCGAACCCACGCCTCCAGGGGAGACTGCGACCTGAACGCAGCGCCTTAGACCGCTCGGCCATCCTGACACGAGGGCTGAAGGTGAGCAGTATTTTTGGAGCTCCACCGAAAGGCAGATGATCTGGAAGCTAGTGCTTCACCGCTCAGCCCAGCCGAAGCACATGCCTCGTTGGCGCAGTTAGGCAGCGCGTCAGTCTCATAATCTGAAGGTCGTGAGTTCGAGCCTCACACGGGGCAGGGTGGTGACTTTTGGTGCACGAGAGCGTTTAGGCGAAAGAGCGTTTCCTTTATTCCCTTTTGTGAGATTGTCCATTTCTCCTGGGGGCCAAAAAGCTCTTCAGCTCCTCTAAATGTGCAGACAGCATGACTTTCTAGCTTGAGCCCACAGCCAAAGGTTAGCTTTGTCAGAAGTGGGATTCGAACCCACGCCTCCAGGGGAGACTGCGACCTGAACGCAGCGCCTTAGACCGCTCGGCCATCCTGACACGAGGGCTGAGGGTGAGCAGTATTTTTGGAGCTCCACCGAATGGCGGATTATCTGGAAGCTAGTGCTTCACCGCTCAGCCCAGCCGAAGCACATGCCTCGTTGGCGCAGTTAGGCAGCGCGTCAGTCTCATAATCTGAAGGTCGTGAGTTCGATCCTCACACGGGGCAGTGTGGTTCCTTTTGGTGCACGAGAGCGTTTAGGCGAAAGAGCGGTTTCCTTTATTCTCTTTTGTGTGATTGTCCATTTCTCCTGGGGACCAAAAGGCTCTTCGGCTCCTCTAAATGTGCAGACAGCATGACATTCTAGCTTGAGCCCACAGCCAAAGGTTAGCTTTGTCAGAAGTGGGATTCGAACCCACGCCTCCAGGGGAGACTGCGACCTGAACGCAGCGCCTTAGACCGCTCGGCCATCCTGACACGAATGCTGAAAGTGAGCAGTATTTTTGGAGCTCCACCGAATGGCAGATGATCTGGAAGCTAGTGCTTCACCGCTCAGCCCAGCCGAAACACATGCCTCGTTGGCGCAGTTAGGCAGCGCGTTAGTCTCATAATCTGAAGGTCGTGAGTTCGATCCTCACACGGGGCAGTGTGGTTCCTTTTGGTGCACGAGAGCGTTTAGGCGAAAGAGCGGTTTCCTTTATTCCCTTTTGTGTGATTGTCCATTTCTCCAGGGGGCCAAAAGGCTCTTCGGCTCCTCTGAATGGGCAGACAGCATGACATCCTGAGAAAATCTGTGTCATTCCAAGTAGTTTCCCTGAATCTCATTAAATGAAACTGCATTCAATTGTATGGCGTCCTGTGAAACCCTTGGAAGTGCAATGCAATCAAAATCCAGTGTTTTTGTAGGGCTAGTGTTGTATAAATCCAGTCATAGTATTCCTCTCATGTTCGTGTAATGCGTGGCAGTGTTGTTGCAGTGCTTTTGTCAAGCTTTATTATAATCCTTTCATCCTGATGTAATTGCTTGTCAATGGTGACCTAATTTGTGAAATGAAATTCCACGAAACTTATTCCATGACATTCCATCTCATAGCCGCCAAGAATCCATGACGTGTCATTCCAAGCAATTTCCGGGTATTCCTTGCCATGACATTCTACTGCATCCCCAAACTTTCAGTCCATGACATCACAGTAAAACTCCAAGAATCACATCCCATCACATTGCACCCACCCCCGAAATATCCACAAACACCCTTCCATAAACGAGTTGTCATTCCGCTAAACATCACAACATGTCATTCCATGAAATTCCTTCGAATCCCATTCTATAAACAAAATGTCCAATTTGATGAAACGCCAAGACATGAATTCCAAGAAAATGATGTGAAAATTCTATAGAATCCCATGGACGACACAAAAGGGTTACTTCAAAGATCAGGTGACGGCGGTCAGCGTTACTGTGACGTCTCTTTGATTCTAACGTGTGCTGAAATGCCGTGCTTTGTCAAGATGAGTCAACTTGCCAGAGGACTAAAGACTCTAGCTCGAGCCCACAGCCAAAGGTTAGCTTTGTCAGAAGTGGGATTCGAACCCACGCCTCCAGGGGAGACTGCGACCTGAACGCAGCGCCTTAGACCGCTCGGCCATCCTGACACGAGGGCTGAAGGTGAGCAGTATTTTTGGAGCTCCACCGAATGGCAGATTATCTGGAAGCTAGTGCTTCACCGCTCAGCCCAGCCGAAGCACATGCCTCGTTGGCGCAGTTAGGCAGCGCGTCAGTCTCATAATCTGAAGGTCGTGAGTTCGAGCCTCACACGGGGCAGGGTGGTGACTTTTGGTGCACGAGAGCGTTTAGGCGAAAGAGCGTTTCCTTTATTCCCTTTCGTCTGATTGTCCATTTCTCCTGGGTGGCAATAGGCTCTTCGGCTCCTCTGAATGTGCAGACAGCATGACATCCTGAGAAAATCTGTGTCATTCCAAGTAGTTTCCCTGAATCTCATTAAATGAAACTGCATTCAATTGTATGGCGTCCTGTGAAACCCTTGGAAGTGCAATGCAATCAAAATCCAGTGTTTTTGTAGGGCTAGTGTTGTATAAATCCAGTCATAGTATTCCTCTCATGTTCGTGTAATGCGTGGCAGTGTTGTTGCAGTGCTTTTGTCAAGCTTTATTATAATCCTTTCATCCTGATGTAATTGCTTGTCAATGGTGACCTAACTTGTTAAATGAAATTCCACGAAACTTATTCCATGACATTCCATCTCATAGCCGCCAAGAATCCATGACGTGTCATTCCAAGCAATTTCCGGGTATTCCTTGCCATGACATTCTACTGCATCCCCAAACTTTCAGTCCATGACATCACAGTAAAACTCCAAGAATCACATCCCATCACATTGCACCCACCCCCGAAATATCCACAAACACCCTTCCATAAACGAGTTGTCATTCCGCTAAACATCACAACATGTCATTCCATGAAATTCAATCGAATCCCATTCTATAAACAAAATGTCCAATTTGATGAAACGCCACGACATGAATTCCAAGAAAATGATGTGAAAATTCTATAGAATCCCATGGACGACACAAAAGGGTTACTTCAAAGATCAGGTGACGCCGGTCAGCGTTACTGTTACGTCTCTTTGATTCTAACGTGTGCTGAAATGCCGTGCTTTGTCAAGATGAGTCAACTTGCCAGAAGACTAAAGACTCTAGCTCGAGCCCACAGCCAAAGGTTAGCTTTGTCAGAAGTGGGATTCGAACCCACGTCTCCAGGGGAGACTGCGACCTGAACGCAGCGCCTTAGACCGCTCGGCCATCCTGACACAAGGGCTGAAGGTGAGCAGTATTTTTGGAGCTCCACCGAGTGGCAGATGATCTGAAAGCTAGTGCTTCACCGCTCAGCCCAGCCGAAGCACATGCCTCGTTGGCGCAGTTAGGCAGCGCGTCAGTCTCATAATCTGAAGGTCGTGAGTTCGATCCTCACACGGGGCAGTGTGGTTCCTTTTGGTGCACGAGAGCGTTTAGGCGAAAGAGCGGTTTCCTTTATTCCCTTTTGTGAGATTGTCCATTTCTCCTGGGTGGTAATAGGCTCTTCGGCTCCTCTGAATGGGCAGACAGCATGACATCCTGAGAAAATCTGTGTCATTCCAAGTAGTTTCCCTGAATCTCATTAAATGAAACTGCATTCAATTGTATGGCGTCCTGTGAAACCCTTGGAAGTGCAATGCAATCAAAATCCAGTGTTTTTGTAGGGCTAGTGTTGTATAAATCCAGTCATAGTATTCCTCTCATGTTCGTGTAATGCGTGGCAGTGTTGTTGCAGTGCTTTTGTCAAGCTTTATTATAATCCTTTCATCCTGATATAATTGCTTGTCAATGGTGACCTAACTTGTTAAATGAAATTCCACGAAACTTATTCCATGACATTCCATCTCATAGCCGCCAAGAATCCATGACGTGTCATTCCAAGCAATTTCCGGGTATTCCTTGCCATGACATTTTACTGCATCCCCAAACTTTCAGTCCATGACATCACAGTAAAACTCCAAGAATCACATCCCATCACATTGCACCCACCCCCGAAATATCCACAAACACCCTTCCATAAACGAGTTGTCATTCCGCTAAACATCACAACATGTCATTCCATGAAATTCCTTCGAATCCCATTCTATAAACAAATTGTCCAATTTGATGAAACGCCAAGACATGAATTCCAAGAAAATGATGTGAAAATTCTATAGAATCCCATGGACGACACAAAAGGGTTACTTCAAAGATCAGGTGACGCCGGTCAGCGTTACTGTGTCGTCTCTTTGATTCTAACGTGTGCTGAAATGCCGTGCTTTGTCAAGATGAGTCAACTTGCCAGAGGACTAAAGACTCTATCTCGAGCCCACAGCCAAAGGTAAGCTTTGTCAGAAGTGGGATTCGAACCCACGCCTCCAGGGGAGACTGCGAACTGAACGCAGCGCCTTAGACGGCTCGGCCATCCTGACACGAGGGCTGAAGGTGAGCAGTATTTTTGGAGCTCCACCGAGTGGCAGATGATCTGAAAGCTAGTGCTTCACCGCTCAGCCCAGCCGAAGCACATGCCTCGTTGGCGCAGTTAGGCAGCGCGTCAGTCTCATAATCTGAAGGTCGTGAGTTCGAGCCTCACACGGGGCAGGGTGGTGACTTTTGGTGCACGAGAGCGTTTAGGCGAAAGAGCGTTTCCTTTATTCCCTTTCGTCTGATTGTCCATTTCTCCTGGGTGGCAATAGGCTCTTCGGCTCCTCTGAATGGGCAGACAGCATGACATCCTGAGAAAATCTGTGTCATTCCAAGTAGTTTCCCTGAATCTCATTAAATGAAACTGCATTCAATTGTATGGCATCCTGTGAAACCCTTGGAAGTGCAATGCAATCAAAATTCCACAAAACTTATTCCATGACATTCCATCTCATAGCCGCCAAGAATCCATGACGTGTCATTCCAAGTAATTTCCGGGTATTCCTTGCCATGACATTCTACTGCATCCCCAAACTTTCAGTCCATGACATCACAGTAAAACTCCAAGAATTACATCCCATCACATTGCACCCACCCCCGAAATATCCACAAACACCCTTCCATAAACGAGTTGTCATTCCGCTAAACATCATAACATGTCATTCCATGAAATTCCATCGAATCCCATTCTATAAACAAAATGTCCAATTTGATGAAACGCCACGACATGAATACCTTTTGGTGCACGAGAGCGTTCAGGCGAAAGAGCGGTTTCCTTTATTCCCTTTTGTGTGATTGTCCATTTCTCCTGGGGGCCAAAAGGTTCTTCGGCTCCTCTAAATGTGCAGACAGCATGACATTCTAGCTTGAGCCCACAGCCAAATGTAAGCTTTGTCAGAAGTGGGATTCGAACCCACGCCTCCAGGGGAGACTGCGACCTGAACGCAGCGCCTTAGACCGCTCGGCCATCCTGACACGAGGGCTGAAGGTGAGCAGTATTTTTGGAGCTCCACCGAATGGCAGATGATCTGAAAGCTAGTGCTTCACCGCTCAGCCCAGCCGAAGCACATGCCTCGTTGGCGCAGTTAGGCAGCGCGTCAGTCTCATAATCTGAAGGTCGTGAGTTCGAGCCTCACACGGGGCAGGGTGGTGACTTTTGGTGCACGAGAGCGTTTAGGCGAAAGAGCGTTTCCTTTATTCCCTTTCGTCTGATTGTCCATTTCTCCTGGGTGGCAATAGGCTCTTCGGCTCCTCTGAATGGGCAGACAGCATGACATCCTGAGAAAATCTGTGTCATTCCAAGTAGTTTCCCTGAATCTCATTAAATGAAACTGCATTCAATTGTATGGCGTCCTGTGAAACCCTTGGAAGTGCAATGCAATCAAAATCCAGTGTTTTTGTAGGGCTAGTGTTGTATAAATCCAGTCATAGTATTCCTCTCATGTTCGTGTAATGCGTGGCAGTGTTGTTGCAGTGCTTTTGTCAAGCTTTATTATAATCCTTTCATCCTGATGTAATTGCTTGTCAATGGTGACCTAACTTGTTAAATGAAATTCCACGAAACTTATTCCATGACATTCCATCTCATAGCCGCCAAGAATCCATGACGTGTCATTCCAAGCAATTTCCGGGTATTCCTTGCCATGACATTCTACTGCATCCCCAAACTTTCAGTCCATGACATCACAGTAAAACTCCAAGAATCACATCCCATCACATTGCACCCACCCCCGAAATATCCACAAACACCCTTCCATAAACGAGTTGTCATTCCGCTAAACATCACAACATGTCATTCCATGAAATTCCATCGAATCCCATTCTATAAACAAAATGTCCAATTTGATGAAACGCCAAGACATGAATTCCAAGAAAATGATGTGAAAATTCTATAGAATCCCATGGACGACACAAAAGGGTTACTTCAAAGATCAGGTGACGCCGGTCAGCGTTACTGTGACGTCTCTTTGATTCTAACGTGTGCTGAAATGCCGTGCTTTGTCAAGATGAGTCAACTTGCCAGAGGACTAAAGACTCTAGCTCGAGCCCACAGCCAAAGGTTAGCTTTGTCAGAAGTGGGATTCGAACCCACGCCTCCAGGGGAGACTGCGACCTGAACGCAGCGCCTTAGACCGCTCGGCCATCCTGACACGAGGGCTGAGGGTGAGCAGTATTTTTGGAGCTCCACCGAATGGCAGATGATCTGGAAGCTAGTGCTTCACCGCTCAGCCCTGCCGAAGCACATGCCTCGTTGGCGCAGTTAGGCAGCGCGTCAGTCTCATAATCTGAAGGTCGTGAGTTCGAGCCTCACACGGGGCAGGGTGGTGACTTTTGGTGCATGAGAGCGTTTAGGCGAAAGAGCGTTTCCTTTATTCCCTTTCGTCTGATTGTCCATTTCTCCTGGGTGGCAATAGGCTCTTCGGCTCCTCTGAATGGGCAGACAGCATGACATCCTGAGAAAATCTGTGTCATTCCAAGTAGTTTCCCTGAATCTCATTAAATGAAACTGCATTCAATTGTATGGCGTCCTGTGAAACCCTTGGAAGTGCAATGCAATCAAAATTCCACGAAACTTATTCCATGACATTCCATCTCATAGCCGCCAAGAATCCATGACGTGCCATTCCAAGCAATTTCCGGGTATTCCTTGCCATGACATTCTACTGCATCCCCAAACTTTCAGTCCATGACATCACAGTAAAACTCCAAGAATCACATCCCATCACATTGCACCCACCCCCGAAATATCCACAAACACCCTTCCATAAACGAGTTGTCATTCCGCTAAACATCACAACATGTCATTCCATGAAATTCCATCGAATCCCATTCTATAAACAAAATGTCCAATTTGATGAAACGCCACGACATGAATACCTTTTGGTGCACGAGAGCGTTTAGGCGAAAGAGCGGTTTCCTTTATTCCCTTTTGTGTGATTGTCCATTTCTCCTGGGGGCCAAAAGGTTCTTCGGCTCCTCTAAATGTGCAGACAGCATGACATTCTAGCTTGAGCCCACAGCCAAATGTAAGCTTTGTCAGAAGTGGGATTCGAACCCACGCCTCCAGGGGAGACTGCGACCTGAACGCAGCGCCTTAGACCGCTCGGCCATCCTGACACGAGAGCTGAAGGTGAGCAGTATTTTTGGAGCTCCACCGAATGGCAGATTATCTGGAAGCTAGTGCTTCACCGCTCAGCCCAGCCGAAGCACATGCCTCGTTAGCGCAGTTAGGCAGCGCGTCAGTCTCATAATCTGAAGGTCGTGAGTTCGAGCCTCACACGGGGCAGGGTGGTGACTTTTGGTGCACGAGAACGTTTAGGCGAAAGAGCGTTTCCTTTATTCCATTTAGTCTGATTGTCCATTTCTCCTGGGTGGCAATAGGCTCTTCGGCTCCTCTGAATGGGCAGACAGCATGACATCCTGAGAAAATCTGTGTCATTCCAAGTAGTTTCCCTGAATCTCATTAAATGAAACTGCATTCAATTGTATGGCGTCCTGTGAAACCCTTGGAAGTGCAATGCAATCAAAATCCAGTGTTTTTGTAGGGCTAGTGTTGTATAAATCCAGTCATAGTATTCCTCTCATGTTCGTGTAATGCGTGGCAGTGTTGTTGCAGTGCTTTTGTCAAGCTTTATTATAATCCTTTCATCCTGATGTAATTGCTTGTCAATGGTGACCTAATTTGTTAAATGAAATTCCACGAAACTTATTCCATGACATTCCATCTCATAGCCGCCAAGAATCCATGACGTGTCATTCCAAGCAATTTCCGGGTATTCCTTGCCATGACATTCTACTGCATCCCCAAACTTTCAGTCCATGACATCACAGTAAAACTCCAAGAATCACATCCCATCACATTGCACCCACCCCCGAAATATCCACAAACACCCTTCCATAAACGAGTTGTCATTCCGCTAAACATCACAACATGTCATTCCATGAAATTCCTTCGAATCCCATTCTATAAACAAAATGTCCAATTTGATGAAACGCCAAGACATGAATTCCAAGAAAATGATGTGAAAATTCTATAGAATCCCATGGACGACACAAAAGGGTTACTTCAAAGATCAGGTGACGCCGGTCAGCGTTACTGTGACGTCTCTTTGATTCTAACGTGTGCTGAAATGCCGTGCTTTGTCAAGATGAGTCAACTTGCCAGAGGACTAAAGACTCTAGCTCGAGCCCACAGCCAAAGGTTAGCTTTGTCAGAAGTGGGATTCGAACCCACGCCTCCAGGGGAGACTGCGACCTGAACGCAGCGCCTTAGACCGCTCGGCCATCCTGACACGAGGGCTGAAGGTGAGCAGTATTTTTGGAGCTCCACCGAATGGCAGATGATCTGGAAGCTAGTGCTTCACCGCTCAGCCCTGCCGAAGCACATGCCTCGTTGGCGCAGTTAGGCAGCGCGTCAGTCTCATAATCTGAAGGTCGTGAGTTCGATCCTCACACGGGGCAGTGTGGTTCCTTTTGGTGCACGAGAGCGTTTAGGCGAAAGAGCGGTTTCCTTTATTCCCTTTTGTGAGATTGTCCATTTCTCCTGGGGGCCAAAAAGCTCTTCAGCTCCTCTAAATGTGCAGACAGCATGACTTTCTAGCTTGAGCCCACAGCCAAAGGTTAGCTTTGTCAGAAGTGGGATTCGAACCCACGCCTCCAGGGGAGACTGCGACCTGAACGCAGCGCCTTAGACCGCTCGGCCATCCTGACACGAGGGCTGAGGGTGAGCAGTATTTTTGGAGCTCCACCGAATGGCGGCTTATCTGGAAGCTAGTGCTTCACCGCTCAGCCCAGCCGAAGCACATGCCTCGTTGGCGCAGTTAGGCAGCGCGTCAGTCTCATAATCTGAAGGTCGTGAGTTCGATCCTCACACGGGGCAGTGTGGTTCCTTTTGGTGCACGAGAGCGTTTAGGCGAAAGAGCGGTTTCCTTTATTCTCTTTTGTGTGATTGTCCATTTCTCCTGGGGACCAAAAGGCTCTTCGGCTCCTCTAAATGTGCAGACAGCATGACATTCTAGCTTGAGCCCACAGCCAAAGGTTAGCTTTGTCAGAAGTGGGATTCGAACCCACGCCTCCAGGGGAGAATGCGACCTGAACGCAGCGCCTTAGACCGCTCGGCCATCCTGACACGAATGCTGAAAGTGAGCAGTATTTTTGGAGCTCCACCGAATGGCAGATGATCTGGAAGCTAGTGCTTCACCGCTCAGCCCAGCCGAAGCACATGCCTCGTTGGCGCAGTTAGGCAGCGCGTCAGTCTCATAATCTGAAGGTCGTGAGTTCGAGCCTCACACGGGGCAGGGTGGTGACTTTTGGTGCACGAGAGCGTTTAGGCGAAAGAGCGTTTCCTTTATTCCCTTTCGTCTGATTGTCCATTTCTCCTGGGTGGCAATAGGCTCTTCGGCTCCTCTGAATGTGCAGACAGCATGACATCCTGAGAAAATCTGTGTCATTCCAAGTAGTTTCCCTGAATCTCATTAAATGAAACTGCATTCAATTGTATGGCGTCCTGTGAAACCCTTGGAAGTGCAATGCAATCAAAATCCAGTGTTTTTGTAGGGCTAGTGTTGTATAAATCCAGTCATAGTATTCCTCTCATGTTCGTGTAATGCGTGGCAGTGTTGTTGCAGTGCTTTTGTCAAGCTTTATTATAATCCTTTCATCCTGATGTAATTGCTTGTCAATGGTGACCTAACTTGTTAAATGAAATTCCACGAAACTTATTCCATGACATTCCATCTCATAGCCGCCAAGAATCCATGACGTGTCATTCCAAGCAATTTCCGGGTATTCCTTGCCATGACATTCTACTGCATCCCCAAACTTTCAGTCCATGACATCACAGTAAAACTCCAAGAATCACATCCCATCACATTGCACCCACCCCCGAAATATCCACAAACACCCTTCCATAAACGAGTTGTCATTCCGCTAAACATCACAACATGTCATTCCATGAAATTCAATCGAATCCCATTCTATAAACAAAATGTCCAATTTGATGAAACGCCACGACATGAATTCCAAGAAAATGATGTGAAAATTCTATAGAATCCCATGGACGACACAAAAGGGTTACTTCAAAGATCAGGTGACGCCGGTCAGCGTTACTGTTACGTCTCTTTGATTCTAACGTGTGCTGAAATGCCGTGCTTTGTCAAGATGAGTCAACTTGCCAGAGGACTAAAGACTCTATCTCGAGCCCACAGCCAAAGGTAAGCTTTGTCAGAAGTGGGATTCGAACCCACGCCTCCAGGGGAGACTGCGAACTGAACGCAGCGCCTTAGACGGCTCGGCCATCCTGACACGAGGGCTGAAGGTGAGCAGTATTTTTGGAGCTCCACCGAGTGGCAGATGATCTGAAAGCTAGTGCTTCACCGCTCAGCCCAGCCGAAGCATATGCCTCGTTGGCGCAGTTAGGCAGCGCGTCAGTCTCATAATCTGAAGGTCGTGAGTTCGAGCCTCACACGGGGCAGGGTGGTGACTTTTGGTGCACGAGAGCGTTTAGGCGAAAGAGCGTTTCCTTTATTCCCTTTCGTCTGATTGTCCATTTCTCCTGGGTGGCAATAGGCTCTTCGGCTCCTCTGAATGGGCAGACAGCATGACATCCTGAGAAAATCTGTGTCATTCCAAGTAGTTTCCCTGAATCTCATTAAATGAAACTGCATTCAATTGTATGGCGTCCTGTGAAACCCTTGGAAGTGCAATGCAATCAAAATCCAGTGTTTTTGTAGGGCTAGTGTTGTATAAATCCAGTCATAGTATTCCTCTCATGTTCGTGTAATGCGTGGCAGTGTTGTTGCAGTGCTTTTGTCAAGCTTTATTATAATCCTTTCATCCTGATGTAATTGCTTGTCAATGGTGACCTAACTTGTTAAATGAAATTCCACGAAACTTATTCCATGACATTCCATCTCATAGCCGCCAAGAATCCATGACGTGTCATTCCAAGCAATTTCCGGGTATTCCTTGCCATGACATTCTACTGCATCCCCAAACTTTCAGTCCATGACATCACAGTAAAACTCCAAGAATCACATCCCATCACATTGCACCCACCCCCGAAATATCCACAAACACCCTTCCATAAACGAGTTGTCATTCCGCTAAACATCACAACATGTCATTCCATGAAATTCCATCGAATCCCATTCTATAAACAAAATGTCCAATTTGATGAAACGCCAAGACATGAATTCCAAGAAAATGATGTGAAAATTCTATAGAATCCCATGGACGACACAAAAGGGTTACTTCAAAGATCAGGTGACGCCGGTCAGCGTTACTGTGACGTCTCTTTGATTCTAACGTGTGCTGAAATGCCGTGCTTTGTCAAGATGAGTCAACTTGCCAGAGGACTAAAGACTCTAGCTCGAGCCCACAGCCAAAGGTTAGCTTTGTCAGAAGTGGGATTCGAACCCACGCCTCCAGGGGAGACTGCGACCTGAACGCAGCGCCTTAGACCGCTCGGCCATCCTGACACGAGGGCTGAGGGTGAGCAGTATTTTTGGAGCTCCACCGAATGGCAGATGATCTGGAAGCTAGTGCTTCACCGCTCAGCCCTGCCGAAGCACATGCCTCGTTGGCGCAGTTAGGCAGCGCGTCAGTCTCATAATCTGAAGGTCGTGAGTTCGAGCCTCACACGGGGCAGGGTGGTGACTTTTGGTGCATGAGAGCGTTTAGGCGAAAGAGCGTTTCCTTTATTCCCTTTCGTCTGATTGTCCATTTCTCCTGGGTGGCAATAGGCTCTTCGGCTCCTCTGAATGGGCAGACAGCATGACATCCTGAGAAAATCTGTGTCATTCCAAGTAGTTTCCCTGAATCTCATTAAATGAAACTGCATTCAATTGTATGGCGTCCTGTGAAACCCTTGGAAGTGCAATGCAATCAAAATTCCACGAAACTTATTCCATGACATTCCATCTCATAGCCGCCAAGAATCCATGACGTGCCATTCCAAGCAATTTCCGGGTATTCCTTGCCATGACATTCTACTGCATCCCCAAACTTTCAGTCCATGACATCACAGTAAAACTCCAAGAATCACATCCCATCACATTGCACCCACCCCCGAAATATCCACAAACACCCTTCCATAAACGAGTTGTCATTCCGCTAAACATCACAACATGTCATTCCATGAAATTCCATCGAATCCCATTCTATAAACAAAATGTCCAATTTGATGAAACGCCACGACATGAATACCTTTTGGTGCACGAGAGCGTTTAGGCGAAAGAGCGGTTTCCTTTATTCCCTTTTGTGTGATTGTCCATTTCTCCTGGGGGCCAAAAGGTTCTTCGGCTCCTCTAAATGTGCAGACAGCATGACATTCTAGCTTGAGCCCACAGCCAAATGTAAGCTTTGTCAGAAGTGGGATTCGAACCCACGCCTCCAGGGGAGACTGCGACCTGAACGCAGCGCCTTAGACCGCTCGGCCATCCTGACACGAGAGCTGAAGGTGAGCAGTATTTTTGGAGCTCCACCGAATGGCAGATTATCTGGAAGCTAGTGCTTCACCGCTCAGCTCAGCCCAGCCGAAGCACATGCCTCGTTGGCGCAGTTAGGCATCGCGTCAGTCTCATAATCTGAAGGTCGTGAGTTCGAGCCTCACGCGGGGCAGGGTGGTGACTTTTGGTGCACGAGAGCGTTTAGGCGAAAGAGCGTTTCCTTTATTCCCTTTCGTCTGATTGTCCATTTCTCCTGGGTGGCAATAGGCTCTTCGGCTCCTCTGAATGGGCAGACAGCATGACATCCTGAGAAAATCTGTGTCATTCCAAGTAGTTTCCCTGAATCTCATTAAATGAAACTGCATTCAATTGTATGGCGTCCTGTGAAACCCTTGGAAGTGCAATGCAATCAAAATCCAGTGTTTTTGTAGGGCTAGTGTTGTATAAATCCAGTCATAGTATTCCTCTCATGTTCGTGTAATGCGTGGCAGTGTTGTTGCAGTGCTTTTGTCAAGCTTTATTATAATCCTTTCATCCTGATGTAATTGCTTGTCAATGGTGACCTAACTTGTTAAATGAAATTCCACGAAACTTATTCCATGACATTCCATCTCATAGCCGCCAAGAATCCATGACGTGTCATTCCAAGCAATTTCCGGGTATTCCTTGCCATGACATTCTACTGCATCCCCAAACTTTCAGTCCATGACATCACAGTAAAACTCCAAGAATCACATCCCATCACATTGCACCCACCCCCGAAATATCCACAAACACCCTTCCATAAACGAGTTGTCATTTCGCTAAACATCACAACATGTCATTCCATGAAATTCCATCGAATCCCATTCTATAAACAAAATGTCCAATTTGATGAAACGCCAAGACATGAATTCCAAGAAAATGATGTGAAAATTCTATAGAATCCCATGGACGACACAAAAGGGTTACTTCAAAGATCAGGTGACGCCGGTCAGCGTTACTGTGACGTCTCTTTGATTCTAACGTGTGCTGAAATGCCGTGCTTTGTCAAGATGAGTCAACTTGCCAGAGGACTAAAGACTCTAGCTCGAGCCCACAGCCAAAGGTTAGCTTTGTCAGAAGTGGGATTTGAACCCACGCCTCCAGGGGAGACTGCGACCTGAACGCAGCGCCTTAGACCGCTCGGCCATCCTGACACGAGGGCTGAGGGTGAGCAGTATTTTTGGAGCTCCACCGAATGGCAGATGATCTGGAAGCTAGTGCTTCACCGCTCAGCCCAGCCGAAGCACATGCCTCGTTGGCGCAGTTAGGCAGCGCGTCAGTCTCATAATCTGAAGGTCGTGAGTTCGAGCCTCACACGGGGCAGGGTGGTGACTTTTGGTGCATGAGAGCGTTTAGGCGAAAGAGCGTTTCCTTTATTCCCTTTCGTCTGATTGTCCATTTCTCCTGGGTGGCAATAGGCTCTTCGGCTCCTCTGAATGGGCAGACAGCATGACATCCTAAGAAAATCTGTGTCATTCCAAGCAGTTTCCCTGAATCTCATTAAATGAAACTGCATTCAATTGTATGGCGTCCTGTGAAACCCTTGGAAGTGCAATGCAATCAAAATTCCACGAAACTTATTCCATGAATAAGTACTTATTCCAAGTATTTTTGCTTGTCGATGGTGACCTAACTTGTTAAATGAAATTCCACGAAACTTATTCCATGACATTCCATCTCATAGCCGCCAAGAATCCATGACGTGTCATTCCAAGCAATTTCCGGGTATTCCTTGCCATGACATTCTACTGCATCCCCAAACTTTCAGTCCATGACATCACAGTAAAACTCCAAGAATCACATCCCATCACATTGCACCCACCCCCGAAATATCCACAAACACCCTTCCATAAACGAGTTGTCATTCCGCTAAACATCACAACATGTCATTCCATGAAATTCCATCGAATCCCATTCTATAAACAAAATGTCCAATTTGATGAAACGCCACGACATGAATTCCAAGAAAATAATGTGAAAATTCTATAGAATCCCATGGACGACACAAAAGGGTTACTTCAAAGATCAGGTGACGCCGGTCAGCGTTACTGTGACGTCTCTTTGATTCTAACGTGTGCTGAAATGCCGTGCTTTGTCAAGATGAGTCAACTTGCCAGAGGACTAAAGACTCTAGCCCACAGCCAAAGGTTAGCTTTGTCAGAAGTGGGATTCGAACCCACGCCTCCAGGGGAGACTGCGACCTGAACGCAGCGCCTTAGACCGCTCGGCCATCCTGACACGAGGGCTGAAGGTGAGCAGTATTTTTGGAGCTCCACCGAGTGGCAGATGATCTGAAAGCTAGTGCTTCACCGCTCAGCCCAGCCGAAGCACATACCTCGTTGGCGCAGTCAGGCAGCGCGTCAGTCTCATAATCTGAAGGTCGTGAGTTCGATCCTCACACGGGGCAGTGTGGTTCCTTTTGGTGCACGAGAGCGTTTAGGCGAAAGAGCGGTTTCCTTTATTCCCTTTTGTGTGATTGTCCATTTCTCCTGGGGGCCAAAAGGCTCTTCGGCTCCTCTGAATGGGCAGACAGCATGACATCCTGAGAAAATCTGTGTCATTCCAAGTAGTTTCCCTGAATCTCATTAAATGAAACTGCATTCAATTGTATGGCATCCTGTGAAACCCTTGGAAGTGCAATGCAATCAAAATTCCACAAAACTTATTCCATGACATTCCATCTCATAGCCGCCAAGAATCCATGACGTGTCATTCCAAGCAATTTCCGGGTATTCCTTGCCATGACATTCTACTGCATCCCCAAACTTTCAGTCCATGACATCACAGTAAAACTCCAAGAATCACATCCCATCACATTGCACCCACCCCCGAAATATCCACAAACACCCTTCCATAAACGAGTTGTCATTCCGCTAAACATCACAACATGTCATTCCATGAAATTCCATCGAATCCCATTCTATAAACAAAATGTCCAATTTGATGAAACGCCACGACATGAATACCTTTTGGTGCACGAGAGCGTTTAGGCGAAAGAGCGGTTTCCTTTATTCCCTTTTGTGTGATTGTCCATTTCTCCTGGGGGCCAAAAGGTTCTTCGGCTCCTCTAAATGTGCAGACAGCATGACATTCTAGCTTGAGCCCACAGCCAAATGTTAGCTTTGTCAGAAGTGGGATTCGAACCCACACCTCCAGGGGAGACTGCGACCTGAACGCAGCGCCTTAGACCACTCGGCCATCCTGACACGAGGGCTGAAGGTGAGCAGTATTTTTGGAGCTCCACCGAATGGCAGATTATCTGGAAGCTAGTGCTTCACCGCTCAGCTCAGCCCAGCCGAAGCACATGCCTTGTTGGCGCAGTTAGGCAGCGCGTCAGTCTCATAATCTGAAGGTCGTGAGTTCGAGCCTCACACGGGGCAGGGTGGTGACTTTTGGTGCACGAGAGCGTTTAGGCGAAAGAGCGTTTCCTTTATTCCCTTTCGTCTGATTGTCCATTTCTCCTGGGTGGCAATAGGCTCTTCGGCTCCTCTGAATGGGCAGACAGCATGACATCCTGAGAAAATCTGTGTCATTCCAAGTAGTTTCCCTGAATCTCATTAAATGAAACTGCATTCAATTGTATGGCGTCCTGTGAAACCCTTGGAAGTGCAATGCAATCAAAATCCAGTGTTTTTGTAGGGCTAGTGTTGTATAAATCCAGTCATAGTATTCCTCTCATGTTCGTGTAATGTGTGGCAGTGTTGTTGCAGTGCTTTTGTCAAGCTTTATTATAATCCTTTCATCCTGATGTAATTGCTTGTCAATGGTGACCTAACTTGTTAAATGAAATTCCACGAAACTTATTCCATGACATTCCATCTCATAGCCGCCAAGAATCCATGACGTGTCATTCCAAGCAATTTCCGGGTATTCCTTGCCATGACATTCTACTGCATCCCCAAACTTTCAGTCCATGACATCACAGTAAAACTCCAAGAATCACATCCCATCACATTGCACCCACCCCCGAAATATCCACAAACACCCTTCCATAAACGAGTTGTCATTCCGCTAAACATCACAACATGTCATTCCATGAAATTCCATCGAATCCCATTCTATAAACAAAATGTCCAATTTGATGAAACGCCACGACATGAATTCCAAGAAAATGATGTGAAAATTCTATAGAATCCCATGGACGACACAAAAGGGTTACTTCAAAGATCAGGTGACGCCGGTCAGCGTTACTGTGACGTCTCTTTGATTCTAACGTGTGCTGAAATGCCGTGCTTTGTCAAGATGAGTCATCTTGCCAGAGGACTAAAGACTCTAGCTCTAGCCCACAGCCAAAGGTTAGCTTTGTCAGAAGTGGGATTCGAACCCACGCCTCCAGGGGAGACTGCGACCTGAACGCAGCGCCTTAGACCGCTCGGCCATCCTGACACGAGGGCTGAAGGTGAGCAGTATTTTTGGAGCTCCACCGAGTGGCAGATGATCTGAAAGCTAGTGCTTCACCGCTCAGCCCAGCCGAAGCACATGCCTCGTTGGCGCAGTTAGGCAGCTTGAGCCCACAGCCAAAAGTTAGCTTTGTCAGAAGTGGGATTCGAACCCACGCCTCTAGGGGAGACTGCGACCTGAACGCAGCGCCTTAGACCGCTCGGCCATCCTGACACGAGGGCTGAGGGTGAGCAGTATTTTTGGAACTCCACCGAATGGCGGATTATCTGGAAGCTAGTGCTTCACCGCTCAGCCCAGCCGAAGCACATGCCTCGTTGGCGCAGTTAGGCAGCGCGTCAGTCTCATAATCTGAAGGTCGTGAGTTCGAGCCTCACACGGGGCAGTGTGGTTCCTTTTGGTGCATGAGAGCGTTTAGGCGAAAGAGCGTTTCCTTTATTCCCTTTCGTCTGATTGTCCATTTCTCCTGGGTGGCAATAGGCTCTTCGGCTCCTCTGAATGGGCAGACAGCATGACATCCTAAGAAAATCTGTGTCATTCCAAGCAGTTTCCCTGAATCTCATTAAATGAAACTGCATTCAATTGTATGGCGTCCTGTGAAACCCTTGGAAGTGCAATGCAATCAAAATTCCACGAAACTTATTCCATGAATAAGTACTTATTCCAAGTATTTTTGCTTGTCGATGGTGACCTAACTTGTTAAATGAAATTCCACGAAACTTATTCCATGACATTCCATCTCATAGCCGCCAAGAATCCATGACGTGTCATTCCAAGCAATTTCCGGGTATTCCTTGCCATGACATTCTACTGCATCCCCAAACTTTCAGTCCATGACATCACAGTAAAACTCCAAGAATCACATCCCATCACATTGCACCCACCCCCGAAATATCCACAAACACCCTTCCATAAACGAGTTGTCATTCCGCTAAACATCACAACATGTCATTCCATGAAATTCCATCGAATCCCATTCTATAAACAAAATGTCCAATTTGATGAAACGCCACGACATGAATTCCAAGAAAATGATGTGAAAATTCTATAGAATCCCATTGGACGACACAAAAGGGTAACTTCAAAGATCAGGTGACGCCGGTCAGCGTTACTGTGACGTCTCTTTGATTCTAACGTGTGCTGAAATGCCGTGCTTTGTCAAGATGAGTCAACTTGCCAGAGGACTAAAGACTCTAGCTCGAGCCCACAGCCAAAGGTTAGCTTTGTCAGAAGTGGGATTCGAACCCACGCCTCCAGGGGAGACTGCGACCTGAACGCAGCGCCTTAGACCTCTCGGCCATCCTGACACGAGGGCTGAAGGTGAGCAGTATTTTTGGAGCTCCACCGAGTGGCAGATGATCTGAAAGCTAGTGCTTCACCGCTCAGCCCAGCCGAAGCACATGCCTCGTTGGCGCAGTTAGGCAGCGCGTCAGTCTCATAATCTGAAGGTCGTTAGTTTGATCCTCACACGGGGCAGTGTGGTTCCTTTTGGTGCACGAGAGCGTTTAGGCGAAAGAGCGGTTTCCTTTATTCCCTTTTGTGTGATTGTCCATTTCTCCTGGGGGCCAAAAGGCTCTTCGGCTCCTCTGAATGGGCAGACAGCATGACATCCTGAGAAAATCTGTGTCATTCCAAGTAGTTTCCCTGAATCTCATTAAATGAAACTGCATTCAATTGTATGGCATCCTGTGAAACCCTTGGAAGTGCAATGCAATCAAAATTCCACAAAACTTATTCCATGACATTCCATCTCATAGCCGCCAAGAATCCATGACGTGTCATTCCAAGCAATTTCCGGGTTTTCCTTGCCATGACATTCTACTGCATCCCCAAACTTTCAGTCCATGACATCACAGTAAAACTCCAAGAATCACATCCCATCACATTGCACCCACCCCCGAAATATCCACAAACACCCTTCCATAAACGAGTTGTCATTCCGCTAAACATCACAACATGTCATTCCATGAAATTCCATCGAATCCCATTCTATAAACAAAATGTCCAATTTGATGAAACGCCACGACATGAATACCTTTTGGTGCACGAGAGCGTTTAGGCGAAAGAGCGGTTTCCTTTATTCCCTTTTGTGTGATTGTCCATTTCTCCTGGGGGCCAAAAGGTTCTTCGGCTTCTCTAAATGTGCAGACAGCATGACATTCTAGCTTGAGCCCACAGCCAAATGTTAGCTTTGTCAGAAGTGGGATTCGAACCCACGCCTCCAGGGGAGACTGCGACCTGAACGCAGCGCCTTAGACCGCTCGGCCATCCTGACACGAGGGCTGAAGGTGAGCAGAATGGCAGATTATCTGGAAGCTAGTGCTTCACCGCTCAGCTCAGCCCAGCCGAAGCACATGCCTCGTTGGCGCAGTTAGGCAGCGCGTCAGTCTCATAATCTGAAGGTCGTGAGTTCGAGCCTCACACGGGGCAGGGTGGTGACTTTTGGTGCATGAGAGCGTTTAGGCGAAAGAGCGTTTCCTTTATTCCCTTTCGTCTGATTGTCCATTTCTCCTGGGTGGCAATAGGCTCTTCGGCTCCTCTGAATGGGCAGACAGCATGACATCCTAAGAAAATCTGTGTCATTCCAAGCAGTTTCCCTGAATCTCATTAAATGAAACTGCATTCAATTGTATGACGTCCTGTGAAACCCTTGGAAGTGCAATGCAATCAAAATTCCACGAAACTTATTCCATGAATAAGTACTTATTCCAAGTATTTTTGCTTGTCGATGGTGACCTAACTTGTTAAATGAAATTCCACGAAACTTATTCCATGACATTCCATCTCATAGCCGCCAAGAATCCATGACGTGTCATTCCAAGCAATTTCCGGGTATTCCTTGCCATGACATTCTACTGCATCCCCAAACTTTCAGTCCATGACATCACAGTAAAACTCCAAGAATCACATCCCATCACATTGCACCCACCCCCGAAATATCCACAAACACCCTTCCATAAACGAGTTGTCATTCCGCTAAACATCACAACATGTCATTCCATGAAATTCCATCGAATCCCATTCTATAAACAAAATGTCCAATTTGATGAAACGCCACGACATGAATTCCAAGAAAATGATGTGAAAATTCTATAGAATCCCATGGACGACACAAAAGGGTTACTTCAAAGATCAGGTGACGCCGGTCAGCGTTACTGTGACGTCTCTTTGATTCTAACGTGTGCTGAAATGCCGTGCTTTGTCAAGATGAGTCAACTTGCCAGAGGACTAAAGACTCTAGCCCACAGCCAAAGGTTAGCTTTGTCAGAAGTGGGATTCGAACCCACGCCTCCAGGGGAGACTGCGACCTGAACGCAGCGCCTTAGACCGCTCGGCCATCCTGACACGAGGGCTGAAGGTGAGCAGTATTTTTGGAGCTCCACCGAGTGGCAGATGATCTGAAAGCTAGTGCTTCACCGCTCAGCCCAGCCGAAGCACATGCCTCGTTGGCGCAGTTAGGCAGCGCGTCAGTCTCATAATCTGAAGGTCGTGAGTTCGATCCTCACACGGGGCAGTGTGGTTCCTTTTGGTGCACGAGAGCGTTTAGGCGAAAGAGCGGTTTCCTTTATTCCCTTTTGTGTGATTGTCCATTTCTCCTGGGGGCCAAAAGGCTCTTCGGCTCCTCTGAATGGGCAGACAGCATGACATCCTGAGAAAATCTGTGTCATTCCAAGTAGTTTCCCTGAATCTCATTAAATGAAACTGCATTCAATTGTATGGCATCCTGTGAAACCCTTGGAAGTGCAATGCAATCAAAATTCCACAAAACTTATTCCATGACATTCCATCTCATAGCCGCCAAGAATCCATGACGTGTCATTCCAAGCAATTTCCGGGTATTCCTTGCCATGACATTCTACTGCATCCCCAAACTTTCAGTCCATGACATCACAGTAAAACTCCAAGAATCACATCCCATCACATTGCACCCACCCCCGAAATATCCACAAACACCCTTCCATAAACGAGTTGTCATTCCGCTAAACATCACAACATGTCATTCCATGAAATTCCATCGAATCCCATTCTATAAACAAAATGTCCAATTTGATGAAACGCCACGACATGAATACCTTTTGGTGCACGAGAGCGTTTAGGCGAAAGAGCGGTTTCCTTTATTCCCTTTTGTGTGATTGTCCATTTCTCCTGGGGGCCAAAAGGTTCTTCGGCTCCTCTAAATGTGCAGACAGCATGACATTCTAGCTTGAGCCCACAGCCAAATGTTAGCTTTGTCAGAAGTGGGATTCGAACCCACACCTCCAGGGGAGACTGCGACCTGAACGCAGCGCCTTAGACCACTCGGCCATCCTGACACGAGGGCTGAAGGTGAGCAGTATTTTTGGAGCTCCACCGAATGGCAGATTATCTGGAAGCTAGTGCTTCACCGCTCAGCTCAGCCCAGCCGAAGCACATGCCTTGTTGGCGCAGTTAGGCAGCGCGTCAGTCTCATAATCTGAAGGTCGTGAGTTCGAGCCTCACACGGGGCAGGGTGGTGACTTTTGGTGCACGAGAGCGTTTAGGCGAAAGAGCGTTTCCTTTATTCCCTTTCGTCTGATTGTCCATTTCTCCTGGGTGGCAATAGGCTCTTCGGCTCCTCTGAATGGGCAGACAGCATGACATCCTGAGAAAATCTGTGTCATTCCAAGTAGTTTCCCTGAATCTCATTAAATGAAACTGCATTCAATTGTATGGCGTCCTGTGAAACCCTTGGAAGTGCAATGCAATCAAAATCCAGTGTTTTTGTAGGGCTAGTGTTGTATAAATCCAGTCATAGTATTCCTCTCATGTTCGTGTAATGTGTGGCAGTGTTGTTGCAGTGCTTTTGTCAAGCTTTATTATAATCCTTTCATCCTGATGTAATTGCTTGTCAATGGTGACCTAACTTGTTAAATGAAATTCCACGAAACTTATTCCATGACATTCCATCTCATAGCCGCCAAGAATCCATGACGTGTCATTCCAAGCAATTTCCGGGTATTCCTTGCCATGACATTCTACTGCATCCCCAAACTTTCAGTCCATGACATCACAGTAAAACTCCAAGAATCACATCCCATCACATTGCACCCACCCCCGAAATATCCACAAACACCCTTCCATAAACGAGTTGTCATTCCGCTAAACATCACAACATGTCATTCCATGAAATTCCATCGAATCCCATTCTATAAACAAAATGTCCAATTTGATGAAACGCCACGACATGAATTCCAAGAAAATGATGTGAAAATTCTATAGAATCCCATGGACGACACAAAAGGGTTACTTCAAAGATCAGGTGACGCCGGTCAGCGTTACTGTGACGTCTCTTTGATTCTAACGTGTGCTGAAATGCCGTGCTTTGTCAAGATGAGTCAACTTGCCAGAGGACTAAAGACTCTAGCCCACAGCCAAAGGTTAGCTTTGTCAGAAGTGGGATTCGAACCCACGCCTCCAGGGGAGACTGCGACCTGAACGCAGCGCCTTAGACCGCTCGGCCATCCTGACACGAGGGCTGAAGGTGAGCAGTATTTTTGGAGCTCCACCGAGTGGCAGATGATCTGAAAGCTAGTGCTTCACCGCTCAGCCCAGCCGAAGCACATGCCTCGTTGGCGCAGTTAGGCAGCTTGAGCCCACAGCCAAAAGTTAGCTTTGTCAGAAGTGGGATTCGAACCCACGCCTCTAGGGGAGACTGCGACCTGAACGCAGCGCCTTAGACCGCTCGGCCATCCTGACACGAGGGCTGAGGGTGAGCAGTATTTTTGGAACTCCACCGAATGGCGGATTATCTGGAAGCTAGTGCTTCACCGCTCAGCCCAGCCGAAGCACATGCCTCGTTGGCGCAGTTAGGCAGCGTGTCAGTCTCATAATCTGAAGGTCGTGAGTTCGAGCCTCACACGGGGCAGTGTGGTTCCTTTTGGTGCATGAGAGCGTTTAGGCGAAAGAGCGTTTCCTTTATTCCCTTTCGTCTGATTGTCCATTTCTCCTGGGTGGCAATAGGCTCTTCGGCTCCTCTGAATGGGCAGACAGCATGACATCCTAAGAAAATCTGTGTCATTCCAAGCAGTTTCCCTGAATCTCATTAAATGAAACTGCATTCAATTGTATGGCGTCCTGTGAAACCCTTGGAAGTGCAATGCAATCAAAATTCCACGAAACTTATTCCATGAATAAGTACTTATTCCAAGTATTTTTGCTTGTCGATGGTGACCTAACTTGTTAAATGAAATTCCACGAAACTTATTCCATGACATTCCATCTCATAGCCGCCAAGAATCCATGACGTGTCATTCCAAGCAATTTCCGGGTATTCCTTGCCATGACATTCTACTGCATCCCCAAACTTTCAGTCCATGACATCACAGTAAAACTCCAAGAATCACATCCCATCACATTGCACCCACCCCCGAAATATCCACAAACACCCTTCCATAAACGAGTTGTCATTCCGCTAAACATCACAACATGTCATTCCATGAAATTCCATCGAATCCCATTCTATAAACAAAATGTCCAATTTGATGAAACGCCACGACATGAATTCCAAGAAAATGATGTGAAAATTCTATAGAATCCCATTGGACGACACAAAAGGGTAACTTCAAAGATCAGGTGACGCCGGTCAGCGTTACTGTGACGTCTCTTTGATTCTAACGTGTGCTGAAATGCCGTGCTTTGTCAAGATGAGTCAACTTGCCAGAGGACTAAAGACTCTAGCTCGAGCCCACAGCCAAAGGTTAGCTTTGTCAGAAGTGGGATTCGAACCCACGCCTCCAGGGGAGACTGCGACCTGAACGCAGCGCCTTAGACCTCTCGGCCATCCTGACACGAGGGCTGAAGGTGAGCAGTATTTTTGGAGCTCCACCGAGTGGCAGATGATCTGAAAGCTAGTGCTTCACCGCTCAGCCCAGCCGAAGCACATGCCTCGTTGGCGCAGTTAGGCAGCGCGTCAGTCTCATAATCTGAAGGTCGTGAGTTTGATCCTCACACGGGGCAGTGTGGTTCCTTTTGGTGCACGAGAGCGTTTAGGCGAAAGAGCGGTTTCCTTTATTCCCTTTTGTGTGATTGTCCATTTCTCCTGGGGGCCAAAAGGCTCTTCGGCTCCTCTGAATGGGCAGACAGCATGACATCCTGAGAAAATCTGTGTCATTCCAAGTAGTTTCCCTGAATCTCATTAAATGAAACTGCATTCAATTGTATGGCATCCTGTGAAACCCTTGGAAGTGCAATGCAATCAAAATTCCACAAAACTTATTCCATGACATTCCATCTCATAGCCGCCAAGAATCCATGACGTGTCATTCCAAGCAATTTCCGGGTTTTCCTTGCCATGACATTCTACTGCATCCCCAAACTTTCAGTCCATGACATCACAGTAAAACTCCAAGAATCACATCCCATCACATTGCACCCACCCCCGAAATATCCACAAACACCCTTCCATAAACGAGTTGTCATTCCGCTAAACATCACAACATGTCATTCCATGAAATTCCATCGAATCCCATTCTATAAACAAAATGTCCAATTTGATGAAACGCCACGACATGAATACCTTTTGGTGCACGAGAGCGTTTAGGCGAAAGAGCGGTTTCCTTTATTCCCTTTTGTGTGATTGTCCATTTCTCCTGGGGGCCAAAAGGTTCTTCGGCTTCTCTAAATGTGCAGACAGCATGACATTCTAGCTTGAGCCCACAGCCAAATGTTAGCTTTGTCAGAAGTGGGATTCGAACCCACGCCTCCAGGGGAGACTGCGACCTGAACGCAGCGCCTTAGACCGCTCGGCCATCCTGACACGAGGGCTGAAGGTGAGCAGAATGGCAGATTATCTGGAAGCTAGTGCTTCACCGCTCAGCTCAGCCCAGCCGAAGCACATGCCTCGTTGGCGCAGTTAGGCAGCGCGTCAGTCTCATAATCTGAAGGTCGTGAGTTCGAGCCTCACACGGGGCAGGGTGGTGACTTTTGGTGCATGAGAGCGTTTAGGCGAAAGAGCGTTTCCTTTATTCCCTTTCGTCTGATTGTCCATTTCTCCTGGGTGGCAATAGGCTCTTCGGCTCCTCTGAATGGGCAGACAGCATGACATCCTAAGAAAATCTGTGTCATTCCAAGCAGTTTCCCTGAATCTCATTAAATGAAACTGCATTCAATTGTATGACGTCCTGTGAAACCCTTGGAAGTGCAATGCAATCAAAATTCCACGAAACTTATTCCATGAATAAGTACTTATTCCAAGTATTTTTGCTTGTCGATGGTGACCTAACTTGTTAAATGAAATTCCACGAAACTTATTCCATGACATTCCATCTCATAGCCGCCAAGAATCCATGACGTGTCATTCCAAGCAATTTCCGGGTATTCCTTGCCATGACATTCTACTGCATCCCCAAACTTTCAGTCCATGACATCACAGTAAAACTCCAAGAATCACATCCCATCACATTGCACCCACCCCCGAAATATCCACAAACACCCTTCCATAAACGAGTTGTCATTCCGCTAAACATCACAACATGTCATTCCATGAAATTCCATCGAATCCCATTCTATAAACAAAATGTCCAATTTGATGAAACGCCACGACATGAATTCCAAGAAAATGATGTGAAAATTCTATAGAATCCCATGGACGACACAAAAGGGTTACTTCAAAGATCAGGTGACGCCGGTCAGCGTTACTGTGACGTCTCTTTGATTCTAACGTGTGCTGAAATGCCGTGCTTTGTCAAGATGAGTCAACTTGCCAGAGGACTAAAGACTCTAGCCCACAGCCAAAGGTTAGCTTTGTCAGAAGTGGGATTCGAACCCACGCCTCCAGGGGAGACTGCGACCTGAACGCAGCGCCTTAGACCGCTCGGCCATCCTGACACGAGGGCTGAAGGTGAGCAGTATTTTTGGAGCTCCACCGAGTGGCAGATGATCTGAAAGCTAGTGCTTCACCGCTCAGCCCAGCCGAAGCACATGCCTCGTTGGCGCAGTTAGGCAGCGCGTCAGTCTCATAATCTGAAGGTCGTGAGTTCGATCCTCACACGGGGCAGTGTGGTTCCTTTTGGTGCACGAGAGCGTTTAGGCGAAAGAGCGGTTTCCTTTATTCCCTTTTGTGTGATTGTCCATTTCTCCTGGGGGCCAAAAGGCTCTTCGGCTCCTCTGAATGGGCAGACAGCATGACATCCTGAGAAAATCTGTGTCATTCCAAGTAGTTTCCCTGAATCTCATTAAATGAAACTGCATTCAATTGTATGGCATCCTGTGAAACCCTTGGAAGTGCAATGCAATCAAAATTCCACAAAACTTATTCCATGACATTCCATCTCATAGCCGCCAAGAATCCATGACGTGTCATTCCAAGCAATTTCCGGGTATTCCTTGCCATGACATTCTACTGCATCCCCAAACTTTCAGTCCATGACATCACAGTAAAACTCCAAGAATCACATCCCATCACATTGCACCCACCCCCGAAATATCCACAAACACCCTTCCATAAACGAGTTGTCATTCCGCTAAACATCACAACATGTCATTCCATGAAATTCCATCGAATCCCATTCTATAAACAAAATGTCCAATTTGATGAAACGCCACGACATGAATACCTTTTGGTGCACGAGAGCGTTTAGGCGAAAGAGCGGTTTCCTTTATTCCCTTTTGTGTGATTGTCCATTTCTCCTGGGGGCCAAAAGGTTCTTCGGCTCCTCTAAATGTGCAGACAGCATGACATTCTAGCTTGAGCCCACAGCCAAATGTTAGCTTTGTCAGAAGTGGGATTCGAACCCACACCTCCAGGGGAGACTGCGACCTGAACGCAGCGCCTTAGACCACTCGGCCATCCTGACACGAGGGCTGAAGGTGAGCAGTATTTTTGGAGCTCCACCGAATGGCAGATTATCTGGAAGCTAGTGCTTCACCGCTCAGCTCAGCCCAGCCGAAGCACATGCCTTGTTGGCGCAGTTAGGCAGCGCGTCAGTCTCATAATCTGAAGGTCGTGAGTTCGAGCCTCACACGGGGCAGGGTGGTGACTTTTGGTGCACGAGAGCGTTTAGGCGAAAGAGCGTTTCCTTTATTCCCTTTCGTCTGATTGTCCATTTCTCCTGGGTGGCAATAGGCTCTTCGGCTCCTCTGAATGGGCAGACAGCATGACATCCTGAGAAAATCTGTGTCATTCCAAGTAGTTTCCCTGAATCTCATTAAATGAAACTGCATTCAATTGTATGGCGTCCTGTGAAACCCTTGGAAGTGCAATGCAATCAAAATCCAGTGTTTTTGTAGGGCTAGTGTTGTATAAATCCAGTCATAGTATTCCTCTCATGTTCGTGTAATGTGTGGCAGTGTTGTTGCAGTGCTTTTGTCAAGCTTTATTATAATCCTTTCATCCTGATGTAATTGCTTGTCAATGGTGACCTAACTTGTTAAATGAAATTCCACGAAACTTATTCCATGACATTCCATCTCATAGCCGCCAAGAATCCATGACGTGTCATTCCAAGCAATTTCCGGGTATTCCTTGCCATGACATTCTACTGCATCCCCAAACTTTCAGTCCATGACATCACAGTAAAACTCCAAGAATCACATCCCATCACATTGCACCCACCCCCGAAATATCCACAAACACCCTTCCATAAACGAGTTGTCATTCCGCTAAACATCACAACATGTCATTCCATGAAATTCCATCGAATCCCATTCTATAAACAAAATGTCCAATTTGATGAAACGCCACGACATGAATTCCAAGAAAATGATGTGAAAATTCTATAGAATCCCATGGACGACACAAAAGGGTTACTTCAAAGATCAGGTGACGCCGGTCAGCGTTACTGTGACGTCTCTTTGATTCTAACGTGTGCTGAAATGCCGTGCTTTGTCAAGATGAGTCAACTTGCCAGAGGACTAAAGACTCTAGCCCACAGCCAAAGGTTAGCTTTGTCAGAAGTGGGATTCGAACCCACGCCTCCAGGGGAGACTGCGACCTGAACGCAGCGCCTTAGACCGCTCGGCCATCCTGACACGAGGGCTGAAGGTGAGCAGTATTTTTGGAGCTCCACCGAGTGGCAGATGATCTGAAAGCTAGTGCTTCACCGCTCAGCCCAGCCGAAGCACATGCCTCGTTGGCGCAGTTAGGCAGCGCGTCAGTCTCATAATCTGAAGGTCGTGAGTTCGATCCTCACTCGGGGCAGTGTGGTTCCTTTTGGTGCACAAGAGCGTTTAGGCGAAAGAGCGGTTTCCTTTATTCCCTTTTGTGTGATTGTCCATTTCTCCTGGGGGCCAAAAGGCTCTTCGGCTCCTCTGAATGGGCAGACAGCATGACATCCTGAGAAAATCTGTGTCATTCCAAGTAGTTTCCCTGAATCTCATTAAATGAAACTGCATTCAATTGTATGGCATCCTGTGAAACCCTTGGAAGTGCAATGCAATCAAAATTCCACAAAACTTATTCCATGACATTCCATCTCATAGCCGCCAAGAATCCATGACGTGTCATTCCAAGCAATTTCCGGGTATTCCTTGCCATGACATTCTACTGCATCCCCAAACTTTCAGTCCATGACATCACAGTAAAACTCCAAGAATCACATCCCATCACATTGCACCCACCCCCGAAATATCCACAAACACCCTTCCATAAACGAGTTGTCATTCCGCTAAACATCACAACATGTCATTCCATGAAATTCCATCGAATCCCATTCTATAAACAAAATGTCCAATTTGATGAAACGCCACGACATGAATACCTTTTGGTGCACGAGAGCGTTTAGGCGAAAGAGCGGTTTCCTTTATTCCCTTTTGTGTGATTGTCCATTTCTCCTGGGGGCCAAAAGGTTCTTCGGCTCCTCTAAATGTGCAGACAGCATGACATTCTAGCTTGAGCCCACAGCCAAATGTTAGCTTTGTCAGAAGTGGGATTCGAACCCACACCTCCAGGGGAGACTGCGACCTGAACGCAGCGCCTTAGACCGCTCGGCCATCCTGACACGAGGGCTGAAGGTGAGCAGTATTTTTGGAGCTCCACCGAATGGCAGATTATCTGGAAGCTAGTGCTTCACCGCTCAGCTCAGCCCAGCCGAAGCACATGCCTTGTTGGCGCAGTTAGGCAGCGCGTCAATCTCATAATCTGAAGGTCGCGAGTTCGAGCCTCACACGGGGCAGGGTGGTGACTTTTGGTGCACGAGAGCGTTTAGGCGAAAGAGCGTTTCCTTTATTCCCTTTCGTCTGATTGTCCATTTCTCCTGGGTGGCAATAGGCTCTTCGGCTCCTCTGAATGGGCAGACAGCATGACATCCTGAGAAAATCTATGTCATTCCAAGTAGTTTCCCTGAATCTCATTAAATGAAACTGCATTCAATTGTATGGCGTCCTGTGAAACCCTTGGAAGTGCAATGCAATCAAAATCCAGTGTTTTTGTAGGGCTAGTGTTGTATAAATCCAGTCATAGTATTCCTCTCATGTTCGTGTAATGTGTGGCAGTGTTGTTGCAGTGCTTTTGTCAAGCTTTATTATAATCCTTTCATCCTGATGTAATTGCTTGTCAATGGTGACCTAACTTGTTAAATGAAATTCCACGAAACTTATTCCATGACATTCCATCTCATAGCCGCCAAGAATCCATGACGTGTCATTCCAAGCAATTTCCGGGTATTCCTTGCCATGACATTCTACTGCATCCCCAAACTTTCAGTCCATGACATCACAGTAAAACTCCAAGTATCACATCCCATCACATTGCACCCACCCCCGAAATATCCACAAACACCCTTCCATAAACGAGTTGTCATTCCGCTAAACATCACAACATGTCATTCCATGAAATTCCATCGAATCCCATTCTATAAACAAAATGTCCAATTTGATGAAACGCCACGACATGAATACCTTTTGGTGCACGAGAGCGTTTAGGCGAAAGAGCTGTTTCCTTTATTCCCTTTTGTGTGATTGTCCATTTCTCCTGGGGGCCAAAAGGTTCTTCGGCTCCTCTAAATGTGCAGACAGCATGACATTCTAGCTTGAGCCCACAGCCAAATGTTAGCTTTGTCAGAATTGGGATTCGAACCCACGCCTCCAGGGGAGACTGCGACCTGAACGCAGCGCCTTAGACCGCTCGGCCATCCTGACACGAGGGCTGAAGGTGAGCAGTATTTTTGGAGCTCCACCGAATGGCAGATTATCTGGAAGCTAGTGCTTCACCGCTCAGCTCAGCCCAGCCGAAGCACATGCCTCGTTGGCGCAGTTAGGCAGCGCGTCAGTCTCATAATCTGAAGGTCGTGAGTTCGATCCTCACACGGGGCAGTGTGGTTCCTTTTGCTGCACGAGAGCGTTTAGGCGAAAGAGCGGTTTCCTTTATTCCCTTTTGTGTGATTGTCCATTTCTCCTGGGGGCCAAAAGGTTCTTCGGCTCCTCTAAATGTGCAGACAGCATGACATTCTAGCTTGAGCCCACAGCCAAATGTTAGCTTTGTCAGAAGTGGGATTCGAACCCACGCCTCCAGGGGAGACTGCGACCTGAACGCAGCGCCTTAGACCGCTCGGCCATCCTGACACGAGGGCTGAAGGTGAGCAGTATTTTTGGAGCTCCACCGAATGGCAGATTATCTGGAAGCTAGTGCTTCACCGCTCAGCTCAGCCCAGCCGAAGCCCATGCCTCGTTGGCGCAGTTAGGCAGCGCGTCAGTCTCATAATCTGAAGGTCGTGAGTTCGAGCCTCACACGGGGCAGGGTGGTGACTTTTGGTGCACGAGAGCGTTTAGGCGAAAGAGCGTTTCCTTTATTCCCTTTCGTCTGATTGTCCATTTCTCCTGGGTGGCAATAGGCTCTTCGGCTCCTCTGAATGGGCAGACAGCATGACATCCTGAGAAAATCTGTGTCATTCCAAGTAGTTTCCCTGAATCTCATTAAATGAAACTGCATTCAATTGTATGGCGTCCTGTGAAACCCTTGGAAGTGCAATGCAATCAAAATCCAGTGTTTTTGTAGGACTAGTGTTGTATAAATCCAGTCATAGTATTCCTCTCATGTTCGTGTAATGCGTGGCAGTGTTGTTGCAGTGCTTTTGTCAAGCTTTATTATAATCCTTTCATCCTGATGTAATTGCTTGTCAATGGTGACCTAACTTGTTAAATGAAATTCCACGAAACTTATTCCATGACATTCCATCTCATAGCCGCCAAGAATCCATGACGTGTCATTCCAAGCAATTTCCGGGTATTCCTTGCCATGACATTCTACTGCATCCCCAAACTTTCAGTCCATGACATCACAGTAAAACTCCAAGAATCACATCCCATCACATTGCACCCACCCCCGAAATATCCACAAACACCCTTCCATAAACGAGTTGTCATTCCGCTAAACATCACAACATGTCATTCCATGAAATTCCATCGAATCCCATTCTATAAACAAAATGTCCAATTTGATGAAACGCCACGACATGAATTCCAAGAAAATGATGTGAAAATTCTATAGAATCCCATGGACGACACAAAAGGGTTACTTCAAAGATCAGGTGACGCCGGTCAGCGTTACTGTGACGTCTCTTTGATTCTAACGTGTGCTGAAATGCCGTGCTTTGTCAAGATGAGTCAACTTGCCAGAGGACTAAAGACTCTAGCTCGAGCCCACAGCCAAAGGTTAGCTTTGTCAGAAGTGGGATTCGAACCCACGCCTCCAGGAGAGACTGCGACCTGAACGCAGCGCCTTAGACCGCTCGGCCATCCTGACACGAGGGCTGAAGGTGAGCAGTATTTTTGGAGCTCCACCGAGTGGCAGATGATCTGAAAGCTAGTGCTTCACCGCTCAGCCCAGCCGAAGCACATGCCTCGTTGGCGCAGTTAGGCAGCTCGTCAGTCTCATAATCTGAAGGTCGTGAGTTCGATCCTCACACGGGGCAGTGTGGTTCCTTTTGGTGCACGAGAGCGTTTAGGCGAAAGAGCGGTTTCCTTTATTCCCTTTTGTGTGATTGTCCATTTCTCCTGGGGGCCAAAAGGCTCTTCGGCTCCACTAATTGTGCAGACAGCATGACATTCTAGCTTGAGCCCACAGCCAAAGGTTAGCTTTGTCAGAAGTGGGATTCGAACCCACGCCTCCAGGGGAGACTGCGACCTGAACGCAGCGCCTTAGACCGCTCGGCCATCCTGACACGAGGGCTGAAGGTGAGCAGTATTTTTAGAGATCCACCGAATGGCAGATTATCTGGAAGCTAGTGCTTCACCGCTCAGCTCAGCCCAGCCGAAGCCCATGCCTCGTTGGCGCAGTTAGGCAGCGCGTCAGTCTCATAATCTGAAGGTCGTGAGTTCGAGCCTCACACGGGGCAGGGTGGTGACTTTTGGTGCACGAGAGCGTTTAGGCGAAAGAGCGTTTCCTTTATTCCCTTTCGTCTGATTGTCCATTTCTCCTGGGTGGCAATAGGCTCTTCGGCTCCTCTGAATGGGCAGACAGCATGACATCCTGAGAAAATCTGTGTCATTCCAAGTAGTTTCCCTGAATCTCATTAAATGAAACTGCATTCAATTGTATGGCGTCCTGTGAAACCCTTGGAAGTGCAATGCAATCAAAATCCAGTGTTTTTGTAGGACTAGTGTTGTATAAATCCAGTCATAGTATTCCTCTCATGTTCGTGTAATGCGTGGCAGTGTTGTTGCAGTGCTTTTGTCAAGCTTTATTATAATCCTTTCATCCTGATGTAATTGCTTGTCAATGGTGACCTAACTTGTTAAATGAAATTCCACGAAACTTATTCCATGACATTCCATCTCATAGCCGCCAAGAATCCATGACGTGTCATTCCAAGCAATTTCCGGGTATTCCTTGCCATGACATTCTACTGCATCCCCAAACTTTCAGTCCATGACATCACAGTAAAACTCCAAGAATCACATCCCATCACATTGCACCCACCCCCGAAATATCCACAAACACCCTTCCATAAACGAGTTGTCATTTCGCTAAACATCACAACATGTCATTCCATGAAATTCCATCGAATCCCATTCTATAAACAAAATGTCCAATTTGATGAAACGCTACGACATGAATTCCAAGAAAATGATGTGAAAATTCTATAGAATCCCATGGACGACACAAAAGGGTTACTTCAAAGATCAGGTGACGCCGGTCAGCGTTACTGTGACGTCTCTTTGATTCTAACGTGTGCTGAAATGCCGTGCTTTGTCAAGATGAGTCATCTTGCCAGAGGACTAAAGACTCTAGCTCTAGCCCACAGCCAAAGGTTAGCTTTGTCAGAAGTGGGATTCGAACCCACGCCTCCAGAGGAGACTGCGACCTGAACGCAGCGCCTTAGACCGCTCGGCCATCCTGACACGAGGGCTGAAGGTGAGCAGTATTTTTGGAGCTCCACCGAGTGGCAGATGATCTGAAAGCTAGTGCTTCACCGCTCAGCCCAGCCGAAGCACATGCCTCGTTGGCGCAGTTAGGCAGCTTGAGCCCACAGCCAAAAGTTAGCTTTGTCAGAAGTGGGATTCGAACCCACGCCTCCAGGGGAGACTGCGACCTGAACGCAGCGCCTTAGACCGCTCGGCCATCCTGACACGAGGGCTGAGGGTGAGCAGTATTTTTGGAACTCCACCGAATGGCGGATTATCTGGAAGCTAGTGCTTCACCGCTCAGCCCAGCCAAAGCACATGCCTCGTTGGCGCAGTTAGGCAGCGCGTCAGTCTCATAATCTGAAGGTCGTGAGTTCGAGCCTCACACGGGGCAGGGTGGTTCCTTTTGGTGCATGAGAGCGTTTAGGCGAAAGAGCGTTTCCTTTATTCCCTTTCGTCTGATTGTCCATTTCTCCTGGGTGGCAATAGGCTCTTCGGCTCCTCTGAATGGGCAGACAGCATGACATCCTAAGAAAATCTGTGTCATTCCAAGCAGTTTCCCTGAATCTCATTAAATGAAACTGCATTCAATTGTATGGCGTCCTGTGAAACCCATGGAAGTGCAATGCAATCAAAATTCCACGAAACTTATTCCATGAATAAGTACTTATTCCAAGTATTTTTGCTTGTCGATGGTGACCTAACTTGTTAAATGAAATTCCACGAAACTTATTCCATGACATTCCATCTCATAGCCGCCAAGAATCCATGACGTGTCATTCCAAGCAATTTCCGGGTATTCCTTGCCATGACATTCTACTGCATCCCCAAACTTTCAGTCCATGACATCACAGTAAAACTCCAAGAATCACATCCCATCACATTGCACCCACCCCCGAAATATCCACAAACACCCTTCCATAAACGAGTTGTCATTCCGCTAAACATCACAACATGTCATTCCATGAAATTCCATCGAATCCCATTCTATAAACAAAATGTCCAATTTGATGAAACGCCACGACATGAATTCCAAGAAAATGATGTGAAAATTCTATAGAATCCCATTGGACGACACAAAAGGGTAACTTCAAAGATCAGGTGACGCCGGTCAGCGTTACTGTGACGTCTCTTTGATTCTAACGTGTGCTGAAATGCCGTGCTTTGTCAAGATGAGTCAACTTGCCAGAGGACTAAAGACTCTAGCTCGAGCCCACAGCCAAAGGTTAGCTTTGTCAGAAGTGGGATTCGAACCCACGCCTCCAGGGGAGACTGCGACCTGAACGCAGCGCCTTAGACCTCTCGGCCATCCTGACACGAGGGCTGAAGGTGAGCAGTATTTTTGGAGCTCCACCGAGTGGCAGATGATCTGAAAGCTAGTGCTTCACCGCTCAGCCCAGCCGAAGCACATGCCTCGTTGGCGCAGTTAGGCAGCGCGTCAGTCTCATAATCTGAAGGTCGTGAGTTCGATCCTCACACGGGGCAGTGTGGTTCCTTTTGGTGCACGAGAGCGTTTAGGCGAAAGAGCGGTTTCCTTTATTCCCTTTTGTGTGATTGTCCATTTCTCCTGGGGGCCAAAAGGCTCTTCGGCTCCTCTGAATGGGCAGACAGCATGACATCCTGAGAAAATCTGTGTCATTCCAAGTAGTTTCCCTGAATCTCATTAAATGAAACTGCATTCAATTGTATGGCATCCTGTGAAACCCTTGGAAGTGCAATGCAATCAAAATTCCACAAAACTTATTCCATGACATTCCATCTCATAGCCGCCAAGAATCCATGACGTGTCATTCCAAGCAATTTCCGGGTTTTCCTTGCCATGACATTCTACTGCATCCCCAAACTTTCAGTCCATGACATCACAGTAAAACTCCAAGAATCACATCCCATCACATTGCACCCACCCCCGAAATATCCACAAACACCCTTCCATAAACGAGTTGTCATTCCGCTAAACATCACAACATGTCATTCCATGAAATTCCATCGAATCCCATTCTATAAACAAAATGTCCAATTTGATGAAACGCCACGACATGAATACCTTTTGGTGCACGAGAGCGTTTAGGCGAAAGAGCGGTTTCCTTTATTCCCTTTTGTGTGATTGTCCATTTCTCCTGGGGGCCAAAAGGTTCTTCGGCTTCTCTAAATGTGCAGACAGCATGACATTCTAGCTTGAGCCCACAGCCAAATGTTAGCTTTGTCAGAAGTGGGATTCGAACCCACGCCTCCAGGGGAGACTGCGACCTGAACGCAGCGCCTTAGACCGCTCGGCCATCCTGACACGAGGGCTGAAGGTGAGCAGAATGGCAGATTATCTGGAAGCTAGTGCTTCACCGCTCAGCTCAGCCCAGCCGAAGCACATGCCTTGTTGGCGCAGTTAGGCAGCGCGTCAGTCTCATAATCTGAAGGTCGTGAGTTCGAGCCTCACACGGGGCAGGGTGGTGACTTTTGGTGCACGAGAGCGTTTAGGCGAAAGAGCGTTTCCTTTATTCCCTTTCGTCTGATTGTCCATTTCTCCTGGGTGGCAATAGGCTCTTCGGCTCCTCTGAATGGGCAGACAGCATGACATCCTGAGAAAATCTGTGTCATTCCAAGTAGTTTCCCTGAATCTCATTAAATGAAACTGCATTCAATTGTATGGCGTCCTGTGAAACCCTTGGAAGTGCAATGCAATCAAAATCCAGTGTTTTTGTAGGGCTAGTGTTGTATAAATCCAGTCATAGTATTCCTCTCATGTTCGTGTAATGTGTGGCAGTGTTGTTGCAGTGCTTTTGTCAAGCTTTATTATAATCCTTTCATCCTGATGTAATTGCTTGTCAATGGTGACCTAACTTGTTAAATGAAATTCCACGAAACTTATTCCATGACATTCCATCTCATAGCCGCCAAGAATCCATGACGTGTCATTCCAAGCAATTTCCGGGTATTCCTTGCCATGACATTCTACTGCATCCCCAAACTTTCAGTCCATGACATCACAGTAAAACTCCAAGAATCACATCCCATCACATTGCACCCACCCCCGAAATATCCACAAACACCCTTCCATAAACGAGTTGTCATTCCGCTAAACATCACAACATGTCATTCCATGAAATTCCATCGAATCCCATTCTATAAACAAAATGTCCAATTTGATGAAACGCCACGACATGAATTCCAAGAAAATGATGTGAAAATTCTATAGAATCCCATGGACGACACAAAAGGGTTACTTCAAAGATCAGGTGACGCCGGTCAGCGTTACTGTGACGTCTCTTTGATTCTAACGTGTGCTGAAATGCCGTGCTTTGTCAAGATGAGTCAACTTGCCAGAGGACTAAAGACTCTAGCCCACAGCCAAAGGTTAGCTTTGTCAGAAGTGGGATTCGAACCCACGCCTCCAGGGGAGACTGCGACCTGAACGCAGCGCCTTAGACCGCTCGGCCATCCTGACACGAGGGCTGAAGGTGAGCAGTATTTTTGGAGCTCCACCGAGTGGCAGATGATCTGAAAGCTAGTGCTTCACCGCTCAGCCCAGCCGAAGCACATGCCTCGTTGGCGCAGTTAGGCAGCGCGTCAGTCTCATAATCTGAAGGTCGTGAGTTCGATCCTCACACGGGGCAGTGTGGTTCCTTTTGGTGCACGAGAGCGTTTAGGCGAAAGAGCGGTTTCCTTTATTCCCTTTTGTGTGATTGTCCATTTCTCCTGGGGGCCAAAAGGCTCTTCGGCTCCTCTGAATGGGCAGACAGCATGACATCCTGAGAAAATCTGTGTCATTCCAAGTAGTTTCCCTGAATCTCATTAAATGAAACTGCATTCAATTGTATGGCATCCTGTGAAACCCTTGGAAGTGCAATGCAATCAAAATTCCACAAAACTTATTCCATGACATTCCATCTCATAGCCGCCAAGAATCCATGACGTGTCATTCCAAGCAATTTCCGGGTATTCCTTGCCATGACATTCTACTGCATCCCCAAACTTTCAGTCCATGACATCACAGTAAAACTCCAAGAATCACATCCCATCACATTGCACCCACCCCCGAAATATCCACAAACACCCTTCCATAAACGAGTTGTCATTCCGCTAAACATCACAACATGTCATTCCATGAAATTCCATCGAATCCCATTCTATAAACAAAATGTCCAATTTGATGAAACGCCACGACATGAATTCCAAGAAAATGATGTGAAAATTCTATAGAATCCCATGGACGACACAAAAGGGTTACTTCAAAGATCAGGTGACGCCGGTCAGCGTTACTGTGACGTCTCTTTGATTCTAACGTGTGCTGAAATGCCGTGCTTTGTCAAGATGAGTCAACTTGCCAGAGGACTAAAGACTCTAGCTCGAGCCCACAGCCAAAGGTTAGCTTTGTCAGAAGTGGGATTCGAACCCACGCCTCCAGGGGAGACTGCGACCTGAACGCAGCGCCTTAGACCGCTCAGCCATCCTGACACGAGGGCTGAAGGTGAGCAGTATTTTTGGAGCTCCACCGAATGGCAGATTATCTGGAAGCTAGTGCTTCACCGCTCAGCTCAACCCAGCCGAAGCCCATGCCTCGTTGGCGCAGTTAGGCAGCGCGTCAGTCTCATAATCTGAAGGTCGTGAGTTCGAGCCTCACACGGGGCAGGGTGGTGACTTTTGGTGCACGAGAGCGTTTAGGCGAAAGAGCGTTTCCTTTATTCCCTTTCGTCTGATTGTCCATTTCTCCTGGGTGGCAATAGGCTCTTCGGCTCCTCTGAATGGGCAGACAGCATGACATCCTGAGAAAATCTGTGTCATTCCAAGTAGTTTCCCTGAATCTCATTAAATGAAACTGCATTCAATTGTATGGCGTCCTGTGAAACCCTTGGAAGTGCAATGCAATCAAAATCCAGTGTTTTTGTAGGGCTAGTGTTGTATAAATCCAGTCATAGTATTCCTCTCATGTTCGTGTAATGTGTGGCAGTGTTGTTGCAGTGCTTTTGTCAAGCTTTATTATAATCCTTTCATCCTGATGTAATTGCTTGTCAATGGTGACCTAACTTGTTAAATGAAATTCCACGAAACTTATTCCATGACATTCCATCTCATAGCCGCCAAGAATCCATGACGTGTCATTCCAAGCAATTTCCGGGTATTCCTTGCCATGACATTCTACTGCATCCCCAAACTTTCAGTCCATGACATCACAGTAAAACTCCAAGAATCACATCCCATCACATTGCACCCACCCCCGAAATATCCACAAACACCCTTCCATAAACGAGTTGTCATTCCGCTAAACATCACAACATGTCATTCCATGAAATTCCATCGAATCCCATTCTATAAACAAAATGTCCAATTTGATGAAACGCCACGACATGAATACCTTTTGGTGCACGAGAGCGTTTAGGCGAAAGAGCTGTTTCCTTTATTCCCTTTTGTGTGATTGTCCATTTCTCCTGGGGGCCAAAAGGTTCTTCGGCTCCTCTAAATGTGCAGACAGCATGACATTCTAGCTTGAGCCCAAAGCCAAATGTTAGCTTTGTCAGAATTGGGATTCGAACCCACGCCTCCAGGGGAGACTGCGACCTGAACGCAGCGCCTTAGACCGCTCGGCCATCCTGACACGAGGGCTGAAGGTGAGCAGTATTTTTGGAGCTCCACCGAATGGCAGATTATCTGGAAGCTAGTGCTTCACCGCTCAGCTCAGCCCAGCCGAAGCACATGCCTCGTTGGCGCAGTTAGGCAGCGCGTCAGTCTCATAATCTGAAGGTCGTGAGTTCGATCCTCACACGGGGCAGTGTGGTTCCTTTTGCTGCACGAGAGCGTTTAGGCGAAAGAGCGGTTTCCTTTATTCCCTTTTGTGTGATTGTCCATTTCTCCTGGGTGCCAAAAGGCTCTTCGGCTCCTCTAAATGTGCAGACAGCATGACATTCTAGCTTGAGCCCACAGCCAAAGGTTAGCTTTGTCAGAAGTGGGATTCGAGCCCACACCTCCAGGGGAGACTTCGACCTGAACGCAGCGCCTTAGACCGCTCGGCCACCCTGACACGAGGGCTTAGGATGAGCAGTATTTTTGGAGCTCCACCGAATGGCGGATTATCTGGAAGCTAGTGCTTCACCGCTCAGCCCAGCCGAAGCACATGCCTCGTTGGCGCAGTTAGGCAGCGCGTCAGTCTCATAATCTGAAGGTCGTGAGTTCGAGCCTCACACGGGGCAGGGTGGTGACTTTTGGTGCACGAGAGCGTTTAGGCGAAAGAGCGTTTCCTTTATTCCCTTTCGTCTGATTGTCCATTTCTCCTGGGTGGCAATAGGCTCTTCGGCTCCTCTGAATGGGCAGACAGCATGACATCCTGAGAAAATCTGTGTCATTCCAAGTAGTTTCCCTGAATCTCATTAAATGAAACTGCATTCAATTGTATGGCGTCCTGTGAAACCCTTGGAAGTGCAATGCAATCAAAATTCCACGAAACTTATTCCATGAATAAGTACTTATTCCAAGTATTTTTGCTTGTCAATGGTGACCTAACTTGTTAAATGAAATTCCACGAAACTTATTCCATGACATTCCATCTCATAGCCGCCAAGAATCCATGACGTGTCATTCCAAGCAATTTCCGGGTATTCCTTGCCATGACATTCTACTGCATCCCCAAACTTTCAGTCCATGACATCACAGTAAAACTCCAAGAATCACATCCCATCACATTGCACCCACCCCCGAAATATCCACAAACACCCTTCCATAAACGAGTTGCCATTCCGCTAAACATCACAACATGTCATTCCATGAAATTCCTTCGAATCCCATTCTATAAACAAAATGTCCAATTTGATGAAACGCCACGACATGAATTCCAAGAAAATGATGTGAAAATTCTATAGAATCCCATGGACGACACAAAAGGGTTACTTCAAAGATCAGGTGACGCCGGTCAGCGTTACTGTGACGTCTCTTTGATTCTAACGTGTGCTGAAATGCCGTGCTTTGTCAAGATGAGTCAACTTGCCAGAGGACTAAAGACTCTAGCTCGAGCCCACAGCCAAAGGTTAGCTTTGTCAGAAGTGGGATTCGAACCCACGCCTCCAGGGGAGACTGCGACCTGAACGCAGCGCCTTAGACCGCTCGGCCATCCTGACACGAGGGCTGAAGGTGAGCAGTATTTTTGGAGCTCCACCGAGTGGCAGATGATCTGAAAGCTAGTGCTTCACCGCTCAGCCCAGCCGAAGCACATGCCTCGTTGGCGCAGTTAGGCAGCGCGTCAGTCTCATAATCTGAAGGTCGTGAGTTCGATCCTCACACGGGGCAGTGTGGTTCCTTTTGGTACACGAGAGCGTTTAGGCGAAAGAGCGGTTTCCTTTATTCCCTTTTGTGTGATTGTCCATTTCTCCTGGGGGCCAAAAGGCTCTTCGGCTCCTCTGAATGGGCAGACAGCATGACATCCTGAGAAAATCTGTGTCATTCCAAGTAGTTTCCCTGAATCTCATTAAATGAAACTGCATTCAATTGTATGGCATCCTGTGAAACCCTTGGAAGTGCAATGCAATCAAAATTCCACAAAACTTATTCCATGACATTCCATCTCATAGCCGCCAAGAATCCATGACGTGTCATTCCAAGCAATTTCCGGGTATTCCTTGCCATGACATTCTACTGCATCCCCAAACTTTCAGTCCATGACATCACAGTAAAACTCCAAGAATCACATCCCATCACATTGCACCCACCCCCGAAATATCCACAAACACCCTTCCATAAACGAGTTGTCATTCCGCTAAACATCACAACATGTCATTCCATGAAATTCCATCAAATCCCATTCTATAAACAAAATGTCCAATTTGATGAAACGCCACGACATGAATACCTTTTGGTGCACGAGAGCGTTTAGGCGAAAGAGCGGTTTCCTTTATTCCCGTTTGTGTGATTGTCCATTTCTCCTGGGGGCCAAAAGGTTCTTCGGCTCCTCTAAATGTGCAGACAGCATGACATTCTAGCTTGAGCCCACAGCCAAATGTTAGCTTTGTCAGAAGTGGGATTCGAACCCACGCCTCCAGGGGAGACTGCGACCTGAACGCAGCGCCTTAGACCGCTCGGCCATCCTGACACGAGGGCTGAAGGTGAGCAGTATTTTTGGAGCTCCACCGAATGGCAGATTATCTGGAAGCTAGTGCTTCACCGCTCAGCTCAGCCCAGCCGAAGCACATGCCTCGTTGGCGCAGTTAGGCAGCGCGTCAGTCTCATAATCTGAAGGTCGTGAGTTCGAGCCTCACACGGGGCAGGGTGGTGACTTTTGGTGCACGAGAGCGTTTAGGCGAAAGAGCGTTTCCTTTATTCCCTTTCGTCTGATTGTCCATTTCTCCTGGGTGGCAATAGGCTCTTCGGCTCCTCTGAATGGGCAGACAGCATGACATCCTGAGAAAATCTGTGTCATTCCAAGTAGTTTCCCTGAATCTCATTAAATGAAACTTTATTCAATTGTATGGCGTCCTGTGAAACCCTTGGAAGTGCAATGCAATCAAAATCCAGTGTTTTTGTAGGACTAGTGTTGTATAAATCCAGTCATAGTATTCCTCTCATGTTCGTGTAATGTGTGGCAGTGTTGTTGCAGTGCTTTTGTCAAGCTTTATTATAATCCTTTCATCCTGATGTAATTGCTTGTCAATGGTGACCTAACTTGTTAAATGAAATTCCACGAAACTTATTCCATGACATTCCATCTCATAGCCGCCAAGAATCCATGACGTGTCATTCCAAGCAATTTCCGGGTATTCCTTGCCATGACATTCTACTGCATCCCCAAACTTTCAGTCCATGACATCACAGTAAAACTCCAAGAATCACATCCCATCACATTGCACCCACCCCCGAAATATCCACAAACACCCTTCCTTAAACGAGTTGTCATTCCGCTAAACATCACAACATGTCATTCCATGAAATTCCATCGAATCCCATTCTATAAACAAAATGTCCAATTTGATGAAACGCCACGACATGAATTCCAAGAAAATGATGTGAAAATTCTATAGAATCCCATGGACGACACAAAAGGGTTACTTCAAAGATCAGGTGACGCCGGTCAGCGTTACTGTGACGTCTCTTTGATTCTAACGTGTGCTGAAATGCCGTGCTTTGTCAAGATGAGTCAACTTGCCAGAGGACTAAAGACTCTAGCTCGAGCCCACAGCCAAAGGTTAGCTTTGTCAGAAGTGGGATTCGAACCCACGCCTCCAGGGGAGACTGCGACCTGAACGCAGCGCCTTAGACCGCTCGGCCATCCTGACACGAGGGCTGAAGGTGAGCAGTATTTTTGGAGCTCCACCGAGTGGCAGATGATCTGAAAGCTAGTGCTTCACCGCTCAGCCCAGCCGAAGCACATGCCTCGTTGGCGCAGTTAGGCAGCGCGTCAGTCTCATAATCTGAAGGTCGTGAGTTCGATCCTCACACGGGGCAGTGTGGTTCCTTTTGGTGCACGAGAGCGTTTAGGCGAAAGAGCGGTTTCCTTTATTCCCTTTTGTGTGATTGTCCATTTCTCCTGGGGGCCAAAAGGCTCTTCGGCTCCACTAATTGTGCAGACAGCATGACATTCTAGCTTGAGCCCACAGCCAAAGGTTAGCTTTGTCAGAAGTGGGATTCGAACCCACGCCTCCAGGGGAGACTGCGACCTGAACGCAGCGCCTTAGACCGCTCGGCCATCCTGACACGAGGGCTGAAGGTGAGCAGTATTTTTGGAGCTCCACCGAATGGCAGATTATCTGGAAGCTAGTGCTTCACCGCTCAGCTCAGCCCAGCCGAAGCACATGCCTCGTTGGCGCAGTTAGGCAGCGCGTCAGTCTCATAATCTGAAGGTCGTGAGTTCGAGCCTCACACGGGGCAGGGTGGTGACTTTTGGTGCACGAGAGCGTTTAGGCGAAAGAGCGTTTCCTTTATTCCCTTTCGTCTGATTGTCCATTTCTCCTGGGTGGCAATAGGCTCTTCGGCTCCTCTGAATGGGCAGACAGCATGACATCCTGAGAAAATCTGTGTCATTCCAAGTAGTTTCCCTGAATCTCATTAAATGAAACTGCATTCAATTGTATGGCGTCCTGTGAAACCCTTGGAAGTGCAATGCAATCAAAATCCAGTGTTTTTGTAGGACTAGTGTTGTATAAATCCAGTCATAGTATTCCTCTCATGTTCGTGTAATGCGTGGCAGTGTTGTTGCAGTGCTTTTGTCAAGCTTTATTATAATCCTTTCATCCTGATGTAATTGCTTGTCAATGGTGACCTAACTTGTTAAATGAAATTCCACGAAACTTATTCCATGACATTCCATCTCATAGCCGCCAAGAATCCATGACGTGTCATTCCAAGCAATTTCCGGGTATTCCATGCCATGACATTCTACTGCATCCCCAAACTTTCAGTCCATGACATCACAGTAAAACTCCAAGAATCACATCCCATCACATTGCACCCACCCCCGAAATATCCACAAACACCCTTCCATAAACGAGTTGTCATTCCGCTAAACATCACAACATGTCATTCCATGAAATTCCATCGAATCCCATTCTATAAACAAAATGTCCAATTTGATGAAACGCCACGACATGAATTCCAAGAAAATGATGTGAAAATTCTATAGAATCCCATGGACGACACAAAAGGGTTACTTCAAAGATCAGGTGACGCCGGTCAGCGTTACTGTGACGTCTCTTTGATTCTAACGTGTGCTGAAATGCCGTGCTTTGTCAAGATGAGTCATCTTGCCAGAGGACTAAAGACTCTAGCTCTAGCCCACAGCCAAAGGTTAGCTTTGTCAGAAGTGGGATTCGAACCCACGCCTCCAGGGGAGACTGCGACCTGAACGCAGCGCCTTAGACCGCTCGGCCATCCTGACACGAGGGCTGAAGGTGAGCAGTATTTTTGGAGCTCCACCGAGTGGCAGATGATCTGAAAGCTAGTGCTTCACCGCTCAGCCCAGCCGAAGCACATGCCTCGTTGGCGCAGTTAGGCAGCTTGAGCCCACAGCCAAAAGTTAGCTTTGTCAGAAGTGGGATTCGAACCCACGCCTCTAGGGGAGACTGCGACCTGAACGCAGCGCCTTAGACCGCTCGGCCATCCTGACACGAGGGCTGAGGGTGAGCAGTATTTTTGGAACTCCACCGAATGGCGGATTATCTGGAAGCTAGTGCTTCACCGCTCAGCCCAGCCGAAGCACATGCCTCGTTGGCGCAGTTAGGCAGCGCGTCAGTCTCATAATCTGAAGGTCGTGAGTTCGAGCCTCACACGGGGCAGTGTGGTTCCTTTTGGTGCATGAGAGCGTTTAGGCGAAAGAGCGTTTCCTTTATTCCCTTTCGTCTGATTGTCCATTTCTCCTGGGTGGCAATAGGCTCTTCGGCTCCTCTGAATGGGCAGACAGCATGACATCCTAAGAAAATCTGTGTCATTCCAAGCAGTTTCCCTGAATCTCATTAAATGAAACTGCATTCAATTGTATGGCGTCCTGTGAAACCCTTGGAAGTGCAATGCAATCAAAATTCCACGAAACTTATTCCATGAATAAGTACTTATTCCAAGTATTTTTGCTTGTCGATGGTGACCTAACTTGTTAAATGAAATTCCACGAAACTTATTCCATGACATTCCATCTCATAGCCGCCAAGAATCCATGACGTGTCATTCCAAGCAATTTCCGGGTATTCCTTGCCATGACATTCTACTGCATCCCCAAACTTTCAGTCCATGACATCACAGTAAAACTCCAAGAATCACATCCCATCACATTGCACCCACCCCCGAAATATCCACAAACACCCTTCCATAAACGAGTTGTCATTCCGCTAAACATCACAACATGTCATTCCATGAAATTCCATCGAATCCCATTCTATAAACAAAATGTCCAATTTGATGAAACGCCACGACATGAATTCCAAGAAAATGATGTGAAAATTCTATAGAATCCCATGGACGACACAAAAGGGTTACTTCAAAGATCAGGTGACGCCGGTCAGCGTTACTGTGACGTCTCTTTGATTCTAACGTGTGCTGAAATGCCGTGCTTTGTCAAGATGAGTCAACTTGCCAGAGGACTAAAGACTCTAGCTCGAGCCCACAGCCAAAGGTTAGCTTTGTCAGAAGTGGGATTCGAACCCACGCCTCCAGGGGAGACTGCGACCTGAACGCAGCGCCTTAGACCGCTCGGCCATCCTGACACGAGGGCTGAAGGTGAGCAGTATTTTTGGAGCTCCACCGAGTGGCAGATGATCTGAAAGCTAGTGCTTCACCGCTCAGCCCAGCCGAAGCACATGCCTCGTTGGCGCAGTTAGGCAGCGCGTCAGTCTCATAATCTGAAGGTCGTGAGTTCGATCCTCACACGGGGCAGTGTGGTTCCTTTTGGTGCACGAGAGCATTTAGGCGAAAGAGCGGTTTCCTTTATTCCCTTTTGTGTGATTGTCCATTTCTCCTGGGGGCCAAAAGGCTCTTCGGCTCCTCTGAATGGGCAGACAGCATGACATCCTGAGAAAATCTGTGTCATTCCAAGTAGTTTCCCTGAATCTCATTAAATGAAACTGCATTCAATTGTATGGCATCCTGTGAAACCCTTGGAAGTGCAATGCAATCAAAATTCCACAAAACTTATTCCATGACATTCCATCTCATAGCCGCCAAGAATCCATGACGTGTCATTCCAAGCAATTTCCGGGTATTCCTTGCCATGACATTCTACTGCATCCCCAAACTTTCAGTCCATGACATCACAGTAAAACTCCAAGAATCACATCCCATCACATTGCACCCACCCCCGAAATATCCACAAACACCCTTCCATAAACGAGTTGTCATTCCGCTAAACATCACAACATGTCATTCCATGAAATTCCATCAAATCCCATTCTATAAACAAAATGTCCAATTTGATGAAACGCCACGACATGAATACCTTTTGGTGCACGAGAGCGTTTAGGCGAAAGAGCGGTTTCCTTTATTCCCTTTTGTGTGATTGTCCATTTCTCCTGGGGGCCAAAAGGTTCTTCGGCTCCTCTAAATGTGCAGACAGCATGACATTCTAGCTTGAGCCCACAGCCAAATGTTAGCTTTGTCAGAAGTGGGATTCGAACCCACGCCTCCAGGGGAGACTGCGACCTGAACGCAGCGCCTTAGACCGCTCGGCCATCCTGACACGAGGGCTGAAGGTGAGCAGTATTTTTGGAGCTCCACCGAATGGCAGATTATCTGGAAGCTAGTGCTTCACCGCTCAGCTCAGCCCAGCCGAAGCACATGCCTCGTTGGCGCAGTTAGGCAGCGCGTCAGTCTCATAATCTGAAGGTCGTGAGTTCGAGCCTCACACGGGGCAGGGTGGTGACTTTTGGTGCACGAGAGCGTTTAGGCGAAAGAGCGTTTCCTTTATTCCCTTTCGTCTGATTGTCCATTTCTCCTGGGTGGCAATAGGCTCTTCGGCTCCTCTGAATGGGCAGACAGCATGACATCCTGAGAAAATCTGTGTCATTCCAAGTAGTTTCCCTGAATCTCATTAAATGAAACTGCATTCAATTGTATGGCGTCCTGTGAAACCCTTGGAAGTGCAATGCAATCAAAATCCAGTGTTTTTGTAGGACTAGTGTTGTATAAATCCAGTCATAGTATTCCTCTCATGTTCGTGTAATGTGTGGCAGTGTTGTTGCAGTGCTTTTGTCAAGCTTTATTATAATCCTTTCATCCTGATGTAATTGCTTGTCAATGGTGACCTAACTTGTTAAATGAAATTCCACGAAACTTATTCCATGACATTCCATCTCATAGCCGCCAAGAATCCATGACGTGTCATTCCAAGCAATTTCCGGGTATTCCTTGCCATGACATTCTACTGCATCCCCAAACTTTCAGTCCATGACATCACAGTAAAACTCCAAGAATCACATCCCATCACATTGCACCCACCCCCGAAATATCCACAAACACCCTTCCTTAAACGAGTTGTCATTCCGCTAAACATCACAACATGTCATTCCATGAAATTCCATCGAATCCCATTCTATAAACAAAATGTCCAATTTGATGAAACGCCACGACATGAATTCCAAGAAAATGATGTGAAAATTCTATAGAATCCCATGGACGACACAAAAGGGTTACTTCAAAGATCAGGTGACGCCGGTCAGCGTTACTGTGACGTCTCTTTGATTCTAACGTGTGCTGAAATGCCGTGCTTTGTCAAGATGAGTCAACTTGCCAGAGGACTAAAGACTCTAGCTCGAGCCCACAGCCAAAGGTTAGCTTTGTCAGAAGTGGGATTCGAACCCACGCCTCCAGGGGAGACTGCGACCTGAACGCAGCGCCTTAGACCGCTCGGCCATCCTGACACGAGGGCTGAAGGTGAGCAGTATTTTTGGAGCTCCACCGAGTGGCAGATGATCTGAAAGCTAGTGCTTCACCGCTCAGCCCAGCCGAAGCACATGCCTCGTTGGCGCAGTTAGGCAGCGCGTCAGTCTCATAATCTGAAGGTCGTGAGTTCGATCCTCACACGGGGCAGTGTGGTTCCTTTTGGTGCACGAGAGCGTTTAGGCGAAAGAGCGGTTTCCTTTATTCCCTTTTGTGTGATTGTCCATTTCTCCTGGGGGCCAAAAGGCTCTTCGGCTCCTCTGAATGGGCAGACAGCATGACATCCTGAGAAAATCTGTGTCATTCCAAGTAGTTTCCCTGAATCTCATTAAATGAAACTGCATTCAATTGTATGGCATCCTGTGAAACCCTTGGAAGTGCAATGCAATCAAAATTCCACAAAACTTATTCCATGACATTCCATCTCATAGCCGCCAAGAATCCATGACGTGTCATTCCAAGCAATTTCCGGGTATTCCTTGCCATGACATTCTACTGCATCCCCAAACTTTCAGTCCATGACATCACAGTAAAACTCCAAGAATCACATCCCATCACATTGCACCCACCCCCGAAATATCCACAAACACCCTTCCATAAACGAGTTGTCATTCCGCTAAACATCACAACATGTCATTCCATGAAATTCCATCAAATCCCATTCTATAAACAAAATGTCCAATTTGATGAAACGCCACGACATGAATACCTTTTGGTGCACGAGAGCGTTTAGGCGAAAGAGCGGTTTCCTTTATTCCCTTTTGTGTGATTGTCCATTTCTCCTGGGGGCCAAAAGGTTCTTCGGCTCCTCTAAATGTGCAGACAGCATGACATTCTAGCTTGAGCCCACAGCCAAATGTTAGCTTTGTCAGAAGTGGGATTCGAACCCACGCCTCCAGGGGAGACTGCGACCTGAACGCAGCGCCTTAGACCGCTCGGCCATCCTGACACGAGGGCTGAAGGTGAGCAGTAATTTTGGAGCTCCACCGAATGGCAGATTATCTGGAAGCTAGTGCTTCACCGCTCAGCTCAGCCCAGCCGAAGCACATGCCTCGTTGGCGCAGTTAGGCAGCGCGTCAGTCTCATAATCTGAAGGTCGTGAGTTCGAGCCTCACACGGGGCAGGGTGGTGACTTTTGGTGCACGAGAGCGTTTAGGCGAAAGAGCGTTTCCTTTATTCCCTTTCGTCTGATTGTCCATTTCTCCTGGGTGGCAATAGGCTCTTCGGCTCCTCTGAATGGGCAGACAGCATGACATCCTGAGAAAATCTGTGTCATTCCAAGTAGTTTCCCTGAATCTCATTAAATGAAACTGCATTCAATTGTATGGCGTCCTGTGAAACCCTTGGAAGTGCAATGCAATCAAAATCCAGTGTTTTTGTAGGACTAGTGTTGTATAAATCCAGTCATAGTATTCCTCTCATGTTCGTGTAATGTGTGGCAGTGTTGTTGCAGTGCTTTTGTCAAGCTTTATTATAATCCTTTCATCCTGATGTAATTGCTTGTCAATGGTGACCTAACTTGTTAAATGAAATTCCACGAAACTTATTCCATGACATTCCATCTCATAGCCGCCAAGAATCCATGACGTGTCATTCCAAGCAATTTCCGGGTATTCCTTGCCATGACATTCTACTGCATCCCCAAACTTTCAGTCCATGACATCACAGTAAAACTCCAAGAATCACATCCCATCACATTGCACCCACCCCCGAAATATCCACAAACACCCTTCCTTAAACGAGTTGTCATTCCGCTAAACATCACAACATGTCATTCCATGAAATTCCATCGAATCCCATTCTATAAACAAAATGTCCAATTTGATGAAACGCCACGACATGAATTCCAAGAAAATGATGTGAAAATTCTATAGAATCCCATGGACGACACAAAAGGGTTACTTCAAAGATCAGGTGACGCCGGTCAGCGTTACTGTGACGTCTCTTTGATTCTAACGTGTGCTGAAATGCCGTGCTTTGTCAAGATGAGTCAACTTGCCAGAGGACTAAAGACTCTAGCTCGAGCCCACAGCCAAAGGTTAGCTTTGTCAGAAGTGGGATTCGAACCCACGCCTCCAGGGGAGACTGCGACCTGAACGCAGCGCCTTTTTGGAGCTCCACCGAGTGGCAGATGATCTGAAAGCTAGTGCTTCACCGCTCAGCCCAGCCGAAGCACATGCCTCGTTGGCGCAGTTAGGCAGCGCGTCAGTCTCATAATCTGAAGGTCGTGAGTTCGATCCTCACACGGGGCAGTGTGGTTCCTTTTGGTGCACGAGAGCGTTTAGGCGAAAGAGCGGTTTCCTTTATTCCCTTTTGTGTGATTGTCCATTTCTCCTGGGGGCCAAAAGGCTCTTCGGCTCCTCTGAATGGGCAGACAGAATGACATCCTGAGAAAATCTGTGTCATTCCAAGTAGTTTCCCTGAATCTCATTAAATGAAACTGCATTCAATTGTATGGCATCCTGTGAAACCCTTGGAAGTGCAATGCAATCAAAATTCCACAAAACTTATTCCATGACATTCCATCTCATAGCCGCCAAGAATCCATGACGTGTCATTCCAAGCAATTTCCGGGTTTTCCTTGCCATGACATTCTACTGCATCCCCAAACTTTCAGTCCATGACATCACAGTAAAACTCCAAGAATCACATCCCATCACATTGCACCCACCCCCGAAATATCCACAAACACCCTTCCATAAACGAGTTGTCATTCCGCTAAACATCACAACATGTCATTCCATGAAATTCCATCGAATCCCATTCTATAAACAAAATGTCCAATTTGATGAAACGCCACGACATGAATACCTTTTGGTGCACGAGAGCGTTTAGGCGAAAGAGCGGTTTCCTTTATTCCCTTTTGTGTGATTGTCCATTTCTCCTGGGGGCCAAAAGGTTCTTCGGCTCCTCTAAATGTGCAGACAGCATGACATTCTAGCTTGAGCCCACAGCCAAATGTTAGCTTTGTCAGAAGTGGGATTCGAACCCACGCCTCCAGGGGAGACTGCGACCTGAACGCAGCGCCTTAGACCGCTCGGCCATCCTGACACGAGGGCTGAAGGTGAGCAGTATTTTTGGAGCTCCACCGAATGGCAGATTATCTGGAAGCTAGTGCTTCACCGCTCAGCTCAGCCCAGCCAAAGCACATGCCTCGTTGGCGCAATTAGGCAGCGCGTCAGTCTCATAATCTGAAGGTCGTGAGTTCGAGCCTCACACGGGGCAGGGTGGTGACTTTTGGTGCACGAGAGCGTTTAGGCGAAAGAGTGTTTCCTTTATTCCCTTTCGTCTGATTGTCCATTTCTCCTGGGTGGTAATAGGCTCTTCGGCTCCTCTGAATGGGCAGACAGCATGACATCCTGAGAAAATCTGTGTCATTCCAAGTAGTTTCCCTGAATCTCATTAAATGAAACTGCATTCAATTGTATGGCGTCCTGTGAAACCCTTGGAAGTGCAATGCAATCAAAATCCAGTGTTTTTGTAGGGCTAGTGTTGTATAAATCCAGTCATAGTATTCCTCTCATGTTCGTGTAATGTGTGGCAGTGTTGTTGCAGTGCTTTTGTCAAGCTTTATTATAATCCTTTCATCCTGATGTAATTGCTTGTCAATGGTGACCTAACTTGTTAAATGAAATTCCACGAAACTTATTCCATGACATTCCATCTCATAGCCGCCAAGAATCCATGACGTGTCATTCCAAGCAATTTCCGGGTATTCCTTGCCATGACATTCTACTGCATCCCCAAACTTTCAGTCCATGACATCACAGTAAAACTCCAAGAATCACATCCCATCACATTGCACCCACCCCCGAAATATCCACAAACACCCTTCCATAAACGAGTTGTCATTCCGCTAAACATCACAACATGTCATTCCATGAAATTCCATCGAATCCCATTCTATAAACAAAATGTCCAATTTGATGAAACGCCACGACATGAATTCCAAGAAAATGATGTGAAAATTCTATAGAATCCCATGGACGACACAAAAGGGTTACTTCAAAGATCAGGTGACGCCGGTCAGCGTTACTGTGACGTCTCTTTGATTCTAACGTGTGCTGAAATGCCGTGCTTTGTCAAGATGAGTCAACTTGCCAGAGAACTAAAGACTCTAGCTCGAGCCCACAGCCAAAGGTTAGCTTTGTCAGAAGTGGGATTCGAACCCACGCCTCCAGGGGAGACTGCGACCTGAACGCAGCGCCTTAGACCGCTCAGCCATCCTGACACGAGGGCTGAAGGTGAGCAGTATTTTTGGAGCTCCACCGAATGGCAGATTATCTGGAAGCTAGTGCTTCACCGCTCAGCTCAGCCCAGCCGAAGCCCATGCCTCATTGGCGCAGTTAGGCAGCGCGTCAGTCTCATAATCTGAAGGTCGTGAGTTCGAGCCTCACACGGGGCAGGGTGGTGACTTTTGGTGCACGAGAGCGTTTAGGCGTAAGAGCGTTTCCTTTATTCCCTTTCGTCTGATTGTCCATTTCTCCTGGGTGGCAATAGGCTCTTCGGCTCCTCTGAATGGGCAGACAGCATGACATCCTGAGAAAATCTGTGTCATTCCAAGTAGTTTCCCTGAATCTCATTAAATGAAACTGCATTCAATTGTATGGCGTCCTGTGAAACCCTTGGAAGTGCAATGCAATCAAAATCCAGTGTTTTTGTAGGACTAGTGTTGCATAAATCCAGTCATAGTATTCCTCTCATGTTCGTGTAATGTGTGGCAGTGTTGTTGCAGTGCTTTTGTCAAGCTTTATTATAATCCTTTCATCCTGATGTAATTGCTTGTCAATGGTGACCTAACTTGTTAAATGAAATTCCACGAAACTTATTCCATGACATTCCATCTCATAGCCGCCAAGAATCCATGACGTGTCATTCCAAGCAATTTCCGGGTATTCCTTGCCATGACATTCTACTGCATCCCCAAACTTTCAGTCCATGACATCACAGTAAAACTCCAAGAATCACATCCCATCACATTGCACCCACCCCCGAAATATCCACAAACACCCTTCCTTAAACGAGTTGTCATTCCGCTAAACATCACAACATGTCATTCCATGAAATTCCATCGAATCCCATTCTATAAACAAAATGTCCAATTTGATGAAACGCCACGACATGAATTCCAAGAAAATGATGTGAAAATTCTATAGAATCCCATGGACGACACAAAAGGGTTACTTCAAAGATCAGGTGACGCCGGTCAGCGTTACTGTGACGTCTCTTTGATTCTAACGTGTGCTGAAATGCCGTGCTTTGTCAAGATGAGTCAACTTGCCAGAGGACTAAAGACTCTAGCTCGAGCCCACAGCCAAAGGTTAGCTTTGTCAGAAGTGGGATTCGAACCCACGCCTCCAGGGGAGACTGCGACCTGAACGCAGCGCCTTTTTGGAGCTCCACCGAGTGGCAGATGATCTGAAAGCTAGTGCTTCACCGCTCAGCCCAGCCGAAGCACATGCCTCGTTGGCGCAGTTAGGCAGCGCGTCAGTCTCATAATCTGAAGGTCGTGAGTTCGATCCTCACACGGGGCAGTGTGGTTCCTTTTGGTGCACGAGAGCGTTTAGGCGAAAGAGCGGTTTCCTTTATTCCCTTTTGTGTGATTGTCCATTTCTCCTGGGGGCCAAAAGGCTCTTCGGCTCCTCTGAATGGGCAGACAGAATGACATCCTGAGAAAATCTGTGTCATTCCAAGTAGTTTCCCTGAATCTCATTAAATGAAACTGCATTCAATTGTATGGCATCCTGTGAAACCCTTGGAAGTGCAATGCAATCAAAATTCCACAAAACTTATTCCATGACATTCCATCTCATAGCCGCCAAGAATCCATGACGTGTCATTCCAAGCAATTTCCGGGTTTTCCTTGCCATGACATTCTACTGCATCCCCAAACTTTCAGTCCATGACATCACAGTAAAACTCCAAGAATCACATCCCATCACATTGCACCCACCCCCGAAATATCCACAAACACCCTTCCATAAACGAGTTGTCATTCCGCTAAACATCACAACATGTCATTCCATGAAATTCCATCGAATCCCATTCTATAAACAAAATGTCCAATTTGATGAAACGCCACGACATGAATACCTTTTGGTGCACGAGAGCGTTTAGGCGAAAGAGCGGTTTCCTTTATTCCCTTTTGTGTGATTGTCCATTTCTCCTGGGGGCCAAAAGGTTCTTCGGCTCCTCTAAATGTGCAGACAGCATGACATTCTAGCTTGAGCCCACAGCCAAATGTTAGCTTTGTCAGAAGTGGGATTCGAACCCACGCCTCCAGGGGAGACTGCGACCTGAACGCAGCGCCTTAGACCGCTCGGCCATCCTGACACGAGGGCTGAAGGTGAGCAGTATTTTTGGAGCTCCACCGAATGGCAGATTATCTGGAAGCTAGTGCTTCACCGCTCAGCTCAGCCCAGCCAAAGCCCATGCCTCGTTGGCGCAATTAGGCAGCGCGTCAGTCTCATAATCTGAAGGTCGTGAGTTCGAGCCTCACACGGGGCAGGGTGGTGACTTTTGGTGCACGAGAGCGTTTAGGCGAAAGAGTGTTTCCTTTATTCCCTTTCGTCTGATTGTCCATTTCTCCTGGGTGGTAATAGGCTCTTCGGCTCCTCTGAATGGGCAGACAGCATGACATCCTGAGAAAATCTGTGTCATTCCAAGTAGTTTCCCTGAATCTCATTAAATGAAACTGCATTCAATTGTATGGCGTCCTGTGAAACCCTTGGAAGTGCAATGCAATCAAAATCCAGTGTTTTTGTAGGGCTAGTGTTGTATAAATCCAGTCATAGTATTCCTCTCATGTTCGTGTAATGTGTGGCAGTGTTGTTGCAGTGCTTTTGTCAAGCTTTATTATAATCCTTTCATCCTGATGTAATTGCTTGTCAATGGTGACCTAACTTGTTAAATGAAATTCCACGAAACTTATTCCATGACATTCCATCTCATAGCCGCCAAGAATCCATGACGTGTCATTCCAAGCAATTTCCGGGTATTCCTTGCCATGACATTCTACTGCATCCCCAAACTTTCAGTCCATGACATCACAGTAAAACTCCAAGAATCACATCCCATCACATTGCACCCACCCCCGAAATATCCACAAACACCCTTCCATAAACGAGTTGTCATTCCGCTAAACATCACAACATGTCATTCCATGAAATTCCATCGAATCCCATTCTATAAACAAAATGTCCAATTTGATGAAACGCCACGACATGAATTCCAAGAAAATGATGTGAAAATTCTATAGAATCCCATGGACGACACAAAAGGGTTACTTCAAAGATCAGGTGACGCCGGTCAGCGTTACTGTGACGTCTCTTTGATTCTAACGTGTGCTGAAATGCCGTGCTTTGTCAAGATGAGTCAACTTGCCAGAGGACTAAAGACTCTAGCTCGAGCCCACAGCCAAAGGTTAGCTTTGTCAGAAGTGGGATTCGAACCCACGCCTCCAGGGGAGACTGCGACCTGAACGCAGCGCCTTTTTGGAGCTCCACCGAGTGGCAGATGATCTGAAAGCTAGTGCTTCACCGCTCAGCCCAGCCGAAGCACATGCCTCGTTGGCGCAGTTAGGCAGCGCGTCAGTCTCATAATCTGAAGGTCGTGAGTTCGATCCTCACACGGGGCAGTGTGGTTCCTTTTGGTGCACGAGAGCGTTTAGGCGAAAGAGCGGTTTCCTTTATTCCCTTTTGTGTGATTGTCCATTTCTCCTGGGGGCCAAAAGGCTCTTCGGCTCCTCTGAATGGGCAGACAGAATGACATCCTGAGAAAATCTGTGTCATTCCAAGTAGTTTCCCTGAATCTCATTAAATGAAACTGCATTCAATTGTATGGCATCCTGTGAAACCCTTGGAAGTGCAATGCAATCAAAATTCCACAAAACTTATTCCATGACATTCCATCTCATAGCCGCCAAGAATCCATGACGTGTCATTCCAAGCAATTTCCGGGTTTTCCTTGCCATGACATTCTACTGCATCCCCAAACTTTCAGTCCATGACATCACAGTAAAACTCCAAGAATCACATCCCATCACATTGCACCCACCCCCGAAATATCCACAAACACCCTTCCATAAACGAGTTGTCATTCCGCTAAACATCACAACATGTCATTCCATGAAATTCCATCGAATCCCATTCTATAAACAAAATGTCCAATTTGATGAAACGCCACGACATGAATACCTTTTGGTGCACGAGAGCGTTTAGGCGAAAGAGCGGTTTCCTTTATTCCCTTTTGTGTGATTGTCCATTTCTCCTGGGGGCCAAAAGGTTCTTCGGCTCCTCTAAATGTGCAGACAGCATGACATTCTAGCTTGAGCCCACAGCCAAATGTTAGCTTTGTCAGAAGTGGGATTCGAACCCACGCCTCCAGGGGAGACTGCGACCTGAACGCAGCGCCTTAGACCGCTCGGCCATCCTGACACGAGGGCTGAAGGTGAGCAGTATTTTTGGAGCTCCACCGAATGGCAGATTATCTGGAAGCTAGTGCTTCACCGCTCAGCTCAGCCCAGCCAAAGCACATGCCTCGTTGGCGCAATTAGGCAGCGCGTCAGTCTCATAATCTGAAGGTCGTGAGTTCGAGCCTCACACGGGGCAGGGTGGTGACTTTTGGTGCACGAGAGCGTTTAGGCGAAAGAGTGTTTCCTTTATTCCCTTTCGTCTGATTGTCCATTTCTCCTGGGTGGTAATAGGCTCTTCGGCTCCTCTGAATGGGCAGACAGCATGACATCCTGAGAAAATCTGTGTCATTCCAAGTAGTTTCCCTGAATCTCATTAAATGAAACTGCATTCAATTGTATGGCGTCCTGTGAAACCCTTGGAAGTGCAATGCAATCAAAATCCAGTGTTTTTGTAGGGCTAGTGTTGTATAAATCCAGTCATAGTATTCCTCTCATGTTCGTGTAATGTGTGGCAGTGTTGTTGCAGTGCTTTTGTCAAGCTTTATTATAATCCTTTCATCCTGATGTAATTGCTTGTCAATGGTGACCTAACTTGTTAAATGAAATTCCACGAAACTTATTCCATGACATTCCATCTCATAGCCGCCAAGAATCCATGACGTGTCATTCCAAGCAATTTCCGGGTATTCCTTGCCATGACATTCTACTGCATCCCCAAACTTTCAGTCCATGACATCACAGTAAAACTCCAAGAATCACATCCCATCACATTGCACCCACCCCCGAAATATCCACAAACACCCTTCCATAAACGAGTTGTCATTCCGCTAAACATCACAACATGTCATTCCATGAAATTCCATCGAATCCCATTCTATAAACAAAATGTCCAATTTGATGAAACGCCACGACATGAATTCCAAGAAAATGATGTGAAAATTCTATAGAATCCCATGGACGACACAAAAGGGTTACTTCAAAGATCAGGTGACGCCGGTCAGCGTTACTGTGACGTCTCTTTGATTCTAACGTGTGCTGAAATGCCGTGCTTTGTCAAGATGAGTCAACTTGCCAGAGAACTAAAGACTCTAGCTCGAGCCCACAGCCAAAGGTTAGCTTTGTCAGAAGTGGGATTCGAACCCACGCCTCCAGGGGAGACTGCGACCTGAACGCAGCGCCTTAGACCGCTCAGCCATCCTGACACGAGGGCTGAAGGTGAGCAGTATTTTTGGAGCTCCACCGAATGGCAGATTATCTGGAAGCTAGTGCTTCACCGCTCAGCTCAGCCCAGCCGAAGCCCATGCCTCATTGGCGCAGTTAGGCAGCGCGTCAGTCTCATAATCTGAAGGTCGTGAGTTCGAGCCTCACACGGGGCAGGGTGGTGACTTTTGGTGCACGAGAGCGTTTAGGCGTAAGAGCGTTTCCTTTATTCCCTTTCGTCTGATTGTCCATTTCTCCTGGGTGGCAATAGGCTCTTCGGCTCCTCTGAATGGGCAGACAGCATGACATCCTGAGAAAATCTGTGTCATTCCAAGTAGTTTCCCTGAATCTCATTAAATGAAACTGCATTCAATTGTATGGCGTCCTGTGAAACCCTTGGAAGTGCAATGCAATCAAAATCCAGTGTTTTTGTAGGACTAGTGTTGCATAAATCCAGTCATAGTATTCCTCTCATGTTCGTGTAATGTGTGGCAGTGTTGTTGCAGTGCTTTTGTCAAGCTTTATTATAATCCTTTCATCCTGATGTAATTGCTTGTCAATGGTGACCTAACTTGTTAAATGAAATTCCACGAAACTTATTCCATGACATTCCATCTCATAGCCGCCAAGAATCCATGACGTGTCATTCCAAGCAATTTCCGGGTATTCCTTGCCATGACATTCTACTGCATCCCCAAACTTTCAGTCCATGACATCACAGTAAAACTCCAAGAATCACATCCCATCACATTGCACCCACCCCCGAAATATCCACAAACACCCTTCCTTAAACGAGTTGTCATTCCGCTAAACATCACAACATGTCATTCCATGAAATTCCATCGAATCCCATTCTATAAACAAAATGTCCAATTTGATGAAACGCCACGACATGAATTCCAAGAAAATGATGTGAAAATTCTATAGAATCCCATGGACGACACAAAAGGGTTACTTCAAAGATCAGGTGACGCCGGTCAGCGTTACTGTGACGTCTCTTTGATTCTAACGTGTGCTGAAATGCCGTGCTTTGTCAAGATGAGTCAACTTGCCAGAGGACTAAAGACTCTAGCTCGAGCCCACAGCCAAAGGTTAGCTTTGTCAGAAGTGGGATTCGAACCCACGCCTCCAGGGGAGACTGCGACCTGAACGCAGCGCCTTTTTGGAGCTCCACCGAGTGGCAGATGATCTGAAAGCTAGTGCTTCACCGCTCAGCCCAGCCGAAGCACATGCCTCGTTGGCGCAGTTAGGCAGCGCGTCAGTCTCATAATCTGAAGGTCGTGAGTTCGATCCTCACACGGGGCAGTGTGGTTCCTTTTGGTGCACGAGAGCGTTTAGGCGAAAGAGCGGTTTCCTTTATTCCCTTTTGTGTGATTGTCCATTTCTCCTGGGGGCCAAAAGGCTCTTCGGCTCCTCTGAATGGGCAGACAGAATGACATCCTGAGAAAATCTGTGTCATTCCAAGTAGTTTCCCTGAATCTCATTAAATGAAACTGCATTCAATTGTATGGCATCCTGTGAAACCCTTGGAAGTGCAATGCAATCAAAATTCCACAAAACTTATTCCATGACATTCCATCTCATAGCCGCCAAGAATCCATGACGTGTCATTCCAAGCAATTTCCGGGTTTTCCTTGCCATGACATTCTACTGCATCCCCAAACTTTCAGTCCATGACATCACAGTAAAACTCCAAGAATCACATCCCATCACATTGCACCCACCCCCGAAATATCCACAAACACCCTTCCATAAACGAGTTGTCATTCCGCTAAACATCACAACATGTCATTCCATGAAATTCCATCGAATCCCATTCTATAAACAAAATGTCCAATTTGATGAAACGCCACGACATGAATACCTTTTGGTGCACGAGAGCGTTTAGGCGAAAGAGCGGTTTCCTTTATTCCCTTTTGTGTGATTGTCCATTTCTCCTGGGGGCCAAAAGGTTCTTCGGCTCCTCTAAATGTGCAGACAGCATGACATTCTAGCTTGAGCCCACAGCCAAATGTTAGCTTTGTCAGAAGTGGGATTCGAACCCACGCCTCCAGGGGAGACTGCGACCTGAACGCAGCGCCTTAGACCGCTCGGCCATCCTGACACGAGGGCTGAAGGTGAGCAGTATTTTTGGAGCTCCACCGAATGGCAGATTATCTGGAAGCTAGTGCTTCACCGCTCAGCTCAGCCCAGCCAAAGCCCATGCCTCGTTGGCGCAATTAGGCAGCGCGTCAGTCTCATAATCTGAAGGTCGTGAGTTCGAGCCTCACACGGGGCAGGGTGGTGACTTTTGGTGCACGAGAGCGTTTAGGCGAAAGAGTGTTTCCTTTATTCCCTTTCGTCTGATTGTCCATTTCTCCTGGGTGGTAATAGGCTCTTCGGCTCCTCTGAATGGGCAGACAGCATGACATCCTGAGAAAATCTGTGTCATTCCAAGTAGTTTCCCTGAATCTCATTAAATGAAACTGCATTCAATTGTATGGCGTCCTGTGAAACCCTTGGAAGTGCAATGCAATCAAAATCCAGTGTTTTTGTAGGGCTAGTGTTGTATAAATCCAGTCATAGTATTCCTCTCATGTTCGTGTAATGTGTGGCAGTGTTGTTGCAGTGCTTTTGTCAAGCTTTATTATAATCCTTTCATCCTGATGTAATTGCTTGTCAATGGTGACCTAACTTGTTAAATGAAATTCCACGAAACTTATTCCATGACATTCCATCTCATAGCCGCCAAGAATCCATGACGTGTCATTCCAAGCAATTTCCGGGTATTCCTTGCCATGACATTCTACTGCATCCCCAAACTTTCAGTCCATGACATCACAGTAAAACTCCAAGAATCACATCCCATCACATTGCACCCACCCCCGAAATATCCACAAACACCCTTCCATAAACGAGTTGTCATTCCGCTAAACATCACAACATGTCATTCCATGAAATTCCATCGAATCCCATTCTATAAACAAAATGTCCAATTTGATGAAACGCCACGACATGAATTCCAAGAAAATGATGTGAAAATTCTATAGAATCCCATGGACGACACAAAAGGGTTACTTCAAAGATCAGGTGACGCCGGTCAGCGTTACTGTGACGTCTCTTTGATTCTAACGTGTGCTGAAATGCCGTGCTTTGTCAAGATGAGTCAACTTGCCAGAGGACTAAAGACTCTAGCTCGAGCCCACAGCCAAAGGTTAGCTTTGTCAGAAGTGGGATTCGAACCCACGCCTCCAGGGGAGACTGCGACCTGAACGCAGCGCCTTAGACCGCTCAGCCATCCTGACACGAGGGCTGAAGGTGAGCAGTATTTTTGGAGCTCCACCGAATGGCAGATTATCTGGAAGCTAGTGCTTCACCGCTCAGCTCAGCCCAGCCGAAGCCCATGCCTCGTTGGCGCAGTTAGGCAGCGCGTCAGTCTCATAATCTGAAGGTCGTGAGTTCGAGCCTCACACGGGGCAGGGTGGTGACTTTTGGTGCACGAGAGCGTTTAGGCGAAAGAGCGTTTCCTTTATTCCCTTTCGTCTGATTGTCCATTTCTCCTGGGTGGCAATAGGCTCTTCGGCTCCTCTGAATGGGCAGACAGCATGACATCCTGAGAAAATCTGTGTCATTCCAAGTAGTTTCCCTGAATCTCATTAAATGAAACTGCATTCAATTGTATGGCGTCCTGTGAAACCCTTGGAAGTGCAATGCAATCAAAATCCAGTGTTTTTGTAGGACTAGTGTTGTATAAATCCAGTCATAGTATTCCTCTCATGTTCGTGTAATGCGTGGCAGTGTTGTTGCAGTGCTTTTGTCAAGCTTTATTATAATCCTTTCATCCTGATGTAATTGCTTGTCAATGGTGACCTAACTTGTTAAATGAAATTCCACGAAACTTATTCCATGACATTCCATCTCATAGCCGCCAAGAATCCATGACGTGTCATTCCAAGCAATTTCCGGGTATTCCTTGCCATGACATTCTACTGCATCCCCAAACTTTCAGTCCATGACATCACAGTAAAACTCCAAGAATCACATCCCATCACATTGCACCCACCCCCGAAATATCCACAAACACCCTTCCATAAACGAGTTGTCATTCCGCTAAACATCACAACATGTCATTCCATGAAATTCCATCGAATCCCATTCTATAAACAAAATGTCCAATTTGATGAAACGCCACGACATGAATTCCAAGAAAATGATGTGAAAATTCTATAGAATCCCATGGACGACACAAAAGGGTTACTTCAAAGATCAGGTGACGCCGGTCAGCGTTACTGTGACGTCTCTTTGATTCTAACGTGTGCTGAAATGCCGTGCTTTGTCAAGATGAGTCAACTTGCCAGAGGACTAAAGACTCTAGCTCGAGCCCACAGCCAAAGGTTAGCTTTGTCAGAAGTGGGATTCGAACCCACGCCTCCAGGGGAGACTGCGACCTGAACGCAGCGCCTTAGACCGCTCAGCCATCCTGACACGAGGGCTGAAGGTGAGCAGTATTTTTGGAGCTCCACCGAATGGCAGATTATCTGGAAGCTAGTGCTTCACCGCTCAGCTCAGCCCAGCCGAAGCCCATGCCTCGTTGGTGCAGTTAGGCAGCGCGTCAGTCTCATAATCTGAAGGTCGTGAGTTCGAGCCTCACACGGGGCAGGGTGGTGACTTTTGGTGCACGAGAGCGTTTAGGCGAAAGAGCGTTTCCTTTATTCCCTTTCGTCTGATTGTCCATTTCTCCTGGGTGGCAATAGGCTCTTCGGCTCCTCTGAATGGGCAGACAGCATGACATCCTGAGAAAATCTGTGTCATTCCAAGTAGTTTCCCTGAATCTCATTAAATGAAACTGCATTCAATTGTATGGCGTCCTGTGAAACCCTTGGAAGTGCAATGCAATCAAAATCCAGTGTTTTTGTAGGACTAGTGTTGTATAAATCCAGTCATAGTATTCCTCTCATGTTCGTGTAATGCGTGGCAGTGTTGTTGCAGTGCTTTTGTCAAGCTTTATTATAATCCTTTCATCCTGATGTAATTGCTTGTCAATGGTGACCTAACTTGTTAAATGAAATTCCACGAAACTTATTCCATGACATTCCATCTCATAGCCGCCAAGAATCCATGACGTGTCATTCCAAGCAATTTCCGGGTATTCCTTGCCATGACATTCTACTGCATCCCCAAACTTTCAGTCCATGACATCACAGTAAAACTCCAAGAATCACATCCCATCACATTGCACCCACCCCCGAAATATCCACAAACACCCTTCCATAAACGAGTTGTCATTCCGCTAAACATCACAACATGTCATTCCATGAAATTCCATCGAATTCCATTCTATAAACAAAATGTCCAATTTGATGAAACGCCACGACATGAATTCCAAGAAAATGATGTGAAAATTCTATAGAATCCCATTGACGACACAAAAGGGTTACTTCAAAGATCAGGTGACGCCGGTCAGCGTTACTGTGACGTCTCTTTGATTCTAACGTGTGCTGAAATGCCGTGCTTTGTCAAGATGAGTCATCTTGCCAGAGGACTAAAGACTCTAGCTCTAGCCCACAGCCAAAGGTTAGCTTTGTCAGAAGTGGGATTCGAACCCACGCCTCCAGGGGAGACTGCGACCTGAACGCAGCGCCTTAGACCGCTCGGCCATCCTGACACGAGGGCTAAAGGTGAGCAGTATTTTTGGAGCTCCACCGAGTGGCAGATGATCTGAAAGCTAGTGCTTCACCGCTCAGCCCAGCCGAAGCACATGCCTCGTTGGCGCAGTTAGGCAGCTTGAGCCCACAGCCAAAAGTTAGCTTTGTCAGAAGTGGGATTCAAACCCACGCCTCTAGGGGAGACTGCGACCTGAACGCAGCGCCTTAGACCGCTCGGCCATCCTGACACGAGGGCTGAGGGTGAGCAGTATTTTTGGAACTCCACCGAATGGCGGATTATCTGGAAGCTAGTGCTTCACCGCTCAGCCCAGCCAAAGCACATGCCTCGTTGGCGCAGTTAGGCAGCGCGTCAGTCTCATAATCTGAAGGTCGTGAGTTCGATCCTCACACGGGGCAGTGTGGTTCCTTTTGGTGCACGAGAGCGTTTAGGCGAAAGAGCGGTTTCCTTTATTCCCTTTTGTGTGATTGTCCATTTCTCCTGGGGGCCAAAAGGCTCTTCGGCTCCTCTGAATGGGCAGACAGCATGACATCCTGAGAAAATCTGTGTCATTCCAAGTAGTTTCCCTGAATCTCATTAAATGAAACTGCATTCAATTGTATGGCATCCTGTGAAACCCTTGGAAGTGCAATGCAATCAAAATTCCACAAAACTTATTCCATGACATTCCATCTCATAGCCGCCAAGAATCCATGACGTGTCATTCCAAGCAATTTCCGGGTATTCCTTGCCATGACATTCTACTGCATCCCCAAACTTTCAGTCCATGACATCACAGTAAAACTCCAAGAATCACATCCCATCACATTGCACCCACCCCCGAAATATCCACAAACACCCTTCCTTAAACGAGTTGTCATTCCGCTAAACATCACAACATGTCATTCCATGAAATTCCATCGAATCCCATTCTATAAACAAAATGTCCAATTTGATGAAACGCCACGACATGAATTCCAAGAAAATGATGTGAAAATTCTATAGAATCCCATGGACGACACAAAAGGGTTACTTCAAAGATCAGGTGATGCCGGTCAGCGTTACTGTGACGTCTCTTTGATTCTAACGTGTGCTGAAATGCCGTGCTTTGTCAAGATGAGTCAACTTGCCAGAGGACTAAAGACTCTAGCTCGAGCCCACAGCCAAAGGTTAGCTTTGTCAGAAGTGGGATTCGAACCCACGCCTCCAGGGGAGACTGCGACCTGAACGCAGCGCCTTTTTGGAGCTCCACCGAGTGGCAGATGATCTGAAAGCTAGTGCTTCACCGCTCAGCCCAGCCGAAGCACATGCCTCGTTGGCGCAGTTAGGCAGCGCGTCAGTCTCATAATCTGAAGGTCGTGAGTTCGATCCTCACACGGGGCAGTGTGGTTTCTTTTGGTGCACGAGAGCGTTTAGGCGAAAGAGCGGTTTCCTTTATTCCCTTTTGTGTGATTGTCCATTTCTCCTGGGGGCCAAAAGGCTCTTCGGCTCCTCTGAATGGGCAGACAGAATGACATCCTGAGAAAATCTGTGTCATTCCAAGTAGTTTCCCTGAATCTCATTAAATGAAACTGCATTCAATTGTATGGCATCCTGTGAAACCCTTGGAAGTGCAATGCAATCAAAATTCCACAAAACTTATTCCATGACATTCCATCTCATAGCCGCCAAGAATCCATGACGTGTCATGCCAAGCAATTTCCGGGTTTTCCTTGCCATGACATTCTACTGCATCCCCAAACTTTCAGTCCATGACATCACAGTAAAACTCCAAGAATCACATCCCATCACATTGCACCCACCCCCGAAATATCCACAAACACCCTTCCATAAACGAGTTGTCATTCCGCTAAACATCACAACATGTCATTCCATGAAATTCCATCGAATCCCATTCTATAAACAAAATGTCCAATTTGATGAAACGCCACGACATGAATACCTTTTGGTGCACGAGAGCGTTTAGGCGAAAGAGCGGTTTCCTTTATTCCCTTTTGTGTGATTGTCCATTTCTCCTGGGGGCCAAAAGGTTCTTCGGCTCCTCTAAATGTGCAGACAGCATGACATTCTAGCTTGAGCCCACAGCCAAATGTTAGCTTTGTCAGAAGTGGGATTCGAACCCACGCCTCCAGGGGAGACTGCGACCTGAACGCAGCGCCTTAGACCGCTCGGCCATCCTGACACGAGGGCTGAAGGTGAGCAGTATTTTTGGAGCTCCACCGAATGGCAGATTATCTGGAAGCTAGTGCTTCACCGCTCAGCTCAGCCCAGCCGAAGCACATGCCTCGTTGGCGCAATTAGGCAGCGCGTCAGTCTCATAATCTGAAGGTCGTGAGTTCGAGCCTCACACGGGGCAGGGTGGTGACTTTTGGTGCACGAGAGCGTTTAGGCGAAAGAGCGTTTCCTTTATTCCCTTTCGTCTGATTGTCCATTTCTCCTGGGTGGTAATAGGCTCTTCGACTCCTCTAAATGTGCAGACAGCATGACATTCTAGCTTGAGCCCACAGCCAAAGGTTAGCTTTGTCAGAAGTGGGATTCGAACCCACACCTCCAGGGGAGACTTCGACCTGAACGCAGCGCCTTAGACCGCTCGGCCACCCTGACACGAGGGCTTAGGATGAGCAGTATTTTTGGAGCTCCACCGAATGGCGGATTATCTGGAAGCTAGTGCTTCACCGCTCAGCCCAGCCGAAGCACATGCCTCGTTGGCGCAGTTAGGCAGCGCGTCAGTCTCATAATCTGAAGGTCGTGAGTTCGAGCCTCACACGGGGCAGGGTGGTGACTTTTGGTGCACGAGAGCGTTTAGGCGAAAGAGCGTTTCCTTTATTCCCTTTCGTCTGATTGTCCATTTCTCCTGGGTGGCAATAGGCTCTTCGGCTCCTCTGAATGGGCAGACAGCATGACATCCTGAGAAAATCTGTGTCATTCCAAGTAGTTTCCCTGAATCTCATTAAATGAAACTGCATTCAATTGTATGGCGTCCTGTGAAACCCTTGGAAGTGCAATGCAATCAAAATTCCACGAAACTTATTCCATGAATAAGTACTTATTCCAAGTATTTTTGCTTGTCAATGGTGACCTAACTTGTTAAATGAAATTCCACGAAACTTATTCCATGACATTCCATCTCATAGCCGCCAAGAATCCATGACGTGTCATTCCAAGCAATTTCCGGGTATTCCTTGCCATGACATTCTACTGCATCCCCAAACTTTCAGTCCATGACATCACAGTAAAACTCCAAGAATCACATCCCATCACATTGCACCCACCCCCGAAATATCCACAAACACCCTTCCATAAACGAGTTGTCATTCCGCTAAACATCACAACATGTCATTCCATGAAATTCCTTCGAATCCCATTCTATAAACAAAATGTCCAATTTGATGAAACGCCACGACATGAATTCCAAGAAAATGATGTGAAAATTCTATAGAATCCCATGGACGACACAAAAGGGTTACTTCAAAGATCAGGTGACGCCGGTCAGCGTTACTGTGACGTCTCTTTGATTCTAACGTGTGCTGAAATGCCGTGCTTTGTCAAGATGAGTCAACTTGCCAGAGGACTAAAGACTCTAGCTCGAGCCCACAGCCAAAGGTTAGCTTTGTCAGAAGTGGGATTCGAACCCACGCCTCCAGGGGAGACTGCGACCTGAACGCAGCGCCTTAGACCGCTCGGCCATCCTGACACGAGGGCTGAAGGTGAGCAGTATTTTTGGAGCTCCACCGAGTGGCAGATGATCTGAAAGCTAGTGCTTCACCGCTCAGCCCAGCCGAAGCACATGCCTCGTTGGCGCAGTTAGGCAGCGCGTCAGTCTCATAATCTGAAGGTCGTGAGTTCGATCCTCACACGGGGCAGTGTGGTTCCTTTTGGTGCACGAGAGCGTTTAGGCGAAAGAGCGGTTTCCTTTATTCCCTTTTGTGTGATTGTCCATTTCTCCTGGGGGCCAAAAGGCTCTTCGGCTCCTCTGAATGGGCAGACAGCATGACATCCTGAGAAAATCTGTGTCATTCCAAGTAGTTTCCCTGAATCTCATTAAATGAAACTGCATTCAATTGTATGGCATCCTGTGAAACCCTTGGAAGTGCAATGCAATCAAAATTCCACAAAACTTATTCCATGACATTCCATCTCATAGCCGCCAAGAATCCATGACGTGTCATTCCAAGCAATTTCCGGGTATTCCTTGCCATGACATTCTACTGCATCCCCAAACTTTCAGTCCATGACATCACAGTAAAACTCCAAGAATCACATCCCATCACATTGCACCCACCCCCGAAATATCCACAAACACCCTTCCATAAACGAGTTGTCATTCCGCTAAACATCACAACATGTCATTCCATGAAATTCCATCAAATCCCATTCTATAAACAAAATGTCCAATTTGATGAAACGCCACGACATGAATACCTTTTGGTGCACGAGAGCGTTTAGGCGAAAGAGCGGTTTCCTTTATTCCCTTTTGTGTGATTGTCCATTTCTCCTGGGGGCCAAAAGGTTCTTCGGCTCCTCTAAATGTGCAGACAGCATGACATTCTAGCTTGAGCCCACAGCCAAATGTTAGCTTTGTCAGAAGTGGGATTCGAACCCACGCCTCCAGGGGAGACTGCGACCTGAACGCAGCACCTTAGACCGCTAGGCCATCCTGACACGAGGGCTGAAGGTGAGCAGTAATTTTGGAGCTCCACCGAATGGCAGATTATCTGGAAGCTAGTGCTTCACCGCTCAGCTCAGCCCAGCCGAAGCACATGCCTCGTTGGCGCAGTTAGGCAGCGCGTCAGTCTCATAATCTGAAGGTCGTGAGTTCGAGCCTCACACGGGGCAGGGTGGTGACTTTTGGTGCACGAGAGCGTTTAGGCGAAAGAGCGTTTCCTTTATTCCCTTTCGTCTGATTGTCCATTTCTCCTGGGTGGCAATAGGCTCTTCGGCTCCTCTGAATGGGCAGACAGCATGACATCCTGAGAAAATCTGTGTCATTCCAAGTAGTTTCCCTGAATCTCATTAAATGAAACTGCATTCAATTGTATGGCGTCCTGTGAAACCCTTGGAAGTGCAATGCAATCAAAATCCAGTGTTTTTGTAGGACTAGTGTTGCATAAATCCAGTCATAGTATTCCTCTCATGTTCGTGTAATGTGTGGCAGTGTTGTTGCAGTGCTTTTGTCAAGCTTTATTATAATCCTTTCATCCTGATGTAATTGCTTGTCAATGGTGACCTAACTTGTTAAATGAAATTCCACGAAACTTATTCCATGACATTCCATCTCATAGCCGCCAAGAATCCATGACGTGTCATTCCAAGCAATTTCCGGGTATTCCTTGCCATGACATTCTACTGCATCCCCAAACTTTCAGTCCATGACATCACAGTAAAACTCCAAGAATCACATCCCATCACATTGCACCCACCCCCGAAATATCCACAAACACCCTTCCTTAAACGAGTTGTCATTCCGCTAAACATCACAACATGTCATTCCATGAAATTCCATCGAATCCCATTCTATAAACAAAATGTCCAATTTGATGAAACGCCACGACATGAATTCCAAGAAAATGATGTGAAAATTCTATAGAATCCCATGGACGACACAAAAGGGTTACTTCAAAGATCAGGTGACGCCGGTCAGCGTTACTGTGACGTCTCTTTGATTCTAACGTGTGCTGAAATGCCGTGCTTTGTCAAGATGAGTCAACTTGCCAGAGGACTAAAGACTCTAGCTCGAGCCCACAGCCAAAGGTTAGCTTTGTCAGAAGTGGGATTCGAACCCACGCCTCCAGGGGAGACTGCGACCTGAACGCAGCGCCTTTTTGGAGCTCCACCGAGTGGCAGATGATCTGAAAGCTAGTGCTTCACCGCTCAGCCCAGCCGAAGCACATGCCTCGTTGGCGCAGTTAGGCAGCGCGTCAGTCTCATAATCTGAAGGTCGTGAGTTCGATCCTCACACGGGGCAGTGTGGTTCCTTTTGGTGCACGAGAGCGTTTAGGCGAAAGAGCGGTTTCCTTTATTCCCTTTTGTGTGATTGTCCATTTCTCCTGGGGGCCAAAAGGCTCTTCGGCTCCTCTGAATGGGCAGACAGAATGACATCCTGAGAAAATCTGTGTCATTCCAAGTAGTTTCCCTGAATCTCATTAAATGAAACTGCATTCAATTGTATGGCATCCTGTGAAACCCTTGGAAGTGCAATGCAATCAAAATTCCACAAAACTTATTCCATGACATTCCATCTCATAGCCGCCAAGAATCCATGACGTGTCATTCCAAGCAATTTCCGGGTTTTCCTTGCCATGACATTCTACTGCATCCCCAAACTTTCAGTCCATGACATCACAGTAAAACTCCAAGAATCACATCCCATCACATTGCACCCACCCCCGAAATATCCACAAACACCCTTCCATAAACGAGTTGTCATTCCGCTAAACATCACAACATGTCATTCCATGAAATTCCATCGAATCCCATTCTATAAACAAAATGTCCAATTTGATGAAACGCCACGACATGAATACCTTTTGGTGCACGAGAGCGTTTAGGCGAAAGAGCGGTTTCCTTTATTCCCTTTTGTGTGATTGTCCATTTCTCCTGGGGGCCAAAAGGTTCTTCGGCTCCTCTAAATGTGCAGACAGCATGACATTCTAGCTTGAGCCCACAGCCAAATGTTAGCTTTGTCAGAAGTGGGATTCGAACCCACGCCTCCAGGGGAGACTGCGACCTGAACGCAGCGCCTTAGACCGCTCGGCCATCCTGACACGAGGGCTGAAGGTGAGCAGTATTTTTGGAGCTCCACCGAATGGCAGATTATCTGGAAGCTAGTGCTTCACCGCTCAGCTCAGCCCAGCCAAAGCACATGCCTCGTTGGCGCAGTTAGGCAGCTTGAGCCCACAGCCAAAAGTTAGCTTTGTCAGAAGTGGGATTCAAACCCACGCCTCTAGGGGAGACTGCGACCTGAACGCAGCGCCTTAGACCGCTCGGCCATCCTGACACGAGGGCTGAGGGTGAGCAGTATTTTTGGAACTCCACCGAATGGCGGATTATCTGGAAGCTAGTGCTTCACCGCTCAGCCCAGCCAAAGCACATGCCTCGTTGGCGCAGTTAGGCAGCGCGTCAGTCTCATAATCTGAAGGTCGTGAGTTCGATCCTCACACGGGGCAGTGTGGTTCCTTTTGGTGCACGAGAGCGTTTAGGCGAAAGAGCGGTTTCCTTTATTCCCTTTTGTGTGATTGTCCATTTCTCCTGGGGGCCAAAAGGCTCTTCGGCTCCTCTGAATGGGCAGACAGCATGACATCCTGAGAAAATCTGTGTCATTCCAAGTAGTTTCCCTGAATCTCATTAAATGAAACTGCATTCAATTGTATGGCATCCTGTGAAACCCTTGGAAGTGCAATGCAATCAAAATTCCACAAAACTTATTCCATGACATTCCATCTCATAGCCGCCAAGAATCCATGACGTGTCATTCCAAGCAATTTCCGGGTATTCCTTGCCATGACATTCTACTGCATCCCCAAACTTTCAGTCCATGACATCACAGTAAAACTCCAAGAATCACATCCCATCACATTGCACCCACCCCCGAAATATCCACAAACACCCTTCCTTAAACGAGTTGTCATTCCGCTAAACATCACAACATGTCATTCCATGAAATTCCATCGAATCCCATTCTATAAACAAAATGTCCAATTTGATGAAACGCCACGACATGAATTCCAAGAAAATGATGTGAAAATTCTATAGAATCCCATGGACGACACAAAAGGGTTACTTCAAAGATCAGGTGACGCCGGTCAGCGTTACTGTGACGTCTCTTTGATTCTAACGTGTGCTGAAATGCCGTGCTTTGTCAAGATGAGTCAACTTGCCAGAGGACTAAAGACTCTAGCTCGAGCCCACAGCCAAAGGTTAGCTTTGTCAGAAGTGGGATTCGAACCCACGCCTCCAGGGGAGACTGCGACCTGAACGCAGCGCCTTTTTGGAGCTCCACCGAGTGGCAGATGATCTGAAAGCTAGTGCTTCACCGCTCAGCCCAGCCGAAGCACATGCCTCGTTGGCGCAGTTAGGCAGCGCGTCAGTCTCATAATCTGAAGGTTGTGAGTTCGATCCTCACACGGGGCAGTGTGGTTCCTTTTGGTGCACGAGAGCGAAAGAGCGGTTTCCTTTATTCCCTTTTGTGTGATTGTCCATTTCTCCTGGGGGCCAAAAGGTTCTTCGGCTCCTCTAAATGTGCAGACAGCATGACATTCTAGCTTGAGCCCACAGCCAAATGTTAGCTTTGTCAGAAGTGGGATTCGAACCCACGCCTCCAGGGGAGACTGCGACCTGAACGCAGCGCCTTAGACCGCTCGGCCATCCTGACACGAGGGCTGAAGGTGAGCAGTATTTTTGGAGCTCCACCGAATGGCAGATTATCTGGAAGCTAGTGCTTCACCGCTCAGCTCAGCCCAGCCAAAGCACATGCCTCGTTGGCGCAGTTAGGCAGCTTGAGCCCACAGCCAAAAGTTAGCTTTGTCAGAAGTGGGATTCAAACCCACGCCTCTAGGGGAGACTGCGACCTGAACGCAGCGCCTTAGACCGCTCGGCCATCCTGACACGAGGGCTGAGGGTGAGCAGTATTTTTGGAACTCCACCGAATGGCGGATTATCTGGAAGCTAGTGCTTCACCGCTCAGCCCAGCCAAAGCACATGCCTCGTTGGCGCAGTTAGGCAGCGCGTCAGTCTCATAATCTGAAGGTCGTGAGTTCGATCCTCACACGGGGCAGTGTGGTTCCTTTTGGTGCACGAGAGCGTTTAGGCGAAAGAGCGGTTTCCTTTATTCCCTTTTGTGTGATTGTCCATTTCTCCTGGGGGCCAAAAGGCTCTTCGGCTCCTCTGAATGGGCAGACAGCATGACATCCTGAGAAAATCTGTGTCATTCCAAGTAGTTTCCCTGAATCTCATTAAATGAAACTGCATTCAATTGTATGGCATCCTGTGAAACCCTTGGAAGTGCAATGCAATCAAAATTCCACAAAACTTATTCCATGACATTCCATCTCATAGCCGCCAAGAATCCATGACGTGTCATTCCAAGCAATTTCCGGGTATTCCTTGCCATGACATTCTACTGCATCCCCAAACTTTCAGTCCATGACATCACAGTAAAACTCCAAGAATCACATCCCATCACATTGCACCCACCCCCGAAATATCCACAAACACCCTTCCTTAAACGAGTTGTCATTCCGCTAAACATCACAACATGTCATTCCATGAAATTCCATCGAATCCCATTCTATAAACAAAATGTCCAATTTGATGAAACGCCACGACATGAATTCCAAGAAAATGATGTGAAAATTCTATAGAATCCCATGGACGACACAAAAGGGTTACTTCAAAGATCAGGTGACGCCGGTCAGCGTTACTGTGACGTCTCTTTGATTCTAACGTGTGCTGAAATGCCGTGCTTTGTCAAGATGAGTCAACTTGCCAGAGGACTAAAGACTCTAGCTCGAGCCCACAGCCAAAGGTTAGCTTTGTCAGAAGTGGGATTCGAACCCACGCCTCCAGGGGAGACTGCGACCTGAACGCAGCGCCTTTTTGGAGCTCCACCGAGTGGCAGATGATCTGAAAGCTAGTGCTTCACCGCTCAGCCCAGCCGAAGCACATGCCTCGTTGGCGCAGTTAGGCAGCGCGTCAGTCTCATAATCTGAAGGTCGTGAGTTCGATCCTCACACGGGGCAGTGTGGTTCCTTTTGGTGCACGAGAGCGTTTAGGCGAAAGAGCGGTTTCCTTTATTCCCTTTTGTGTGATTGTCCATTTCTCCTGGGGGCCAAAAGGCTCTTCGGCTCCTCTGAATGGGCAGACAGAATGACATCCTGAGAAAATCTGTGTCATTCCAAGTAGTTTCCCTGAATCTCATTAAATGAAACTGCATTCAATTGTATGGCATCCTGTGAAACCCTTGGAAGTGCAATGCAATCAAAATTCCACAAAACTTATTCCATGACATTCCATCTCATAGCCGCCAAGAATCCATGACGTGTCATGCCAAGCAATTTCCGGGTTTTCCTTGCCATGACATTCTACTGCATCCCCAAACTTTCAGTCCATGACATCACAGTAAAACTCCAAGAATCACATCCCATCACATTGCACCCACCCCCGAAATATCCACAAACACCCTTCCATAAACGAGTTGTCATTCCGCTAAACATCACAACATGTCATTCCATGAAATTCCATCGAATCCCATTCTATAAACAAAATGTCCAATTTGATGAAACGCCACGACATGAATACCTTTTGGTGCACGAGAGCGTTTAGGCGAAAGAGCGGTTTCCTTTATTCCCTTTTGTGTGATTGTCCATTTCTCCTGGGGGCCAAAAGGTTCTTCGGCTCCTCTAAATGTGCAGACAGCATGACATTCTAGCTTGAGCCCACAGCCAAATGTTAGCTTTGTCAGAAGTGGGATTCGAACCCACGCCTCCAGGGGAGACTGCGACCTGAACGCAGCGCCTTAGACCGCTCGGCCATCCTGACACGAGGGCTGAAGGTGAGCAGTATTTTTGGAGCTCCACCGAATGGCAGATTATCTGGAAGCTAGTGCTTCACCGCTCAGCTCAGCCCAGCCGAAGCACATGCCTCGTTGGCGCAATTAGGCAGCGCGTCAGTCTCATAATCTGAAGGTCGTGAGTTCGAGCCTCACACGGGGCAGGGTGGTGACTTTTGGTGCACGAGAGCGTTTAGGCGAAAGAGTGTTTCCTTTATTCCCTTTCGTCTGATTGTCCATTTCTCCTGGGTGGTAATAGGCTCTTCGGCTCCTCTGAATGGGCAGACAGCATGACATCCTGAGAAAATCTGTGTCATTCCAAGTAGTTTCCCTGAATCTCATTAAATGAAACTGCATTCAATTGTATGGCGTCCTGTGAAACCCTTGGAAGTGCAATGCAATCAAAATCCAGTGTTTTTGTAGGGCTAGTGTTGTATAAATCCAGTCATAGTATTCCTCTCATGTTCGTGTAATGTGTGGCAGTGTTGTTGCAGTGCTTTTGTCAAGCTTTATTATAATCCTTTCATCCTGATGTAATTGCTTGTCAATGGTGACCTAACTTGTTAAATGAAATTCCACGAAACTTATTCCATGACATTCCATCTCATAGCCGCCAAGAATCCATGACGTGTCATTCCAAGCAATTTCCGGGTATTCCTTGCCATGACATTCTACTGCATCCCCAAACTTTCAGTCCATGACATCACAGTAAAACTCCAAGAATCACATCCCATCACATTGCACCCACCCCCGAAATATCCACAAACACCCTTCCATAAACGAGTTGTCATTCCGCTAAACATCACAACATGTCATTCCATGAAATTCCATCGAATCCCATTCTATAAACAAAATGTCCAATTTGATGAAACGCCACGACATGAATTCCAAGAAAATGATGTGAAAATTCTATAGAATCCCATGGACGACACAAAAGGGTTACTTCAAAGATCAGGTGACGCCGGTCAGCGTTACTGTGACGTCTCTTTGATTCTAACGTGTGCTGAAATGCCGTGCTTTGTCAAGATGAGTCAACTTGCCAGAGGACTAAAGACTCTAGCTCGAGCCCACAGCCAAAGGTTAGCTTTGTCAGAAGTGGGATTCGAACCCACGCCTCCAGGGGAGACTGCGACCTGAACGCAGCGCCTTAGACCGCTCGGCCATCCTGACACGAGGGCTGAAGGTGAGCAGTATTTTTGGAGCTCCACCGAGTGGCAGATGATCTGAAAGCTAGTGCTTCACCGCTCAGCCCAGCCGAAGCACATGCCTCGTTGGCGCAGTTAGGCAGCGCGTCAGTCTCATAATCTGAAGGTCGTGAGTTCGATCCTCACACGGGGCAGTGTGGTTCCTTTTGGTGCACGAGAGCGTTTAGGCGAAAGAGCGGTTTCCTTTATTCCCTTTTGTGTGATTGTCCATTTCTCCTGGGGGCCAAAAGGCTCTTCGGCTCCACTAATTGTGCAGACAGCATGACATTCTAGCTTGAGCCCACAGCCAAAGGTTAGCTTTGTCAGAAGTGGGATTCGAACCCACGCCTCCAGGGGAGACTGCGACCTGAACGCAGCGCCTTAGACCGCTCAGCCATCCTGACACGAGGGCTGAAGGTGAGCAGTATTTTTGGAGCTCCACCGAATGGCAGATTATCTGGAAGCTAGTGCTTCACCGCTCAGCTCAGCCCAGCCGAAGCCCATGCCTCGTTGGCGCAGTTAGGCAGCGCGTCAGTCTCATAATCTGAAGGTCGTGAGTTCGAGCCTCACACGGGGCAGGGTGGTGACTTTTGGTGCACGAGAGCGTTTAGGCGAAAGAGCGTTTCCTTTATTCCCTTTCGTCTGATTGTCCATTTCTCCTGGGTGGCAATAGGCTCTTCGGCTCCTCTGAATGGGCAGACAGCATGACATCCTGAGAAAATCTGTGTCATTCCAAGTAGTTTCCCTGAATCTCATTAAATGAAACTGCATTCAATTGTATGGCGTCCTGTGAAACCCTTGGAAGTGCAATGCAATCAAAATCCAGTGTTTTTGTAGGACTAGTGTTGTATAAATCCAGTCATAGTATTCCTCTCATGTTCGTGTAATGCGTGGCAGTGTTGTTGCAGTGCTTTTGTCAAGCTTTATTATAATCCTTTCATCCTGATGTAATTGCTTGTCAATGGTGACCTAACTTGTTAAATGAAATTCCACGAAACTTATTCCATGACATTCCATCTCATAGCCGCCAAGAATCCATGACGTGTCATTCCAAGCAATTTCCGGGTATTCCTTGCCATGACATTCTACTGCATCCCCAAACTTTCAGTCCATGACATCACAGTAAAACTCCAAGAATCACATCCCATCACATTGCACCCACCCCCGAAATATCCACAAACACCCTTCCATAAACGAGTTGTCATTCCGCTAAACATCACAACATGTCATTCCATGAAATTCCATCGAATTCCATTCTATAAACAAAATGTCCAATTTGATGAAACGCCACGACATGAATTCCAAGAAAATGATGTGAAAATTCTATAGAATCCCATGGACGACACAAAAGGGTTACTTCAAAGATCAGGTGACGCCGGTCAGCGTTACTGTGACGTCTCTTTGATTCTAACGTGTGCTGAAATGCCGTGCTTTGTCAAGATGAGTCATCTTGCCAGAGGACTAAAGACTCTAGCTCTAGCCCACAGCCAAAGGTTAGCTTTGTCAGAAGTGGGATTCGAACCCACGCCTCCAGGGGAGACTGCGACCTGAACGCAGCGCCTTAGACCGCTCGGCCATCCTGACACGAGGGCTAAAGGTGAGCAGTATTTTTGGAGCTCCACCGAGTGGCAGATGATCTGAAAGCTAGTGCCTTACCGCTCAGCCCAGCCGAAGCACATGCCTCGTTGGCGCAGTTAGGCAGCTTGAGCCCACAGCCAAAAGTTAGCTTTGTCAGAAGTGGGATTCAAACCCACGCCTCTAGGGGAGACTGCGACCTGAACGCAGCGCCTTAGACCGCTCGGCCATCCTGACACGAGGGCTGAGGGTGAGCAGTATTTTTGGAACTCCACCGAATGGCGGATTATCTGGAAGCTAGTGCTTCACCGCTCAGCCCAGCCAAAGCACATGCCTCGTTGGCGCAGTTAGGCAGCGCGTCAGTCTCATAATCTGAAGGTCGTGAGTTCGAGCCTCACACGGGGCAGTGTGGTTCCTTTTGGTGCATGAGAGCGTTTAGGCGAAAGAGCGTTTCCTTTATTCCCTTTCGTCTGATTGTCCATTTCTCCTGGGTGGCAATAGGCTCTTCGGCTCCTCTGAATGGGCAGACAGCATGACATCCTAAGAAAATCTGTGTCATTCCAAGCAGTTTCCCTGAATCTCATTAAATGAAACTGCATTCAATTGTATGGCGTCCTGTGAAACCCTTGGAAGTGCAATGCAATCAAAATTCCACGAAACTTATTCCATGAATAAGTACTTATTCCAAGTATTTTTGCTTGTCGATGGTGACCTAACTTGTTAAATGAAATTCCACGAAACTTATTCCATGACATTCCATCTCATAGCCGCCAAGAATCCATGACGTGTCATTCCAAGCAATTTCCGGGTATTCCTTGCCATGACATTCTACTGCATCCCCAAACTTTTAGTCCATGACATCACAGTAAAACTCCAAGAATCACATCCCATCACATTGCACCCACCCCCGAAATATCCACAAACACCCTTCCATAAACGAGTTGTCATTCCGCTAAACATCACAACATGTCATTCCATGAAATTCCATCGAATCCCATTCTATAAACAAAATGTCCAATTTGATGAAACGCCACGACATGAATTCCAAGAAAATGATGTGAAAATTCTATAGAATCCCATGGACGACACAAAAGGGTTACTTCAAAGATCAGGTGACGCCGGTCAGCGTTACTGTGACGTCTCTTTGATTCTAACGTGTGCTGAAATGCCGTGCTTTGTCAAGATGAGTCAACTTGCCAGAGGACTAAAGACTCTAGCTCGAGCCCACAGCCAAAGGTTAGCTTTGTCAGAAGTGGGATTCGAACCCACGCCTCCAGGGGAGACTGCGACCTGAACGCAGCGCCTTAGACCGCTCGGCCATCCTGACACGAGGGCTGAAGGTGAGCAGTATTTTTGGAGCTCCACCGAGTGGCAGATGATCTGAAAGCTAGTGCTTCACCGCTCAGCCCAGCCGAAGCACATGCCTCGTTGGCGCAGTTAGGCAGCGCGTCAGTCTCATAATCTGAAGGTCGTGAGTTCGATCCTCACACGGGGCAGTGTGGTTCCTTTTGGTGCACGAGAGCGTTTAGGCGAAAGAGCGTTTTCCTTTATTCCCTTTTGTGTGATTGTCCATTTCTCCTGGGGGCCAAAAGGCTCTTCGGCTCCTCTGAATGGGCAGACAGCATGACATCCTGAGAAAATCTGTGTCATTCCAAGTAGTTTCCCTGAATCTCATTAAATGAAACTGCATTCAATTGTATGGCATCCTGTGAAACCCTTGGAAGTGCAATGCAATCAAAATTCCACAAAACTTATTCCATGACATTCCATCTCATAGCCGCCAAGAATCCATGACGTGTCATTCCAAGCAATTTCCGGGTATTCCTTGCCATGAAATTCTACTGCATCCCCAAACTTTCAGTCCATGACATCACAGTAAAACTCCAAGAATCACATCCCATCACATTGCACCCACCCCCGAAATATCCACAAACACCCTTCCATAAACGAGTTGTCATTCCGCTAAACATCACAACATGTCATTCCATGAAATTCCATCAAATCCCATTCTATAAACAAAATGTCCAATTTGATGAAACGCCACGACATGAATACCTTTTGGTGCACGAGAGCGTTTAGGCGAAAGAGCGGTTTCCTTTATTCCCTTTTGTGTGATTGTCCATTTCTCCTGGGGGCCAAAAGGTTCTTCGGCTCCTCTAAATGTGCAGACAGCATGACATTCTAGCTTGAGCCCACAGCCAAATGTTAGCTTTGTCAGAAGTGGGATTCGAACCCACGCCTCCAGGGGAGACTGCGACCTGAACGCAGCGCCTTAGACCGCTCGGCCATCCTGACACGAGGGCTGAAGGTGAGCAGTATTTTTGGAGCTCCACCGAATGGCAGATTATCTGGAAGCTAGTGCTTCACCGCTCAGCTCAGCCCAGCCGAAGCACATGCCTCGTTGGCGCAGTTAGGCAGCGCGTCAGTCTCATAATCTGAAGGTCGTGAGTTCGAGCCTCACACGGGGCAGGGTGGTGACTTTTGGTGCACGAGAGCGTTTAGGCGAAAGAGCGTTTCCTTTATTCCCTTTCGTCTGATTGTCCATTTCTCCTGGGTGGCAATAGGCTCTTCGGCTCCTCTGAATGGGCAGACAGCATGACATCCTGAGAAAATCTGTGTCATTCCAAGTAGTTTCCCTGAATCTCATTAAATGAAACTTTATTCAATTGTATGGCGTCCTGTGAAACCCTTGGAAGTGCAATGCAATCAAAATCCAGTGTTTTTGTAGGACTAGTGTTGTATAAATCCAGTCATAGTATTCCTCTCATGTTCGTGTAATGTGTGGCAGTGTTGTTGCAGTGCTTTTGTCAAGCTTTATTATAATCCTTTAATCCTGATGTAATTGCTTGTCAATGGTGACCTAACTTGTTAAATGAAATTCCACGAAACTTATTCCATGACATTCCATCTCATAGCCGCCAAGAATCCATGACGTGTCATTCCAAGCAATTTCCGGGTATTCCTTGCCATGACATTCTACTGCATCCCCAAACTTTCAGTCCATGACATCACAGTAAAACTCCAAGAATCACATCCCATCACATTGCACCCACCCCCGAAATATCCACAAACACCCTTCCTTAAACGAGTTGTCATTCCGCTAAACATCACAACATGTCATTCCATGAAATTCCATCGAATCCCATTCTATAAACAAAATGTCCAATTTGATGAAACGCCACGACATGAATTCCAAGAAAATGATGTGAAAATTCTATAGAATCCCATGGACGACACAAAAGGGTTACTTCAAAGATCAGGTGACGCCGGTCAGCGTTACTGTGACGTCTCTTTGATTCTAACGTGTGCTGAAATGCCGTGCTTTGTCAAGATGAGTCAACTTGCCAGAGGACTAAAGACTCTAGCTCGAGCCCACAGCCAAAGGTTAGCTTTGTCAGAAGTGGGATTCGAACCCACGCCTCCAGGGGAGACTGCGACCTGAACGCAGCGCCTTAGACCGCTCGGCCATCCTGACACGAGGGCTGAAGGTGAGCAGTATTTTTGGAGCTCCACCGAGTGGCAGATGATCTGAAAGCTAGTGCTTCACCGCTCAGCCCAGCCGAAGCACATGCCTCGTTGGCGCAGTTAGGCAGCGCGTTAGTCTCATAATCTGAAGGTCGTGAGTTCGATCCTCACACGGGGCAGTGTGGTTCCTTTTGGTGCACGAGAGCGTTTAGGCGAAAGAGCGGTTTCCTTTATTCCCTTTTGTGTGATTGTCCATTTCTCCTGGGGGCCAAAAGGCTCTTCGGCTCCACTAATTGTGCAGACAGCATGACATTCTAGCTTGAGCCCACAGCCAAAGGTTAGCTTTGTCAGAAGTGGGATTCGAACCCACGCCTCCAGGGGAGACTGCGACCTGAACGCAGCGCCTTAGACCGCTCAGCCATCCTGACACGAGGGCTGAAGGTGAGCAGTATTTTTGGAGCTCCACCGAATGGCAGATTATCTGGAAGCTAGTGCTTCACCGCTCAGCTCAGCCCAGCCGAAGCCCATGCCTCGTTGGCGCAGTTAGGCAGCGCGTCAGTCTCATAATCTGAAGGTCGTGAGTTCGAGCCTCACACGGGGCAGGGTGGTGACTTTTGGTGCACGAGAGCGTTTAGGCGAAAGAGCGTTTCCTTTATTCCCTTTCGTCTGATTGTCCATTTCTCCTGGGTGGCAATAGGCTCTTCGGCTCCTCTGAATGGGCAGACAGCATGACATCCTGAGAAAATCTGTGTCATTCCAAGTAGTTTCCCTGAATCTCATTAAATGAAACTGCATTCAATTGTATGGCGTCCTGTGAAACCCTTGGAAGTGCAATGCAATCAAAATCCAGTGTTTTTGTAGGACTAGTGTTGTATAAATCCAGTCATAGTATTCCTCTCATGTTCGTGTAATGCGTGGCAGTGTTGTTGCAGTGCTTTTGTCAAGCTTTATTATAATCCTTTCATCCTGATGTAATTGCTTGTCAATGGTGACCTAACTTGTTAAATGAAATTCCACGAAACTTATTCCATGACATTCCATCTCATAGCCGCCAAGAATCCATGACGTGTCATTCCAAGCAATTTCCGGGTATTCCTTGCCATGACATTCTACTGCATCCCCAAACTTTCAGTCCATGACATCACAGTAAAACTCCAAGAATCACATCCCATCACATTGCACCCACCCCCGAAATATCCACAAACACCCTTCCATAAACGAGTTGTCATTCCGCTAAACATCACAACATGTCATTCCATGAAATTCCATCGAATTCCATTCTATAAACAAAATGTCCAATTTGATGAAACGCCACGACATGAATTCCAAGAAAATGATGTGAAAATTCTATAGAATCCCATGGACGACACAAAAGGGTTACTTCAAAGATCAGGTGACGCCGGTCAGCGTTACTGTGACGTCTCTTTGATTCTAACGTGTGCTGAAATGCCGTGCTTTGTCAAGATGAGTCATCTTGCCAGAGGACTAAAGACTCTAGCTCTAGCCCACAGCCAAAGGTTAGCTTTGTCAGAAGTGGGATTCGAACCCACGCCTCCAGGGGAGACTGCGACCTGAACGCAGCGCCTTAGACCGCTCGGCCATCCTGACACGAGGGCTAAAGGTGAGCAGTATTTTTGGAGCTCCACCGAGTGGCAGATGATCTGAAAGCTAGTGCTTCACCGCTCAGCCCAGCCGAAGCACATGCCTCGTTGGCGCAGTTAGGCAGCTTGAGCCCACAGCCAAAAGTTAGCTTTGTCAGAAGTGGGATTCAAACCCACGCCTCTAGGGGAGACTGCGACCTGAACGCAGCGCCTTAGACCGCTCGGCCATCCTGACACGAGGGCTGAGGGTGAGCAGTATTTTTGGAACTCCACCGAATGGCGGATTATCTGGAAGCTAGTGCTTCACCGCTCAGCCCAGCCGAAGCACATGCCTCGTTGGCGCAGTTAGGCAGCGCGTCAGTCTCATAATCTGAAGGTCGTGAGTTCGAGCCTCACACGGGGCAGTGTGGTTCCTTTTGGTGCATGAGAGCGTTTAGGCGAAAGAGCGTTTCCTTTATTCCCTTTCGTCTGATTGTCCATTTCTCCTGGGTGGCAATAGGCTCTTCGGCTCCTCTGAATGGGCAGACAGCATGACATCCTAAGAAAATCTGTGTCATTCCAAGCAGTTTCCCTGAATCTCATTAAATGAAACTGCATTCAATTGTATGGCGTCCTGTGAAACCCTTGGAAGTGCAATGCAATCAAAATTCCACGAAACTTATTCCATGAATAAGTACTTATTCCAAGTATTTTTGCTTGTCGATGGTGACCTAACTTGTTAAATGAAATTCCACGAAACTTATTCCATGACATTCCATCTCATAGCCGCCAAGAATCCATGACGTGTCATTCCAAGCAATTTCCGGGTATTCCTTGCCATGACATTCTACTGCATCCCCAAACTTTTAGTCCATGACATCACAGTAAAACTCCAAGAATCACATCCCATCACATTGCACCCACCCCCGAAATATCCACAAACACCCTTCCATAAACGAGTTGTCATTCCGCTAAACATCACAACATGTCATTCCATGAAATTCCATCGAATCCCATTCTATAAACAAAATGTCCAATTTGATGAAACGCCACGACATGAATTCCAAGAAAATGATGTGAAAATTCTATAGAATCCCATGGACGACACAAAAGGGTTACTTCAAAGATCAGGTGACGCCGGTCAGCGTTACTGTGACGTCTCTTTGATTCTAACGTGTGCTGAAATGCCGTGCTTTGTCAAGATGAGTCAACTTGCCAGAGGACTAAAGACTCTAGCTCGAGCCCACAGCCAAAGGTTAGCTTTGTCAGAAGTGGGATTCGAACCCACGCCTCCAGGGGAGACTGCGACCTGAACGCAGCGCCTTAGACCGCTCGGCCATCCTGACACGAGGGCTGAAGGTGAGCAGTATTTTTGGAGCTCCACCGAGTGGCAGATGATCTGAAAGCTAGTGCTTCACCGCTCAGCCCAGCCGAAGCACATGCCTCGTTGGCGCAGTTAGGCAGCGCGTCAGTCTCATAATCTGAAGGTCGTGAGTTCGATCCTCACACGGGGCAGTGTGGTTCCTTTTGGTGCACGAGAGCGTTTAGGCGAAAGAGCGTTTTCCTTTATTCCCTTTTGTGTGATTGTCCATTTCTCCTGGGGGCCAAAAGGCTCTTCGGCTCCTCTGAATGGGCAGACAGCATGACATCCTGAGAAAATCTGTGTCATTCCAAGTAGTTTCCCTGAATCTCATTAAATGAAACTGCATTCAATTGTATGGCATCCTGTGAAACCCTTGGAAGTGCAATGCAATCAAAATTCCACAAAACTTATTCCATGACATTCCATCTCATAGCCGCCAAGAATCCATGACGTGTCATTCCAAGCAATTTCCGGGTATTCCTTGCCATGACATTCTACTGCATCCCCAAACTTTCAGTCCATGACATCACAGTAAAACTCCAAGAATCACATCCCATCACATTGCACCCACCCCCGAAATATCCACAAACACCCTTCCATAAACGAGTTGTCATTCCGCTAAACATCACAACATGTCATTCCATGAAATTCCATCAAATCCCATTCTATAAACAAAATGTCCAATTTGATGAAACGCCACGACATGAATACCTTTTGGTGCACGAGAGCGTTTAGGCGAAAGAGCGGTTTCCTTTATTCCCTTTTGTGTGATTGTCCATTTCTCCTGGGGGCCAAAAGGTTCTTCGGCTCCTCTAAATGTGCAGACAGCATGACATTCTAGCTTGAGCCCACAGCCAAATGTTAGCTTTGTCAGAAGTGGGATTCGAACCCACGCCTCCAGGGGAGACTGCGACCTGAACGCAGCGCCTTAGACCGCTCGGCCATCCTGACACGAGGGCTGAAGGTGAGCAGTATTTTTGGAGCTCCACCGAATGGCAGATTATCTGGAAGCTAGTGCTTCACCGCTCAGCTCAGCCCAGCCGAAGCACATGCCTCGTTGGCGCAGTTAGGCAGCGCGTCAGTCTCATAATCTGAAGGTCGTGAGTTCGAGCCTCACACGGGGCAGGGTGGTGACTTTTGGTGCACAAGAGCGTTTAGGCGAAAGAGCGTTTCCTTTATTCCCTTTCGTCTGATTGTCCATTTCTCCTGGGTGGCAATAGGCTCTTCGGCTCCTCTGAATGGGCAGACAGCATGACATCCTGAGAAAATCTGTGTCATTCCAAGTAGTTTCCCTGAATCTCATTAAATGAAACTTTATTCAATTGTATGGCGTCCTGTGAAACCCTTGGAAGTGCAATGCAATCAAAATCCAGTGTTTTTGTAGGACTAGTGTTGTATAAATCCAGTCATAGTATTCCTCTCATGTTCGTGTAATGTGTGGCAGTGTTGTTGCAGTGCTTTTGTCAAGCTTTATTATAATCCTTTCATCCTGATGTAATTGCTTGTCAATGGTGACCTAACTTGTTAAATGAAATTCCACGAAACTTATTCCATGACATTCCATCTCATAGCCGCCAAGAATCCATGACGTGTCATTCCAAGCAATTTCCGGGTATTCCTTGCCATGACATTCTACTGCATCCCCAAACTTTCAGTCCATGACATCACAGTAAAACTCCAAGAATCACATCCCATCACATTGCACCCACCCCCGAAATATCCACAAACACCCTTCCTTAAACGAGTTGTCATTCCGCTAAACATCACAACATGTCATTCCATGAAATTCCATCGAATCCCATTCTATAAACAAAATGTCCAATTTGATGAAACGCCACGACATGAATTCCAAGAAAATGATGTGAAAATTCTATAGAATCCCATGGACGACACAAAAGGGTTACTTCAAAGATCAGGTGACGCCGGTCAGCGTTACTGTGACGTCTCTTTGATTCTAACGTGTGCTGAAATGCCGTGCTTTGTCAAGATGAGTCAACTTGCCAGAGGACTAAAGACTCTAGCTCGAGCCCACAGCCAAAGGTTAGCTTTGTCAGAAGTGGGATTCGAACCCACGCCTCCAGGGGAGACTGCGACCTGAACGCAGCGCCTTAGACCGCTCGGCCATCCTGACACGAGGGCTGAAGGTGAGCAGTATTTTTGGAGCTCCACCGAGTGGCAGATGATCTGAAAGCTAGTGCTTCACCGCTCAGCCCAGCCGAAGCACATGCCTCGTTGGCGCAGTTAGGCAGCGCGTCAGTCTCATAATCTGAAGGTCGTGAGTTCGATCCTCACACGGGGCAGTGTGGTTCCTTTTGGTGCACGAGAGCGTTTAGGCGAAAGAGCGGTTTCCTTTATTCCCTTTTGTGTGATTGTCCATTTCTCCTGGGGGCCAAAAGGCTCTTCGGCTCCACTAATTGTGCAGACAGCATGACATTCTAGCTTGAGCCCACAGCCAAAGGTTAGCTTTGTCAGAAGTGGGATTCGAACCCACGCCTCCAGGGGAGACTGCGACCTGAACGCAGCGCCTTAGACCGCTCAGCCATCCTGACACGAGGGCTGAAGGTGAGCAGTATTTTTGGAGCTCCACCGAATGGCAGATTATCTGGAAGCTAGTGCTTCACCGCTCAGCTCAGCCCAGCCGAAGCCCATGCCTCGTTGGCGCAGTTAGGCAGCGCGTCAGTCTCATAATCTGAAGGTCGTGAGTTCGAGCCTCACACGGGGCAGGGTGGTGACTTTTGGTGCACGAGAGCGTTTAGGCGAAAGAGCGTTTCCTTTATTCCCTTTCGTCTGATTGTCCATTTCTCCTGGGTGGCAATAGGCTCTTCGGCTCCTCTGAATGGGCAGACAGCATGACATCCTGAGAAAATCTGTGTCATTCCAAGTAGTTTCCCTGAATCTCATTAAATGAAACTGCATTCAATTGTATGGCGTCCTGTGAAACCCTTGGAAGTGCAATGCAATCAAAATCCAGTGTTTTTGTAGGACTAGTGTTGTATAAATCCAGTCATAGTATTCCTCTCATGTTCGTGTAATGCGTGGCAGTGTTGTTGCAGTGCTTTTGTCAAGCTTTATTATAATCCTTTCATCCTGATGTAATTGCTTGTCAATGGTGACCTAACTTGTTAAATGAAATTCCACGAAACTTATTCCATGACATTCCATCTCATAGCCGCCAAGAATCCATGACGTGTCATTCCAAGCAATTTCCGGGTATTCCTTGCCATGACATTCTACTGCATCCCCAAACTTTCAGTCCATGACATCACAGTAAAACTCCAAGAATCACATCCCATCACATTGCACCCACCCCCGAAATATCCACAAACACCCTTCCATAAACGAGTTGTCATTCCGCTAAACATCACAACATGTCATTCCATGAAATTCCATCGAATTCCATTCTATAAACAAAATGTCCAATTTGATGAAACGCCACGACATGAATTCCAAGAAAATGATGTGAAAATTCTATAGAATCCCATGGACGACACAAAAGGGTTACTTCAAAGATCAGGTGACGCCGGTCAGCGTTACTGTGACGTCTCTTTGATTCTAACGTGTGCTGAAATGCCGTGCTTTGTCAAGATGAGTCATCTTGCCAGAGGACTAAAGACTCTAGCTCTAGCCCACAGCCAAAGGTTAGCTTTGTCAGAAGTGGGATTCGAACCCACGCCTCCAGGGGAGACTGCGACCTGAACGCAGCGCCTTAGACCGCTCGGCCATCCTGACACGAGGGCTAAAGGTGAGCAGTATTTTTGGAGCTCCACCGAGTGGCAGATGATCTGAAAGCTAGTGCCTTACCGCTCAGCCCAGCCGAAGCACATGCCTCGTTGGCGCAGTTAGGCAGCTTGAGCCCACAGCCAAAAGTTAGCTTTGTCAGAAGTGGGATTCAAACCCACGCCTCTAGGGGAGACTGCGACCTGAACGCAGCGCCTTAGACCGCTCGGCCATCCTGACACGAGGGCTGAGGGTGAGCAGTATTTTTGGAACTCCACCGAATGGCGGATTATCTGGAAGCTAGTGCTTCACCGCTCAGCCCAGCCAAAGCACATGCCTCGTTGGCGCAGTTAGGCAGCGCGTCAGTCTCATAATCTGAAGGTCGTGAGTTCGAGCCTCACACGGGGCAGTGTGGTTCCTTTTGGTGCATGAGAGCGTTTAGGCGAAAGAGCGTTTCCTTTATTCCCTTTCGTCTGATTGTCCATTTCTCCTGGGTGGCAATAGGCTCTTCGGCTCCTCTGAATGGGCAGACAGCATGACATCCTAAGAAAATCTGTGTCATTCCAAGCAGTTTCCCTGAATCTCATTAAATGAAACTGCATTCAATTGTATGGCGTCCTGTGAAACCCTTGGAAGTGCAATGCAATCAAAATTCCACGAAACTTATTCCATGAATAAGTACTTATTCCAAGTATTTTTGCTTGTCGATGGTGACCTAACTTGTTAAATGAAATTCCACGAAACTTATTCCATGACATTCCATCTCATAGCCGCCAAGAATCCATGACGTGTCATTCCAAGCAATTTCCGGGTATTCCTTGCCATGACATTCTACTGCATCCCCAAACTTTTAGTCCATGACATCACAGTAAAACTCCAAGAATCACATCCCATCACATTGCACCCACCCCCGAAATATCCACAAACACCCTTCCATAAACGAGTTGTCATTCCGCTAAACATCACAACATGTCATTCCATGAAATTCCATCGAATCCCATTCTATAAACAAAATGTCCAATTTGATGAAACGCCACGACATGAATTCCAAGAAAATGATGTGAAAATTCTATAGAATCCCATGGACGACACAAAAGGGTTACTTCAAAGATCAGGTGACGCCGGTCAGCGTTACTGTGACGTCTCTTTGATTCTAACGTGTGCTGAAATGCCGTGCTTTGTCAAGATGAGTCAACTTGCCAGAGGACTAAAGACTCTAGCTCGAGCCCACAGCCAAAGGTTAGCTTTGTCAGAAGTGGGATTCGAACCCACGCCTCCAGGGGAGACTGCGACCTGAACGCAGCGCCTTAGACCGCTCGGCCATCCTGACACGAGGGCTGAAGGTGAGCAGTATTTTTGGAGCTCCACCGAGTGGCAGATGATCTGAAAGCTAGTGCTTCACCGCTCAGCCCAGCCGAAGCACATGCCTCGTTGGCGCAGTTAGGCAGCGCGTCAGTCTCATAATCTGAAGGTCGTGAGTTCGATCCTCACACGGGGCAGTGTGGTTCCTTTTGGTGCACGAGAGCGTTTAGGCGAAAGAGCGTTTTCCTTTATTCCCTTTTGTGTGATTGTCCATTTCTCCTGGGGGCCAAAAGGCTCTTCGGCTCCTCTGAATGGGCAGACAGCATGACATCCTGAGAAAATCTGTGTCATTCCAAGTAGTTTCCCTGAATCTCATTAAATGAAACTGCATTCAATTGTATGGCATCCTGTGAAACCCTTGGAAGTGCAATGCAATCAAAATTCCACAAAACTTATTCCATGACATTCCATCTCATAGCCGCCAAGAATCCATGACGTGTCATTCCAAGCAATTTCCGGGTATTCCTTGCCATGACATTCTACTGCATCCCCAAACTTTCAGTCCATGACATCACAGTAAAACTCCAAGAATCACATCCCATCACATTGCACCCACCCCCGAAATATCCACAAACACCCTTCCATAAACGAGTTGTCATTCCGCTAAACATCACAACATGTCATTCCATGAAATTCCATCAAATCCCATTCTATAAACAAAATGTCCAATTTGATGAAACGCCACGACATGAATACCTTTTGGTGCACGAGAGCGTTTAGGCGAAAGAGCGGTTTCCTTTATTCCCTTTTGTGTGATTGTCCATTTCTCCTGGGGGCCAAAAGGTTCTTCGGCTCCTCTAAATGTGCAGACAGCATGACATTCTAGCTTGAGCCCACAGCCAAATGTTAGCTTTGTCAGAAGTGGGATTCGAACCCACGCCTCCAGGGGAGACTGCGACCTGAACGCAGCGCCTTAGACCGCTCGGCCATCCTGACACGAGGGCTGAAGGTGAGCAGTATTTTTGGAGCTTCACCGAATGGCAGATTATCTGGAAGCTAGTGCTTCACCGCTCAGCTCAGCCCAGCCGAAGCACATGCCTCGTTGGCGCAGTTAGGCAGCGCGTCAGTCTCATAATCTGAAGGTCGTGAGTTCGAGCCTCACACGGGGCAGGGTGGTGACTTTTGGTGCACGAGAGCGTTTAGGCGAAAGAGCGTTTCCTTTATTCCCTTTCGTCTGATTGTCCATTTCTCCTGGGTGGCAATAGGCTCTTCGGCTCCTCTGAATGGGCAGACAGCATGACATCCTGAGAAAATCTGTGTCATTCCAAGTAGTTTCCCTGAATCTCATTAAATGAAACTTTATTCAATTGTATGGCGTCCTGTGAAACCCTTGGAAGTGCAATGCAATCAAAATCCAGTGTTTTTGTAGGACTAGTGTTGTATAAATCCAGTCATAGTATTCCTCTCATGTTCGTGTAATGTGTGGCAGTGTTGTTGCAGTGCTTTTGTCAAGCTTTATTATAATCCTTTAATCCTGATGTAATTGCTTGTCAATGGTGACCTAACTTGTTAAATGAAATTCCACGAAACTTATTCCATGACATTCCATCTCATAGCCGCCAAGAATCCATGACGTGTCATTCCAAGCAATTTCCGGGTATTCCTTGCCATGACATTCTACTGCATCCCCAAACTTTCAGTCCATGACATCACAGTAAAACTCCAAGAATCACATCCCATCACATTGCACCCACCCCCGAAATATCCACAAACACCCTTCCTTAAACGAGTTGTCATTCCGCTAAACATCACAACATGTCATTCCATGAAATTCCATCGAATCCCATTCTATAAACAAAATGTCCAATTTGATGAAACGCCACGACATGAATTCCAAGAAAATGATGTGAAAATTCTATAGAATCCCATGGACGACACAAAAGGGTTACTTCAAAGATCAGGTGACGCCGGTCAGCGTTACTGTGACGTCTCTTTGATTCTAACGTGTGCTGAAATGCCGTGCTTTGTCAAGATGAGTCAACTTGCCAGAGGACTAAAGACTCTAGCTCGAGCCCACAGCCAAAGGTTAGCTTTGTCAGAAGTGGGATTCGAACCCACGCCTCCAGGGGAGACTGCGACCTGAACGCAACGCCTTAGACCGCTCGGCCATCCTGACACGAGGGCTGAAGGTGAGCAGTATTTTTGGAGCTCCACCGAGTGGCAGATGATCTGAAAGCTAGTGCTTCACCGCTCAGCCCAGCCGAAGCACATGCCTCGTTGGCGCAGTTAGGCAGCGCGTTAGTCTCATAATCTGAAGGTCGTGAGTTCGATCCTCACACGGGGCAGTGTGGTTCCTTTTGGTGCACGAGAGCGTTTAGGCGAAAGAGCGGTTTCCTTTATTCCCTTTTGTGTGATTGTCCATTTCTCCTGGGGGCCAAAAGGCTCTTCGGCTCCACTAATTGTGCAGACAGCATGACATTCTAGCTTGAGCCCACAGCCAAAGGTTAGCTTTGTCAGAAGTGGGATTCGAACCCACGCCTCCAGGGGAGACTGCGACCTGAACGCAGCGCCTTAGACCGCTCAGCCATCCTGACACGAGGGCTGAAGGTGAGCAGTATTTTTGGAGCTCCACCGAATGGCAGATTATCTGGAAGCTAGTGCTTCACCGCTCAGCTCAGCCCAGCCGAAGCCCATGCCTCGTTGGCGCAGTTAGGCAGCGCGTCAGTCTCATAATCTGAAGGTCGTGAGTTCGAGCCTCACACGGGGCAGGGTGGTGACTTTTGGTGCACGAGAGCGTTTAGGCGAAAGAGCGTTTCCTTTATTCCCTTTCGTCTGATTGTCCATTTCTCCTGGGTGGCAATAGGCTCTTCGGCTCCTCTGAATGGGCAGACAGCATGACATCCTGAGAAAATCTGTGTCATTCCAAGTAGTTTCCCTGAATCTCATTAAATGAAACTGCATTCAATTGTATGGCGTCCTGTGAAACCCTTGGAAGTGCAATGCAATCAAAATCCAGTGTTTTTGTAGGACTAGTGTTGTATAAATCCAGTCATAGTATTCCTCTCATGTTCGTGTAATGCGTGGCAGTGTTGTTGCAGTGCTTTTGTCAAGCTTTATTATAATCCTTTCATCCTGATGTAATTGCTTGTCAATGGTGACCTAACTTGTTAAATGAAATTCCACGAAACTTATTCCATGACATTCCATCTCATAGCCGCCAAGAATCCATGACGTGTCATTCCAAGCAATTTCCGGGTATTCCTTGCCATGACATTCTACTGCATCCCCAAACTTTCAGTCCATGACATCACAGTAAAACTCCAAGAATCACATCCCATCACATTGCACCCACCCCCGAAATATCCACAAACACCCTTCCATAAACGAGTTGTCATTCCGCTAAACATCACAACATGTCATTCCATGAAATTCCATCGAATTCCATTCTATAAACAAAATGTCCAATTTGATGAAACGCCACGACATGAATTCCAAGAAAATGATGTGAAAATTCTATAGAATCCCATGGACGACACAAAAGGGTTACTTCAAAGATCAGGTGACGCCGGTCAGCGTTACTGTGACGTCTCTTTGATTCTAACGTGTGCTGAAATGCCGTGCTTTGTCAAGATGAGTCATCTTGCCAGAGGACTAAAGACTCTAGCTCTAGCCCACAGCCAAAGGTTAGCTTTGTCAGAAGTGGGATTCGAACCCACGCCTCCAGGGGAGACTGCGACCTGAACGCAGCGCCTTAGACCGCTCGGCCATCCTGACACGAGGGCTAAAGGTGAGCAGTATTTTTGGAGCTCCACCGAGTGGCAGATGATCTGAAAGCTAGTGCTTCACCGCTCAGCCCAGCCGAAGCACATGCCTCGTTGGCGCAGTTAGGCAGCTTGAGCCCACAGCCAAAAGTTAGCTTTGTCAGAAGTGGGATTCAAACCCACGCCTCTAGGGGAGACTGCGACCTGAACGCAGCGCCTTAGACCGCTCGGCCATCCTGACACGAGGGCTGAGGGTGAGCAGTATTTTTGGAACTCCACCGAATGGCGGATTATTTGGAAGCTAGTGCTTCACCGCTCAGCCCAGCCGAAGCACATGCCTCGTTGGCGCAGTTAGGCAGCGCGTCAGTCTCATAATCTGAAGGTCGTGAGTTCGAGCCTCACACGGGGCAGTGTGGTTCCTTTTGGTGCATGAGAGCGTTTAGGCGAAAGAGCGTTTCCTTTATTCCCTTTCGTCTGATTGTCCATTTCTCCTGGGTGGCAATAGGCTCTTCGGCTCCTCTGAATGGGCAGACAGCATGACATCCTAAGAAAATCTGTGTCATTCCAAGCAGTTTCCCTGAATCTCATTAAATGAAACTGCATTCAATTGTATGGCGTCCTGTGAAACCCTTGGAAGTGCAATGCAATCAAAATTCCACGAAACTTATTCCATGAATAAGTACTTATTCCAAGTATTTTTGCTTGTCGATGGTGACCTAACTTGTTAAATGAAATTCCACGAAACTTATTCCATGACATTCCATCTCATAGCCGCCAAGAATCCATGACGTGTCATTCCAAGCAATTTCCGGGTATTCCTTGCCATGACATTCTACTGCATCCCCAAACTTTTAGTCCATGACATCACAGTAAAACTCCAAGAATCACATCCCATCACATTGCACCCACCCCCGAAATATCCACAAACACCCTTCCATAAACGAGTTGTCATTCCGCTAAACATCACAACATGTCATTCCATGAAATTCCATCGAATCCCATTCTATAAACAAAATGTCCAATTTGATGAAACGCCACGACATGAATTCCAAGAAAATGATGTGAAAATTCTATAGAATCCCATGGACGACACAAAAGGGTTACTTCAAAGATCAGGTGACGCCGGTCAGCGTTACTGTGACGTCTCTTTGATTCTAACGTGTGCTGAAATGCCGTGCTTTGTCAAGATGAGTCAACTTGCCAGAGGACTAAAGACTCTAGCTCGAGCCCACAGCCAAAGGTTAGCTTTGTCAGAAGTGGGATTCGAACCCACGCCTCCAGGGGAGACTGCGACCTGAACGCAGCGCCTTAGACCGCTCGGCCATCCTGACACGAGGGCTGAAGGTGAGCAGTATTTTTGGAGCTCCACCGAGTGGCAGATGATCTGAAAGCTAGTGCTTCACCGCTCAGCCCAGCCGAAGCACATGCCTCGTTGGCGCAGTTAGGCAGCGCGTCAGTCTCATAATCTGAAGGTCGTGAGTTCGATCCTCACACGGGGCAGTGTGGTTCCTTTTGGTGCACGAGAGCGTTTAGGCGAAAGAGCGTTTTCCTTTATTCCCTTTTGTGTGATTGTCCATTTCTCCTGGGGGCCAAAAGGCTCTTCGGCTCCTCTGAATGGGCAGACAGCATGACATCCTGAGAAAATCTGTGTCATTCCAAGTAGTTTCCCTGAATCTCATTAAATGAAACTGCATTCAATTGTATGGCATCCTGTGAAACCCTTGGAAGTGCAATGCAATCAAAATTCCACAAAACTTATTCCATGACATTCCATCTCATAGCCGCCAAGAATCCATGACGTGTCATTCCAAGCAATTTCCGGGTATTCCTTGCCATGACATTCTACTGCATCCCCAAACTTTCAGTCCATGACATCACAGTAAAACTCCAAGAATCACATCCCATCACATTGCACCCACCCCCGAAATATCCACAAACACCCTTCCATAAACGAGTTGTCATTCCGCTAAACATCACAACATGTCATTCCATGAAATTCCATCAAATCCCATTCTATAAACAAAATGTCCAATTTGATGAAACGCCACGACATGAATACCTTTTGGTGCACGAGAGCGTTTAGGCGAAAGAGCGGTTTCCTTTATTCCCTTTTGTGTGATTGTCCATTTCTCCTGGGGGCCAAAAGGTTCTTCGGCTCCTCTAAATGTGCAGACAGCATGACATTCTAGCTTGAGCCCACAGCCAAATGTTAGCTTTGTCAGAAGTGGGATTCGAACCCACGCCTCCAGGGGAGACTGCGACCTGAACGCAGCGCCTTAGACCGCTCGGCCATCCTGACACGAGGGCTGAAGGTGAGCAGTATTTTTGGAGCTCCACCGAATGGCAGATTATCTGGAAGCTAGTGCTTCACCGCTCAGCTCAGCCCAGCCGAAGCACATGCCTCGTTGGCGCAGTTAGGCAGCGCGTCAGTCTCATAATCTGAAGGTCGTGAGTTCGAGCCTCACACGGGGCAGGGTGGTGACTTTTGGTGCACAAGAGCGTTTAGGCGAAAGAGCGTTTCCTTTATTCCCTTTCGTCTGATTGTCCATTTCTCCTGGGTGGCAATAGGCTCTTCGGCTCCTCTGAATGGGCAGACAGCATGACATCCTGAGAAAATCTGTGTCATTCCAAGTAGTTTCCCTGAATCTCATTAAATGAAACTTTATTCAATTGTATGGCGTCCTGTGAAACCCTTGGAAGTGCAATGCAATCAAAATCCAGTGTTTTTGTAGGACTAGTGTTGTATAAATCCAGTCATAGTATTCCTCTCATGTTCGTGTAATGTGTGGCAGTGTTGTTGCAGTGCTTTTGTCAAGCTTTATTATAATCCTTTCATCCTGATGTAATTGCTTGTCAATGGTGACCTAACTTGTTAAATGAAATTCCACGAAACTTATTCCATGACATTCCATCTCATAGCCGCCAAGAATCCATGACGTGTCATTCCAAGCAATTTCCGGGTATTCCTTGCCATGACATTCTACTGCATCCCCAAACTTTCAGTCCATGACATCACAGTAAAACTCCAAGAATCACATCCCATCACATTGCACCCACCCCCGAAATATCCACAAACACCCTTCCTTAAACGAGTTGTCATTCCGCTAAACATCACAACATGTCATTCCATGAAATTCCATCGAATCCCATTCTATAAACAAAATGTCCAATTTGATGAAACGCCACGACATGAATTCCAAGAAAATGATGTGAAAATTCTATAGAATCCCATGGACGACACAAAAGGGTTACTTCAAAGATCAGGTGACGCCGGTCAGCGTTACTGTGACGTCTCTTTGATTCTAACGTGTGCTGAAATGCCGTGCTTTGTCAAGATGAGTCAACTTGCCAGAGGACTAAAGACTCTAGCTCGAGCCCACAGCCAAAGGTTAGCTTTGTCAGAAGTGGGATTCGAACCCACGCCTCCAGGGGAGACTGCGACCTGAACGCAGCGCCTTAGACCGCTCGGCCATCCTGACACGAGGGCTGAAGGTGAGCAGTATTTTTGGAGCTCCACCGAGTGGCAGATGATCTGAAAGCTAGTGCTTCACCGCTCAGCCCAGCCGAAGCACATGCCTCGTTGGCGCAGTTAGGCAGCGCGTCAGTCTCATAATCTGAAGGTCGTGAGTTCGATCCTCACACGGGGCAGTGTGGTTCCTTTTGGTGCACGAGAGCGTTTAGGCGAAAGAGCGGTTTCCTTTATTCCCTTTTGTGTGATTGTCCATTTCTCCTGGGGGCCAAAAGGCTCTTCGGCTCCACTAATTGTGCAGACAGCATGACATTCTAGCTTGAGCCCACAGCCAAAGGTTAGCTTTGTCAGAAGTGGGATTCGAACCCACGCCTCCAGGGGAGACTGCGACCTGAACGCAGCGCCTTAGACCGCTCGGCCATCCTGACACGAGGGCTGAAGGTGAGCAGTATTTTTGGAGCTCCACCGAATGGCAGATTATCTGGAAGCTAGTGCTTCACCGCTCAGCTCAGCCCAGCCGAAGCACATGCCTCGTTGGCGCAGTTAGGCAGCGCGTCAGTCTCATAATCTGAAGGTCGTGAGTTCGAGCCTCACACGGGGCAGGGTGGTGACTTTTGGTGCACGAGAGCGTTTAGGCGAAAGAGCGTTTCCTTTATTCCCTTTCGTCTGATTGTCCATTTCTCCTGGGTGGCAATAGGCTCTTCGGCTCCTCTGAATGGGCAGACAGCATGACATCCTGAGAAAATCTGTGTCATTCCAAGTAGTTTCCCTGAATCTCATTAAATGAAACTGCATTCAATTGTATGGCGTCCTGTGAAACCCTTGGAAGTGCAATGCAATCAAAATCCAGTGTTTTTGTAGGACTAGTGTTGTATAAATCCAGTCATAGTATTCCTCTCATGTTCGTGTAATGCGTGGCAGTGTTGTTGCAGTGCTTTTGTCAAGCTTTATTATAATCCTTTCATCCTGATGTAATTGCTTGTCAATGGTGACCTAACTTGTTAAATGAAATTCCACGAAACTTATTCCATGACATTCCATCTCATAGCCGCCAAGAATCCATGACGTGTCATTCCAAGCAATTTCCGGGTATTCCTTGCCATGACATTCTACTGCATCCCCAAACTTTCAGTCCATGACATCACAGTAAAACTCCAAGAATCACATCCCATCACATTGCACCCACCCCCGAAATATCCACAAACACCCTTCCTTAAACGAGTTGTCATTCCGCTAAACATCACAACATGTCATTCCATGAAATTCCATCGAATCCCATTCTATAAACAAAATGTCCAATTTGATGAAACGCCACGACATGAATTCCAAGAAAATGATGTGAAAATTCTATAGAATCCCATGGACGACACAAAAGGGTTACTTCAAAGATCAGGTGACGCCGGTCAGCGTTACTGTGACGTCTCTTTGATTCTAACGTGTGCTGAAATGCCGTGCTTTGTCAAGATGAGTCAACTTGCCAGAGGACTAAAGACTCTAGCTCGAGCCCACAGCCAAAGGTTAGCTTTGTCAGAAGTGGGATTCGAACCCACGCCTCCAGGGGAGACTGCGACCTGAACGCAGCGCCTTAGACCGCTCGGCCATCCTGACACGAGGGCTGAAGGTGAGCAGTATTTTTGGAGCTCCACCGAGTGGCAGATGATCTGAAAGCTAGTGCTTCACCGCTCAGCCCAGCCGAAGCACATGCCTCGTTGGCGCAGTTAGGCAGCGCGTCAGTCTCATAATCTGAAGGTCGTGAGTTCGATCCTCACACGGGGCAGTGTGGTTCCTTTTGGTGCACGAGAGCGTTTAGGCGAAAGAGCGGTTTCCTTTATTCCCTTTTGTGTGATTGTCCATTTCTCCTGGGGGCCAAAAGGCTCTTCGGCTCCTCTGAATGGGCAGACAGCATGACATCCTGAGAAAATCTGTGTCATTCCAAGTAGTTTCCCTGAATCTCATTAAATGAAACTGCATTCAATTGTATGGCATCCTGTGAAACCCTTGGAAGTGCAATGCAATCAAAATTCCACAAAACTTATTCCATGACATTCCATCTCATAGCCGCCAAGAATCCATGACGTGTCATTCCAAGCAATTTCCGGGTATTCCTTGCCATGACATTCTACTGCATCCCCAAACTTTCAGTCCATGACATCACAGTAAAACTCCAAGAATCACATCCCATCACATTGCACCCACCCCCGAAATATCCACAAACACCCTTCCATAAACGAGTTGTCATTCCGCTAAACATCACAACATGTCATTCCATGAAATTCCATCAAATCCCATTCTATAAACAAAATGTCCAATTTGATGAAACGCCACGACATGAATACCTTTTGGTGCACGAGAGCGTTTAGGCGAAAGAGCGGTTTCCTTTATTCCCTTTTGTGTGATTGTCCATTTCTCCTGGGGGCCAAAAGGTTCTTCGGCTCCTCTAAATGTGCAGACAGCATGACATTCTAGCTTGAGCCCACAGCCAAATGTTAGCTTTGTCAGAAGTGGGATTCGAACCCACGCCTCCAGGGGAGACTGCGACCTGAACGCAGCGCCTTAGACCGCTCGGCCATCCTGACACGAGGGCTGAAGGTGAGCAGTAATTTTGGAGCTCCACCGAATGGCAGATTATCTGGAAGCTAGTGCTTCACCGCTCAGCTCAGCCCAGCCGAAGCACATGCCTCGTTGGCGCAGTTAGGCAGCGCGTCAGTCTCATAATCTGAAGGTCGTGAGTTCGAGCCTCACACGGGGCAGGGTGGTGACTTTTGGTGCACGAGAGCGTTTAGGCGAAAGAGCGTTTCCTTTATTCCCTTTCGTCTGATTGTCCATTTCTCCTGGGTGGCAATAGGCTCTTCGGCTCCTCTGAATGGGCAGACAGCATGACATCCTGAGAAAATCTGTGTCATTCCAAGTAGTTTCCCTGAATCTCATTAAATGAAACTGCATTCAATTGTATGGCGTCCTGTGAAACCCTTGGAAGTGCAATGCAATCAAAATCCAGTGTTTTTGTAGGACTAGTGTTGTATAAATCCAGTCATAGTATTCCTCTCATGTTCGTGTAATGTGTGGCAGTGTTGTTGCAGTGCTTTTGTCAAGCTTTATTATAATCCTTTCATCCTGATGTAATTGCTTGTCAATGGTGACCTAACTTGTTAAATGAAATTCCACGAAACTTATTCCATGACATTCCATCTCATAGCCGCCAAGAATCCATGACGTGTCATTCCAAGCAATTTCCGGGTATTCCTTGCCATGACATTCTACTGCATCCCCAAACTTTCAGTCCATGACATCACAGTAAAACTCCAAGAATCACATCCCATCACATTGCACCCACCCCCGAAATATCCACAAACACCCTTCCTTAAACGAGTTGTCATTCCGCTAAACATCACAACATGTCATTCCATGAAATTCCATCGAATCCCATTCTATAAACAAAATGTCCAATTTGATGAAACGCCACGACATGAATTCCAAGAAAATGATGTGAAAATTCTATAGAATCCCATGGACGACACAAAAGGGTTACTTCAAAGATCAGGTGACGCCGGTCAGCGTTACTGTGACGTCTCTTTGATTCTAACGTGTGCTGAAATGCCGTGCTTTGTCAAGATGAGTCAACTTGCCAGAGGACTAAAGACTCTAGCTCGAGCCCACAGCCAAAGGTTAGCTTTGTCAGAAGTGGGATTCGAACCCACGCCTCCAGGGGAGACTGCGACCTGAACGCAGCGCCTTAGACCGCTCGGCCATTCTGACACGAGGGCTGAAGGTGAGCAGTATTTTTGGAGCTCCACCGAGTGGCAGATGATCTGAAAGCTAGTGCTTCACCGCTCAGCCCAGCCGAAGCACATGCCTCGTTGGCGCAGTTAGGCAGCGCGTCAGTCTCATAATCTGAAGGTCGTGAGTTCGATCCTCACACGGGGCAGTGTGGTTCCTTTTGGTGCACGAGAGCGTTTAGGCGAAAGAGCGGTTTCCTTTATTCCCTTTTGTGTGATTGTCCATTTCTCCTGGGGGCCAAAAGGCTCTTCGGCTCCTCTGAATGGGCAGACAGCATGACATCCTGAGAAAATCTGTGTCATTCCAAGTAGTTTCCCTGAATCTCATTAAATGAAACTGCATTCAATTGTATGGCATCCTGTGAAACCCTTGGAAGTGCAATGCAATCAAAATTCCACAAAACTTATTCCATGACATTCCATCTCATAGCCGCCAAGAATCCATGACGTGTCATTCCAAGCAATTTCCGGGTATTCCTTGCCATGACATTCTACTGCATCCCCAAACTTTCAGTCCATGACATCACAGTAAAACTCCAAGAATCACATCCCATCACATTGCACCCACCCCCGAAATATCCACAAACACCCTTCCATAAACGAGTTGTCATTCCGCTAAACATCACAACATGTCATTCCATGAAATTCCATCAAATCCCATTCTATAAACAAAATGTCCAATTTGATGAAACGCCACGACATGAATACCTTTTGGTGCACGAGAGCGTTTAGGCGAAAGAGCGGTTTCCTTTATTCCCTTTTGTGTGATTGTCCATTTCTCCTGGGGGCCAAAAGGTTCTTCGGCTCCTCTAAATGTGCAGACAGCATGACATTCTAGCTTGAGCCCACAGCCAAATGTTAGCTTTGTCAGAAGTGGGATTCGAACCCACGCCTCCAGGGGAGACTGCGACCTGAACGCAGCGCCTTAGACCGCTCGGCCATCCTGACACGAGGGCTGAAGGTGAGCAGTAATTTTGGAGCTCCACCGAATGGCAGATTATCTGGAAGCTAGTGCTTCACCGCTCAGCTCAGCCCAGCCGAAGCACATGCCTCGTTGGCGCAGTTAGGCAGCGCGTCAGTCTCATAATCTGAAGGTCGTGAGTTCGAGCCTCACACGGGGCAGGGTGGTGACTTTTGGTGCACGAGAGCGTTTAGGCGAAAGAGCGTTTCCTTTATTCCCTTTCGTCTGATTGTCCATTTCTCCTGGGTGGCAATAGGCTCTTCGGCTCCTCTGAATGGGCAGACAGCATGACATCCTGAGAAAATCTGTGTCATTCCAAGTAGTTTCCCTGAATCTCATTAAATGAAACTGCATTCAATTGTATGGCGTCCTGTGAAACCCTTGGAAGTGCAATGCAATCAAAATCCAGTGTTTTTGTAGGACTAGTGTTGTATAAATCCAGTCATAGTATTCCTCTCATGTTCGTGTAATGTGTGGCAGTGTTGTTGCAGTGCTTTTGTCAAGCTTTATTATAATCCTTTCATCCTGATGTAATTGCTTGTCAATGGTGACCTAACTTGTTAAATTAAATTCCACGAAACTTATTCCATGACATTCCATCTCATAGCCGCCAAGAATCCATGACGTGTCATTCCAAGCAATTTCCGGGTATTCCTTGCCATGACATTCTACTGCATCCCCAAACTTTCAGTCCATGACATCACAGTAAAACTCCAAGAATCACATCCCATCACATTGCACCCACCCCCGAAATATCCACAAACACCCTTCCTTAAACGAGTTGTCATTCCGCTAAACATCACAACATGTCATTCCATGAAATTCCATCGAATCCCATTCTATAAACAAAATGTCCAATTTGATGAAACGCCACGACATGAATTCCAAGAAAATGATGTGAAAATTCTATAGAATCCCATGGACGACACAAAAGGGTTACTTCAAAGATCAGGTGACGCCGGTCAGCGTTACTGTGACGTCTCTTTGATTCTAACGTGTGCTGAAATGCCGTGCTTTGTCAAGATGAGTCAACTTGCCAGAGGACTAAAGACTCTAGCTCGAGCCCACAGCCAAAGGTTAGCTTTGTCAGAAGTGGGATTCGAACCCACGCCTCCAGGGGAGACTGCGACCTGAACGCAGCGCCTTAGACCGCTCGGCCATCCTGACACGAGGGCTGAAGGTGAGCAGTATTTTTGGAGCTCCACCGAGTGGCAGATGATCTGAAAGCTAGTGCTTCACCGCTCAGCCCAGCCGAAGCACATGCCTCGTTGGCGCAGTTAGGCAGCGCGTCAGTCTCATAATCTGAAGGTCGTGAGTTCGATCCTCACACGGGGCAGTGTGGTTCCTTTTGGTGCACGAGAGCGTTTAGGCGAAAGAGCGGTTTCCTTTATTCCCTTTTGTGTGATTGTCCATTTCTCCTGGGGGCCAAAAGGCTCTTCGGCTCCTCTGAATGGGCAGACAGCATGACATCCTGAGAAAATCTGTGTCATTCCAAGTAGTTTCCCTGAATCTCATTAAATGAAACTGCATTCAATTGTATGGCATCCTGTGAAACCCTTGGAAGTGCAATGCAATCAAAATTCCACAAAACTTATTCCATGACATTCCATCTCATAGCCGCCAAGAATCCATGACGTGTCATTCCAAGCAATTTCCGGGTATTCCTTGCCATGACATTCTACTGCATCCCCAAACTTTCAGTCCATGACATCACAGTAAAACTCCAAGAATCACATCCCATCACATTGCACCCACCCCCGAAATATCCACAAACACCCTTCCATAAACGAGTTGTCATTCCGCTAAACATCACAACATGTCATTCCATGAAATTCCATCAAATCCCATTCTATAAACAAAATGTCCAATTTGATGAAACGCCACGACATGAATACCTTTTGGTGCACGAGAGCGTTTAGGCGAAAGAGCGGTTTCCTTTATTCCCTTTTGTGTGATTGTCCATTTCTCATGGGGGCCAAAAGGTTCTTCGGCTCCTCTAAATGTGCAGACAGCATGACATTCTAGCTTGAGCCCACAGCCAAATGTTAGCTTTGTCAGAAGTGGGATTCGAACCCACGCCTCCAGGGGAGACTGCGACCTGAACGCAGCGCCTTAGACCGCTCGGCCATCCTGACACGAGGGCTGAAGGTGAGCAGTATTTTTGGAGCTCCACCGAATGGCAGATTATCTGGAAGCTAGTGCTTCACCGCTCAGCTCAGCCCAGCCGAAGCCCATGCCTCGTTGGCGCAGTTAGGCAGCGCGTCAGTCTCATAATCTGAAGGTCGTGAGTTCGAGCCTCACACGGGGCAGGGTGGTGACTTTTGGTGCACGAGAGCGTTTAGGCGAAAGAGTGTTTCCTTTATTCCCTTTCGTCTGATTGTCCATTTCTCCTGGGTGGTAATAGGCTCTTCGGCTCCTCTGAATGGGCAGACAGCATGACATCCTGAGAAAATCTGTGTCATTCCAAGTAGTTTCCCTGAATCTCATTAAATGAAACTGCATTCAATTGTATGGCGTCCTGTGAAACCCTTGGAAGTGCAATGCAATCAAAATCCAGTGTTTTTGTAGGGCTAGTGTTGTATAAATCCAGTCATAGTATTCCTCTCATGTTCGTGTAATGTGTGGCAGTGTTGTTGCAGTGCTTTTGTCAAGCTTTATTATAATCCTTTCATCCTGATGTAATTGCTTGTCAATGGTGACCTAACTTGTTAAATGAAATTCCACGAAACTTATTCCATGACATTCCATCTCATAGCCGCCAAGAATCCATGACGTGTCATTCCAAGCAATTTCCGGGTATTCCTTGCCATGACATTCTACTGCATCCCCAAACTTTCAGTCCATGACATCACAGTAAAACTCCAAGAATCACATCCCATCACATTGCACCCACCCCCGAAATATCCACAAACACCCTTCCATAAACGAGTTGTCATTCCGCTAAACATCACAACATGTCATTCCATGAAATTCCATCGAATCCCATTCTATAAACAAAATGTCCAATTTGATGAAACGCCACGACATGAATTCCAAGAAAATGATGTGAAAATTCTATAGAATCCCATGGACGACACAAAAGGGTTACTTCAAAGATCAGGTGACGCCGGTCAGCGTTACTGTGACGTCTCTTTGATTCTAACGTGTGCTGAAATGCCGTGCTTTGTCAAGATGAGTCAACTTGCCAGAGGACTAAAGACTCTAGCTCGAGCCCACAGCCAAAGGTTAGCTTTGTCAGAAGTGGGATTCGAACCCACGCCTCCAGGGGAGACTGCGACCTGAACGCAGCGCCTTAGACCGCTCAGCCATCCTGACACGAGGGCTGAAGGTGAGCAGTATTTTTGGAGCTCCACCGAATGGCAGATTATCTGGAAGCTAGTGCTTCACCGCTCAGCTCAGCCCAGCCGAAGCCCATGCCTCGTTGGCGCAGTTAGGCAGCGCGTCAGTCTCATAATCTGAAGGTCGTGAGTTCGAGCCTCACACGGGGCAGGGTGGTGACTTTTGGTGCACGAGAGCGTTTAGGCGAAAGAGCGTTTCCTTTATTCCCTTTCGTCTGATTGTCCATTTCTCCTGGGTGGCAATAGGCTCTTCGGCTCCTCTGAATGGGCAGACAGCATGACATCCTGAGAAAATCTGTGTCATTCCAAGTAGTTTCCCTGAATCTCATTAAATGAAACTGCATTCAATTGTATGGCGTCCTGTGAAACCCTTGGAAGTGCAATGCAATCAAAATCCAGTGTTTTTGTAGGACTAGTGTTGTATAAATCCAGTCATAGTATTCCTCTCATGTTCGTGTAATGCGTGGCAGTGTTGTTGCAGTGCTTTTGTCAAGCTTTATTATAATCCTTTCATCCTGATGTAATTGCTTGTCAATGGTGACCTAACTTGTTAAATGAAATTCCACGAAACTTATTCCATGACATTCCATCTCATAGCCGCCAAGAATCCATGACGTGTCATTCCAAGCAATTTCCGGGTATTCCTTGCCATGACATTCTACTGCATCCCCAAACTTTCAGTCCATGACATCACAGTAAAACTCCAAGAATCACATCCCATCACATTGCACCCACCCCCGAAATATCCACAAACACCCTTCCATAAACGAGTTGTCATTCCGCTAAACATCACAACATGTCATTCCATGAAATTCCATCGAATTCCATTCTATAAACAAAATGTCCAATTTGATGAAACGCCACGACATGAATTCCAAGAAAATGATGTGAAAATTCTATAGAATCCCATGGACGACACAAAAGGGTTACTTCAAAGATCAGGTGACGCCGGTCAGCGTTACTGTGACGTCTCTTTGATTCTAACGTGTGCTGAAATGCCGTGCTTTGTCAAGATGAGTCATCTTGCCAGAGGACTAAAGACTCTAGCTCTAGCCCACAGCCAAAGGTTAGCTTTGTCAGAAGTGGGATTCGAACCCACGCCTCCAGGGGAGACTGCGACCTGAACGCAGCGCCTTAGACCGCTCGGCCATCCTGACACGAGGGCTAAAGGTGAGCAGTATTTTTGGAGCTCCACCGAGTGGCAGATGATCTGAAAGCTAGTGCTTCACCGCTCAGCCCAGCCGAAGCACATGCCTCGTTGGCGCAGTTAGGCAGCTTGAGCCCACAGCCAAAAGTTAGCTTTGTCAGAAGTGGGATTCAAACCCACGCCTCTAGGGGAGACTGCGACCTGAACGCAGCGCCTTAGACCGCTCGGCCATCCTGACACGAGGGCTGAGGGTGAGCAGTATTTTTGGAACTCCACCGAATGGCGGATTATCTGGAAGCTAGTGCTTCACCGCTCAGCCCAGCCGAAGCACATGCCTCGTTGGCGCAGTTAGGCAGCGCGTCAGTCTCATAATCTGAAGGTCGTGAGTTCGAGCCTCACACGGGGCAGTGTGGTTCCTTTTGGTGCATGAGAGCGTTTAGGCGAAAGAGCGTTTCCTTTATTCCCTTTCGTCTGATTGTCCATTTCTCCTGGGTGGCAATAGGCTCTTCGGCTCCTCTGAATGGGCAGACAGCATGACATCCTAAGAAAATCTGTGTCATTCCAAGCAGTTTCCCTGAATCTCATTAAATGAAACTGCATTCAATTGTATGGCGTCCTGTGAAACCCTTGGAAGTGCAATGCAATCAAAATTCCACGAAACTTATTCCATGAATAAGTACTTATTCCAAGTATTTTTGCTTGTCGATGGTGACCTAACTTGTTAAATGAAATTCCACGAAACTTATTCCATGACATTCCATCTCATAGCCGCCAAGAATCCATGACGTGTCATTCCAAGCAATTTCCGGGTATTCCTTGCCATGACATTCTACTGCATCCCCAAACTTTCAGTCCATGACATCACAGTAAAACTCCAAGAATCACATCCCATCACATTGCACCCACCCCCGAAATATCCACAAACACCCTTCCTTAAACGAGTTGTCATTCCGCTAAACATCACAACATGTCATTCCATGAAATTCCATCGAATCCCATTCTATAAACAAAATGTCCAATTTGATGAAACGCCACGACATGAATTCCAAGAAAATGATGTGAAAATTCTATAGAATCCCATGGACGACACAAAAGGGTTACTTCAAAGATCAGGTGACGCCGGTCAGCGTTACTGTGACGTCTCTTTGATTCTAACGTGTGCTGAAATGCCGTGCTTTGTCAAGATGAGTCAACTTGCCAGAGGACTAAAGACTCTAGCTCGAGCCCACAGCCAAAGGTTAGCTTTGTCAGAAGTGGGATTCGAACCCACGCCTCCAGGGGAGACTGCGACCTGAACGCAGCGCCTTAGACCGCTCGGCCATCCTGACACGAGGGCTGAAGGTGAGCAGTATTTTTGGAGCTCCACCGAGTGGCAGATGATCTGAAAGCTAGTGCTTCACCGCTCAGCCCAGCCGAAGCACATGCCTCGTTGGCGCAGTTAGGCAGCGCGTCAGTCTCATAATCTGAAGGTCGTGAGTTCGATCCTCACACGGGGCAGTGTGGTTCCTTTTGGTGCACGAGAGCGTTTAGGCGAAAGAGCGGTTTCCTTTATTCCCTTTTGTGTGATTGTCCATTTCTCCTGGGGGCCAAAAGGCTCTTCGGCTCCACTAATTGTGCAGACAGCATGACATTCTAGCTTGAGCCCACAGCCAAAGGTTAGCTTTGTCAGAAGTGGGATTCGAACCCACGCCTCCAGGGGAGACTGCGACCTGAACGCAGCGCCTTAGACCGCTCGGCCATCCTGACACGAGGGCTGAAGGTGAGCAGTATTTTTGGAGCTCCACCGAATGGCAGATTATCTGGAAGCTAGTGCTTCACCGCTCAGCTCAGCCCAGACGAAGCACATGCCTCGTTGGCGCAGTTAGGCAGCGCGTCAGTCTCATAATCTGAAGGTCGTGAGTTCGAGCCTCACACGGGGCAGGGTGGTGACTTTTGGTGCACGAGAGCGTTTAGGCGAAAGAGCGTTTCCTTTATTCCCTTTCGTCTGATTGTCCATTTCTCCTGGGTGGCAATAGGCTCTTCGGCTCCTCTGAATGGGCAGACAGCATGACATCCTGAGAAAATCTGTGTCATTCCAAGTAGTTTCCCTGAATCTCATTAAATGAAACTGCATTCAATTGTATGGCGTCCTGTGAAACCCTTGGAAGTGCAATGCAATCAAAATCCAGTGTTTTTGTAGGACTAGTGTTGTATAAATCCAGTCATAGTATTCCTCTCATGTTCGTGTAATGCGTGGCAGTGTTGTTGCAGTGCTTTTGTCAAGCTTTATTATAATCCTTTCATCCTGATGTAATTGCTTGTCAATGGTGACCTAACTTGTTAAATGAAATTCCACGAAACTTATTCCATGACATTCCATCTCATAGCCGCCAAGAATCCATGACGTGTCATTCCAAGCAATTTCCGGGTATTCCTTGCCATGACATTCTACTGCATCCCCAAACTTTCAGTCCATGACATCACAGTAAAACTCCAAGAATCACATCCCATCACATTGCACCCACCCCCGAAATATCCACAAACACCCTTCCTTAAACGAGTTGTCATTCCGCTAAACATCACAACATGTCATTCCATGAAATTCCATCGAATCCCATTCTATAAACAAAATGTCCAATTTGATGAAACGCCACGACATGAATTCCAAGAAAATGATGTGAAAATTCTATAGAATCCCATGGACGACACAAAAGGGTTACTTCAAAGATCAGGTGACGCCGGTCAGCGTTACTGTGACGTCTCTTTGATTCTAACGTGTGCTGAAATGCCGTGCTTTGTCAAGATGAGTCAACTTGCCAGAGGACTAAAGACTCTAGCTCGAGCCCACAGCCAAAGGTTAGCTTTGTCAGAAGTGGGATTCGAACCCACGCCTCCAGGGGAGACTGCGACCTGAACGCAGCGCCTTAGACCGCTCGGCCATCCTGACACGAGGGCTGAAGGTGAGCAGTATTTTTGGAGCTCCACCGAGTGGCAGATGATCTGAAAGCTAGTGCTTCACCGCTCAGCCCAGCCGAAGCACATGCCTCGTTGGCGCAGTTAGGCAGCGCGTCAGTCTCATAATCTGAAGGTCGTGAGTTCGATCCTCACACGGGGCAGTGTGGTTCCTTTTGGTGCACGAGAGCGTTTAGGCGAAAGAGCGGTTTCCTTTATTCCCTTTTGTGTGATTGTCCATTTCTCCTGGGGGCCAAAAGGCTCTTCGGCTCCTCTGAATGGGCAGACAGCATGACATCCTGAGAAAATCTGTGTCATTCCAAGTAGTTTCCCTGAATCTCATTAAATGAAACTGCATTCAATTGTATGGCATCCTGTGAAACCCTTGGAAGTGCAATGCAATCAAAATTCCACAAAACTTATTCCATGACATTCCATCTCATAGCCGCCAAGAATCCATGACGTGTCATTCCAAGCAATTTCCGGGTATTCCTTGCCATGACATTCTACTGCATCCCCAAACTTTCAGTCCATGACATCACAGTAAAACTCCAAGAATCACATCCCATCACATTGCACCCACCCCCGAAATATCCACAAACACCCTTCCATAAACGAGTTGTCATTCCGCTAAACATCACAACATGTCATTCCATGAAATTCCATCAAATCCCATTCTATAAACAAAATGTCCAATTTGATGAAACGCCACGACATGAATACCTTTTGGTGCACGAGAGCGTTTAGGCGAAAGAGCGGTTTCCTTTATTCCCTTTTGTGTGATTGTCCATTTCTCCTGGGGGCCAAAAGGTTCTTCGGCTCCTCTAAATGTGCAGACAGCATGACATTCTAGCTTGAGCCCACAGCCAAATGTTAGCTTTGTCAGAAGTGGGATTCGAACCCACGCCTCCAGGGGAGACTGCGACCTGAACGCAGCGCCTTAGACCGCTCGGCCATCCTGACACGAGGGCTGAAGGTGAGCAGTAATTTTGGAGCTCCACCGAATGGCAGATTATCTGGAAGCTAGTGCTTCACCGCTCAGCTCAGCCCAGCCGAAGCACATGCCTCGTTGGCGCAGTTAGGCAGCGCGTCAGTCTCATAATCTGAAGGTCGTGAGTTCGAGCCTCACACGGGGCAGGGTGGTGACTTTTGGTGCACGAGAGCGTTTAGGCGAAAGAGCGTTTCCTTTATTCCCTTTCGTCTGATTGTCCATTTCTCCTGGGTGGCAATAGGCTCTTCGGCTCCTCTGAATGGGCAGACAGCATGACATCCTGAGAAAATCTGTGTCATTCCAAGTAGTTTCCCTGAATCTCATTAAATGAAACTGCATTCAATTGTATGGCGTCCTGTGAAACCCTTGGAAGTGCAATGCAATCAAAATCCAGTGTTTTTGTAGGACTAGTGTTGTATAAATCCAGTCATAGTATTCCTCTCATGTTCGTGTAATGTGTGGCAGTGTTGTTGCAGTGCTTTTGTCAAGCTTTATTATAATCCTTTCATCCTGATGTAATTGCTTGTCAATGGTGACCTAACTTGTTAAATGAAATTCCACGAAACTTATTCCATGACATTCCATCTCATAGCCGCCAAGAATCCATGACGTGTCATTCCAAGCAATTTCCGGGTATTCCTTGCCATGACATTCTACTGCATCCCCAAACTTTCAGTCCATGACATCACAGTAAAACTCCAAGAATCACATCCCATCACATTGCACCCACCCCCGAAATATCCACAAACACCCTTCCTTAAACGAGTTGTCATTCCGCTAAACATCACAACATGTCATTCCATGAAATTCCATCGAATCCCATTCTATAAACAAAATGTCCAATTTGATGAAACGCCACGACATGAATTCCAAGAAAATGATGTGAAAATTCTATAGAATCCCATGGACGACACAAAAGGGTTACTTCAAAGATCAGGTGACGCCGGTCAGCGTTACTGTGACGTCTCTTTGATTCTAACGTGTGCTGAAATGCCGTGCTTTGTCAAGATGAGTCAACTTGCCAGAGGACTAAAGACTCTAGCTCGAGCCCACAGCCAAAGGTTAGCTTTGTCAGAAGTGGGATTCGAACCCACGCCTCCAGGGGAGACTGCGACCTGAACGCAGCGCCTTAGACCGCTCGGCCATCCTGACACGAGGGCTGAAGGTGAGCAGTATTTTTGGAGCTCCACCGAGTGGCAGATGATCTGAAAGCTAGTGCTTCACCGCTCAGCCCAGCCGAAGCACATGCCTCGTTGGCGCAGTTAGGCAGCGCGTCAGTCTCATAATCTGAAGGTCGTGAGTTCGATCCTCACACGGGGCAGTGTGGTTCCTTTTGGTGCACGAGAGCGTTTAGGCGAAAGAGCGGTTTCCTTTATTCCCTTTTGTGTGATTGTCCATTTCTCCTGGGGGCCAAAAGGCTCTTCGGCTCCTCTGAATGGGCAGACAGCATGACATCCTGAGAAAATCTGTGTCATTCCAAGTAGTTTCCCTGAATCTCATTAAATGAAACTGCATTCAATTGTATGGCATCCTGTGAAACCCTTGGAAGTGCAATGCAATCAAAATTCCACAAAACTTATTCCATGACATTCCATCTCATAGCCGCCAAGAATCCATGACGTGTCATTCCAAGCAATTTCCGGGTATTCCTTGCCATGACATTCTACTGCATCCCCAAACTTTCAGTCCATGACATCACAGTAAAACTCCAAGAATCACATCCCATCACATTGCACCCACCCCCGAAATATCCACAAACACCCTTCCATAAACGAGTTGTCATTCCGCTAAACATCACAACATGTCATTCCATGAAATTCCATCAAATCCCATTCTATAAACAAAATGTCCAATTTGATGAAACGCCACGACATGAATACCTTTTGGTGCACGAGAGCGTTTAGGCGAAAGAGCGGTTTCCTTTATTCCCTTTTGTGTGATTGTCCATTTCTCCTGGGGGCCAAAAGGTTCTTCGGCTCCTCTAAATGTGCAGACAGCATGACATTCTAGCTTGAGCCCACAGCCAAATGTTAGCTTTGTCAGAAGTGGGATTCGAACCCACGCCTCCAGGGGAGACTGCGACCTGAACGCAGCGCCTTAGACCGCTCGGCCATCCTGACACGAGGGCTGAAGGTGAGCAGTATTTTTGGAGCTCCACCGAATGGCAGATTATCTGGAAGCTAGTGCTTCACCGCTCAGCTCAGCCCAGCCGAAGCCCATGCCTCGTTGGCGCAGTTAGGCAGCGCGTCAGTCTCATAATCTGAAGGTCGTGAGTTCGAGCCTCACACGGGGCAGGGTGGTGACTTTTGGTGCACGAGAGCGTTTAGGCGAAAGAGTGTTTCCTTTATTCCCTTTCGTCTGATTGTCCATTTCTCCTGGGTGGTAATAGGCTCTTCGGCTCCTCTGAATGGGCAGACAGCATGACATCCTGAGAAAATCTGTGTCATTCCAAGTAGTTTCCCTGAATCTCATTAAATGAAACTGCATTCAATTGTATGGCGTCCTGTGAAACCCTTGGAAGTGCAATGCAATCAAAATCCAGTGTTTTTGTAGGGCTAGTGTTGTATAAATCCAGTCATAGTATTCCTCTCATGTTCGTGTAATGTGTGGCAGTGTTGTTGCAGTGCTTTTGTCAAGCTTTATTATAATCCTTTCATCCTGATGTAATTGCTTGTCAATGGTGACCTAACTTGTTAAATGAAATTCCACGAAACTTATTCCATGACATTCCATCTCATAGCCGCCAAGAATCCATGACGTGTCATTCCAAGCAATTTCCGGGTATTCCTTGCCATGACATTCTACTGCATCCCCAAACTTTCAGTCCATGACATCACAGTAAAACTCCAAGAATCACATCCCATCACATTGCACCCACCCCCGAAATATCCACAAACACCCTTCCATAAACGAGTTGTCATTCCGCTAAACATCACAACATGTCATTCCATGAAATTCCATCGAATCCCATTCTATAAACAAAATGTCCAATTTGATGAAACGCCACGACATGAATTCCAAGAAAATGATGTGAAAATTCTATAGAATCCCATGGACGACACAAAAGGGTTACTTCAAAGATCAGGTGACGCCGGTCAGCGTTACTGTGACGTCTCTTTGATTCTAACGTGTGCTGAAATGCCGTGCTTTGTCAAGATGAGTCAACTTGCCAGAGGACTAAAGACTCTAGCTCGAGCCCACAGCCAAAGGTTAGCTTTGTCAGAAGTGGGATTCGAACCCACGCCTCCAGGGGAGACTGCGACCTGAACGCAGCGCCTTAGACCGCTCAGCCATCCTGACACGAGGGCTGAAGGTGAGCAGTATTTTTGGAGCTCCACCGAATGGCAGATTATCTGGAAGCTAGTGCTTCACCGCTCAGCTCAGCCCAGCCGAAGCCCATGCCTCGTTGGCGCAGTTAGGCAGCGCGTCAGTCTCATAATCTGAAGGTCGTGAGTTCGAGCCTCACACGGGGCAGGGTGGTGACTTTTGGTGCACGAGAGCGTTTAGGCGAAAGAGCGTTTCCTTTATTCCCTTTCGTCTGATTGTCCATTTCTCCTGGGTGGCAATAGGCTCTTCGGCTCCTCTGAATGGGCAGACAGCATGACATCCTGAGAAAATCTGTGTCATTCCAAGTAGTTTCCCTGAATCTCATTAAATGAAACTGCATTCAATTGTATGGCGTCCTGTGAAACCCTTGGAAGTGCAATGCAATCAAAATCCAGTGTTTTTGTAGGACTAGTGTTGTATAAATCCAGTCATAGTATTCCTCTCATGTTCGTGTAATGCGTGGCAGTGTTGTTGCAGTGCTTTTGTCAAGCTTTATTATAATCCTTTCATCCTGATGTAATTGCTTGTCAATGGTGACCTAACTTGTTAAATGAAATTCCACGAAACTTATTCCATGACATTCCATCTCATAGCCGCCAAGAATCCATGACGTGTCATTCCAAGCAATTTCCGGGTATTCCTTGCCATGACATTCTACTGCATCCCCAAACTTTCAGTCCATGACATCACAGTAAAACTCCAAGAATCACATCCCATCACATTGCACCCACCCCCGAAATATCCACAAACACCCTTCCATAAACGAGTTGTCATTCCGCTAAACATCACAACATGTCATTCCATGAAATTCCATCGAATTCCATTCTATAAACAAAATGTCCAATTTGATGAAACGCCACGACATGAATTCCAAGAAAATGATGTGAAAATTCTATAGAATCCCATGGACGACACAAAAGGGTTACTTCAAAGATCAGGTGACGCCGGTCAGCGTTACTGTGACGTCTCTTTGATTCTAACGTGTGCTGAAATGCCGTGCTTTGTCAAGATGAGTCATCTTGCCAGAGGACTAAAGACTCTAGCTCTAGCCCACAGCCAAAGGTTAGCTTTGTCAGAAGTGGGATTCGAACCCACGCCTCCAGGGGAGACTGCGACCTGAACGCAGCGCCTTAGACCGCTCGGCCATCCTGACACGAGGGCTAAAGGTGAGCAGTATTTTTGGAGCTCCACCGAGTGGCAGATGATCTGAAAGCTAGTGCTTCACCGCTCAGCCCAGCCGAAGCACATGCCTCGTTGGCGCAGTTAGGCAGCTTGAGCCCACAGCCAAAAGTTAGCTTTGTCAGAAGTGGGATTCAAACCCACGCCTCTAGGGGAGACTGCGACCTGAACGCAGCGCCTTAGACCGCTCGGCCATCCTGACACGAGGGCTGAGGGTGAGCAGTATTTTTGGAACTCCACCGAATGGCGGATTATCTGGAAGCTAGTGCTTCACCGCTCAGCCCAGCCGAAGCACATGCCTCGTTGGCGCAGTTAGGCAGCGCGTCAGTCTCATAATCTGAAGGTCGTGAGTTCGAGCCTCACACGGGGCAGTGTGGTTCCTTTTGGTGCATGAGAGCGTTTAGGCGAAAGAGCGTTTCCTTTATTCCCTTTCGTCTGATTGTCCATTTCTCCTGGGTGGCAATAGGCTCTTCGGCTCCTCTGAATGGGCAGACAGCATGACATCCTAAGAAAATCTGTGTCATTCCAAGCAGTTTCCCTGAATCTCATTAAATGAAACTGCATTCAATTGTATGGCGTCCTGTGAAACCCTTGGAAGTGCAATGCAATCAAAATTCCACGAAACTTATTCCATGAATAAGTACTTATTCCAAGTATTTTTGCTTGTCGATGGTGACCTAACTTGTTAAATGAAATTCCACGAAACTTATTCCATGACATTCCATCTCATAGCCGCCAAGAATCCATGACGTGTCATTCCAAGCAATTTCCGGGTATTCCTTGCCATGACATTCTACTGCATCCCCAAACTTTCAGTCCATGACATCACAGTAAAACTCCAAGAATCACATCCCATCACATTGCACCCACCCCCGAAATATCCACAAACACCCTTCCTTAAACGAGTTGTCATTCCGCTAAACATCACAACATGTCATTCCATGAAATTCCATCGAATCCCATTCTATAAACAAAATGTCCAATTTGATGAAACGCCACGACATGAATTCCAAGAAAATGATGTGAAAATTCTATAGAATCCCATGGACGACACAAAAGGGTTACTTCAAAGATCAGGTGACGCCGGTCAGCGTTACTGTGACGTCTCTTTGATTCTAACGTGTGCTGAAATGCCGTGCTTTGTCAAGATGAGTCAACTTGCCAGAGGACTAAAGACTCTAGCTCGAGCCCACAGCCAAAGGTTAGCTTTGTCAGAAGTGGGATTCGAACCCACGCCTCCAGGGGAGACTGCGACCTGAACGCAGCGCCTTAGACCGCTCGGCCATCCTGACACGAGGGCTGAAGGTGAGCAGTATTTTTGGAGCTCCACCGAGTGGCAGATGATCTGAAAGCTAGTGCTTCACCGCTCAGCCCAGCCGAAGCACATGCCTCGTTGGCGCAGTTAGGCAGCGCGTCAGTCTCATAATCTGAAGGTCGTGAGTTCGATCCTCACACGGGGCAGTGTGGTTCCTTTTGGTGCACGAGAGCGTTTAGGCGAAAGAGCGGTTTCCTTTATTCCCTTTTGTGTGATTGTCCATTTCTCCTGGGGGCCAAAAGGCTCTTCGGCTCCACTAATTGTGCAGACAGCATGACATTCTAGCTTGAGCCCACAGCCAAAGGTTAGCTTTGTCAGAAGTGGGATTCGAACCCACGCCTCCAGGGGAGACTGCGACCTGAACGCAGCGCCTTAGACCGCTCGGCCATCCTGACACGAGGGCTGAAGGTGAGCAGTATTTTTGGAGCTCCACCGAATGGCAGATTATCTGGAAGCTAGTGCTTCACCGCTCAGCTCAGCCCAGACGAAGCACATGCCTCGTTGGCGCAGTTAGGCAGCGCGTCAGTCTCATAATCTGAAGGTCGTGAGTTCGAGCCTCACACGGGGCAGGGTGGTGACTTTTGGTGCACGAGAGCGTTTAGGCGAAAGAGCGTTTCCTTTATTCCCTTTCGTCTGATTGTCCATTTCTCCTGGGTGGCAATAGGCTCTTCGGCTCCTCTGAATGGGCAGACAGCATGACATCCTGAGAAAATCTGTGTCATTCCAAGTAGTTTCCCTGAATCTCATTAAATGAAACTGCATTCAATTGTATGGCGTCCTGTGAAACCCTTGGAAGTGCAATGCAATCAAAATCCAGTGTTTTTGTAGGACTAGTGTTGTATAAATCCAGTCATAGTATTCCTCTCATGTTCGTGTAATGCGTGGCAGTGTTGTTGCAGTGCTTTTGTCAAGCTTTATTATAATCCTTTCATCCTGATGTAATTGCTTGTCAATGGTGACCTAACTTGTTAAATGAAATTCCACGAAACTTATTCCATGACATTCCATCTCATAGCCGCCAAGAATCCATGACGTGTCATTCCAAGCAATTTCCGGGTATTCCTTGCCATGACATTCTACTGCATCCCCAAACTTTCAGTCCATGACATCACAGTAAAACTCCAAGAATCACATCCCATCACATTGCACCCACCCCCGAAATATCCACAAACACCCTTCCTTAAACGAGTTGTCATTCCGCTAAACATCACAACATGTCATTCCATGAAATTCCATCGAATCCCATTCTATAAACAAAATGTCCAATTTGATGAAACGCCACGACATGAATTCCAAGAAAATGATGTGAAAATTCTATAGAATCCCATGGACGACACAAAAGGGTTACTTCAAAGATCAGGTGACGCCGGTCAGCGTTACTGTGACGTCTCTTTGATTCTAACGTGTGCTGAAATGCCGTGCTTTGTCAAGATGAGTCAACTTGCCAGAGGACTAAAGACTCTAGCTCGAGCCCACAGCCAAAGGTTAGCTTTGTCAGAAGTGGGATTCGAACCCACGCCTCCAGGGGAGACTGCGACCTGAACGCAGCGCCTTAGACCGCTCGGCCATCCTGACACGAGGGCTGAAGGTGAGCAGTATTTTTGGAGCTCCACCGAGTGGCAGATGATCTGAAAGCTAGTGCTTCACCGCTCAGCCCAGCCGAAGCACATGCCTCGTTGGCGCAGTTAGGCAGCGCGTCAGTCTCATAATCTGAAGGTCGTGAGTTCGATCCTCACACGGGGCAGTGTGGTTCCTTTTGGTGCACGAGAGCGTTTAGGCGAAAGAGCGGTTTCCTTTATTCCCTTTTGTGTGATTGTCCATTTCTCCTGGGGGCCAAAAGGCTCTTCGGCTCCTCTGAATGGGCAGACAGCATGACATCCTGAGAAAATCTGTGTCATTCCAAGTAGTTTCCCTGAATCTCATTAAATGAAACTGCATTCAATTGTATGGCATCCTGTGAAACCCTTGGAAGTGCAATGCAATCAAAATTCCACAAAACTTATTCCATGACATTCCATCTCATAGCCGCCAAGAATCCATGACGTGTCATTCCAAGCAATTTCCGGGTATTCCTTGCCATGACATTCTACTGCATCCCCAAACTTTCAGTCCATGACATCACAGTAAAACTCCAAGAATCACATCCCATCACATTGCACCCACCCCCGAAATATCCACAAACACCCTTCCATAAACGAGTTGTCATTCCGCTAAACATCACAACATGTCATTCCATGAAATTCCATCAAATCCCATTCTATAAACAAAATGTCCAATTTGATGAAACGCCACGACATGAATACCTTTTGGTGCACGAGAGCGTTTAGGCGAAAGAGCGGTTTCCTTTATTCCCTTTTGTGTGATTGTCCATTTCTCCTGGGGGCCAAAAGGTTCTTCGGCTCCTCTAAATGTGCAGACAGCATGACATTCTAGCTTGAGCCCACAGCCAAATGTTAGCTTTGTCAGAAGTGGGATTCGAACCCACGCCTCCAGGGGAGACTGCGACCTGAACGCAGCGCCTTAGACCGCTCGGCCATCCTGACACGAGGGCTGAAGGTGAGCAGTAATTTTGGAGCTCCACCGAATGGCAGATTATCTGGAAGCTAGTGCTTCACCGCTCAGCTCAGCCCAGCCGAAGCACATGCCTCGTTGGCGCAGTTAGGCAGCGCGTCAGTCTCATAATCTGAAGGTCGTGAGTTCGAGCCTCACACGGGGCAGGGTGGTGACTTTTGGTGCACGAGAGCGTTTAGGCGAAAGAGCGTTTCCTTTATTCCCTTTCGTCTGATTGTCCATTTCTCCTGGGTGGCAATAGGCTCTTCGGCTCCTCTGAATGGGCAGACAGCATGACATCCTGAGAAAATCTGTGTCATTCCAAGTAGTTTCCCTGAATCTCATTAAATGAAACTGCATTCAATTGTATGGCGTCCTGTGAAACCCTTGGAAGTGCAATGCAATCAAAATCCAGTGTTTTTGTAGGACTAGTGTTGTATAAATCCAGTCATAGTATTCCTCTCATGTTCGTGTAATGTGTGGCAGTGTTGTTGCAGTGCTTTTGTCAAGCTTTATTATAATCCTTTCATCCTGATGTAATTGCTTGTCAATGGTGACCTAACTTGTTAAATGAAATTCCACGAAACTTATTCCATGACATTCCATCTCATAGCCGCCAAGAATCCATGACGTGTCATTCCAAGCAATTTCCGGGTATTCCTTGCCATGACATTCTACTGCATCCCCAAACTTTCAGTCCATGACATCACAGTAAAACTCCAAGAATCACATCCCATCACATTGCACCCACCCCCGAAATATCCACAAACACCCTTCCTTAAACGAGTTGTCATTCCGCTAAACATCACAACATGTCATTCCATGAAATTCCATCGAATCCCATTCTATAAACAAAATGTCCAATTTGATGAAACGCCACGACATGAATTCCAAGAAAATGATGTGAAAATTCTATAGAATCCCATGGACGACACAAAAGGGTTACTTCAAAGATCAGGTGACGCCGGTCAGCGTTACTGTGACGTCTCTTTGATTCTAACGTGTGCTGAAATGCCGTGCTTTGTCAAGATGAGTCAACTTGCCAGAGGACTAAAGACTCTAGCTCGAGCCCACAGCCAAAGGTTAGCTTTGTCAGAAGTGGGATTCGAACCCACGCCTCCAGGGGAGACTGCGACCTGAACGCAGCGCCTTAGACCGCTCGGCCATTCTGACACGAGGGCTGAAGGTGAGCAGTATTTTTGGAGCTCCACCGAGTGGCAGATGATCTGAAAGCTAGTGCTTCACCGCTCAGCCCAGCCGAAGCACATGCCTCGTTGGCGCAGTTAGGCAGCGCGTCAGTCTCATAATCTGAAGGTCGTGAGTTCGATCCTCACACGGGGCAGTGTGGTTCCTTTTGGTGCACGAGAGCGTTTAGGCGAAAGAGCGGTTTCCTTTATTCCCTTTTGTGTGATTGTCCATTTCTCCTGGGGGCCAAAAGGCTCTTCGGCTCCTCTGAATGGGCAGACAGCATGACATCCTGAGAAAATCTGTGTCATTCCAAGTAGTTTCCCTGAATCTCATTAAATGAAACTGCATTCAATTGTATGGCATCCTGTGAAACCCTTGGAAGTGCAATGCAATCAAAATTCCACAAAACTTATTCCATGACATTCCATCTCATAGCCGCCAAGAATCCATGACGTGTCATTCCAAGCAATTTCCGGGTATTCCTTGCCATGACATTCTACTGCATCCCCAAACTTTCAGTCCATGACATCACAGTAAAACTCCAAGAATCACATCCCATCACATTGCACCCACCCCCGAAATATCCACAAACACCCTTCCATAAACGAGTTGTCATTCCGCTAAACATCACAACATGTCATTCCATGAAATTCCATCAAATCCCATTCTATAAACAAAATGTCCAATTTGATGAAACGCCACGACATGAATACCTTTTGGTGCACGAGAGCGTTTAGGCGAAAGAGCGGTTTCCTTTATTCCCTTTTGTGTGATTGTCCATTTCTCCTGGGGGCCAAAAGGTTCTTCGGCTCCTCTAAATGTGCAGACAGCATGACATTCTAGCTTGAGCCCACAGCCAAATGTTAGCTTTGTCAGAAGTGGGATTCGAACCCACGCCTCCAGGGGAGACTGCGACCTGAACGCAGCGCCTTAGACCGCTCGGCCATCCTGACACGAGGGCTGAAGGTGAGCAGTATTTTTGGAGCTCCACCGAATGGCAGATTATCTGGAAGCTAGTGCTTCACCGCTCAGCTCAGCCCAGCCGAAGCACATGCCTCGTTGGCGCAGTTAGGCAGCGCGTCAGTCTCATAATCTGAAGGTCGTGAGTTCGAGCCTCACACGGGGCAGGGTGGTGACTTTTGGTGCACAAGAGCGTTTAGGCGAAAGAGCGTTTCCTTTATTCCCTTTCGTCTGATTGTCCATTTCTCCTGGGTGGCAATAGGCTCTTCGGCTCCTCTGAATGGGCAGACAGCATGACATCCTGAGAAAATCTGTGTCATTCCAAGTAGTTTCCCTGAATCTCATTAAATGAAACTTTATTCAATTGTATGGCGTCCTGTGAAACCCTTGGAAGTGCAATGCAATCAAAATCCAGTGTTTTTGTAGGACTAGTGTTGTATAAATCCAGTCATAGTATTCCTCTCATGTTCGTGTAATGTGTGGCAGTGTTGTTGCAGTGCTTTTGTCAAGCTTTATTATAATCCTTTCATCCTGATGTAATTGCTTGTCAATGGTGACCTAACTTGTTAAATGAAATTCCACGAAACTTATTCCATGACATTCCATCTCATAGCCGCCAAGAATCCATGACGTGTCATTCCAAGCAATTTCCGGGTATTCCTTGCCATGACATTCTACTGCATCCCCAAACTTTCAGTCCATGACATCACAGTAAAACTCCAAGAATCACATCCCATCACATTGCACCCACCCCCGAAATATCCACAAACACCCTTCCTTAAACGAGTTGTCATTCCGCTAAACATCACAACATGTCATTCCATGAAATTCCATCGAATCCCATTCTATAAACAAAATGTCCAATTTGATGAAACGCCACGACATGAATTCCAAGAAAATGATGTGAAAATTCTATAGAATCCCATGGACGACACAAAAGGGTTACTTCAAAGATCAGGTGACGCCGGTCAGCGTTACTGTGACGTCTCTTTGATTCTAACGTGTGCTGAAATGCCGTGCTTTGTCAAGATGAGTCAACTTGCCAGAGGACTAAAGACTCTAGCTCGAGCCCACAGCCAAAGGTTAGCTTTGTCAGAAGTGGGATTCGAACCCACGCCTCCAGGGGAGACTGCGACCTGAACGCAGCGCCTTAGACCGCTCGGCCATCCTGACACGAGGGCTGAAGGTGAGCAGTATTTTTGGAGCTCCACCGAGTGGCAGATGATCTGAAAGCTAGTGCTTCACCGCTCAGCCCAGCCGAAGCACATGCCTCGTTGGCGCAGTTAGGCAGCGCGTCAGTCTCATAATCTGAAGGTCGTGAGTTCGATCCTCACACGGGGCAGTGTGGTTCCTTTTGGTGCACGAGAGCGTTTAGGCGAAAGAGCGGTTTCCTTTATTCCCTTTTGTGTGATTGTCCATTTCTCCTGGGGGCCAAAAGGCTCTTCGGCTCCTCTGAATGGGCAGACAGCATGACATCCTGAGAAAATCTGTGTCATTCCAAGTAGTTTCCCTGAATCTCATTAAATGAAACTGCATTCAATTGTATGGCATCCTGTGAAACCCTTGGAAGTGCAATGCAATCAAAATTCCACAAAACTTATTCCATGACATTCCATCTCATAGCCGCCAAGAATCCATGACGTGTCATTCCAAGCAATTTCCGGGTATTCCTTGCCATGACATTCTACTGCATCCCCAAACTTTCAGTCCATGACATCACAGTAAAACTCCAAGAATCACATCCCATCACATTGCACCCACCCCCGAAATATCCACAAACACCCTTCCATAAACGAGTTGTCATTCCGCTAAACATCACAACATGTCATTCCATGAAATTCCATCAAATCCCATTCTATAAACAAAATGTCCAATTTGATGAAACGCCACGACATGAATACCTTTTGGTGCACGAGAGCGTTTAGGCGAAAGAGCGGTTTCCTTTATTCCCTTTTGTGTGATTGTCCATTTCTCATGGGGGCCAAAAGGTTCTTCGGCTCCTCTAAATGTGCAGACAGCATGACATTCTAGCTTGAGCCCACAGCCAAATGTTAGCTTTGTCAGAAGTGGGATTCGAACCCACGCCTCCAGGGGAGACTGCGACCTGAACGCAGCGCCTTAGACCGCTCGGCCATCCTGACACGAGGGCTGAAGGTGAGCAGTATTTTTGGAGCTCCACCGAATGGCAGATTATCTGGAAGCTAGTGCTTCACCGCTCAGCTCAGCCCAGCCGAAGCCCATGCCTCGTTGGCGCAGTTAGGCAGCGCGTCAGTCTCATAATCTGAAGGTCGTGAGTTCGAGCCTCACACGGGGCAGGGTGGTGACTTTTGGTGCACGAGAGCGTTTAGGCGAAAGAGTGTTTCCTTTATTCCCTTTCGTCTGATTGTCCATTTCTCCTGGGTGGTAATAGGCTCTTCGGCTCCTCTGAATGGGCAGACAGCATGACATCCTGAGAAAATCTGTGTCATTCCAAGTAGTTTCCCTGAATCTCATTAAATGAAACTGCATTCAATTGTATGGCGTCCTGTGAAACCCTTGGAAGTGCAATGCAATCAAAATCCAGTGTTTTTGTAGGGCTAGTGTTGTATAAATCCAGTCATAGTATTCCTCTCATGTTCGTGTAATGTGTGGCAGTGTTGTTGCAGTGCTTTTGTCAAGCTTTATTATAATCCTTTCATCCTGATGTAATTGCTTGTCAATGGTGACCTAACTTGTTAAATGAAATTCCACGAAACTTATTCCATGACATTCCATCTCATAGCCGCCAAGAATCCATGACGTGTCATTCCAAGCAATTTCCGGGTATTCCTTGCCATGACATTCTACTGCATCCCCAAACTTTCAGTCCATGACATCACAGTAAAACTCCAAGAATCACATCCCATCACATTGCACCCACCCCCGAAATATCCACAAACACCCTTCCATAAACGAGTTGTCATTCCGCTAAACATCACAACATGTCATTCCATGAAATTCCATCGAATCCCATTCTATAAACAAAATGTCCAATTTGATGAAACGCCACGACATGAATTCCAAGAAAATGATGTGAAAATTCTATAGAATCCCATGGACGACACAAAAGGGTTACTTCAAAGATCAGGTGACGCCGGTCAGCGTTACTGTGACGTCTCTTTGATTCTAACGTGTGCTGAAATGCCGTGCTTTGTCAAGATGAGTCAACTTGCCAGAGGACTAAAGACTCTAGCTCGAGCCCACAGCCAAAGGTTAGCTTTGTCAGAAGTGGGATTCGAACCCACGCCTCCAGGGGAGACTGCGACCTGAACGCAGCGCCTTAGACCGCTCAGCCATCCTGACACGAGGGCTGAAGGTGAGCAGTATTTTTGGAGCTCCACCGAATGGCAGATTATCTGGAAGCTAGTGCTTCACCGCTCAGCTCAGCCCAGCCGAAGCCCATGCCTCGTTGGCGCAGTTAGGCAGCGCGTCAGTCTCATAATCTGAAGGTCGTGAGTTCGAGCCTCACACGGGGCAGGGTGGTGACTTTTGGTGCACGAGAGCGTTTAGGCGAAAGAGCGTTTCCTTTATTCCCTTTCGTCTGATTGTCCATTTCTCCTGGGTGGCAATAGGCTCTTCGGCTCCTCTGAATGGGCAGACAGCATGACATCCTGAGAAAATCTGTGTCATTCCAAGTAGTTTCCCTGAATCTCATTAAATGAAACTGCATTCAATTGTATGGCGTCCTGTGAAACCCTTGGAAGTGCAATGCAATCAAAATCCAGTGTTTTTGTAGGACTAGTGTTGTATAAATCCAGTCATAGTATTCCTCTCATGTTCGTGTAATGCGTGGCAGTGTTGTTGCAGTGCTTTTGTCAAGCTTTATTATAATCCTTTCATCCTGATGTAATTGCTTGTCAATGGTGACCTAACTTGTTAAATGAAATTCCACGAAACTTATTCCATGACATTCCATCTCATAGCCGCCAAGAATCCATGACGTGTCATTCCAAGCAATTTCCGGGTATTCCTTGCCATGACATTCTACTGCATCCCCAAACTTTCAGTCCATGACATCACAGTAAAACTCCAAGAATCACATCCCATCACATTGCACCCACCCCCGAAATATCCACAAACACCCTTCCATAAACGAGTTGTCATTCCGCTAAACATCACAACATGTCATTCCATGAAATTCCATCGAATTCCATTCTATAAACAAAATGTCCAATTTGATGAAACGCCACGACATGAATTCCAAGAAAATGATGTGAAAATTCTATAGAATCCCATGGACGACACAAAAGGGTTACTTCAAAGATCAGGTGACGCCGGTCAGCGTTACTGTGACGTCTCTTTGATTCTAACGTGTGCTGAAATGCCGTGCTTTGTCAAGATGAGTCATCTTGCCAGAGGACTAAAGACTCTAGCTCTAGCCCACAGCCAAAGGTTAGCTTTGTCAGAAGTGGGATTCGAACCCACGCCTCCAGGGGAGACTGCGACCTGAACGCAGCGCCTTAGACCGCTCGGCCATCCTGACACGAGGGCTAAAGGTGAGCAGTATTTTTGGAGCTCCACCGAGTGGCAGATGATCTGAAAGCTAGTGCTTCACCGCTCAGCCCAGCCGAAGCACATGCCTCGTTGGCGCAGTTAGGCAGCTTGAGCCCACAGCCAAAAGTTAGCTTTGTCAGAAGTGGGATTCAAACCCACGCCTCTAGGGGAGACTGCGACCTGAACGCAGCGCCTTAGACCGCTCGGCCATCCTGACACGAGGGCTGAGGGTGAGCAGTATTTTTGGAACTCCACCGAATGGCGGATTATTTGGAAGCTAGTGCTTCACCGCTCAGCCCAGCCGAAGCACATGCCTCGTTGGCGCAGTTAGGCAGCGCGTCAGTCTCATAATCTGAAGGTCGTGAGTTCGAGCCTCACACGGGGCAGTGTGGTTCCTTTTGGTGCATGAGAGCGTTTAGGCGAAAGAGCGTTTCCTTTATTCCCTTTCGTCTGATTGTCCATTTCTCCTGGGTGGCAATAGGCTCTTCGGCTCCTCTGAATGGGCAGACAGCATGACATCCTAAGAAAATCTGTGTCATTCCAAGCAGTTTCCCTGAATCTCATTAAATGAAACTGCATTCAATTGTATGGCGTCCTGTGAAACCCTTGGAAGTGCAATGCAATCAAAATTCCACGAAACTTATTCCATGAATAAGTACTTATTCCAAGTATTTTTGCTTGTCGATGGTGACCTAACTTGTTAAATGAAATTCCACGAAACTTATTCCATGACATTCCATCTCATAGCCGCCAAGAATCCATGACGTGTCATTCCAAGCAATTTCCGGGTATTCCTTGCCATGACATTCTACTGCATCCCCAAACTTTTAGTCCATGACATCACAGTAAAACTCCAAGAATCACATCCCATCACATTGCACCCACCCCCGAAATATCCACAAACACCCTTCCATAAACGAGTTGTCATTCCGCTAAACATCACAACATGTCATTCCATGAAATTCCATCGAATCCCATTCTATAAACAAAATGTCCAATTTGATGAAACGCCACGACATGAATTCCAAGAAAATGATGTGAAAATTCTATAGAATCCCATGGACGACACAAAAGGGTTACTTCAAAGATCAGGTGACGCCGGTCAGCGTTACTGTGACGTCTCTTTGATTCTAACGTGTGCTGAAATGCCGTGCTTTGTCAAGATGAGTCAACTTGCCAGAGGACTAAAGACTCTAGCTCGAGCCCACAGCCAAAGGTTAGCTTTGTCAGAAGTGGGATTCGAACCCACGCCTCCAGGGGAGACTGCGACCTGAACGCAGCGCCTTAGACCGCTCGGCCATCCTGACACGAGGGCTGAAGGTGAGCAGTATTTTTGGAGCTCCACCGAGTGGCAGATGATCTGAAAGCTAGTGCTTCACCGCTCAGCCCAGCCGAAGCACATGCCTCGTTGGCGCAGTTAGGCAGCGCGTCAGTCTCATAATCTGAAGGTCGTGAGTTCGATCCTCACACGGGGCAGTGTGGTTCCTTTTGGTGCACGAGAGCGTTTAGGCGAAAGAGCGTTTTCCTTTATTCCCTTTTGTGTGATTGTCCATTTCTCCTGGGGGCCAAAAGGCTCTTCGGCTCCTCTGAATGGGCAGACAGCATGACATCCTGAGAAAATCTGTGTCATTCCAAGTAGTTTCCCTGAATCTCATTAAATGAAACTGCATTCAATTGTATGGCATCCTGTGAAACCCTTGGAAGTGCAATGCAATCAAAATTCCACAAAACTTATTCCATGACATTCCATCTCATAGCCGCCAAGAATCCATGACGTGTCATTCCAAGCAATTTCCGGGTATTCCTTGCCATGACATTCTACTGCATCCCCAAACTTTCAGTCCATGACATCACAGTAAAACTCCAAGAATCACATCCCATCACATTGCACCCACCCCCGAAATATCCACAAACACCCTTCCATAAACGAGTTGTCATTCCGCTAAACATCACAACATGTCATTCCATGAAATTCCATCAAATCCCATTCTATAAACAAAATGTCCAATTTGATGAAACGCCACGACATGAATACCTTTTGGTGCACGAGAGCGTTTAGGCGAAAGAGCGGTTTCCTTTATTCCCTTTTGTGTGATTGTCCATTTCTCCTGGGGGCCAAAAGGTTCTTCGGCTCCTCTAAATGTGCAGACAGCATGACATTCTAGCTTGAGCCCACAGCCAAATGTTAGCTTTGTCAGAAGTGGGATTCGAACCCACGCCTCCAGGGGAGACTGCGACCTGAACGCAGCGCCTTAGACCGCTCGGCCATCCTGACACGAGGGCTGAAGGTGAGCAGTATTTTTGGAGCTCCACCGAATGGCAGATTATCTGGAAGCTAGTGCTTCACCGCTCAGCTCAGCCCAGCCGAAGCACATGCCTCGTTGGCGCAGTTAGGCAGCGCGTCAGTCTCATAATCTGAAGGTCGTGAGTTCGAGCCTCACACGGGGCAGGGTGGTGACTTTTGGTGCACAAGAGCGTTTAGGCGAAAGAGCGTTTCCTTTATTCCCTTTCGTCTGATTGTCCATTTCTCCTGGGTGGCAATAGGCTCTTCGGCTCCTCTGAATGGGCAGACAGCATGACATCCTGAGAAAATCTGTGTCATTCCAAGTAGTTTCCCTGAATCTCATTAAATGAAACTTTATTCAATTGTATGGCGTCCTGTGAAACCCTTGGAAGTGCAATGCAATCAAAATCCAGTGTTTTTGTAGGACTAGTGTTGTATAAATCCAGTCATAGTATTCCTCTCATGTTCGTGTAATGTGTGGCAGTGTTGTTGCAGTGCTTTTGTCAAGCTTTATTATAATCCTTTCATCCTGATGTAATTGCTTGTCAATGGTGACCTAACTTGTTAAATGAAATTCCACGAAACTTATTCCATGACATTCCATCTCATAGCCGCCAAGAATCCATGACGTGTCATTCCAAGCAATTTCCGGGTATTCCTTGCCATGACATTCTACTGCATCCCCAAACTTTCAGTCCATGACATCACAGTAAAACTCCAAGAATCACATCCCATCACATTGCACCCACCCCCGAAATATCCACAAACACCCTTCCTTAAACGAGTTGTCATTCCGCTAAACATCACAACATGTCATTCCATGAAATTCCATCGAATCCCATTCTATAAACAAAATGTCCAATTTGATGAAACGCCACGACATGAATTCCAAGAAAATGATGTGAAAATTCTATAGAATCCCATGGACGACACAAAAGGGTTACTTCAAAGATCAGGTGACGCCGGTCAGCGTTACTGTGACGTCTCTTTGATTCTAACGTGTGCTGAAATGCCGTGCTTTGTCAAGATGAGTCAACTTGCCAGAGGACTAAAGACTCTAGCTCGAGCCCACAGCCAAAGGTTAGCTTTGTCAGAAGTGGGATTCGAACCCACGCCTCCAGGGGAGACTGCGACCTGAACGCAGCGCCTTAGACCGCTCGGCCATCCTGACACGAGGGCTGAAGGTGAGCAGTATTTTTGGAGCTCCACCGAGTGGCAGATGATCTGAAAGCTAGTGCTTCACCGCTCAGCCCAGCCGAAGCACATGCCTCGTTGGCGCAGTTAGGCAGCGCGTCAGTCTCATAATCTGAAGGTCGTGAGTTCGATCCTCACACGGGGCAGTGTGGTTCCTTTTGGTGCACGAGAGCGTTTAGGCGAAAGAGCGGTTTCCTTTATTCCCTTTTGTGTGATTGTCCATTTCTCCTGGGGGCCAAAAGGCTCTTCGGCTCCTCTGAATGGGCAGACAGCATGACATCCTGAGAAAATCTGTGTCATTCCAAGTAGTTTCCCTGAATCTCATTAAATGAAACTGCATTCAATTGTATGGCATCCTGTGAAACCCTTGGAAGTGCAATGCAATCAAAATTCCACAAAACTTATTCCATGACATTCCATCTCATAGCCGCCAAGAATCCATGACGTGTCATTCCAAGCAATTTCCGGGTATTCCTTGCCATGACATTCTACTGCATCCCCAAACTTTCAGTCCATGACATCACAGTAAAACTCCAAGAATCACATCCCATCACATTGCACCCACCCCCGAAATATCCACAAACACCCTTCCATAAACGAGTTGTCATTCCGCTAAACATCACAACATGTCATTCCATGAAATTCCATCAAATCCCATTCTATAAACAAAATGTCCAATTTGATGAAACGCCACGACATGAATACCTTTTGGTGCACGAGAGCGTTTAGGCGAAAGAGCGGTTTCCTTTATTCCCTTTTGTGTGATTGTCCATTTCTCCTGGGGGCCAAAAGGTTCTTCGGCTCCTCTAAATGTGCAGACAGCATGACATTCTAGCTTGAGCCCACAGCCAAATGTTAGCTTTGTCAGAAGTGGGATTCGAACCCACGCCTCCAGGGGAGACTGCGACCTGAACGCAGCGCCTTAGACCGCTCGGCCATCCTGACACGAGGGCTGAAGGTGAGCAGTAATTTTGGAGCTCCACCGAATGGCAGATTATCTGGAAGCTAGTGCTTCACCGCTCAGCTCAGCCCAGCCGAAGCACATGCCTCGTTGGCGCAGTTAGGCAGCGCGTCAGTCTCATAATCTGAAGGTCGTGAGTTCGAGCCTCACACGGGGCAGGGTGGTGACTTTTGGTGCACGAGAGCGTTTAGGCGAAAGAGCGTTTCCTTTATTCCCTTTCGTCTGATTGTCCATTTCTCCTGGGTGGCAATAGGCTCTTCGGCTCCTCTGAATGGGCAGACAGCATGACATCCTGAGAAAATCTGTGTCATTCCAAGTAGTTTCCCTGAATCTCATTAAATGAAACTGCATTCAATTGTATGGCGTCCTGTGAAACCCTTGGAAGTGCAATGCAATCAAAATCCAGTGTTTTTGTAGGACTAGTGTTGTATAAATCCAGTCATAGTATTCCTCTCATGTTCGTGTAATGTGTGGCAGTGTTGTTGCAGTGCTTTTGTCAAGCTTTATTATAATCCTTTCATCCTGATGTAATTGCTTGTCAATGGTGACCTAACTTGTTAAATGAAATTCCACGAAACTTATTCCATGACATTCCATCTCATAGCCGCCAAGAATCCATGACGTGTCATTCCAAGCAATTTCCGGGTATTCCTTGCCATGACATTCTACTGCATCCCCAAACTTTCAGTCCATGACATCACAGTAAAACTCCAAGAATCACATCCCATCACATTGCACCCACCCCCGAAATATCCACAAACACCCTTCCTTAAACGAGTTGTCATTCCGCTAAACATCACAACATGTCATTCCATGAAATTCCATCGAATCCCATTCTATAAACAAAATGTCCAATTTGATGAAACGCCACGACATGAATTCCAAGAAAATGATGTGAAAATTCTATAGAATCCCATGGACGACACAAAAGGGTTACTTCAAAGATCAGGTGACGCCGGTCAGCGTTACTGTGACGTCTCTTTGATTCTAACGTGTGCTGAAATGCCGTGCTTTGTCAAGATGAGTCAACTTGCCAGAGGACTAAAGACTCTAGCTCGAGCCCACAGCCAAAGGTTAGCTTTGTCAGAAGTGGGATTCGAACCCACGCCTCCAGGGGAGACTGCGACCTGAACGCAGCGCCTTAGACCGCTCGGCCATTCTGACACGAGGGCTGAAGGTGAGCAGTATTTTTGGAGCTCCACCGAGTGGCAGATGATCTGAAAGCTAGTGCTTCACCGCTCAGCCCAGCCGAAGCACATGCCTCGTTGGCGCAGTTAGGCAGCGCGTCAGTCTCATAATCTGAAGGTCGTGAGTTCGATCCTCACACGGGGCAGTGTGGTTCCTTTTGGTGCACGAGAGCGTTTAGGCGAAAGAGCGGTTTCCTTTATTCCCTTTTGTGTGATTGTCCATTTCTCCTGGGGGCCAAAAGGCTCTTCGGCTCCTCTGAATGGGCAGACAGCATGACATCCTGAGAAAATCTGTGTCATTCCAAGTAGTTTCCCTGAATCTCATTAAATGAAACTGCATTCAATTGTATGGCATCCTGTGAAACCCTTGGAAGTGCAATGCAATCAAAATTCCACAAAACTTATTCCATGACATTCCATCTCATAGCCGCCAAGAATCCATGACGTGTCATTCCAAGCAATTTCCGGGTATTCCTTGCCATGACATTCTACTGCATCCCCAAACTTTCAGTCCATGACATCACAGTAAAACTCCAAGAATCACATCCCATCACATTGCACCCACCCCCGAAATATCCACAAACACCCTTCCATAAACGAGTTGTCATTCCGCTAAACATCACAACATGTCATTCCATGAAATTCCATCAAATCCCATTCTATAAACAAAATGTCCAATTTGATGAAACGCCACGACATGAATACCTTTTGGTGCACGAGAGCGTTTAGGCGAAAGAGCGGTTTCCTTTATTCCCTTTTGTGTGATTGTCCATTTCTCCTGGGGGCCAAAAGGTTCTTCGGCTCCTCTAAATGTGCAGACAGCATGACATTCTAGCTTGAGCCCACAGCCAAATGTTAGCTTTGTCAGAAGTGGGATTCGAACCCACGCCTCCAGGGGAGACTGCGACCTGAACGCAGCGCCTTAGACCGCTCGGCCATCCTGACACGAGGGCTGAAGGTGAGCAGTATTTTTGGAGCTCCACCGAATGGCAGATTATCTGGAAGCTAGTGCTTCACCGCTCAGCTCAGCCCAGCCGAAGCACATGCCTCGTTGGCGCAGTTAGGCAGCGCGTCAGTCTCATAATCTGAAGGTCGTGAGTTCGAGCCTCACACGGGGCAGGGTGGTGACTTTTGGTGCACGAGAGCGTTTAGGCGAAAGAGCGTTTCCTTTATTCCCTTTCGTCTGATTGTCCATTTCTCCTGGGTGGCAATAGGCTCTTCGGCTCCTCTGAATGGGCAGACAGCATGACATCCTGAGAAAATCTGTGTCATTCCAAGTAGTTTCCCTGAATCTCATTAAATGAAACTGCATTCAATTGTATGGCGTCCTGTGAAACCCTTGGAAGTGCAATGCAATCAAAATCCAGTGTTTTTGTAGGACTAGTGTTGTATAAATCCAGTCATAGTATTCCTCTCATGTTCGTGTAATGTGTGGCAGTGTTGTTGCAGTGCTTTTGTCAAGCTTTATTATAATCCTTTCATCCTGATGTAATTGCTTGTCAATGGTGACCTAACTTGTTAAATGAAATTCCACGAAACTTATTCCATGACATTCCATCTCATAGCCGCCAAGAATCCATGACGTGTCATTCCAAGCAATTTCCGGGTATTCCTTGCCATGACATTCTACTGCATCCCCAAACTTTCAGTCCATGACATCACAGTAAAACTCCAAGAATCACATCCCATCACATTGCACCCACCCCCGAAATATCCACAAACACCCTTCCTTAAACGAGTTGTCATTCCGCTAAACATCACAACATGTCATTCCATGAAATTCCATCGAATCCCATTCTATAAACAAAATGTCCAATTTGATGAAACGCCACGACATGAATTCCAAGAAAATGATGTGAAAATTCTATAGAATCCCATGGACGACACAAAAGGGTTACTTCAAAGATCAGGTGACGCCGGTCAGCGTTACTGTGACGTCTCTTTGATTCTAACGTGTGCTGAAATGCCGTGCTTTGTCAAGATGAGTCAACTTGCCAGAGGACTAAAGACTCTAGCTCGAGCCCACAGCCAAAGGTTAGCTTTGTCAGAAGTGGGATTCGAACCCACGCCTCCAGGGGAGACTGCGACCTGAACGCAGCGCCTTAGACCGCTCGGCCATCCTGACACGAGGGCTGAAGGTGAGCAGTATTTTTGGAGCTCCACCGAGTGGCAGATGATCTGAAAGCTAGTGCTTCACCGCTCAGCCCAGCCGAAGCACATGCCTCGTTGGCGCAGTTAGGCAGCGCGTCAGTCTCATAATCTGAAGGTCGTGAGTTCGATCCTCACACGGGGCAGTGTGGTTCCTTTTGGTGCACGAGAGCGTTTAGGCGAAAGAGCGGTTTCCTTTATTCCCTTTTGTGTGATTGTCCATTTCTCCTGGGGGCCAAAAGGCTCTTCGGCTCCTCTGAATGGGCAGACAGCATGACATCCTGAGAAAATCTGTGTCATTCCAAGTAGTTTCCCTGAATCTCATTAAATGAAACTGCATTCAATTGTATGGCATCCTGTGAAACCCTTGGAAGTGCAATGCAATCAAAATTCCACAAAACTTATTCCATGACATTCCATCTCATAGCCGCCAAGAATCCATGACGTGTCATTCCAAGCAATTTCCGGGTATTCCTTGCCATGACATTCTACTGCATCCCCAAACTTTCAGTCCATGACATCACAGTAAAACTCCAAGAATCACATCCCATCACATTGCACCCACCCCCGAAATATCCACAAACACCCTTCCATAAACGAGTTGTCATTCCGCTAAACATCACAACATGTCATTCCATGAAATTCCATCAAATCCCATTCTATAAACAAAATGTCCAATTTGATGAAACGCCACGACATGAATACCTTTTGGTGCACGAGAGCGTTTAGGCGAAAGAGCGGTTTCCTTTATTCCCTTTTGTGTGATTGTCCATTTCTCATGGGGGCCAAAAGGTTCTTCGGCTCCTCTAAATGTGCAGACAGCATGACATTCTAGCTTGAGCCCACAGCCAAATGTTAGCTTTGTCAGAAGTGGGATTCGAACCCACGCCTCCAGGGGAGACTGCGACCTGAACGCAGCGCCTTAGACCGCTCGGCCATCCTGACACGAGGGCTGAAGGTGAGCAGTATTTTTGGAGCTCCACCGAATGGCAGATTATCTGGAAGCTAGTGCTTCACCGCTCAGCTCAGCCCAGCCGAAGCCCATGCCTCGTTGGCGCAGTTAGGCAGCGCGTCAGTCTCATAATCTGAAGGTCGTGAGTTCGAGCCTCACACGGGGCAGGGTGGTGACTTTTGGTGCACGAGAGCGTTTAGGCGAAAGAGTGTTTCCTTTATTCCCTTTCGTCTGATTGTCCATTTCTCCTGGGTGGTAATAGGCTCTTCGGCTCCTCTGAATGGGCAGACAGCATGACATCCTGAGAAAATCTGTGTCATTCCAAGTAGTTTCCCTGAATCTCATTAAATGAAACTGCATTCAATTGTATGGCGTCCTGTGAAACCCTTGGAAGTGCAATGCAATCAAAATCCAGTGTTTTTGTAGGGCTAGTGTTGTATAAATCCAGTCATAGTATTCCTCTCATGTTCGTGTAATGTGTGGCAGTGTTGTTGCAGTGCTTTTGTCAAGCTTTATTATAATCCTTTCATCCTGATGTAATTGCTTGTCAATGGTGACCTAACTTGTTAAATGAAATTCCACGAAACTTATTCCATGACATTCCATCTCATAGCCGCCAAGAATCCATGACGTGTCATTCCAAGCAATTTCCGGGTATTCCTTGCCATGACATTCTACTGCATCCCCAAACTTTCAGTCCATGACATCACAGTAAAACTCCAAGAATCACATCCCATCACATTGCACCCACCCCCGAAATATCCACAAACACCCTTCCATAAACGAGTTGTCATTCCGCTAAACATCACAACATGTCATTCCATGAAATTCCATCGAATCCCATTCTATAAACAAAATGTCCAATTTGATGAAACGCCACGACATGAATTCCAAGAAAATGATGTGAAAATTCTATAGAATCCCATGGACGACACAAAAGGGTTACTTCAAAGATCAGGTGACGCCGGTCAGCGTTACTGTGACGTCTCTTTGATTCTAACGTGTGCTGAAATGCCGTGCTTTGTCAAGATGAGTCAACTTGCCAGAGGACTAAAGACTCTAGCTCGAGCCCACAGCCAAAGGTTAGCTTTGTCAGAAGTGGGATTCGAACCCACGCCTCCAGGGGAGACTGCGACCTGAACGCAGCGCCTTAGACCGCTCAGCCATCCTGACACGAGGGCTGAAGGTGAGCAGTATTTTTGGAGCTCCACCGAATGGCAGATTATCTGGAAGCTAGTGCTTCACCGCTCAGCTCAGCCCAGCCGAAGCCCATGCCTCGTTGGCGCAGTTAGGCAGCGCGTCAGTCTCATAATCTGAAGGTCGTGAGTTCGAGCCTCACACGGGGCAGGGTGGTGACTTTTGGTGCACGAGAGCGTTTAGGCGAAAGAGCGTTTCCTTTATTCCCTTTCGTCTGATTGTCCATTTCTCCTGGGTGGCAATAGGCTCTTCGGCTCCTCTGAATGGGCAGACAGCATGACATCCTGAGAAAATCTGTGTCATTCCAAGTAGTTTCCCTGAATCTCATTAAATGAAACTGCATTCAATTGTATGGCGTCCTGTGAAACCCTTGGAAGTGCAATGCAATCAAAATCCAGTGTTTTTGTAGGACTAGTGTTGTATAAATCCAGTCATAGTATTCCTCTCATGTTCGTGTAATGCGTGGCAGTGTTGTTGCAGTGCTTTTGTCAAGCTTTATTATAATCCTTTCATCCTGATGTAATTGCTTGTCAATGGTGACCTAACTTGTTAAATGAAATTCCACGAAACTTATTCCATGACATTCCATCTCATAGCCGCCAAGAATCCATGACGTGTCATTCCAAGCAATTTCCGGGTATTCCTTGCCATGACATTCTACTGCATCCCCAAACTTTCAGTCCATGACATCACAGTAAAACTCCAAGAATCACATCCCATCACATTGCACCCACCCCCGAAATATCCACAAACACCCTTCCATAAACGAGTTGTCATTCCGCTAAACATCACAACATGTCATTCCATGAAATTCCATCGAATTCCATTCTATAAACAAAATGTCCAATTTGATGAAACGCCACGACATGAATTCCAAGAAAATGATGTGAAAATTCTATAGAATCCCATGGACGACACAAAAGGGTTACTTCAAAGATCAGGTGACGCCGGTCAGCGTTACTGTGACGTCTCTTTGATTCTAACGTGTGCTGAAATGCCGTGCTTTGTCAAGATAAGTCATCTTGCCAGAGGACTAAAGACTCTAGCTCTAGCCCACAGCCAAAGGTTAGCTTTGTCAGAAGTGGGATTCGAACCCACGCCTCCAGGGGAGACTGCGACCTGAACGCAGCGCCTTAGACCGCTCGGCCATCCTGACACGAGGGCTAAAGGTGAGCAGTATTTTTGGAGCTCCACCGAGTGGCAGATGATCTGAAAGCTAGTGCTTCACCGCTCAGCCCAGCCGAAGCACATGCCTCGTTGGCGCAGTTAGGCAGCTTGAGCCCACAGCCAAAAGTTAGCTTTGTCAGAAGTGGGATTCAAACCCACGCCTCTAGGGGAGACTGCGACCTGAACGCAGCGCCTTAGACCGCTCGGCCATCCTGACACGAGGGCTGAGGGTGAGCAGTATTTTTGGAACTCCACCGAATGGCGGATTATCTGGAAGCTAGTGCTTCACCGCTCAGCCCAGCCAAAGCACATGCCTCGTTGGCGCAGTTAGGCAGCGCGTCAGTCTCATAATCTGAAGGTCGTGAGTTCGATCCTCACACGGGGCAGTGTGGTTCCTTTTGGTGCACGAGAGCGTTTAGGCGAAAGAGCGGTTTCCTTTATTCCCTTTTGTGTGATTGTCCATTTCTCCTGGGGGCCAAAAGGCTCTTCGGCTCCTCTGAATGGGCAGACAGCATGACATCCTGAGAAAATCTGTGTCATTCCAAGTAGTTTCCCTGAATCTCATTAAATGAAACTGCATTCAATTGTATGGCATCCTGTGAAACCCTTGGAAGTGCAATGCAATCAAAATTCCACAAAACTTATTCCATGACATTCCATCTCATAGCCGCCAAGAATCCATGACGTGTCATTCCAAGCAATTTCCGGGTATTCCTTGCCATGACATTCTACTGCATCCCCAAACTTTCAGTCCATGACATCACAGTAAAACTCCAAGAATCACATCCCATCACATTGCACCCACCCCCGAAATATCCACAAACACCCTTCCTTAAACGAGTTGTCATTCCGCTAAACATCACAACATGTCATTCCATGAAATTCCATCGAATCCCATTCTATAAACAAAATGTCCAATTTGATGAAACGCCACGACATGAATTCCAAGAAAATGATGTGAAAATTCTATAGAATCCCATGGACGACACAAAAGGGTTACTTCAAAGATCAGGTGACGCCGGTCAGCGTTACTGTGACGTCTCTTTGATTCTAACGTGTGCTGAAATGCCGTGCTTTGTCAAGATGAGTCAACTTGCCAGAGGACTAAAGACTCTAGCTCGAGCCCACAGCCAAAGGTTAGCTTTGTCAGAAGTGGGATTCGAACCCACGCCTCCAGGGGAGACTGCGACCTGAACGCAGCGCCTTTTTGGAGCTCCACCGAGTGGCAGATGATCTGAAAGCTAGTGCTTCACCGCTCAGCCCAGCCGAAGCACATGCCTCGTTGGCGCAGTTAGGCAGCGCGTCAGTCTCATAATCTGAAGGTCGTGAGTTCGATCCTCACACGGGGCAGTGTGGTTCCTTTTGGTGCACGAGAGCGTTTAGGCGAAAGAGCGGTTTCCTTTATTCCCTTTTGTGTGATTGTCCATTTCTCCTGGGGGCCAAAAGGCTCTTCGGCTCCTCTGAATGGGCAGACAGAATGACATCCTGAGAAAATCTGTGTCATTCCAAGTAGTTTCCCTGAATCTCATTAAATGAAACTGCATTCAATTGTATGGCATCCTGTGAAACCCTTGGAAGTGCAATGCAATCAAAATTCCACAAAACTTATTCCATGACATTCCATCTCATAGCCGCCAAGAATCCATGACGTGTCATTCCAAGCAATTTCCGGGTATTCCTTGCCATGACATTCTACTGCATCCCCAAACTTTCAGTCCATGACATCACAGTAAAACTCCAAGAATCACATCCCATCACATTGCACCCACCCCCGAAATATCCACAAACACCCTTCCATAAACGAGTTGTCATTCCGCTAAACATCACAACATGTCATTCCATGAAATTCCATCAAATCCCATTCTATAAACAAAATGTCCAATTTGATGAAACGCCACGACATGAATACCTTTTGGTGCACGAGAGCGTTTAGGCGAAAGAGCGGTTTCCTTTATTCCCTTTTGTGTGATTGTCCATTTCTCCTGGGGGCCAAAAGGTTCTTCGGCTCCTCTAAATGTGCAGACAGCATGACATTCTAGCTTGAGCCCACAGCCAAATGTTAGCTTTGTCAGAAGTGGGATTCGAACCCACGCCTCCAGGGGAGACTGCGACCTGAACGCAGCGCCTTAGACCGCTCGGCCATCCTGACACGAGGGCTGAAGGTGAGCAGTAATTTTGGAGCTCCACCGAATGGCAGATTATCTGGAAGCTAGTGCTTCACCGCTCAGCTCAGCCCAGCCGAAGCACATGCCTCGTTGGCGCAGTTAGGCAGCGCGTCAGTCTCATAATCTGAAGGTCGTGAGTTCGAGCCTCACACGGGGCAGGGTGGTGACTTTTGGTGCACGAGAGCGTTTAGGCGAAAGAGCGTTTCCTTTATTCCCTTTCGTCTGATTGTCCATTTCTCCTGGGTGGCAATAGGCTCTTCGGCTCCTCTGAATGGGCAGACAGCATGACATCCTGAGAAAATCTGTGTCATTCCAAGTAGTTTCCCTGAATCTCATTAAATGAAACTGCATTCAATTGTATGGCGTCCTGTGAAACCCTTGGAAGTGCAATGCAATCAAAATCCAGTGTTTTTGTAGGACTAGTGTTGTATAAATCCAGTCATAGTATTCCTCTCATGTTCGTGTAATGTGTGGCAGTGTTGTTGCAGTGCTTTTGTCAAGCTTTATTATAATCCTTTCATCCTGATGTAATTGCTTGTCAATGGTGACCTAACTTGTTAAATTAAATTCCACGAAACTTATTCCATGACATTCCATCTCATAGCCGCCAAGAATCCATGACGTGTCATTCCAAGCAATTTCCGGGTATTCCTTGCCATGACATTCTACTGCATCCCCAAACTTTCAGTCCATGACATCACAGTAAAACTCCAAGAATCACATCCCATCACATTGCACCCACCCCCGAAATATCCACAAACACCCTTCCTTAAACGAGTTGTCATTCCGCTAAACATCACAACATGTCATTCCATGAAATTCCATCGAATCCCATTCTATAAACAAAATGTCCAATTTGATGAAACGCCACGACATGAATTCCAAGAAAATGATGTGAAAATTCTATAGAATCCCATGGACGACACAAAAGGGTTACTTCAAAGATCAGGTGACGCCGGTCAGCGTTACTGTGACGTCTCTTTGATTCTAACGTGTGCTGAAATGCCGTGCTTTGTCAAGATGAGTCAACTTGCCAGAGGACTAAAGACTCTAGCTCGAGCCCACAGCCAAAGGTTAGCTTTGTCAGAAGTGGGATTCGAACCCACGCCTCCAGGGGAGACTGCGACCTGAACGCAGCGCCTTAGACCGCTCGGCCATCCTGACACGAGGGCTGAAGGTGAGCAGTATTTTTGGAGCTCCACCGAGTGGCAGATGATCTGAAAGCTAGTGCTTCACCGCTCAGCCCAGCCGAAGCACATGCCTCGTTGGCGCAGTTAGGCAGCGCGTCAGTCTCATAATCTGAAGGTCGTGAGTTCGATCCTCACACGGGGCAGTGTGGTTCCTTTTGGTGCACGAGAGCGTTTAGGCGAAAGAGCGGTTTCCTTTATTCCCTTTTGTGTGATTGTCCATTTCTCCTGGGGGCCAAAAGGCTCTTCGGCTCCTCTGAATGGGCAGACAGCATGACATCCTGAGAAAATCTGTGTCATTCCAAGTAGTTTCCCTGAATCTCATTAAATGAAACTGCATTCAATTGTATGGCATCCTGTGAAACCCTTGGAAGTGCAATGCAATCAAAATTCCACAAAACTTATTCCATGACATTCCATCTCATAGCCGCCAAGAATCCATGACGTGTCATTCCAAGCAATTTCCGGGTATTCCTTGCCATGACATTCTACTGCATCCCCAAACTTTCAGTCCATGACATCACAGTAAAACTCCAAGAATCACATCCCATCACATTGCACCCACCCCCGAAATATCCACAAACACCCTTCCATAAACGAGTTGTCATTCCGCTAAACATCACAACATGTCATTCCATGAAATTCCATCAAATCCCATTCTATAAACAAAATGTCCAATTTGATGAAACGCCACGACATGAATACCTTTTGGTGCACGAGAGCGTTTAGGCGAAAGAGCGGTTTCCTTTATTCCCTTTTGTGTGATTGTCCATTTCTCATGGGGGCCAAAAGGTTCTTCGGCTCCTCTAAATGTGCAGACAGCATGACATTCTAGCTTGAGCCCACAGCCAAATGTTAGCTTTGTCAGAAGTGGGATTCGAACCCACGCCTCCAGGGGAGACTGCGACCTGAACGCAGCGCCTTAGACCGCTCGGCCATCCTGACACGAGGGCTGAAGGTGAGCAGTATTTTTGGAGCTCCACCGAATGGCAGATTATCTGGAAGCTAGTGCTTCACCGCTCAGCTCAGCCCAGCCGAAGCCCATGCCTCGTTGGCGCAGTTAGGCAGCGCGTCAGTCTCATAATCTGAAGGTCGTGAGTTCGAGCCTCACACGGGGCAGGGTGGTGACTTTTGGTGCACGAGAGCGTTTAGGCGAAAGAGTGTTTCCTTTATTCCCTTTCGTCTGATTGTCCATTTCTCCTGGGTGGTAATAGGCTCTTCGGCTCCTCTGAATGGGCAGACAGCATGACATCCTGAGAAAATCTGTGTCATTCCAAGTAGTTTCCCTGAATCTCATTAAATGAAACTGCATTCAATTGTATGGCGTCCTGTGAAACCCTTGGAAGTGCAATGCAATCAAAATCCAGTGTTTTTGTAGGGCTAGTGTTGTATAAATCCAGTCATAGTATTCCTCTCATGTTCGTGTAATGTGTGGCAGTGTTGTTGCAGTGCTTTTGTCAAGCTTTATTATAATCCTTTCATCCTGATGTAATTGCTTGTCAATGGTGACCTAACTTGTTAAATGAAATTCCACGAAACTTATTCCATGACATTCCATCTCATAGCCGCCAAGAATCCATGACGTGTCATTCCAAGCAATTTCCGGGTATTCCTTGCCATGACATTCTACTGCATCCCCAAACTTTCAGTCCATGACATCACAGTAAAACTCCAAGAATCACATCCCATCACATTGCACCCACCCCCGAAATATCCACAAACACCCTTCCATAAACGAGTTGTCATTCCGCTAAACATCACAACATGTCATTCCATGAAATTCCATCGAATCCCATTCTATAAACAAAATGTCCAATTTGATGAAACGCCACGACATGAATTCCAAGAAAATGATGTGAAAATTCTATAGAATCCCATGGACGACACAAAAGGGTTACTTCAAAGATCAGGTGACGCCGGTCAGCGTTACTGTGACGTCTCTTTGATTCTAACGTGTGCTGAAATGCCGTGCTTTGTCAAGATGAGTCAACTTGCCAGAGGACTAAAGACTCTAGCTCGAGCCCACAGCCAAAGGTTAGCTTTGTCAGAAGTGGGATTCGAACCCACGCCTCCAGGGGAGACTGCGACCTGAACGCAGCGCCTTAGACCGCTCAGCCATCCTGACACGAGGGCTGAAGGTGAGCAGTATTTTTGGAGCTCCACCGAATGGCAGATTATCTGGAAGCTAGTGCTTCACCGCTCAGCTCAGCCCAGCCGAAGCCCATGCCTCGTTGGCGCAGTTAGGCAGCGCGTCAGTCTCATAATCTGAAGGTCGTGAGTTCGAGCCTCACACGGGGCAGGGTGGTGACTTTTGGTGCACGAGAGCGTTTAGGCGAAAGAGCGTTTCCTTTATTCCCTTTCGTCTGATTGTCCATTTCTCCTGGGTGGCAATAGGCTCTTCGGCTCCTCTGAATGGGCAGACAGCATGACATCCTGAGAAAATCTGTGTCATTCCAAGTAGTTTCCCTGAATCTCATTAAATGAAACTGCATTCAATTGTATGGCGTCCTGTGAAACCCTTGGAAGTGCAATGCAATCAAAATCCAGTGTTTTTGTAGGACTAGTGTTGTATAAATCCAGTCATAGTATTCCTCTCATGTTCGTGTAATGCGTGGCAGTGTTGTTGCAGTGCTTTTGTCAAGCTTTATTATAATCCTTTCATCCTGATGTAATTGCTTGTCAATGGTGACCTAACTTGTTAAATGAAATTCCACGAAACTTATTCCATGACATTCCATCTCATAGCCGCCAAGAATCCATGACGTGTCATTCCAAGCAATTTCCGGGTATTCCTTGCCATGACATTCTACTGCATCCCCAAACTTTCAGTCCATGACATCACAGTAAAACTCCAAGAATCACATCCCATCACATTGCACCCACCCCCGAAATATCCACAAACACCCTTCCATAAACGAGTTGTCATTCCGCTAAACATCACAACATGTCATTCCATGAAATTCCATCGAATTCCATTCTATAAACAAAATGTCCAATTTGATGAAACGCCACGACATGAATTCCAAGAAAATGATGTGAAAATTCTATAGAATCCCATGGACGACACAAAAGGGTTACTTCAAAGATCAGGTGACGCCGGTCAGCGTTACTGTGACGTCTCTTTGATTCTAACGTGTGCTGAAATGCCGTGCTTTGTCAAGATGAGTCATCTTGCCAGAGGACTAAAGACTCTAGCTCTAGCCCACAGCCAAAGGTTAGCTTTGTCAGAAGTGGGATTCGAACCCACGCCTCCAGGGGAGACTGCGACCTGAACGCAGCGCCTTAGACCGCTCGGCCATCCTGACACGAGGGCTAAAGGTGAGCAGTATTTTTGGAGCTCCACCGAGTGGCAGATGATCTGAAAGCTAGTGCTTCACCGCTCAGCCCAGCCGAAGCACATGCCTCGTTGGCGCAGTTAGGCAGCTTGAGCCCACAGCCAAAAGTTAGCTTTGTCAGAAGCGGGATTCAAACCCACGCCTCTAGGGGAGACTGCGACCTGAACGCAGCGCCTTAGACCGCTCGGCCATCCTGACACGAGGGCTGAGGGTGAGCAGTATTTTTGGAACTCCACCGAATGGCGGATTATCTGGAAGCTAGTGCTTCACCGCTCAGCCCAGCCGAAGCACATGCCTCGTTGGCGCAGTTAGGCAGCGCGTCAGTCTCATAATCTGAAGGTCGTGAGTTCGAGCCTCACACGGGGCAGTGTGGTTCCTTTTGGTGCATGAGAGCGTTTAGGCGAAAGAGCGTTTCCTTTATTCCCTTTCGTCTGATTGTCCATTTCTCCTGGGTGGCAATAGGCTCTTCGGCTCCTCTGAATGGGCAGACAGCATGACATCCTAAGAAAATCTGTGTCATTCCAAGCAGTTTCCCTGAATCTCATTAAATGAAACTGCATTCAATTGTATGGCGTCCTGTGAAACCCTTGGAAGTGCAATGCAATCAAAATTCCACGAAACTTATTCCATGAATAAGTACTTATTCCAAGTATTTTTGCTTGTCGATGGTGACCTAACTTGTTAAATGAAATTCCACGAAACTTATTCCATGACATTCCATCTCATAGCCGCCAAGAATCCATGACGTGTCATTCCAAGCAATTTCCGGGTATTCCTTGCCATGACATTCTACTGCATCCCCAAACTTTCAGTCCATGACATCACAGTAAAACTCCAAGAATCACATCCCATCACATTGCACCCACCCCCGAAATATCCACAAACACCCTTCCTTAAACGAGTTGTCATTCCGCTAAACATCACAACATGTCATTCCATGAAATTCCATCGAATCCCATTCTATAAACAAAATGTCCAATTTGATGAAACGCCACGACATGAATTCCAAGAAAATGATGTGAAAATTCTATAGAATCCCATGGACGACACAAAAGGGTTACTTCAAAGATCAGGTGACGCCGGTCAGCGTTACTGTGACGTCTCTTTGATTCTAACGTGTGCTGAAATGCCGTGCTTTGTCAAGATGAGTCAACTTGCCAGAGGACTAAAGACTCTAGCTCGAGCCCACAGCCAAAGGTTAGCTTTGTCAGAAGTGGGATTCGAACCCACGCCTCCAGGGGAGACTGCGACCTGAACGCAGCGCCTTAGACCGCTCGGCCATCCTGACACGAGGGCTGAAGGTGAGCAGTATTTTTGGAGCTCCACCGAGTGGCAGATGATCTGAAAGCTAGTGCTTCACCGCTCAGCCCAGCCGAAGCACATGCCTCGTTGGCGCAGTTAGGCAGCGCGTCAGTCTCATAATCTGAAGGTCGTGAGTTCGATCCTCACACGGGGCAGTGTGGTTCCTTTTGGTGCACGAGAGCGTTTAGGCGAAAGAGCGGTTTCCTTTATTCCCTTTTGTGTGATTGTCCATTTCTCCTGGGGGCCAAAAGGCTCTTCGGCTCCACTAATTGTGCAGACAGCATGACATTCTAGCTTGAGCCCACAGCCAAAGGTTAGCTTTGTCAGAAGTGGGATTCGAACCCACGCCTCCAGGGGAGACTGCGACCTGAACGCAGCGCCTTAGACCGCTCGGCCATCCTGACACGAGGGCTGAAGGTGAGCAGTATTTTTGGAGCTCCACCGAATGGCAGATTATCTGGAAGCTAGTGCTTCACCGCTCAGCTCAGCCCAGACGAAGCACATGCCTCGTTGGCGCAGTTAGGCAGCGCGTCAGTCTCATAATCTGAAGGTCGTGAGTTCGAGCCTCACACGGGGCAGGGTGGTGACTTTTGGTGCACGAGAGCGTTTAGGCGAAAGAGCGTTTCCTTTATTCCCTTTCGTCTGATTGTCCATTTCTCCTGGGTGGCAATAGGCTCTTCGGCTCCTCTGAATGGGCAGACAGCATGACATCCTGAGAAAATCTGTGTCATTCCAAGTAGTTTCCCTGAATCTCATTAAATGAAACTGCATTCAATTGTATGGCGTCCTGTGAAACCCTTGGAAGTGCAATGCAATCAAAATCCAGTGTTTTTGTAGGACTAGTGTTGTATAAATCCAGTCATAGTATTCCTCTCATGTTCGTGTAATGCGTGGCAGTGTTGTTGCAGTGCTTTTGTCAAGCTTTATTATAATCCTTTCATCCTGATGTAATTGCTTGTCAATGGTGACCTAACTTGTTAAATGAAATTCCACGAAACTTATTCCATGACATTCCATCTCATAGCCGCCAAGAATCCATGACGTGTCATTCCAAGCAATTTCCGGGTATTCCTTGCCATGACATTCTACTGCATCCCCAAACTTTCAGTCCATGACATCACAGTAAAACTCCAAGAATCACATCCCATCACATTGCACCCACCCCCGAAATATCCACAAACACCCTTCCTTAAACGAGTTGTCATTCCGCTAAACATCACAACATGTCATTCCATGAAATTCCATCGAATCCCATTCTATAAACAAAATGTCCAATTTGATGAAACGCCACGACATGAATTCCAAGAAAATGATGTGAAAATTCTATAGAATCCCATGGACGACACAAAAGGGTTACTTCAAAGATCAGGTGACGCCGGTCAGCGTTACTGTGACGTCTCTTTGATTCTAACGTGTGCTGAAATGCCGTGCTTTGTCAAGATGAGTCAACTTGCCAGAGGACTAAAGACTCTAGCTCGAGCCCACAGCCAAAGGTTAGCTTTGTCAGAAGTGGGATTCGAACCCACGCCTCCAGGGGAGACTGCGACCTGAACGCAGCGCCTTAGACCGCTCGGCCATCCTGACACGAGGGCTGAAGGTGAGCAGTATTTTTGGAGCTCCACCGAGTGGCAGATGATCTGAAAGCTAGTGCTTCACCGCTCAGCCCAGCCGAAGCACATGCCTCGTTGGCGCAGTTAGGCAGCGCGTCAGTCTCATAATCTGAAGGTCGTGAGTTCGATCCTCACACGGGGCAGTGTGGTTCCTTTTGGTGCACGAGAGCGTTTAGGCGAAAGAGCGGTTTCCTTTATTCCCTTTTGTGTGATTGTCCATTTCTCCTGGGGGCCAAAAGGCTCTTCGGCTCCTCTGAATGGGCAGACAGCATGACATCCTGAGAAAATCTGTGTCATTCCAAGTAGTTTCCCTGAATCTCATTAAATGAAACTGCATTCAATTGTATGGCATCCTGTGAAACCCTTGGAAGTGCAATGCAATCAAAATTCCACAAAACTTATTCCATGACATTCCATCTCATAGCCGCCAAGAATCCATGACGTGTCATTCCAAGCAATTTCCGGGTATTCCTTGCCATGACATTCTACTGCATCCCCAAACTTTCAGTCCATGACATCACAGTAAAACTCCAAGAATCACATCCCATCACATTGCACCCACCCCCGAAATATCCACAAACACCCTTCCATAAACGAGTTGTCATTCCGCTAAACATCACAACATGTCATTCCATGAAATTCCATCAAATCCCATTCTATAAACAAAATGTCCAATTTGATGAAACGCCACGACATGAATACCTTTTGGTGCACGAGAGCGTTTAGGCGAAAGAGCGGTTTCCTTTATTCCCTTTTGTGTGATTGTCCATTTCTCCTGGGGGCCAAAAGGTTCTTCGGCTCCTCTAAATGTGCAGACAGCATGACATTCTAGCTTGAGCCCACAGCCAAATGTTAGCTTTGTCAGAAGTGGGATTCGAACCCACGCCTCCAGGGGAGACTGCGACCTGAACGCAGCGCCTTAGACCGCTCGGCCATCCTGACACGAGGGCTGAAGGTGAGCAGTAATTTTGGAGCTCCACCGAATGGCAGATTATCTGGAAGCTAGTGCTTCACCGCTCAGCTCAGCCCAGCCGAAGCACATGCCTCGTTGGCGCAGTTAGGCAGCGCGTCAGTCTCATAATCTGAAGGTCGTGAGTTCGAGCCTCACACGGGGCAGGGTGGTGACTTTTGGTGCACGAGAGCGTTTAGGCGAAAGAGCGTTTCCTTTATTCCCTTTCGTCTGATTGTCCATTTCTCCTGGGTGGCAATAGGCTCTTCGGCTCCTCTGAATGGGCAGACAGCATGACATCCTGAGAAAATCTGTGTCATTCCAAGTAGTTTCCCTGAATCTCATTAAATGAAACTGCATTCAATTGTATGGCGTCCTGTGAAACCCTTGGAAGTGCAATGCAATCAAAATCCAGTGTTTTTGTAGGACTAGTGTTGTATAAATCCAGTCATAGTATTCCTCTCATGTTCGTGTAATGTGTGGCAGTGTTGTTGCAGTGCTTTTGTCAAGCTTTATTATAATCCTTTCATCCTGATGTAATTGCTTGTCAATGGTGACCTAACTTGTTAAATGAAATTCCACGAAACTTATTCCATGACATTCCATCTCATAGCCGCCAAGAATCCATGACGTGTCATTCCAAGCAATTTCCGGGTATTCCTTGCCATGACATTCTACTGCATCCCCAAACTTTCAGTCCATGACATCACAGTAAAACTCCAAGAATCACATCCCATCACATTGCACCCACCCCCGAAATATCCACAAACACCCTTCCTTAAACGAGTTGTCATTCCGCTAAACATCACAACATGTCATTCCATGAAATTCCATCGAATCCCATTCTATAAACAAAATGTCCAATTTGATGAAACGCCACGACATGAATTCCAAGAAAATGATGTGAAAATTCTATAGAATCCCATGGACGACACAAAAGGGTTACTTCAAAGATCAGGTGACGCCGGTCAGCGTTACTGTGACGTCTCTTTGATTCTAACGTGTGCTGAAATGCCGTGCTTTGTCAAGATGAGTCAACTTGCCAGAGGACTAAAGACTCTAGCTCGAGCCCACAGCCAAAGGTTAGCTTTGTCAGAAGTGGGATTCGAACCCACGCCTCCAGGGGAGACTGCGACCTGAACGCAGCGCCTTAGACCGCTCGGCCATTCTGACACGAGGGCTGAAGGTGAGCAGTATTTTTGGAGCTCCACCGAGTGGCAGATGATCTGAAAGCTAGTGCTTCACCGCTCAGCCCAGCCGAAGCACATGCCTCGTTGGCGCAGTTAGGCAGCGCGTCAGTCTCATAATCTGAAGGTCGTGAGTTCGATCCTCACACGGGGCAGTGTGGTTCCTTTTGGTGCACGAGAGCGTTTAGGCGAAAGAGCGGTTTCCTTTATTCCCTTTTGTGTGATTGTCCATTTCTCCTGGGGGCCAAAAGGCTCTTCGGCTCCTCTGAATGGGCAGACAGCATGACATCCTGAGAAAATCTGTGTCATTCCAAGTAGTTTCCCTGAATCTCATTAAATGAAACTGCATTCAATTGTATGGCATCCTGTGAAACCCTTGGAAGTGCAATGCAATCAAAATTCCACAAAACTTATTCCATGACATTCCATCTCATAGCCGCCAAGAATCCATGACGTGTCATTCCAAGCAATTTCCGGGTATTCCTTGCCATGACATTCTACTGCATCCCCAAACTTTCAGTCCATGACATCACAGTAAAACTCCAAGAATCACATCCCATCACATTGCACCCACCCCCGAAATATCCACAAACACCCTTCCATAAACGAGTTGTCATTCCGCTAAACATCACAACATGTCATTCCATGAAATTCCATCAAATCCCATTCTATAAACAAAATGTCCAATTTGATGAAACGCCACGACATGAATACCTTTTGGTGCACGAGAGCGTTTAGGCGAAAGAGCGGTTTCCTTTATTCCCTTTTGTGTGATTGTCCATTTCTCCTGGGGGCCAAAAGGTTCTTCGGCTCCTCTAAATGTGCAGACAGCATGACATTCTAGCTTGAGCCCACAGCCAAATGTTAGCTTTGTCAGAAGTGGGATTCGAACCCACGCCTCCAGGGGAGACTGCGACCTGAACGCAGCGCCTTAGACCGCTCGGCCATCCTGACACGAGGGCTGAAGGTGAGCAGTATTTTTGGAGCTCCACCGAATGGCAGATTATCTGGAAGCTAGTGCTTCACCGCTCAGCTCAGCCCAGCCGAAGCACATGCCTCGTTGGCGCAGTTAGGCAGCGCGTCAGTCTCATAATCTGAAGGTCGTGAGTTCGAGCCTCACACGGGGCAGGGTGGTGACTTTTGGTGCACGAGAGCGTTTAGGCGAAAGAGCGTTTCCTTTATTCCCTTTCGTCTGATTGTCCATTTCTCCTGGGTGGCAATAGGCTCTTCGGCTCCTCTGAATGGGCAGACAGCATGACATCCTGAGAAAATCTGTGTCATTCCAAGTAGTTTCCCTGAATCTCATTAAATGAAACTGCATTCAATTGTATGGCGTCCTGTGAAACCCTTGGAAGTGCAATGCAATCAAAATCCAGTGTTTTTGTAGGACTAGTGTTGTATAAATCCAGTCATAGTATTCCTCTCATGTTCGTGTAATGTGTGGCAGTGTTGTTGCAGTGCTTTTGTCAAGCTTTATTATAATCCTTTCATCCTGATGTAATTGCTTGTCAATGGTGACCTAACTTGTTAAATGAAATTCCACGAAACTTATTCCATGACATTCCATCTCATAGCCGCCAAGAATCCATGACGTGTCATTCCAAGCAATTTCCGGGTATTCCTTGCCATGACATTCTACTGCATCCCCAAACTTTCAGTCCATGACATCACAGTAAAACTCCAAGAATCACATCCCATCACATTGCACCCACCCCCGAAATATCCACAAACACCCTTCCTTAAACGAGTTGTCATTCCGCTAAACATCACAACATGTCATTCCATGAAATTCCATCGAATCCCATTCTATAAACAAAATGTCCAATTTGATGAAACGCCACGACATGAATTCCAAGAAAATGATGTGAAAATTCTATAGAATCCCATGGACGACACAAAAGGGTTACTTCAAAGATCAGGTGACGCCGGTCAGCGTTACTGTGACGTCTCTTTGATTCTAACGTGTGCTGAAATGCCGTGCTTTGTCAAGATGAGTCAACTTGCCAGAGGACTAAAGACTCTAGCTCGAGCCCACAGCCAAAGGTTAGCTTTGTCAGAAGTGGGATTCGAACCCACGCCTCCAGGGGAGACTGCGACCTGAACGCAGCGCCTTAGACCGCTCGGCCATCCTGACACGAGGGCTGAAGGTGAGCAGTATTTTTGGAGCTCCACCGAGTGGCAGATGATCTGAAAGCTAGTGCTTCACCGCTCAGCCCAGCCGAAGCACATGCCTCGTTGGCGCAGTTAGGCAGCGCGTCAGTCTCATAATCTGAAGGTCGTGAGTTCGATCCTCACACGGGGCAGTGTGGTTCCTTTTGGTGCACGAGAGCGTTTAGGCGAAAGAGCGGTTTCCTTTATTCCCTTTTGTGTGATTGTCCATTTCTCCTGGGGGCCAAAAGGCTCTTCGGCTCCTCTGAATGGGCAGACAGCATGACATCCTGAGAAAATCTGTGTCATTCCAAGTAGTTTCCCTGAATCTCATTAAATGAAACTGCATTCAATTGTATGGCATCCTGTGAAACCCTTGGAAGTGCAATGCAATCAAAATTCCACAAAACTTATTCCATGACATTCCATCTCATAGCCGCCAAGAATCCATGACGTGTCATTCCAAGCAATTTCCGGGTATTCCTTGCCATGACATTCTACTGCATCCCCAAACTTTCAGTCCATGACATCACAGTAAAACTCCAAGAATCACATCCCATCACATTGCACCCACCCCCGAAATATCCACAAACACCCTTCCATAAACGAGTTGTCATTCCGCTAAACATCACAACATGTCATTCCATGAAATTCCATCAAATCCCATTCTATAAACAAAATGTCCAATTTGATGAAACGCCACGACATGAATACCTTTTGGTGCACGAGAGCGTTTAGGCGAAAGAGCGGTTTCCTTTATTCCCTTTTGTGTGATTGTCCATTTCTCATGGGGGCCAAAAGGTTCTTCGGCTCCTCTAAATGTGCAGACAGCATGACATTCTAGCTTGAGCCCACAGCCAAATGTTAGCTTTGTCAGAAGTGGGATTCGAACCCACGCCTCCAGGGGAGACTGCGACCTGAACGCAGCGCCTTAGACCGCTCGGCCATCCTGACACGAGGGCTGAAGGTGAGCAGTATTTTTGGAGCTCCACCGAATGGCAGATTATCTGGAAGCTAGTGCTTCACCGCTCAGCTCAGCCCAGCCGAAGCCCATGCCTCGTTGGCGCAGTTAGGCAGCGCGTCAGTCTCATAATCTGAAGGTCGTGAGTTCGAGCCTCACACGGGGCAGGGTGGTGACTTTTGGTGCACGAGAGCGTTTAGGCGAAAGAGTGTTTCCTTTATTCCCTTTCGTCTGATTGTCCATTTCTCCTGGGTGGTAATAGGCTCTTCGGCTCCTCTGAATGGGCAGACAGCATGACATCCTGAGAAAATCTGTGTCATTCCAAGTAGTTTCCCTGAATCTCATTAAATGAAACTGCATTCAATTGTATGGCGTCCTGTGAAACCCTTGGAAGTGCAATGCAATCAAAATCCAGTGTTTTTGTAGGGCTAGTGTTGTATAAATCCAGTCATAGTATTCCTCTCATGTTCGTGTAATGTGTGGCAGTGTTGTTGCAGTGCTTTTGTCAAGCTTTATTATAATCCTTTCATCCTGATGTAATTGCTTGTCAATGGTGACCTAACTTGTTAAATGAAATTCCACGAAACTTATTCCATGACATTCCATCTCATAGCCGCCAAGAATCCATGACGTGTCATTCCAAGCAATTTCCGGGTATTCCTTGCCATGACATTCTACTGCATCCCCAAACTTTCAGTCCATGACATCACAGTAAAACTCCAAGAATCACATCCCATCACATTGCACCCACCCCCGAAATATCCACAAACACCCTTCCATAAACGAGTTGTCATTCCGCTAAACATCACAACATGTCATTCCATGAAATTCCATCGAATCCCATTCTATAAACAAAATGTCCAATTTGATGAAACGCCACGACATGAATTCCAAGAAAATGATGTGAAAATTCTATAGAATCCCATGGACGACACAAAAGGGTTACTTCAAAGATCAGGTGACGCCGGTCAGCGTTACTGTGACGTCTCTTTGATTCTAACGTGTGCTGAAATGCCGTGCTTTGTCAAGATGAGTCAACTTGCCAGAGGACTAAAGACTCTAGCTCGAGCCCACAGCCAAAGGTTAGCTTTGTCAGAAGTGGGATTCGAACCCACGCCTCCAGGGGAGACTGCGACCTGAACGCAGCGCCTTAGACCGCTCAGCCATCCTGACACGAGGGCTGAAGGTGAGCAGTATTTTTGGAGCTCCACCGAATGGCAGATTATCTGGAAGCTAGTGCTTCACCGCTCAGCTCAGCCCAGCCGAAGCCCATGCCTCGTTGGCGCAGTTAGGCAGCGCGTCAGTCTCATAATCTGAAGGTCGTGAGTTCGAGCCTCACACGGGGCAGGGTGGTGACTTTTGGTGCACGAGAGCGTTTAGGCGAAAGAGCGTTTCCTTTATTCCCTTTCGTCTGATTGTCCATTTCTCCTGGGTGGCAATAGGCTCTTCGGCTCCTCTGAATGGGCAGACAGCATGACATCCTGAGAAAATCTGTGTCATTCCAAGTAGTTTCCCTGAATCTCATTAAATGAAACTGCATTCAATTGTATGGCGTCCTGTGAAACCCTTGGAAGTGCAATGCAATCAAAATCCAGTGTTTTTGTAGGACTAGTGTTGTATAAATCCAGTCATAGTATTCCTCTCATGTTCGTGTAATGCGTGGCAGTGTTGTTGCAGTGCTTTTGTCAAGCTTTATTATAATCCTTTCATCCTGATGTAATTGCTTGTCAATGGTGACCTAACTTGTTAAATGAAATTCCACGAAACTTATTCCATGACATTCCATCTCATAGCCGCCAAGAATCCATGACGTGTCATTCCAAGCAATTTCCGGGTATTCCTTGCCATGACATTCTACTGCATCCCCAAACTTTCAGTCCATGACATCACAGTAAAACTCCAAGAATCACATCCCATCACATTGCACCCACCCCCGAAATATCCACAAACACCCTTCCATAAACGAGTTGTCATTCCGCTAAACATCACAACATGTCATTCCATGAAATTCCATCGAATTCCATTCTATAAACAAAATGTCCAATTTGATGAAACGCCACGACATGAATTCCAAGAAAATGATGTGAAAATTCTATAGAATCCCATGGACGACACAAAAGGGTTACTTCAAAGATCAGGTGACGCCGGTCAGCGTTACTGTGACGTCTCTTTGATTCTAACGTGTGCTGAAATGCCGTGCTTTGTCAAGATAAGTCATCTTGCCAGAGGACTAAAGACTCTAGCTCTAGCCCACAGCCAAAGGTTAGCTTTGTCAGAAGTGGGATTCGAACCCACGCCTCCAGGGGAGACTGCGACCTGAACGCAGCGCCTTAGACCGCTCGGCCATCCTGACACGAGGGCTAAAGGTGAGCAGTATTTTTGGAGCTCCACCGAGTGGCAGATGATCTGAAAGCTAGTGCTTCACCGCTCAGCCCAGCCGAAGCACATGCCTCGTTGGCGCAGTTAGGCAGCTTGAGCCCACAGCCAAAAGTTAGCTTTGTCAGAAGTGGGATTCAAACCCACGCCTCTAGGGGAGACTGCGACCTGAACGCAGCGCCTTAGACCGCTCGGCCATCCTGACACGAGGGCTGAGGGTGAGCAGTATTTTTGGAACTCCACCGAATGGCGGATTATCTGGAAGCTAGTGCTTCACCGCTCAGCCCAGCCAAAGCACATGCCTCGTTGGCGCAGTTAGGCAGCGCGTCAGTCTCATAATCTGAAGGTCGTGAGTTCGATCCTCACACGGGGCAGTGTGGTTCCTTTTGGTGCACGAGAGCGTTTAGGCGAAAGAGCGGTTTCCTTTATTCCCTTTTGTGTGATTGTCCATTTCTCCTGGGGGCCAAAAGGCTCTTCGGCTCCTCTGAATGGGCAGACAGCATGACATCCTGAGAAAATCTGTGTCATTCCAAGTAGTTTCCCTGAATCTCATTAAATGAAACTGCATTCAATTGTATGGCATCCTGTGAAACCCTTGGAAGTGCAATGCAATCAAAATTCCACAAAACTTATTCCATGACATTCCATCTCATAGCCGCCAAGAATCCATGACGTGTCATTCCAAGCAATTTCCGGGTATTCCTTGCCATGACATTCTACTGCATCCCCAAACTTTCAGTCCATGACATCACAGTAAAACTCCAAGAATCACATCCCATCACATTGCACCCACCCCCGAAATATCCACAAACACCCTTCCTTAAACGAGTTGTCATTCCGCTAAACATCACAACATGTCATTCCATGAAATTCCATCGAATCCCATTCTATAAACAAAATGTCCAATTTGATGAAACGCCACGACATGAATTCCAAGAAAATGATGTGAAAATTCTATAGAATCCCATGGACGACACAAAAGGGTTACTTCAAAGATCAGGTGACGCCGGTCAGCGTTACTGTGACGTCTCTTTGATTCTAACGTGTGCTGAAATGCCGTGCTTTGTCAAGATGAGTCAACTTGCCAGAGGACTAAAGACTCTAGCTCGAGCCCACAGCCAAAGGTTAGCTTTGTCAGAAGTGGGATTCGAACCCACGCCTCCAGGGGAGACTGCGACCTGAACGCAGCGCCTTTTTGGAGCTCCACCGAGTGGCAGATGATCTGAAAGCTAGTGCTTCACCGCTCAGCCCAGCCGAAGCACATGCCTCGTTGGCGCAGTTAGGCAGCGCGTCAGTCTCATAATCTGAAGGTCGTGAGTTCGATCCTCACACGGGGCAGTGTGGTTCCTTTTGGTGCACGAGAGCGTTTAGGCGAAAGAGCGGTTTCCTTTATTCCCTTTTGTGTGATTGTCCATTTCTCCTGGGGGCCAAAAGGCTCTTCGGCTCCTCTGAATGGGCAGACAGAATGACATCCTGAGAAAATCTGTGTCATTCCAAGTAGTTTCCCTGAATCTCATTAAATGAAACTGCATTCAATTGTATGGCATCCTGTGAAACCCTTGGAAGTGCAATGCAATCAAAATTCCACAAAACTTATTCCATGACATTCCATCTCATAGCCGCCAAGAATCCATGACGTGTCATTCCAAGCAATTTCCGGGTATTCCTTGCCATGACATTCTACTGCATCCCCAAACTTTCAGTCCATGACATCACAGTAAAACTCCAAGAATCACATCCCATCACATTGCACCCACCCCCGAAATATCCACAAACACCCTTCCATAAACGAGTTGTCATTCCGCTAAACATCACAACATGTCATTCCATGAAATTCCATCAAATCCCATTCTATAAACAAAATGTCCAATTTGATGAAACGCCACGACATGAATACCTTTTGGTGCACGAGAGCGTTTAGGCGAAAGAGCGGTTTCCTTTATTCCCTTTTGTGTGATTGTCCATTTCTCCTGGGGGCCAAAAGGTTCTTCGGCTCCTCTAAATGTGCAGACAGCATGACATTCTAGCTTGAGCCCACAGCCAAATGTTAGCTTTGTCAGAAGTGGGATTCGAACCCACGCCTCCAGGGGAGACTGCGACCTGAACGCAGCGCCTTAGACCGCTCGGCCATCCTGACACGAGGGCTGAAGGTGAGCAGTATTTTTGGAGCTCCACCGAATGGCAGATTATCTGGAAGCTAGTGCTTCACCGCTCAGCTCAGCCCAGCCGAAGCACATGCCTCGTTGGCGCAGTTAGGCAGCGCGTCAGTCTCATAATCTGAAGGTCGTGAGTTCGAGCCTCACACGGGGCAGGGTGGTGACTTTTGGTGCACGAGAGCGTTTAGGCGAAAGAGCGTTTCCTTTATTCCCTTTCGTCTGATTGTCCATTTCTCCTGGGTGGCAATAGGCTCTTCGGCTCCTCTGAATGGGCAGACAGCATGACATCCTGAGAAAATCTGTGTCATTCCAAGTAGTTTCCCTGAATCTCATTAAATGAAACTGCATTCAATTGTATGGCGTCCTGTGAAACCCTTGGAAGTGCAATGCAATCAAAATCCAGTGTTTTTGTAGGACTAGTGTTGTATAAATCCAGTCATAGTATTCCTCTCATGTTCGTGTAATGTGTGGCAGTGTTGTTGCAGTGCTTTTGTCAAGCTTTATTATAATCCTTTCATCCTGATGTAATTGCTTGTCAATGGTGACCTAACTTGTTAAATGAAATTCCACGAAACTTATTCCATGACATTCCATCTCATAGCCGCCAAGAATCCATGACGTGTCATTCCAAGCAATTTCCGGGTATTCCTTGCCATGACATTCTACTGCATCCCCAAACTTTCAGTCCATGACATCACAGTAAAACTCCAAGAATCACATCCCATCACATTGCACCCACCCCCGAAATATCCACAAACACCCTTCCTTAAACGAGTTGTCATTCCGCTAAACATCACAACATGTCATTCCATGAAATTCCATCGAATCCCATTCTATAAACAAAATGTCCAATTTGATGAAACGCCACGACATGAATTCCAAGAAAATGATGTGAAAATTCTATAGAATCCCATGGACGACACAAAAGGGTTACTTCAAAGATCAGGTGACGCCGGTCAGCGTTACTGTGACGTCTCTTTGATTCTAACGTGTGCTGAAATGCCGTGCTTTGTCAAGATGAGTCAACTTGCCAGAGGACTAAAGACTCTAGCTCGAGCCCACAGCCAAAGGTTAGCTTTGTCAGAAGTGGGATTCGAACCCACGCCTCCAGGGGAGACTGCGACCTGAACGCAGCGCCTTAGACCGCTCGGCCATCCTGACACGAGGGCTGAAGGTGAGCAGTATTTTTGGAGCTCCACCGAGTGGCAGATGATCTGAAAGCTAGTGCTTCACCGCTCAGCCCAGCCGAAGCACATGCCTCGTTGGCGCAGTTAGGCAGCGCGTCAGTCTCATAATCTGAAGGTCGTGAGTTCGATCCTCACACGGGGCAGTGTGGTTCCTTTTGGTGCACGAGAGCGTTTAGGCGAAAGAGCGGTTTCCTTTATTCCCTTTTGTGTGATTGTCCATTTCTCCTGGGGGCCAAAAGGCTCTTCGGCTCCTCTGAATGGGCAGACAGCATGACATCCTGAGAAAATCTGTGTCATTCCAAGTAGTTTCCCTGAATCTCATTAAATGAAACTGCATTCAATTGTATGGCATCCTGTGAAACCCTTGGAAGTGCAATGCAATCAAAATTCCACAAAACTTATTCCATGACATTCCATCTCATAGCCGCCAAGAATCCATGACGTGTCATTCCAAGCAATTTCCGGGTATTCCTTGCCATGACATTCTACTGCATCCCCAAACTTTCAGTCCATGACATCACAGTAAAACTCCAAGAATCACATCCCATCACATTGCACCCACCCCCGAAATATCCACAAACACCCTTCCATAAACGAGTTGTCATTCCGCTAAACATCACAACATGTCATTCCATGAAATTCCATCAAATCCCATTCTATAAACAAAATGTCCAATTTGATGAAACGCCACGACATGAATACCTTTTGGTGCACGAGAGCGTTTAGGCGAAAGAGCGGTTTCCTTTATTCCCTTTTGTGTGATTGTCCATTTCTCATGGGGGCCAAAAGGTTCTTCGGCTCCTCTAAATGTGCAGACAGCATGACATTCTAGCTTGAGCCCACAGCCAAATGTTAGCTTTGTCAGAAGTGGGATTCGAACCCACGCCTCCAGGGGAGACTGCGACCTGAACGCAGCGCCTTAGACCGCTCAGCCATCCTGACACGAGGGCTGAAGGTGAGCAGTATTTTTGGAGCTCCACCGAATGGCAGATTATCTGGAAGCTAGTGCTTCACCGCTCAGCTCAGCCCAGCCGAAGCCCATGCCTCGTTGGCGCAGTTAGGCAGCGCGTCAGTCTCATAATCTGAAGGTCGTGAGTTCGAGCCTCACACGGGGCAGGGTGGTGACTTTTGGTGCACGAGAGCGTTTAGGCGAAAGAGCGTTTCCTTTATTCCCTTTCGTCTGATTGTCCATTTCTCCTGGGTGGCAATAGGCTCTTCGGCTCCTCTGAATGGGCAGACAGCATGACATCCTGAGAAAATCTGTGTCATTCCAAGTAGTTTCCCTGAATCTCATTAAATGAAACTGCATTCAATTGTATGGCGTCCTGTGAAACCCTTGGAAGTGCAATGCAATCAAAATCCAGTGTTTTTGTAGGACTAGTGTTGTATAAATCCAGTCATAGTATTCCTCTCATGTTCGTGTAATGCGTGGCAGTGTTGTTGCAGTGCTTTTGTCAAGCTTTATTATAATCCTTTCATCCTGATGTAATTGCTTGTCAATGGTGACCTAACTTGTTAAATGAAATTCCACGAAACTTATTCCATGACATTCCATCTCATAGCCGCCAAGAATCCATGACGTGTCATTCCAAGCAATTTCCGGGTATTCCTTGCCATGACATTCTACTGCATCCCCAAACTTTCAGTCCATGACATCACAGTAAAACTCCAAGAATCACATCCCATCACATTGCACCCACCCCCGAAATATCCACAAACACCCTTCCATAAACGAGTTGTCATTCCGCTAAACATCACAACATGTCATTCCATGAAATTCCATCGAATTCCATTCTATAAACAAAATGTCCAATTTGATGAAACGCCACGACATGAATTCCAAGAAAATGATGTGAAAATTCTATAGAATCCCATGGACGACACAAAAGGGTTACTTCAAAGATCAGGTGACGCCGGTCAGCGTTACTGTGACGTCTCTTTGATTCTAACGTGTGCTGAAATGCCGTGCTTTGTCAAGATGAGTCATCTTGCCAGAGGACTAAAGACTCTAGCTCTAGCCCACAGCCAAAGGTTAGCTTTGTCAGAAGTGGGATTCGAACCCACGCCTCCAGGGGAGACTGCGACCTGAACGCAGCGCCTTAGACCGCTCGGCCATCCTGACACGAGGGCTAAAGGTGAGCAGTATTTTTGGAGCTCCACCGAGTGGCAGATGATCTGAAAGCTAGTGCTTCACCGCTCAGCCCAGCCGAAGCACATGCCTCGTTGGCGCAGTTAGGCAGCTTGAGCCCACAGCCAAAAGTTAGCTTTGTCAGAAGTGGGATTCAAACCCACGCCTCTAGGGGAGACTGCGACCTGAACGCAGCGCCTTAGACCGCTCGGCCATCCTGACACGAGGGCTGAGGGTGAGCAGTATTTTTGGAACTCCACCGAATGGCGGATTATCTGGAAGCTAGTGCTTCACCGCTCAGCCCAGCCGAAGCACATGCCTCGTTGGCGCAGTTAGGCAGCGCGTCAGTCTCATAATCTGAAGGTCGTGAGTTCGAGCCTCACACGGGGCAGTGTGGTTCCTTTTGGTGCATGAGAGCGTTTAGGCGAAAGAGCGTTTCCTTTATTCCCTTTCGTCTGATTGTCCATTTCTCCTGGGTGGCAATAGGCTCTTCGGCTCCTCTGAATGGGCAGACAGCATGACATCCTAAGAAAATCTGTGTCATTCCAAGCAGTTTCCCTGAATCTCATTAAATGAAACTGCATTCAATTGTATGGCGTCCTGTGAAACCCTTGGAAGTGCAATGCAATCAAAATTCCACGAAACTTATTCCATGAATAAGTACTTATTCCAAGTATTTTTGCTTGTCGATGGTGACCTAACTTGTTAAATGAAATTCCACGAAACTTATTCCATGACATTCCATCTCATAGCCGCCAAGAATCCATGACGTGTCATTCCAAGCAATTTCCGGGTATTCCTTGCCATGACATTCTACTGCATCCCCAAACTTTTAGTCCATGACATCACAGTAAAACTCCAAGAATCACATCCCATCACATTGCACCCACCCCCGAAATATCCACAAACACCCTTCCATAAACGAGTTGTCATTCCGCTAAACATCACAACATGTCATTCCATGAAATTCCATCGAATCCCATTCTATAAACAAAATGTCCAATTTGATGAAACGCCACGACATGAATTCCAAGAAAATGATGTGAAAATTCTATAGAATCCCATGGACGACACAAAAGGGTTACTTCAAAGATCAGGTGACGCCGGTCAGCGTTACTGTGACGTCTCTTTGATTCTAACGTGTGCTGAAATGCCGTGCTTTGTCAAGATGAGTCAACTTGCCAGAGGACTAAAGACTCTAGCTCGAGCCCACAGCCAAAGGTTAGCTTTGTCAGAAGTGGGATTCGAACCCACGCCTCCAGGGGAGACTGCGACCTGAACGCAGCGCCTTAGACCGCTCGGCCATCCTGACACGAGGGCTGAAGGTGAGCAGTATTTTTGGAGCTCCACCGAGTGGCAGATGATCTGAAAGCTAGTGCTTCACCGCTCAGCCCAGCCGAAGCACATGCCTCGTTGGCGCAGTTAGGCAGCGCGTCAGTCTCATAATCTGAAGGTCGTGAGTTCGATCCTCACACGGGGCAGTGTGGTTCCTTTTGGTGCACGAGAGCGTTTAGGCGAAAGAGCGTTTTCCTTTATTCCCTTTTGTGTGATTGTCCATTTCTCCTGGGGGCCAAAAGGCTCTTCGGCTCCTCTGAATGGGCAGACAGCATGACATCCTGAGAAAATCTGTGTCATTCCAAGTAGTTTCCCTGAATCTCATTAAATGAAACTGCATTCAATTGTATGGCATCCTGTGAAACCCTTGGAAGTGCAATGCAATCAAAATTCCACAAAACTTATTCCATGACATTCCATCTCATAGCCGCCAAGAATCCATGACGTGTCATTCCAAGCAATTTCCGGGTATTCCTTGCCATGACATTCTACTGCATCCCCAAACTTTCAGTCCATGACATCACAGTAAAACTCCAAGAATCACATCCCATCACATTGCACCCACCCCCGAAATATCCACAAACACCCTTCCATAAACGAGTTGTCATTCCGCTAAACATCACAACATGTCATTCCATGAAATTCCATCAAATCCCATTCTATAAACAAAATGTCCAATTTGATGAAACGCCACGACATGAATACCTTTTGGTGCACGAGAGCGTTTAGGCGAAAGAGCGGTTTCCTTTATTCCCTTTTGTGTGATTGTCCATTTCTCCTGGGGGCCAAAAGGTTCTTCGGCTCCTCTAAATGTGCAGACAGCATGACATTCTAGCTTGAGCCCACAGCCAAATGTTAGCTTTGTCAGAAGTGGGATTCGAACCCACGCCTCCAGGGGAGACTGCGACCTGAACGCAGCGCCTTAGACCGCTCGGCCATCCTGACACGAGGGCTGAAGGTGAGCAGTATTTTTGGAGCTCCACCGAATGGCAGATTATCTGGAAGCTAGTGCTTCACCGCTCAGCTCAGCCCAGCCGAAGCACATGCCTCGTTGGCGCAGTTAGGCAGCGCGTCAGTCTCATAATCTGAAGGTCGTGAGTTCGAGCCTCACACGGGGCAGGGTGGTGACTTTTGGTGCACAAGAGCGTTTAGGCGAAAGAGCGTTTCCTTTATTCCCTTTCGTCTGATTGTCCATTTCTCCTGGGTGGCAATAGGCTCTTCGGCTCCTCTGAATGGGCAGACAGCATGACATCCTGAGAAAATCTGTGTCATTCCAAGTAGTTTCCCTGAATCTCATTAAATGAAACTTTATTCAATTGTATGGCGTCCTGTGAAACCCTTGGAAGTGCAATGCAATCAAAATCCAGTGTTTTTGTAGGACTAGTGTTGTATAAATCCAGTCATAGTATTCCTCTCATGTTCGTGTAATGTGTGGCAGTGTTGTTGCAGTGCTTTTGTCAAGCTTTATTATAATCCTTTCATCCTGATGTAATTGCTTGTCAATGGTGACCTAACTTGTTAAATGAAATTCCACGAAACTTATTCCATGACATTCCATCTCATAGCCGCCAAGAATCCATGACGTGTCATTCCAAGCAATTTCCGGGTATTCCTTGCCATGACATTCTACTGCATCCCCAAACTTTCAGTCCATGACATCACAGTAAAACTCCAAGAATCACATCCCATCACATTGCACCCACCCCCGAAATATCCACAAACACCCTTCCTTAAACGAGTTGTCATTCCGCTAAACATCACAACATGTCATTCCATGAAATTCCATCGAATCCCATTCTATAAACAAAATGTCCAATTTGATGAAACGCCACGACATGAATTCCAAGAAAATGATGTGAAAATTCTATAGAATCCCATGGACGACACAAAAGGGTTACTTCAAAGATCAGGTGACGCCGGTCAGCGTTACTGTGACGTCTCTTTGATTCTAACGTGTGCTGAAATGCCGTGCTTTGTCAAGATGAGTCAACTTGCCAGAGGACTAAAGACTCTAGCTCGAGCCCACAGCCAAAGGTTAGCTTTGTCAGAAGTGGGATTCGAACCCACGCCTCCAGGGGAGACTGCGACCTGAACGCAGCGCCTTAGACCGCTCGGCCATCCTGACACGAGGGCTGAAGGTGAGCAGTATTTTTGGAGCTCCACCGAGTGGCAGATGATCTGAAAGCTAGTGCTTCACCGCTCAGCCCAGCCGAAGCACATGCCTCGTTGGCGCAGTTAGGCAGCGCGTCAGTCTCATAATCTGAAGGTCGTGAGTTCGATCCTCACACGGGGCAGTGTGGTTCCTTTTGGTGCACGAGAGCGTTTAGGCGAAAGAGCGGTTTCCTTTATTCCCTTTTGTGTGATTGTCCATTTCTCCTGGGGGCCAAAAGGCTCTTCGGCTCCACTAATTGTGCAGACAGCATGACATTCTAGCTTGAGCCCACAGCCAAAGGTTAGCTTTGTCAGAAGTGGGATTCGAACCCACGCCTCCAGGGGAGACTGCGACCTGAACGCAGCGCCTTAGACCGCTCGGCCATCCTGACACGAGGGCTGAAGGTGAGCAGTATTTTTGGAGCTCCACCGAATGGCAGATTATCTGGAAGCTAGTGCTTCACCGCTCAGCTCAGCCCAGCCGAAGCACATGCCTCGTTGGCGCAGTTAGGCAGCGCGTCAGTCTCATAATCTGAAGGTCGTGAGTTCGAGCCTCACACGGGGCAGGGTGGTGACTTTTGGTGCACGAGAGCGTTTAGGCGAAAGAGCGTTTCCTTTATTCCCTTTCGTCTGATTGTCCATTTCTCCTGGGTGGCAATAGGCTCTTCGGCTCCTCTGAATGGGCAGACAGCATGACATCCTGAGAAAATCTGTGTCATTCCAAGTAGTTTCCCTGAATCTCATTAAATGAAACTGCATTCAATTGTATGGCGTCCTGTGAAACCCTTGGAAGTGCAATGCAATCAAAATCCAGTGTTTTTGTAGGACTAGTGTTGTATAAATCCAGTCATAGTATTCCTCTCATGTTCGTGTAATGTGTGGCAGTGTTGTTGCAGTGCTTTTGTCAAGCTTTATTATAATCCTTTCATCCTGATGTAATTGCTTGTCAATGGTGACCTAACTTGTTAAATGAAATTCCACGAAACTTATTCCATGACATTCCATCTCATAGCCGCCAAGAATCCATGACGTGTCATTCCAAGCAATTTCCGGGTATTCCTTGCCATGACATTCTACTGCATCCCCAAACTTTCAGTCCATGACATCACAGTAAAACTCCAAGAATCACATCCCATCACATTGCACCCACCCCCGAAATATCCACAAACACCCTTCCTTAAACGAGTTGTCATTCCGCTAAACATCACAACATGTCATTCCATGAAATTCCATCGAATCCCATTCTATAAACAAAATGTCCAATTTGATGAAACGCCACGACATGAATTCCAAGAAAATGATGTGAAAATTCTATAGAATCCCATGGACGACACAAAAGGGTTACTTCAAAGATCAGGTGACGCCGGTCAGCGTTACTGTGACGTCTCTTTGATTCTAACGTGTGCTGAAATGCCGTGCTTTGTCAAGATGAGTCAACTTGCCAGAGGACTAAAGACTCTAGCTCGAGCCCACAGCCAAAGGTTAGCTTTGTCAGAAGTGGGATTCGAACCCACGCCTCCAGGGGAGACTGCGACCTGAACGCAGCGCCTTAGACCGCTCGGCCATTCTGACACGAGGGCTGAAGGTGAGCAGTATTTTTGGAGCTCCACCGAGTGGCAGATGATCTGAAAGCTAGTGCTTCACCGCTCAGCCCAGCCGAAGCACATGCCTCGTTGGCGCAGTTAGGCAGCGCGTCAGTCTCATAATCTGAAGGTCGTGAGTTCGATCCTCACACGGGGCAGTGTGGTTCCTTTTGGTGCACGAGAGCGTTTAGGCGAAAGAGCGGTTTCCTTTATTCCCTTTTGTGTGATTGTCCATTTCTCCTGGGGGCCAAAAGGCTCTTCGGCTCCTCTGAATGGGCAGACAGCATGACATCCTGAGAAAATCTGTGTCATTCCAAGTAGTTTCCCTGAATCTCATTAAATGAAACTGCATTCAATTGTATGGCATCCTGTGAAACCCTTGGAAGTGCAATGCAATCAAAATTCCACAAAACTTATTCCATGACATTCCATCTCATAGCCGCCAAGAATCCATGACGTGTCATTCCAAGCAATTTCCGGGTATTCCTTGCCATGACATTCTACTGCATCCCCAAACTTTCAGTCCATGACATCACAGTAAAACTCCAAGAATCACATCCCATCACATTGCACCCACCCCCGAAATATCCACAAACACCCTTCCATAAACGAGTTGTCATTCCGCTAAACATCACAACATGTCATTCCATGAAATTCCATCAAATCCCATTCTATAAACAAAATGTCCAATTTGATGAAACGCCACGACATGAATACCTTTTGGTGCACGAGAGCGTTTAGGCGAAAGAGCGGTTTCCTTTATTCCCTTTTGTGTGATTGTCCATTTCTCCTGGGGGCCAAAAGGTTCTTCGGCTCCTCTAAATGTGCAGACAGCATGACATTCTAGCTTGAGCCCACAGCCAAATGTTAGCTTTGTCAGAAGTGGGATTCGAACCCACGCCTCCAGGGGAGACTGCGACCTGAACGCAGCGCCTTAGACCGCTCGGCCATCCTGACACGAGGGCTGAAGGTGAGCAGTATTTTTGGAGCTCCACCGAATGGCAGATTATCTGGAAGCTAGTGCTTCACCGCTCAGCTCAGCCCAGCCAAAGCACATGCCTCGTTGGCGCAGTTAGGCAGCGCGTCAGTCTCATAATCTGAAGGTCGTGAGTTCGAGCCTCACACGGGGCAGGGTGGTGACTTTTGGTGCACGAGAGCGTTTAGGCGAAAGAGCGTTTCCTTTATTCCCTTTCGTCTGATTGTCCATTTCTCCTGGGTGGCAATAGGCTCTTCGGCTCCTCTGAATGGGCAGACAGCATGACATCCTGAGAAAATCTGTGTCATTCCAAGTAGTTTCCCTGAATCTCATTAAATGAAACTGCATTCAATTGTATGGCGTCCTGTGAAACCCTTGGAAGTGCAATGCAATCAAAATCCAGTGTTTTTGTAGGACTAGTGTTGTATAAATCCAGTCATAGTATTCCTCTCATGTTCGTGTAATGTGTGGCAGTGTTGTTGCAGTGCTTTTGTCAAGCTTTATTATAATCCTTTCATCCTGATGTAATTGCTTGTCAATGGTGACCTAACTTGTTAAATGAAATTCCACGAAACTTATTCCATGACATTCCATCTCATAGCCGCCAAGAATCCATGACGTGTCATTCCAAGCAATTTCCGGGTATTCCTTGCCATGACATTCTACTGCATCCCCAAACTTTCAGTCCATGACATCACAGTAAAACTCCAAGAATCACATCCCATCACATTGCACCCACCCCCGAAATATCCACAAACACCCTTCCTTAAACGAGTTGTCATTCCGCTAAACATCACAACATGTCATTCCATGAAATTCCATCGAATCCCATTCTATAAACAAAATGTCCAATTTGATGAAACGCCACGACATGAATTCCAAGAAAATGATGTGAAAATTCTATAGAATCCCATGGACGACACAAAAGGGTTACTTCAAAGATCAGGTGACGCCGGTCAGCGTTACTGTGACGTCTCTTTGATTCTAACGTGTGCTGAAATGCCGTGCTTTGTCAAGATGAGTCAACTTGCCAGAGGACTAAAGACTCTAGCTCGAGCCCACAGCCAAAGGTTAGCTTTGTCAGAAGTGGGATTCGAACCCACGCCTCCAGGGGAGACTGCGACCTGAACGCAGCGCCTTAGACCGCTCGGCCATCCTGACACGAGGGCTGAAGGTGAGCAGTATTTTTGGAGCTCCACCGAGTGGCAGATGATCTGAAAGCTAGTGCTTCACCGCTCAGCCCAGCCGAAGCACATGCCTCGTTGGCGCAGTTAGGCAGCGCGTCAGTCTCATAATCTGAAGGTCGTGAGTTCGATCCTCACACGGGGCAGTGTGGTTCCTTTTGGTGCACGAGAGCGTTTAGGCGAAAGAGCGGTTTCCTTTATTCCCTTTTGTGTGATTGTCCATTTCTCCTGGGGGCCAAAAGGCTCTTCGGCTCCTCTGAATGGGCAGACAGCATGACATCCTGAGAAAATCTGTGTCATTCCAAGTAGTTTCCCTGAATCTCATTAAATGAAACTGCATTCAATTGTATGGCATCCTGTGAAACCCTTGGAAGTGCAATGCAATCAAAATTCCACAAAACTTATTCCATGACATTCCATCTCATAGCCGCCAAGAATCCATGACGTGTCATTCCAAGCAATTTCCGGGTATTCCTTGCCATGACATTCTACTGCATCCCCAAACTTTCAGTCCATGACATCACAGTAAAACTCCAAGAATCACATCCCATCACATTGCACCCACCCCCGAAATATCCACAAACACCCTTCCATAAACGAGTTGTCATTCCGCTAAACATCACAACATGTCATTCCATGAAATTCCATCAAATCCCATTCTATAAACAAAATGTCCAATTTGATGAAACGCCACGACATGAATACCTTTTGGTGCACGAGAGCGTTTAGGCGAAAGAGCGGTTTCCTTTATTCCCTTTTGTGTGATTGTCCATTTCTCATGGGGGCCAAAAGGTTCTTCGGCTCCTCTAAATGTGCAGACAGCATGACATTCTAGCTTGAGCCCACAGCCAAATGTTAGCTTTGTCAGAAGTGGGATTCGAACCCACGCCTCCAGGGGAGACTGCGACCTGAACGCAGCGCCTTAGACCGCTCGGCCATCCTGACACGAGGGCTGAAGGTGAGCAGTATTTTTGGAGCTCCACCGAATGGCAGATTATCTGGAAGCTAGTGCTTCACCGCTCAGCTCAGCCCAGCCGAAGCCCATGCCTCGTTGGCGCAGTTAGGCAGCGCGTCAGTCTCATAATCTGAAGGTCGTGAGTTCGAGCCTCACACGGGGCAGGGTGGTGACTTTTGGTGCACGAGAGCGTTTAGGCGAAAGAGTGTTTCCTTTATTCCCTTTCGTCTGATTGTCCATTTCTCCTGGGTGGTAATAGGCTCTTCGGCTCCTCTGAATGGGCAGACAGCATGACATCCTGAGAAAATCTGTGTCATTCCAAGTAGTTTCCCTGAATCTCATTAAATGAAACTGCATTCAATTGTATGGCGTCCTGTGAAACCCTTGGAAGTGCAATGCAATCAAAATCCAGTGTTTTTGTAGGGCTAGTGTTGTATAAATCCAGTCATAGTATTCCTCTCATGTTCGTGTAATGTGTGGCAGTGTTGTTGCAGTGCTTTTGTCAAGCTTTATTATAATCCTTTCATCCTGATGTAATTGCTTGTCAATGGTGACCTAACTTGTTAAATGAAATTCCACGAAACTTATTCCATGACATTCCATCTCATAGCCGCCAAGAATCCATGACGTGTCATTCCAAGCAATTTCCGGGTATTCCTTGCCATGACATTCTACTGCATCCCCAAACTTTCAGTCCATGACATCACAGTAAAACTCCAAGAATCACATCCCATCACATTGCACCCACCCCCGAAATATCCACAAACACCCTTCCATAAACGAGTTGTCATTCCGCTAAACATCACAACATGTCATTCCATGAAATTCCATCGAATCCCATTCTATAAACAAAATGTCCAATTTGATGAAACGCCACGACATGAATTCCAAGAAAATGATGTGAAAATTCTATAGAATCCCATGGACGACACAAAAGGGTTACTTCAAAGATCAGGTGACGCCGGTCAGCGTTACTGTGACGTCTCTTTGATTCTAACGTGTGCTGAAATGCCGTGCTTTGTCAAGATGAGTCAACTTGCCAGAGGACTAAAGACTCTAGCTCGAGCCCACAGCCAAAGGTTAGCTTTGTCAGAAGTGGGATTCGAACCCACGCCTCCAGGGGAGACTGCGACCTGAACGCAGCGCCTTAGACCGCTCAGCCATCCTGACACGAGGGCTGAAGGTGAGCAGTATTTTTGGAGCTCCACCGAATGGCAGATTATCTGGAAGCTAGTGCTTCACCGCTCAGCTCAGCCCAGCCGAAGCCCATGCCTCGTTGGCGCAGTTAGGCAGCGCGTCAGTCTCATAATCTGAAGGTCGTGAGTTCGAGCCTCACACGGGGCAGGGTGGTGACTTTTGGTGCACGAGAGCGTTTAGGCGAAAGAGCGTTTCCTTTATTCCCTTTCGTCTGATTGTCCATTTCTCCTGGGTGGCAATAGGCTCTTCGGCTCCTCTGAATGGGCAGACAGCATGACATCCTGAGAAAATCTGTGTCATTCCAAGTAGTTTCCCTGAATCTCATTAAATGAAACTGCATTCAATTGTATGGCGTCCTGTGAAACCCTTGGAAGTGCAATGCAATCAAAATCCAGTGTTTTTGTAGGACTAGTGTTGTATAAATCCAGTCATAGTATTCCTCTCATGTTCGTGTAATGCGTGGCAGTGTTGTTGCAGTGCTTTTGTCAAGCTTTATTATAATCCTTTCATCCTGATGTAATTGCTTGTCAATGGTGACCTAACTTGTTAAATGAAATTCCACGAAACTTATTCCATGACATTCCATCTCATAGCCGCCAAGAATCCATGACGTGTCATTCCAAGCAATTTCCGGGTATTCCTTGCCATGACATTCTACTGCATCCCCAAACTTTCAGTCCATGACATCACAGTAAAACTCCAAGAATCACATCCCATCACATTGCACCCACCCCCGAAATATCCACAAACACCCTTCCATAAACGAGTTGTCATTCCGCTAAACATCACAACATGTCATTCCATGAAATTCCATCGAATTCCATTCTATAAACAAAATGTCCAATTTGATGAAACGCCACGACATGAATTCCAAGAAAATGATGTGAAAATTCTATAGAATCCCATGGACGACACAAAAGGGTTACTTCAAAGATCAGGTGACGCCGGTCAGCGTTACTGTGACGTCTCTTTGATTCTAACGTGTGCTGAAATGCCGTGCTTTGTCAAGATAAGTCATCTTGCCAGAGGACTAAAGACTCTAGCTCTAGCCCACAGCCAAAGGTTAGCTTTGTCAGAAGTGGGATTCGAACCCACGCCTCCAGGGGAGACTGCGACCTGAACGCAGCGCCTTAGACCGCTCGGCCATCCTGACACGAGGGCTAAAGGTGAGCAGTATTTTTGGAGCTCCACCGAGTGGCAGATGATCTGAAAGCTAGTGCTTCACCGCTCAGCCCAGCCGAAGCACATGCCTCGTTGGCGCAGTTAGGCAGCTTGAGCCCACAGCCAAAAGTTAGCTTTGTCAGAAGTGGGATTCAAACCCACGCCTCTAGGGGAGACTGCGACCTGAACGCAGCACCTTAGACCGCTCGGCCATCCTGACACGAGGGCTGAGGGTGAGCAGTATTTTTGGAACTCCACCGAATGGCGGATTATCTGGAAGCTAGTGCTTCACCGCTCAGCCCAGCCAAAGCACATGCCTCGTTGGCGCAGTTAGGCAGCGCGTCAGTCTCATAATCTGAAGGTCGTGAGTTCGATCCTCACACGGGGCAGTGTGGTTCCTTTTGGTGCACGAGAGCGTTTAGGCGAAAGAGCGGTTTCCTTTATTCCCTTTTGTGTGATTGTCCATTTCTCCTGGGGGCCAAAAGGCTCTTCGGCTCCTCTGAATGGGCAGACAGCATGACATCCTGAGAAAATCTGTGTCATTCCAAGTAGTTTCCCTGAATCTCATTAAATGAAACTGCATTCAATTGTATGGCATCCTGTGAAACCCTTGGAAGTGCAATGCAATCAAAATTCCACAAAACTTATTCCATGACATTCCATCTCATAGCCGCCAAGAATCCATGACGTGTCATTCCAAGCAATTTCCGGGTATTCCTTGCCATGACATTCTACTGCATCCCCAAACTTTCAGTCCATGACATCACAGTAAAACTCCAAGAATCACATCCCATCACATTGCACCCACCCCCGAAATATCCACAAACACCCTTCCTTAAACGAGTTGTCATTCCGCTAAACATCACAACATGTCATTCCATGAAATTCCATCGAATCCCATTCTATAAACAAAATGTCCAATTTGATGAAACGCCACGACATGAATTCCAAGAAAATGATGTGAAAATTCTATAGAATCCCATGGACGACACAAAAGGGTTACTTCAAAGATCAGGTGACGCCGGTCAGCGTTACTGTGACGTCTCTTTGATTCTAACGTGTGCTGAAATGCCGTGCTTTGTCAAGATGAGTCAACTTGCCAGAGGACTAAAGACTCTAGCTCGAGCCCACAGCCAAAGGTTAGCTTTGTCAGAAGTGGGATTCGAACCCACGCCTCCAGGGGAGACTGCGACCTGAACGCAGCGCCTTTTTGGAGCTCCACCGAGTGGCAGATGATCTGAAAGCTAGTGCTTCACCGCTCAGCCCAGCCGAAGCACATGCCTCGTTGGCGCAGTTAGGCAGCGCGTCAGTCTCATAATCTGAAGGTCGTGAGTTCGATCCTCACACGGGGCAGTGTGGTTCCTTTTGGTGCACGAGAGCGTTTAGGCGAAAGAGCGTTTTCCTTTATTCCCTTTTGTGTGATTGTCCATTTCTCCTGGGGGCCAAAAGGCTCTTCGGCTCCTCTGAATGGGCAGACAGCATGACATCCTGAGAAAATCTGTGTCATTCCAAGTAGTTTCCCTGAATCTCATTAAATGAAACTGCATTCAATTGTATGGCATCCTGTGAAACCCTTGGAAGTGCAATGCAATCAAAATTCCACAAAACTTATTCCATGACATTCCATCTCATAGCCGCCAAGAATCCATGACGTGTCATTCCAAGCAATTTCCGGGTATTCCTTGCCATGACATTCTACTGCATCCCCAAACTTTCAGTCCATGACATCACAGTAAAACTCCAAGAATCACATCCCATCACATTGCACCCACCCCCGAAATATCCACAAACACCCTTCCATAAACGAGTTGTCATTCCGCTAAACATCACAACATGTCATTCCATGAAATTCCATCAAATCCCATTCTATAAACAAAATGTCCAATTTGATGAAACGCCACGACATGAATACCTTTTGGTGCACGAGAGCGTTTAGGCGAAAGAGCGGTTTCCTTTATTCCCTTTTGTGTGATTGTCCATTTCTCCTGGGGGCCAAAAGGTTCTTCGGCTCCTCTAAATGTGCAGACAGCATGACATTCTAGCTTGAGCCCACAGCCAAATGTTAGCTTTGTCAGAAGTGGGATTCGAACCCACGCCTCCAGGGGAGACTGCGACCTGAACGCAGCGCCTTAGACCGCTCGGCCATCCTGACACGAGGGCTGAAGGTGAGCAGTATTTTTGGAGCTCCACCGAATGGCAGATTATCTGGAAGCTAGTGCTTCACCGCTCAGCTCAGCCCAGCCGAAGCACATGCCTCGTTGGCGCAGTTAGGCAGCGCGTCAGTCTCATAATCTGAAGGTCGTGAGTTCGAGCCTCACACGGGGCAGGGTGGTGACTTTTGGTGCACGAGAGCGTTTAGGCGAAAGAGCGTTTCCTTTATTCCCTTTCGTCTGATTGTCCATTTCTCCTGGGTGGCAATAGGCTCTTCGGCTCCTCTGAATGGGCAGACAGCATGACATCCTGAGAAAATCTGTGTCATTCCAAGTAGTTTCCCTGAATCTCATTAAATGAAACTTTATTCAATTGTATGGCGTCCTGTGAAACCCTTGGAAGTGCAATGCAATCAAAATCCAGTGTTTTTGTAGGACTAGTGTTGTATAAATCCAGTCATAGTATTCCTCTCATGTTCGTGTAATGTGTGGCAGTGTTGTTGCAGTGCTTTTGTCAAGCTTTATTATAATCCTTTAATCCTGATGTAATTGCTTGTCAATGGTGACCTAACTTGTTAAATGAAATTCCACGAAACTTATTCCATGACATTCCATCTCATAGCCGCCAAGAATCCATGACGTGTCATTCCAAGCAATTTCCGGGTATTCCTTGCCATGACATTCTACTGCATCCCCAAACTTTCAGTCCATGACATCACAGTAAAACTCCAAGAATCACATCCCATCACATTGCACCCACCCCCGAAATATCCACAAACACCCTTCCTTAAACGAGTTGTCATTCCGCTAAACATCACAACATGTCATTCCATGAAATTCCATCGAATCCCATTCTATAAACAAAATGTCCAATTTGATGAAACGCCACGACATGAATTCCAAGAAAATGATGTGAAAATTCTATAGAATCCCATGGACGACACAAAAGGGTTACTTCAAAGATCAGGTGACGCCGGTCAGCGTTACTGTGACGTCTCTTTGATTCTAACGTGTGCTGAAATGCCGTGCTTTGTCAAGATGAGTCAACTTGCCAGAGGACTAAAGACTCTAGCTCGAGCCCACAGCCAAAGGTTAGCTTTGTCAGAAGTGGGATTCGAACCCACGCCTCCAGGGGAGACTGCGACCTGAACGCAGCGCCTTAGACCGCTCGGCCATCCTGACACGAGGGCTGAAGGTGAGCAGTATTTTTGGAGCTCCACCGAGTGGCAGATGATCTGAAAGCTAGTGCTTCACCGCTCAGCCCAGCCGAAGCACATGCCTCGTTGGCGCAGTTAGGCAGCGCGTCAGTCTCATAATCTGAAGGTCGTGAGTTCGATCCTCACACGGGGCAGTGTGGTTCCTTTTGGTGCACGAGAGCGTTTAGGCGAAAGAGCGGTTTCCTTTATTCCCTTTTGTGTGATTGTCCATTTCTCCTGGGGGCCAAAAGGCTCTTCGGCTCCACTAATTGTGCAGACAGCATGACATTCTAGCTTGAGCCCACAGCCAAAGGTTAGCTTTGTCAGAAGTGGGATTCGAACCCACGCCTCCAGGGGAGACTGCGACCTGAACACAGCGCCTTAGACCGCTCGGCCATCCTGACACGAGGGCTGAAGGTGAGCAGTATTTTTGGAGCTCCACCGAATGGCAGATTATCTGGAAGCTAGTGCTTCACCGCTCAGCTCAGCCCAGCCGAAGCACATGCCTCGTTGGCGCAGTTAGGCAGCGCGTCAGTCTCATAATCTGAAGGTCGTGAGTTCGAGCCTCACACGGGGCAGGGTGGTGACTTTTGGTGCACGAGAGCGTTTAGGCGAAAGAGCGTTTCCTTTATTCCCTTTCGTCTGATTGTCCATTTCTCCTGGGTGGCAATAGGCTCTTCGGCTCCTCTGAATGGGCAGACAGCATGACATCCTGAGAAAATCTGTGTCATTCCAAGTAGTTTCCCTGAATCTCATTAAATGAAACTGCATTCAATTGTATGGCGTCCTGTGAAACCCTTGGAAGTGCAATGCAATCAAAATCCAGTGTTTTTGTAGGACTAGTGTTGTATAAATCCAGTCATAGTATTCCTCTCATGTTCGTGTAATGCGTGGCAGTGTTGTTGCAGTGCTTTTGTCAAGCTTTATTATAATCCTTTCATCCTGATGTAATTGCTTGTCAATGGTGACCTAACTTGTTAAATGAAATTCCACGAAACTTATTCCATGACATTCCATCTCATAGCCGCCAAGAATCCATGACGTGTCATTCCAAGCAATTTCCGGGTATTCCTTGCCATGACATTCTACTGCATCCCCAAACTTTCAGTCCATGACATCACAGTAAAACTCCAAGAATCACATCCCATCACATTGCACCCACCCCCGAAATATCCACAAACACCCTTCCATAAACGAGTTGTCATTCCGCTAAACATCACAACATGTCATTCCATGAAATTCCATCGAATTCCATTCTATAAACAAAATGTCCAATTTGATGAAACGCCACGACATGAATTCCAAGAAAATGATGTGAAAATTCTATAGAATCCCATGGACGACACAAAAGGGTTACTTCAAAGATCAGGTGACGCCGGTCAGCGTTACTGTGACGTCTCTTTGATTCTAACGTGTGCTGAAATGCCGTGCTTTGTCAAGATGAGTCATCTTGCCAGAGGACTAAAGACTCTAGCTCTAGCCCACAGCCAAAGGTTAGCTTTGTCAGAAGTGGGATTCGAACCCACGCCTCCAGGGGAGACTGCGACCTGAACGCAGCGCCTTAGACCGCTCGGCCATCCTGACACGAGGGCTAAAGGTGAGCAGTATTTTTGGAGCTCCACCGAGTGGCAGATGATCTGAAAGCTAGTGCTTCACCGCTCAGCCCAGCCGAAGCACATGCCTCGTTGGCGCAGTTAGGCAGCTTGAGCCCACAGCCAAAAGTTAGCTTTGTCAGAAGTGGGATTCAAACCCACGCCTCTAGGGGAGACTGCGACCTGAACGCAGCGCCTTAGACCGCTCGGCCATCCTGACACGAGGGCTGAGGGTGAGCAGTATTTTTGGAACTCCACCGAATGGCGGATTATCTGGAAGCTAGTGCTTCACCGCTCAGCCCAGCCGAAGCACATGCCTCGTTGGCGCAGTTAGGCAGCGCGTCAGTCTCATAATCTGAAGGTCGTGAGTTCGAGCCTCACACGGGGCAGTGTGGTTCCTTTTGGTGCATGAGAGCGTTTAGGCGAAAGAGCGTTTCCTTTATTCCCTTTCGTCTGATTGTCCATTTCTCCTGGGTGGCAATAGGCTCTTCGGCTCCTCTGAATGGGCAGACAGCATGACATCCTAAGAAAATCTGTGTCATTCCAAGCAGTTTCCCTGAATCTCATTAAATGAAACTGCATTCAATTGTATGGCGTCCTGTGAAACCCTTGGAAGTGCAATGCAATCAAAATTCCACGAAACTTATTCCATGAATAAGTACTTATTCCAAGTATTTTTGCTTGTCGATGGTGACCTAACTTGTTAAATGAAATTCCACGAAACTTATTCCATGACATTCCATCTCATAGCCGCCAAGAATCCATGACGTGTCATTCCAAGCAATTTCCGGGTATTCCTTGCCATGACATTCTACTGCATCCCCAAACTTTTAGTCCATGACATCACAGTAAAACTCCAAGAATCACATCCCATCACATTGCACCCACCCCCGAAATATCCACAAACACCCTTCCATAAACGAGTTGTCATTCCGCTAAACATCACAACATGTCATTCCATGAAATTCCATCGAATCCCATTCTATAAACAAAATGTCCAATTTGATGAAACGCCACGACATGAATTCCAAGAAAATGATGTGAAAATTCTATAGAATCCCATGGACGACACAAAAGGGTTACTTCAAAGATCAGGTGACGCCGGTCAGCGTTACTGTGACGTCTCTTTGATTCTAACGTGTGCTGAAATGCCGTGCTTTGTCAAGATGAGTCAACTTGCCAGAGGACTAAAGACTCTAGCTCGAGCCCACAGCCAAAGGTTAGCTTTGTCAGAAGTGGATTCGAACCCACGCCTCCAGGGGAGACTGCGACCTGAACGCAGCGCCTTAGACCGCTCGGCCATCCTGACACGAGGGCTGAAGGTGAGCAGTATTTTTGGAGCTCCACCGAGTGGCAGATGATCTGAAAGCTAGTGCTTCACCGCTCAGCCCAGCCGAAGCACATGCCTCGTTGGCGCAGTTAGGCAGCGCGTCAGTCTCATAATCTGAAGGTCGTGAGTTCGATCCTCACACGGGGCAGTGTGGTTCCTTTTGGTGCACGAGAGCGTTTAGGCGAAAGAGCGTTTTCCTTTATTCCCTTTTGTGTGATTGTCCATTTCTCCTGGGGGCCAAAAGGCTCTTCGGCTCCTCTGAATGGGCAGACAGCATGACATCCTGAGAAAATCTGTGTCATTCCAAGTAGTTTCCCTGAATCTCATTAAATGAAACTGCATTCAATTGTATGGCATCCTGTGAAACCCTTGGAAGTGCAATGCAATCAAAATTCCACAAAACTTATTCCATGACATTCCATCTCATAGCCGCCAAGAATCCATGACGTGTCATTCCAAGCAATTTCCGGGTATTCCTTGCCATGACATTCTACTGCATCCCCAAACTTTCAGTCCATGACATCACAGTAAAACTCCAAGAATCACATCCCATCACATTGCACCCACCCCCGAAATATCCACAAACACCCTTCCATAAACGAGTTGTCATTCCGCTAAACATCACAACATGTCATTCCATGAAATTCCATCAAATCCCATTCTATAAACAAAATGTCCAATTTGATGAAACGCCACGACATGAATACCTTTTGGTGCACGAGAGCGTTTAGGCGAAAGAGCGGTTTCCTTTATTCCCTTTTGTGTGATTGTCCATTTCTCCTGGGGGCCAAAAGGTTCTTCGGCTCCTCTAAATGTGCAGACAGCATGACATTCTAGCTTGAGCCCACAGCCAAATGTTAGCTTTGTCAGAAGTGGGATTCGAACCCACGCCTCCAGGGGAGACTGCGACCTGAACGCAGCGCCTTAGACCGCTCGGCCATCCTGACACGAGGGCTGAAGGTGAGCAGTATTTTTGGAGCTCCACCGAATGGCAGATTATCTGGAAGCTAGTGCTTCACCGCTCAGCTCAGCCCAGCCGAAGCACATGCCTCGTTGGCGCAGTTAGGCAGCGCGTCAGTCTCATAATCTGAAGGTCGTGAGTTCGAGCCTCACACGGGGCAGGGTGGTGACTTTTGGTGCACGAGAGCGTTTAGGCGAAAGAGCGTTTCCTTTATTCCCTTTCGTCTGATTGTCCATTTCTCCTGGGTGGCAATAGGCTCTTCGGCTCCTCTGAATGGGCAGACAGCATGACATCCTGAGAAAATCTGTGTCATTCCAAGTAGTTTCCCTGAATCTCATTAAATGAAACTGCATTCAATTGTATGGCGTCCTGTGAAACCCTTGGAAGTGCAATGCAATCAAAATCCAGTGTTTTTGTAGGACTAGTGTTGTATAAATCCAGTCATAGTATTCCTCTCATGTTCGTGTAATGTGTGGCAGTGTTGTTGCAGTGCTTTTGTCAAGCTTTATTATAATCCTTTCATCCTGATGTAATTGCTTGTCAATGGTGACCTAACTTGTTAAATGAAATTCCACGAAACTTATTCCATGACATTCCATCTCATAGCCGCCAAGAATCCATGACGTGTCATTCCAAGCAATTTCCGGGTATTCCTTGCCATGACATTTCTACTGCATCCCCAAACTTTCAGTCCATGACATCACAGTAAAACTCCAAGAATCACATCCCATCACATTGCACCCACCCCCGAAATATCCACAAACACCCTTCCTTAAACGAGTTGTCATTCCGCTAAACATCACAACATGTCATTCCATGAAATTCCATCGAATCCCATTCTATAAACAAAATGTCCAATTTGATGAAACGCCACGACATGAATTCCAAGAAAATGATGTGAAAATTCTATAGAATCCCATGGACGACACAAAAGGGTTACTTCAAAGATCAGGTGACGCCGGTCAGCGTTACTGTGACGTCTCTTTGATTCTAACGTGTGCTGAAATGCCGTGCTTTGTCAAGATGAGTCAACTTGCCAGAGGACTAAAGACTCTAGCTCGAGCCCACAGCCAAAGGTTAGCTTTGTCAGAAGTGGGATTCGAACCCACGCCTCCAGGGGAGACTGCGACCTGAACGCAGCGCCTTAGACCGCTCGGCCATCCTGACACGAGGGCTGAAGGTGAGCAGTATTTTTGGAGCTCCACCGAGTGGCAGATGATCTGAAAGCTAGTGCTTCACCGCTCAGCCCAGCCGAAGCACATGCCTCGTTGGCGCAGTTAGGCAGCGCGTCAGTCTCATAATCTGAAGGTCGTGAGTTCGATCCTCACACGGGGCAGTGTGGTTCCTTTTGGTGCACGAGAGCGTTTAGGCGAAAGAGCGGTTTCCTTTATTCCCTTTTGTGTGATTGTCCATTTCTCCTGGGGGCCAAAAGGCTCTTCGGCTCCACTAATTGTGCAGACAGCATGACATTCTAGCTTGAGCCCACAGCCAAAGGTTAGCTTTGTCAGAAGTGGGATTCGAACCCACGCCTCCAGGGGAGACTGCGACCTGAACGCAGCGCCTTAGACCGCTCGGCCATCCTGACACGAGGGCTGAAGGTGAGCAGTATTTTTGGAGCTCCACCGAATGGCAGATTATCTGGAAGCTAGTGCTTCACCGCTCAGCTCAGCCCAGCCGAAGCACATGCCTCGTTGGCGCAGTTAGGCAGCGCGTCAGTCTCATAATCTGAAGGTCGTGAGTTCGAGCCTCACACGGGGCAGGGTGGTGACTTTTGGTGCACGAGAGCGTTTAGGCGAAAGAGCGTTTCCTTTATTCCCTTTCGTCTGATTGTCCATTTCTCCTGGGTGGCAATAGGCTCTTCGGCTCCTCTGAATGGGCAGACAGCATGACATCCTGAGAAAATCTGTGTCATTCCAAGTAGTTTCCCTGAATCTCATTAAATGAAACTGCATTCAATTGTATGGCGTCCTGTGAAACCCTTGGAAGTGCAATGCAATCAAAATCCAGTGTTTTTGTAGGACTAGTGTTGTATAAATCCAGTCATAGTATTCCTCTCATGTTCGTGTAATGCGTGGCAGTGTTGTTGCAGTGCTTTTGTCAAGCTTTATTATAATCCTTTCATCCTGATGTAATTGCTTGTCAATGGTGACCTAACTTGTTAAATGAAATTCCACGAAACTTATTCCATGACATTCCATCTCATAGCCGCCAAGAATCCATGACGTGTCATTCCAAGCAATTTCCGGGTATTCCTTGCCATGACATTCTACTGCATCCCCAAACTTTCAGTCCATGACATCACAGTAAAACTCCAAGAATCACATCCCATCACATTGCACCCACCCCCGAAATATCCACAAACACCCTTCCTTAAACGAGTTGTCATTCCGCTAAACATCACAACATGTCATTCCATGAAATTCCATCGAATCCCATTCTATAAACAAAATGTCCAATTTGATGAAACGCCACGACATGAATTCCAAGAAAATGATGTGAAAATTCTATAGAATCCCATGGACGACACAAAAGGGTTACTTCAAAGATCAGGTGACGCCGGTCAGCGTTACTGTGACGTCTCTTTGATTCTAACGTGTGCTGAAATGCCGTGCTTTGTCAAGATGAGTCAACTTGCCAGAGGACTAAAGACTCTAGCTCGAGCCCACAGCCAAAGGTTAGCTTTGTCAGAAGTGGGATTCGAACCCACGCCTCCAGGGGAGACTGCGACCTGAACGCAGCGCCTTAGACCGCTCGGCCATCCTGACACGAGGGCTGAAGGTGAGCAGTATTTTTGGAGCTCCACCGAGTGGCAGATGATCTGAAAGCTAGTGCTTCACCGCTCAGCCCAGCCGAAGCACATGCCTCGTTGGCGCAGTTAGGCAGCGCGTCAGTCTCATAATCTGAAGGTCGTGAGTTCGATCCTCACACGGGGCAGTGTGGTTCCTTTTGGTGCACGAGAGCGTTTAGGCGAAAGAGCGGTTTCCTTTATTCCCTTTTGTGTGATTGTCCATTTCTCCTGGGGGCCAAAAGGCTCTTCGGCTCCTCTGAATGGGCAGACAGCATGACATCCTGAGAAAATCTGTGTCATTCCAAGTAGTTTCCCTGAATCTCATTAAATGAAACTGCATTCAATTGTATGGCATCCTGTGAAACCCTTGGAAGTGCAATGCAATCAAAATTCCACAAAACTTATTCCATGACATTCCATCTCATAGCCGCCAAGAATCCATGACGTGTCATTCCAAGCAATTTCCGGGTATTCCTTGCCATGACATTCTACTGCATCCCCAAACTTTCAGTCCATGACATCACAGTAAAACTCCAAGAATCACATCCCATCACATTGCACCCACCCCCGAAATATCCACAAACACCCTTCCATAAACGAGTTGTCATTCCGCTAAACATCACAACATGTCATTCCATGAAATTCCATCAAATCCCATTCTATAAACAAAATGTCCAATTTGATGAAACGCCACGACATGAATACCTTTTGGTGCACGAGAGCGTTTAGGCGAAAGAGCGGTTTCCTTTATTCCCTTTTGTGTGATTGTCCATTTCTCCTGGGGGCCAAAAGGTTCTTCGGCTCCTCTAAATGTGCAGACAGCATGACATTCTAGCTTGAGCCCACAGCCAAATGTTAGCTTTGTCAGAAGTGGGATTCGAACCCACGCCTCCAGGGGAGACTGCGACCTGAACGCAGCGCCTTAGACCGCTCGGCCATCCTGACACGAGGGCTGAAGGTGAGCAGTAATTTTGGAGCTCCACCGAATGGCAGATTATCTGGAAGCTAGTGCTTCACCGCTCAGCTCAGCCCAGCCGAAGCACATGCCTCGTTGGCGCAGTTAGGCAGCGCGTCAGTCTCATAATCTGAAGGTCGTGAGTTCGAGCCTCACACGGGGCAGGGTGGTGACTTTTGGTGCACGAGAGCGTTTAGGCGAAAGAGCGTTTCCTTTATTCCCTTTCGTCTGATTGTCCATTTCTCCTGGGTGGCAATAGGCTCTTCGGCTCCTCTGAATGGGCAGACAGCATGACATCCTGAGAAAATCTGTGTCATTCCAAGTAGTTTCCCTGAATCTCATTAAATGAAACTGCATTCAATTGTATGGCGTCCTGTGAAACCCTTGGAAGTGCAATGCAATCAAAATCCAGTGTTTTTGTAGGACTAGTGTTGTATAAATCCAGTCATAGTATTCCTCTCATGTTCGTGTAATGTGTGGCAGTGTTGTTGCAGTGCTTTTGTCAAGCTTTATTATAATCCTTTCATCCTGATGTAATTGCTTGTCAATGGTGACCTAACTTGTTAAATGAAATTCCACGAAACTTATTCCATGACATTCCATCTCATAGCCGCCAAGAATCCATGACGTGTCATTCCAAGCAATTTCCGGGTATTCCTTGCCATGACATTCTACTGCATCCCCAAACTTTCAGTCCATGACATCACAGTAAAACTCCAAGAATCACATCCCATCACATTGCACCCACCCCCGAAATATCCACAAACACCCTTCCTTAAACGAGTTGTCATTCCGCTAAACATCACAACATGTCATTCCATGAAATTCCATCGAATCCCATTCTATAAACAAAATGTCCAATTTGATGAAACGCCACGACATGAATTCCAAGAAAATGATGTGAAAATTCTATAGAATCCCATGGACGACACAAAAGGGTTACTTCAAAGATCAGGTGACGCCGGTCAGCGTTACTGTGACGTCTCTTTGATTCTAACGTGTGCTGAAATGCCGTGCTTTGTCAAGATGAGTCAACTTGCCAGAGGACTAAAGACTCTAGCTCGAGCCCACAGCCAAAGGTTAGCTTTGTCAGAAGTGGGATTCGAACCCACGCCTCCAGGGGAGACTGCGACCTGAACGCAGCGCCTTAGACCGCTCGGCCATCCTGACACGAGGGCTGAAGGTGAGCAGTATTTTTGGAGCTCCACCGAGTGGCAGATGATCTGAAAGCTAGTGCTTCACCGCTCAGCCCAGCCGAAGCACATGCCTCGTTGGCGCAGTTAGGCAGCGCGTCAGTCTCATAATCTGAAGGTCGTGAGTTCGATCCTCACACGGGGCAGTGTGGTTCCTTTTGGTGCACGAGAGCGTTTAGGCGAAAGAGCGGTTTCCTTTATTCCCTTTTGTGTGATTGTCCATTTCTCCTGGGGGCCAAAAGGCTCTTCGGCTCCTCTGAATGGGCAGACAGCATGACATCCTGAGAAAATCTGTGTCATTCCAAGTAGTTTCCCTGAATCTCATTAAATGAAACTGCATTCAATTGTATGGCATCCTGTGAAACCCTTGGAAGTGCAATGCAATCAAAATTCCACAAAACTTATTCCATGACATTCCATCTCATAGCCGCCAAGAATCCATGACGTGTCATTCCAAGCAATTTCCGGGTATTCCTTGCCATGACATTCTACTGCATCCCCAAACTTTCAGTCCATGACATCACAGTAAAACTCCAAGAATCACATCCCATCACATTGCACCCACCCCCGAAATATCCACAAACACCCTTCCATAAACGAGTTGTCATTCCGCTAAACATCACAACATGTCATTCCATGAAATTCCATCAAATCCCATTCTATAAACAAAATGTCCAATTTGATGAAACGCCACGACATGAATACCTTTTGGTGCACGAGAGCGTTTAGGCGAAAGAGCGGTTTCCTTTATTCCCTTTTGTGTGATTGTCCATTTCTCATGGGGGCCAAAAGGTTCTTCGGCTCCTCTAAATGTGCAGACAGCATGACATTCTAGCTTGAGCCCACAGCCAAATGTTAGCTTTGTCAGAAGTGGGATTCGAACCCACGCCTCCAGGGGAGACTGCGACCTGAACGCAGCGCCTTAGACCGCTCGGCCATCCTGACACGAGGGCTGAAGGTGAGCAGTATTTTTGGAGCTCCACCGAATGGCAGATTATCTGGAAGCTAGTGCTTCACCGCTCAGCTCAGCCCAGCCGAAGCCCATGCCTCGTTGGCGCAGTTAGGCAGCGCGTCAGTCTCATAATCTGAAGGTCGTGAGTTCGAGCCTCACACGGGGCAGGGTGGTGACTTTTGGTGCACGAGAGCGTTTAGGCGAAAGAGTGTTTCCTTTATTCCCTTTCGTCTGATTGTCCATTTCTCCTGGGTGGTAATAGGCTCTTCGGCTCCTCTGAATGGGCAGACAGCATGACATCCTGAGAAAATCTGTGTCATTCCAAGTAGTTTCCCTGAATCTCATTAAATGAAACTGCATTCAATTGTATGGCGTCCTGTGAAACCCTTGGAAGTGCAATGCAATCAAAATCCAGTGTTTTTGTAGGGCTAGTGTTGTATAAATCCAGTCATAGTATTCCTCTCATGTTCGTGTAATGTGTGGCAGTGTTGTTGCAGTGCTTTTGTCAAGCTTTATTATAATCCTTTCATCCTGATGTAATTGCTTGTCAATGGTGACCTAACTTGTTAAATGAAATTCCACGAAACTTATTCCATGACATTCCATCTCATAGCCGCCAAGAATCCATGACGTGTCATTCCAAGCAATTTCCGGGTATTCCTTGCCATGACATTCTACTGCATCCCCAAACTTTCAGTCCATGACATCACAGTAAAACTCCAAGAATCACATCCCATCACATTGCACCCACCCCCGAAATATCCACAAACACCCTTCCATAAACGAGTTGTCATTCCGCTAAACATCACAACATGTCATTCCATGAAATTCCATCGAATCCCATTCTATAAACAAAATGTCCAATTTGATGAAACGCCACGACATGAATTCCAAGAAAATGATGTGAAAATTCTATAGAATCCCATGGACGACACAAAAGGGTTACTTCAAAGATCAGGTGACGCCGGTCAGCGTTACTGTGACGTCTCTTTGATTCTAACGTGTGCTGAAATGCCGTGCTTTGTCAAGATGAGTCAACTTGCCAGAGGACTAAAGACTCTAGCTCGAGCCCACAGCCAAAGGTTAGCTTTGTCAGAAGTGGGATTCGAACCCACGCCTCCAGGGGAGACTGCGACCTGAACGCAGCGCCTTAGACCGCTCAGCCATCCTGACACGAGGGCTGAAGGTGAGCAGTATTTTTGGAGCTCCACCGAATGGCAGATTATCTGGAAGCTAGTGCTTCACCGCTCAGCTCAGCCCAGCCGAAGCCCATGCCTCGTTGGCGCAGTTAGGCAGCGCGTCAGTCTCATAATCTGAAGGTCGTGAGTTCGAGCCTCACACGGGGCAGGGTGGTGACTTTTGGTGCACGAGAGCGTTTAGGCGAAAGAGCGTTTCCTTTATTCCCTTTCGTCTGATTGTCCATTTCTCCTGGGTGGCAATAGGCTCTTCGGCTCCTCTGAATGGGCAGACAGCATGACATCCTGAGAAAATCTGTGTCATTCCAAGTAGTTTCCCTGAATCTCATTAAATGAAACTGCATTCAATTGTATGGCGTCCTGTGAAACCCTTGGAAGTGCAATGCAATCAAAATCCAGTGTTTTTGTAGGACTAGTGTTGTATAAATCCAGTCATAGTATTCCTCTCATGTTCGTGTAATGCGTGGCAGTGTTGTTGCAGTGCTTTTGTCAAGCTTTATTATAATCCTTTCATCCTGATGTAATTGCTTGTCAATGGTGACCTAACTTGTTAAATGAAATTCCACGAAACTTATTCCATGACATTCCATCTCATAGCCGCCAAGAATCCATGACGTGTCATTCCAAGCAATTTCCGGGTATTCCTTGCCATGACATTCTACTGCATCCCCAAACTTTCAGTCCATGACATCACAGTAAAACTCCAAGAATCACATCCCATCACATTGCACCCACCCCCGAAATATCCACAAACACCCTTCCATAAACGAGTTGTCATTCCGCTAAACATCACAACATGTCATTCCATGAAATTCCATCGAATTCCATTCTATAAACAAAATGTCCAATTTGATGAAACGCCACGACATGAATTCCAAGAAAATGATGTGAAAATTCTATAGAATCCCATGGACGACACAAAAGGGTTACTTCAAAGATCAGGTGACGCCGGTCAGCGTTACTGTGACGTCTCTTTGATTCTAACGTGTGCTGAAATGCCGTGCTTTGTCAAGATGAGTCATCTTGCCAGAGGACTAAAGACTCTAGCTCTAGCCCACAGCCAAAGGTTAGCTTTGTCAGAAGTGGGATTCGAACCCACGCCTCCAGGGGAGACTGCGACCTGAACGCAGCGCCTTAGACCGCTCGGCCATCCTGACACGAGGGCTAAAGGTGAGCAGTATTTTTGGAGCTCCACCGAGTGGCAGATGATCTGAAAGCTAGTGCTTCACCGCTCAGCCCAGCCGAAGCACATGCCTCGTTGGCGCAGTTAGGCAGCTTGAGCCCACAGCCAAAAGTTAGCTTTGTCAGAAGTGGGATTCAAACCCACGCCTCTAGGGGAGACTGCGACCTGAACGCAGCGCCTTAGACCGCTCGGCCATCCTGACACGAGGGCTGAGGGTGAGCAGTATTTTTGGAACTCCACCGAATGGCGGATTATCTGGAAGCTAGTGCTTCACCGCTCAGCCCAGCCAAAGCACATGCCTCGTTGGCGCAGTTAGGCAGCGCGTCAGTCTCATAATCTGAAGGTCGTGAGTTCGATCCTCACACGGGGCAGTGTGGTTCCTTTTGGTGCACGAGAGCGTTTAGGCGAAAGAGCGGTTTCCTTTATTCCCTTTTGTGTGATTGTCCATTTCTCCTGGGGGCCAAAAGGCTCTTCGGCTCCTCTGAATGGGCAGACAGCATGACATCCTGAGAAAATCTGTGTCATTCCAAGTAGTTTCCCTGAATCTCATTAAATGAAACTGCATTCAATTGTATGGCATCCTGTGAAACCCTTGGAAGTGCAATGCAATCAAAATTCCACAAAACTTATTCCATGACATTCCATCTCATAGCCGCCAAGAATCCATGACGTGTCATTCCAAGCAATTTCCGGGTATTCCTTGCCATGACATTCTACTGCATCCCCAAACTTTCAGTCCATGACATCACAGTAAAACTCCAAGAATCACATCCCATCACATTGCACCCACCCCCGAAATATCCACAAACACCCTTCCTTAAACGAGTTGTCATTCCGCTAAACATCACAACATGTCATTCCATGAAATTCCATCGAATCCCATTCTATAAACAAAATGTCCAATTTGATGAAACGCCACGACATGAATTCCAAGAAAATGATGTGAAAATTCTATAGAATCCCATGGACGACACAAAAGGGTTACTTCAAAGATCAGGTGACGCCGGTCAGCGTTACTGTGACGTCTCTTTGATTCTAACGTGTGCTGAAATGCCGTGCTTTGTCAAGATGAGTCAACTTGCCAGAGGACTAAAGACTCTAGCTCGAGCCCACAGCCAAAGGTTAGCTTTGTCAGAAGTGGGATTCGAACCCACGCCTCCAGGGGAGACTGCGACCTGAACGCAGCGCCTTAGACCGCTCGGCCATCCTGACACGAGGGCTGAAGGTGAGCAGTATTTTTGGAGCTCCACCGAGTGGCAGATGATCTGAAAGCTAGTGCTTCACCGCTCAGCCCAGCCGAAGCACATGCCTCGTTGGCGCAGTTAGGCAGCGCGTCAGTCTCATAATCTGAAGGTCGTGAGTTCGATCCTCACACGGGGCAGTGTGGTTCCTTTTGGTGCACGAGAGCGTTTAGGCGAAAGAGCGGTTTCCTTTATTCCCTTTTGTGTGATTGTCCATTTCTCCTGGGGGCCAAAAGGCTCTTCGGCTCCTCTGAATGGGCAGACAGCATGACATCCTGAGAAAATCTGTGTCATTCCAAGTAGTTTCCCTGAATCTCATTAAATGAAACTGCATTCAATTGTATGGCATCCTGTGAAACCCTTGGAAGTGCAATGCAATCAAAATTCCACAAAACTTATTCCATGACATTCCATCTCATAGCCGCCAAGAATCCATGACGTGTCATTCCAAGCAATTTCCGGGTATTCCTTGCCATGACATTCTACTGCATCCCCAAACTTTCAGTCCATGACATCACAGTAAAACTCCAAGAATCACATCCCATCACATTGCACCCACCCCCGAAATATCCACAAACACCCTTCCATAAACGAGTTGTCATTCCGCTAAACATCACAACATGTCATTCCATGAAATTCCATCAAATCCCATTCTATAAACAAAATGTCCAATTTGATGAAACGCCACGACATGAATACCTTTTGGTGCACGAGAGCGTTTAGGCGAAAGAGCGGTTTCCTTTATTCCCTTTTGTGTGATTGTCCATTTCTCATGGGGGCCAAAAGGTTCTTCGGCTCCTCTAAATGTGCAGACAGCATGACATTCTAGCTTGAGCCCACAGCCAAATGTTAGCTTTGTCAGAAGTGGGATTCGAACCCACGCCTCCAGGGGAGACTGCGACCTGAACGCAGCGCCTTAGACCGCTCGGCCATCCTGACACGAGGGCTGAAGGTGAGCAGTATTTTTGGAGCTCCACCGAATGGCAGATTATCTGGAAGCTAGTGCTTCACCGCTCAGCTCAGCCCAGCCGAAGCCCATGCCTCGTTGGCGCAGTTAGGCAGCGCGTCAGTCTCATAATCTGAAGGTCGTGAGTTCGAGCCTCACACGGGGCAGGGTGGTGACTTTTGGTGCACGAGAGCGTTTAGGCGAAAGAGTGTTTCCTTTATTCCCTTTCGTCTGATTGTCCATTTCTCCTGGGTGGTAATAGGCTCTTCGGCTCCTCTGAATGGGCAGACAGCATGACATCCTGAGAAAATCTGTGTCATTCCAAGTAGTTTCCCTGAATCTCATTAAATGAAACTGCATTCAATTGTATGGCGTCCTGTGAAACCCTTGGAAGTGCAATGCAATCAAAATCCAGTGTTTTTGTAGGGCTAGTGTTGTATAAATCCAGTCATAGTATTCCTCTCATGTTCGTGTAATGTGTGGCAGTGTTGTTGCAGTGCTTTTGTCAAGCTTTATTATAATCCTTTCATCCTGATGTAATTGCTTGTCAATGGTGACCTAACTTGTTAAATGAAATTCCACGAAACTTATTCCATGACATTCCATCTCATAGCCGCCAAGAATCCATGACGTGTCATTCCAAGCAATTTCCGGGTATTCCTTGCCATGACATTCTACTGCATCCCCAAACTTTCAGTCCATGACATCACAGTAAAACTCCAAGAATCACATCCCATCACATTGCACCCACCCCCGAAATATCCACAAACACCCTTCCATAAACGAGTTGTCATTCCGCTAAACATCACAACATGTCATTCCATGAAATTCCATCGAATCCCATTCTATAAACAAAATGTCCAATTTGATGAAACGCCACGACATGAATTCCAAGAAAATGATGTGAAAATTCTATAGAATCCCATGGACGACACAAAAGGGTTACTTCAAAGATCAGGTGACGCCGGTCAGCGTTACTGTGACGTCTCTTTGATTCTAACGTGTGCTGAAATGCCGTGCTTTGTCAAGATGAGTCAACTTGCCAGAGGACTAAAGACTCTAGCTCGAGCCCACAGCCAAAGGTTAGCTTTGTCAGAAGTGGGATTCGAACCCACGCCTCCAGGGGAGACTGCGACCTGAACGCAGCGCCTTAGACCGCTCAGCCATCCTGACACGAGGGCTGAAGGTGAGCAGTATTTTTGGAGCTCCACCGAATGGCAGATTATCTGGAAGCTAGTGCTTCACCGCTCAGCTCAGCCCAGCCGAAGCCCATGCCTCGTTGGCGCAGTTAGGCAGCGCGTCAGTCTCATAATCTGAAGGTCGTGAGTTCGAGCCTCACACGGGGCAGGGTGGTGACTTTTGGTGCACGAGAGCGTTTAGGCGAAAGAGCGTTTCCTTTATTCCCTTTCGTCTGATTGTCCATTTCTCCTGGGTGGCAATAGGCTCTTCGGCTCCTCTGAATGGGCAGACAGCATGACATCCTGAGAAAATCTGTGTCATTCCAAGTAGTTTCCCTGAATCTCATTAAATGAAACTGCATTCAATTGTATGGCGTCCTGTGAAACCCTTGGAAGTGCAATGCAATCAAAATCCAGTGTTTTTGTAGGACTAGTGTTGTATAAATCCAGTCATAGTATTCCTCTCATGTTCGTGTAATGCGTGGCAGTGTTGTTGCAGTGCTTTTGTCAAGCTTTATTATAATCCTTTCATCCTGATGTAATTGCTTGTCAATGGTGACCTAACTTGTTAAATGAAATTCCACGAAACTTATTCCATGACATTCCATCTCATAGCCGCCAAGAATCCATGACGTGTCATTCCAAGCAATTTCCGGGTATTCCTTGCCATGACATTCTACTGCATCCCCAAACTTTCAGTCCATGACATCACAGTAAAACTCCAAGAATCACATCCCATCACATTGCACCCACCCCCGAAATATCCACAAACACCCTTCCATAAACGAGTTGTCATTCCGCTAAACATCACAACATGTCATTCCATGAAATTCCATCGAATTCCATTCTATAAACAAAATGTCCAATTTGATGAAACGCCACGACATGAATTCCAAGAAAATGATGTGAAAATTCTATAGAATCCCATGGACGACACAAAAGGGTTACTTCAAAGATCAGGTGACGCCGGTCAGCGTTACTGTGACGTCTCTTTGATTCTAACGTGTGCTGAAATGCCGTGCTTTGTCAAGATGAGTCATCTTGCCAGAGGACTAAAGACTCTAGCTCTAGCCCACAGCCAAAGGTTAGCTTTGTCAGAAGTGGGATTCGAACCCACGCCTCCAGGGGAGACTGCGACCTGAACGCAGCGCCTTAGACCGCTCGGCCATCCTGACACGAGGGCTAAAGGTGAGCAGTATTTTTGGAGCTCCACCGAGTGGCAGATGATCTGAAAGCTAGTGCTTCACCGCTCAGCCCAGCCGAAGCACATGCCTCGTTGGCGCAGTTAGGCAGCTTGAGCCCACAGCCAAAAGTTAGCTTTGTCAGAAGTGGGATTCAAACCCACGCCTCTAGGGGAGACTGCGACCTGAACGCAGCGCCTTAGACCGCTCGGCCATCCTGACACGAGGGCTGAGGGTGAGCAGTATTTTTGGAACTCCACCGAATGGCGGATTATCTGGAAGCTAGTGCTTCACCGCTCAGCCCAGCCAAAGCACATGCCTCGTTGGCGCAGTTAGGCAGCGCGTCAGTCTCATAATCTGAAGGTCGTGAGTTCGATCCTCACACGGGGCAGTGTGGTTCCTTTTGGTGCACGAGAGCGTTTAGGCGAAAGAGCGGTTTCCTTTATTCCCTTTTGTGTGATTGTCCATTTCTCCTGGGGGCCAAAAGGCTCTTCGGCTCCTCTGAATGGGCAGACAGCATGACATCCTGAGAAAATCTGTGTCATTCCAAGTAGTTTCCCTGAATCTCATTAAATGAAACTGCATTCAATTGTATGGCATCCTGTGAAACCCTTGGAAGTGCAATGCAATCAAAATTCCACAAAACTTATTCCATGACATTCCATCTCATAGCCGCCAAAAATCCATGACGTGTCATTCCAAGCAATTTCCGGGTATTCCTTGCCATGACATTCTACTGCATCCCCAAACTTTCAGTCCATGACATCACAGTAAAACTCCAAGAATCACATCCCATCACATTGCACCCACCCCCGAAATATCCACAAACACCCTTCCTTAAACGAGTTGTCATTCCGCTAAACATCACAACATGTCATTCCATGAAATTCCATCGAATCCCATTCTATAAACAAAATGTCCAATTTGATGAAACGCCACGACATGAATTCCAAGAAAATGATGTGAAAATTCTATAGAATCCCATGGACGACACAAAAGGGTTACTTCAAAGATCAGGTGACGCCGGTCAGCGTTACTGTGACGTCTCTTTGATTCTAACGTGTGCTGAAATGCCGTGCTTTGTCAAGATGAGTCAACTTGCCAGAGGACTAAAGACTCTAGCTCGAGCCCACAGCCAAAGGTTAGCTTTGTCAGAAGTGGGATTCGAACCCACGCCTCCAGGGGAGACTGCGACCTGAACGCAGCGCCTTAGACCGCTCGGCCATCCTGACACGAGGGCTGAAGGTGAGCAGTATTTTTGGAGCTCCACCGAGTGGCAGATGATCTGAAAGCTAGTGCTTCACCGCTCAGCCCAGCCGAAGCACATGCCTCGGTGGCGCAGTTAGGCAGCGCGTCAGTCTCATAATCTGAAGGTCGTGAGTTCGATCCTCACACGGGGCAGTGTGGTTCCTTTTGGTGCACGAGAGCGTTTAGGCGAAAGAGCGGTTTCCTTTATTCCCTTTTGTGTGATTGTCCATTTCTCCTGGGGGCCAAAAGGCTCTTCGGCTCCTCTGAATGGGCAGACAGCATGACATCCTGAGAAAATCTGTGTCATTCCAAGTAGTTTCCCTGAATCTCATTAAATGAAACTGCATTCAATTGTATGGCATCCTGTGAAACCCTTGGAAGTGCAATGCAATCAAAATTCCACAAAACTTATTCCATGACATTCCATCTCATAGCCGCCAAGAATCCATGACGTGTCATTCCAAGCAATTTCCGGGTATTCCTTGCCATGACATTCTACTGCATCCCCAAACTTTCAGTCCATGACATCACAGTAAAACTCCAAGAATCACATCCCATCACATTGCACCCACCCCCGAAATATCCACAAACACCCTTCCATAAACGAGTTGTCATTCCGCTAAACATCACAACATGTCATTCCATGAAATTCCATCAAATCCCATTCTATAAACAAAATGTCCAATTTGATGAAACGCCACGACATGAATACCTTTTGGTGCACGAGAGCGTTTAGGCGAAAGAGCGGTTTCCTTTATTCCCTTTTGTGTGATTGTCCATTTCTCATGGGGGCCAAAAGGTTCTTCGGCTCCTCTAAATGTGCAGACAGCATGACATTCTAGCTTGAGCCCACAGCCAAATGTTAGCTTTGTCAGAAGTGGGATTCGAACCCACGCCTCCAGGGGAGACTGCGACCTGAACGCAGCGCCTTAGACCGCTCGGCCATCCTGACACGAGGGCTGAAGGTGAGCAGTATTTTTGGAGCTCCACCGAATGGCAGATTATCTGGAAGCTAGTGCTTCACCGCTCAGCTCAGCCCAGCCGAAGCCCATGCCTCGTTGGCGCAGTTAGGCAGCGCGTCAGTCTCATAATCTGAAGGTCGTGAGTTCGAGCCTCACACGGGGCAGGGTGGTGACTTTTGGTGCACGAGAGCGTTTAGGCGAAAGAGTGTTTCCTTTATTCCCTTTCGTCTGATTGTCCATTTCTCCTGGGTGGTAATAGGCTCTTCGGCTCCTCTGAATGGGCAGACAGCATGACATCCTGAGAAAATCTGTGTCATTCCAAGTAGTTTCCCTGAATCTCATTAAATGAAACTGCATTCAATTGTATGGCGTCCTGTGAAACCCTTGGAAGTGCAATGCAATCAAAATCCAGTGTTTTTGTAGGGCTAGTGTTGTATAAATCCAGTCATAGTATTCCTCTCATGTTCGTGTAATGTGTGGCAGTGTTGTTGCAGTGCTTTTGTCAAGCTTTATTATAATCCTTTCATCCTGATGTAATTGCTTGTCAATGGTGACCTAACTTGTTAAATGAAATTCCACGAAACTTATTCCATGACATTCCATCTCATAGCCGCCAAGAATCCATGACGTGTCATTCCAAGCAATTTCCGGGTATTCCTTGCCATGACATTCTACTGCATCCCCAAACTTTCAGTCCATGACATCACAGTAAAACTCCAAGAATCACATCCCATCACATTGCACCCACCCCCGAAATATCCACAAACACCCTTCCATAAACGAGTTGTCATTCCGCTAAACATCACAACATGTCATTCCATGAAATTCCATCGAATCCCATTCTATAAACAAAATGTCCAATTTGATGAAACGCCACGACATGAATTCCAAGAAAATGATGTGAAAATTCTATAGAATCCCATGGACGACACAAAAGGGTTACTTCAAAGATCAGGTGACGCCGGTCAGCGTTACTGTGACGTCTCTTTGATTCTAACGTGTGCTGAAATGCCGTGCTTTGTCAAGATGAGTCAACTTGCCAGAGGACTAAAGACTCTAGCTCGAGCCCACAGCCAAAGGTTAGCTTTGTCAGAAGTGGGATTCGAACCCACGCCTCCAGGGGAGACTGCGACCTGAACGCAGCGCCTTAGACCGCTCAGCCATCCTGACACGAGGGCTGAAGGTGAGCAGTATTTTTGGAGCTCCACCGAATGGCAGATTATCTGGAAGCTAGTGCTTCACCGCTCAGCTCAGCCCAGCCGAAGCCCATGCCTCGTTGGCGCAGTTAGGCAGCGCGTCAGTCTCATAATCTGAAGGTCGTGAGTTCGAGCCTCACACGGGGCAGGGTGGTGACTTTTGGTGCACGAGAGCGTTTAGGCGAAAGAGCGTTTCCTTTATTCCCTTTCGTCTGATTGTCCATTTCTCCTGGGTGGCAATAGGCTCTTCGGCTCCTCTGAATGGGCAGACAGCATGACATCCTGAGAAAATCTGTGTCATTCCAAGTAGTTTCCCTGAATCTCATTAAATGAAACTGCATTCAATTGTATGGCGTCCTGTGAAACCCTTGGAAGTGCAATGCAATCAAAATCCAGTGTTTTTGTAGGACTAGTGTTGTATAAATCCAGTCATAGTATTCCTCTCATGTTCGTGTAATGCGTGGCAGTGTTGTTGCAGTGCTTTTGTCAAGCTTTATTATAATCCTTTCATCCTGATGTAATTGCTTGTCAATGGTGACCTAACTTGTTAAATGAAATTCCACGAAACTTATTCCATGACATTCCATCTCATAGCCGCCAAGAATCCATGACGTGTCATTCCAAGCAATTTCCGGGTATTCCTTGCCATGACATTCTACTGCATCCCCAAACTTTCAGTCCATGACATCACAGTAAAACTCCAAGAATCACATCCCATCACATTGCACCCACCCCCGAAATATCCACAAACACCCTTCCATAAATGAGTTGTCATTCCGCTAAACATCACAACATGTCATTCCATGAAATTCCATCGAATTCCATTCTATAAACAAAATGTCCAATTTGATGAAACGCCACGACATGAATTCCAAGAAAATGATGTGAAAATTCTATAGAATCCCATGGACGACACAAAAGGGTTACTTCAAAGATCAGGTGACGCCGGTCAGCGTTACTGTGACGTCTCTTTGATTCTAACGTGTGCTGAAATGCCGTGCTTTGTCAAGATGAGTCATCTTGCCAGAGGACTAAAGACTCTAGCTCTAGCCCACAGCCAAAGGTTAGCTTTGTCAGAAGTGGGATTCGAACCCACGCCTCCAGGGGAGACTGCGACCTGAACGCAGCGCCTTAGACCGCTCGGCCATCCTGACACGAGGGCTAAAGGTGAGCAGTATTTTTGGAGCTCCACCGAGTGGCAGATGATCTGAAAGCTAGTGCTTCACCGCTCAGCCCAGCCGAAGCACATGCCTCGTTGGCGCAGTTAGGCAGCTTGAGCCCACAGCCAAAAGTTAGCTTTGTCAGAAGTGGGATTCAAACCCACGCCTCTAGGGGAGACTGCGACCTGAACGCAGCGCCTTAGACCGCTCGGCCATCCTGACACGAGGGCTGAGGGTGAGCAGTATTTTTGGAACTCCACCGAATGGCGGATTATCTGGAAGCTAGTGCTTCACCGCTCAGCCCAGCCAAAGCACATGCCTCGTTGGCGCAGTTAGGCAGCGCGTCAGTCTCATAATCTGAAGGTCGTGAGTTCGATCCTCACACGGGGCAGTGTGGTTCCTTTTGGTGCACGAGAGCGTTTAGGCGAAAGAGCGGTTTCCTTTATTCCCTTTTGTGTGATTGTCCATTTCTCCTGGGGGCCAAAAGGCTCTTCGGCTCCTCTGAATGGGCAGACAGCATGACATCCTGAGAAAATCTGTGTCATTCCAAGTAGTTTCCCTGAATCTCATTAAATGAAACTGCATTCAATTGTATGGCATCCTGTGAAACCCTTGGAAGTGCAATGCAATCAAAATTCCACAAAACTTATTCCATGACATTCCATCTCATAGCCGCCAAGAATCCATGACGTGTCATTCCAAGCAATTTCCGGGTATTCCTTGCCATGACATTCTACTGCATCCCCAAACTTTCAGTCCATGACATCACAGTAAAACTCCAAGAATCACATCCCATCACATTGCACCCACCCCCGAAATATCCACAAACACCCTTCCTTAAACGAGTTGTCATTCCGCTAAACATCACAACATGTCATTCCATGAAATTCCATCGAATCCCATTCTATAAACAAAATGTCCAATTTGATGAAACGCCACGACATGAATTCCAAGAAAATGATGTGAAAATTCTATAGAATCCCATGGACGACACAAAAGGGTTACTTCAAAGATCAGGTGACGCCGGTCAGCGTTACTGTGACGTCTCTTTGATTCTAACGTGTGCTGAAATGCCGTGCTTTGTCAAGATGAGTCAACTTGCCAGAGGACTAAAGACTCTAGCTCGAGCCCACAGCCAAAGGTTAGCTTTGTCAGAAGTGGGATTCGAACCCACGCCTCCAGGGGAGACTGCGACCTGAACGCAGCGCCTTTTTGGAGCTCCACCGAGTGGCAGATGATCTGAAAGCTAGTGCTTCACCGCTCAGCCCAGCCGAAGCACATGCCTCGTTGGCGCAGTTAGGCAGCGCGTCAGTCTCATAATCTGAAGGTCGTGAGTTCGATCCTCACACGGGGCAGTGTGGTTCCTTTTGGTGCACGAGAGCGTTTAGGCGAAAGAGCGGTTTCCTTTATTCCCTTTTGTGTGATTGTCCATTTCTCCTGGGGGCCAAAAGGCTCTTCGGCTCCTCTGAATGGGCAGACAGAATGACATCCTGAGAAAATCTGTGTCATTCCAAGTAGTTTCCCTGAATCTCATTAAATGAAACTGCATTCAATTGTATGGCATCCTGTGAAACCCTTGGAAGTGCAATGCAATCAAAATTCCACAAAACTTATTCCATGACATTCCATCTCATAGCCGCCAAGAATCCATGACGTGTCATGCCAAGCAATTTCCGGGTTTTCCTTGCCATGACATTCTACTGCATCCCCAAACTTTCAGTCCATGACATCACAGTAAAACTCCAAGAATCACATCCCATCACATTGCACCCACCCCCGAAATATCCACAAACACCCTTCCATAAACGAGTTGTCATTCCGCTAAACATCACAACATGTCATTCCATGAAATTCCATCGAATCCCATTCTATAAACAAAATGTCCAATTTGATGAAACGCCACGACATGAATACCTTTTGGTGCACGAGAGCGTTTAGGCGAAAGAGCGGTTTCCTTTATTCCCTTTTGTGTGATTGTCCATTTCTCCTGGGGGCCAAAAGGTTCTTCGGCTCCTCTAAATGTGCAGACAGCATGACATTCTAGCTTGAGCCCACAGCCAAATGTTAGCTTTGTCAGAAGTGGGATTCGAACCCACGCCTCCAGGGGAGACTGCGACCTGAACGCAGCGCCTTAGACCGCTCGGCCATCCTGACACGAGGGCTGAAGGTGAGCAGTATTTTTGGAGCTCCACCGAATGGCAGATTATCTGGAAGCTAGTGCTTCACCGCTCAGCTCAGCCCAGCCGAAGCACATGCCTCGTTGGCGCAATTAGGCAGCGCGTCAGTCTCATAATCTGAAGGTCGTGAGTTCGAGCCTCACACGGGGCAGGGTGGTGACTTTTGGTGCACGAGAGCGTTTAGGCGAAAGAGTGTTTCCTTTATTCCCTTTCGTCTGATTGTCCATTTCTCCTGGGTGGTAATAGGCTCTTCGGCTCCTCTGAATGGGCAGACAGCATGACATCCTGAGAAAATCTGTGTCATTCCAAGTAGTTTCCCTGAATCTCATTAAATGAAACTGCATTCAATTGTATGGCGTCCTGTGAAACCCTTGGAAGTGCAATGCAATCAAAATCCAGTGTTTTTGTAGGGCTAGTGTTGTATAAATCCAGTCATAGTATTCCTCTCATGTTCGTGTAATGTGTGGCAGTGTTGTTGCAGTGCTTTTGTCAAGCTTTATTATAATCCTTTCATCCTGATGTAATTGCTTGTCAATGGTGACCTAACTTGTTAAATGAAATTCCACGAAACTTATTCCATGACATTCCATCTCATAGCCGCCAAGAATCCATGACGTGTCATTCCAAGCAATTTCCGGGTATTCCTTGCCATGACATTCTACTGCATCCCCAAACTTTCAGTCCATGACATCACAGTAAAACTCCAAGAATCACATCCCATCACATTGCACCCACCCCCGAAATATCCACAAACACCCTTCCATAAACGAGTTGTCATTCCGCTAAACATCACAACATGTCATTCCATGAAATTCCATCGAATCCCATTCTATAAACAAAATGTCCAATTTGATGAAACGCCACGACATGAATTCCAAGAAAATGATGTGAAAATTCTATAGAATCCCATGGACGACACAAAAGGGTTACTTCAAAGATCAGGTGACGCCGGTCAGCGTTACTGTGACGTCTCTTTGATTCTAACGTGTGCTGAAATGCCGTGCTTTGTCAAGATGAGTCAACTTGCCAGAGGACTAAAGACTCTAGCTCGAGCCCACAGCCAAAGGTTAGCTTTGTCAGAAGTGGGATTCGAACCCACGCCTCCAGGGGAGACTGCGACCTGAACGCAGCGCCTTAGACCGCTCGGCCATCCTGACACGAGGGCTGAAGGTGAGCAGTATTTTTGGAGCTCCACCGAGTGGCAGATGATCTGAAAGCTAGTGCTTCACCGCTCAGCCCAGCCGAAGCACATGCCTCGTTGGCGCAGTTAGGCAGCGCGTCAGTCTCATAATCTGAAGGTCGTGAGTTCGATCCTCACACGGGGCAGTGTGGTTCCTTTTGGTGCACGAGAGCGTTTAGGCGAAAGAGCGGTTTCCTTTATTCCCTTTTGTGTGATTGTCCATTTCTCCTGGGGGCCAAAAGGCTCTTCGGCTCCACTAATTGTGCAGACAGCATGACATTCTAGCTTGAGCCCACAGCCAAAGGTTAGCTTTGTCAGAAGTGGGATTCGAACCCACGCCTCCAGGGGAGACTGCGACCTGAACGCAGCGCCTTAGACCGCTCAGCCATCCTGACACGAGGGCTGAAGGTGAGCAGTATTTTTGGAGCTCCACCGAATGGCAGATTATCTGGAAGCTAGTGCTTCACCGCTCAGCTCAGCCCAGCCGAAGCCCATGCCTCGTTGGCGCAGTTAGGCAGCGCGTCAGTCTCATAATCTGAAGGTCGTGAGTTCGAGCCTCACACGGGGCAGGGTGGTGACTTTTGGTGCACGAGAGCGTTTAGGCGAAAGAGCGTTTCCTTTATTCCCTTTCGTCTGATTGTCCATTTCTCCTGGGTGGCAATAGGCTCTTCGGCTCCTCTGAATGGGCAGACAGCATGACATCCTGAGAAAATCTGTGTCATTCCAAGTAGTTTCCCTGAATCTCATTAAATGAAACTGCATTCAATTGTATGGCGTCCTGTGAAACCCTTGGAAGTGCAATGCAATCAAAATCCAGTGTTTTTGTAGGACTAGTGTTGTATAAATCCAGTCATAGTATTCCTCTCATGTTCGTGTAATGCGTGGCAGTGTTGTTGCAGTGCTTTTGTCAAGCTTTATTATAATCCTTTCATCCTGATGTAATTGCTTGTCAATGGTGACCTAACTTGTTAAATGAAATTCCACGAAACTTATTCCATGACATTCCATCTCATAGCCGCCAAGAATCCATGACGTGTCATTCCAAGCAATTTCCGGGTATTCCTTGCCATGACATTCTACTGCATCCCCAAACTTTCAGTCCATGACATCACAGTAAAACTCCAAGAATCACATCCCATCACATTGCACCCACCCCCGAAATATCCACAAACACCCTTCCATAAACGAGTTGTCATTCCGCTAAACATCACAACATGTCATTCCATGAAATTCCATCGAATTCCATTCTATAAACAAAATGTCCAATTTGATGAAACGCCACGACATGAATTCCAAGAAAATGATGTGAAAATTCTATAGAATCCCATGGACGACACAAAAGGGTTACTTCAAAGATCAGGTGACGCCGGTCAGCGTTACTGTGACGTCTCTTTGATTCTAACGTGTGCTGAAATGCCGTGCTTTGTCAAGATGAGTCATCTTGCCAGAGGACTAAAGACTCTAGCTCTAGCCCACAGCCAAAGGTTAGCTTTGTCAGAAGTGGGATTCGAACCCACGCCTCCAGGGGAGACTGCGACCTGAACGCAGCGCCTTAGACCGCTCGGCCATCCTGACACGAGGGCTAAAGGTGAGCAGTATTTTTGGAGCTCCACCGAGTGGCAGATGATCTGAAAGCTAGTGCTTCACCGCTCAGCCCAGCCGAAGCACATGCCTCGTTGGCGCAGTTAGGCAGCTTGAGCCCACAGCCAAAAGTTAGCTTTGTCAGAAGTGGGATTCAAACCCACGCCTCTAGGGGAGACTGCGACCTGAACGCAGCGCCTTAGACCGCTCGGCCATCCTGACACGAGGGCTGAGGGTGAGCAGTATTTTTGGAACTCCACCGAATGGCGGATTATCTGGAAGCTAGTGCTTCACCGCTCAGCCCAGCCAAAGCACATGCCTCGTTGGCGCAGTTAGGCAGCGCGTCAGTCTCATAATCTGAAGGTCGTGAGTTCGAGCCTCACACGGGGCAGTGTGGTTCCTTTTGGTGCATGAGAGCGTTTAGGCGAAAGAGCGTTTCCTTTATTCCCTTTCGTCTGATTGTACATTTCTCCTGGGTGGCAATAGGCTCTTCGGCTCCTCTGAATGGGCAGACAGCATGACATCCTAAGAAAATCTGTGTCATTCCAAGCAGTTTCCCTGAATCTCATTAAATGAAACTGCATTCAATTGTATGGCGTCCTGTGAAACCCTTGGAAGTGCAATGCAATCAAAATTCCACGAAACTTATTCCATGAATAAGTACTTATTCCAAGTATTTTTGCTTGTCGATGGTGACCTAACTTGTTAAATGAAATTCCACGAAACTTATTCCATGACATTCCATCTCATAGCCGCCAAGAATCCATGACGTGTCATTCCAAGCAATTTCCGGGTATTCCTTGCCATGACATTCTACTGCATCCCCAAACTTTTAGTCCATGACATCACAGTAAAACTCCAAGAATCACATCCCATCACATTGCACCCACCCCCGAAATATCCACAAACACCCTTCCATAAACGAGTTGTCATTCCGCTAAACATCACAACATGTCATTCCATGAAATTCCATCGAATCCCATTCTATAAACAAAATGTCCAATTTGATGAAACGCCACGACATGAATTCCAAGAAAATGATGTGAAAATTCTATAGAATCCCATGGACGACACAAAAGGGTTACTTCAAAGATCAGGTGACGCCGGTCAGCGTTACTGTGACGTCTCTTTGATTCTAACGTGTGCTGAAATGCCGTGCTTTGTCAAGATGAGTCAACTTGCCAGAGGACTAAAGACTCTAGCTCGAGCCCACAGCCAAAGGTTAGCTTTGTCAGAAGTGGGATTCGAACCCACGCCTCCAGGGGAGACTGCGACCTGAACGCAGCGCCTTAGACCGCTCGGCCATCCTGACACGAGGGCTGAAGGTGAGCAGTATTTTTGGAGCTCCACCGAGTGGCAGATGATCTGAAAGCTAGTGCTTCACCGCTCAGCCCAGCCGAAGCACATGCCTCGTTGGCGCAGTTAGGCAGCGCGTCAGTCTCATAATCTGAAGGTCGTGAGTTCGATCCTCACACGGGGCAGTGTGGTTCCTTTTGGTGCACGAGAGCGTTTAGGCGAAAGAGCGTTTTCCTTTATTCCCTTTTGTGTGATTGTCCATTTCTCCTGGGGGCCAAAAGGCTCTTCGGCTCCTCTGAATGGGCAGACAGCATGACATCCTGAGAAAATCTGTGTCATTCCAAGTAGTTTCCCTGAATCTCATTAAATGAAACTGCATTCAATTGTATGGCATCCTGTGAAACCCTTGGAAGTGCAATGCAATCAAAATTCCACAAAACTTATTCCATGACATTCCATCTCATAGCCGCCAAGAATCCATGACGTGTCATTCCAAGCAATTTCCGGGTATTCCTTGCCATGACATTCTACTGCATCCCCAAACTTTCAGTCCATGACATCACAGTAAAACTCCAAGAATCACATCCCATCACATTGCACCCACCCCCGAAATATCCACAAACACCCTTCCATAAACGAGTTGTCATTCCGCTAAACATCACAACATGTCATTCCATGAAATTCCATCAAATCCCATTCTATAAACAAAATGTCCAATTTGATGAAACGCCACGACATGAATACCTTTTGGTGCACGAGAGCGTTTAGGCGAAAGAGCGGTTTCCTTTATTCCCTTTTGTGTGATTGTCCATTTCTCCTGGGGGCCAAAAGGTTCTTCGGCTCCTCTAAATGTGCAGACAGCATGACATTCTAGCTTGAGCCCACAGCCAAATGTTAGCTTTGTCAGAAGTGGGATTCGAACCCACGCCTCCAGGGGAGACTGCGACCTGAACGCAGCGCCTTAGACCGCTCGGCCATCCTGACACGAGGGCTGAAGGTGAGCAGTATTTTTGGAGCTCCACCGAATGGCAGATTATCTGGAAGCTAGTGCTTCACCGCTCAGCTCAGCCCAGCCGAAGCACATGCCTCGTTGGCGCAGTTAGGCAGCGCGTCAGTCTCATAATCTGAAGGTCGTGAGTTCGAGCCTCACACGGGGCAGGGTGGTGACTTTTGGTGCACGAGAGCGTTTAGGCGAAAGAGCGTTTCCTTTATTCCCTTTCGTCTGATTGTCCATTTCTCCTGGGTGGCAATAGGCTCTTCGGCTCCTCTGAATGGGCAGACAGCATGACATCCTGAGAAAATCTGTGTCATTCCAAGTAGTTTCCCTGAATCTCATTAAATGAAACTTTATTCAATTGTATGGCGTCCTGTGAAACCCTTGGAAGTGCAATGCAATCAAAATCCAGTGTTTTTGTAGGACTAGTGTTGTATAAATCCAGTCATAGTATTCCTCTCATGTTCGTGTAATGTGTGGCAGTGTTGTTGCAGTGCTTTTGTCAAGCTTTATTATAATCCTTTAATCCTGATGTAATTGCTTGTCAATGGTGACCTAACTTGTTAAATGAAATTCCACGAAACTTATTCCATGACATTCCATCTCATAGCCGCCAAGAATCCATGACGTGTCATTCCAAGCAATTTCCGGGTATTCCTTGCCATGACATTCTACTGCATCCCCAAACTTTCAGTCCATGACATCACAGTAAAACTCCAAGAATCACATCCCATCACATTGCACCCACCCCCGAAATATCCACAAACACCCTTCCTTAAACGAGTTGTCATTCCGCTAAACATCACAACATGTCATTCCATGAAATTCCATCGAATCCCATTCTATAAACAAAATGTCCAATTTGATGAAACGCCACGACATGAATTCCAAGAAAATGATGTGAAAATTCTATAGAATCCCATGGACGACACAAAAGGGTTACTTCAAAGATCAGGTGACGCCGGTCAGCGTTACTGTGACGTCTCTTTGATTCTAACGTGTGCTGAAATGCCGTGCTTTGTCAAGATGAGTCAACTTGCCAGAGGACTAAAGACTCTAGCTCGAGCCCACAGCCAAAGGTTAGCTTTGTCAGAAGTGGGATTCGAACCCACGCCTCCAGGGGAGACTGCGACCTGAACGCAGCGCCTTAGACCGCTCGGCCATCCTGACACGAGGGCTGAAGGTGAGCAGTATTTTTGGAGCTCCACCGAGTGGCAGATGATCTGAAAGCTAGTGCTTCACCGCTCAGCCCAGCCGAAGCACATGCCTCGTTGGCGCAGTTAGGCAGCGCGTCAGTCTCATAATCTGAAGGTCGTGAGTTCGATCCTCACACGGGGCAGTGTGGTTCCTTTTGGTGCACGAGAGCGTTTAGGCGAAAGAGCGGTTTCCTTTATTCCCTTTTGTGTGATTGTCCATTTCTCCTGGGGGCCAAAAGGCTCTTCGGCTCCACTAATTGTGCAGACAGCATGACATTCTAGCTTGAGCCCACAGCCAAAGGTTAGCTTTGTCAGAAGTGGGATTCGAACCCACGCCTCCAGGGGAGACTGCGACCTGAACGCAGCGCCTTAGACCGCTCGGCCATCCTGACACGAGGGCTGAAGGTGAGCAGTATTTTTGGAGCTCCACCGAATGGCAGATTATCTGGAAGCTAGTGCTTCACCGCTCAGCTCAGCCCAGCCGAAGCACATGCCTCGTTGGCGCAGTTAGGCAGCGCGTCAGTCTCATAATCTGAAGGTCGTGAGTTCGAGCCTCACACGGGGCAGGGTGGTGACTTTTGGTGCACGAGAGCGTTTAGGCGAAAGAGCGTTTCCTTTATTCCCTTTCGTCTGATTGTCCATTTCTCCTGGGTGGCAATAGGCTCTTCGGCTCCTCTGAATGGGCAGACAGCATGACATCCTGAGAAAATCTGTGTCATTCCAAGTAGTTTCCCTGAATCTCATTAAATGAAACTGCATTCAATTGTATGGCGTCCTGTGAAACCCTTGGAAGTGCAATGCAATCAAAATCCAGTGTTTTTGTAGGACTAGTGTTGTATAAATCCAGTCATAGTATTCCTCTCATGTTCGTGTAATGCGTGGCAGTGTTGTTGCAGTGCTTTTGTCAAGCTTTATTATAATCCTTTCATCCTGATGTAATTACTTGTCAATGGTGACCTAACTTGTTAAATGAAATTCCACGAAACTTATTCCATGACATTCCATCTCATAGCCGCCAAGAATCCATGACGTGTCATTCCAAGCAATTTCCGGGTATTCCTTGCCATGACATTCTACTGCATCCCCAAACTTTCAGTCCATGACATCACAGTAAAACTCCAAGAATCACATCCCATCACATTGCACCCACCCCCGAAATATCCACAAACACCCTTCCATAAACGAGTTGTCATTCCGCTAAACATCACAACATGTCATTCCATGAAATTCCATCGAATCCCATTCTATAAACAAAATGTCCAATTTGATGAAACGCCACGACATGAATTCCAAGAAAATGATGTGAAAATTCTATAGAATCCCATGGACGACACAAAAGGGTTACTTCAAAGATCAGGTGACGCCGGTCAGCGTTACTGTGACGTCTCTTTGATTCTAACGTGTGCTGAAATGCCGTGCTTTGTCAAGATGAGTCATCTTGCCAGAGGACTAAAGACTCTAGCTCTAGCCCACAGCCAAAGGTTAGCTTTGTCAGAAGTGGGATTCGAACCCACGCCTCCAGGGGAGACTGCGACCTGAACGCAGCGCCTTAGACCGCTCGGCCATCCTGACACGAGGGCTGAAGGTGAGCAGTATTTTTGGAGCTCCACCGAGTGGCAGATGATCTGAAAGCTAGTGCTTCACCGCTCAGCCCAGCCGAAGCACATGCCTCGTTGGCGCAGTTAGGCAGCTTGAGCCCACAGCCAAAAGTTAGCTTTGTCAGAAGTGGGATTCGAACCCACACCTCTAGGGGAGACTGCGACCTGAACGCAGCGCCTTAGACCGCTCGGCCATCCTGACACGAGGGCTGAGGGTGAGCAGTATTTTTGGAACTCCACCGAATGGCGGATTATCTGGAAGCTAGTGCTTCACCGCTCAGCCCAGCCGAAGCACATGCCTCGTTGGCGCAGTTAGGCAGCGCGTCAGTCTCATAATCTGAAGGTCGTGAGTTCGAGCCTCACACGGGGCAGTGTGGTTCCTTTTGGTGCATGAGAGCGTTTAGGCGAAAGAGCGTTTCCTTTATTCCCTTTCGTCTGATTGTCCATTTCTCCTGGGTGGCAATAGGCTCTTCGGCTCCTCTGAATGGGCAGACAGCATGACATCCTGAGAAAATCTGTGTCATTCCAAGTAGTTTCCCTGAATCTCATTAAATGAAACTGCATTCAATTGTATGGCGTCCTGTGAAACCCTTGGAAGTGCAATGCAATCAAAATCCAGTGTTTTTGTAGGACTAGTGTTGTATAAATCCAGTCATAGTATTCCTCTCATGTTCGTGTAATGTGTGGCAGTGTTGTTGCAGTGCTTTTGTCAAGCTTTATTATAATCCTTTCATCCTGATGTAATTGCTTGTCAATGGTGACCTAACTTGTTAAATGAAATTCCACGAAACTTATTCCATGACATTCCATCTCATAGCCGCCAAGAATCCATGACGTGTCATTCCAAGCAATTTCCGGGTATTCCTTGCCATGACATTCTACTGCATCCCCAAACTTTCAGTCCATGACATCACAGTAAAACTCCAAGAATCACATCCCATCACATTGCACCCACCCCCGAAATATCCACAAACACCCTTCCTTAAACGAGTTGTCATTCCGCTAAACATCACAACATGTCATTCCATGAAATTCCATCGAATCCCATTCTATAAACAAAATGTCCAATTTGATGAAACGCCACGACATGAATACCTTTTGGTGCACGAGAGCGTTTAGGCGAAAGAGCGGTTTCCTTTATTCCCTTTTGTGTGATTGTCCATTTCTCCTGGGGGCCAAAAGGTTCTTCGGCTCCTCTAAATGTGCAGACAGCATGACATTCTAGCTTGAGCCCACAGCCAAATGTTAGCTTTGTCAGAAGTGGGATTCGAACCCACGCCTCCAGGGGAGACTGCGACCTGAACGCAGCGCCTTAGACCGCTCGGCCATCCTGACACGAGGGCTGAAGGTGAGCAGTATTTTTGGAGCTCCACCGAATGGCAGATTATCTGGAAGCTAGTGCTTCACCACTCAGCTCAGCCCAGCCGAAGCACATGCCTCGTTGGGGCAATTAGGCAGCGCGTCAGTCTCATAATCTGAAGGTCGTGAGTTCGAGCCTCACACGGGGCAGGGTGGTGACTTTTGGTGCACGAGAGCGTTTAGGCGAAAGAGTGTTTCCTTTATTCCCTTTCGTCTGATTGTCCATTTCTCCTGGGTGGCAATAGGCTCTTCGGCTCCTCTGAATGGGCAGACAGCATGACATCCTAAGAAAATCTGTGTCATTCCAAGCAGTTTCCCTGAATCTCATTAAATGAAACTGCATTCAATTGTATGGCGTCCTGTGAAACCCTTGGAAGTGCAATGCAATCAAAATTCCACGAAACTTATTCCATGAATAAGTACTTATTCCAAGTATTTTTGCTTGTCGATGGTGACCTAACTTGTTAAATGAAATTCCACGAAACTTATTCCATGACATTCCATCTCATAGCCGCCAAGAATCCATGACGTGTCATTCCAAGCAATTTCCGGGTATTCCTTGCCATGACATTCTACTGCATCCCCAAACTTTTAGTCCATGACATCACAGTAAAACTCCAAGAATCACATCCCATCACATTGCACCCACCCCCGAAATATCCACAAACACCCTTCCATAAACGAGTTGTCATTCCGCTAAACATCACAACATGTCATTCCATGAAATTCCATCGAATCCCATTCTATAAACAAAATGTCCAATTTGATGAAACGCCACGACATGAATTCCAAGAAAATGATGTGAAAATTCTATAGAATCCCATGGACGACACAAAAGGGTTACTTCAAAGATCAGGTGACGCCGGTCAGCGTTACTGTGACGTCTCTTTGATTCTAACATGTGCTGAAATGCCGTGCTTTGTCAAGATGAGTCAACTTGCCAGAGGACTAAAGACTCTAGCTCGAGCCCACAGCCAAAGGTTAGCTTTGTCAGAAGTGGGATTCGAACCCACGCCTCCAGGGGAGACTGCGACCTGAACGCAGCGCCTTAGACCGCTCGGCCATCCTGACACGAGGGCTGAAGGTGAGCAGTATTTTTGGAGCTCCACCGAGTGGCAGATGATCTGAAAGCTAGTGCTTCACCGCTCAGCCCAGCCGAAGCACATGCCTCGTTGGCGCAGTTAGGCAGCGCGTCAGTCTCATAATCTGAAGGTCGTGAGTTCGATCCTCACACGGGGCAGTGTGGTTCCTTTTGGTGCACGAGAGCGTTTAGGCGAAAGAGCGGTTTCCTTTATTCCCTTTTGTGTGATTGTCCATTTCTCCTGGGGGCCAAAAGGCTCTTCGGCTCCACTAATTGTGCAGACAGCATGACATTCTAGCTTGAGCCCACAGCCAAAGGTTAGCTTTGTCAGAAGTGGGATTCGAACCCACGCCTCCAGGGGAGACTGCGACCTGAACGCAGCGCCTTAGACCGCTCGGCCATCCTGACACGAGGGCTGAAGGTGAGCAGTATTTTTGGAGCTCCACCGAATGGCAGATTATCTGGAAGCTAGTGCTTCACCGCTCAGCTCAGCCCAGCCGAAGCACATGCCTCGTTGGCGCAGTTAGGCAGCGCGTCAGTCTCATAATCTGAAGGTCGTGAGTTCGAGCCTCACACGGGGCAGGGTGGTGACTTTTGGTGCACGAGAGCGTTTAGGCGAAAGAGCGTTTCCTTTATTCCCTTTCGTCTGATTGTCCATTTCTCCTGGGTGGCAATAGGCTCTTCGGCTCCTCTGAATGGGCAGACAGCATGACATCCTGAGAAAATCTGTGTCATTCCAAGTAGTTTCCCTGAATCTCATTAAATGAAACTGCATTCAATTGTATGGCGTCCTGTGAAACCCTTGGAAGTGCAATGCAATCAAAATCCAGTGTTTTTGTAGGACTAGTGTTGTATAAATCCAGTCATAGTATTCCTCTCATGTTCGTGTAATGCGTGGCAGTGTTGTTGCAGTGCTTTTGTCAAGCTTTATTATAATCCTTTCATCCTGATGTAATTGCTTGTCAATGGTGACCTAACTTGTTAAATGAAATTCCACGAAACTTATTCCATGACATTCCATCTCATAGCCGCCAAGAATCCATGACGTGTCATTCCAAGCAATTTCCGGGTATTCCTTGCCATGACATTCTACTGCATCCCCAAACTTTCAGTCCATGACATCACAGTAAAACTCCAAGAATCACATCCCATCACATTGCACCCACCCCCGAAATATCCACAAACACCCTTCCATAAACGAGTTGTCATTCCGCTAAACATCACAACATGTCATTCCATGAAATTCCATCGAATCCCATTCTATAAACAAAATGTCCAATTTGATGAAACGCCACGACATGAATTCCAAGAAAATTATGTGAAAATTCTATAGAATCCCATGGACGACACAAAAGGGTTACTTCAAAGATCAGGTGACGCCGGTCAGCGTTACTGTGACGTCTCTTTGATTCTAACGTGTGCTGAAATGCCGTGCTTTGTCAAGATGAGTCATCTTGCCAGAGGACTAAAGACTCTAGCTCTAGCCCACAGCCAAAGGTTAGCTTTGTCAGAAGTGGGATTCGAACCCACGCCTCCAGGGGAGACTGCGACCTGAACGCAGCGCCTTAGACCGCTCGGCCATCCTGACACGAGGGCTGAAGGTGAGCAGTATTTTTGGAGCTCCACCGAGTGGCAGATGATCTGAAAGCTAGTGCTTCACCGCTCAGCCCAGCCGAAGCACATGCCTCGTTGGCGCAGTTAGGCAGCTTGAGCCCACAGCCAAAAGTTAGCTTTGTCAGAAGTGGGATTCGAACCCACACCTCTAGGGGAGACTGCGACCTGAACGCAGCGCCTTAGACCGCTCGGCCATCCTGACACGAGGGCTGAGGGTGAGCAGTATTTTTGGAACTCCACCGAATGGCGGATTATCTGGAAGCTAGTGCTTCACCGCTCAGCCCAGCCGAAGCACATGCCTCGTTGGCGCAGTTAGGCAGCGCGTCAGTCTCATAATCTGAAGGTCGTGAGTTCGAGCCTCACACGGGGCAGTGTGGTTCCTTTTGGTGCATGAGAGCGTTTAGGCGAAAGAGCGTTTCCTTTATTCCCTTTCGTCTGATTGTCCATTTCTCCTGGGTGGCAATAGGCTCTTCGGCTCCTCTGAATGGGCAGACAGCATGACATCCTGAGAAAATCTGTGTCATTCCAAGTAGTTTCCCTGAATCTCATTAAATGAAACTGCATTCAATTGTATGGCGTCCTGTGAAACCCTTGGAAGTGCAATGCAATCAAAATCCAGTGTTTTTGTAGGACTAGTGTTGTATAAATCCAGTCATAGTATTCCTCTCATGTTCGTGTAATGTGTGGCAGTGTTGTTGCAGTGCTTTTGTCAAGCTTTATTATAATCCTTTCATCCTGATGTAATTGCTTGTCAATGGTGACCTAACTTGTTAAATGAAATTCCACGAAACTTATTCCATGACATTCCATCTCATAGCCGCCAAGAATCCATGACGTGTCATTCCAAGCAATTTCCGGGTATTCCTTGCCATGACATTCTACTGCATCCCCAAACTTTCAGTCCATGACATCACAGTAAAACTCCAAGAATCACATCCCATCACATTGCACCCACCCCCGAAATATCCACAAACACCCTTCCTTAAACGAGTTGTCATTCCGCTAAACATCACAACATGTCATTCCATGAAATTCCATCGAATCCCATTCTATAAACAAAATGTCCAATTTGATGAAACGCCACGACATGAATACCTTTTGGTGCACGAGAGCGTTTAGGCGAAAGAGCGGTTTCCTTTATTCCCTTTTGTGTGATTGTCCATTTCTCCTGGGGGCCAAAAGGTTCTTCGGCTCCTCTAAATGTGCAGACAGCATGACATTCTAGCTTGAGCCCACAGCCAAATGTTAGCTTTGTCAGAAGTGGGATTCGAACCCACGCCTCCAGGGGAGACTGCGACCTGAACGCAGCGCCTTAGACCGCTCGGCCATCCTGACACGAGGGCTGAAGGTGAGCAGTATTTTTGGAGCTCCACCGAATGGCAGATTATCTGGAAGCTAGTGCTTCACCACTCAGCTCAGCCCAGCCGAAGCACATGCCTCGTTGGGGCAATTAGGCAGCGCGTCAGTCTCATAATCTGAAGGTCGTGAGTTCGAGCCTCACACGGGGCAGGGTGGTGACTTTTGGTGCACGAGAGCGTTTAGGCGAAAGAGTGTTTCCTTTATTCCCTTTCGTCTGATTGTCCATTTCTCCTGGGTGGCAATAGGCTCTTCGGCTCCTCTGAATGGGCAGACAGCATGACATCCTAAGAAAATCTGTGTCATTCCAAGCAGTTTCCCTGAATCTCATTAAATGAAACTGCATTCAATTGTATGGCGTCCTGTGAAACCCTTGGAAGTGCAATGCAATCAAAATTCCACGAAACTTATTCCATGAATAAGTACTTATTCCAAGTATTTTTGCTTGTCGATGGTGACCTAACTTGTTAAATGAAATTCCACGAAACTTATTCCATGACATTCCATCTCATAGCCGCCAAGAATCCATGACGTGTCATTCCAAGCAATTTCCGGGTATTCCTTGCCATGACATTCTACTGCATCCCCAAACTTTTAGTCCATGACATCACAGTAAAACTCCAAGAATCACATCCCATCACATTGCACCCACCCCCGAAATATCCACAAACACCCTTCCATAAACGAGTTGTCATTCCGCTAAACATCACAACATGTCATTCCATGAAATTCCATCGAATCCCATTCTATAAACAAAATGTCCAATTTGATGAAACGCCACGACATGAATTCCAAGAAAATGATGTGAAAATTCTATAGAATCCCATGGACGACACAAAAGGGTTACTTCAAAGATCAGGTGACGCCGGTCAGCGTTACTGTGACGTCTCTTTGATTCTAACATGTGCTGAAATGCCGTGCTTTGTCAAGATGAGTCAACTTGCCAGAGGACTAAAGACTCTAGCTCGAGCCCACAGCCAAAGGTTAGCTTTGTCAGAAGTGGGATTCGAACCCACGCCTCCAGGGGAGACTGCGACCTGAACGCAGCGCCTTAGACCGCTCGGCCATCCTGACACGAGGGCTGAAGGTGAGCAGTATTTTTGGAGCTCCACCGAGTGGCAGATGATCTGAAAGCTAGTGCTTCACCGCTCAGCCCAGCCGAAGCACATGCCTCGTTGGCGCAGTTAGGCAGCGCGTCAGTCTCATAATCTGAAGGTCGTGAGTTCGATCCTCACACGGGGCAGTGTGGTTCCTTTTGGTGCACGAGAGCGTTTAGGCGAAAGAGCGTTTTCCTTTATTCCCTTTTGTGTGATTGTCCATTTCTCCTGGGGGCCAAAAGGCTCTTCGGCTCCTCTGAATGGGCAGACAGCATGACATCCTGAGAAAATCTGTGTCATTCCAAGTAGTTTCCCTGAATCTCATTAAATGAAACTGCATTCAATTGTATGGCATCCTGTGAAACCCTTGGAAGTGCAATGCAATCAAAATTCCACAAAACTTATTCCATGACATTCCATCTCATAGCCGCCAAGAATCCATGACGTGTCATTCCAAGCAATTTCCGGGTATTCCTTGCCATGACATTCTACTGCATCCCCAAACTTTCAGTCCATGACATCACAGTAAAACTCCAAGAATCACATCCCATCACATTGCACCCACCCCCGAAATATCCACAAACACCCTTCCATAAACGAGTTGTCATTCCGCTAAACATCACAACATGTCATTCCATGAAATTCCATCAAATCCCATTCTATAAACAAAATGTCCAATTTGATGAAACGCCACGACATGAATACCTTTTGGTGCACGAGAGCGTTTAGGCGAAAGAGCGGTTTCCTTTATTCCCTTTTGTGTGATTGTCCATTTCTCCTGGGGGCCAAAAGGTTCTTCGGCTCCTCTAAATGTGCAGACAGCATGACATTCTAGCTTGAGCCCACAGCCAAATGTTAGCTTTGTCAGAAGTGGGATTCGAACCCACGCCTCCAGGGGAGACTGCGACCTGAACGCAGCGCCTTAGACCGCTCGGCCATCCTGACACGAGGGCTGAAGGTGAGCAGTATTTTTGGAGCTCCACCGAATGGCAGATTATCTGGAAGCTAGTGCTTCACCGCTCAGCTCAGCCCAGCCGAAGCACATGCCTCGTTGGCGCAGTTAGGCAGCGCGTCAGTCTCATAATCTGAAGGTCGTGAGTTCGAGCCTCACACGGGGCAGGGTGGTGACTTTTGGTGCACGAGAGCGTTTAGGCGAAAGAGCGTTTCCTTTATTCCCTTTCGTCTGATTGTCCATTTCTCCTGGGTGGCAATAGGCTCTTCGGCTCCTCTGAATGGGCAGACAGCATGACATCCTGAGAAAATCTGTGTCATTCCAAGTAGTTTCCCTGAATCTCATTAAATGAAACTTTATTCAATTGTATGGCGTCCTGTGAAACCCTTGGAAGTGCAATGCAATCAAAATCCAGTGTTTTTGTAGGACTAGTGTTGTATAAATCCAGTCATAGTATTCCTCTCATGTTCGTGTAATGTGTGGCAGTGTTGTTGCAGTGCTTTTGTCAAGCTTTATTATAATCCTTTCATCCTGATGTAATTGCTTGTCAATGGTGACCTAACTTGTTAAATGAAATTCCACGAAACTTATTCCATGACATTCCATCTCATAGCCGCCAAGAATCCATGACGTGTCATTCCAAGCAATTTCCGGGTATTCCTTGCCATGACATTCTACTGCATCCCCAAACTTTCAGTCCATGACATCACAGTAAAACTCCAAGAATCACATCCCATCACATTGCACCCACCCCCGAAATATCCACAAACACCCTTCCTTAAACGAGTTGTCATTCCGCTAAACATCACAACATGTCATTCCATGAAATTCCATCGAATCCCATTCTATAAACAAAATGTCCAATTTGATGAAACGCCACGACATGAATTCCAAGAAAATGATGTGAAAATTCTATAGAATCCCATGGACGACACAAAAGGGTTACTTCAAAGATCAGGTGACGCCGGTCAGCGTTACTGTGACGTCTCTTTGATTCTAACGTGTGCTGAAATGCCGTGCTTTGTCAAGATGAGTCAACTTGCCAGAGGACTAAAGACTCTAGCTCGAGCCCACAGCCAAAGGTTAGCTTTGTCAGAAGTGGGATTCGAACCCACGCCTCCAGGGGAGACTGCGACCTGAACGCAGCGCCTTAGACCGCTCGGCCATCCTGACACGAGGGCTGAAGGTGAGCAGTATTTTTGGAGCTCCACCGAGTGGCAGATGATCTGAAAGCTAGTGCTTCACCGCTCAGCCCAGCCGAAGCACATGCCTCGTTGGCGCAGTTAGGCAGCGCGTCAGTCTCATAATCTGAAGGTCGTGAGTTCGATCCTCACACGGGGCAGTGTGGTTCCTTTTGGTGCACGAGAGCGTTTAGGCGAAAGAGCGGTTTCCTTTATTCCCTTTTGTGTGATTGTCCATTTCTCCTGGGGGCCAAAAGGCTCTTCGGCTCCACTAATTGTGCAGACAGCATGACATTCTAGCTTGAGCCCACAGCCAAAGGTTAGCTTTGTCAGAAGTGGGATTCGAACCCACGCCTCCAGGGGAGACTGCGACCTGAACGCAGCGCCTTAGACCGCTCGGCCATCCTGACATGAGGGCTGAAGGTGAGCAGTATTTTTGGAGCTCCACCGAATGGCAGATTATCTGGAAGCTAGTGCTTCACCGCTCAGCTCAGCCCAGCCGAAGCACATGCCTCGTTGGCGCAGTTAGGCAGCGCGTCAGTCTCATAATCTGAAGGTCGTGAGTTCGAGCCTCACACGGGGCAGGGTGGTGACTTTTGGTGCACGAGAGCGTTTAGGCGAAAGAGCGTTTCCTTTATTCCCTTTCGTCTGATTGTCCATTTCTCCTGGGTGGCAATAGGCTCTTCGGCTCCTCTGAATGGGCAGACAGCATGACATCCTGAGAAAATCTGTGTCATTCCAAGTAGTTTCCCTGAATCTCATTAAATGAAACTGCATTCAATTGTATGGCGTCCTGTGAAACCCTTGGAAGTGCAATGCAATCAAAATCCAGTGTTTTTGTAGGACTAGTGTTGTATAAATCCAGTCATAGTATTCCTCTCATGTTCGTGTAATGCGTGGCAGTGTTGTTGCAGTGCTTTTGTCAAGCTTTATTATAATCCTTTCATCCTGATGTAATTGCTTGTCAATGGTGACCTAACTTGTTAAATGAAATTCCACGAAACTTATTCCATGACATTCCATCTCATAGCCGCCAAGAATCCATGACGTGTCATTCCAAGCAATTTCCGGGTATTCCTTGCCATGACATTCTACTGCATCCCCAAACTTTCAGTCCATGACATCACAGTAAAACTCCAAGAATCACATCCCATCACATTGCACCCACCCCCGAAATATCCACAAACACCCTTCCATAAACGAGTTGTCATTCCGCTAAACATCACAACATGTCATTCCATGAAATTCCATCGAATTCCATTCTATAAACAAAATGTCCAATTTGATGAAACGCCACGACATGAATTCCAAGAAAATGATGTGAAAATTCTATAGAATCCCATGGACGACACAAAAGGGTTACTTCAAAGATCAGGTGACGCCGGTCAGCGTTACTGTGACGTCTCTTTGATTCTAACGTGTGCTGAAATGCCGTGCTTTGTCAAGATGAGTCATCTTGCCAGAGGACTAAAGACTCTAGCTCTAGCCCACAGCCAAAGGTTAGCTTTGTCAGAAGTGGGATTCGAACCCACGCCTCCAGGGGAGACTGCGACCTGAACGCAGCGCCTTAGACCGCTCGGCCATCCTGACACGAGGGCTAAAGGTGAGCAGTATTTTTGGAGCTCCACCGAGTGGCAGATGATCTGAAAGCTAGTGCTTCACCGCTCAGCCCAGCCGAAGCACATGCCTCGTTGGCGCAGTTAGGCAGCTTGAGCCCACAGCCAAAAGTTAGCTTTGTCAGAAGTGGGATTCAAACCCACGCCTCTAGGGGAGACTGCGACCTGAACGCAGCGCCTTAGACCGCTCGGCCATCCTGACACGAGGGCTGAGGGTGAGCAGTATTTTTGGAACTCCACCGAATGGCGGATTATCTGGAAGCTAGTGCTTCACCGCTCAGCCCAGCCAAAGCACATGCCTCGTTGGCGCAGTTAGGCAGCGCGTCAGTCTCATAATCTGAAGGTCGTGAGTTCGAGCCTCACACGGGGCAGTGTGGTTCCTTTTGGTGCATGAGAGCGTTTAGGCGAAAGAGCGTTTCCTTTATTCCCTTTCGTCTGATTGTCCATTTCTCCTGGGTGGCAATAGGCTCTTCGGCTCCTCTGAATGGGCAGACAGCATGACATCCTAAGAAAATCTGTGTCATTCCAAGCAGTTTCCCTGAATCTCATTAAATGAAACTGCATTCAATTGTATGGCGTCCTGTGAAACCCTTGGAAGTGCAATGCAATCAAAATTCCACGAAACTTATTCCATGAATAAGTACTTATTCCAAGTATTTTTGCTTGTCGATGGTGACCTAACTTGTTAAATGAAATTCCACGAAACTTATTCCATGACATTCCATCTCATAGCCGCCAAGAATCCATGACGTGTCATTCCAAGCAATTTCCGGGTATTCCTTGCCATGACATTCTACTGCATCCCCAAACTTTTAGTCCATGACATCACAGTAAAACTCCAAGAATCACATCCCATCACATTGCACCCACCCCCGAAATATCCACAAACACCCTTCCATAAACGAGTTGTCATTCCGCTAAACATCACAACATGTCATTCCATGAAATTCCATCGAATCCCATTCTATAAACAAAATGTCCAATTTGATGAAACGCCACGACATGAATTCCAAGAAAATGATGTGAAAATTCTATAGAATCCCATGGACGACACAAAAGGGTTACTTCAAAGATCAGGTGACGCCGGTCAGCGTTACTGTGACGTCTCTTTGATTCTAACGTGTGCTGAAATGCCGTGCTTTGTCAAGATGAGTCAACTTGCCAGAGGACTAAAGACTCTAGCTCGAGCCCACAGCCAAAGGTTAGCTTTGTCAGAAGTGGGATTCGAACCCACGCCTCCAGGGGAGACTGCGACCTGAACGCAGCGCCTTAGACCGCTCGGCCATCCTGACACGAGGGCTGAAGGTGAGCAGTATTTTTGGAGCTCCACCGAGTGGCAGATGATCTGAAAGCTAGTGCTTCACCGCTCAGCCCAGCCGAAGCACATGCCTCGTTGGCGCAGTTAGGCAGCGCGTCAGTCTCATAATCTGAAGGTCGTGAGTTCGATCCTCACACGGGGCAGTGTGGTTCCTTTTGGTGCACGAGAGCGTTTAGGCGAAAGAGCGTTTTCCTTTATTCCCTTTTGTGTGATTGTCCATTTCTCCTGGGGGCCAAAAGGCTCTTCGGCTCCTCTGAATGGGCAGACAGCATGACATCCTGAGAAAATCTGTGTCATTCCAAGTAGTTTCCCTGAATCTCATTAAATGAAACTGCATTCAATTGTATGGCATCCTGTGAAACCCTTGGAAGTGCAATGCAATCAAAATTCCACAAAACTTATTCCATGACATTCCATCTCATAGCCGCCAAGAATCCATGACGTGTCATTCCAAGCAATTTCCGGGTATTCCTTGCCATGACATTCTACTGCATCCCCAAACTTTCAGTCCATGACATCACAGTAAAACTCCAAGAATCACATCCCATCACATTGCACCCACCCCCGAAATATCCACAAACACCCTTCCATAAACGAGTTGTCATTCCGCTAAACATCACAACATGTCATTCCATGAAATTCCATCAAATCCCATTCTATAAACAAAATGTCCAATTTGATGAAACGCCACGACATGAATACCTTTTGGTGCACGAGAGCGTTTAGGCGAAAGAGCGGTTTCCTTTATTCCCTTTTGTGTGATTGTCCATTTCTCCTGGGGGCCAAAAGGTTCTTCGGCTCCTCTAAATGTGCAGACAGCATGACATTCTAGCTTGAGCCCACAGCCAAATGTTAGCTTTGTCAGAAGTGGGATTCGAACCCACGCCTCCAGGGGAGACTGCGACCTGAACGCAGCGCCTTAGACCGCTCGGCCATCCTGACACGAGGGCTGAAGGTGAGCAGTATTTTTGGAGCTCCACCGAGTGGCAGATGATCTGAAAGCTAGTGCTTCACCGCTCAGCCCAGCCGAAGCACATGCCTCGTTGGCGCAGTTAGGCAGCGCGTCAGTCTCATAATCTGAAGGTCGTGAGTTCGATCCTCACACGGGGCAGTGTGGTTCCTTTTGGTGCACGAGAGCGTTTAGGCGAAAGAGCGGTTTCCTTTATTCCCTTTTGTGTGATTGTCCATTTCTCCTGGGGGCCAAAAGGCTCTTCGGCTCCACTAATTGTGCAGACAGCATGACATTCTAGCTTGAGCCCACAGCCAAAGGTTAGCTTTGTCAGAAGTGGGATTCGAACCCACGCCTCCAGGGGAGACTGCGACCTGAACGCAGCGCCTTAGACCGCTCGGCCATCCTGACACGAGGGCTGAAGGTGAGCAGTATTTTTGGAGCTCCACCGAATGGCAGATTATCTGGAAGCTAGTGCTTCACCGCTCAGCTCAGCCCAGCCGAAGCACATGCCTCGTTGGCGCAGTTAGGCAGCGCGTCAGTCTCATAATCTGAAGGTCGTGAGTTCGAGCCTCACACGGGGCAGGGTGGTGACTTTTGGTGCACGAGAGCGTTTAGGCGAAAGAGCGTTTCCTTTATTCCCTTTCGTCTGATTGTCCATTTCTCCTGGGTGGCAATAGGCTCTTCGGCTCCTCTGAATGGGCAGACAGCATGACATCCTGAGAAAATCTGTGTCATTCCAAGTAGTTTCCCTGAATCTCATTAAATGAAACTGCATTCAATTGTATGGCGTCCTGTGAAACCCTTGGAAGTGCAATGCAATCAAAATCCAGTGTTTTTGTAGGACTAGTGTTGTATAAATCCAGTCATAGTATTCCTCTCATGTTCGTGTAATGCGTGGCAGTGTTGTTGCAGTGCTTTTGTCAAGCTTTATTATAATCCTTTCATCCTGATGTAATTGCTTGTCAATGGTGACCTAACTTGTTAAATGAAATTCCACGAAACTTATTCCATGACATTCCATCTCATAGCCGCCAAGAATCCATGACGTGTCATTCCAAGCAATTTCCGGGTATTCCTTGCCATGACATTCTACTGCATCCCCAAACTTTCAGTCCATGACATCACAGTAAAACTCCAAGAATCACATCCCATCACATTGCACCCACCCCCGAAATATCCACAAACACCCTTCCATAAACGAGTTGTCATTCCGCTAAACATCACAACATGTCATTCCATGAAATTCCATCGAATCCCATTCTATAAACAAAATGTCCAATTTGATGAAACGCCACGACATGAATTCCAAGAAAATGATGTGAAAATTCTATAGAATCCCATGGACGACACAAAAGGGTTACTTCAAAGATCAGGTGACGCCGGTCAGCGTTACTGTGACGTCTCTTTGATTCTAACGTGTGCTGAAATGCCGTGCTTTGTCAAGATGAGTCAACTTGCCAGAGGACTAAAGACTCTAGCTCTAGCCCACAGCCAAAGGTTAGCTTTGTCAGAAGTGGGATTCGAACCCACGCCTCCAGGGGAGACTGCGACCTGAACGCAGCGCCTTAGACCGCTCGGCCATCCTGACACGAGGGCTGAAGGTGAGCAGTATTTTTGGAGCTCCACCGAGTGGCAGATGATCTGAAAGCTAGTGCTTCACCGCTCAGCCCAGCCGAAGCACATGCCTCGTTGGCGCAGTTAGGCAGCTTGAGCCCACAGCCAAAAGTTAGCTTTGTCAGAAGTGGGATTCGAACCCACGCCTCTAGGGGAGACTGCGACCTGAACGCAGCGCCTTAGACCGCTCGGCCATCCTGACACGAGGGCTGAGGGTGAGCAGTATTTTTGGAACTCCACCGAATGGCGGATTATCTGGAAGCTAGTGCTTCACCGCTCAACCCAGCCGAAGCACATGCCTCGTTGGCGCAGTTAGGCAGCGCGTCAGTCTCATAATCTGAAGGTCGTGAGTTCGAGCCTCACACGGGGCAGTGTGGTTCCTTTTGGTGCACGAGAGCGTTTAGGCGAAAGAGCGTTTCCTTTATTCCCTTTCGTCTGATTGTCCATTTCTCCTGGGTGGCAATAGGCTCTTCGGCTCCTCTGAATGGGCAGACAGCATGACATCCTGAGAAAATCTGTGTCATTCCAAGTAGTTTCCCTGAATCTCATTAAATGAAACTGCATTCAATTGTATGGCGTCCTGTGAAACCCTTGGAAGTGCAATGCAATCAAAATCCAGTGTTTTTGTAGGACTAGTGTTGTATAAATCCAGTCATAGTATTCCTCTCATGTTCGTGTAATGTGTGGCAGTGTTGTTGCAGTGCTTTTGTCAAGCTTTATTATAATCCTTTCATCCTGATGTAATTGCTTGTCAATGGTGACCTAACTTGTTAAATGAAATTCCACGAAACTTATTCCATGACATTCCATCTCATAGCCGCCAAGAATCCATGACGTGTCATTCCAAGCAATTTCCGGGTATTCCTTGCCATGACATTCTACTGCATCCCCAAACTTTCAGTCCATGACATCACAGTAAAACTCCAAGAATCACATCCCATCACATTGCACCCACCCCCGAAATATCCACAAACACCCTTCCTTAAACGAGTTGTCATTCCGCTAAACATCACAACATGTCATTCCATGAAATTCCATCGAATCCCATTCTATAAACAAAATGTCCAATTTGATGAAACGCCACGACATGAATACCTTTTGGTGCACGAGAGCGTTTAGGCGAAAGAGCGGTTTCCTTTATTCCCTTTTGTGTGATTGTCCATTTCTCCTGGGGGCCAAAAGGTTCTTCGGCTCCTCTAAATGTGCAGACAGCATGACATTCTAGCTTGAGCCCACAGCCAAATGTTAGCTTTGTCAGAAGTGGGATTCGAACCCACGCCTCCAGGGGAGACTGCGACCTGAACGCAGCGCCTTAGACCGCTCGGCCATCCTGACACGAGGGCTGAAGGTGAGCAGTATTTTTGGAGCTCCACCGAATGGCAGATTATCTGGAAGCTAGTGCTTCACCGCTCAGCTCAGCCCAGCCGAAGCACATGCCTCGTTGGGGCAATTAGGCAGCGCGTCAGTCTCATAATCTGAAGGTCGTGAGTTCGAGCCTCACACGGGGCAGGGTGGTGACTTTTGGTGCACGAGAGCGTTTAGGCGAAAGAGTGTTTCCTTTATTCCCTTTCGTCTGATTGTCCATTTCTCCTGGGTGGTAATAGGCTCTTCGGCTCCTCTGAATGGGCAGACAGCATGACATCCTGAGAAAATCTGTGTCATTCCAAGTAGTTTCCCTGAATCTCATTAAATGAAACTGCATTCAATTGTATGGCGTCCTGTGAAACCCTTGGAAGTGCAATGCAATCAAAATCCAGTGTTTTTGTAGGGCTAGTGTTGTATAAATCCAGTCATAGTATTCCTCTCATGTTCGTGTAATGTGTGGCAGTGTTGTTGCAGTGCTTTTGTCAAGCTTTATTATAATCCTTTCATCCTGATGTAATTGCTTGTCAATGGTGACCTAACTTGTTAAATGAAATTCCACGAAACTTATTCCATGACATTCCATCTCATAGCCACCAAGAATCCATGACGTGTCATTCCAAGCAATTTCCGGGTATTCCTTGCCATGACATTCTACTGCATCCCCAAACTTTCAGTCCATGACATCACAGTAAAACTCCAAGAATCACATCCCATCACATTGCACCCACCCCCGAAATATCCACAAACACCCTTCCATAAACGAGTTGTCATTCCGCTAAACATCACAACATGTCATTCCATGAAATTCCATCGAATCCCATTCTATAAACAAAATGTCCAATTTGATGAAACGCCACGACATGAATTCCAAGAAAATGATGTGAAAATTCTATAGAATCCCATGGACGACACAAAAGGGTTACTTCAAAGATCAGGTGACGCCGGTCAGCGTTACTGTGACGTCTCTTTGATTCTAACGTGTGCTGAAATGCCGTGCTTTGTCAAGATGAGTCAACTTGCCAGAGGACTAAAGACTCTAGCTCGAGCCCACAGCCAAAGGTTAGCTTTGTCAGAAGTGGGATTCGAACCCACGCCTCCAGGGGAGACTGCGACCTGAACGCAGCGCCTTAGACCGCTCGGCCATCCTGACACGAGGGCTGAAGGTGAGCAGTATTTTTGGAGCTCCACCGAGTGGCAGATGATCTGAAAGCTAGTGCTTCACCGCTCAGCCCAGCCGAAGCACATGCCTCGTTGGCGCAGTTAGGCAGCGCGTTAGTCTCATAATCTGAAGGTCGTGAGTTCGATCCTCACACGGGGCAGTGTGGTTCCTTTTGGTGCACGAGAGCGTTTAGGCGAAAGAGCGGTTTCCTTTATTCCCTTTTGTGTGATTGTCCATTTCTCCTGGGGGCCAAAAGGCTCTTCGGCTCCACTAATTGTGCAGACAGCATGACATTCTAGCTTGAGCCCACAGCCAAAGGTTAGCTTTGTCAGAAGTGGGATTCGAACCCACGCCTCCAGGGGAGACTGCGACCTGAACGCAGCGCCTTAGACCGCTCAGCCATCCTGACACGAGGGCTGAAGGTGAGCAGTATTTTTGGAGCTCCACCGAATGGCAGATTATCTGGAAGCTAGTGCTTCACCGCTCAGCTCAGCCCAGCCGAAGCCCATGCCTCGTTGGCGCAGTTAGGCAGCGCGTCAGTCTCATAATCTGAAGGTCGTGAGTTCGAGCCTCACACGGGGCAGGGTGGTGACTTTTGGTGCACGAGAGCGTTTAGGCGAAAGAGCGTTTCCTTTATTCCCTTTCGTCTGATTGTCCATTTCTCCTGGGTGGCAATAGGCTCTTCGGCTCCTCTGAATGGGCAGACAGCATGACATCCTGAGAAAATCTGTGTCATTCCAAGTAGTTTCCCTGAATCTCATTAAATGAAACTGCATTCAATTGTATGGCGTCCTGTGAAACCCTTGGAAGTGCAATGCAATCAAAATCCAGTGTTTTTGTAGGACTAGTGTTGTATAAATCCAGTCATAGTATTCCTCTCATGTTCGTGTAATGCGTGGCAGTGTTGTTGCAGTGCTTTTGTCAAGCTTTATTATAATCCTTTCATCCTGATGTAATTGCTTGTCAATGGTGACCTAACTTGTTAAATGAAATTCCACGAAACTTATTCCATGACATTCCATCTCATAGCCGCCAAGAATCCATGACGTGTCATTCCAAGCAATTTCCGGGTATTCCTTGCCATGACATTCTACTGCATCCCCAAACTTTCAGTCCATGACATCACAGTAAAACTCCAAGAATCACATCCCATCACATTGCACCCACCCCCGAAATATCCACAAACACCCTTCCATAAACGAGTTGTCATTCCGCTAAACATCACAACATGTCATTCCATGAAATTCCATCGAATTCCATTCTATAAACAAAATGTCCAATTTGATGAAACGCCACGACATGAATTCCAAGAAAATGATGTGAAAATTCTATAGAATCCCATGGACGACACAAAAGGGTTACTTCAAAGATCAGGTGACGCCGGTCAGCGTTACTGTGACGTCTCTTTGATTCTAACGTGTGCTGAAATGCCGTGCTTTGTCAAGATGAGTCATCTTGCCAGAGGACTAAAGACTCTAGCTCTAGCCCACAGCCAAAGGTTAGCTTTGTCAGAAGTGGGATTCGAACCCACGCCTCCAGGGGAGACTGCGACCTGAACGCAGCGCCTTAGACCGCTCGGCCATCCTGACACGAGGGCTAAAGGTGAGCAGTATTTTTGGAGCTCCACCGAGTGGCAGATGATCTGAAAGCTAGTGCTTCACCGCTCAGCCCAGCCGAAGCACATGCCTCGTTGGCGCAGTTAGGCAGCTTGAGCCCACAGCCAAAAGTTAGCTTTGTCAGAAGTGGAATTCAAACCCACGCCTCTAGGGGAGACTGCGACCTGAACGCAGCGCCTTAGACCGCTCGGCCATCCTGACACGAGGGCTGAGGGTGAGCAGTATTTTTGGAACTCCACCGAATGGCGGATTATCTGGAAGCTAGTGCTTCACCGCTCAGCCCAGCCGAAGCACATGCCTCGTTGGCGCAGTTAGGCAGCGCGTCAGTCTCATAATCTGAAGGTCGTGAGTTCGAGCCTCACACGGGGCAGTGTGGTTCCTTTTGGTGCATGAGAGCGTTTAGGCGAAAGAGCGTTTCCTTTATTCCCTTTCGTCTGATTGTCCATTTCTCCTGGGTGGCAATAGGCTCTTCGGCTCCTCTGAATGGGCAGACAGCATGACATCCTAAGAAAATCTGTGTCATTCCAAGCAGTTTCCCTGAATCTCATTAAATGAAACTGCATTCAATTGTATGGCGTCCTGTGAAACCCTTGGAAGTGCAATGCAATCAAAATTCCACGAAACTTATTCCATGAATAAGTACTTATTCCAAGTATTTTTGCTTGTCGATGGTGACCTAACTTGTTAAATGAAATTCCACGAAACTTATTCCATGACATTCCATCTCATAGCCGCCAAGAATCCATGACGTGTCATTCCAAGCAATTTCCGGGTATTCCTTGCCATGACATTCTACTGCATCCCCAAACTTTCAGTCCATGACATCACAGTAAAACTCCAAGAATCACATCCCATCACATTGCACCCACCCCCGAAATATCCACAAACACCCTTCCATAAACGAGTTGTCATTCCGCTAAACATCACAACATGTCATTCCATGAAATTCCATCAAATCCCATTCTATAAACAAAATGTCCAATTTGATGAAACGCCACGACATGAATACCTTTTGGTGCACGAGAGCGTTTAGGCGAAAGAGCGGTTTCCTTTATTCCCTTTTGTGTGATTGTCCATTTCTCCTGGGGGCCAAAAGGTTCTTCGGCTCCTCTAAATGTGCAGACAGCATGACATTCTAGCTTGAGCCCACAGCCAAATGTTAGCTTTGTCAGAAGTGGGATTCGAACCCACGCCTCCAGGGGAGACTGCGACCTGAACGCAGCGCCTTAGACCGCTCGGCCATCCTGACACGAGGGCTGAAGGTGAGCAGTATTTTTGGAGCTCCACCGAATGGCAGATTATCTGGAAGCTAGTGCTTCACCGCTCAGCTCAGCCCAGCCGAAGCACATGCCTCGTTGGCGCAGTTAGGCAGCGCGTCAGTCTCATAATCTGAAGGTCGTGAGTTCGAGCCTCACACGGGGCAGGGTGGTGACTTTTGGTGCACGAGAGCGTTTAGGCGAAAGAGCGTTTCCTTTATTCCCTTTCGTCTGATTGTCCATTTCTCCTGGGTGGCAATAGGCTCTTCGGCTCCTCTGAATGGGCAGACAGCATGACATCCTGAGAAAATCTGTGTCATTCCAAGTAGTTTCCCTGAATCTCATTAAATGAAACTGCATTCAATTGTATGGCGTCCTGTGAAACCCTTGGAAGTGCAATGCAATCAAAATCCAGTGTTTTTGTAGGACTAGTGTTGTATAAATCCAGTCATAGTATTCCTCTCATGTTCGTGTAATGTGTGGCAGTGTTGTTGCAGTGCTTTTGTCAAGCTTTATTATAATCCTTTCATCCTGATGTAATTGCTTGTCAATGGTGACCTAACTTGTTAAATGAAATTCCACGAAACTTATTCCATGACATTCCATCTCATAGCCGCCAAGAATCCATGACGTGTCATTCCAAGCAATTTCCGGGTATTCCTTGCCATGACATTCTACTGCATCCCCAAACTTTCAGTCCATGACATCACAGTAAAACTCCAAGAATCACATCCCATCACATTGCACCCACCCCCGAAATATCCACAAACACCCTTCCTTAAACGAGTTGTCATTCCGCTAAACATCACAACATGTCATTCCATGAAATTCCATCGAATCCCATTCTATAAACAAAATGTCCAATTTGATGAAACGCCACGACATGAATTCCAAGAAAATGATGTGAAAATTCTATAGAATCCCATGGACGACACAAAAGGGTTACTTCAAAGATCAGGTGACGCCGGTCAGCGTTACTGTGACGTCTCTTTGATTCTAACGTGTGCTGAAATGCCGTGCTTTGTCAAGATGAGTCAACTTGCCAGAGGACTAAAGACTCTAGCTCGAGCCCACAGCCAAAGGTTAGCTTTGTCAGAAGTGGGATTCGAACCCACGCCTCCAGGGGAGACTGCGACCTGAACGCAGCGCCTTAGACCGCTCGGCCATCCTGACACGAGGGCTGAAGGTGAGCAGTATTTTTGGAGCTCCACCGAGTGGCAGATGATCTGAAAGCTAGTGCTTCACCGCTCAGCCCAGCCGAAGCACATGCCTCGTTGGCGCAGTTAGGCAGCGCGTCAGTCTCATAATCTGAAGGTCGTGAGTTCGATCCTCACACGGGGCAGTGTGGTTCCTTTTGGTGCACGAGAGCGTTTAGGCGAAAGAGCGGTTTCCTTTATTCCCTTTTGTGTGATTGTCCATTTCTCCTGGGGGCCAAAAGGCTCTTCGGCTCCTCTGAATGGGCAGACAGCATGACATCCTGAGAAAATCTGTGTCATTCCAAGTAGTTTCCCTGAATCTCATTAAATGAAACTGCATTCAATTGTATGGCATCCTGTGAAACCCTTGGAAGTGCAATGCAATCAAAATTCCACAAAACTTATTCCATGACATTCCATCTCATAGCCGCCAAGAATCCATGACGTGTCATTCCAAGCAATTTCCGGGTATTCCTTGCCATGACATTCTACTGCATCCCCAAACTTTCAGTCCATGACATCACAGTAAAACTCCAAGAATCACATCCCATCACATTGCACCCACCCCCGAAATATCCACAAACACCCTTCCATAAACGAGTTGTCATTCCGCTAAACATCACAACATGTCATTCCATGAAATTCCATCAAATCCCATTCTATAAACAAAATGTCCAATTTGATGAAACGCCACGACATGAATACCTTTTGGTGCACGAGAGCGTTTAGGCGAAAGAGCGGTTTCCTTTATTCCCTTTTGTGTGATTGTCCATTTCTCCTGGGGGCCAAAAGGTTCTTCGGCTCCTCTAAATGTGCAGACAGCATGACATTCTAGCTTGAGCCCACAGCCAAATGTTAGCTTTGTCAGAAGTGGGATTCGAACCCACGCCTCCAGGGGAGACTGCGACCTGAACGCAGCGCCTTAGACCGCTCGGCCATCCTGACACGAGGGCTGAAGGTGAGCAGTAATTTTGGAGCTCCACCGAATGGCAGATTATCTGGAAGCTAGTGCTTCACCGCTCAGCTCAGCCCAGCCGAAGCACATGCCTCGTTGGCGCAGTTAGGCAGCGCGTCAGTCTCATAATCTGAAGGTCGTGAGTTCGAGCCTCACACGGGGCAGGGTGGTGACTTTTGGTGCACGAGAGCGTTTAGGCGAAAGAGCGTTTCCTTTATTCCCTTTCGTCTGATTGTCCATTTCTCCTGGGTGGCAATAGGCTCTTCGGCTCCTCTGAATGGGCAGACAGCATGACATCCTGAGAAAATCTGTGTCATTCCAAGTAGTTTCCCTGAATCTCATTAAATGAAACTGCATTCAATTGTATGGCGTCCTGTGAAACCCTTGGAAGTGCAATGCAATCAAAATCCAGTGTTTTTGTAGGACTAGTGTTGTATAAATCCAGTCATAGTATTCCTCTCATGTTCGTGTAATGTGTGGCAGTGTTGTTGCAGTGCTTTTGTCAAGCTTTATTATAATCCTTTCATCCTGATGTAATTGCTTGTCAATGGTGACCTAACTTGTTAAATGAAATTCCACGAAACTTATTCCATGACATTCCATCTCATAGCCGCCAAGAATCCATGACGTGTCATTCCAAGCAATTTCCGGGTATTCCTTGCCATGACATTCTACTGCATCCCCAAACTTTCAGTCCATGACATCACAGTAAAACTCCAAGAATCACATCCCATCACATTGCACCCACCCCCGAAATATCCACAAACACCCTTCCTTAAACGAGTTGTCATTCCGCTAAACATCACAACATGTCATTCCATGAAATTCCATCGAATCCCATTCTATAAACAAAATGTCCAATTTGATGAAACGCCACGACATGAATTCCAAGAAAATGATGTGAAAATTCTATAGAATCCCATGGACGACACAAAAGGGTTACTTCAAAGATCAGGTGACGCCGGTCAGCGTTACTGTGACGTCTCTTTGATTCTAACGTGTGCTGAAATGCCGTGCTTTGTCAAGATGAGTCAACTTGCCAGAGGACTAAAGACTCTAGCTCGAGCCCACAGCCAAAGGTTAGCTTTGTCAGAAGTGGGATTCGAACCCACGCCTCCAGGGGAGACTGCGACCTGAACGCAGCGCCTTAGACCGCTCGGCCATTCTGACACGAGGGCTGAAGGTGAGCAGTATTTTTGGAGCTCCACCGAGTGGCAGATGATCTGAAAGCTAGTGCTTCACCGCTCAGCCCAGCCGAAGCACATGCCTCGTTGGCGCAGTTAGGCAGCGCGTCAGTCTCATAATCTGAAGGTCGTGAGTTCGATCCTCACACGGGGCAGTGTGGTTCCTTTTGGTGCACGAGAGCGTTTAGGCGAAAGAGCGGTTTCCTTTATTCCCTTTTGTGTGATTGTCCATTTCTCCTGGGGGCCAAAAGGCTCTTCGGCTCCTCTGAATGGGCAGACAGCATGACATCCTGAGAAAATCTGTGTCATTCCAAGTAGTTTCCCTGAATCTCATTAAATGAAACTGCATTCAATTGTATGGCATCCTGTGAAACCCTTGGAAGTGCAATGCAATCAAAATTCCACAAAACTTATTCCATGACATTCCATCTCATAGCCGCCAAGAATCCATGACGTGTCATTCCAAGCAATTTCCGGGTATTCCTTGCCATGACATTCTACTGCATCCCCAAACTTTCAGTCCATGACATCACAGTAAAACTCCAAGAATCACATCCCATCACATTGCACCCACCCCCGAAATATCCACAAACACCCTTCCATAAACGAGTTGTCATTCCGCTAAACATCACAACATGTCATTCCATGAAATTCCATCAAATCCCATTCTATAAACAAAATGTCCAATTTGATGAAACGCCACGACATGAATTCCAAGAAAATGGTTCCTTTTGGTGCACGAGAGCGTTTAGGCGAAAGAGCGGTTTCCTTTATTCCCTTTTGTGTGATTGTCCATTTCTCCTGGGGGCCAAAAGGCTCTTCGGCTCCACTAATTGTGCAGACAGCATGACATTCTAGCTTGAGCCCACAGCCAAAGGTTAGCTTTGTCAGAAGTGGGATTCGAACCCACGCCTCCAGGGGAGACTGCGACCTGAACGCAGCGCCTTAGACCGCTCGGCCATCCTGACACGAGGGCTGAAGGTGAGCAGTATTTTTGGAGCTCCACCGAATGGCAGATTATCTGGAAGCTAGTGCTTCACCGCTCAGCTCAGCCCAGCCGAAGCACATGCCTCGTTGGCGCAGTTAGGCAGCGCGTCAGTCTCATAATCTGAAGGTCGTGAGTTCGAGCCTCACACGGGGCAGGGTGGTGACTTTTGGTGCACGAGAGCGTTTAGGCGAAAGAGCGTTTCCTTTATTCCCTTTCGTCTGATTGTCCATTTCTCCTGGGTGGCAATAGGCTCTTCGGCTCCTCTGAATGGGCAGACAGCATGACATCCTGAGAAAATCTGTGTCATTCCAAGTAGTTTCCCTGAATCTCATTAAATGAAACTGCATTCAATTGTATGGCGTCCTGTGAAACCCTTGGAAGTGCAATGCAATCAAAATCCAGTGTTTTTGTAGGACTAGTGTTGTATAAATCCAGTCATAGTATTCCTCTCATGTTCGTGTAATGCGTGGCAGTGTTGTTGCAGTGCTTTTGTCAAGCTTTATTATAATCCTTTCATCCTGATGTAATTGCTTGTCAATGGTGACCTAACTTGTTAAATGAAATTCCACGAAACTTATTCCATGACATTCCATCTCATAGCCGCCAAGAATCCATGACGTGTCATTCCAAGCAATTTCCGGGTATTCCTTGCCATGACATTCTACTGCATCCCCAAACTTTCAGTCCATGACATCACAGTAAAACTCCAAGAATCACATCCCATCACATTGCACCCACCCCCGAAATATCCACAAACACCCTTCCTTAAACGAGTTGTCATTCCGCTAAACATCACAACATGTCATTCCATGAAATTCCATCGAATCCCATTCTATAAACAAAATGTCCAATTTGATGAAACGCCACGACATGAATTCCAAGAAAATGATGTGAAAATTCTATAGAATCCCATGGACGACACAAAAGGGTTACTTCAAAGATCAGGTGACGCCGGTCAGCGTTACTGTGACGTCTCTTTGATTCTAACGTGTGCTGAAATGCCGTGCTTTGTCAAGATGAGTCAACTTGCCAGAGGACTAAAGACTCTAGCTCGAGCCCACAGCCAAAGGTTAGCTTTGTCAGAAGTGGGATTCGAACCCACGCCTCCAGGGGAGACTGCGACCTGAACGCAGCGCCTTAGACCGCTCGGCCATCCTGACACGAGGGCTGAAGGTGAGCAGTATTTTTGGAGCTCCACCGAGTGGCAGATGATCTGAAAGCTAGTGCTTCACCGCTCAGCCCAGCCGAAGCACATGCCTCGTTGGCGCAGTTAGGCAGCGCGTCAGTCTCATAATCTGAAGGTCGTGAGTTCGATCCTCACACGGGGCAGTGTGGTTCCTTTTGGTGCACGAGAGCGTTTAGGCGAAAGAGCGGTTTCCTTTATTCCCTTTTGTGTGATTGTCCATTTCTCCTGGGGGCCAAAAGGCTCTTCGGCTCCTCTGAATGGGCAGACAGCATGACATCCTGAGAAAATCTGTGTCATTCCAAGTAGTTTCCCTGAATCTCATTAAATGAAACTGCATTCAATTGTATGGCATCCTGTGAAACCCTTGGAAGTGCAATGCAATCAAAATTCCACAAAACTTATTCCATGACATTCCATCTCATAGCCGCCAAGAATCCATGACGTGTCATTCCAAGCAATTTCCGGGTATTCCTTGCCATGACATTCTACTGCATCCCCAAACTTTCAGTCCATGACATCACAGTAAAACTCCAAGAATCACATCCCATCACATTGCACCCACCCCCGAAATATCCACAAACACCCTTCCATAAACGAGTTGTCATTCCGCTAAACATCACAACATGTCATTCCATGAAATTCCATCAAATCCCATTCTATAAACAAAATGTCCAATTTGATGAAACGCCACGACATGAATACCTTTTGGTGCACGAGAGCGTTTAGGCGAAAGAGCGGTTTCCTTTATTCCCTTTTGTGTGATTGTCCATTTCTCCTGGGGGCCAAAAGGTTCTTCGGCTCCTCTAAATGTGCAGACAGCATGACATTCTAGCTTGAGCCCACAGCCAAATGTTAGCTTTGTCAGAAGTGGGATTCGAACCCACGCCTCCAGGGGAGACTGCGACCTGAACGCAGCGCCTTAGACCGCTCGGCCATCCTGACACGAGGGCTGAAGGTGAGCAGTAATTTTGGAGCTCCACCGAATGGCAGATTATCTGGAAGCTAGTGCTTCACCGCTCAGCTCAGCCCAGCCGAAGCACATGCCTCGTTGGCGCAGTTAGGCAGCGCGTCAGTCTCATAATCTGAAGGTCGTGAGTTCGAGCCTCACACGGGGCAGGGTGGTGACTTTTGGTGCACGAGAGCGTTTAGGCGAAAGAGCGTTTCCTTTATTCCCTTTCGTCTGATTGTCCATTTCTCCTGGGTGGCAATAGGCTCTTCGGCTCCTCTGAATGGGCAGACAGCATGACATCCTGAGAAAATCTGTGTCATTCCAAGTAGTTTCCCTGAATCTCATTAAATGAAACTGCATTCAATTGTATGGCGTCCTGTGAAACCCTTGGAAGTGCAATGCAATCAAAATCCAGTGTTTTTGTAGGACTAGTGTTGTATAAATCCAGTCATAGTATTCCTCTCATGTTCGTGTAATGTGTGGCAGTGTTGTTGCAGTGCTTTTGTCAAGCTTTATTATAATCCTTTCATCCTGATGTAATTGCTTGTCAATGGTGACCTAACTTGTTAAATGAAATTCCACGAAACTTATTCCATGACATTCCATCTCATAGCCGCCAAGAATCCATGACGTGTCATTCCAAGCAATTTCCGGGTATTCCTTGCCATGACATTCTACTGCATCCCCAAACTTTCAGTCCATGACATCACAGTAAAACTCCAAGAATCACATCCCATCACATTGCACCCACCCCCGAAATATCCACAAACACCCTTCCTTAAACGAGTTGTCATTCCGCTAAACATCACAACATGTCATTCCATGAAATTCCATCGAATCCCATTCTATAAACAAAATGTCCAATTTGATGAAACGCCACGACATGAATTCCAAGAAAATGATGTGAAAATTCTATAGAATCCCATGGACGACACAAAAGGGTTACTTCAAAGATCAGGTGACGCCGGTCAGCGTTACTGTGACATCTCTTTGATTCTAACGTGTGCTGAAATGCCGTGCTTTGTCAAGATGAGTCAACTTGCCAGAGGACTAAAGACTCTAGCCCACAGCCAAAGGTTAGCTTTGTCAGAAGTGGGATTCGAACCCACGCCTCCAGGGGAGACTGCGACCTGAACGCAGCGCCTTAGACCGCTCGGCCATCCTGACACGAGGGCTGAAGGTGAGCAGTATTTTTGGAGCTCCACCGAATGGCAGATTATCTGGAAGCTAGTGCTTCACCGCTCAGCTCAGCCCAGCCGAAGCACATGCCTCGTTGGCGCAGTTAGGCAGCGCGTCAGTCTCATAATCTGAAGGTCGTGAGTTCGAGCCTCACACGGGGCAGGGTGGTGACTTTTGGTGCACGAGAGCGTTTAGGCGAAAGAGCGTTTCCTTTATTCCCTTTCGTCTGATTGTCCATTTCTCCTGGGTGGCAATAGGCTCTTCGGCTCCTCTGAATGGGCAGACAGCATGACATCCTGAGAAAATCTGTGTCATTCCAAGTAGTTTCCCTGAATCTCATTAAATGAAACTGCATTCAATTGTATGGCGTCCTGTGAAACCCTTGGAAGTGCAATGCAATCAAAATCCAGTGTTTTTGTAGGACTAGTGTTGTATAAATCCAGTCATAGTATTCCTCTCATGTTCGTGTAATGTGTGGCAGTGTTGTTGCAGTGCTTTTGTCAAGCTTTATTATAATCCTTTCATCCTGATGTAATTGCTTGTCAATGGTGACCTAACTTGTTAAATGAAATTCCACGAAACTTATTCCATGACATTCCATCTCATAGCCGCCAAGAATCCATGACGTGTCATTCCAAGCAATTTCCGGGTATTCCTTGCCATGACATTCTACTGCATCCCCAAACTTTCAGTCCATGACATCACAGTAAAACTCCAAGAATCACATCCCATCACATTGCACCCACCCCCGAAATATCCACAAACACCCTTCCTTAAACGAGTTGTCATTCCGCTAAACATCACAACATGTCATTCCATGAAATTCCATCGAATCCCATTCTATAAACAAAATGTCCAATTTGATGAAACGCCACGACATGAATTCCAAGAAAATTATGTGAAAATTCTATAGAATCCCATGGACGACACAAAAGGGTTACTTCAAAGATCAGGTGACGCCGGTCAGCGTTACTGTGACGTCTCTTTGATTCTAACGTGTGCTGAAATGCCGTGCTTTGTCAAGATGAGTCAACTTGCCAGAGGACTAAAGACTCTAGCTCGAGCCCACAGCCAAAGGTTAGCTTTGTCAGAAGTGGGATTCGAACCCACGCCTCCAGGGGAGACTGCGACCTGAACGCAGCGCCTTAGACCGCTCGGCCATCCTGACACGAGGGCTGAAGGTGAGCAGTATTTTTGGAGCTCCACCGAGTGGCAGATGATCTGAAAGCTAGTGCTTCACCGCTCAGCCCAGCCGAAGCACATGCCTCGTTGGCGCAGTTAGGCAGCGCGTCAGTCTCATAATCTGAAGGTCGTGAGTTCGATCCTCACACGGGGCAGTGTGGTTCCTTTTGGTGCACGAGAGCGTTTAGGCGAAAGAGCGGTTTCCTTTATTCCCTTTTGTGTGATTGTCCATTTCTCCTGGGGGCCAAAAGGCTCTTCGGCTCCTCTGAATGGGCAGACAGCATGACATCCTGAGAAAATCTGTGTCATTCCAAGTAGTTTCCCTGAATCTCATTAAATGAAACTGCATTCAATTGTATGGCATCCTGTGAAACCCTTGGAAGTGCAATGCAATCAAAATTCCACAAAACTTATTCCATGACATTCCATCTCATAGCCGCCAAGAATCCATGACGTGTCATTCCAAGCAATTTCCGGGTATTCCTTGCCATGACATTCTACTGCATCCCCAAACTTTCAGTCCATGACATCACAGTAAAACTCCAAGAATCACATCCCATCACATTGCACCCACCCCCGAAATATCCACAAACACCCTTCCATAAACGAGTTGTCATTCCGCTAAACATCACAACATGTCATTCCATGAAATTCCATCAAATCCCATTCTATAAACAAAATGTCCAATTTGATGAAACGCCACGACATGAATACCTTTTGGTGCACGAGAGCGTTTAGGCGAAAGAGCGGTTTCCTTTATTCCCTTTTGTGTGATTGTCCATTTCTCATGGGGGCCAAAAGGTTCTTCGGCTCCTCTAAATGTGCAGACAGCATGACATTCTAGCTTGAGCCCACAGCCAAATGTTAGCTTTGTCAGAAGTGGGATTCGAACCCACGCCTCCAGGGGAGACTGCAACCTGAACGCAGCGCCTTAGACCGCTCGGCCATCCTGACACGAGGGCTGAAGGTGAGCAGTATTTTTGGAGCTCCACCGAATGGCAGATTATCTGGAAGCTAGTGCTTCACCGCTCAGCTCAGCCCAGCCGAAGCCCATGCCTCGTTGGCGCAGTTAGGCAGCGCGTCAGTCTCATAATCTGAAGGTCGTGAGTTCGAGCCTCACACGGGGCAGGGTGGTGACTTTTGGTGCACGAGAGCGTTTAGGCGAAAGAGCGTTTCCTTTATTCCCTTTCGTCTGATTGTCCATTTCTCCTGGGTGGCAATAGGCTCTTCGGCTCCTCTGAATGGGCAGACAGCATGACATCCTGAGAAAATCTGTGTCATTCCAAGTAGTTTCCCTGAATCTCATTAAATGAAACTGCATTCAATTGTATGGCGTCCTGTGAAACCCTTGGAAGTGCAATGCAATCAAAATCCAGTGTTTTTGTAGGACTAGTGTTGTATAAATCCAGTCATAGTATTCCTCTCATGTTCGTGTAATGCGTGGCAGTGTTGTTGCAGTGCTTTTGTCAAGCTTTATTATAATCCTTTCATCCTGATGTAATTGCTTGTCAATGGTGACCTAACTTGTTAAATGAAATTCCACGAAACTTATTCCATGACATTCCATCTCATAGCCGCCAAGAATCCATGACGTGTCATTCCAAGCAATTTCCGGGTATTCCTTGCCATGACATTCTACTGCATCCCCAAACTTTCAGTCCATGACATCACAGTAAAACTCCAAGAATCACATCCCATCACATTGCACCCACCCCCGAAATATCCACAAACACCCTTCCATAAACGAGTTGTCATTCCGCTAAACATCACAACATGTCATTCCATGAAATTCCATCGAATCCCATTCTATAAACAAAATGTCCAATTTGATGAAACGCCACGACATGAATTCCAAGAAAATGATGTGAAAATTCTATAGAATCCCATGGACGACACAAAAGGGTTACTTCAAAGATCAGGTGACGCCGGTCAGCGTTACTGTGACGTCTCTTTGATTCTAACGTGTGCTGAAATGCCGTGCTTTGTCAAGATGAGTCAACTTGCCAGAGGACTAAAGACTCTAGCTCGAGCCCACAGCCAAAGGTTAGCTTTGTCAGAAGTGGGATTCGAACCCACGCCTCCAGGGGAGACTGCGACCTGAACGCAGCGCCTTAGACCGCTCGGCCATCCTGACACGAGGGCTGAAGGTGAGCAGTATTTTTGGAGCTCCACCGAATGGCAGATTATCTGGAAGCTAGTGCTTCACCGCTCAGCTCAGCCCAGCCGAAGCCCATGCCTCGTTGGCGCAGTTAGGCAGCGCGTCAGTCTCATAATCTGAAGGTCGTGAGTTCGAGCCTCACACGGGGCAGGGTGGTGACTTTTGGTGCACGAGAGCGTTTAGGCGAAAGAGCGTTTCCTTTATTCCCTTTCGTCTGATTGTCCATTTCTCCTGGGTGGCAATAGGCTCTTCGGCTCCTCTGAATGGGCAGACAGCATGACATCCTGAGAAAATCTGTGTCATTCCAAGTAGTTTCCCTGAATCTCATTAAATGAAACTGCATTCAATTGTATGGCGTCCTGTGAAACCCTTGGAAGTGCAATGCAATCAAAATCCAGTGTTTTTGTAGGACTAGTGTTGTATAAATCCAGTCATAGTATTCCTCTCATGTTCGTGTAATGCGTGGCAGTGTTGTTGCAGTGCTTTTGTCAAACTTTATTATAATCCTTTCATCCTGATGTAATTGCTTGTCAATGGTGACCTAACTTGTTAAATGAAATTCCACGAAACTTATTCCATGACATTCCATCTCATAGCCGCCAAGAATCCATGACGTGTCATTCCAAGCAATTTCCGGGTATTCCTTGCCATGACATTCTACTGCATCCCCAAACTTTCAGTCCATGACATCACAGTAAAACTCCAAGAATCACATCCCATCACATTGCACCCACCCCCGAAATATCCACAAACACCCTTCCATAAACGAGTTGTCATTTCGCTAAACATCACAACATGTCATTCCATGAAATTCCATCGAATCCCATTCTATAAACAAAATGTCCAATTTGATGAAACGCCACGACATGAATTCCAAGAAAATGATGTGAAAATTCTATAGAATCCCATGGACGACACAAAAGGGTTACTTCAAAGATCAGGTGACGCCGGTCAGCGTTACTGTGACGTCTCTTTGATTCTAACGTGTGCTGAAATGCCGTGCTTTGTCAAGATGAGTCATCTTGCCAGAGGACTAAAGACTCTAGCTCTAGCCCACAGCCAAAGGTTAGCTTTGTCAGAAGTGGGATTCGAACCCACGCCTCCAGGGGAGACTGCGACCTGAACGCAGCGCCTTAGACCGCTCGGCCATCCTGACACGAGGGCTGAAGGTGAGCAGTATTTTTGGAGCTCCACCGAGTGGCAGATGATCTGAAAGCTAGTGCTTCACCGCTCAGCCCAGCCGAAGCACATGCCTCGTTGGCGCAGTTAGGCAGCTTGAGCCCACAGCCAAAAGTTAGCTTTGTCAGAAGTGGGATTCGAACCCACGCCTCTAAGGGAGACTGCGACCTGAACGCAGCGCCTTAGACCGCTCGGCCATCCTGACACGAGGGCTGAGGGTGAGCAGTATTTTTGGAACTCTACCGAATGGCGGATTATCTGGAAGCTAGTGCTTCACCGCTCAGCCCAGCCAAAGCACATGCCTCGTTGGCGCAGTTAGGCAGCGCGTCAGTCTCATAATCTGAAGGTTGTGAGTTCGAGCCTCACACGGGGCAGTGTGGTTCCTTTTGGTGCATGAGAGCGTTTAGGCGAAAGAGCGTTTCCTTTATTCCCTTTCGTTTGATTGTCCATTTCTCCTGGGTGGCAATAGGCTCTTCGGCTCCTCTGAATGGGCAGACAGCATGACATCCTAAGAAAATCTGTGTCATTCCAAGCAGTTTCCCTGAATCTCATTAAATGAAACTGCATTCAATTGTATGGCGTCCTGTGAAACCCTTGGAAGTGCAATGCAATCAAAATTCCACGAAACTTATTCCATGAATAAGTACTTATTCCAAGTATTTTTGCTTGTCGATGGTGACCTAACTTGTTAAATGAAATTCCACGAAACTTATTCCATGACATTCCATCTCATAGCCGCCAAGAATCCATGACGTGTCATTCCAAGCAATTTCCGGGTATTCCTTGCCATGACATTCTACTGCATCCCCAAACTTTCAGTCCATGACATCACAGTAAAACTCCAAGAATCACATCCCATCACATTGCACCCACCCCCGAAATATCCACAAACACCCTTCCATAAACGAGTTGTCATTCCGCTAAACATCACAACATGTCATTCCATGAAATTCCATCGAATCCCATTCTATAAACAAAATGTCCAATTTGATGAAACGCCACGACATGAATTCCAAGAAAATGATGTGAAAATTCTATAGAATCCCATGGACGACACAAAAGGGTTACTTCAAAGATCAGGTGACGCCGGTCAGCGTTACTGTGACGTCTCTTTGATTCTAACGTGTGCTGAAATGCCGTGCTTTGTCAAGATGAGTCAACTTGCCAGAGGACTAAAGACTCTAGCTCGAGCCCACAGACAAAGGTTAGCTTTGTCAGAAGTGGGATTCGAACCCACGCCTCCAGGGGAGACTGCGACCTGAACGCAGCGCCTTAGACCGCTCGGCCATCCTGACACGAGGGCTGAAGGTGAGCAGTATTTTTGGAGCTCCACCGAGTGGCAGATGATCTGAAAGCTAGTGCTTCACCGCTCAGCCCAGCCGAAGCACATGCCTCGTTGGCGCAGTTAGGCAGCGTGTCAGTCTCATAATCTGAAGGTCGTGAGTTCGATCCTCACACGGGGCAGTGTGGTTCCTTTTGGTGCACGAGAGCGTTTAGGCGAAAGAGCGGTTTCCTTTATTCCCTTTTGTGTGATTGTCCATTTCTCCTGGGGGCCAAAAGGTTCTTCGGCTCCACTAATTGTGCAGACAGCATGACATTCTAGCTTGAGCCCACAGCCAAAGGTTAGCTTTGTCAGAAGTGGGATTCGAACCCACGCCTCCAGGGGAGACTGCGACCTGAACGCAGCGCCTTAGACCGCTCGGCCATCCTGACACGAGGGCTGAAGGTGAGCAGTATTTTTGGAGCTCCACCGAATGGCAGATTATCTGGAAGCTAGTGCTTCACCGCTCAGCTCAGCCCAGCCGAAGCCCATGCCTCGTTGGCGCAGTTAGGCAGCGCGTCAGTCTCATAATCTGAAGGTCGTGAGTTCGAGCCTCACACGGGGCAGGGTGGTGACTTTTGGTGCACGAGAGCGTTTAGGCGAAAGAGCGTTTCCTTTATTCCCTTTCGTCTGATTGTCCATTTCTCCTGGGTGGCAATAGGCTCTTCGGCTCCTCTGAATGGGCAGACAGCATGACATCCTAAGAAATTCTGTGTCATTCCAAGCAGTTTCCCTGAATCTCATTAAATGAAACTGCATTCAATTGTATGGCGTCCTGTAAAACCCTTGGAAGTGCAATGCAATCAAAATTCCACGAAACTTATTCCATGAATAAGTACTTATTCCAAGTATTTTTGCTTGTCGATGGTGACCTAACTTGTTAAATGAAATTCCACGAAACTTATTCCATGACATTCCATCTCATAGCCGCCAAGAATCCATGACGTGTCATTCCAAGCAATTTCCGGGTATTCCTTGCCATGACATTCTACTGCATCCCCAAACTTTCAGTCCATGACATCACAGTAAAACTCCAAGAATCACATCCCATCACATTGCACCCACCCCCGAAATATCCACAAACACCCTTCCATAAACGAGTTGTCATTCCGCTAAACATCACAACATGTCATTCCATGAAATTCCATCGAATCCCATTCTATAAACAAAATGTCCAATTTGATGAAACGCCACGACATGAATTCCAAGAAAATGATGTGAAAATTCTATAGAATCCCATGGACGACACAAAAGGGTTACTTCAAAGATCAGGTGACGCCGGTCAGCGTAACTGTGACGTCTCTTTGATTCTAACGTGTGCTGAAATGCCGTGCTTTGTCAAGATGAGTCAACTTGCCAGAGGACTAAAGACTCTAGCTCGAGCCCACAGCCAAAGGTTAGCTTTGTCAGAAGTGGGATTCGAACCCACGCCTCCAGGGGAGACTGCGACCTGAACGCAGCGCCTTAGACCGCTCGGCCATCCTGACACGAGGGCTGAAGGTGAGCAGTATTTTTGGAGCTCCACCGAGTGGCAGATGATCTGAAAGCTAGTGCTTCACCGCTCAGCCCAGCCGAAGCACATGCCTCGTTGGCGCAGTTAGGCAGCGCGTCAGTCTCATAATCTGAAGGTCGTGAGTTCGATCCTCACACGGGGCAGTGTGGTTCCTTTTGGTGCACGAGAGCGTTTAGGCGAAAGAGCGGTTTCCTTTATTCCCTTTTGTGTGATTGTCCATTTCTCCTGGGGGCCAAAAGGCTCTTCGGCTCCTCTGAATGGGCAGACAGCATGACATCCTGAGAAAATCTGTGTCATTCCAAGTAGTTTCCCTGAATCTCATTAAATGAAACTGCATTCAATTGTATGGCATCCTGTGAAACCCTTGGAAGTGCAATGCAATCAAAATTCCACAAAACTTATTCCATGACATTCCATCTCATAGCCGCCAAGAATCCATGACGTGTCATTCCAAGCAATTTCCGGGTATTCCTTGCCATGACATTCTACTGCATCCCCAAACTTTCAGTCCATGACATCACAGTAAAACTCCAAGAATCACATCCCATCACATTGCACCCACCCCCGAAATATCCACAAACACCCTTCCATAAACGAGTTGTCATTCCGCTAAACATCACAACATGTCATTCCATGAAATTCCATCAAATCCCATTCTATAAACAAAATGTCCAATTTGATGAAACGCCACGACATGAATACCTTTTGGTGCACGAGAGCGTTTAGGCGAAAGAGCGGTTTCCTTTATTCCCTTTTGTGTGATTGTCCATTTCTCCTGGGGGCCAAAAGGTTCTTCGGCTCCTCTAAATGTGCAGACAGCATGACATTCTAGCTTGAGCCCACAGCCAAATGTTAGCTTTGTCAGAAGTGGGATTCGAACCCACGCCTCCAGGGGAGACTGCGACCTGAACGCAGCGCCTTAGACCGCTCGGCCATCCTGACACGAGGGCTGAAGGTGAGCAGTATTTTTGGAGCTCCACCGAATGGCAGATTATCTGGAAGCTAGTGCTTCACCGCTCAGCTCAGCCCAGCCGAAGCACATGCCTCGTTGGCGCAGTTAGGCAGCGCGTCAGTCTCATAATCTGAAGGTCGTGAGTTCGATCCTCACACGGGGCAGTGTGGTTCCTTTTGGTGCACGAGAGCGTTTAGGCGAAAGAGCGGTTTCCTTTATTCCCTTTTGTGTGATTGTCCATTTCTCCTGGGGGCCAAAAGGCTCTTCGGCTCCTCTGAATGGGCAGACAGCATGACATCCTGAGAAAATCTGTGTCATTCCAAGTAGTTTCCCTGAATCTCATTAAATGAAACTGCATTCAATTGTATGGCATCCTGTGAAACCCTTGGAAGTGCAATGCAATCAAAATTCCACAAAACTTATTCCATGACATTCCATCTCATAGCCGCCAAGAATCCATGACGTGTCATTCCAAGCAATTTCCGGGTATTCCTTGCCATGACATTCTACTGCATCCCCAAACTTTCAGTCCATGACATCACAGTAAAACTCCAAGAATCACATCCCATCACATTGCACCCACCCCCGAAATATCCACAAACACCCTTCCATAAACGAGTTGTCATTCCGCTAAACATCACAACATGTCATTCCATGAAATTCCATCAAATCCCATTCTATAAACAAAATGTCCAATTTGATGAAACGCCACGACATGAATACCTTTTGGTGCACGAGAGCGTTTAGGCGAAAGAGCGGTTTCCTTTATTCCCTTTTGTGTGATTGTCCATTTCTCCTGGGGGCCAAAAGGTTCTTCGGCTCCTCTAAATGTGCAGACAGCATGACATTCTAGCTTGAGCCCACAGCCAAATGTTAGCTTTGTCAGAAGTGGGATTCGAACCCACGCCTCCAGGGGAGACTGCGACCTGAACGCAGCGCCTTAGACCGCTCGGCCATCCTGACACGAGGGCTGAAGGTGAGCAGTATTTTTGGAGCTCCACCGAATGGCAGATTATCTGGAAGCTAGTGCTTCACCGCTCAGCTCAGCCCAGCCGAAGCACATGCCTCGTTGGCGCAGTTAGGCAGCGCGTCAGTCTCATAATCTGAAGGTCGTGAGTTCGATCCTCACACGGGGCAGTGTGGTTCCTTTTGGTGCACGAGAGCGTTTAGGCGAAAGAGCGGTTTCCTTTATTCCCTTTTGTGTGATTGTCCATTTCTCCTGGGGGCCAAAAGGCTCTTCGGCTCCTCTGAATGGGCAGACAGCATGACATCCTGAGAAAATCTGTGTCATTCCAAGTAGTTTCCCTGAATCTCATTAAATGAAACTGCATTCAATTGTATGGCATCCTGTGAAACCCTTGGAAGTGCAATGCAATCAAAATTCCACAAAACTTATTCCATGACATTCCATCTCATAGCCGCCAAGAATCCATGACGTGTCATTCCAAGCAATTTCCGGGTATTCCTTGCCATGACATTCTACTGCATCCCCAAACTTTCAGTCCATGACATCACAGTAAAACTCCAAGAATCACATCCCATCACATTGCACCCACCCCCGAAATATCCACAAACACCCTTCCATAAACGAGTTGTCATTCCGCTAAACATCACAACATGTCATTCCATGAAATTCCATCAAATCCCATTCTATAAACAAAATGTCCAATTTGATGAAACGCCACGACATGAATACCTTTTGGTGCACGAGAGCGTTTAGGCGAAAGAGCGTTTCCTTTATTCCCTTTCGTCTGATTGTCCATTTCTCCTGGGTGGCAATAGGCTCTTCGGCTCCTCTGAATGGGCAGACAGCATGACATCCTGAGAAAATCTGTGTCATTCCAAGTAGTTTCCCTGAATCTCATTAAATGAAACTGCATTCAATTGTATGGCGTCCTGTGAAACCCTTGGAAGTGCAATGCAATCAAAATCCAGTGTTTTTGTAGGACTAGTGTTGTATAAATCCAGTCATAGTATTCCTCTCATGTTCGTGTAATGTGTGGCAGTGTTGTTGCAGTGCTTTTGTCAAGCTTTATTATAATCCTTTCATCCTGATGTAATTGCTTGTCAATGGTGACCTAACTTGTTAAATGAAATTCCACGAAACTTATTCCATGACATTCCATCTCATAGCCGCCAAGAATCCATGACGTGTCATTCCAAGCAATTTCCGGGTATTCCTTGCCATGACATTCTACTGCATCCCCAAACTTTCAGTCCATGACATCACAGTAAAACTCCAAGAATCACATCCCATCACATTGCACCCACCCCCGAAATATCCACAAACACCCTTCCATAAACGAGTTGTCATTCCGCTAAACATCACAACATGTCATTCCATGAAATTCCATCGAATCCCATTCTATAAACAAAATGTCCAATTTGATGAAACGCCACGACATGAATTCCAAGAAAATGATGTGAAAATTCTATAGAATCCCATGGACGACACAAAAGGGTTACTTCAAAGATCAGGTGACGCCGGTCAGTGTTACTGTGACGTCTCTTTGATTCTAACGTGTGCTGAAATGCCGTGCTTTGTCAAGATGAGTCAACTTGCCAGAGGACTAAAGACTCTAGCTCGAGCCCACAGCCAAAGGTTAGCTTTGTCAGAAGTGGGATTCGAACCCACGCCTCCAGGGGAGACTGCGACCTGAACGCAGCGCCTTAGACCGCTCGGCCATCCTGACACGAGGGCTGAAGGTGAGCAGTATTTTTGGAGCTCCACCGAGTGGCAGATGATCTGAAAGCTAGTGCTTCACCGCTCAGCCCAGCCGAAGCACATGCCTCGTTGGCGCAGTTAGGCAGCGCGTCAGTCTCATAATCTGAAGGTCGTGAGTTCGATCCTCACACGGGGCAGTGTGGTTCCTTTTGGTGCACGAGAGCGTTTAGGCGAAAGAGCGGTTTCCTTTATTCCCTTTTGTGTGATTGTCCATTTCTCCTGGGGGCCAAAAGGCTCTTCGGCTCCTCTGAATGGGCAGACAGCATGACATCCTGAGAAAATCTGTGTCATTCCAAGTAGTTTCCCTGAATCTCATTAAATGAAACTGCATTCAATTGTATGGCATCCTGTGAAACCCTTGGAAGTGCAATGCAATCAAAATTCCACAAAACTTATTCCATGACATTCCATCTCATAGCCGCCAAGAATCCATGACGTGTCATTCCAAGCAATTTCCGGGTATTCCTTGCCATGACATTCTACTGCATCCCCAAACTTTCAGTCCATGACATCACAGTAAAACTCCAAGAATCACATCCCATCACATTGCACCCACCCCCGAAATATCCACAAACACCCTTCCATAAACGAGTTGTCATTCCGCTAAACATCACAACATGTCATTCCATGAAATTCCATCAAATCCCATTCTATAAACAAAATGTCCAATTTGATGAAACGCCACGACATGAATACCTTTTGGTGCACGAGAGCGTTTAGGCGAAAGAGCGGTTTCCTTTATTCCCTTTTGTGTGATTGTCCATTTCTCATGGGGGCCAAAAGGTTCTTCGGCTCCTCTAAATGTGCAGACAGCATGACATTCTAGCTTGAGCCCACAGCCAAATGTTAGCTTTGTCAGAAGTGGGATTCGAACCCACGCCTCCAGGGGAGACTGCGACCTGAACGCAGCGCCTTAGACCGCTCGGCCATCCTGACACGAGGGCTGAAGGTGAGCAGTATTTTTGGAGCTCCACCGAATGGCAGATTATCTGGAAGCTAGTGCTTCACCGCTCAGCTCAGCCCAGCCGAAGCCCATGCCTCGTTGGCGCAGTTAGGCAGCGCGTCAGTCTCATAATCTGAAGGTCGTGAGTTCGAGCCTCACACGGGGCAGGGTGGTGACTTTTGGTGCACGAGAGCGTTTAGGCGAAAGAGCGTTTCCTTTATTCCCTTTCGTCTGATTGTCCATTTCTCCTGGGTGGCAATAGGCTCTTCGGCTCCTCTGAATGGGCAGACAGCATGACATCCTGAGAAAATCTGTGTCATTCCAAGTAGTTTCCCTGAATCTCATTAAATGAAACTGCATTCAATTGTATGGCGTCCTGTGAAACCCTTGGAAGTGCAATGCAATCAAAATCCAGTGTTTTTGTAGGACTAGTGTTGTATAAATCCAGTCATAGTATTCCTCTCATGTTCGTGTAATGCGTGGCAGTGTTGTTGCAGTGCTTTTGTCAAGCTTTATTATAATCCTTTCATCCTGATGTAATTGCTTGTCAATGGTGACCTAACTTGTTAAATGAAATTCCACGAAACTTATTCCATGACATTCCATCTCATAGCCGCCAAGAATCCATGACGTGTCATTCCAAGCAATTTCCGGGTATTCCTTGCCATGACATTCTACTGCATCCCCAAACTTTCAGTCCATGACATCACAGTAAAACTCCAAGAATCACATCCCATCACATTGCACCCACCCCCGAAATATCCACAAACACCCTTCCATAAACGAGTTGTCATTCCGCTAAACATCACAACATGTCATTCCATGAAATTCCATCGAATCCCATTCTATAAACAAAATGTCCAATTTGATGAAACGCCACGACATGAATTCCAAGAAAATGATGTGAAAATTCTATAGAATCCCATGGACGACACAAAAGGGTTACTTCAAAGATCAGGTGACGCCGGTCAGCGTTACTGTGACGTCTCTTTGATTCTAACGTGTGCTGAAATGCCGTGCTTTGTCAAGATGAGTCAACTTGCCAGAGGACTAAAGACTCTAGCTCGAGCCCACAGCCAAAGGTTAGCTTTGTCAGAAGTGGGATTCGAACCCACGCCTCCAGGGGAGACTGCGACCTGAACGCAGCGCCTTAGACCGCTCGGCCATCCTGACACGAGGGCTGAAGGTGAGCAGTATTTTTGGAGCTCCACCAAATGGCAGATTATCTGGAAGCTAGTGCTTCACCGCTCAGCTCAGCCCAGCCGAAGCCCATGCCTCGTTGGCGCAGTTAGGCAGCGCGTCAGTCTCATAATCTGAAGGTCGTGAGTTCTAGCCTCACACGGGGCAGGGTGGTGACTTTTGGTGCACGAGAGCGTTTAGGCGAAAGAGCGTTTCCTTTATTCCCTTTCGTCTGATTGTCCATTTCTCCTGGGTGGCAATAGGCTCTTCGGCTCCTCTGAATGGGCAGACAGCATGACATCCTGAGAAAATCTGTGTCATTCCAAGTAGTTTCCCTGAATCTCATTAAATGAAACTGCATTCAATTGTATGGCGTCCTGTGAAACCCTTGGAAGTGCAATGCAATCAAAATCCAGTGTTTTTGTAGGACTAGTGTTGTATAAATCCAGTCATAGTATTCCTCTCATGTTCGTGTAATGCGTGGCAGTGTTGTTGCAGTGCTTTTGTCAAACTTTATTATAATCCTTTCATCCTGATGTAATTGCTTGTCAATGGTGACCTAACTTGTTAAATGAAATTCCACGAAACTTATTCCATGACATTCCATCTCATAGCCGCCAAGAATCCATGACGTGTCATTCCAAGCAATTTCCGGGTATTCCTTGCCATGACATTCTACTGCATCCCCAAACTTTCAGTCCATGACATCACAGTAAAACTCCAAGAATCACATCCCATCACATTGCACCCACCCCCGAAATATCCACAAACACCCTTCCATAAACGAGTTGTCATTTCGCTAAACATCACAACATGTCATTCCATGAAATTCCATCGAATCCCATTCTATAAACAAAATGTCCAATTTGATGAAACGCCACGACATGAATTCCAAGAAAATGATGTGAAAATTCTATAGAATCCCATGGACGACACAAAAGGGTTACTTCAAAGATCAGGTGACGCCGGTCAGCGTTACTGTGACGTCTCTTTGATTCTAACGTGTGCTGAAATGCCGTGCTTTGTCAAGATGAGTCATCTTGCCAGAGGACTAAAGACTCTAGCTCTAGCCCACAGCCAAAGGTTAGCTTTGTCAGAAGTGGGATTCGAACCCACGCCTCCAGGGGAGACTGCGACCTGAACGTAGCGCCTTAGACCGCTCGGCCATCCTGACACGAGGGCTGAAGGTGAGCAGTATTTTTGGAGCTCCACCGAGTGGCAGATGATCTGAAAGCTAGTGCTTCACCGCTCAGCCCAGCCGAAGCACATGCCTCGTTGGCGCAGTTAGGCAGCTTGAGCCCACAGCCAAAAGTTAGCTTTGTCAGAAGTGGGATTCGAACCCACGCCTCTAAGGGAGACTGCGACCTGAACGCAGCGCCTTAGACCGCTCGGCCATCCTGACACGAGGGCTGAGGGTGAGCAGTATTTTTGGAACTCTACCGAATGGCGGATTATCTGGAAGCTAGTGCTTCACCGCTCAGCCCAGCCAAAGCACATGCCTCGTTGGCGCAGTTAGGCAGCGCGTCAGTCTCATAATCTGAAGGTCGTGAGTTCGAGCCTCACACGGGGCAGTGTGGTTCCTTTTGGTGCATGAGAGCGTTTAGGCGAAAGAGCGTTTCCTTTATTCCCTTTCGTTTGATTGTCCATTTCTCCTGGGTGGCAATAGGCTCTTCGGCTCCTCTGAATGGGCAGACAGCATGACATCCTAAGAAAATCTGTGTCATTCCAAGCAGTTTCCCTGAATCTCATTAAATGAAACTGCATTCAATTGTATGGCGTCCTGTGAAACCCTTGGAAGTGCAATGCAATCAAAATTCCACGAAACTTATTCCATGAATAAGTACTTATTCCAAGTATTTTTGCTTGTCGATGGTGACCTAACTTGTTAAATGAAATTCCACGAAACTTATTCCATGACATTCCATCTCATAGCCGCCAAGAATCCATGACGTGTCATTCCAAGCAATTTCCGGGTATTCCTTGCCATGACATTCTACTGCATCCCCAAACTTTCAGTCCATGACATCACAGTAAAACTCCAAGAATCACATCCCATCACATTGCACCCACCCCCGAAATATCCACAAACACCCTTCCATAAACGAGTTGTCATTCCGCTAAACATCACAACATGTCATTCCATGAAATTCCATCGAATCCCATTCTATAAACAAAATGTCCAATTTGATGAAACGCCACGACATGAATTCCAAGAAAATGATGTGAAAATTCTATAGAATCCCATGGACGACACAAAAGGGTTACTTCAAAGATCAGGTGACGCCGGTCAGCGTTACTGTGACGTCTCTTTGATTCTAACGTGTGCTGAAATGCCGTGCTTTGTCAAGATGAGTCAACTTGCCAGAGGACTAAAGACTCTAGCTCGAGCCCACAGACAAAGGTTAGCTTTGTCAGAAGTGGGATTCGAACCCACGCCTCCAGGGGAGACTGCGACCTGAACGCAGCGCCTTAGACCGCTCGGCCATCCTGACACGAGGGCTGAAGGTGAGCAGTATTTTTGGAGCTCCACCGAGTGGCAGATGATCTGAAAGCTAGTGCTTCACCGCTCAGCCCAGCCGAAGCACATGCCTCGTTGGCGCAGTTAGGCAGCTTGAGCCCACAGCCAAAAGTTAGCTTTGTCAGAAGTGGGATTCGAACCCACGCCTCTAAGGGAGACTGCGACCTGAACGCAGCGCCTTAGACCGCTCGGCCATCCTGACACGAGGGCTGAGGGTGAGCAGTATTTTTGGAACTCTACCGAATGGCGGATTATCTGGAAGCTAGTGCTTCACCGCTCAGCCCAGCCAAAGCACATGCCTCGTTGGCGCAGTTAGGCAGCGCGTCAGTCTCATAATCTGAAGGTCGTGAGTTCGAGCCTCACACGGGGCAGTGTGGTTCCTTTTGGTGCATGAGAGCGTTTAGGCGAAAGAGCGTTTCCTTTATTCCCTTTCGTTTGATTGTCCATTTCTCCTGGGTGGCAATAGGCTCTTCGGCTCCTCTGAATGGGCAGACAGCATGACATCCTAAGAAAATCTGTGTCATTCCAAGCAGTTTCCCTGAATCTCATTAAATGAAACTGCATTCAATTGTATGGCGTCCTGTGAAACCCTTGGAAGTGCAATGCAATCAAAATTCCACGAAACTTATTCCATGAATAAGTACTTATTCCAAGTATTTTTGCTTGTCGATGGTGACCTAACTTGTTAAATGAAATTCCACGAAACTTATTCCATGACATTCCATCTCATAGCCGCCAAGAATCCATGACGTGTCATTCCAAGCAATTTCCGGGTATTCCTTGCCATGACATTCTACTGCATCCCCAAACTTTCAGTCCATGACATCACAGTAAAACTCCAAGAATCACATCCCATCACATTGCACCCACCCCCGAAATATCCACAAACACCCTTCCATAAACGAGTTGTCATTCCGCTAAACATCACAACATGTCATTCCATGAAATTCCATCGAATCCCATTCTATAAACAAAATGTCCAATTTGATGAAACGCCACGACATGAATTCCAAGAAAATGATGTGAAAATTCTATAGAATCCCATGGACGACACAAAAGGGTTACTTCAAAGATCAGGTGACGCCGGTCAGCGTTACTGTGACGTCTCTTTGATTCTAACGTGTGCTGAAATGCCGTGCTTTGTCAAGATGAGTCAACTTGCCAGAGGACTAAAGACTCTAGCTCGAGCCCACAGACAAAGGTTAGCTTTGTCAGAAGTGGGATTCGAACCCACGCCTCCAGGGGAGACTGCGACCTGAACGCAGCGCCTTAGACCGCTCGGCCATCCTGACACGAGGGCTGAAGGTGAGCAGTATTTTTGGAGCTCCACCGAGTGGCAGATGATCTGAAAGCTAGTGCTTCACCGCTCAGCCCAGCCGAAGCACATGCCTCGTTGGCGCAGTTAGGCAGCGTGTCAGTCTCATAATCTGAAGGTCGTGAGTTCGATCCTCACACGGGGCAGTGTGGTTCCTTTTGGTGCACGAGAGCGTTTAGGCGAAAGAGCGGTTTCCTTTATTCCCTTTTGTGTGATTGTCCATTTCTCCTGGGGGCCAAAAGGTTCTTCGGCTCCACTAATTGTGCAGACAGCATGACATTCTAGCTTGAGCCCACAGCCAAAGGTTAGCTTTGTCAGAAGTGGGATTCGAACCCACACCTCCAGGGGAGACTGCGACCTGAACGCAGCGCCTTAGACCGCTCGGCCATCCTGACACGAGGGCTGAAGGTGAGCAGTATTTTTGGAGCTCCACCGAATGGCAGATTATCTGGAAGCTAGTGCTTCACCGCTCAGCTCAGCCCAGCCGAAGCCCATGCCTCGTTGGCGCAGTTAGGCAGCGCGTCAGTCTCATAATCTGAAGGTCGTGAGTTCGAGCCTCACACGGGGCAGGGTGGTGACTTTTGGTGCACGAGAGCGTTTAGGCGAAAGAGCGTTTCCTTTATTCCCTTTCGTCTGATTGTCCATTTCTCCTGGGTGGCAATAGGCTCTTCGGCTCCTCTGAATGGGCAGACAGCATGACATCCTGAGAAAATCTGTGTCATTCCAAGTAGTTTCCCTGAATCTCATTAAATGAAACTGCATTCAATTGTATAGCGTCCTGTGAAACCCTTGGAAGTGCAATGCAATCAAAATCCAGTGTTTTTGTAGGACTAGTGTTGTATAAATCCAGTCATAGTATTCCTCTCATGTTCGTGTAATGCGTGGCAGTGTTGTTGCAGTGCTTTTGTCAAGCTTTATTATAATCCTTTCATCCTGATGTAATTGCTTGTCAATGGTGACCTAACTTGTTAAATGAAATTCCACGAAACTTATTCCATGACATTCCATCTCATAGCCGCCAAGAATCCATGACGTGTCATTCCAAGCAATTTCCGGGTATTCCTTGCCATGACATTCTACTGCATCCCCAAACTTTCAGTCCATGACATCACAGTAAAACTCCAAGAATCACATCCCATCACATTGCACCCACCCCCGAAATATCCACAAACACCCTTCCATAAACGAGTTGTCATTTCGCTAAACATCACAACATGTCATTCCATGAAATTCCATCGAATCCCATTCTATAAACAAAATGTCCAATTTGATGAAACGCCACGACATGAATTCCAAGAAAATGATGTGAAAATTCTATAGAATCCCATGGACGACACAAAAGGGTTACTTCAAAGATCAGGTGACGCCGGTCAGCGTTACTGTGACGTCTCTTTGATTCTAACGTGTGCTGAAATGCCGTGCTTTGTCAAGATGAGTCGTCTTGCCAGAGGACTAAAGACTCTAGCTCTAGCCCACAGCCAAAGGTTAGCTTTGTCAGAAGTGGGATTCGAAACCACGCCTCCAGGGGAGACTGCGACCTGAACGCAGCGCCTTAGACCGCTCGGCCATCCTGACACGAGGGCTGAAGGTGAGCAGTATTTTTGGAGCTCCACCGAGTGGCAGATGATCTGAAAGCTAGTGCTTCACCGCTCAGCCCAGCCGAAGCACATGCCTCGTTGGCGCAGTTAGGCAGCGCGTCAGTCTCATAATCTGAAGGTCGTGAGTTCGATCCTCACACGGGGCAGTGTGGTTCCTTTTGGTGCACGAGAGCGTTTAGGCGAAAGAGCGGTTTCCTTTATTCCCTTTTGTGTGATTGTCCATTTCTCCTGGGGGCCAAAAGGCTCTTCGGCTCCTCTGAATGGGCAGACAGCATGACATCCTGAGAAAATCTGTGTCATTCCAAGTAGTTTCCCTGAATCTCATTAAATGAAACTGCATTCAATTGTATGGCATCCTGTGAAACCCTTGGAAGTGCAATGCAATCAAAATTCCACAAAACTTATTCCATGACATTCCATCTCATAGCCGCCAAGAATCCATGACGTGTCATTCCAAGCAATTTCCGGGTATTCCTTGCCATGACATTCTACTGCATCCCCAAACTTTCAGTCCATGACATCACAGTAAAACTCCAAGAATCACATCCCATCACATTGCACCCACCCCCGAAATATCCACAAACACCCTTCCATAAACGAGTTGTCATTCCGCTAAACATCACAACATGTCATTCCATGAAATTCCATCAAATCCCATTCTATAAACAAAATGTCCAATTTGATGAAACGCCACGACATGAATACCTTTTGGTGCACGAGAGCGTTTAGGCGAAAGAGCGGTTTCCTTTATTCCCTTTTGTGTGATTGTCCATTTCTCCTGGGGGCCAAAAGGTTCTTCGGCTCCTCTAAATGTGCAGACAGCATGACATTCTAGCTTGAGCCCACAGCCAAAGGTTAGCTTTGTCAGAAGTGGGATTCGAACCCACGCCTCCAGGGGAGACTGCGACCTGAACGCAGCGCCTTAGACCGCTCGGCCATCCTGACACGAGGGCTGAAGGTGAGCAGTATTTTTGGAGCTCCACCGAATGGCAGATTATCTGGAAGCTAGTGCTTCACCGCTTAGCTCAGCCCAGTCGAAGCACATGCCTCGTTGGCGCAATTAGGCAGCGCGTCAGTCTCATAATCTGAAGGTCGTGAGTTCGATCCTCACACGGGGCAGGGTGGTGACTTTTGGTGCACGAGAGCGTTTAGGCGAAAGAGCGTTTCCTTTATTCCCTTTCGTCTGATTGTCCATTTCTCCTTGGTGGCAATAGGCTCTTCGGCTCCTCTGAATGGGCAGACAGCATGACATCCTGAGAAAATCTGTGTCATTCCAAGTAGTTTCCCTGAATCTCATTAAATGAAACTGCATTCAATTGTATGGCGTCCTGTGAAACCCTTGGAAGTGCAATGCAATCAAAATCCAGTGTTTTTGTAGGGCTAGTGTTGTATAAATCCAGTCATAGTATTCCTCTCATGTTCGTGTAATGTGTGGCAGTGTTGTTGCAGTGCTTTTGTCAAGCTTTATTATAATCCTTTCATCCTGATGTAATTGCTTGTCAATGGTGACCTAACTTGTTAAATGAAATTCCACGAAACTTATTCCATGACATTCCATCTCATAGCCGCCAAGAATCCATGACGTGTCATTCCAAGCAATTTCCGGGTATTCCTTGCCATGACATTCTACTGCATCCCCAAACTTTCAGTCCATGACATCACAGTAAAACTCCAAGAATCACATCCCATCACATTGCACCCACCCCCGAAATATCCACAAACACCCTTCCATAAACGAGTTGTCATTCCGCTAAACATCACAACATGTCATTCCATGAAATTCCATCGAATCCCATTCTATAAACAAAATGTCCAATTTGATGAAACGCCACGACATGAATTCCAAGAAAATGATGTGAAAATTCTATAGAATCCCATGGACGACACAAAAGGGTTACTTCAAAGATCAGGTGACGCCGGTCAGCGTTACTGTGACGTCTCTTTGATTCTAACGTGTGCTGAAATGCCGTGCTTTGTCAAGATGAGTCAACTTGCCAGAGGACTAAAGACTCTAGCTCGAGCCCACAGCCAAAGGTTAGCTTTGTCAGAAGTGGGATTCGAACCCACGCCTCCAGGGGAGACTGCGACCTGAACGCAGCGCCTTAGACCGCTCGGCCATCCTGACACGAGGGCTGAGGGTGAGCAGTATTTTTGGAGCTCCACCGAATGGCAGATGATCTGGAAGCTAGTGCTTCACCGCTCAGCCCAGCCGAAGCACATGCCTCGTTGGCGCAGTTAGGCAGCGCGTCAGTCTCATAATCTGAAGGTCGTGAGTTCGATCCTCACACGGGGCAGTGTGGTTCCTTTTGGTGCACGAGAGCGTTTAGGCGAAAGAGCGGTTTCCTTTATTCCCTTTCGTGTGATTGTCCATTTCTCCTGGGGGCCAAAAGGCTCTTCGGCTCCTCTAAATGTGCAGACAGCATGACATTCTAGCTTGAGCCCACAGCCAAAGGTTAGCTTTGTCAGAAGTGGGATTCGAACCCACGCCTCCAGGGGAGACTGCGACCTGAACGCAGCGCCTTAGACCGCTCAGCCATCCTGACATGAGGGCTGAGGGTGAGCAGTATTTTTGGAGCTTCACCGAATGGCAGATTATCTGGAAGCTAGTGCTTCACCGCTCAGCCCAGCCGAAGCACATGCCTCGTTGGCGCAGTTAGGCAGCGCGTCAGTCTCATAATCTGAAGGTCGTGAGTTTGAGCCTCACACGGGGCAGGGTGGTGACTTTTGGTGCCAAACTTTTGGACTAGGCAACAGTCCCACACGGGTCATCAAACAACTGTGTGAGAACCACAGCGAGGAGTGGCTGCAGCATCTGACCCGGTACACCACCCAATGTGTGGACTTTCTCAACCGACCTGGGGTGTTGCCAATAAAATTCCAGGAACCCCCAGAGCCTACAGTGGTGCCAAGCTGCAAGTGGCTGCTCACAGTGTCCAGCCAAGAAATCCTGATAAGGCTGGATGAAATACATGCAAGGATAACATCCACGTACGTTTCAGTCTTAAAGATGGATTCCACTAAAAAGGTTAGCAGTGGATTTTTGTTAATTTATGCCATTTGCTATTATATTATTATCAGAGCATGAGTATCATACTCTACATGGTGTGATGTTTCATTACACTGCATGCTTCCTGTCATCCACCGCAGATCACTAAGAAGCTGGCTGGGACGGCAAGGGGGACGGGACTCTGGCTTACCTCTGTTGGCAACGAGTTTGGTCAGGTGCTCATAAGTGTGCTGACAGCCTAGGAAGCCCTTTGAACATTTTCAGTTCTGTGTCCTTCCCTTTGGGTTTCATGGAGCTCCAGTTACCTTCCAAAGGATGATGGACCAGATCCTCCGTGGGACTGAGAAGTTTGCTGCTGCATACTTAGATGACATCATTTTCAGTCAAAATTGGCAGGAGTGTCTGGGTCATCTGAAGGACGTGCTGTTGAGAATTAAGAATGCTGGTCTAACCATCCGCCCAGACAAATGCACCCTAGCTAGGACTGAGACACAAAACCTAGTGTATGTGCTGGGTCATGGCGTAATACGTCCACAGGTGGGGAAAGTGGAGGCCATCAAGAATGCAGAACGGCCGGTGACCAAGAAACAGGTCCATTCTTTCCTAGGACTTGTGGAATGGTACAGGCGTTTTATCCCCAACTTCTCTGAACCAGCCTTTACCCTTACTGATTTAACTAAAAAAGACAAGCCGAATAAAATTTTACACACTCCAGACTTTGAAAAGTCTTTTACTGTGCAGACAGATGCTTCTGAGCATGGCATTGGGGCTGTACTACTTCAGGAAGGTCAAGGGCAGCTCCAACCAATTGCCTACATCAGCAGAAAGCTAATTTCATGTGAATCCAGGAATTCTACAGTTGAGAAAAAGTGCCTGGCAATCAAATGGGCATTAGACTCTTTAAGATACTACCTGGTGGAATGCAAATTCAAACTTGAGACTGATCACAGGGCATTAGCCTGGTTGGGCCATATGAGGGACACAAATGCCCATATCACTGTTACAATACAGAAGGGGACAGTGACACGGGATTACAGATGCAGATGTTTATTGAACAACCAGATGATAAACAGAGTGCAGGTAAGTAATGGCAGAATAAACGTTGGCAGTTATGGATGAGGAACTGATACTTGTCTTGGTTTTTGCAGGGATGGCAAACGGGCAGCAGAACTGGAGCTTGGAGCAGACACGGACGAACTCACAGGAGACGAGGAGACAAGAGGAGTCGAGGGAAACACTGGAGACAGGTGAGTATCTTCGTTGGAGTCCTTTAGGTAAGCAGGCAGGTAAGACCATGTGCAAACGAGACCGGACAGTGACTGAGTGAGAGCGTGAGTCTTTTGTGCTGCTGTTGATGAGGGTGCTGATGGGCCGCAGGTGTGGGTGATTAGAACTCTGGTGATGACGTGTGCTGTGTCTGTGAGAGTGTAGAGCCTGGCGTGTCTGTGACAATCACCAGATGTTTTTTAGCCATCCAGCCATTTGAATTTGAAATTTTGTACAAAACTGGGTCACAAAATTGTACAGCAGATTACCTCTCTAGGACACTCTCAGGTGTCTGAGAAATGTCACAGGTTAACCTGTTGACTCTATAAACTTGGACTTACAAACATACAACTATTTCACTTGTACTGTGCATTGCCGGCAAAATTTACATCTGTGTACACGTTGGAGTTTTTGTTTTGTTTCTGTTTGTTACTGTTGTGTTTTGTTCTAGTTTACAACTCTTTTTAGTTTGTTTTCTTAAAATTTGCCACTATTTGTCTAAAATAACAAAATACCAGAACACACAATAATTCATGTAATATTCACTTTTATTTTTCCACAAATTTTCCACAAACCTTAGGTAAAACTGCTTTTTAAAGCACATCACTTCCTGTGGAAGCTACCACTTTGGTGTGATGTCAGAGGGGGGAGATTTTAGGAACAGTAGTTTTTGCCATATCATTTGCTGATAAACTCTTTCTCTGTTAATGGTTGTTGTATTAGCTGTTTGGAAGGTTTAAGTGTTGTGTTGGGTGTTTATATTATTTAATTTCATTGTTGTAAACTTTTTAGTTGGTTTCTGTTATGACGGTATGCCTTGTAGGTGGGGCTTCAGTCTATAAATAGGCTTGCTTGCTGAATGCATTCAGTTCTGATTGTGGACTCAGAGAAATCACATGCTGAGCAGTATTGCAAACTCGGGCCATCTGGTTTAGCCAAACTTAGCACATTGTTGCTGTTTTGTTTTCTTTTTGTACAGTTTTTTATCTATTTTTGTTTTCTCCTGCACTGTAAATATTTTTGCACCTTCCAGTAAAACACCATTTTTGGATTATGCATTAACTTTTTGTACAGTCCCTACAAAGTAAAAATGAATAAATGGTTAAATTATATAATAAATCATGATTAAATTTTTTAAATGATAAATGTATTATAAATGTATAAAATAACAAAAACACAAGAAAAAACAACACAAATATATGCTCCTTTGAAGCTACACATAAAGGTCGCTACAAATTATATCCGACTAGTTTATTGAAACCTGTTTTTTTTTTTTTTTTTTTCCCCTCACACTCTTAGGCATCGGGATGATGATGAAGTTTTGGGGGTATTTGCTCACTCAGATAGGGTTGTATAATCAAATACAACCCTGCATTGTTCCTTCAAAGGCTCTGTCATAAATACATACAATGGACTAACTTTGATATGTCTGCCAATGCTGCATTGTTCTTGATGTCGGACCAAACATGCCTCCTAAAATGGTTAAACATCTATAATTAACAAATGCTCTTGAAAATGAATATCATTGAATATCATGGTTACACTTTATTACAGTGTAACTATACATTTAAGTACTGAGTAATATTAATTAACAACATGTACATACTATATAACTAGGGTTATGGTTTGTTTTAGAGGTATTTTTGTTTTCCACTTATTATAGGAATTACAATAACAGGGTTATAACTAGGTACTAACCCTGAACCTACCCCTAAACCTAACCTTAACCCATGTAGTTACCTCATATTACCAGTACTTTCTTGAGTAAGTATACTGTAAGTACACTGTAAGTACACATACTGTAAATTAAAGTGTAACTGATTTAGGGTTAGTTGCATGTAATTATGCATAATTATACATACGTAACAAGGACACTAAAATAAAGTGCTACAAAATAATTTATGTAATTCTCTTGATGGAAGAACGTTTACAAGCCTATTAGTAGATGATTTTTCTTTTCAACACATCCTTCTGCAGGAGCACTGAGGACACAGGAAGGAAGTGGGGCTGGGCTGTATTGGGTGTTCATGGAGCCCAAAGTCATTGACATCTATTGTTCCAGCAAAAGTTCCAATTCACAGGCATTTATAACCTAACAAGCTTCTAGTGGATGGTTTATGTTGAAGAAACTTTTTTTTTATTATTATTAACTAGTCTAGTAAAGTTAGTTTTTTTTAGGAAAAAGATTGCTATCAGACAGACTGTACAACACGTCTCCACTGAACTACCAAAAACAAAGCTTCTGCAGACGTTTGATTGAGGATATCCTTTAGAGACAGAATTGTTTTCCTTCACACGTTCCTGATTGTTGTGGGCTAATGAGTGAAAGTGAGCAGTTCCCACAGAGGTCCTCCAGACTGGATTTTGCAGAAAAGTACTTTAAAAGAACTCCTGGATTATACACCAAGGAACGATGTGCCTTTTCCAACTGGAATTCAGTGTATTAAACAAAAACATCTAAAAACCATCAATAACAATGCTGGGAAGTAAAGCCATTCATGTAGCTGTTTGGGTAGCATGTGGAATATTGGTAAGTCCTAATTAACTTATGTAATAATAATAATAAATAATAATAATAGTCCTCTTGTAAAAACTAAACCTGATTTCTTACAAAAATACTTTTCAGTATGTGACTTCTGCATGCTATTTTATCAGTCCAGTAAAAGTATTTCCAACTTTTTTTTTCAGAATACCATGGTGGCAGACACATGGGAATGTAGCATCAAAGTTGTGAAAACAATTTCTACCACAGACTCAATACAAATCATGCTGGATAATGAAGATGTGAAATGCCAATATACAGTTTCTGTCAGGGAAAGACACAATGACTCTAAAGATTGTCATCAAGACCAGGAACATTTCTCACATTTTGAATGCAAAACTGAGAATTTAGATCCTGGAACATGGCATCACCTGGATATAACAGCAAAGTTGGGTGAAAACCAACAGACTCAACACAATCTCTCCCTGCCAACTAGTAAGAATTCTGCTTCTTTGCATAATTTTCATCACTATTGCTGTTTCTCATTGAACAAACTTCTAAACAGTAATTATTATACTTGCATGTGTAACTCATCAACGTTTGGGCTCCAGTGTGTTGTGTGATATTTTTTCACTAAGTGACAATACTTATGAGCGATTAACTATAGAGATGAGAAAAAAAATAAAGACAAAGCACTGGTGACTTTAAATGAGAAAAAGTGCTATTGTAACATTTGTCAAGACTTTTTCATTACAGTTTAGATTCCATTTCTAACAGCTTCATCATTGCATTTTTGTCCAATGCCATTACATTTGAACACTGAATAAGCCATACATTTAAACATCATAATCCATGCTCAAAAACAGCCATGGACCATACTTTCATCTTCTTTTGCTTGATTGTAACTACACAAATTAATTACAGCTGTAATTATATGCAGGTATTTTTAAATATAAGTAGAATGTAAAAATATGTATCAATAAGTGCATACTATCAAATAATTAATTTAAATGTTAGAACATACTAGTTAAAGACACTTATAAAGTGGGACCTAATAATTTTTTTATCTTTCAATATTTAATATTTTTTATTATTGTGAACTTATATTATTTGTATAATAGTTGTTTGATATAATATATAAATTAAAAAGGAAGATTAATATGTATAAATGAAGTTTATTGTTTAGCATTTTGCCTCCATGTTTGTTGTAAGGGTGTAAGGTTTTCATTATATAGAAAACGTCCCATTGCAAAATAAATAAGTAAATAAAATTCGGTACACGTGCACTGCATAGAGTTCTGCACTGATGACGTCTTTTGTAGGCCAACTTGAAAGTTAGCATCACCCTGGTTCCCTCAATAAACAAAGCCAATAGGATTTTACCATTTTTCAATCATATCCACAGATTCACGCATGCCATATAGTAGTAAATACAAGACAGACTCAAACACAGGAGAATTACTCCAGCAACAAAATGTTAGAGATGCCTCTGAGAATTACAGGATGTTTGATGTGCCAATTTGTAGAAAAACACAGTCTTTGCATTGCCTTCCTTGTGATTATAACATCAAGAAAGCATGGATGAACTTTTTAAGTCCCAGTCAGATCATATGTTCGGACACTGTTCATTTGTTTGCTTCATTTTTACTGCAGATTCATTTTTAAACAAGACACAGTTTGATGCAAGCTTTTCAGAGAGACTGAAAATAAAAGATGATGCAGTACCAGTGTCACATGTGCTTTGTGTAGGTTTTGGGACTTTTGTCTTACTTCCTGTCTTGAGTGCCATGTTGTAGTTCTTTTCAGTGCTTGAAGTGGAAAAATAAAAGTGTCGGTAATCCCAATGCTCAGTTCAAATCATGCTCCTGAAGAAGGGAGGGCATGGCGGGCTTCCATACATGCAACATGTCGGAAGTGCCGGTACGCAAGGAAAGCTGGCATTGCGCTAAAGGTAAAAACAGAGAAGTGCTGGTACTGTGTATCAGCGTGTACCTGCCCATTTCAAGCGCTGGTTCTTTGTAGTTTTCCCTGTTGATTAGTCTTACCCAGGTGTGTATCGTTATCTTGTTATGCTTGTTTGCCCTTGTGTTTAAATAGCCCTTGTGTTTGTCTTGTGCTTTTTGTCATATGATGTTTGCTGTTTGTGTAGATGGTTCTGTTCCCTGTGCTCTTGGTGTTCCTTTTGTCCCTTTGCACATAGATCCACCTCGTCTGCCATCTTTTCAGCTCCAGCATCATTACAGATTGACTGACCTAAAATGGATCTAGCAGGAGTTTGTTTGATACTACTTAGCCTGGGCCAGCATTTCTCTTGAGGACCACATTCGTGAGTTCCTGGACGTTGCATACAACACTCACTTCCCGGACCATAATTGGATTTCTTTCTTTTGCTCTGAACTCAATGAACCACTATGCACAAAAGTTATACACAGAGTCCTCAGCCGTCATGGCTGCCACCCCAGAGTCTCCAGCCATCATGGCCGCCACACCAGAGTTTCCAGTCGTCACATCCCCCACACCCGAAGCTACAATGGCAGGCCCAAGGCATTTTAGACTGATTTCCAGTGTAGCAGATCCACCACTGATGTCGGCGCGAGCAGCCGGCATCCCCAGTCTAGTGCTCTCAAGCCCAGCAGCCTTAGCGCATCCTAGAGTGGTTCCAGAGTTACTGCCACTTTCGTCTGCGCTCCCTGTGATGGCAGTTGCCATTGTGTGTTTGGGCTGCACACACCTCTCCTGATTCCCCAGAGGTGGTGACATCTACTAGGGCTGCAAAGGCTATTTCTAAACTCCCTGTGTCCCCTGACGGCTCTGCTATGGCCATGGAGGCCAACTCAGAACTTCCTGCTTAGACTGAGAATGCAGGCAAGAAGTTCATAAACGACTTCCGTGGTCATGTCAGGACGTTTTGTCTCAGCCAGGAAGGCCTTTTAAGTTCTCCAGTCTTGTTGGCTCAGCAGAAGTGGTCTTCAGCTCCGCCTGTCGTGGTGGCATTCTGCTACGCCTTGGTGGATTTTTGCTTCACCGTGGTGGTCACCAGTCATGTCTGCTCTGCTGTGGTGGTCTTCTGCTTCACTGTGGGGATCTTCAGTCCCAGCTGCACTGCTATGATGGTTATCTGCTCTGCCTGCTCTGTCCTGGCCACCTGCTCTGCTTGCTCCACCCTGGCCACCTGCTCTGCTCTGGCCCTGGCCAACTCCCGACTGTCTCTATCAACTCCATTGAAAGCCCTGTGGAACAGCATTGCCTCCTGTTACTCCCACTATGAAGATGTCTTCTGCCCCAAACAAGCCTACCAGTTGCCCTCGCACAGACCATGGGACTGTGCTATTGACCTCATACAAACTGAGTCAGTTCCCGGTGGAAAGATTTATCCACTCTCCCTGCCAGAGCAAAAGGCCATGGAGGAGTATGTGGAAGAGGCCTTCCAGCAAGACTACATCTGCCTGTCCACTTCCCCTACTGCTTCCATTTTTTTGGTTTGTAGCCTTGCATCATTTACTGGTCCCTAAACAAAATAACCATCAATTTCATTTTCTGCCTCCCCTTATCCCAGCTGCTTTGTTAGAACTGTTGCGTGGGTGACTTCTATACCCAGGAAGCCACCTACACCTTCCAGCACCTTAAACAAGCCTTCACTGCTGCTCCCCTCTTAGTTCATCCTGATCCAGATAAATCTTTTGAAGTGGATGCTTCTATGACCAGCATGGGGACTGTCTTGTCTCAGCAGCAGGGTAAACCTTCCAGACTCCATCCATGCACCTTCTTCTTTAGGGCAAAATTATGACATTGGCAACTGAGAACTGCTCACTATCAAGTTAAAGTGGCGGCATTGGCTGGAGGGGGCCCGTCATCCATTCCTGGTACTCACCAACCACCGAAACCGAGGTATCTCTGAGAAGCCAAGAGGCTTATCCCTAGACAGGCAAGATGGGCCCTCTTCTTCACACAGTTTGAGTGGTCCATCTCCTATCGTCCAGGGATGAAAAATGTGAAAGCAGATGCCTTGTCCCATTTCTACTTTCCAGAAGAAATTCCAGAGAATCCTGAAACCATTCTGCATGTTGTCGTCAGTCCCATTCAGTGGTCCCTGGACGATAGACTTGCCGTAGCCTCCACCACCGAGCCTGCTCTGCCAAGGTGCCCCTGCCAACTGTACTTAGTTTCCTACATCCCAGCATATTCCGCTATATACGTTTTTATAGTTCACTTGATGAAGTTTTTATAGTTCACTTGATGAAGTTACTATGGCATTTTATAAGGACGCATGTCGAGTACTCATTAATGTAATACATTAACGCGAGAGTGCATCAATGTAATGTGCAGCACGAATCTTTCCATACACATCATTGTGTATTTAACAAAATGTATTTTTGGCTCGTAGCCTATTCAAATGAAACTTAAAATACACTTCATGTGGTTGAAAACACAGAATAGCTGTGATATGAAAATCACTGAGCATGTCCATTTCTGGCTCAGTGCCAGCCAAAGCGCGAAAGTATGTTTGAATTTAGCAGTGAACATTCTGATCTTACCGGTGTTGTTGTACGCTTCAAAGGGTTCAAATCGATCACCTTTTGCCTTTCTTACCTCAAATTTTATGGACATTCTAATTGGGCTATATCACGCAGTGAGTTGAGCATCATATTCATCATCAGTCAACTGTATGAAATGTCAGATGACCTATGTAGGTCTGGGGGTGGGGTAAGTGCGTTAAATACGCTAAAAATTTTAATGCGTTATTTTTCCGTAATGAAATAATCTAATTAACGAGTTAAATTCACAGCCCTAAAAACAATATACACTATAGCAATTCTTGGCTGGATATATATAAGCTGGATATATATTTGAACTTTATCCACATACAGTATACTCATGTACGGCGATATATAGTACGTAAAATACATTATCTCAACTGCTTGATTGCTTGTATCATCACAAAATGTAAACTGTACTATCACCCACCTCTAATCTGCTAAATGCGACTATAATACATGAAGATAAGACGTTATAAACAGTAACATCATGATTTTCTGTAGCTGCCTTTTGTGTATTGTGAAAAGCCCTCAATAAATAGATTGTTTGCAAGTTTGCATGAGCAGATTGTAAACACTAAGCAGACTAATGAGTAGATAAGTTTACCTATCCCCGACAACCTCTGTAGTCGCATTTAGGAACTCATTAACAACCTCCTTTTCCAAGTCACGTAAAAGCTTTAAAAAAAATTCACAGGAGTATATTACTGATATATTTGGTCGTAGAATAAAATATTAACCACAGAGTTTATTTCAGCCATTTAACCAAAAATCTATTGACTGCAGGATGATGGAACAAGAAATGCTAAATGTTAACTCGTGTCTGGGTTTTTGCAAACAAAAATTCTTCATCCCTGCAGCACTCCAAACCTCTGAAGTAAATGAACCCTGCTCCTCCGGAGGTTATGTTTATAGAATAAGTTGGTACTTACGTATCCAGGTATGTTGCATAATCTGCTTTCAGAAATATCTCCCAGGTTAAAACACCACACCTTTAAATCTAGCCAAGAAAGGCTCTCCAAAATGTCTTGGGACATTTGTCTGCATTGAACCATTGAAGAAATTCAGTAGTCCATAAAGACTATTAAAATTTGGATTTTGTTACACACGTGAAGATATTGATACATCTTTGCGCTTTAAATCTTCTTTATGAGAACAATGCTGTACATTGCATCATAAGGTGGAATAGATATCATTAAGTAACTGACGCTTGGAACTATTTTCTTTACTGAAGCAAATATAAGCAATATTCTGGTAATATTCTGTCTAAAATGTAAGTTACTCAATACTAACTTCTTATTTATTAGTCTAGTTTTTTTGTCTAAAAGGAATAACTCACTTGCCACAATCATGCTCTGAATATCAGTGCTTGTATCTGTGGTCGATTGTATCTGCATTATTAAATCACAGCTGATAATCAGAACAACAATGATTGATCGCGTGATATTGTTTAATTATCAAATTTTGATCAAACAGTAAACAACAATGAACAAAAATATATTGGACATTTCACTGATACTATGTGAAAGAACTTTAAAATGTGTGTTCACAGATTATGTAAATCTAGAGCTATGTGCCTGGTAAATCCAAATGGCCAAGTATCAAAAGCTTCTCTAAATATGAGGAAAGGTTGGATTGTGCTGATAATGTGCTGTGTATATGCATCTGGGCTAAACTCCAAAACAGGAGTTTGACTGTAGGTCAATTCTTTCAGACTGTTCTCCCCTCCCATCCGGCTCATTGTTCTTTTGTTCTAATATATACAAAGACACATTAGCTCTCAGAGGTCAGTCTGATTACAGTGACACTTATATAACTTATAGTGGCCCCCAAATATATTTGGACACTTAGGTTATACTTATAATTGCATTTGAGAACAAAATATCAAAGCAAGTGAGAAAAAATTAAATACAAATTAAAATGATACTGTGACACTAAGTCACTGGCAAAATGACTTAGAAACTTGAGGTTCTGAGAAAAATGTATTTTAGGTGGTCCAAATATGTACCTGTAAATCTGCATATTAATATCTCCAGGCATACTAGACAATAAAACAGAAGACAATGGTTGGGGTGTTATTTTCGTTTTCTATTTTAGTTATTTAATATTGCATTTTGTTAGTTAACACACACACATATGGTTCTTAAGGAGAAAGAGAGTGAAAAAAAGTCATTAGAAGAGGTTGCCTGAATGTGACCTTCAGACTTAAAGGTTTCTTATCCTGTTCTCTCACAATACACTTTCAACAAAACCTCATCAGGAAGAGCTTTCTTAAAACAGCAATCAGCAGCACTATCGTGTTTTCACATATAGGTTGTTAGACATTCCACTGCTAATTATTCACAGCAGGACCCACTGTGTCCACACCTTTCCTTTCTGCGTAACAGAGTTCTCACAGACAGCACTGCCATATTAGAAGGACTGTTATGATAACGTCTGTCTGAGGCAACCAAATCCAAAGAGACCACAAACTGATTTTGTGTCTTTTTGGTATGTAGACCCTATTAAGCTATGTGTATGCAAGATTTAAAGTATAAAAATTACTTCACTTCATTGCAATAATGCTCTCTCTTTCTTTCTCTTTATAAAGATATATATATAACCCGAATTCCGGAAATGTTGGGACGTTTTTTAAATTTGAATAAAATGAAAACTAAAAGACTTTCAAATCACATGAGCCAATATTTTATTCACAATAGAACATAGATAACATAAACGTTTAAAAAGAGAAATTTTACAATTTCATGCACAAATTGAGCTCATTTCAAATTTGATGCCTGCTACGGGTCTCAAAATACTTGGGACGGGGGCATGTTTACCATGGTGTAGCATCTCCTCTTCTTTTCAAAACAGAGTGAAGACGTCTGGGCATCGAGGTTATGAGTTTCTGGAGTTTTGGTGTTGGAATTTGGTCCCATTCTTGCCTGATATAGGTTTCCAGCTGCTAAAGAGTTGTGGTCGTCTTTGACAATTTTTTTCGTTTAATGATGCGCCAAATGTTCTCTATAGGTGAAAGATCTGGACTGCAGGCAGACCAATTCAGCACCCGGACTCTTCTACGATGAAGCCATGCTGTTGTAATAGCTGCAGTATGTGATTTTGCATTTTCCTGCTGAAATACACAAGGCCTTCCCTGAAATAGATGTCGTTTGGAGGGGAGCATATGTTGCTCTAAAACCTTTATATACTTTTAGCATTCATAGTGCCTTCCAAAACATGCAGGCTGCCCATACCATCAGAGATGCTAGCTTTTAAACTGAACGCTGATAGCACGCTGGAAGGTCTCCTTCCTCTTTATCCCGGAGGACACGGCGTCTGTGATTTCCAACAAAAATGTCAAATTTGGACTCCTCTGACCATAGAACACTTTTCCACTTTGAAACAGTCCATTTAAATGAGCCTTGGCCCACAGGACATGACGCCGCTTCTGGACCATGTTCACATATGGCTTCCTTTTTGCATGATAAAGATTTAGTTGGCATCTGCAGATGGCACGGAGGATTGTGTTTACCGACAGTGGTTTCTGGAAGTATTCCTGGGCCCATTTAAGTAATGTCATTGACACAATCATGCCGATGAGTGATGCAGTGTCGTCTGATGACCCGAAGACCACGGCCATCCAATAAAGGTCTTCGGCCTTGTCTCTTACGCACAGAGATTTCTCCAGTTTCTCTGAATCTTTTGATGATGTTATGCACTGTAGATGATGAGATTTGCAAAGCATTTGCAATTTGACATTGAGGAACATTGTTTTCCACAATCTTTTTATGCACTCTTTCACAGATTGGAGAGCCTCTGCCCATCTTTACTTCTGAGAGACTCTGCCTCTCTAAGACATCCCTTTTATAGCTAATCATGTTACAGACCTGATATCAATTAATTTAATTAGTTGCTAGATATTCTCCCAGCTGAATCTTTTCAAAATTTCTTGCTTTTTCTGCCATTTGTTGCCCCTGTGCCACCTTTTTGGAGACCTGTAGCAGGCATCAAATTTGAAATGAGCTCTTTTAGTGGATAAAAGTGTAAAATTTCTCAGTTTAAACATTTGTAATGTTATCTATGTTCTATTGTGAATAATGTATTGGCTCATGTGATTTGAAAGTCTTTTAGTTTTCATTTTATTGAAATTTAAAAAACGGAATTCGTTTTTCGGATTGTATTTCCGGAATTCGGATTGTATGTGTGTGTGTGTGTATATATGTATATATAAATTTATATATATTTTTTCTTTTTTTTATATTACTTTAAATGTTTCACATGATTGACAGTATTTTATATGTCTTTTGGTTAGGACCTTCAGCAGTGGAAAATCTCAGGGTTTCTGGGGATGTGAACAGCCTGGAAGTTTCATGGCAGCCTGGTCCAGGCCAAATTGACGGATATCGAATCATGCTCATAGACAGCAATGGCATGGGTTCAGTCTGGAATGCAACAGTTGTGAACACAACCACCTCTTATACAATAAAAGGGCTTATTTCTGGACGACTCTACAACATCACTATCATTACAGAGTTTGGAGAGCTACAGAATTCAGTGTCTAGACAAGCACAAACAGGTATTTTGTATTAGATCATTAAGTAATAAATTAATTAACAAATTTGACAATACAGACACTAAAATGTTGTTTCCTTTAACACACTTGTGTGTGTGTGTGTGTGTGTCGGTTGTGCTCTGATCTGTGCCTGTATGAATTCCTCTGCTGTATTTTAGGCAGATATGTTAACACCCTTTCCTGTTTTGAGCACTGAAAGGTCACTTCTCCTTGTGCTATGTCACATTATGTCATGCTGTCTCAGTCATAAAACATGCTGCATTAATTATAAATTCCTAAATTTAGTGAATTTGTGTGCCTTGTTATTTGACGGACTAAGGCTACGTTCACACTGTCAGTCCAAATCTGATTATTTGTGTATCCGATTGGAATCTGATCTAAAAATATTGACTGTCCACATTGTGTATCGCAACTGCTCAGATCCAATTTGTGTGTCCCGTGCTGCTCTTTCGTTTTCCGAAATACTGTATCTGCATTGGTTTTTATGGCAATGACGTTTAGTTGATAGGTATATGCCAAAACAACAAAAGCCGCAACATGGAGGGGTTTGCAATAAAGATGTTGTCTTATTTACAACAATGTGTAACCGCCACGCTGCTTCAAAATGGTTTCAAAACATTTCTCCATTATGTTGTCATTTTCTGCTTGCTCAGCACTTTGCAACGACACTACCTTGTGTCTGCAGTGACTTTCAGCATGTTTCCTATAACAACGCGTCTGATGTTTATATTTTACGGGGCGTGAGAAAGTCAACCATGCGAAATCTGATCTGAGCAGTCAGACTAAAACGGATTTCCAGAAATGCGATTTGAATAAGATTTCAAACCACATATGAACGTAGCTCGAAACGGATTTGTAAATATCACATTTCATGTAATTTTTTGCCGTTCACACTTGCTAAATCTGATTGGATTTCGATCAGAAATACACAAAAATTGGATTTATACTGATAGTCTTATCGAGGCTAATGGCTGTTTCACGCTGGTTTCACACCATAAGCGTGAGCGGCGCGTGAGCAGTGCATATCTAAAAAATATGCACCCCATATTCAATGCAAACGGAGTATGCAGGCGTTAAGCTCATTGTCACTAGGTAACACAATATATCGGGGTGTAACAATATATCGTGTCACAATTGGCATCTGCAGATGGCACGGCGGATTGTCACAATACAAAAATGCAACAATATTGTATCGTGGATAGTGACAATATGCGTTGTGCATAGATCACCCAAAATGAAAATATCTGTGAGAAAAAATTAAAATTTACAGAATTAGTGTCAGTACTACATTAAATTTCCATACATAATGTTGAATATAATGTATAATAATCCAATGGTGGAATATACGTGAGTCCTGATAATGCCAAATGTCTTATGTTACCAGTAAAAAGTCTACATTATTTGAAATATATCTACCATACACTGTACCAGATGCGTGTATAATCTGAACTGAATAAGGAATAATTTAAACAGCAATACACAAAGTTGTCCCCTGCCAAGTAATTTACCCATGTGTGTTAATGGAAATAGAAATACAAATATAAATTAAAACACTGATAGACAAAAATTAAAAATTAAAACTATAATTGAAAATTGAAAAAGTGAAACTAAACAAATAGACTTCGTAAAATAACTGAATTTTTTTTTTTACTTTAAACAGGCATTTAAATGTGACTGATTTCTCCCTCTTCCTGTACAGTCCCAGCTGCTGTCTCTAACCTCCGAGTAGAGAACAATGGCAACCAGAACACCCTCAGCGTTCTATGGGATAAAGCTTCTGGTGATGTGGACAGTTACCTTGTCAGTCTGACATTACCTGGTTCAAACTCTATTGAGAAAGACCTGTCCCCTAATAGTACAGATGTGATGTTTGACAGTCTGAGCCCTGGAAAGACCTACCAGGTGTCAGTCAGCACCAGGAGTGGAACACTTTCTAATAAGACATGGATCACAGGAAAAACTGGTTAGTACAAGTTGCTGAATAAATCAGTTCACTTTATGCTGTAAGTGCTCTAAGACACATTTATTCAATATAGTGAATTGTTAATTTGTAATTATTTTGGGGAAGAAACTGCATAGGGGAAAATGACGTATATCTTGTGCTGGATGGCTTTAATTCACTTTCTATAGGTAAATCGGAAAACGCAATTCAACCAGATTGCTTTCTTAGTGTAGATGCCCATGCGGTTAATGAATTTGAACAGCCACAAAGGACTACTCTCTGCGCACTTACCTAATACATAATCATTGTGAGACATGTTGTTGGAAAGTGCATTAGCCATACATAATTTAAACTTTGCCTGCCGAAGTCACAACAAAACGAAACAATAACAATAGTCCTGACTTCTAACACGCACCTACAATGTTCAGCATGGTCATGCAGCTGTAGGAGAAACAAAAACTGCTGCTCTTTTTTTCTTTTTTAGATTGAAAGATCTGAAAAAGCCCATTCATATACATGCATCAAATCTGGTGCAGCATCATTGTTTGCTAACAACAACACTAGCAGCAAAACACTGATGTATTAGAGCACACCTACAATATACTTTTAAGTGAAATCGAGAGAATGAACTGGTAGAACATAATTTTGAACAAAATCAGACCAAAACGAAGTATGTTTCCAGAAACGTTCACTCTGGCTGGTGATTACTTAATAGGTAGGTTTGGCTCTGAGGCTCCGTCTTCTTTAACATGGAAATCTTCAGTTCATTTCTTCTGTTCAGTCTGTCAAGGTCAGACACGAATAAAAACATGAACACTCTGGAAAGCGGCTTCATAGTAGAAATTGAAGTTGTAAGCCCTGATCTTAAAATGTCACCCTAAGAGAAGAACAGCTCAGCTCTTCAAGCACTCTCAAATGAGAATAAAAAAAAAATTAAAAATAAAAATCCAAAAGAACAAAGGGGAAGTGCATTTCCTTATGTTCTCTCCCCTCTCTTTCTGCCCTGCTCTCCAGCATTCCATTTTAAACAAACAATTCACATTCATTCCCCTTTCTTTTATCCACACTGGAGATCAACAAACTAATGGCATGTTTACACAACAATGTACTAAAAACAGAAAAAAAGTTCCTTCGTGTTTTTCTTGTACAGATGACAGCATTGTCAAAATGATCCCCGTTCACACGGATCTGCAAAAATGACTAAAAACGCTGTAATATGGATGCCAGGCCAGTAGTTGGCGATGTCACTTTGTAAAGAAACACTACACGCCTATAGACTGAACACGTAATACACATGACGTCACCACGTTCACAAATTTGCGTTTTCGTAGTAGTTTACATAGAGATAATTACGGTAACGTTTTTTTTGTTTGTTTGTTTTTTCAAAAACTTGCACTTTGAAAGTCATTTTCAAAAGTTTGTATTTTCAGGCCTCCAAAACGCCATTGTCGTGTAATTAAGTTTTCCATTTTTAGTTGAACAAACTGTTGTATAAACGGTCCTTAAAGGGTTTTGAAAGACCTCTTGTTAATATAATTATTTAATTATATATTATATTTATTATTATTATATAATTATACCAACTATTTATTATATAGTTACATTTTATTATTTGTATTTAATATTGTTTTTCCCTATTAGAACCAGGGAAGGTGTCAGATCTGGTGATGGAGAATCTCTTTGATCGTGGCATGCTGAAGATCACTTGGACTCCACCTCCCGGAGAATGGGAGCATATACGTGTGGTGCTGTCAAATGGAAGTGAAATCCTGGTTAACCAAACTGTGAACAGAACGGCAAAGGAAATACTCTTGTCAGGGTTACATCTGCAGCCTGGCAGAGTGTACAGCATGGCAGTCAGTGTAGAGAATTGTGGCCTGGCTAATACTGTCTATTACCAGGGGGAAATAGGTAACCATTTGTCAATATTCTCAATAACTATAAATGATCTAAAATAGAAGAATTTGTTTAGATCAATGCAAAGGAATAGCAAAATGAATGAAAATGGAATTTCACTCTCTGTCAGAAGGTGGCAATTACAGAAAATTATGATTTAATGGAAGAATGAATTTTATAACATTATAAACTTAACTGCTTTACAGTAAAACTTGTAACCTCAATTTTTTAAATTAATACTGATTGAAAGAAATTCAATATGGTTGTATGCTATTCCTTACATAGCATTATTTAAAAATTGTATTTTGGGTTATGTAACATCTTTCTTTTTCTTTTCAGGTCTTCCACCAGTATCTCAGCTGCACATTCGTCACTCAGACGAGACTTCCCTAAGCGCTCTGTGGACTCACGCCTCTGGCTCATCATCCCGTGATCGCTACATCATTCAGCTTTTCCAAAGCAACACGTCTACAGTTATTCAGACACGAACCTTGAACCGTGGCATGAGAGAGTGCACCTTTAACGTTCTTACGCCTGGTCGCCTGTATGACATTACTGTAACCACCATCACACAGAACATTCATAGTTCTGCTACACTAAAGGGAAGAACATGTAAGGTTATTTTGTCATTTTCTAAGAAAGATTACTCAGTTTTCCTAGTTTAGTGATAACTGTGTTTACTTTCTGAAGTTCTAGATTATGTCTTATTTTCAAAAACTTATGATTTTCTAGTTTTTTCTTCATTGGAAAACTGTTTATTAGTAAAGGAAATGTAATATTAAAATAATCTGATTGTAATCAAATGCTGTGTTTTCAGTGCCTTTAAAGGTGAATCACCTGAAACTAAGTAACAAGGGAAATACAGACAGTCTGAATGCCAGCTGGGAGAAACCACTTGGGGATCTGGATTTCTACCACTTGATGCTGTTACGGGGCGAACAGATGGTGCACAATGTTTCTGTTCCAGCAAACACAACATCCACCCTGCTCCCATTCCTCAGACCCGGTGCTTTACACAAGTTAATGGTTACCACAGTCAGCGGATCACAGACCTCTAAACTAGCAGAGGCTGAATGCCGTACAGGTAACATTCTGTTTGAAAGTATGTAAAAACCAGCTAAACCTGGTTGAAATAAACATTACTCAAAATAATACAAGTGTTTAAGGGTACGTTAACACGACAGCGATTTGCTGTCCTTTGAGTTTTCCACATACAGATGTCACCATTGTCAAAACGATCCCCATTCACACGAATCCGTGAAAATGGATAAAAACGCTGTATTCTGCTGGCAGGCCATTAGATGGCGATGAAACACTATAGACTGAAAATGTAATACGTATGTGCACGACGTCATCGTTTTCACAGATTCGCATTTTTGTTGTTTACACGGAGACCGTTTTCAAAAACGTGCACTTTAAAAACCTGTTTTCATAAGTTTGCGTTTTCAGGCCACTAAAACACCGTTATCGTGTAAATGAATGGCCAAAACGCATAAAAAGTTTTCAGTTTTTAGTTGAAAACGCTTTCATGTAAACAGCCCCTAAAAGTGTACAAAACAAGGTACACACTTTCCACTGTTATAATGCACACCATAAGTTATAATGCACTCTCTTGATGAGCAGGAATTTGTCTTCGCAACTAATAACATGTTTTTTGATGCCTATTCTACAGTATATTGAGATTTAATTCATTCATTAAAAAAATATAGCTGCAAGCAACAACAAAGAAGGCACAACAAGCCAGCCATCATGGCTGTGACCAACTGCAGCAGTGAGCAATTAAAGATCTATTAAGATCATTTTAGGCAAAAGAGCTGAAAAATCAAAAATACAGTCAAAAATAAAGATTTACTGGTTCATCACTTTCGACCAATAGGTGGGGCTGTGACCAAATTAATGTGGTATGGTCAGACTGAGGTGACAATGACAATCGCAAAGTTTGGTGTCAATATGTCAAAGCATTGCAGAGATCATCAAGCTTCTAATTCTTTGCTGTGGCATACAAATACGGTTTCGTCTATCAACACGAAATTCATAACATTTTACGGACATGATCTGAAGATGATGCGACTCAATTCTGGTGAAAATTGGACCAATGGGCTAGGAGTAGTTCGAAAAAGTATGTTTTTAAAAAACATTAAAATGACTGACAGGAAGTTTGGCTGACTATGGCAAAATTGGCATCAATGTTCTCAGCATGACCCACGGAATCAATTAAGACCAGTCTCATTACAATAGGCCACATTTATATAAATTTATTAGAATTTTTTAAAATTTCATTATAACATTGGACCACAAGGAGGCGCTATCTCAAAACCTATTGTGTACCTTCAGAGCATGGTGCTGATGGCACATCCTGAGTTTCGTAATGGTACATCAATGCATTTATATAATATAGCATTTTATATCATAATACTGTATTGTAATTAATGGAAATTTCATATTTTGTTCAATTATACCGCCACCAAGAGGCACAATCCCACCAGTTTTTTATGTGTCCTCAGGGTGACCCCATACATGTGTGTCAAATTTGGTGCAAATATCTCATTTTGTTTTGGAGTTATAGACATTTATATGTATGAGATCATAAAAAATGACCCATGGACGACTTTGTTTTGATTTTTTTGCCACTTCCTATCAAAATTTTGACATTTGGACTAGAACTTGTAGTTAACCAGCTTAAGTTCCATGTTTCCTACGCTGGTTTTGTCTCGATCGGACAAACGGTTTCGAAGACTCGAAGAATCATTTTTTAAGTGCTAAATCACCACGCCGCACAAACCGTAAGTCGAAACCTAGCATGTTTGGTATCGTTGGACTCGACAAGGATTCAGGAGTCCTCTCGTGAAAATAAGTCAACCAGATCAAAAGTTATAAGCATATGGGAAAAAAAAATCTCCACTAGGTGGCGCTGGTCCGAAACTTCTCAGGCTCCTTCAGGGCATTGTGCTGATGACTCATACTGAGTTTCGTAACGATACGCTAATTTCAGAAACGCTATTCAAAAAATATAGCATTTCAGCACAAAATTCAATATGGCCGACGGCCAAAATGGCCGATATGGGAAAATTGGATATCATTCGACTCGGCATGATGCCCTGAATCCAACGAGACGTATTGATTTTGGACAAACCCATCAGAAGTTATAAGCAAAAATATCCATTAGGTGCACCAGTAGGTGGCGCTGCACCGAAACGCTGCATGTTGCCTCAGGTCATGCTTGTGATAACGTACCAAGTTTGGTCTGAATACTATGAAGCGTTGCAGAGATACAGCATTATGTCTATTTTTGCAAGCGCTACGTAAAATACGTTCACGTGTTTTTCGAAAACGGTTTGAGAAATCAACTTGAATTCCATAACTTTTTGTCGGCATGGTCTGACGATAATCTGGTTCAATTTTCGTGAAAATCGGCGTAACGGCCTAGGAGGAGTTTGAAAAAGTAGGTTTTTCAGAAAATTCAAAATGGCAGAAAACTTTTCATGACGAAAAATGACGTCCTGGGGAAAAAGAATTTTGTTTCTAACTCTTACGGTTCAAAAGTTATTAACATAAACATGAGCGCAACTTTGGACAGCTGCTGGCGCTAAAGGGATTGAGTAAGAGACTCCAGATTTGCTATGGACACAGTTCAGACTGTCCTCTGTGTGCCAAATTTCACAACTTTTTAGCATACGCTTCTATGGGCTGCCATAGACTTCCAGAGCGGAAGAAGAAGAATAATAATAAAAAAAAAAGCATGCTAACAGATACAATAGGTGCCTACGCACCTTCGGTGCTTGACCCCTAATAATTAGTAGCTATATTACTATAAATAATTATTACCCCATAATAAATTGTAATCCTAATTTTTAAAGACAATATTTTTTCTATATATCCTAAGCATTTGTTAACAACATGTTTTCTTTACTTCATTGAGCTCATTGTTTATGCTTTAAATTAATACATTTTTTAAACTAATACATTGTTAGCTAATTGCATGATTTGTACATGTACAATTCTGAAATGCATAACTTTGACACAGTCACGTCTGATAACAGATCTCTAAATAGTAATGTAGACACGTGCATTTTCTGTAAAGCTGCTTTAAAATGATATGTATTGTGAAAAGCGCTATACGAATAAATGTGAATTGAATTTAATTGAATAATGCATTAACCCATATAACAAAAACATATATTTTCATGTGTTTTGTTTATATGTGTTATTTTAAAATATGCAAAATATCTATTACATAATGTAGATTTTAAAATGTATGTATAAATATATTTTATTTATATTTCCTCATATATTTTTTGCCCGTCTTAACTATTTTCCCACAGAATAAATTCACAACACCATCTCTGCAAAACTATTCACAGTTCAATACAAAGGGGATTTATGGAATGTCAGGAAGCTCTGCATGAAAGGAGCAGGTCATTTTAAACACATCCTGCTGGGCTCAAATGCTCTGTTTATTTTCAGACAGTTTTTAATGAAGTCTTGTGAAGTGGCCCAAACAATGGATGGCAGTTGCACACTCTACAGCAGCTAGACACTATATATACCACATGAATGATTCAACATGTAATTCACATTCACACTTGCTTTTGAAATGTTCTGTTGGATTTAATAGTTTCCTGTGCATATGGATTTTGAGTTTACCTGGAGATACTTACTTGCATTTCTGTTTATGGAAGTTTCAAGTTTGAAATATGAATTGAAGTTTATGTTCCCTTTTTATTGAAAAGACTGTTCTGGGGTTATCTATCACTGGCTTTGTACTTTTCTGTGGATTTCAGTAGCGATCAAAGCCTATGTTATTCACATTTGCTAAAGACTGTTTTAAAGGGTTAGTTCACCCATAAATGAAAATTCCGATTCTTCTTCGGAACACAAATTAAGATATTTTTGATAAAATCTGATGGCTCAGTGAGGCCTGCATTGCCAGCAAGATAACTGACACTTTCAGATGCCCAGAAAGCTACTAAAGACATATTTAAAACAGTTCATGTGACTACAGTGGTTCAACCTTAATGTTATGAAGCGACGAGAATACTTTTTGTGCACCAAAAACAAAAAAACGACTTTATTCAACAATATCTAGTGATGGGCGATTTCAAAACACTGCTTCATGAAGCGTCAAAGCTTTACGAATCTTTTGTTTCGAATCAGTGGCTCGGAGTGTACATCAAACTGCCAAAGTCACATGATTTCAGTAAACAAGGCTTCGTTACATCATAAGTGTTTCAAAATTTCAATGGTTCACATGAGTGTTTGATACACGCTCTGAATCACTGATTCGAAACAAAAGATTCGTAAAGCTTCAAAGTTTCATGAAGCAGTGTTTTGAAATCGCCAATCACTAGATATTGTTGAATAAAGTCGTTATTTTGGCGCACAAATAGTATTTTCGTCGCTTCATAACATTAAAGTTGAACCACTGTAGTCACATGAAATGTTTTAAATATGTCTTTAGTAGCTTTCTGGACCTTGAAAGTGTTGATTATATTGCTGTCTATGGACGAGTCATGTACCTTTCGGATTTCATCAAAAATATCTTAATTTGTGTTCTGAAGATGAACAAAAGTCTTACGGGTGTGGAACAACTTAACGGTGAGTCAATAATAACAGAATTTTAATTTTTGGGTGAACTAACCCTTAAATATTCACCTGTGTACTCAGCTCCAGCTACTTGCCTGTTTCAGTTTTGTGTTAAATTAACTCCCGCACTTTGGTTTATTGCATTTCCTGTGTGTAATGTTGACATATACAGACGAGGCGATACAAGCGTTGCTCCGATTCTGTTCATTTTATTAACAACTGCGCAACAGCTAACACAACATGTATGCTCTCTATGTCTATTTCCCTTACTAGCTATGCATGTCACAAACGATTAGGTCGTTCTATATATTACCATGTATATAACCTAAACAGATTTGAAAGCTATCATTACAGAACATTTGTGTGTCATTACAGTAATGTGTCATTTCCAAGTTTAATCAACAGGGTCAGCTATGAGTAAGCTGACTATAAGTTAATTTAACACTCTGACTATAGGATGCTCAAACAAATCATTTATTTCCTTGTTTGAAAAAGAAATAAAAGAAATTCTGAGAAGCATTTCAAACTATCATTATTCGGCTAACCTATTGATCTCTCTGTGGTTTCAGTGCCCGCTGCTGTTTCTGACATCTCTGTCACTAACAGTGGTCCAGACTTTCTGAATGTGTCGTGGAAGGCAGCAGAAGGAGATGTGGACAATTACATGGTGATGTTGAAGGACCAGGAGAAGATCGTACACACACTCGCCACGTCTAAAGCAACCACAGAGTGTGTGTTCAGAAGCCTGGTTTCCGGCCGACTGTACACCATCTCCATCACCACACACAGCGGCAGTTACAGGAACCAAACGTTTGTACAAGAGAGAACACGTAAGTAAAATAATAGTAGTTCTCTTAAAGTTCTTAAATCATATGTCTCTGCAAAATGAAGGAAATCTTAAATTCTATGTGAATTTTGACTTTTTCCCATTACAATTAATTATATTTTCCCCCAAATTAAATTCCCCATTAAAGTAATGAAAATCATCAATCATAAATTAAATCTCAAAGTTGACTTTGTTCCTACCAATTGAGCTTTACAAATCTACTTTGCCCCCCATATTACAATATTAACTTTATATTGAGAACTCAATTGCATTATTTCCTCTTTCAGAGCCATCCACAGTCCAAAACCCCACCGCCATCCACTCAGCCAGAGATGACTTTCTGAAGGTTTACTGGAATCATGCCTCTGGGGATTATGACTATTATGAAGTGGCGATCGAGTATAACAGCACACGTCTTCAAAGTCAGAAGCTTAATAAGACACAAAGAGAGTGTGTATTCAGTGATTTGGTTCCAGGACGCCTCTACACTGTGACCATCAGCACTTGGAGTGGGCAGTACAACTCTACCATCTCTATATATGGCCGAACCTGTGAGTAACATCATGTTTTAGCATCTGTTTTCCCTATTATAAGGAAACAAGCATTGATATTGTTAAAAAAAATCACTGATCACAAATCATGTCATGTGAACACCACTTATCTTTTAAATCAATATCAAAATAACGTTTTTTGATATTCCAAACTATCTGCATGTATCACATCAATTAATTTGACCTCTAATGTACTGCATCTTCACAGTGCTTTGGTATATTGATGAATTATAGTGTTAATGCCTCTACTGGTGAATAAAAAAATAAAAAAGAGCAAAAACTTTAGAAAAACATATTTATTATTTAAGCCTAAATAAGTAAGAAAATGATTAGGGTTGCAGAATACCAAATATCAATGATTCAACAATGAGCGTCATCATATGCAATTACAACAAATTAACAAATCTGTTTAGTTTGCGGATTGTGCATTGGTGATTTTCCCCGTAATTGTTACTGGAATCTTTTATTAAGTCTAATTGTAGAATTTTTTTGGATCTTAACTTTGTATTGTATGTCTTTTCAAGTATTTTATTTTAGGGCAGTTAATAATTGTAGGCGGTTTCCATAAAGCTTGTTTATCAAGCTTTATTTTTATCATTCATCATTTAGGGTACGTTTACACAACAATGATATGCTTAAAACGGAGAATTTTTTCCTTTAAGTTTTCCGCGTACAGACGACACCGTTGTCAAAACAATCCCCATTCGAATCCATAAAAATGACTAAAAATTTTGTATTTTGCTGGCAGGCCATTAGATGGCGACAGATTTGCGTTTTCGTTGTTTACGTGGAGACCGTTTTCAAAAACTTGCACTTTGAAACCTGTTTTCAAAAGTTTGTTTTCAGATCACAAAAACACTGTTGTCGTGTAAATGAATGGCCAAAACGTATAAAAGTTTTCGTTGAAAATGGTGTCGTGTAAACAGCCCCTAAATTAACAACCAGAATTATGTGTAAGAAGCACATTTACAAGATGCTACCAACCTACCAAACCTGAAGTTAGCTTATGACCGCAGAGCTTAATTACTGGAAATGAATTGTATAAATAGGGAATCATTTTTTAGCTATTTTATCTGTATGGACAAAATGTTTATGAAAATGAAATATTTAAAGGGGTCATACATTTTCAGGTCTTTACATTATATTTCTGAAGATAAGCTTATGAAGTTAGCAAAGTTTTTACATCAAAAACTATCCCTTTCCATTCTTATTTTCACTCTCACAAACATTTCAATTTAAGGTGCGTCATTGTTTGGCTTTGTGATTGAAGAACTTCACTGCACCATTATCCACACCCTCCCCTCATCAAGTGTCACGTGTGATTTTATGTAACCGATGAAGTGATTGCCTCCTAGGACAAAATACTTGCCATTGCCATAGCTTTCAATACAAGATATTTAGAAAAACTGGCAGCGTGTTGAGAAGTAAGGAAAGAGTCAAAGAGTCGACATGAAATGAGCATGAATAAACAAAAACATGCATTTCTAATAATTTTAGAAGGATATGCGCAGTTTTCAGAGGTGCAGTTTTTCTACATCCAGGGACAGAACAACGTTAGATGGTCTTACTCAATAGCAGTATCGCCCTTTTGATTGACTGGACAGACATATGTTAAAGGGTTAGTTCACCCAAAAATGAAAATAATGTCATTAATTACTCACCCTCATATCATTCCACACCAGTAAGACCTTCGTTCATCTTCGGAACACAAATTAAGATATTTTTGATGAAATCCGATGGCTCAGTGAGGCCTCTATTGCCAGCAAGTTAATTTACACTTTCAGTGCCCAGAAAGGTACTAAAAACATATTTAAAACAGTTCACGTGACTACAGTGGTTCTACCTTAATATTATAAAGTGACGACAATACTTTTTGCTCGCCAAAAAACAAAATAATGACTTTTCAACAATATCTAGTGATGGCCGATTTCAAAACACTGCTTCATGAAGCTTCGAAGCTTTATGAATCTTTTGTTTCAAATCAGTGGTTCAGATCGTGTGTCAAATTGCCAAACTGCTGAAATCACGTGACTTTGGTGCTCCGAACCACTGATTCAAAACAAAAGATTCGTAAAGCTTCAAAGCAGTGTTTTGAAATCGCCTATCACTGGATATTGTTGAAAAGTCGTTATTTTGTTTTTTTTGGAGCACAAAAAGTATTTGCGTCGCTTTATAATATTACGGTTGAACCACTGTAGTCACATGAACTGTTTTAAATATGTCTTTAGTAGCTTTCTGGGCACTGAAAGTGTTAATTATCTTGCTGTCAATAGAGGCCTCACTGAGCCATCGGATTTCATTAAAAATATCCTAATTTGTGTTCCGAAGACAAATGAAGGTCTTATGGGTGTAGACCGGCATAAGGGTGAGTAATAAATTACATAATTTTCATTTTTGGGTGAACTAACCCTTTAAGAACACACTTCCTGAATCTACATACACATGTCAGGGGTGTGTAGAACAAAAGTGTGACGAATGGGCCGAAGAAAAAAAAAAAACTATATTTTAAACTGCGTTGTTACCTCTGAAGAGTGAAACTTGCAGTAATACATTTTGATTTTCCATTTTATGACCCTTTTAAATGATGTTGTTTTTCACTTTCTAGTATAAGATGTAATCAGTGGACTACAATAAAATTTATCTTATTTCATCCATGTGTTTTTCAGTCCCGGGTGCTGTGGGTAATTTGTCCCTGACGGAATATGGAAGCAATTTTTTGAGGGTGAACTGGACGTCTGCTCCAGGAGATGTCGATAATTATGAGGTTCAGATTCTCTTCAATGACACGCAGGTGTCACCAGCTGTGAATCTGAGCAGCACAGTTAGGGAACACCTGTTCTCCATGCTCACACCAGGCCGTCTCTACAAGATGGTGCTGTCTACTCACAGCGGGTCATACCAGCGTGCCGAGATCCTCGAGGGCCGCACGGGTACTGCAAGATTTTTATTGATCATGTACAACTGCTTGAACATAATCTCATGAAATTTCTCAAACATTTTGCCCAAAATCAAGAGATAAAGTAAGAAATTATTTCTTTTGCATTTGCATTGTGATATAAATGTCATGGATTCAAGTATACTGTAAATACCTCATAGTAGTGTTTGTTATACCTCCTTAAATGTATGCTTATTTAAATCATTGCAATACAATATTTTTTTGTGTGTGTAATACAGAAATACAAGAGGTGTAACCTGCGGAAGCGGGGGGGGGGGGGGGGGGGGGGGCTTATGTTGAGGGGGAAAAAAACAGAATTTATCTTATTTCGACATAACTCGTTATTTCAACATATTAACTCGTTATTTCGACATAACTCGTTATTTCGACATAATATCTCGTTATTTCAACATATTAACTCGTTATTTCGACATAACTCGTTATTTCGACATAATATCTCGTTATTTCAACATATTAACTCGTTATTTCGAGATAAGTCGTTATTTCGACATAATAACTCCTTATTTGACATAATATCTCGTTATTTCAAAATATTAACTCGTTATTTTGAGATAAGTCGTTATTTCAACATAACTCCTTATTTCAACATAACTCCTTATTTGACATAATATCTCGTTATTTCAACATATTAACTCGTTATTTTGAGATAAGTCGTTATTTCGACATAACTCGTTATTTCGACAACAAAATATCTCATTAATTCGATGTAATATGTCGTTATTTCAACATAGCTCGTTATTTCGACATAACTCGTTATTTCAACATAATAACTCCTTATTTGACATAATATCTCGTTATTTCAACATATTAACTCGTTATTTCGACATAACTCGTTATTTCAACATAATAACTCCTTATTTGACATATCCCGTTATTTCAACATATTAACTCGTTATTTCGAGATAAGTCGTTATTTCGACATAATAACTCCTTATTTGACATAATATCTCGTTATTTCAAAATATTAACTCGTTATTTTGAGATAAGTCGTTATTTCAACATAACTCCTTATTTCAACATAACTCCTTATTTGACATAATATCTCGTTATTTCAACATATTAACTCGTTATTTCGAGATAAGTCGTTATTTCGACATAACTCGTTATTTCGACAACAAAATATCTCATTAATTCGATGTAATATGTCGTTATTTCAACATAGCTCGTTATTTCGACATAACTCGTTATTTCAACATAACTCGTTATTTCAACATAATAACTCCTTATTTGACATAATATCTCGTTATTTCAACATATTAACTCGTTATTTCGACATAACTCGTTATTTCAACATAATAACTCCTTATTTGACATATCTTGTTATTTCAACATATTAACTCATTATTTCGAGATAAGTCGTTATTTCAACATAACTCGTTATTTCAACATAATAACTCCTTATTTGACATATCTCGTTATTTCAACATATTAACTCATTTCGAGAAGTCGTTATTTCGACATAACTCGTTATTTCAACATAACTCCTTATTTGACATAATATCTCGTTATTTCAACATAACTCCTTATTTGACTTAATATCTCGTTATTTCGAGATAAGTCGTTATTTCGACATAACTCGTTATTTCGACATAACTCGTTATTTTGACAACAAAATATCTCATTAATTCGATGTAATATGTCGTTATTTCAACATAACTCGTTATTTCGACATAACTCGTTATTATATAACCCAAAACCCACACAACTTTCCCCTAACCCTACCCAATAAATACTTTTAATATTATTAAACATACATTAGGCAGTTTATTTCCACTTTTAGAAAATTATTTTCATTGTAATTGAAAATAAATGCCGAGATATTATGTTGAAATAATGAGTTATGTCGAAATAACGACTTATGTTGAAATAATGAGATATTATGTCGAAATAACGAGATATTATGTTCAAATAATGACTGAATATCTCGAAATAACGAGTTATGTCGAAATAACGAGATAAGTTTTCTTTCCTTTTTTTCCCACCATGCGTTTCAGGGCTTCTGTAGTGTAACAACAAAGGCACATTTTTAAAATAAAAATAAAAACTTTAAATGGCTTATTACCTTTGAAGTGTTTACATTTTCTTCTCAAGATGCATCATTATCATTATCACAGTTGTATATCCTTTGTTTCCCCCACCCATCATACCACCCAGTGCCCAGTCAGGTTCAAAGTGTCCGTCTGACTGCTGGCACTGCAGACGGCAGTCTCAGAGCCTCTTGGTCCTCTGGCGATGGAGACATGGACTTCTACTCAGTGTTTCTGTTTCGGGAGACACATGTCCAGGACTATAAACATGTCCCTAAACACATCACACAGACAGAATTTCACAACCTACAACCTGGTCAACTGTATTCAGTTACTGTGCAGTCGGTCAGTGGAACACGGACGAACAACAGCACAACTAGTGGCAGAACTGGTGAGAGACACATATTAATGGTGGTTTACATGCTAGGACAAGAACTTCTACAGGAAAGAAAACACTTCATGAATTTGATTCATTACATAATGTTGTCATGTGTGCGTGTGTTTCAGACCCCTCCGCAGTCACCGGTCTGCGGGCAGATAATGAACTCAGCACACGCAGTCTGTTGGTGAGCTGGACGGCAGCTGTGGGTATTTCTGATGGATACAGTCTCCAGTTACTAGATGACAATGACACAGTGATTGCCAACGCCTTTGTGCCCGCCAATAACAACAGCTACCTGTTTAAGAATCTAACTCCAGGAAGTTGGTACAAAGCACACATTCAGACAGTCAGTGGCACTGCCAAAAGCAAAGACGTCACCACTAAGGGACAAACACGTAAGACACCGTTTGTGTGTTTAAAGTAACATAAAATAAAAATGGACCCAATTTACTTTCTTTTCTTATTTTTTTTTTTTCTTATTTATTCGTTTTATCAGTATTTTCACTCTTAGTATGCAAATGAAAAGTTTGATAGCATTATAAAAAGCAGTTACTGCAAATTAATAGGTTAAATAAATGAAACTGTTCCTGGTCCTATTATGCACATGCACATTCCAAGTCTTTACTGGTCAATGATGACAAGACAGTTTACAGAACCTGTTTTCCAAATCTCCTCAGGTCCAGCAGCAGCGACCGGACTACACATATGCTCCAACACAAGCAGTGAACTTTCATTCTGCTGGGCTGCAGCGGACGGCTGGGTGGACGGGTATGATCTTGATCTATATGATCAGGACAATACCCTACAGTCTCAGAAGAAACTGGGAAAAGATGCTCTGAACTGGTCCTTCACACACCTGCTGCCAGGAATGCTGTATAAGATGATGATCATCAGCAGGAGTGGGAAGCTGACCAGTCAGTCATCTATATGGGCACGTACAGGTGAATGATGAAGCTCTTTATTCTCAATATGAATGAATTATGAATTATTTACTAGTTAAAATGCTTCACAGCATTTCCCTGCTCTCCCCAAAAAACACCATCACTCTTTATTAGTGTCAGAAACTTTATTAAGAATCAATACTTGCCCCATGGATTTGATTTTTTAGAGACAAATTTACAGTTTATTTAAGTTTTCTTTCATGTTTCAGTGGTTATGACCCCATAAGTGGATCAAATATATTATTAGACTATTACAAGAACTAAAATTTGAAGCAAAATATATTTCTTTAACAAAACTTAAAACCAATGGGAGCTTGCAAAATAATAAAAAATAAACTTAAATTGTAAATGTGTGCTAACATATGTATGAAAACATCTCAGGTTATGTATGTAACCCGGCTCCCTAAGAGGGGAACAAGATGCCACGTCATGACATTGATGCTACGGGAATGCCTCTGCGTGAGCCAGGGTCTGAATACGCCAGTCTGATTGGCCAAATATATGGACATCATGTCACAACAAAGTACATAACCAAGTCTATGGCTGCATCCATGAAAAACTTAGGGCAGCGAGGCAACAAGTCAGCTGCCTATCAGGCAATGACTTTACAGGCAGCATTTGCGCATGAAGGTACCTCACGAAATTGATTTTGGACAGACCTCTGAGGAAGCTTAATGGTTTAAAGATCTACAGCAAAATATCATAAGTTTCGGTTATAACTAAGCAAATATTTAAGTACTACAATAGTAATTCCTCGCTAGAAATGACGTCAAAAGTGGAATCCAATTTTTAGCTCAACTGTCACAGAATGGAAAACACAGGATTGTGGGATATGGATGCATCTATGCTGCCTTCATAAATCGGTCAGATGAAGCAGGGCCGGCCCAAGCCTTTATGGGGCCCTAAGCAGAATTTTATTTGGGGGCCCCTTGGTTAAAATAACTTAAGATAAACAGTATCTTCTTATATAAAAAAACAAATGTAAATGTACAAAATGCACAATATTAAATTAAATACCTAAATAATGACATAAAATGAACAATTAAGAAAGAAATTAATACAGGTTTGGAACAACATGAGAAAGAGTGAATAATGACAGAATTTTTCATTTTTGGGTGAACTATCCCTTTAAGGACAAGCAGCAGCATGTTTACTATTAGGCTGCTATTAGCTCTATTTGAAAAGAATAATTCTAGAACGATTGGAGTGATTTAAATTAAATCAATTGGGTGTTTTAAATTTTTCAGGTAAGGATTCAGGTCCAGAAAATGAATAAGCAAATGTAAAATAACACTGCATATCACTGTATAAACTGAATATAATTAATCTTTGATAAAGCTGCAAAATTGATTTTCTCTGTATATTTTGTTGTTTGTTAACATTCATGACACAGAAAGAAGCAAGTCTGCTGTGACTTTAAGACCGAATGTGCAGATCCTTTATAATGATACACATCCGTTTTCTTTGTTTGGGTTACCTAAGCCATAAGCAACTGTGTTTACAAGGACATTTAGACATAATTCTGCGTGTATATGTCCGATGCGGATGTATAAGTAGATGCAGAAGTGAACGCAATTTGGTGTTCACGTGCATCTGCGCGGCTCCGTGTGACAGGACCAAAACACGCACAACTTTGGTTAAACTTTGCAATTCCTGCGATGTCACTATCGTGGATGCGCACATTTCCATATCGATGCTAAAACGATACATCGTGCAGCCCTAATGTGATGCGAATGTACGTCGAGTTGTACAGTATTATTGGGACGGAGGCATTAGAACTGCAACTGATTGTGCGCTGTAAAAATCAAGCTGTCAATTCATATGCTCTTGGGGGCCCCCTGGTGGCCACGGGGCCCTAAGCAGACGCTTAGTTCGCTTATGCCTTGGGCCGGCTCTGAGATGAAGGTATCTCAGGAGACAGGAAGTGAAGCTAACTTTGGATTCAGACGTGCCTTGAGGCCTTCCTACCTTGGAATGTGTCCTCCGAAGGCTGCATTTTTCAGTTTTTCGGGTGCAGCCCATAAATAGACACCAGAAACATGCGTCGACAGATTTAATTGTCTGAAGAAGATGTTTAGGTGTAGCCGGTAAGGCTGGGTGAATAAATCGTTGCAATAAATCGAGAAATGATCCTGGATTGATTCTGAGATTTTCCGAATGCATTGCGATTCTCTCTCGAATTGATTCTGAGCTTATTTTTTAACAGCAGATGGCACAGCGTGCTTTAGAAACAGCCTATAAAATAATCCCTTCTATAAAATAACCATTCAAAAAGTTTGAAAAGGTTGAAGCAAATTACAAGGGTGTTTGCAGTGGGCTGTTTACAATAATATCGCATCATAAAAGCATTCTGAGGTGCAAGAACATTCTCAGACTCAGCCGAATGCACGAGCGCTCTTCTTTGTGAGCATTTGAGCGTGGGGTTAAAAACTAGCCTAGAGCGCCATCTGCTGTTACAAACTAAGCTCAGAATCGATTCAAGAGAGAATCGCGATGCATTCAGAAAATCTCGGAATCAATCCAGAATCATTTCTCGATTTATTGCAAAGATTTATTGTCCCAGCCCTAGTAGCCAGGATATGGCAATGAGACGCAACCTCTCATTCCTCTCTCAGGAAACCAGGTCACATACATAACCTGAGACGTTCCCATCCAACTTAGAGCACACACTCATTTGCCTCTCGCCTGGTCATATTTAACCTTGTCATTTTTCTCACTTTTTTTTATTTATTTTATCTTTAACGCCTAATTGCAGGTAATTTCTGACTCTTGCTCTTTCTAAACTGTCTAATAAAAAGCCAAAAGCACATAACTAAACAAATCTTATGTAAATTAAGGTATTGTCACTAAAAAAGTTTTCAAATTATTATCAGTTAGCAATTTCAATGAATTCTTTTTCTATTTTTTGTTTAAATGTTTGACAAAACTTGTTTGTTTGTTTTCCCAGCTCCTGCCTCAGTCATAGACCTACATATTGACAATCAGGGTCAAATGGACAGTCTTCTTCTGAGCTGGAGACGTGGTCCTGGAGCACTTACTGGATATTCAGTCACTGTAGATGGCTTTGAGCAGCGTTTGGGCCCAGAGAGCACTCAAGTGGTCTTCCACAGTCTAGTGGCTGGTCGGCTTTATCCTGCTACGATTCAGACTTGGAGTGAAGATCTGACCAACACTACAACTGCAGCAGGGCGCACAGGTCAGTCATAAAGCCCTAAAGTTACACTTCACATTATCACTGATATAATGCCATAGTGATGGTCCAATTTCATTTAGATTTTAAATGTTATTATAAAAACCAATATGCAACCATATCTTCTGTGCTGAGAATCCACTCCTCATTTTTTTTTCTTCCATTTTTTAGTGAATGACTTAAATTTGGATCTGATCCTCCATGTCATCCCAAACCTGTAAGACCTTTGTTTGTCTTCAAAACACAAATTAAGATATTTTTGATGAAATCCGAGGGTATCTGATCCACACATAGGCAGCAATGTCATTGCACCTTTTTTGAGGTCCAGAAAGGTACTAAAGACATTGATAAAATAGTCAATGTGACTACAGTGGTTCAACCTTAATATTATGAAGCGACAAGAATACTTTTTGTGCGCAAAAACAAAACAAAAATAATGACTTTATTAAACAAATTCGTCTGTCCCATGTCATACTGCTACGCTATTTTCGTTGCAGAGCTTCAGTGTTTACGTCCGAACACGGGCTCAGTATTGGCTGGCCAATACCGAGACTGCATTCATCAAAAATATCTTAATTTGTGTTCTGAAAGCAAACTTACGGGTTTGGGACAACATGAGGGTGAGTACTTAATGATAGAAATTTCATTTTTGGGTGAACTAACCCTTTAAAGTATCATACAATTTCAGAACACTATATATAAATATAGTGACCAAGTCATATTAATGAAACTTTTATGATGTTTTTATTCTGATTTGTGACCTTTTTGGAGCTCAGCAGCATCATATAAAGCAACATATTTCATCAGCTTGGACATTTAGCTAAAATCAAACCACAACCAATGCACACCAGTTTTGAAAGCTACATTTTTCCTATTATATCAAAACAGTTCCTGCACCACCATCATCAGTGTCCATCAGCAGCTCTACCGGCTCAGTGGAGATGAAGTGGCATGTCCCATATACAGGAGACTATGATGATTTTGAAGTGACATGGTTTCCTCAGGACACACTTCAGGTTTCTGGTCTTAATTCCACTCAGCGTATACTCAGAGGACTTCATCCAGGCCGGCTCTATAATATCAGTCTCCGGACTGTCAGTGGGATGACACACAGTCCTGTGACCTACAGCAGTCCTGTTTATCACACTGTCAGAACCCGTGAGTACAGATTCATCAACCACTATAGAGGTCACACCAGGATTAAAAAAACAGATCATGTTGAAAGTTACTTGTGGCCAGTTCCACATGGTAAAGTATTTAAACATATTAAAAATTGTAATGTGATTAACCTGATGAAAGAACACATACAGTAAAAGGTTTTTTTTTTTTTTTTTTTTTGCATGTGGCTCTGATTGAAGTTTTTTTTTTTGGAATCTGTTCTGATACCCTAATTACACACCTGTAAGACCTTCGTTCATCTTCAGAACACAAATTAAGATATTTTTATTATCTGATGGCTCAGTGAGGCCTCCATTAAAAGCAAGATAATTAACACTTTCAGATGACCAGAAAGGTACATATTTAAAACAGTTCATGTGACTACAGTGGTTCAACCTTAATGTTATGAAGTGATGAGAATACTTTTTGTGATAACGACTTTATTCAACAATATCTAGTGATGGGCGATTTCAAAACACTGCTTCATGAAGCTTCGAAGCTTTACGAATCTTTTGTTTCGAATCAGTGGTTCGGAGCGTGTATCAAACTGCCAAAGTTACAAGATCCATTGAAATTTCGAAACGTTTCGAAACTCTTACGACATAATGAAGCCTCGTTTACTGAAATCACATGACTTTGGCAGTTTGATGCACTCTCCGAACCACTGATTTGAAACAAAAGATTCGTAAAGCTTCGAAGCTTCATGAAGCAGTGTTATGAAATAAATAAAGTTATTTTGTTTTTGCGCACAAAAAGTATTCTTGTCGCTTCATAACTTTAAGGTTGAACCACTGTAGTCACATGAACTGTTTTAAATATGTCTTTAGTAGCTTTCTGGCTATTTGAAAGTGTTAATTCTCTTGCTGTCAATGGAGGCCTCACTGAGCCATCAGATTTGATCAAAAATATCTTAATTTGTGTTCCGATAATGAACGAAGGTCTTATGGGTGTGGAACGACATGAGTAATTTTATTTTTGGGTGAACTAACCCTTTAATGAGTGTTTTTGGTGAATAGAATCAATTGACTTCCAGCCCTATATATGGGTCATAGAGCTCAGAATGTTCAAGTGTTGATAAAAATGGGTATAAAATTTGAACAGAAAAGTGTGGGTGAGTTCTGGATTGTGCATTGAGGTTTTAGATACACAAACATGACCTGCAAAGAAATTAGCTACATTTGCATTTAGCAGACGATTTTATCCAAAGTGACTTACAAAAGAGGAACTAAAGCAATTTGTCAAAGAGCCAGCAATATTTAAAAAAAGATATGATATGATAGTCTCAGAAGTTCGGGTGGAGGTTGGCAACTCATTCAACCATTCCACCACAAGTTTTTGGAGAGTGACTTTGTGAATATTTGCTCACAAACTCAAATATTAAACTCTGTAAAGTTCAATTTATTCAAATAGTTTTAGATAAGTGTTTACAAGATATTTCTTTTTTTCTCTACAGCTCCGCATCCAACTCCGAGCATCCACTGTTACCCTTTGAGCTCCACTTCTGTCTCCTGTTCCTGGATGCCTCCAGAGTCTGATTATGACTCTTATGTTGTGGAATGCCGCAAACAGGGTTCCAGGACGTCGGTGTACACTTACACACTGGGACAAAATACTCTCTCGCAGCAGTTTGACAAGCTGGAACCCTTCAGAAACTACACCATTTACATCACAGTGATGTCTGGAGACAAGAAGAGTTCAACCACAAAAAACAGCGTTATCACTATGATTGACAGTAAGTGACAGTAGAACACAAGCTTGCTCATTCTACCTGAAATCACCAACTCTCATGAATGACTTCTGGTCACTTTGTCTGTGCCTATTACTGTATAATGTCAACATGGCAGCCATCATGAGGAGCAACCCACTCAATGTCAAATAAAACAGCTTTTTCAAGAACACAGATTTTCATGATTTTAATCAAGGAATTACAGAGTTAAGGTTGGAATACACTTCACTTTTGCACAGATTTGCAGTCTGTATGAGTCAATGCTAGTTGCCTGAGGTCAGAGCCGGGTTTTGGGCAGTCGGAATTGACAGATTTCAAAGAAAAATCACAGACTCTGATTTTTTTAGTTTCAGACTTTGATTCTGTCAGGGGATGTCAAATATGTTTTACATTTTGAGCTGATTTTACAATTCATTGTTTTCATTTGTCGTGCGTGTCCTAGTTTTCGGAACGAGTTGAAAATTTTGGTAGTGTGTGATCCTCAGTCATTTAGTCATTCAGTCATAATCAAGTCAAGTCAAGTCACCTTTATTTATTTCATGCTTTTAACAATGCAGATTGTGTCAAAGCAGCTTTACAGTAATAACTGGTATATAATTTTGGCTGCACAGCAGCTGTTAAAGAAAATGGTGTCATTATCCATCTTAAGTAAATTCAGTATTGATTCATTCCGATGTAAGAATCAATAGTTATTAATTTAGTTATTTTATCTATATCAGCACTGGAGTAAACAGTGATGTCATCATCCAGCTCAGTTCAGTTCGCATACAATGGTGTCAATGCAGGCAGATCAAAACACTGTTGAATATCAAATGTCAAGTGTCCCCAACTAAGCAAGCCAAAGGCGACGGCGGCAAGGAACCCAAACTCCAACAGGTGACATCAGGTGGTAAACAGGTGTTAAAATGGTAATATATTTACCTACATACATAATACCTATATTTCCACTGCCCTTGACATTCACGCCCTCTTAAAAGTAGACTTGTCCCCTCTATGCACTCGTTTCCTTGGTTTACTCTTGTACTTCACGCTTTTAAAGCTGCTGGATGTTGCCTAGATCAAACTTAGCCTAGCTTTTTCAAACCGGGCATGATATAAGAAATAATTGGGAGGACAAATTTTGCAAAATACCCTGATATGAATACAATGTACACCAAAGTCAAATTAAACAAGTGAATGAACAAATCACAACAATTCTTTTCAAAAGTATATTTAACTATTTTCAGGATATTGGAATTATTTCCTAATTCCCCTAATTTTTTATCATATTACATAGATCCTGAATTGGAGTACTTTTAACTATAATGTTTCCAATATAAATTTTTTGCTCTTCTACTTTTTTTTTTTCTAATTTCTGCCTTGGCTTACACTCTATCATTAGATAACAATAATGTGTTTCTTTCATTCAAAATTTCTTTCAAAAATTTTCCTTAATTATTTTTTATGCTCTCCATTCCACCTAGATACTAACCCAACCTTCTACTGTTACTTCTAGGAATATTTATTTTATTTTTTTTTTGCTGCATTTTGTATAATTGTAATTATTTTTTAATCATTTTTTGTTGCTTTATTTATTTATTTATTTATTTTTCTCATTCCATCATTCTCAAGAATCTTCCTAATTAGCTTTTTCATAAATCCATTTGCCTGCCCATTCCTGATTTATCTTTCTTACTTCATTTATACCTATGATTACACTTATTATTGGATAGTGATCACTTCCTATCATACATTCCTCTAATACCTCCTCACAATATAGCTGAAACCAGAGTTAAATCTAATACTAGTTTCTTACCTTTATTAATGTCAACACAAGTTTAACTACCAACATTCATACATACAAACCAAATTCTTTTGGTTAATGGATTTTTTAAATTGAGAGTTAATTGGATTTTTTAAATCCATTAACTCTTAAATCACCATTCCATTATGTAACTGACATTTCCACCCCATATGATATTACATGCTTTGAAATCTCCACATCAAATAACTCTATCCCTGTCCAAACCTTCTATACTTTCTAAATCCTTAAATATTAAACTTTGAAAAGGATTTGAGACTATCACCCTATTCCTAAAAAACGCCTGGCCTCATCCATTCAGACATGCATAATTACAGACGGATTTCTAATCTTCCATTTCTATCAAAAGTACTAGAGAAAGTGGTTGCCGCTCAACTGCAAGCCTGTTTGTCATCTCACAACCTCTGTGAATGCTTCCAATTAGGTTTCCGCACTCTTCACAGCACTGAGAAGGAACTTCTAAGAGTTGTTAACAATCTTCTTATGGCTGTTAATTCTGGCTTCATCTGTATCCTAATTCTTTGTGTTTTACACCATTTGTCCTCTGCGTTCGACACCAATTCTCATTTCACGTCTCTCTGCTCTTGGTATCTCTGCCCTATCCTGGTTCATTTCCTACCAGTCTGATCAGACATCTCTATCCATCAGGCTAAGTCCACTACTGCCCCTGTCTCACGCAGTGTTCCCCAGGATTCTGTTTTTAGTTCATTATATTTCATCATGGCTTTAACTTTCATTGCTATGCAGATGACACCCAACTTTACATCCATTCTCAACATCTCAAGGTTACTTTAATGAACAAGGAACAAATAAGGAGCAAATGCTAATAACACACTACACACTTAACAACGACGTTGACGACACCAAACAAAGAACGAGAACAGAGGGCTTACATATATACAAGAATAATCAACAGAACAAGAAACAGGTGCGTAACTCAATTAGAAACTATGGCAACAAACTAGAAACAAGACCTCAGGGAAAACCATTAAAATGAAACTAAACAGGACATGATCGTTACCGTAATATTGTACGCCTACGTCTTTTAATATCAAAGATGCAGAGACTTTAGTTCATGCTTGCATCACTTCTCGATTAGACCATTGTAATTCTCTCTTCTATGGCTTACCACTTGGACAATAAATAAGCTCCAATACATTCAGAACTCTGCAGCCAGGGTCCTCACCTATACCAAGAAATCTTCCCATACTAAATTTTTACGCAGACTACACTGGCTAGCCATTCACTACCCCATTCAGTATAAGATACTTCTTATCACATTCAAAGCCTCCATTATCTTGCTGCTCTGTATATCTCTGATCTTATTTATTGCTACACCCCAGTTTGCACATTATAATGTCCTCTGATTCTGGCTGATTTCTGAAGTCACATTGTTTGATGGCAGGGCCTTCTGTATCTCTGCCACCAAAATCTGAAGCTACAGTGGCCGTCTGGCCGACATGTCATTGTCTAAGAGAGCAGAGAGTAGCCTGTGTAAAGCAATGAGGTTTCTTCTTACTTTTAACAAAGAACGTTCTCTGCTTCTAATAAACCAGATGACTACTACTACTTCGTGCAGATTCAAAGTAGTGACGATGCAAGCTGCCTCTAAAAACATGAACGATTTAAGGCAGGAACACACCAAGCCGACGGTCGGCCGTCGGGCAGTTTTTGTTCGTCAGCCGACTAAGTTTTCTCAGTGTGTTCCACACTGTCGGCTGAAGTTGGTCCTCGTCGGCTTTTTTTCGGCCGATTCAACATGTTAAATTGGCGTCGGAGCTCGTCGGTCCATCGGGCCATCTGATCATTCTGATTGGCTGTTCAGCTACTGCAACCTGCTGGTACGGAAAGGCATTTCATGTTACGCAGGCGCAGAACGGACGTGCTACTTGGCCGTCGACTGTCGAGCGTCGGTTTGGAGTGTCAGGACAACTTTGGATCCAGACGCTGCCGACGTGAGCCAACCCCGCAGTCTGCTTTCGTCACCACTAGTTCGTCGGTGTCGGCTTGGTGTGTTCCTGCCTTTAGAATAAGAACAACATAGTGACTAAACGTACTCTGTAGAGCAGTTTGTCCATTTAGGGCTGCTGTAGAAACATGCCGGCACATAATGACGCGGGGGGACACGTACATCTGTATGTGATAGAAATGGCTCATTCTAAGGTAATAAAAAGATAACGGTTCATTATGTAAGGTCTTTATGTACCACTGCAAACATAGTTATGTATATTATATTGCACTTCTGTCAATAGATCCTACCAAATTTTACACATTGCACCTTTAAAACATATCTTTTTGCCATATTTTTCTGACTTTTGTCTTCAGTCTTTTTCATATAATGTTTGCTTATCTGTATCTGTATGTGTTCTCTATGGTTGCTGTCATGTTATTTGTTATTTCATTGTAAATCAACATTGTGTTTGCAGAAAAGTGCTATATAAAACTGTTATTATTATCATTATTATTTAGTGTATGTTGCCTAGTGTTTTAAAATCTGTTCCAGTTTTAAAAGACATGTAGTATGCTCAAAGTCAGCCTTTAACTGACTAATTACAGTGTATAAAGAATCACTCAGATGTACTCAAGTTGTCAAAATGCTATGACAGAATCTCAGCAGGTTGATATTTGTTTTCCAGGGCCCCCCGTCCCACCGGTGACGGTACGGGTCAGTGAGCGGTCCTCGGTCATCACCCATTTCACCATCCTGTTTAATTTCAACTGCAGCTGGTTCAGTGATGTTAATGGGGCCATTCGTTTCTTCACAGTAATCGTCACAGAGTCAAATGGTACCAGTCATATTTAATTTAATTTTCACTGAATTTGAATTTATGCAAATATTATTGTTATTTGTCCCTTATTATGTCTCATTTAAATTTCATTTACAGATGTCGATAATGTCCTGCCAGAGCATAGACATCCTCTGCCATCTTATTTGGACTACAGACAAAACCACTCCATCAAAGCGTACCAGACTGGCTACTTTCACAGCCTTTGTGCAGAGGGATCTGACAGCAAGATCCGTGTTTTTGAGATAAACCTCGGAGCAGGGATGAAACGTTTGGGGGGACCTTGCAAATGGGATCCAGAATCTATCCAGCATGGGACGCATCTCTGTGACGGGCCGCTCAAACCCAGAACATCATATCGGTATTGCTGAATTGTTTTATGTAATATTTGTTGTAGTTTCTACCTTACATTTAGGGTTGTAAACTTGTTTATTCATCTCAACTTCAATGTCTTTTAATGCAATGAATTGTATCTTTGTTTTAAAAATGGTACAATGTAGCATAACAAGTTTGACATTTAGCATTTACATTGCAAATTTAAATAATTTTAGTGAATATCACACCTGAACTGTCATCATTTACTCACCATTATACTTTCCTTCTACTGTGGAACACCAGAAAAGATGTTTAGCAGAATGTTCATGGTGCTCTTTTTCTTAGTTTGAAAGTGCTGTAAAATGGAATAATAGGTACAATCACATTAGTGATATTTCATGGGCAAAGTTCATATTTCATTTGTTCATTGTCACTAGCATAGTAATGAATGAAGTACAGCTCATACAAAAGTCACTTTCAGCCCATGTAGGTTTCTGTTGGTCAGCGCGGTGAATTTGTAAGCAAAATCTGAGTGAGGAACTTTATCACCCTTTCAAGAAACTACTGAAACTTCCGATCCACTAAATTATCATCTCTTCCTTACAGTGTTGTGAGTTAGTAAAACACTTAGCTGGTAAATTGAGTTTAAGTGTTAGTTTAAGTGTAAATTATGTCAATAATTACCCTCATGTCGTTCCACACCCGTAAGACCTTCGTTCATCTTCGGAACACAAATTTAGATATTTTTGATCAAATCCGATGGCTCAGTGAGGCCTGCATTGCCAGCAATAACACTCCCTTTTTCAATGCCTAGAAAGCTACTAAAGACATATTTAAAACAGTTCAACCTTAATATTATAAAGCGACGAGAATACTTTTTGTACACCAAAAATAACAAAATAGCGACTTTATTTCACAATATCTAGTGATAGGCGATTTCAAAACACTGCTTCATGAAGCTTTGAAGCTTAACGAATCATTGGTTCAGAGCGCCATAATATCAAAAAAGACATAAACAAATGCACTCCGTCCGAGGTGCAGGTCAAGGGAGATAAATCTGAATATATATGAAAGATTTGACTGCACACTGCAAAAAGTTTTTATTGACCCAACGTTTTGGCACAAAGCCTTTGTCAAGGTTTCAGAGCGCCAAAATCACATGATTTCAGTAAATGAGGCTTCGTTAAGTCATAAGTGTTTTGAAACTTCTATAGTTCACTGACTTTGGCAGTTTGATATGTGCTCCGAACCACTGATTCGAAACAAAAGATTCATAAAGCTTTGAAGCTTCATGAAGCAGTGTTTTGAAATCACTAGATATTTTTGAATAAAGTCGCTATTTCGTTATTTTTGGCGCACAAAAATATTACGTTACTTTATAATATTAAGGTTGAACCACCGTAGTCACATGAACTGTTTTAAATATGTTTTTAGTAGCTTTCTGGGCATTGAAAGAGGGAGTGTTATTGCTGTCAATACAGGCCTCACTGAGCCATCGGATTTCATCAAAAATATCTTAATTTGTGTTCTGAAGATGAACAAAGATGTTACATGTGTGGAACGACATGAGGGTGAGTAATTAATTACATAAATTTCATATTTGGGTGAACTAACCCTGTAATGCCTAAATAATATATTTTAATAAAAATAAATAATATAAAACAATTTTACCTTATTTATATAATTTCATTTCATTTTAAATTTCATCTATATATCATTGTCTCTCTGTTTTAATGTCAAATAATGATGAATAACAAAATAAAAAAAAGAGAAAATCTAGAACCAGCGTGAATTAAAGGTGCAGTGTGTAAATTTTAGTGGCATCTAGCGGTGAGATTCCAAACTGCAACCGACGGTAGCTCACCCCTCCCTTTTGCGTGATTTGAGAAGCTACGATGGCCGTCTGGTCGACACAAGTCAAAGATGTCATCATCTGAGACAGCAAAGACTACGTTAGCCAATGAGGTTTCTTCTTACTTCTAGCAAAGAACGGTCTCTGCTTTTAATAAACCATATGACTACTACTACTACTGCTTCCTCGTGTGTATTCAACGTAGTGACGATGCAAGCTGCCTCTAAAAACACGAAAGATTTAGAAGAAGAACAACATAGTAATGAAACGCGCTCTGTAGAGTGTATGTCCGTTTAGGGCTGCTGTAGAAACATGCCGGTGCAAAATGACGACTTGACATGGATAATAAAGTTGTTCACTCATTCATACACTACTACAAAATGGCCGACACCTGATATAGTGCACTATACATTGTATTGTATTGTCATTTGTTGGTTGATTTGTCAATATTCTCAGTTCTGCTCTCTGTTTTTTTTTTTTTTGTGTGTGTTAGGTTTATTTTGGTTATTGTTATTATTTAAATAAAGTCTGCACTTCTCTTATCTCTGAGAGCAGTCAACATTACACCCGAACACGTGTATTCCTATTAAACTGACTGCATTTCACCTAACAAGTTGCAACAGCAAATGTGACTGCTCCTTAAGGACAGCCTGAACATTCTGCTTAACATCTCCTTTTATGTTCCACAGAAGAAAATCACAGGTTTTGAACAATATGAGGGTGATTGTAATTTTTAGCTGAACTAATTGTTTAAATTTCAATTCAGGCAGGTTTAAGATAATGTAATTCTAAATGTATTCACACTCTATTGTCTCAGATTAAGTGTTCGTGCCTTCACTCAACTGTTTGATGAAGAAAACAGAGAATTTACGCATCCCCTTTACACCGACACTTACCTCTCCCTCCCACTATTAACTCTATCAGGTAAGACACTGTTGTCTTTATCGATATATGTGCTTTTTAGCATTTAGAATCGACAGCAAGGTTTGAGTTGAGGGTTGTTGAGAAAAGAACATGACACAGGCCAGACTTACACCATTTTCCCATTTGCTTGTCCAACCTATTTTTTATGTATTTATTTATTTTACTTAAATAATGTAATTTTTGTCATTTATGTTTTCGTCACTCAGCGCCACGAAATGGCCTTACAGGTGGAATCACAGCTGCTACATTTCTATTCGCTATGGTGCTCGCTGTGACCGCCTTACTGATTTACAGAAAGAGGGCTCACAAAATGTGAGTACACGCACACACACTTGTTTTAACCCAGCTTGTTTGTTACTATGCTGATGAGTATTTGTGTCTGTGTTTTAAGAGCTGTGCAGGAAAGTCCAGTGATGAAAATGTGCATGTGGAAGGCCTTGCCTACCTCACAGATGTGCTCAGGCATAAGAAGGTACCAAAATGGTTCATTTTTGTTTATATTAATGATTTATTATTATAATCGTTAATGTTATTTATTTAGATTTTTCTCTATTATGTACTAGCCCAATCCAAGCAGCCCACTTTGAGTCCCATCTTGCTAAACTTCAAGCTGATTCCAGTTACCTTCTATCTGAAGAGTTTGAGGTAATGCATTGCATATAATCAAATCAAACACTAAATATTAAAGTCTAAGAACGCAGTAATGGTACAATAGCAGACTTGAAAGCCCAGTCAAGTCATCTTTCCACTTTAATCTAAATAATTTAATAGCAAATAAGCTGAAATGTATATATAATTTGGTGTTTTGCATCAACCTTTACCTGATGGTAAAAAGGGCCTAAAGGACGTGGGACGGATTCAGACTCAAAGTGCTGCACGTCTACTTGGGAACCGAAGCAAAAATCGATACAACAATATACTTCCCTGTAAGTAGACATATGACATTGTAAGAAATATACTATATTTACAATAATATATTTACATTCTGAGCATATTAGACTTGCCATGATATCATAATTTTCACACCGATATGGAATAGGCACTCAAATCGATTATATAAGTATTTGCGTTGGTTGGATGCTTGGATCCTATGGGGTCATTTTCGCTATGCAGTTTTCTACACAATAACGAAAAGCATCATGATTAATTTTTTTTTTTTATTGTAACTAAAAATTCAAATGAAACTTTAAAAATGAATACAAATAAATTATAAATTATTACATTTATTAAAATGATAAAAAATGTCAGTGCAACTTTAAATGATGTGGAAAGATTGAAGAACTCTGCATGTGTCCTTCACAGAAACGAGTGAGCATTTACAGTACATGATATTGCATGAACAACATTTAGAAAAATATAATACATGCTTTTGCTGATTGTCCTTTTTTTTCTCAATGTTTAGTTATAACCTTAAAGGCACAATATGTAAGATTTTTGCGGTAAAATATCCAAAAACCAGTAGGCCAGTGTTATATATTTTGTTCAGTTAAGTAGCAACAATATCCCAAATGTTTCTAACTATTTATAAATCATGAGAAAATCACGATTTTAACCAAGGATATGGGACGTGTGAGGAGTCGCCTGTCAATGGCGTCATACCCGCGTTACCCTCAGTTTCAGGTTTTATTTTGTAGAAACCATGGAAACACCAAAGACGCTTTAATATATTACATGCTTTATTAGACAAGGGAACAACTGTTTGGTTACATTTATAGACAAAAAACAAATTATTGTTATATAGCTCAACACGTTTAGTCTTATTGTTTAAATCTAGTTTTCTTGATTTTCCAAGAGTACCATGCTTTTACCATGTCTCAGAGAAAAACACTATTTTGTTCAGCTAAGTAATACAGCATTTTCCCCATCATACAATATGTTTTAAAATTAATTGCATGCCATTTATCAACACAAGCCACCCAACATAATATATTCTAAAATCGATCTAGCTTACTGCAGTAGCTCACAGCAGTCGTCGAGCGAACGCAAAGAGTAACATTATAACATTTTCAACACAGTCAAATGTCTCTAATATGATGAACAGCGCTGTGTTACCTCATACGCTTGACCGGAAGAAGCGGAAGCGGCGAATATGGCAAGGCATGTGTCACATTCGTCTTTCATTAGAAATTGCTCCAGTGGCCTCGTTCAGATCCCACAGCACTCGGCCCCGCTCTGCTTCACACTACAGTAATGTTAATAATCTCATCCAAGATAATGATTTCTGCCCGAGTCCCATCCCAATTCTTTCCCACCGGCTGTGATGTGAAGATGACATCTCCCAAGATTCCGCGCTCAAACTCGGCGTCATCAAGCTATGCCTTTGTTTTGAATAGGTGACCTCTAGTGGCGAAAATGTACATATTGTAGCTTTAAATGCAGGATATTTTCTCTCAATATCACAAGCAAGTATCATTGTTCATTACCAACAGCTTGCATGTTTGCATATGTGGTTGTCATGTGTGAGGCCCCTTTCAACAATTTTCTATTATTTAATACCAGTATCATCCTTCATACGAGGATAACTTACCGTATATCATGGCAAGCCTAGAGTATATTTTGTGATTCTTTACTATGTGTGCTCAAATTAAACAAGAACTATACCGGTAGTTTAGTCCCTTTTCTCATTTACCACCTTACTGATTAATTGCAGACGACTCAACGCGGGTAAGACTGTCTTGCTTAGAGGACGACCCCTGCTCAGACTACATCAATGCTAACTACATACCTGTGAGTTGAATATGTTCTTCATTTGATGGTTCATCGGCTAAAAACTGTGTGGAATTGTGAGTTGTGTGGTTTAGTAAAGGTGGAGGTTCATGGAGGTTGTGGATTTAATACTTATAACTAGCAGCATGGATGCAGCATCATGCAAATGTTTTGTGCTGCGGATCACAGAAATTACTAACAATTTCTTTTAAAATAAATAAATAAATATTTGTACCCTGTTTATGAACCTCAAAGCAGTCAACGGTCCTTTTTGTCCACAGGCTCAAAAGTATTTCTTTATCTGTTTAACAGGGAAACAATTTCAGATGGGAGTATATTGCCACACAAGGGCCTCTCCCAGGTACCAAGGATGATTTCTGGCGTATGGTGTGGGAACAAAATGTGCACAGTCTTGTAATGGTAACCCAGTGTGTGGAGAGAGGCATGGTGAGTTTGTTTTTGTTTGTTTACTTTTATCGCCCTCCCATAGGGAAAATTAGTTTAGCAGCTAGTTACCTAACAGGCATACAGATAATACAGGTGCTGGTCATATAATTAGAATATCATCAAAAAGTTGATTTATTTCACTAATTCCATTCAAAAAGTGAAACTTGTATATAATATTCATTCATTACACACAGACTGATATATTTCAAATGTTTATTTCTTTTAATTTTGATGATTATAACTGACAACTAAGGAAAATCCCAAATTCAGTATCTCAGAAAATTAGAATATTGTGAAAAGGTTCAATATTGAACACACCTGGTGCCACACTCTAATCAGCTAATTAACTCAAAACACCTGCAAAAGCCTTTAAATGGTCTCTCAGTCTAGTTCTGTAGGCTACACAATCATGGGGAAGACTGCTGACTTGACAGTTGTCCAAAAGACGGCCATTGACACCTTGCACAAGGAGAGCAAGACACAAAAGGTCATTGCAAAAGAGGCTGGTTGTTCACAGAGCTCTGTGTCCAAGCACATTAATAGAGAGGCGAAGGGAAGGAAAAGATGTGGTAGAAAAAAGTGTACAAGCAATAGGGATAACCGCACCCTGGAGAGGATTGTGAAACAAAACCCATTCAAAAATGTGGGGGAGATTCACAAAGAGTGGACTGCAGCTGGAGTCAGTGCTTCAAGAACCACTACGCACAGACGTGTGCAAGACATGGGTTTCAGCTGTCGCATTCCTTGTGTCAAGCCACTCTTGAACAACAGACAGCGTCAGAAGCGTCTCGCCTGGGCTAAAGACAAAAAGGACTGGACTGCTGCTGAGTGGTCCAAAGTTATGTTCTCTGATGAAAGTAAATTTTGCATTTCCTTTGGAAATCTGGAACTGGACTGATCGACTCCATGCCACGCCACATTGCTGCAGTAATTCAGGCAAAAGGAGCCCCAACTAAGTATTGAGTGCTGTACATGCTCATACTTTTCATGTTCATACTTTTCAGTTGGCCAAGATTTCTAAAAATCCTTTCTTTGTATTGGTCTTAAGTAATATTCTAATTTTCTGAGATACTGAATTTGGGATTTTCCTTAATTGTCAGTTATAATCATCAAAATTAAAAGAAATAAACATTTGAAATATATCAGTCTGTGTGTAATGAATGAATATAATTTCACTTTTTGAATGGAATTAGTGAAATAAATCAACTTTTTGATGATATTCTAATTATATGACCAGCATCTGTACATAACACACAATACTCATCTCACGAAAAACCATAGTTCATAAAGTACACTACCTATGAAGAGTTCATTAAACCAGCAGCCACTCAAATGCCCAGGATGCAACAATTGAAATTCTTTATATAATCGGTGATCTAATTTCCTTAAAATTTACAACTTAAAATTGTCAGTGAACTGTCCTCTGTCCAAACTTGAACCCTTATTTTCTAAACTTTCTCTCTATGCAGCACCGACTTATAGTGAAGAGTCTTCTAGTACAATTTTTCTACTGATGTGAGCTCATACTTTTGTGAATATGTGTACGATTCAGGTGAAGTGTGATCGTTACTGGCCGATTGACAGTGAGCCTTTGTATTATGGTGATGTTGTGGTGCAACTGCTTTCTGAGAAGGTCCTCCCAGAGTGGACAATTCGGGACTTCAAGATATCATGTGTAAGTGTTAAATAAGTGGATATATTCAACATAAATACAGTTATTCATTACTTAAAGGTGAAGTGTGTAATTATTTTTAAAAGTAAATTGTTGGGTTATTCACTATAATCAAAAGATAAAAATCTAAATAAAGAAAATGTTTTTAGGAACATGATATTATTTTCATGATGTTGTTTTTTGCTTATTTACTCAGTAAATGTTAACTATAGTAATTATGTGTATATGCTAATGTAAAGTACAGTTGGCTATACTGTACATCAATGTATACTAAGTATTTGTTGCGCTCAATTCAATTTATGCTGATTTAAATAAAATAAATATGGAATAAAATATTTGAATGACTGTATTACAGTTGAAAATATGAGTAAATGCGGAAATGCAAATGATTGTAGTGGTCCTAAAAATAGGTTTCATTTTCGTAAGGGTGCAGTGTGTAAATTTTAGGTTGCGAATTGCAATATGGAGAAGCTACGGTGGCCAGCACAGGACAAAGATGTCGTCGTCTGAGACAGAAGAGAGTAGCCAGTCAAGCAAACGCCCTGTAGAGCAGTTTGTCCATTTAGGGCTACTGTAGAAACATGCCGCCGCAAAATGGTGAATTAACACGTAAAAGGACCCGCAGGTGTATGTAGATAGAAATGGCTCATTCTAAGGTAATAAAAACATAAAGGTCTTTATACACCACTGAAAACATAGTTATGTATATTATATTGCATTTCTGTCAATAGATCCTCCGAAAATTTACACATTGCACCTTTAATGCAAAATAGAATTTGGACATTTCTTTGCAAGATGCACCAGTTTGCAAAATCTCTTTGGAAAGTAATTTTGTAATTTGCAATTTAGATGGCGCTAGTACACAGAAGCTCTTGTATGAAGAAAGAAAGTGCATGACCGAATGACTATACAATAGCAAGCAAATAGTAGTAGTTCTGAAATAATGGTGCTAGGTTTTTTTTTTCAGGAGGGTCAGTTGAGATACCCCAGGATGGTGCGTCAGTTCCATTACACCATTTGGCCAGATCACGGAGTACCGGAGACAACCCAATCGCTCATTCAATTTGTGCGCACAGTCAGAGATTACATTGACAGGACAACCAGTCCTGGAGTCACTGCAGTACACTGCAGGTATCTGTGTCAGCTCCTAAACAACGTTGAAAGACATTTCATGGTGTTTACACTCAAAATCATATTTACAATGTTTTTCTTTCTCTCAGTGCTGGTGTGGGCCGAACTGGCACTTTCATTGTGCTGGATCGTGTTTTACAGCAACTAGACAGGAACTGCACAGTGGACATTTACGGCTGTGTGTTTGATCTACGTCTGCATCGCTCATATATGGTACAAACTGAGGTATGAATCTGTCTGTAGTGACATCAGCAACATTTACAAATGGCAACACTGGAACTGAGTTGATCAGTTTTTTAGAGTTGAGCCAAACCAGGACAGATCACAGTTTACAGGCCCATTCACACCAGGAACAATAACTATAAAGATAACTATATTAGTGCCAACACCAACAGACAATAATGTCCCATAAATGTTCAAATAGCATTAAAAAAAGCTTATTTTTCTGGGTAGACGAGCCAATGCGCATGTGCAGTCATAAGCGCAAGTATCAGGTTTCTATGGGAACCGGAGCTTCTAACGGCCCCTGCAGTGACGCAATGACTCTATCAATCAGCGATTGGCTCTTTTACTTAGAAGGCGGGACGTATTCTGCCATATTGCGCATTGCAGTTTCTCTCATTCATAACTAATAGGAGTGAACCGTCTTTCTATATCTATAGTCTTTGATGTGGGGCTTGAAAATATTTGTCTTTACAAACGAGGGGCCTGGCAGAAAAAGTTTGGGAACCACAGATGGGAATTACTGGGAATGGTTACTCTTCATAATAGAATAAGCTTCAATAAAGCAAGTGTTCTAAAGTGTATTAGTAATGGAGACTTGGGCTCAACTGTTAAACTAAACTTGAGATTTGAATCATTGGCGGAAGGAAGTAGTTCCACACAAAATAGGGTTTTTAAAGGTACTCCGTTGTTGTTTCTTATTTATTTACTAGGGCTGGGACAATAATATTTGCAATAAATCGAGAAATGATTCTGGATCGATTGCGAGATTTTCTGAATGCATCGCAATTCTCTCTTGAATCGATTCTGAGCTTAGTTTGTAACAGCAGATGGCGCTCTAGGCTAGTTTTTAACCGCACGCTCAAATGCTCACAAAGAAGAGCGCTCGTGCATTCGGCTGAGTCTGAGAATGTTCTTGCACCTCAGAATGCTTTTATGATGTGATATTAATGTAAACAGCCCACTGCAAACACCCTTGTAATTTGCTTCAACCTTTTCGAACTTTATGAGTGATTAAAAGGGATTATTTTATAGGCTGTTTCTAAAGCACGCAGTGCTATCTTCTGTTAAAAACTAAGCGCAGTATCGTTTCGAAAGAGAATCGCAATGCATTCGGAATCTCAGAATCATTTCTCGATTTATTGCAACGATTTATTGTCCCAGCCCTATTATTTACACTTATTGTGCCGTGGAACTGTTGTATAAAAGCAATATCACACTAGTCATGTGATATGGCTCTATATCAGCAAGGCTGTGATTGCTTCCACATGGCTTAATCACAGCCGTGCTGATATAGACCAATATCGCACTCCTACTTGTGTGATATTGCTCATATATAATCATAAATATTAAATGAATATAAATAATCATTTATAATTTTGACTCATTCCTTAAAAATGGTTTAGATTGAAATGCGAGGATTATCATTTTTGTCAAAATGTATTTAAATTGGATTTTTTTTCTTCAGTCATTTTACAGTTTAGAATGTTACCATAAACATTGCCCTGCCCCACTCATATGCAGATTCCCTGGGTATAGTTATAGTGTGGACTTTCCTATTTTCATAGAATTAGAATGAATATTAAAACTTTATAGTTACTGTTGTAGTTATCGTCTTTGGTGTCAAACAGTTGATTTCAAACAGTTATCAATTGACTAAACATGTAGTAGCTTATCATTACTCTAGTTACTGTATTCCCACTGTAGTTTTAATGAAGTGTATGAATTGGTTTATTAGCACCCTAATATGATGGGCTTGTCTTCTGCAGTGTCAATATGCTTATATCCATCAGTGTGTGCGGGATGTTTTGAGGGCTCGTAAACTTTGCTGTGAACGAGACAACCCTCTTTTCCCCATCTACAACAACTTATTATAAACGTAAGTATTGTATGTGCCTGTGTGTCACTTAGACATTGTATGAATGCAGTTTTACAGTATGTTCGCAACAAAACCATAAAATCTAAATGGACAATATTGCAGTGGTTTATTTGTTATGGATGATTTATATAATGTACTGAACACACATAAATGTTGTACAATGGCAACAGGGTTTATGAAATAAGATTGTCCAATAGCTAGACAACTTTGACAACCGTCACTCAAATGAAACACTCTTCCAGTTTGCAATGCCCACTTCCAATCAATTCCCAAAGAACAAAATCTAGACCCATTCTTGTTTTTTATAGCCATTAGTAATGAAGAAGAGGGAAGAAAAGTGGATCGCAATTTCTGTTTAAAAACTGAGCATCGAAGTCCTCTTCTTATGTTTGTGTGTATCTAAAACTTCCATGTATTTTTCTTCACAGAGTTTGTGTATACAGGATCAGGAAGACTTTTCCCCTTATTGAACAAGAACAGAAGATAAGCTTTGGTATTTCATCAATATTTTAAATAGCTGTGCATAACGAAGATATATGCTTTATTTTTATACAACTTTTTCGTGACATGCTTATGTACTGCACACTGTAATTATTTATGTTTTATCCTACTTTTGTTTAATAAATCATATTTAGACTACTGGCACTTTCTGTAATTTAGTATTGATTTTCTTAAATGCATAATACATGACATACTGTATGAACTTTCATTCTTCTGTAGCTTGGAAATAAAATCACAATTGTTCTCTAATGGACTCCCTCAGTACTCTAGCAAAAGTGTTAAATAAAGGAAATAAGATTTTAGCTTTTTTATGTGTACAATATCTTCTTTTTTATGTAAAGAAAATCCTGCTAATGAACCTGAAGAGTGTTCATGTTTAAAACAGGATGGTTTTTATACTGTACAAACCATATCGCCCTACACCTAAACCTACCCGTCACAGGAAACTGTGCACATTTTTACTTTCTCAAAAAAAACTAATTCTGTATGATTTATAAGCCTTTTGAAAAATGGGGACATGGGGTAATGTCCTCAGAAGTCACCCTCTCCTTGTAATAACTATGTCATACCCATGTCATTATACAAATTTGTGTCCTGATATGTCACAAAAACATGCGCGCGCACACACAAACATACACGCACGTGTGACTGCAACAGAAAGCGTTTTTATAGAAATTGGCAAATAAAATCAACAAAACTGGCATAAATCTGAAAAATTTCCATACATAAATGAAGGACTTATACTAGAGCACAAAGGCAACATGGAACAAGCATGTTCACTCTCTCTCTCTCTCTCTCATACACACACACACACACACACACACACAAACTTAAAAAAAAATGAAATGAGTCCCTAATGACCTCTGTTGGACATATGTGGTCATTGCACTTTCTTTCTTTAGTTTTTCCACAAACCTGTAGATGGCAGTATTCTATCCCTAACACATAGAGCAATGTCCAAATACAATTTAGATTTAATTAAAGTGATTTTTTCATTAAAAATCAATTTTTCATAAGCCAATTTATGGCATAGTTAAGTAATTGTGCAGTAAATAGGTAAAAAACTACCAAATATCCACAAAAACACAGCATAAATGCATAATTGAGAAGTAAGTAAAAAAATGATATACAGTTTATCATCTAAAAAAATGTATATTTCCTTATGGAATCGGTCTGTAAAAGTTTGGGGTCTGTCTGACCCTGAGGACCTTTAACGTTGGTCTAATTGAGGGACGATTAAGGGTTAATGAGAAATTTAGTTAAAAGAAAATCAATCATTTTGTTTTGTAAAATATATTCTTGTGATTTATATTTCATCCAAGAGACACGAGCATCTCAATCTGACCTTCAGTTTTACAAGTGCATGGGGCAATGATTTGTGGATACTTATGGTGGCAATCGTGCTGTAATTTAATGTGGAATTTAAATGTTTGTACAACTCAGTTGTATTTGATTATTAAATAAATATGATCAATTAATCAATTATTACATAAACTTGATTTTATTTTCAGTTAAATAAAGATTTAAAAAAAAAAAAAAAGTCTAATATTGTACAAAAAAAACTTATTTGTTCAGGCCAAATGCATCCTGAATTTTCATTTCGATGCATCACTATTATGGATTTTTCACAGGAAACATGCCTGAATAACGTGCAACAAAGTTGACTACCAAATGTGGCCTTTTTTGTCAATCTTTGTCTGATTATAAGGAAATACCATAAACAAAAATGACAACAAACAAAAATTTAATTCATTAATTAACGTTATATGTATTGTTTCACCTTCATTCATTAAAAAAGCGTTATATCATCATTATGCACAAAGCAGAGTCATAAATCTGCAACACAAGACTAACGTAGCAGCGATAGAAAAATAATTGGTATTTTCTACTTTCTATAGACTCAATATTACTATTAAATACTAATGCCGTAAATGAGTCCTACCTTTCGTGACTAATAATGAACTACGCAGCATTTATTAAATTCAACATTTCAACATTTACTAATACATTAATAAAATCTTGTTAACATTAGCTAATGCACAGTGAACTAACATGAACAATGAACATCTGTATTTTCATTAACTAGCATTAACGAAGATTAGTAAATACAGTAACAATGTATTGCTTATGATTAGCAGAGATGGGCACAAATACATCAAAAAGTATTTAGTTACAAATTACAAATACTTGCTCATCAAATGTATTTAAATAAAATACAAAACACTACTGTAAAAATTTTATTTAATTAAAATACAAGTAATTTGTAAATACAAACAAAATTTACACGCGATCATTTGAAGTGCGAGAGTAACAGTGGCGTTAGATACACATAAGAGAGAGTTGCTCTCAGTTTGCTATAGCCAAACCATTCAAAAAGCAAGAAATTACACTACACAGTCTTCACTGTAACAATCTAATATATTTTGATGATCTTTATAAAGATATTAAAGTAATTCAGTCAGGAGCAGTGAGTGATTTTGTCTTTCAGTTTCAATGGCAACACTACCAACGACGCAATGAATCTGCAGCAGTGGTACAGGTCAGAGCTCTTTAAGTTGTGTTCATTATTAAATGTTCATTATTAATGTAATGTTATGTGCTTCGAGACACGAGGTAATTTAACGCCATCTTCGCGATGCTTTTGCTCCCTGCTGTGTTTTGAAGGAGGCGTGGCTTTGGAGACGCTCTGAAGGGAGGGTGGGATTTTATGCTTTCAAAGCTAGCTAGCTTTTGCTAGCATCTCCGAAAAGGACCTACCCTACCTTTAAGCCTGGTGATGAAAGTTATTGTGAGAATAAAATAACATATTTGAATGTATTTTTAGTATTTTAAATACAAAATACTTTCTCTCAAAGTATTTAATACTCAAAAGTAATTAAATACGTATTTTAAATACATTTAATTAAAATACTGCCCATCTCTGATGGTTAGTTCATGTTAGTTAATACATTAACTAATGTTTAACTAATGAACCTCACCAAATAACCTTTTATCTTAGTAAAATCTACATATCTTTCCCAACAAACGTATTGTTTAGCGTAAAACATGTTGAAGATTAGCAGACATGCAGTCGATACATTAAATAAAATGTTTCCTCACAAAAGCGGTAAGCGGTTTACTTTTTTGGCTTTGTTTGTAATACAAAATAAATAAATAAAAATCTAGTGGTTTTGCTTTTAGCATACATTCCGTTTTTATGGCAACTGTACAACAAGAAGCGGCATTTGTTACGTCATAGAACAGGCGCATTCATAGAATCTCTGGAGTTCAGTGATAATCCGAGCCAAGCAAAGAGAGTCACCGAGCGAGTACACTTAACGCTATTTTGCGCTAAAGTTTACGAATACAACTAGTAGAAACACTGTGTACAGACGTAAGTCCATATAGATTCAGTCTATATTCAGCGTGTAGATACATACAATTTATAGACTCGATCTGTAAGACAGAGATCAAGTCACACACCGTGTGTATCAGGTACAGTTTGACAGCTGATGTCCGAAGATCTGACTGACCAAGCAGGTGACAGCTGTGGGAATGATCAGAGTGCAATGGATGCTTCTCCTGTAACTACTGAGAAGGCCAGCCCAACAGGTGAATGTCAACAGAGCATTTGAAATAAATTACAGTCAGATGTGGGATATGTTAATGTAAATGTACTCTGCTGTTTTTTTAAATTTAGAGTATTTTTAAAAACTTCATCTTTGTAGTTATTGTTATAGGTATCATTTTTGGTATGAAGGGGCCTTAACAACTAGTAATTAACCTATACAATGTAAGCCATTCAGTCCCTACTACAGAATACACACACACACACACACATACATTAAAGTAATGAATACAGGAATTTTAAATTCTAATTAGAAAAAAATAATCATTATATAATTGTTAGGGTCATTTTGAAGGAGTACATCTACAAAGAAAATCAAAATAATTTTAAAAATGCTTAAAAAAACATTTTTACTTATTTTTCTTAGTGTGAACCATCCTTTTAGAGCTGAACGATCTGGGAAAAACTTAAAAAATGTAGGTGTTCATCCTTAGGTATACACAGTCAAACCAAAACTTATTCAGACACCTTGAACATTTCATTCATTATTACAGTTTATTCATTCTAGTTTAAAAAAAGGTAATAAAATATGACAAGAACTCAGAGTTAAACTGTGTCAGAAAACATTAATCTTAATTATGTCAGATAACATGGTCAGGTCAAAGTGTCTGAATAATTTTTGGTCCCAAATTTTTTATTTTTGAATACGATCCTCAACTGGATTGAACTGGAATAAATACTTTGAATGTTGCGATCCTATCGGACATAAGATAGCAACCTGAATCGTACCAAAGCACTGTTCGCCAGAGGAGAACTGGCCCCCCGACTAAGCCTGGTTTCTCCCAAGGTTTTTTTTCTCCATTTTAACACAGAAGTCTATTTGCCACCTGTTTGCCATCTGATGTCACCTGTTGGAGTTTGGGTTCCTTGCCACTGTCGCCTTTGGCTTGCTTAGTCGGGGACACTTGACATTTGATATTCAACAGTGCTTTGATCTGCCGACATTGACACTATTCTTTAAGAGCTGCTGTGCAGCCAAAATTATATACCAGTTATCAATGTAAAGCTGCTTTGACACAATCTGCATTGTAAAAAGCGCTATATAAATAAAGGTGACTTTATCAATTTTACTGGTAGTTCACTGTACGACGAATTTTTGGGTATAAGATGTCACAGTTTATTTTTTTTTGCTATCCTCACTTACATAAATTAACTATAGTATGAAATATTTATAAAACGGTTAGTTCCTGTCGATTCTGATTCTCAATTTATATTGTTCATACTGTATTATGTAGAAGAGTATTGTGAGAAAGAGATCGAGTGAGCGAGTTTATTACCTGCTTTCAGATTTAGCGTTTTCCTTCTGGTCAGTCTTATGTTCACAATAAAAAAATATGTTTAAATGTCCGCTGCAGTGTCTTGTCCTAACTTGTAATATGTTTTCCTGTGACTAACAGCGCTAGTCAAAGCATTTGTCAGTTGCGTCTTGTTCCGTGTTCACAACAATTCAGTCTTTTCAATGTAAAAGTCTTCGCTACTGACTGACACACTCATTAAGACAGTCTTTGCTGCCATCTAATGGCGTAATAATGTAACTTCTGTTGCTGTTCACGGTCAGGGATTATTTTTTCCGGCGGAAGGAAGGCTTTTAGTGATCTTACTTCATGAAAGTTGCATTGATACATATTTATTGGCTTTAATATTTGTATTGTGTGGTAACCGTTTTATAAAAGCAATAAGGAACGCGAGGCTAGTACTGTATTGTGCATAAGTCACTCCGTTTCGCGTCATGCCTAACAACACCCTTCAGCCGTGACTTATTCACGATACAGCACAGCCTCTCATACCTTATTGCTTACATATATAATATACATATATATATGTATAATTATATTATATATATAAATATATATAATATAATATAAAAAGTATATCTAGTGTCTGAATCATTTTTGGTTTGACTGTATACCCCTTACAAGAACCAACTCAAACCCTTTAGTTATCCCAGACTATATTCCCACTGTTTATGACCCAATCTATATTACTATAAAATAATAATTATAGTTTTTATTGTGATTATTAAATAAAAACATTAAACAAAATGATAAATAATTATTGTAATAATGTACTGTAAATAATAATATATTTTATTTTATAATAGAACTAAAATTACAATAATTGCTGGTAACAGTTTTATAAAAACTTAAAATAGGTGGTGCATGTTGTATTGTCAGTTTTTAGCCTATGCAAGCCTATATTTTTGAAACACTACAAAATCAAACTGATTGAACTTGCATCCATGATTGAAAGCTTATGTTTTTTAACTATAACTCATTCTTAATATACTTACTATCATTACCGAAATCAGACAGCAATCTCATTTCCATATCTATGTATCATTACCGCAACAGGTTATCATATAATGTTTATTTAATAAATGGAAAAATAGTAGTTTGCTTTTAAATGCATGTGCAGAATCTATACAATATGTTCTTTAACGTTTGCAATATCATTTTGAAAATTTGTCAGGTTTCAATAAAATAAAACTATTTGGTTGTAAATGGCAGCAGTTGTTGTGGTAATGAGAAAAATCAATCAAAATCAAATAAAAATGTTAATTTAAAAATATATACTATTTCAGAGTTTCAGGTAACTTCATAACTGTAAATAATCGATTTTTAAAAATGGAAAAAATGTATTATTAACTTTCCTAATGGTATTGATATTTTCAGACTGTTGCAGTAATGAGATTTTTAAGGACTTGTTTTGGAAAATATGTTCAAAAAGGTGTTAAATTGTCAGTAAGGCTTTTAAAAAAATTATCACAAACACTTAAGAGCTAAAAAGAAAAAGAAAATTAGCTAGTTGATGCAAACATTTTTAATATTTTCAGGTTTGAAATCTTTGAAACTAAGATTTTGTGAGAATCACACAATTATTCATGTTTAATCTGTGATTAGATATGTTTTTAATAGCGTATTACTTCTTTTTAATTCTTTTATCAGAAAATACCAAAGTGATGAAGTGCAACAAAATCTTTGCATTCGTCCAAAGAAAATGAAAGGCTATTAAAAAAACCTTCCAAAAGAACAGAGTGGAGCCTGATGTGGTCCCAGCACAGCCTGATCGAGAACCATTGTGTGTCCCAGTTCCAAGTGGTCCTAAACCTGAATCTCAAGTGGATCTGGTTGATGAAGAACAATTGTGCATCCCAGGCCCAAGTGGTCCTAAAACTGAACCTCAAGTGGATCTGGTTGATGAAGAACAATTGTGCATCCCAGGCCCAAGTGGTCCTAAATCTGAACCTCAAATGGATTTGGTTGATGCCAAGCAATTATGTGTCCTAGGTCCAAGTGATCCTAAAACAAAAAGTCAAATGAAAAAAGAGCTATCAATGCTACAAACGTATATCCCTTAGAGTGTGTCCCAACTTGAAGAATGCCTGTTGGATTCGACATTGATCTGGGAACCTGTCACTGCGGTCTGGCACAATGTCTTCATAGGAGATGAGTAAGTCTACAACACAGACTAACACACATATACAGGTGCTGGTCATATAATTAGAATATCATAAAAAAGTTGATTTATTTCACTAATTCCATTCAAAAAGTGAAACTTGTATATTATATTCATTCATTACACACAGACTGATATATTTCAAATGTTTATTTCTTTTAATTTTGATGATTATAACTGACAACTAAGGAAAAACCCAAATTCAGTATCTCAGAAAATTAGAATATTACTTAAGACCAATACAAAGAAAGGATTTTTAGAAATCTTGGCCAACTGAAAAGTATGAACATGAAAAGTATGAGTATGTACAGCACTCAACACTTAGTTGGGGCTCCTTTTGTCTGAATTACTGCAGCAATGCGGCGTGGCATGGAGTCGATCAGTCTGTGGCACTGCTCAGGTGTTATAAGAGCCCAGGTTGCTCTGATAGTGGCCTTCAGATCTTCTGCATTGTTGGGTCTGGCATATCGCATCTTCCTCTTCACAATACCCCATAGATTTTCTATGGGGTTAAGGTCAGGCAAGTTTGCTGGCCAATTAAGAACAGGGATACAATGGTCCTTAAACCAGGTACTGGTAGCTTTGGCACTGTGTGCAGGTGCCAAGTCCTGTTGGGAAATGAAATCTGCATCTCCATAAAGTTGGTCAGCAGCAGGAAGCATGAAGTGTTCTAAAACATCCTGGTATACGGCTGCATTGACCTTGGACCTCAGAAAACACAGTGGACCAACACCAGCAGATGACATGGCACCCCAAACCATCACTGACTGTGGAAACTTTACACTAGACCTCAAGCAACGTGGATTGTGTGCCTCTCCTCTCTTTCTCCAGACTCTGGGACCCTGATTTCCAAAAGGAAATGCAAAATTTACTTTCATCAGAGAACATAACTTTGGACCACTCAGCAGCAGTCCAGTCCTTTTTGTCTTTAGCCCAGGCGAGACGCTTCTGACGCTGTCTGTTGTTCAAGAGTGGCTTGACACAAGGAATGCAACAGCTGAAACCCATGTCTTGCATATGTAGTGGTTCTTGAAGCACTGACTCCAGCTGCAGTCCACTCTTTGTGAATCTCCCCCACATTTTTGAATGGGTTTTGTTTCACAATCCTCTCCAGGGTGCGGTTATCCCTATTGCTTGTACACTTTTTTCTACCACATCTTTTCCTTCCCTTCGCCTCTCTATTAATATGCTTGGATACAGAGCTCTGTGAACAGCCAGCCTCTTTTGCAATGACCTTTTGTGTCTTGCCCTGCTTGTGCAAGGTGTCAATGGTCGTCTTTTGGACAACTGTCAAGTCAGCAGACTTCCCTATGATTGTGTAGCCTACAGAACTAGACTGAGAGACCATTTAAAGGCCTTTGCAGGTGTTTTGAGTTAATTAGCTGATTAGAGTGTGGCACCAGGTGTCTTCAATATTTAACCTTTTCACAATATTCTAATTTTCTGAGATACTGAATTTGGGATTTTCCTTAGTTGTCAGTTATAATCATCAATATTAAAAGAAATAAACATTTGAAATATATCAGTCTGTGAATGAATATAATATACAAGTTTCACTTTTTGAATGGAATTAGTGAAATAAATCAACTTTGATGATATTCTAATTATATGACCAGGACCTGCATATATATATATATTTTCTTTATATATATAAAGATAATGTTTCTATATGTTGAACTCATCTACATGTGAAAATATGCTGCAAATTTGGTAATATTTTTTGCAATGTTCACCAACAGTTTACCAGAGGGCTTTTCCAGAACACTGTTAGAGTTAAAATGGGATGCAGGTGTTACTGCCTAGTGCCTACATAAACGTGGGTGTAATTATTTTATTCATGTAACTATCTGTGAACTTGGTGCATATTAATAAAATATCCAAATGCTTATTAATCAGATAATACAAGGGACACTGAAATCAGGAAACAACATAAAACAAGACTGAGCACACCAAACGTAACATCAATAGAAGGACAGAACCTCACAAAGCACAAGAGAAACACGATTGCTGAATTTGGAACTGAATACTACACTACTCATGCTATAGTTAGCATATCTATGGCAGTATTAAGAGTAATAATCTAGTACACATTTCCAAATTCAGCAAAGGGCTATATATACACAAGGTTTAATGGACAAGACACACCCAGAAACAGTATCTAGGTACAGACTGCAAACTATAGGGGCCGTTTACACAACACCATTTTCAACTAAAAACTGAAAACTTTTCATGTGTTTTGGCCATTCATTTACACGACAATGGTGTTTTTGGGGCCTGAAAACGCAAACTTTTGAAAATGGGATTCAAAGTTCTAGTTTTTGAAAACTGTACTGTTATCATAAACTACAAAAATGCGAATTTGTGAAAAAGGTGACGTCATGTGCGTGCTTATTAAGACAATAACGTAGTTTTTCTTTACAAAGTGACATCGCCAACTACTGGCCTGGCATGCATAATACAGGGTTTTTTAATTGTTTTCGCAGATCCGTGTGGATGGGAATCATTTTGACAGCATTGTCATCTGTAGGGGAGAGTGGGGTAAGATGAGCCAGTGGGTAAGTTGACCCACCCCCTGTATCTTGGCAACCGTACCATTTTATTGTCATGTGACCATATATTTTAGAACCACCCATAATTTCTGCCAGACTCTGAAAAGGAGAAGCATATGGGAGGAGTGGAAGTCGCTTATTTACTTTAAAAACTGTTTTTGGCTTGTCAAAGTAAAATTTTAATTTTTTTAAGTCTAAAACTACAGTAGTCAACATTTGAAGTGGATCAAAACCTTTCATCAAAGTTGTCCTTAAACCTTCTTCTTAGGACAACTTAGTTCGTAGAAACTTTTTTGATCCACTTCAAATGTTGACTACTATATTTATGATGCATATTGGTGATTTAGCAACGTATAAAATCATGCAAGTCATTTAGCTAAATATTATTCTGAACTGGTAAGCTAGCTAGCTTTTCTTAAAATGGCAGCTACGGGGCAAAGTGAGCCAAATGCTGTGGGGTAAATTGAGCCAGCGTTTCAACTTACCTCACCATAAGGCAAATAAATATTTGTAAAATATTTTTACAAAGAATATTTGTAAAAGGAAATTTGATTATTAAATTAGTTTTTTAAATGGGTACATTATCTTTAAAATTCCACATGGGTTTGATTCAGATTCAGTTAGATGGTCAGGTTACACCCACCTACTGACTCGGCTCAACTTACCCCTAACCTGGGGTAAATTGAGCCAGAGGAACACTTTTTTATAAGAAGCCATAATTTTAGAACCCTTTGTCATAGATGTATTCTGATCATTTAAAATCATAGGAAACATCCTGAAAGTACTTGAAATACTTGATACTTCTGCCTCATTTTCCCTTTTCTTGAGGACCACATAAGTAAAAAATGGCTCATCTTATACCACTCTCCCCCTACACGAAAAATGCAAAGGAAAAACTTTTCCATTTTTAGTACATCGTTGTCATGAAAACGTACCCTAAAAGTCCACATGGAACACATAACACAACAAGAAAATGCCTTGGGTGGCTCTGGACCTGGAGTGAACGGTGTTATATGTTGTAAGTGTATAATTCCATGACTTTCAATGAACTCCTCTGTTAAGATGCTGAGGAGTCTATAGTATGTAGATCGCTAAATAAAAGTGTGTGGGTTTATATGACTGTCATCATGACTCATGGCTCTTAATGTATCATGTTTGACAGACAAAAAAAAACACCTCCATAATCCTTATAAAATCAGGAGTAAAAGAAATACACTGCACCAGTTCAGAGGAAAAAGAAAGACCCCGTTTGGAGACCCCAATTCAGTGCTTCTCTCTACCAATAGACATTTTGGATGTCTCCCTCATCCAACACAACGGATTTAACTCATCAGCTTATTAGTAGAGACTGCAAGACTTGAACCGGCTGTAAAATGTGGATGTCAGCTAATTTTCTAAACTTAAACGAAAATATAACTGAGATTATCTGAGATTTTTGATCGTCCTGATGGTAGACTGATGCATCATTCCCAGCTGCATCATCTTACATCTCATACCAACTGTAGTGACATAAATAGCCATTTTGTCACTTGAGGTGTTGTAGGGTGGTTTCTGACGCGTGAGATCCGAACAAGATAAATCGTCCTCCAGATACTGCTTTATCAGATTTATTCATCACACAGTTCGTACAGGTCATTTTATCTCACAGTTCCTCTGCACAGTGCATATAAAATCCCATCAAATGCCATCACATTTACCTCCAGACACGGTCAAAAAATGTTGTGCCTCCCTCTAATTACACACCTGCCTTTTCTTACTCTTTGCCTACCTATATACTCATTAAGGCCCACAAAAACAGAATTACAACAGACATAATTATTTATTTAATTATTTAATTACCAGCGAACAGTGCATAATTATGATTCAGGGAGCATTACTGGTCATAAGTCAGACTGGGGTGGGAACAATTAAAATATATAATCCAGTTCCATCTGGTTGAAGATCGTATTTATCACGCCGGAAACGGTTTTGTTGGGGATTTGTGCCACTGGATGTCATGTCGATGAGACCAACGGGGATGGTCTAGTAGACACAATCTAGCTGACATTTCAAGGATGCACTGCGTCTAACGCGCAGGTCCTCAATCTGATCTGGATCCGGCCCGGATCCGGCTGATTATAGAAATTGATATGTTATGTGTATGCCAGGTTAAAGAGATGCATTTTTAGTCTAGATTTAAACTGACAGAGTGTGTCTGCTTCCCGAGCAATGCTAGGAAGATTGTTCCAAAGTTTAGGTGCTAAGTAGGAAAATGATCTACCGCCTGCGGTTGATTTTGATATTCTAGGTATTATCAACTGGCCAGAATTCTGAGATCGCAATAGACGTGAAGGACTATAATGCATTAAGAGCTCGCTCAAGTACTGGGGAGCTAAACCATTTAGTGCTTTGTAAGTAATTAGCAAGATTTTAATAGGGAGCCAATGCAGTGTTGACAGAACCGGGCTAATATGGTCATACTTCCTAGTTCTAGTAAGAACTCTAGCTGGACCAGCTGGAGTTTGTTTATTAGGCGGGCAGGGCAACCACCCAGTAGAGCGTTACAATAATCTAGCCTTGAGGTCATGAACGCATGAACTGTTCCGCATTTGTCACTGTCCGTCACGGTGGTTTGGAGGAAGGTAGACGAAGCTAGATGAAGCTAATAGTTCCAAAATGAAGGTTTAATGATAATTCCAAATAGCAGGCAAACAGGTAGCAACACACACTTAACTTAGACGTGACCGGACAGAGAATGAACATGAGGGCACAACTTAAAATAGGAAGCACAAACAAGGATGATTAATCAAACACAGCTGACAGATATTAATACAAATGAGGAGCGGGAAAATTAAAAAGGAACACATGATGTGAATGAAAACAAACTAAAAGTCCATGATGATGAGATGAAATTAAACAGAACAGACTTGTGACAATGTCATAGTTTGGACATATTTTTAAGATGGAAGAATGCGGTTTTACAGATGTGCCTTTCAAATGAAAGATTGGTATCGAAAAGCATAATTAACTATTTAATAAAAATTATACAGACACTTTATATTTAATGGTATGTAATTCTTTGTAGATTACCTACATTTAATTTACACTTGCAATTGCAATACTTGCAGTAGTTTTGTGAAAAGTGTCAGTACATGTTTGGACTGTGTTCTCATTGAATTTATATTGGTTTATATTATAAATTGGTTATAAAATGATTAATCCAGTCCTTGATGCTGATTGGTCAATAGCTTTATTCACGATAAAGCATGGCTATGACCAGTTCACCCAATGGCTCTGTGTATCACATGCACAACATCCTTAGCAACATCAACAATGGAAGAACTAAAAGGCCAACATGTTTAAAGTAATATTTGCTCTATTATTTGTAGTGTGGAAAGTTTAATAAAAGCAAAATGGTAAAAGAGGCTGTTTTTTTTGTTTTTTTTTTTTAATTAGTCACGACTAACTCAGCTGTCTTATTCAGCGAGCTAAACTAGGCTCTAAACAAATGTTTCTTTGTTTTGTACCTTATTATAGCACATCTTTTAAAAACATTTTGTGATTATTGACAATAACCTTGTTTGGTTTGGTGATTAATAAAAATTATTTCCTTCCCCCTGATGAAATTAAATAGCATTTTTGTGTGTACAAGTAAAACTCTTGAACGACAGAAAAATAACTGAATTAAGAAACCAAATGGTAACACTATCTTAAGGTACATGTATTTACCATAGTAATAACAGTAAATTATGCATAATTACAAGTAACTAACCCTATCCTTAACCCTATATAAGTACATGTAGTTAATATTACACAATACTGAATTTGTGCAATTACACTGCAACATCACCTTAAAATAAAGTGTAACCAATTAAATAAACAATAGCTAAATAAAAATGACATTTTAATTGAGAGAACTATCATTTAAAAATAAATTGAATGTAATTTATCAACTTTCATTATTGCACATCAACAAAATGAAAATTCCACAGGCCATCGTTCAGACATTTATTGTGCCTATATTACACACTGCATTGTTATGTTACATTTTTAGTGGTTGAACTGCCTTTTTTTTTTCCAAAATGCTTAAAACAAGTAAAATATACAGTATAATTATTGCAATTGAACCAGAGATTTCACGCTCTAGAAAAGTGCATGTCACCATCCAGTCTTAAGAGGAATAACAAGGAAGATTCTTTCAGGAAGTTGGATCTTTAGTCGCTTTACTGTCCGTTTCAGCATTTACAGGACTGGATCCTGCAGGTGAGCTCAAGTTCTCTGGCTTCTCCTCAATGTCTTTAGTGTGTGGTTCCCCCTGAGGGAGATCTTCACCAGAGGGTCTCGCAGTCTCCTCTGCTGGGGAAGGGTCTTGTGGAGGCGTCTTTGATAAGGGACTCGCTTCGTCGGGACACAAAGCAGCAATGCCCTCCTCCTTCACGCCAGGAAACGTCCGGTCTGGATACAAGAGCTTCAACAGTTCCTCAAAGTAACTCTCTAGATTAGCACCCACACTGGCCATCTCAGTGTCTTCCTACAAACAGCATGAATACACAACATTAGATGTCACGTGTGTGTTCTTTAATTAGAGGCACTTTTGATTATTTAAAATCTTACAAACGTAAACTATTTTAATATAACTATATCATAGCCGTCATCAACCTTCAAGCGGCTTTTGGGTAACAACACCTGAACTCTCACAACACTTCAACAATGAATTTCATTCAAAAATAATTGACTAATTACTCGATTACCAAAATAATCATAAATGACAGCCCTAGATTAGTTAAATAAGGAAAATGCACCGGCATTGTTTTGCATTTCGTGACTTTCAGTCAAATAAGAGATTTTTTTCAGTCATATTTTTAGTTTTCACTAATTTTCACCAAGCACAAGGGGACATATCTTGAAGATAATATATTATCATCTTCCTACCTTGTGGAAAGTTGCACAGTTTTTGAAAATCAACCTGACATCCGCAACAAAGTCCTCAGTGCTCTTATAGCTGCCGTCCTCCAGTTTGCTTCTGATCACAGACAGGTCCATTGGCGTCTTTATTATCTCACTGTATTCTGGCATCGACTGCAAATTTGAAGAGTGAAGCAGGGTCAGAACAGAAAACAGTTCTAATCATTAAAACTGAAAAACTAAAGCTTCGATTCAAACACTAGTGAGCCTGTCCATGCCATTTCACCCCAAAATCTGAAGAAAAACCTAAAAAATTATATTCCGCTTGATGGAAATGAATTTTATATTTTGGTATTGTGATTATTTGTCATTTATTATGACAATTTAAAAAATCTGATTCTCAATAGCTGTCTAAACAACGATTTACATATTTAGTAATTATTTTTTAATGAAATCAGCATAAATTGAAGGCAAAAAATACTAGCACAATGTATAAAAACATGTTATACATATTGTACAGTAATAATAATTAAGTTTTTTTTGTATTACAGAAGGCTACTGAGATTTCTGACAGTAAAATGTATCTAATTATATTAATTGTCACAATGCAAAAGATGCTTGTGGTATAAAATATTTTCTTTCTGCAAAATATTTCCTCCTTTGAATTTGAAACCAGGCATATATTTAAACTATTCTTATTTGTCCTTTTTTTTTTTGCAGTTTCCTTAATGAAAATCAGTCTACTTCATGTATCTAGAATGCTATGTGAGATGGATGATCTTACCGATGGCGTTACAGGGTCCTGAAAATCTGTGCTGAGCTCATTGCAGTAAAGACGAAGCAGCAGTCGCTCACATTTCTGCACAAATAAAATAAATGCAGCCATTATAAAAGTAAAATTTAAAACAATTTTAAAAACTTTTTTAAAAAAATAAAGCAGAACTAAATTGAAAGTAGTTTATACTCTTCTATCCACAGGAGTAAAAGCCTCAGAATCCGGATCCTGCTTCACACTGTTCGATTCTCCGCTACTATTGACGTTATACTCCATTTCAGGTGAGGTAAGGTCACGGCAGAATGTACAATACCACTCACCACTGAAGATACACACAAACACAACATATACATATTTAAATCATGGCAACACTCGGAGTAGTTTTAGCATGTTAAAGGATAAGAAGATGTTAATGTATTTGGCCTTGGCGGACTAGAACTGCTACGATACTGCTGACACACTGCTGTGAGCATGTAAGATATATACTGCATAAATTAGCATGCATAAATCCCATGACAGATTTTGACAGGTGGAGCTGGGGGAGGTGGAGGGTTTCAGGAGAATTTTGGTTGCAGAGGCCAATCAGCTTATGCCATGTGGTAAATTATGTAATTGCTAGCAGACTGCATGTAAAGGCCTGCACCATCTACAGTTTTATGATATACTAGATAAATGACTACAGTAGCATTACGCAATTGGGTGATCATGATCAAAATCTTTTTTGGAAATTTAACAATTTTTTTAATATGAAACTATATGGTAATGCCTTTTTTTGTGACAATACAACAAATACATTACTTTTCAAATGACAATCCTTTATCTCATTTGATTCATTTTGATGGACACAAACCAGAAACAAATTCACATGCTTATGACATGAAAAACTCAACTAATATTAATATATAAAACTAGCCTGATTAATTATATATTAGTATACATTAAATCTCTACAGATCTAATTATTAATTAAATAATTTATTATATTCAGTAGCTGCTTTTGATTACATCGGTTACCTTGGAGATGCAGTCAGAGTGGGGATATGGCAGCTAAGATGGAAGACTTTGGGACATTTGTCACAGCAGAGCAGTTCTCCTCCGTTCTGGCACACTGCGCACCAGTCCTCATTGGGGTCTTCATCTGCTTCTGGTGTTTTCTCTGATTGCTGCTCACCCTGCTGTGGCGTTTGAGACTGAACCCCTGTGCTGTCTGGAAGACTGGCTTTAGCGCTCGTGTTTACCTACAGTAGCACACAAAATTAAAAATGTTTTATATATATGGTAAATCTTTAGTTTAGGGTCTAATTCTCAACTAGTTGCTTATTAGCGTGCATATTACTAGGATATTGGCTGTTTATTAGTATTATTAAGCACATATTAATGCCTTATCTGCACGACCATATTCTACATCTCTTAATCATACCCACTCCCTAATCTTAACAACTATCTTACTAACTATTAATAAGCAGTAATTAGGAGTTTATTGAGGCAGCGTAATTGAACTTTTCGCCGGGAGTTTGATTGACAAGTGATCTAACCAATGATAACGCTGATTTTGTCCGACAAAGCAGTCAGGAGTTAGAAGATTAACCTCGGTGGACTTGAACTTGAAAAATGGTGTGTACTGACATCTTTCCGCGTTTGAAACAACATTCCTTCTCATGTTCATTCATGTTTATTTGATGCTATAAATTAACTTGTAGGAAGAGATGATCGGTTCACGAACCGCTTGAGCTGAGGCGCTACAGCGATCTGTCACGACACATTAAAGAGCCACAAAACAGTTTTTATTGTTCAAATTTCTTAAAAAATATAAGTAACCTGCTCTGTCTGTCTGTCGACGTGTTGCCAGTGTCATCTTTGCTCCGTTATGTATTTTTCACTCTGTGTGGCGTGACAGCGCCATGGACAACAGTAACTAAGGGGGGGGCGGGTCTTTGCGAAGGGTCAATTAATAGTGAGAATTGGACCCTAATCTAAAATGTGACCATATATATATATATATATATATATATATATATATATATATATATATATATATATATATATATTTTTTTTTTTTTTTTTTTTTTTTTTTTTTTTATTATAGTCTGACGTTCAGATCTATCCCTTCTCTGATCTGGTGCACAATGAGTAAAAGCTTACAAAATGAACTTCATCATCATCCTCAGGTTCATCTTTGATGACGATGACCGGCCCTGGAGACGACCTGCGTCTTCTTTTGGTGGAGGGGTTTGATGGGCCACTTTGGGGGGCTTCTGCACGCTTCCAGGAGACAGAACTTAAAAAACAGAACAACAACAAAATGACTTTTCAAAGTGCGTGCCATGAAGGAAATAGCAAGGTAGTAAAGGTTTTAAAAAAACTGACCCTTTTTACAAACTGTGATATAGTTGATAAATAACTGTGTTATTACAAACAGAAATCTAGCAGATTTTTTTTTTTTTTTTTTTTTTTTAAATGCAGATTAATCAATATGCAATTATTACAAAGATATCCAGATTGACTGCATTTTGAATTTTCACATTTTAACCTTAAATCTTTCAAGTACAACAAAAATTTAAAAGAGAAAATAATGACTCAAAACCTTCAATTAACAGAAAAATATTAATAGAATATTTACCTGGTCTTTGGTTCTGATGAGGTGATGGACATTTGAGAAAACTGTCTTCCTTGTGCTAAAAGTCCAATAAAACCAAGGCAATACTCAGTTAGTACTGGAACACAAAGCAATTGATAACACAGAACAAAGAGTATAATGAACTAAACAGTAAGCCTTTATATATTTACAAGACAAGATAAGGTGGTTACCAATGCCAGACATATGCTTTTGCCAATTAAGCATACCAGTTCGCTCTGTTTGTGTGGAGAGGTGACTGGGTGGATAACTGGGCCTTTGAGCCGACAGAAGCGTGCTAGGTTCACATCTCCTGTTCAGGTATGATGTCGCCTGCATGTTTTGCTTAAAAGCACAAACAGAATTTTGCATATTATATATATAATTGGCTGGAGCCAATTTTACTGTATACATATTTTTTTTCTACACAAACGCATCACTTCGCTTCAGAAGGCCTTTATTAACTCCCCGGAGCCGTGTGGAGTACGTTTATGATGGATGGATGTGGATGGAAGCACTTTCTTTAGCTCATACTTGTTGATCCTCACTCACTGCCTTGGGCTAATTTTCATTTAAAAGTGAACTAATCCTTTAAAGCTTGTGAACTAAATATTACACATGCATGGAATAAGATATAAAAAAAACTATGTCCGCCACACTCACCTGATGGAGCGTGTGTGGAGAGGGAAGTGAAGCTCCACTGGAAAGAGCAGCACTGTGCGGATAGCGGCTTCTTGGCAGCACCTCCATTGTTTTAGGAGGGAAGCTGGGATTGTTGATGAGACCCCTCAGAGTCTTAAAGACAGAAAAACCGCAAGGTCAGAGTTAGACAACTGTTTTTACATTTATAAATGAGCATTATATTAACAGATACACTACTATTCCAATGTTCAGAATAAATAATTTTTTTAATGTTTTGAAAAAAGTCTCACCAAGACTGCATTTATGTGATCAGAAATACAATAAAAACAGTAATATTTTGATATATGTGACCCTGGACCACAAAAGCAGTCATAAGTCGCACAGGTATATTTGAAGCAATAGCCAACAGTACATTGTATGGGTAAAAATGACTGATTTTTCTTTTATGCCAAAAATCATTAAGATATTAAGTAAAGATCATGTTCCATGAAGATATTTTGTAAATTTCCTACCGTAAATATATTAAAAATGTATTTTTGTGAGTGGATATGCATTGCTAAGGACTTCACTTGGACAACTTTAAAGGCGATTTTCTCAATATTTCAATTTTTTTTTTTTTTGCACCCTCAGATTCCAGATTTTCAAATAGTTGTATCAAATATTGTCCTATCCTAACAAACCATACATCAATGGAAAGCTTATTTATTCAGCTTTCAAATTGTCACATATTACTACAATTTAAAATAACCATTTTCTATTTTAATATATTTTAAATTGTAATTTATTCCTGTGTTGGCAAAGCTGAATTTTCAGCAGTCTTTAGTGTCACATGATCCTTCTGGAATCATTCTAATGCTGATTTATGCTCAATTATTATTAATGGTTCTTATAATTATTAATGTTGAAAACATCGGTTGTTTTTTTTGTGGAAAACTGTAATAGTAGTAGTAACGCTTTTTAATGTCATGTCAGCATCTGAGGTTATCTTCACGGCAAAAATTGAGTTACAAAAATACATAAATACAATAAAATAAAAAACAAACTAATTAATGTTATACAAGATTATATAACAAAAATTCTAAAACCTTTTCTGGTTGGAAACTAATACATTTTTTTTTCAATAATCTTTGATGAATAGAAAGTTAAATGAACATCATTTGTTTGAAATAGAAATCATTTGTAACATTAGTCATTTTTGATCAATTTAATGCATCCTTGCTGAATAAAAGTATTACTTTTTAAAAAATCTTACTACCAAACTTTTGAATGGTAGCGAAGAAAATAAGAAATTGTTTCTTTAGCACCAAATCAGCATGTTAAAATGATTTCTGAAGGATCATGTGACACTGAAGACTGGAGTAATGATGCTGAAAATTCACAGGTATAAATTACATTTTAAAATATATTCAAATAGAAAGCTGCAATAATATTTCACAACATAGTTGTTTTTACTGTATTTTTGATCAAATAACTGCAGCTTTTGTGAGTATAAGAGCATACTTGTTTTAAAAATATTGAATTATTCCAAACCTTTGACCAGTAGTATGTGTGTGCTATGATTTACAGTGAACTTCTTGTAATATTAAGTCACACGTCACCTGTGGAGGCAAGCTAGAGGGCTGAAGAATAGGTGGAGGGGTTCGTGCGCCATATCTGCGCCCGTGCTGAGGCATGCTGGGTAACGTCTGAGATGGCGATCCACCCTGTAGTGGTCTATGTGGAGGCGGCCCTGGTAAGCGCATACCGTGGTACCATGACCACTGATTGGGCGGTTGGTGGCGGTTGGTGTGCTGGGAGAGTTTCTCCACCTGCATCTGCAGCTGGGCCAGTGTGCTCTGCCGCTGCTGCTGGTGCTGCTGCTGCTGCTGTTGCTGCTGGGACTGTAAGCTTTGGAACCCTGCCTGAAGACCATCTGGTCTGGGGCCTGGGTTCATTTGCTGGAAAGGGAATGGCTGTGGACCGCTGGGATGACGGACTGGAGTTTTCTCTACGACTAAAGAACCTGGAGAATATCCATTTGAGAAACTAAATTTGCAAGAATTTCACTCTTTCACAGAAGCAAGCCACTGCCATGAATGGCTGTGAACTGATTTTGTAAGCGTCTTACCAAGATCCACATTTGAAGCCCAAAAAGCAGATCGACACTGGAACCGAACCAAGCTCTGGGGAACGTACGAGATGTTGCACTTTGCTCGCATGAGGTACTGGATTTGACATGTTATCTAAGAGGGGAAATGGAATGTGAGAAACCATCAACCAAACAGCAGGATGACCAGGCCTGTCACAATTATTACATGACATATTTGAGCTAATTGTGATTATTTGAGATAATCATTTGACATTCAAACACAACATTTAGTTAAATATTAAAAAAAAACAAATTATTTACACGTTTCACTTCTTTATAGCTGTTTTGACAATAGAAACACACTTACCAAACGCTTACAGTACAGGAGGGCCGTTCCACTGTTACTGGCTGTGGCCCACTTTGTAAAGTTGATCACATGTTCGAGATGTGTGGAAAGTGATGTCACATCCTGTTGCTGCTTTTTCAGGAGGGTTTCATGGTCCTTTGTGATTGCCTAAATAAACACGCTTATGTAACATCACACTAGCTATGTTTATATTCAAAGTAGCAAATTTAACTTGTGCGCAAAATAGGAATATCGCATAAAACATATGCGAATAAAGCAGTGTTTCCATCCCATGTGTTTAAGAGAACAAAACTGTCACTTTCTGGGAAATTAGAACAAAATATCTGTAATAAAAATGGAAGTTGCTGCAATCTGGAAAGAAACTGTCTTTTTTCTTTATTTCCTCCATCATAAATGACATAAAAGACAAAACGCAATAAACGCTTTCATGTTATCTTGCGTTCGGATGTCTGATATTTTTTATATGAATCATGAATCAGTTCAGGAAGGTCATTATACCAAATAATTTTGATGACAGACTTTATCCAATCATATCCTCTATTAAGGCAAAGTCACATGAGTTTTTTTGTTGCACATCAAGGGTTTCGATCATAGTTTATGCGCATGTCTTCTTATCAGATAAAAAAAAAAAAAAATGTATCCACCTCAATTAAAGAAATTTTCTATGCGCTTTTTTAGAACTTATCCACATCTTCAGCGGGTTTTTTTATACGATATCCCAAAATGCGCGTAAAAATAGGTGCATGGAAACATTGCTTTTGTCTACACAAATCAAATGTCAGAGTGATGCTTCTCAACTGGTTTTGCTCCGGCACACAGAATTGACATCGGACATCAAATGGTAACCCAAAAATTGTATATCATACTGATAGTATATGGTTTGCTGCAAGGAAAGCTTATTTAATGTAATCTATTTTGTATTTTCTTTTGCTTTGTGAAGGTTTGTGAAGATGTTGGCACCTCCAAAATTGACATGCTTCTACAAAGTGATTTAAGGTTAATAAGCCTATCAATAATGTCATTTGGTTTTATTACTAGCATTTGCATAACCCATAATAGCACCTGAAACCCACCAGTTGGGAAGCACTGCTCTTGATGATGATGAAATATTGGACAATACCTCAAGTTGATTGACTAATAACTTCCCCTTCCTGTTGATCTCCATTATGAGATTGCAGATGGATTTTTTAATCTCATTAGCCACAGTCTTGCGATTTTCATCCACTTGCTGAAGACTGACAAAAACAGGAAAAAAAGACCATAAAAATAAATAATAAACAGTTTTCACGTACTATACATCTTAACAGTGTATAGGGTTCCTACTTTTTGATAAATTAATTTTCATGACTTCTACTTCATTTGTCATTTCCAGTCATTTTGATATCGATTCCACTGAAACAGACACATTTCTAGTCAAATATCTCTAGTTGAGCACAACTAGAGCTTTTTTTTTTGTAAGCTGAACCCCTTAAAATATGTACTTGAAGTACCCCCTGAGATATTACGGTTAATATTTCAATAATTTAACGACACGTTCACGTTCACCATGTTCCCTCATGTCGTAAAATGGTGAAAAAAAAAAAAAAAGATTAAAAAAATATTTTTTTTTATTAAATGTTAAATTTTGTTTGTTTATAGTTTAAAGGATTAGTTCACCCAAAAATGAAAATTCTGTCATTAATTACTCACCCTCATGTAGTTCTACACCCATAAGACCTTTGTTCATCTTCAAAACACAAATTCATATATTTTGATCAAATCTGATGGCTCAGTGAGGCCTCTATTGACAGCAAGATAATTAACACTTTCAGATGCCCAGAAAGCTACTAAAGACATATTAAAACAGTTCTTGTGACTACAGTGGTTCAACCTTAATGTTATAAAGTGACGAGAATACTTTTTGTGCGCCAAAAAAACTAAAATAACGACTTTATTCAACAACAGTCTATTCAAACAATTTATTAAATTCAACAATCTAGTGATGGGCGATTTCAAAACACTGCTTCATGAAGCTTCAAAGCTTTACGAATCTTTTGTTTCGAATCAGTGGTTCGGAGTGTATATCAAACTACCAAATAGGGTTGGGAATCGTAAGAAATTTTCCAGTTCCGATTCCGGTTCCATTAAAATTATTAAACAAGCAATAAAAATAGTAGTAAGGGGGAAAATGCATACACTCAACTCAAACAGTCCTTTTTGTGTTTATTATACTTGTAAAATGAGTTTAACAGACTGCTAATCTCAACAAACTCGCTAACACTTTACAATAAGGTTCATTAGTTAACAGTTAACTACATTAACATGAACTAATATTGAATTGTATTTCTACAGCATTTATTAATAATTATTAATGTTCATTTCAAAATTTACTAACACATTATTAAAATCAAGAGTTGTATTTGTTAACATTGGTTAATGCACTGTGAACTAACATGAACAAACTATGAACAGCTTTATTTTTATTAACAAAGGTTAACAAAGATGAACAAATACAGTAACAAATGTACTGCTAATTGTTAGTTCATGTTAGTTAATACATTAAGTAATGTTAACAAAAGATCCAGACAGGTGAAACAGAATATTTTTGTAAGTTGGATACATAAAGACTTCACTTGTTTCTGAAGAATGATTCGGTGATCGATACATTTTTAACAGCAATTTGTCGCCACCTAGTGGCGTAACATTGCAATCTATACTGTTGTTATTTGAAGAACCAGTTATTATATATCTAAATATCTTATCTAAACATGACAACTCGCTTTAGATTAGCGGCAGTGCGAACGCAGATTTGAATGTCTCGATTTTATTTTTGTCAAAGGTTTAATATACACAGACAAATCGTTGTCATTTAGGAATTAGATCATTTGGGTGATGAAATCGAGAACGCGATCTTTTAATGATTAACTTTGTGCACCTCTCCCTCTCTCTCCCTGCATTGACATATATAAGTAGTGCGAGGGCTTTTCAGTGTATTCATTAGTATAATATTCATGAGGTGAGACGTCTTTATTAAAGGATAAGCCCCTCGCACTTCGCCCACCCATCACACCAGAACTGTTTTCGGAACCGAAACGAAGAAATCATGCACGGCTCTGGTTCTTTTTTAAAAAAAAACACAACCATTTCTGGATAAGAACTGGTTCTTGGTTCCCAACCCTACTACCAAAGTCACGTAATTTCAGTAAACGAGGCTTCGTTACGTCATAAGTGTTTTGAAACATTTCGAAATTTCCAGTGGTTCACCACTGGGGCGATGATCTCTGTGAACCCATGAATCAAGTCTATAGGTTTTACCTGATCTCTGATCAGTTTTATACATTGGTAGATGTTTTAATTAGACATTAGTAGGCCTATAATTAAAAAGAATAATAGTGGTTAATAGTCTCTAATTGACTCAGCTAAACAGGCCAATAAGAGACTATTAACTACAATCATTATTTCGTTTACTGAAATCACGTGACTTTGGCAGTTTGATACACGCTCTGAACCACTGTTTCGAAACAAAAGATTCGTAAAGCTTCGAAGCTTCATGAAGCAGTGTTTTGAAATCACCCATCACTAGATATTGTTGAATAAAGTCGTTATTTCGTTTTTTTGGCGCACAAAAAGTATTCTCATCACTTCATAACATTAAAGTTGAACCACTGTAGTCACATGAACTGTTTTAAATATGTCTTTAGTAGCTTTCTGGGCAGTGAAAGTGTAAATTAACTTGCTGTCAATGGAGGCCTCACTGAGCCATCAGATTTTATGAAGGTCTTACGGGTGTGGAACGACATGAGGGTGAGTAATTAATGACATAATTTTCATTTTTGGGTGAACTAACCCTTTAAATTATATTTTGTCATATATTGTGATTTGAACTACAATATGACATTTCATTTCATATCAAAATGTCTCACATTGCTACTGCTGAGACATCCAGACACAAAGAACGAAGACTCCACTGCTAACGGAAATAGTTACTTTTAAGGGTGTTCACACTTTACAAGGCCCAACTAGTGCTACAAGTTATATTACAAATATTTATGTCTTAAATTCTTGGTATTTTATTTTGCAGGAACACTGGTGAAATGCTGTAAACTTCTGTCCACAAAAACGTTTAACAATATGAGAATAAACATAAAGTAAACCTAGCGCACTGTGTTCCCAAATGCACGTTAAACTCACAGTGCTTGCGAGGTGGAGGTCATGAGATACATTTATTGTGAACTTAGTCGCTCTGAAAACACGGTATTATAAGCTGCACGTGTGTAAACTGACGCTCTTCGCTCTGAAACACGCAACACAACTATATACTTCTTTAATTTGATAATCCCGATTTGATAAGATACATCACTGCTTCAGTTTTATTTTGATAAATTATTTTGATTTATTTTGATAAATTTTCATAAACTCACGAACCCACTGCAGTTCCCTCCAAAACAAACCCCTGGTGGGAAACCCTGCACTATAGAAATGTCCATGATCTATACAAATTGTATTCATTTTCAGGTATTCCATTGTGGAAATTAAAATTTTAAAGTTACTATAAATCTAAGTTTCCCATGAGAGGAACCCTGGCTTTAATGTTTATAGATAGATTTAATTTTTTTTAAAATACATATAAAAGATCACATATATAACATAAACATACCCATTGTTAATGGTATTAGACACGTCCTCTATAGCTTTCTTCTTTTCTTGAAGTTGGCAGGTCATATTTTCCAGATGTTCCTTGTGGTTCTTATACGCATCTTCTAGAAATTGGTAACTGTATTGGAAAATCATGTGTTAGCTGCTGTGTTCAGTCATAACTGATACTGATGATGGCAATGATATTTACATTCATGTTAAAGCAATAAACAACTATACGGCAAGACACTGAACACGGACAAACATTAAAATGCACAACGTTTCAGGAGCACAGCCACAACACTTGAGTTCACCCAAAAATGAGAATTCTGTCATCATTTACTCACCCTCATTTCAAACCTGTATGACTGCGGAACACAAAGGAGGATTGAAGAAACATGGTAACTAAACAGTTTTGATTGACCACTGATATCCATTGTATGGACCAAAAAAAAGCAAAAAACACAATTGCATTTCTCAAAATTTATGTTCAACAGAAGAAAGGAAGTCATACAGGTTCGGAACAAGTAAACGAACAGAATTCAGTTTTGGTGAACTATCCCTTTAAAAAGAGGTTTTCAATCCACTGTCCTGCAGAGTTCATCTCAACCCTAATCAAACACACCTGAAGCAACTAATCCAGCTCTTCCGGATCTGCTGAATCAGGTTGGAAACAATTTTTCAGGACAGTGGGTCCTCAGGAGACCTCTGCCTTTAAAAACTATGCATGTTAATATGAGACTAGGTATTCTTTCAATGATTTCTTACTACAGCTATAAAGTCACTAACACATGACATGAATGTGGGCCGTACTTATGGTCCTTGTGTTTGAGTAGCTGACAGTCTCTGCAGGTGAGGCGATCGCAGGTTTCACAGAACAGCTTCAACGGCTCCTGTCTGTGGATGTCGCAGAAGACGGGCTTCTGTGTGGAAGCGCCCATCGCCTCTGAACGAACAGGAAGACAAGTTCATTTGTGTAGAATTTATTTACAGTAGTTTCTGTAGAAGGCCATGAACAATGAGTGTCCCCAAAAAGTATTTACACACTTAAAGGAACACTCCACTTTTTTTGAAAATAGGCTCATTTTCCAACTCCCCTAGAGTTAAACAGTTGAGTTTTGCCGTTTTCGAATCCATTCAGCCGATCTCCAGGTCTGGCGGTATTACTACAATGATATTACGCACCGCCTGTGACCCCCTGTTTGCACAGGGAGCGTGCCTTGCAACCATGGAGACATTTATGAGAGACGCTGCGTAATATAATTGCGCCTGCTGCACCCATGGTACGGCAGCAAAGTTCCTTGATTATTACGCCGGAATGAGAGTATAGTTCCTAGCCATATCGGCCTAGAAAATCGCAACTTTTCATTTTCCGTCGGTCTTAGTACACGATGTAATTACAGAAGAGTCAAGTTTTAAATAGGAAAAATATCGAAACTCTTTGGTCATTTTTTTGAGCGAGATGCTAACGGTCTAATCAGATTCAATGAACTATGCTAAGCTATGCTAAAAGTGGTACCGCTAAAGTGTTTTACTGTAACATTACATTAAATGCCTTGTTAGATTTATTACAGTTTAAGAACATATCTAATAACGTAACTTAAAGGGTTAGTTCACCCAAAAATGAAATTTCTGTCATTAATTACTCACCCTCATGTCATTCCACACCCGTAAGACCTTCGTTCCTCTTCGGAACACAAATTAAGATATTTTTGATAAAATCCGAGAGCTCTCCGACTCCTCCATAGACAAAAATTTAACCACCACTGTCAAAGTCCAGAAAGGTACTAAAGACATTGTTAAAATAGTCCACGTGACTGCAGCGGTTCAACCTTAATGTTATGAAGCGACGAGAATACTTTTCGTGCGCAAAATACAAAACAAAAATAACTTTATTCAACAATATCTTCCCTTCTGTGTCATTCTCATATGCTGTTCAGCGCTTCCAGGTTGTAGGTCAGAACGCCGGCTCAGTATTGGCCGACGCTGTTCACATGAGCAGCACGAAGCACGTGTGTGATGCTGACGCAGGAGCCAGCCAATAATGAGTTGGCGTTCTGATGTAGAACAAGGAAGCGCTGCACTGTCTATACAATGTAAACAGCGTAGGAGACTGACAGGGGAGAGAAGACATTGTTGAATAAAGTCGTTATTTTTGTTTTGTTTTTGCGCACAAAAAGTATTCTTGTCGCTTCATAAAATTAAGGTTGAACCACTGTAGTCACGTTGACTACTTTAATGATGTTTTTACTACTTTTCTGGACCTTGAATGTGGTAATTTCAATGCTTTCTAAGGGAGATAAAAAAAAAAACCTCTCGGATTTCATCAAAAATACCTTAATTTGTGTTCTGAAGATGAACGAAGGTCTTACAGGTTTGGAATTTAATGAGAATAAGTAATTAATGACAGAAATTTCATTTTTTGATGAACTAACCTAGGGTTAACCAGTTGACAGGTTTTTACCGTAGCATTTTTACCATTAAAATTGTTCATTTTTTACAGTGCACTTAAAATGTCTGAATGTTATTGCATTAGAAACAAGCCTTTGCTCAGTTCTCACAGAATGATATCAATTACAAATGTTTAGGGTCAAACCTGAGGACATTTCCGTTATTTGCCGGACCGTGTGATCTCTGGTGAACTTCACACGCTGATGAGCATCGATGCAGGTGACGCACAGAAACTCCGCACACTCCACGCAGAAACCGGTGGCCTCGGTGTTATCGTCGCAACTCATGCAGAGCTGAGAGCAAAAGATGTGATGTCAACTAATGCATTTCATCAGAGACAGTGTATTTGAGACATCAAGACTAGAATGAATAAACATACACATTCATTTCTTCACAACCAGCCTTGAATGTTTTAAAACCCATTATGGCGCATCAGTAACATGATTTTAAAGGGATAGTTCACCCAAAATCTGCTTGCTTACAAACATTCTTCCAAATATCTTTCTTTGTGTTCAGCAGAACAAAGAAATTTATATAGGTTTGGAACAACTTGAGGGTGAGTAAATGAAGACAGACTTTTCATTTTTTGGGTGAACTATCCATTATCATAACATTATCGCACTGGTGTAGTATAAACATCGACTGACGTAGACACGCACCTGACAGCTCTTTTCCATCGTGCTGCTCGGCACTTCCACAGAATCCTTGACGAAGAAGTTATCCAAGACCTCAACATCCATACACTCCTGCTGACAGACTGGACAGCGGATCATGTTCACTAATGTAACAAGAGAGAAAAGCAGGAAAACATATTCACCAGCATGTCACAAGATACAAAAGAGGAGATCTTATTAAATAATACTACAAATTGAAAAAAATAAATAAATCCATTTTTATTCTCAATATTGGCATCACTTGCCTTAAATCATAGTCGGCTACTAGGTAAAAATGAATTTCATTGATGTCATTCGGAGTAACTGATATAAAGGGACCATTTTGGATCAAGTCATGTGGTCAATATCATGTGACAGGATGTGACATCATTCAGACACCAGCAAAGGACCACATGGTCGTGAAGCAATGAAACGAACTCTCTTTTAACTATTTGAAAAATTCATCTTTTCACTTGCTCATGCACATGTCTCAAAACATCAGGTCATTCGGGACAACCGCTATAAAACATGGAAAATGTTATAATATTTTAAAAACTTGTACTAAATATAAAATGTTTGATTGTCCTTTTGCCAGCTAGCTAGCAAGCTAACTAGCTTGCTAGCTAGATATCAGCCTGTTAGCATTGTTTGAAAATATTGTCATTCGGTATAACCAAAAGTGTCATTGGGTAAAACCGAAATTTTGGTTAAACCAAATGACTTTTTTGGTGACAAATTATGTCCATCTTGTAAAAAAAAAAAAAAAAAAAATGACAAAAGCAGTGTTAATTGATTATAAAAACCACATAATCTCATTGTTTACACTGAATAAAAAACTTATTCGTCAATGACCCAGGTAAATTTATTCTATGGCTTATATCCAGGCATATGAATTTATACATAATTAATTGACCATGTTTTAATTGAAAATAGATCTTAATAGCAACACTCTGAATAAATAGGTTTCAGTGAATAGAGAATGTCTGAAATATACATTGAACTCATGAAATTACTGAAATATAACCCAATGAATCATAAGTATTCAGTTTAAAATTAATAACCGCATGCCACTCAGGGCCTTCTTATACCCAAGGGTCTCACTGTACCTTTTCAATTCAAAATAAAAACAATATTGTTTACTCCACAAATCTAAAAATCTACGAATGTGTCCACAGACCTCTCATTAAAAAAGACCCGCCCACATGAAAAAAATACTATAGTAATTTATAGTGAATACTATAGTGTTTTTGAACCATACTATAGTAAAGTACTTGATATCATTTGTTGTGATAATTCTATAGTTGCTGTGGTAATAACAACTAATATAAACAAATTATTTTACCCAATACTGTACTAAGTTTTCTACAACTATAGGGTATATTACAATACACTACAGTTTACTGTAGTAAAAACTAAAGTATATTACAGTATTTATTACAGTTTATCGGTTCACTATACAGTATGCTGTAGCATTCATTAACAAAGTGTTGTAAATACTATAATATATACAGTATACTACAATTTACTATAGTATGGTTCAAAAACACTATTTACTATAAATTACTATAGTATTTTTTTCCTGTGTGCCAAAACACACACAAAATTCAACATAATACAATATAACAGATCACAATTTTCTAGAGAAACAAAATGAGATCATTTAAAGGTGCAATATGTAATATTTTCTGTCCGCTAGAGGTCGCGAGAGGTCTATTCAAAACAATGGCGTAGCTTGATGACGCCAAGTTTGAGCGCGGAATCTTGGGACATGTGGTCTTCACCTCAACAGACGGTGCAAAAGAATATAGGACTCGGGAAGAAATCATGTTCATGGATGCGATTATTAATGTTACTGTAGTATGAAGCAGAGCAGGACCGAGTGTTGTGGGAGCTGAACGAGGCCGCTGGAGCGATTGCACAACACACGCCTCATGAGTAGAGGAACTTTTATTATGACACAGTCGCCGGCGCTGCTTCCGCTTTTCCGGTCATGAGTATGAGGTAACGCAGCTCTGCTTATCATATTAGATACATTTGAGTGTGTTGAAAATGATGTTATGACGTTACTCTGTGCGTTTGCTCGGTGGTGAGACACTTGTTTAAGACACACTGCAGGAAGATAGATCAATTTTAGAATATCATATTAAATGCTGGATCTCTTGTGTTGATAAATGGCATGCAATTAATTTTAAAACGTATTGTACGATGGAGAAAATTCTGTATTACTGTTACTAAAAATAAAGCTGCATCTGATTATGCTATGTTAGCTACTTGACAAAATAGCGTTTTTCTCTGAGGCATGGTAAAACATGGTACTCGCAAAAAAATCAAGAAAATTAGTTTTAAACAATAAGACTAAACGTGTTGAGCTATATAACAATAATTAGTTTTCGGTCTATAAATATATCAAAACAGCTGTTCCCTTGCCTATTAAAACATGTAAATATTAAAGCATCTTTGGTGTTTCCATGGTTTCTACAAAATAAAACCGGAAACCGAGGATAACGCGGGTATGACGCAATTGACAGGCGACTCCTCACACGTCCCGGAGCCTTGGTTAAAATTGCAATTTTCTCACAATTTACAAATAGTTGGAAACATTTGGGATACTTTAAGTGCTGAAGTGAACAAAATATATAATACTGGCCTAGAGGTTTTTGGATATTTTACTGCAAAATTCTTACATATTGCACCTTTAACCCTTAAAACACTTTCAACTGACTAGATTTTAAAAATGTTGTCATTCTAATGAAATGACAAACTTTAATGAAAAAATTAAGTGTAGGTGGTTCATTTTACCCTATATATTTGAGTCATTTCTGTATATTTAAATAACAGTTATGGATTTTACAGACGACCTTATTCGAAGATATTTACAATGCATTCAAGGCACATATTTGATCAGTCATGCATTCCCTGGGAATCGAACCCAGGACCTTGGTGTTGCTACAGCCATGTACCATATTAGGAATAAATAAATCGTATTTTTCTTTGTTCTAGCTTGAACTTTTACAGCAGCTCTTCTGTGTATAAGGTCATGTGTATAGCATCTTGTGAATGAGTAAAAGTGAAAGCAAACTCTTACGCTGTTTGACATTGCTGGCTGTGCTGGCAGGTGTGTTGTGAGCAGGTAAACATCTCTTACAGAAGGAGTGCAGGCAGGGCAGCAGTTTTGGTTCTCTGCTGCTGAAGCTGAGCTTACACACGGGGCACACGTCCATCAGAGCCATCATCATCATCCTCACACTGCCCTGGTCTTGATCATCACGCTTACTCTCCGCCTCATTCTCCACGATAATCACCACATCATCAGATTCAATCTTCTCACTTCCATCCATCATTTTATTTCAGGAAGACCATCAGAATAAACATCTGATTCACATCAGTAACTGCTGCTGTGCTGCAGTCCGCGCTGTGATCTCAATAAGCATCTGGATGAATCTACACAACACTACGGATATGCAAAACATTGAGAATCCAGCTCGCTTTTTAGCTCGTTAGCAATCGTGAATTACGTTTATAAATGTAACAGTGCTGTGTTTTTACCAGACGCATATGATGATGACGACCAGAGGCCACAATTATGACGTCTCGTGGCCTCCATTGTGACGTGTCCCCACGGCAGCCGGGAGAGGACAAATGTCCCAGGAAGAAGGGAAAAAAACGCATAGTAAAGGTATAGTGCGAACGACACGTCTTGTAGCATATTCATAAACGCAGATTTGCGGTACTTAGAAAATGGTATTCTTAACTGAATAAATATGTGAATTCTAAAAAGCTGTTTTGTTCTTGTTTTGTAATTTAATTCTTTTTCTTTTAATCTTTTTTTTAAATTGAATCATTTTCATATTTTAATTATTTTAATGACAGTTAGCACGAAACGACTCTAAATAAGTGTCTAAATAAATGTGTAGCTATATTAATTTTAATGTCTATTTAAAGGTATAACGTGATTGTTCGGATGTAAATTCAAAGTATAGGTAGACCTATACAAGACAAACTAAAATATTTTGTCAGTAAAATAACGGTATTTAATCCAAATTAAACTAATTTTGGAGTTTGACAATGAACACACTGCAAAACAGCCTAGTTCAAAAAATGTAAATATATGAAGAAACACAGCTGAACACAACATCCTCCCCTCCCTGCTGAAAAAACCAGTGTATGCTGGTTTGAGCTGGTTTATATGCTGGTCAAGTGCTGGTCCTATGCTGTCCCTTTTCAGACAAGTCATTTCACTCGGCGGCCATCTTTGAAACGCCTCTCGGGCATTTAAGTGCAGCTCCTATCTCTTTGAATGGGGAAACATCAAATTCTCTAAAGCTGTTTGCCAAGCTTTCGATTAATTTTCATATTTGTAATCACCAATGAAATCTGACAAAAACTGTCTCATAATTTTTTTTCTAAGCGCTGGAATCATGACAATTAGGCTGGATTCTGGATTTTAGGCTGGATCAAGCTAATGCGCATGCGCAGTCCTAAATGCACGTCTCTTGTGCCTAATTTCGGAGGCGGAGCTTCTAACGGCCGCTGCAGTGAAGCGATGACTTTACCAGTCGGCGATTGGCTCTTATTTAGAAGGCGGGATTTATTCCGCCACATTGCGCGTTGCACTTTCTCCCATTCAAAACAATACGAGTGACACGTCTTGTGTTATTCTATGGTCTTTCATAGGACCAGTTTAGAACCAGCATAAACCAGCTCAAACCAGCATACCAGCTCCAAAACCTACCTTAACTAGCATATGCTGTTTTTTTCAGCAGGGGCTCCCTCCCTCCCTCCACACACAGCACACAGAACAGGACACAAATAGACTAGCCAGAATGCTTTCAATTTCTTCAAATAATCACTTCTGAACATTGACTCTCAGTCTTTATTCACCTGTTTCTCAATAAAATTCATAAAAGTTGTTAACGTGAATTACATTGCTAACGTCATCGTACAACATGCCCCATCTGTGCATCTGATTTAAACCTGGCTAATTTCTTCTGCTAGTTACACAGCTAAGCATTAAAGAAGTATTTGTAACATGTTACAATAAGGTTTCATTTGTTAACATTCGTTAATGTATTAACTAACATTAACAATAAGCAGTTAGTGTGTATTAATCTTTGTTAACATTAACATCTGAACCACCTGTGCATCCACAATCGCACACTGTCTGAGTAGGTACTACATTTGAATTTGAACTTACTACATGACTGTTAAAAAAGTATGTTCTATATAGTATGAATATGGGTAGTATGAATGAAATTCGGACATACTACATCCACCATGTTGTAACTGTCATGTTACCTACCAGGGTCAGTTGCGTCACTTCACTGCCATTGATAAATCCCCTTCTGTAGCCTCATGCAATAAAGTATCCATTGAATGCACACTTCAGAAGAAGGAGTGGGATATCCAGGTACTTTTTGCCTTTTTTCAAATTCGATATATTCGTACATACTACTCTGTTGCCGTACTGTTTTTCGCACACTATATAGTAGGGAAGTATTCGATTTCGAGCACAGCTCATCTGTGTTATAGCCCAGCGTTAGGTTGTACCCCGCTGACCCCTACTATATAGCAGTAATATCTAAAGTAATAATAATCTCACTCTTGTTCTGATTAATAGAAAGACCTGAGGCATCTCAGAATAGCTTTAGCAGTTAAAGCTAGACTGTGTGATTTCTTCTAAACAATGTTTTAATGTTGTGTTTTAATCAAGTATTTTGCATCTGCTATCGGCAATGGAGGAACTGGGACGAATAGGCTTGGGCCCAATGCCCCTAGTTGAGCCAGCAGTGGTATCTTTATTTGTGGCCTCCGATGAAGCGTTAAGACAAGACGTCCAAGTAAGGAATCTAGACGCATGGATAGCTTAATATGTATATAATTCATCATTATTGGCGACTAATGCCACACATCAGACTCTGCAACTACTGATCTGGTTAACTCTCCAATAGCGGGGTTGTTGGTTTAGGCGCACCGCCAAGTTTGGATAGTGCGATCAGCCTTAACTAAGTCTTACAGGGATACTTATTCTGATTCCTGGTCAGGTATTTGTTCAGAGAGAATTTGGAGAGCAGGCTAGTTGCTTCGAAAGTCAGTTAGAGAAATCATTTTGTTTCAATTAAGGCATCTAGTTATTTGTCCTGGTGGGGTATATTTCCCTTGCACTGCAAGTTTTGAATGCGTGACCTGCCACCCAAAAGATCACATAGAGCCCATAGAGCCCTCTCTCACCTGTATATGCTTGAGAAGATTGCAAATTGTTCATCTAAAGTCTACAATTTTGTCACCAGTCGCCCTCAAACACTGGGATACATTCTACAGTTAAAACAAGCCCAAAATGATTTCAATGGCGAATCAAACCCTATTTAGAAAAGATGCAATAGAGGAGTTCCTGAAGTTCCGCTCCAGATTTGGTTTGATTTAGATTTGAGAGATCTGAACAGAACATTGAAGTACCTGCTCTTTTGATTGCTGCAGATTGCAGATGTCCAGCGTACAATCAAGCCACTGGTTTCTATTTCTATTTTCTATTTTTTCAGGTAGAAATCTTCAAGCTGTTTTTGGCTACAACGCTGATAGCAAAGGTCGTTCAGGCTGCTCTTGCTTCCCGGCAATATGAGGGAATTTATGTACTTTTATACTTTGATGATTGGCAGAGAACACAAGATAATTAGCAGACAATCTGCAACATATTTTGAGTCATATCGCAAAGCTGGGTTTTATGATCAACCACGCCAAGTTTCAGCTTATCCTAGTTCAAAGCATTCCGTTTATGAGGATTCAGCTAAATGACAGCTTCAATTACAAACCTCTAAGCTCAGTTTTACAAGGTGAACCCAGGCGGCCATGTACCTCATGTTGTTACAGTTAGATTACTATGCTGTCCGCAGCAATGTCAGTGATCATGATAGGTAAGCCACCTTTCAATGGTGGCTGATGGGAAGACACGTCGGTCAAAGTAAGAAGTGTTTGCTAGTTGTCTTGGAAAAGATCTTATCTTTGCAAATCACTTGAGTTACGGAGTTCCAGATGTCAAAGCTTAGACTTTATTGATGGAGACAACAAAGCTGAGATGCCTGCAGAACATCTACACTCATAACTCTCATTTTTATACTGTTTTTGACCAATGACCTCATATACAGGTGTTTGCCTCCACCTTTTCATCTTCAGACAGTTTGCCCGAAAACATACAGTTAGGTACTTTCAAACTCTTTTTAATTAGCTCATCCACAGTGTTTATCAAATCTTCTAGCTACTCCCGAATAGTGGCATGGTCTGTTTTGGAACACTTATCACATGTTGAAGGAGAGCTTATTATCATTATGCAGGTGCAAGTTCATGGCAAGTTCAGCTAAAGGGAGACGTCCAGTGTAAATCACAGAGGCCGTTCACATATTCTGCAAATATATATGAAATCTCTAATAAAAATATAGTTTGTTTAGTTAATTTCATCTATAAAGCAGTTTTGCAAAATATGATGTCATCGTCCAGTTCAGTTCAGTTCTCATACAACAGCATCAGTACAGTCAGATAAAGTATATTATTGAATCTTAAGTGTCGCCAACTAAGCAAGCTAGAGGCGACAGTGGCAAGGAACCCAAACTCCATCAGGTGACAGAATGGAGAAAAAAACCTTGGGAGAAACCAGGCTCAGTCACGGGGCCAGTTCTCCTCTGGCCAACGAACGAACACAGTGTCATTATGATTTAGGAGTCATCGCGCCGGTATGGAGCCGAAGCTGAGAATAGGAACCTGTCTGGTTCTTGTGGTCTCTGCTGAGGATCTGTGTCATGTCGACGAGGCCTTCACAGGGGATTGTCTGGTAGACGCGGTCTCTGCTGACATTCAGGGCTGCGTTGTGGTCGTGTCTACGTGCAGGTCCACCATCTGATTTGGATATGGACTGGATCCGACTGACTATGGTAACCTTGGGATAAGGATGAGACAGACTAATATTAGCATAGATGCCATTCTTCTTATGATGTAACAAGTACATTGGGTGTTATAGGAAGTGTTCAAGATTTTAAAATGTTTGTGATGTTTTTAAAGGGAGCCAATCCAGTGTTGACAGAACCAGGAGAATACTTCCTGGTTCTAGTAAGAACTCTAGCTGCTGCGTTTTGGACCAGCAGGAGTTTGTTTATTAAGTGTGCAGGGCAACCACCCAGTAGAGCATTACAATAATCTAGCCTTGAGGTCATGAACGCATTAACTAACTTTTCTGCATTTGTCATCAAGGGCAGATGTCGTAATTTAGATATATTTTTAAGATGGAAAAATTTTACAGTTGCTAGAAATAACGACAAAAGTGTGGCAGTCATTAAATCCTTGCCACATTATTTGGAATTTCTCATACAAGACATTCCCATGGGACCACTTCTGGCAGTTGTTACCAGAAAGCTCCGGTCCCAGCATTTCAATTCCCTGGAACTGAAAGAGGTGTTGTCAAGAGTCAAGAGTAGTCACTTTTTAAATCAGAACACAAATGTCATTTTCAACATCAACCACCAGGGTGGCACAAGATCTTTGAAGCTCCTTCAGGCTGTACACAATTTATGCCTTTGGGCAGATGTCCACCTACTTTCTCTAAGAACATCGCACATACCTGGGCAGTGTAGTGAACGTGTTGTTGCGTAACATTCATCTGTTGGGAGAGTGGCTGGCAACTCCATCCGGAATCAGTTCAGTTGATTTAGAATATGAGACAGCAGACATGAATCTATTTGTGAACAGTCAGTCAGTAAATTTTCTGAAATGGTTCTAGCTGAGCAAGGAAATAGGTTCACAAGGGCAGGATGTGATGGCTCACAACTGGCGTGTGGTCTCCTGTACACGATTCCTCCATTTCCAATCATTTGGTTAGTTCTCATTCCAATCATTTGGTTAAGTCACATTCAGATATCGAACCAGCTGCTGATCTTGCTGGCCAAGTAGGTTGTGGTTTCCAGTGGAGTCCTGAGGACTCAAAGGCTTATTAAAGTTATTGAGTAAGTATGTTAACGCACTAGTGTTGTTACCGCCGTTTCAAGCAGCAGGCCTCAGGATGCGTTGGGGGCATTTTCCTGTAAGAACTTTGACCTTTTTTTTGCTGAACGATACGAGCGTTCTCCCTTCTCAAAGAGCAGACTTGCTCATTGGTTTATTGGTTAAACAAGTTAGCTCTCTGCTCGATACAGTGAAATGTCACTCTACTGCAGTTGAGCAACTCCAACCCTAGAGATCCACTGCACTGCAGGGTTAAGCTCCAAACTCTAATCAAGCACAGCTGGCTGTAATTTTACAGTAATCCTAAAGACTTTGGTTACATTTTTCCAAGCGTTTTTGATTAGGGTTGGAGGTAAACTCTGTAGGAAAACAGCCCACCCCTGCTCTTCGCACACGTCAACGTTTTCACAGTTCTATAAGCTTAATGTGGCTTCCACACCAAACACCTCCACAACAGTGCTGGGCAACCAAACACACTTGTGAAGAAAAGTCATCAACTGATACCATTCAAGTGGTTTGTACTCAAATTTTTCTAATGAAAGTTCAATAACCACATGTAAGCTTTTGTTCAGTAAATTGTTTATGTATGTCTTGAATTTTTGGTGGGATACTAATTTTGTGCAGGTTCAGAATGGCCCTTTAATGATAGATATATGGGTGATGCTCATTGCAGACCCTTGTGAAAGGTTTATCTTCAACTCAGTCATGCCCTCTGGCGGTCTGAAGCCAAGGAAACAGAATATTGGTTACGCATATAACTGTGGTTCTCAGACTGGCTGAAGACTGCCAGAGCCTCGTCACACAGGTCAATGAGTAGACTTTCAAGAAAGTTGATTGTTGATTTGTAGGCAGGCATTTATTGCCAGACACGTCATTAAAGTCACAAGCTTCTATACAGGGTTCTCGACAAGCATGAAGGACATGAAGGTATTCCACTCAGTTATGCCCTCTAGTGGCTTTCCACCAGTCACAGAACCACGGTTACAACACTTAAAGTGTTAGTTCACCCAAAAATTAAATTTCTGTCATTAAGTACTCACACTCATGTCGTCCCAAACCTGTTAAGACCTTTGTTTATCTTTGGGACACAAATTAAGATTTTTGATGAAATCCGAAGGTATCGGAACCACACATAGGCAGCAACGTCATTGTACCTTTTGAGGTCCAGAAAGGTATTAAAGGCATTGTTAAAATAGTCAACGTGACTACAGTGATTCAATCTTAATGTTATGAAGCGACGAGAATACTTTTTGTACGCAAAAACAGAATAAAAATAAGGACTTTACTAACAATGTCTTTACTACCTTTCTGGACCTTGAATGATGGTAATTATGTTGCTTTCTATATGGGATAGAAAGAAAACTCGGATTTCATCAAAAATATCCTAATTTGTGTTTAGAAGATGAAAGAAGGTCTTACGGGTTTGGAACGGCATGAGGGTTGAGTATTTAATGACAGAAATTTCATTTTTTGGGCGAACTAACCCTTTAACCAATGTTTCTGTAACTGTAAAACTAAACTGCGGCATAAAAATTATTTCCTCGAAATTAAATAAACATGTTTCTACTAATAATATACGCTAGGAGACAATAGGTGGGTCAATCTAGACACTTTTATTTAAAGGCACAGAAGGCTCACAGCTGCACCTCAGTTTTACAGGTGATGTGGTTGTGGAAACTATTAGTACTTCCAAAAACTGTCCAAATGTTCAGGTCTTGGAAAAAAAAACAAAAAAACAATTAACATAGTAAAAGTAACAGTTAAAACACAAATAAAATTAAAAAAAAAAAAATACCACAGCCATTATTATTCATTTTACATTCATACAACATTAATATTGAATATTTATACACTTTTATGACTGCATTTGATAGCTTGAAAATGTCAAGTACACAGTATTGGATATTTTTCTCTATAAAGAATTTAGCAAGCAAACAACATTTTTTTCCTTTTTTTTTTAAAATGTGGTAAATCGGCAAGCTGAAGAGAAAAGACAAAATCTACAAGGAGTTTAAATGTTCTAGAAGGACTTTAATGTTGCATTTTTAAGAAAGATACAGAAGATATGAATGACAGGAGGATGAGACTGTATAAGAATGACAAGAAGTACAAAGGTCTTTGGACATGTAGATGTTTGATGAAATTGTAAATAAGTTATTAAATAATAAAGAATTTCTTTTTTTTTTTTTCTTAGACGTAAAATAAAACAAGGATTTTAAAGATTCTACATGCACAACACCTTGCCAAAAAAAAAAAAAAAAAAGAGCTAACATCAGATTGTTAGGGAAATGTTTCAGTGCATGTGTGTTTCATAAGATTGGGCATTATCATTTGGTACCTATTTGTAATAATTTGCCTAAGTGAAGGTCAGTCTGGCATCTTTTCTCCCCTAAAGTCTGCTGGCAAAAGGGTGGAGTTATAAATCAACCGTTTCAATAAGGAATAAACTGTTAAAGCAAAGCCTCGACAGAGCTGTAGAGCAGTCGCAGATAAGTGTAGCTGTGGGAAGTGGCAGTTCTTACACAGAGGAGGGCGAGAGAGGCCGTTATCAGTCCCAGGTATGGTAAAAGGGTGTAAGTGTGTTTAGCCGGATGTACAGCAGCCTCCGGCAGGCATGGCAGTCTGCGGCTCGTCATCAACGATCTGTACGCCTCTCCGGGCTGTGCTTGTCTGACTGGCACCGTTCCCCCTTGACCTCTCCTCCACCTGAGCCGTCTCCATCATGCCTACAGATGCCGGTGAAAACAACACAAATTAAAGACAGATAAGAGAAAATCTATAAAATGGATAAATAAATATAATGCAAGTGGATGTTTTGTTGGTATGGGTTACCTCCATAATATACATCTATACTTTTAGACTATATGCCTTGCCATAAACATCTGGGACAGCATGAAGTTGAGTAAATGATGAGACTTTTCATTTTTGGGTGGATTATCCCTATGGAGTATGCCATAGGTTTGTTGACCCCTTGCTGGTTAGATTTATAAACCTCCTTGTTCCAAACAAAGGATTTCAATTAATTTAGTTTAAGGAAACGCCATCTTTCAATTAAAGTGTCAATTACCTTTTTGGCAAAGACAATAACTTTTGAACATTTCAAAATTTTTAAATTTACAATGCCACTTTTGTCAGATTTTATTGGTGATTTGACAAACAGCTCTGGAAATTTGTACAAAGATATAAAGATACGCATTACATAAGTATCGCTGCGCCACTGAGTATATATGTTGCTGCGTCTGTTTTAGCAACGTAAACATGTTTGTTGTCAATTGAAGCTTACTGCATTATATAGAAGAGTATTGTGAGAGAGATATCGAGTGACCGAGTGTATTACCTGCATTCAGATTTACCATTTTCCTTCAGGTCAGTCCTATGTTCATAATAAAAAAATCAGTTTGAATGTCCACTGCGATCTTGTCCTTTTAACATTTAATGGGTTTTCCCGTGCCCTGCTGACACTGACAGCGCTAGTCAAAGCATTTGTCAGATGCGTCTTGTTCCGTCTTCACAACAAGTTTCAATATAAAAGTCTTTGCGACTGAGTGACTCGCTCATAAAGACAATCTTTGCCGCCATCTAATGGCGTAATAAATGTAACTTCTGTTGCTGTTCACAGTCAGGGACTATTTACATTTACATTTATGCATTTGGCAGACGCTTTTATCCAAAGCGACTTACATTACATTATACTATACATTTTTTTTTGTATCTGAGTATGTGCAATCCCTGGGATTGAACCCACAACCTTGGCATTGCTAGTGCCATGCTCTAACCACTGAGCTACAGGAAAGACTATTTTTTCCAGCGGAAGGAAGGCTTTTAATTATTTTACTTCATGAAAGTTGCATTGATACATATTTTTTGGCTTTAATATATTTGTATTTTCGTTTTATAAAAGCAATAAACCCCATGAAAACGTGGTTTACAGTGAATTTATAACCGCTAAGTTGGTTTTAGGCACTCCGCTCCACTGTGAACCACGGCTTCCTGGAGCGTATTGCTTTATTTGATTACATATTAAAAGGTTAACTAAACTGTTAGTTTTATAAACTGATTGATTACCTCCAATTTATTAAAGTAAATCTGTATTTGACATTACAATGTTAAAATAAGCCACTATAAATGTATAAAAAGTCCGGTCATGAAAAAAAAAAAATACCGTCATATACCGCAAAACCACCAGAATCTTAAAAAATACCATGATACAGAATTTTGGTCATGTCGCTGAGCACTGTTTGGTGAACATCACAAAATTTAATCTGACTGCACTTCATTTTTAGTTAAGTGAAAGTGAAAAGTGAAAGTGACATGTGGCCAAGTATGGTATCCCATCCAAGTACACACACACACAAACACACAACGGAAGCAGTGGGCAGCCATTTTTCCTGTGGCGCCTGGAAAGTGATTGGGTTAGGTGCCTTGCTCAAGGGCAATTCAGTTGTGGGTAATGAGAGTGGAAGAGAGTGCTGTTCATTCACTCCCCCACCTACATTTCCTGTCGTTACTGAGATTTCCTGCCGAAACAGTCCAACTCTTTAACCTCTTTTTTACATATTCAACTCTCTTTAGTGTTTAATGTTGCGGTTTGAGCGTGAAAAAGTGTTTGGGTGTTGGCGGGTGGTCCAGGCCTGGATGAGTTGTGTTAGTAGTGTGTTGAAACTCACAGTTATGGTAAAGATGACAATTTCAACATTTCCGAAACACGCTTGAAGTGAGGAATCACAACACACTGGTCCAGCCGACCAATCAGAGCACATTGTGCTTTTCAGAAGAAGAGGCTTCATAGAGATCAGAACTTAAAGTGTTACTGACAGACTGGGAAGCGAGGTGCAGCAACAATGTCAATAATGTGGAAAATATCTTCCTAACAATATAAATATTATTCAGCATATAAGTGCATCAGTTGTAAAAACACATATACATTGAGTGATTAAACATTTAGGAGTGAAAATTCTAATTCTCCTCCACCTTAAATATCCCCCCTCACCCTGTCTGAAATAAAATTCAGGCCCTGTTATGGGAAACAGACAGACTGAGAGCATACACAGAATCTAAAAGTAACATACGTTTACACAGGTCCAGAAACAGCTCCTCAATGCCTTTGTTTAATTTGGCTGATGTGTGATAGTGTTTTGCACCCACTGACTCTGCATATCTGGAAAAGGACAAAAAATAAATAAAAAATTAAAATTTCTGAGAATTTCTCAACTCTAAAACTCTTGCAGTTCAAAAAGCTTACATGTCCTACGCCTTCCCTATACGAAAAAAGTGTAACTGACGCGACGACAGTTTAAACTTTCTTCGTAAGTTGAACACAGAAGGCGGTCTGGTGGAAGCTAGATATTTTACTTCATAACTTGTTAAATATAGATTTTTTTTTTTTTACACAAACGCATCGCTTCGCTTCAGAAGGCCTTTATTAACCCTCCGGAGCCGTGTGGAGTACGTTTATGATGGATGTGGATGGAAGCACTTACATAAAGCTCGGATGCATCAGGATATTTATTAATATATCTCAGATTGTGTTCATCAGAAAGAAGAAAGTCATACACCTAGGATGGCTTGAGGGTAAGTAAAGCTTGGGCTAATTTTCATTTGAAAGTGTACTAATCCTTTAACCAAATGCATGCTATATGAGATTAAATCAGATATATACAAAATAAACATAATATTACACATTATATCATGCAAACTTATACTAGCCTTTTAATGTAAACATAACTCTGGTGCGCTCGCTTCATTTTCCCTTTCCCCGTGTTTCGTGATTGAGCAGATGCGCATGACCTTGCTTAATCGACGATCGATACGTTTTATTGATTAAAATTATCAACAATTATTACACGGCGCTGTGGAATACTTGATTCTGATTGATGTTATTCCCCAATAACAACAGGTTCATCTGGGTAACTGAAGTCAGCAGCGCTATACGCTTGCTAGGAACGTTTTTTTCTTCATTTAAGTTTTGTATTTAGTGAGCTAAGAAAATATTAAAACTCAATCAAATCAATATTTTGTGTACAGTTATTTAATTACATCATCCAGTATGCTTTCTCTAGTTTCCTACAAATGTAGCTGCTGCCATTTTGTGACTATTGTTTTGTACATTGTTGGATTATAAGATAACAAACAGGTATGATTTTATAATAGTTTCATCTTAGATCAATATCTCTTATCTCCATAATTATTTATGTGGTGAAATGGCGTTTAGTAAGTCATGTGACTGTACCGTATCCCTTAAATGTCCGTCTAGTTTTAACTCGCCGCACTAGCAAATGCTTTCTCCGCGGAAGCTTTGCGTTTAAAGAGCTAATAAAATATTTCGACTCAGATCAATATTTTGAGTCTAATTATTTACTTATGTGGCAAGTAGCAGTGTAATAAGCGGGATAATGTACATCCAGTCGGTTGTTATCTCTAAATAAACCCCTTCAGGCTGATGCAAGATCACCTGATTACCCTATCAGGGTTTATTCTGAGATAACAACCGGCTGGATGTACATTATCCCTTACTTAATCGATCGTAGATTAATCGTTAGCATCCCTAATAGAGATCATAGGTTAAATGAAGTCCATGTGCAAAAAAAATGTAGGATTTCTTGAATAAAATGTCCCTAATACTGACAGATATCAAGTTGTATCTTGTTTTAAGGAAGTTTAGATCTTTTTACTGGAAAACAGGACAAAACACTGATTGAAAATATTATATTTGGAATGAAGGTTCAGGATAAGAGCAGGTTAAGAAAATATATTCCCACATTTCTAAGGTAAACTTTGTTCAGCTGAATAAAATATATTTTATAACAGCTCCATTCCTTTCAGATACAGTATATCTTCAGTGGAATGACCTTCTCATGTGATCGTCTTAATCATGTGACCAGTCTTTTAGTGCATGTGAACATCACAAATAGAGTAAACATGGTATATTGCACTAAGAGATATTAATATAGATTATGAATATATAAAACTGTGTGTTTACTTTAAAACATATACAAAACCAAAATATATAAATATATCTTTAAGCATAAAGAAACTCATTTTGCTTTATATGGCGACTGTGTTTTAGGCCACTTTCAGCCTTTACATGCCAAATCCGATAACTTATTAACCAAGACTGCTGATAGCTGATATTCAAACCCAAATTTTAGCAATAAAAAGCAATAGAATATTTTTCTAACTGTAAAAAGACATTTTCAAAGTCGATAGACAGACTGACTTCTGTCCCTCGCATCTGACTTTTCCTTCACATGATCTAATATCCACAAGGCATGCTAAAAACATCCTGATTCAATAAAACACACATTAACTGCAGTAAAAACATATTACAGGCATGAAAGATGTACGTACCCCTCTGCTTCCTCCACTGAAACGTGTCGCTCTTTTTCCAGGTCAATTTTATTGCCTAAAAAAAAAAAAAAAAAAAAAATCAAAGGAAAGATATAATTCAAATAAAAATCAATGCATTACAGTAAATGTTCACACAAAATAACATAAATATTACATAAAAATGGTAAAATTCCATGATTGTATGAAGTTTATGGATTATAGAGAGTTTCAGAAATACCCATCCATTGCATATTTTAATAAATATTCAGTCTAATAAAAGGTATTGCTTTCTGCTATCAATAATAACACATTTACCATCATCGTTCCCACTCTTTAAGACCAAAGAATCCCCATGACTTTTCCAGTTAAATCATTTTTGAGTTTGTACTCACAGAGAGCGATAAAAATAGCTGATGATATATTTTTGAGCTGAGCACAACTGGAAAAATGCGATATTCCCATGATCTTAAGATTTCATCCATTTCTATTTCCCAGGCAATCACCATTTTAAAATCCACTAGGTGAACCCTGTCAAACGTTTGAACCCATTTGGCCCAAAATCACTTCAATGTTACTCACCTACTATACATAAACAGATCTCATTCCCCAACATTTTCCTTAATTCTTTTACCCAATTCTTCACCTATCAAGAAAACAAAATTTGTTAACAAATCATTAAAAACCACATTAACCATATTAATCTACAAACTAGAACCAAATAAAATAATATCACCTGGTAAAAAATTGACTTTTGATTTTATACATTTATCGTTTATACATATTAGTCATTATTAGATTCTGAGCTTTTAATGTATACACTCACCTTCTGAAACGAGTCCTCATCTGTGACATCGTACACCAATATTGCGCCGTTGGAATCTCTGTAGTAGATGGGTCCAAGGGCGTGAAAACGCTCCTGACCAGCCGTATCCTGTGACAAACATAAGCACTTTAAATCTGAACAGAAACCGCAACTTTGGTTGCAGACTCAGAATCAGTTACTCTGAAGAGTTTCATGACTGAATTACGCATTAAAACAAATTTTTGCAATGCTTGTGCAAGCATCTTGAGTTCTATGTGCAACTGACTGGAAAAATTCTTGTCAGAAACTTGGAAGTAAAGCGCAAATCTGACTCTGAACAAGTTGAGCGTTATTGTGTTTGGCTCACAAGGTCAAGAAACAATTCAAAGTCAATCTGACCCCATTTACTTTGAACATTTTTCCTGGTGTTATGATCTATCTGCGTGTTATTATGAGTCATCTTTTTAATCAGAACACAATGTTTTCAACAAACTTGTGAAACATCTTTCCTTTACAGCGGACATCCCCTCTAATCACTGGGCTCCATTCTGGTAACACCCACTTTTAAGAACACAATCAAAATAATATCTGGAAAAAAAATATGCAAATGACAACAGATTTCATGCTGCTTTAAGACTGCATCTCACCAACTATTGAGTACGAGCTGTTCATTCTCACAGGCTATGGATCAGTACCTTCTTTCCAAAACTTTGCTTAATCTTTTCATGATCAACTGCTACACAAATGCCACAATAATAGTGAGGAACGTGTGTGACTCACCCATATAGCCAGATTCACTCTCTTTCCTGTGATGTTGAGCTTCTTTGTAAGGAACGATGCCTGCAAACAAAGGCATACATGCATAAATTGGTATTAATTCAGAAGATTCAAGTCTGTTTACATATCAAACTTCTGAAAAGGTAGGTCTCAGTCCACTTCCAAATGCGGTTTGACTGAAATATGAACACAACATGGACCAAAGACATCTAAACGAACCAAAAACAGGACATGATGCGACCCTAAAAAGGACAGAATGCTGAAGCATTCCTGTTTTCTCGTTTTTTTGAATGGTAAGCGAACCAGAACTAAATGTATTATTTTCTTTTTTTGGTCCCAGGCCAAAAGAACCGAATTACAAGTGTGAACACACCCTAAAACTGAATCTGTCTCAGATTATCAGGCAGAATGTTTTTGTTCATTTTGCAAGCTTCATTGATTGTGCATATTATAATAGAAAGAAAAACACAATAATATATATGATAGTGTACTATATTTCACGTCTTTTGAAGTAATATGATAGCTCTGAATGATAATCAGGCTCAAATCCAAGTCATTATTCAATAATAAAGATTGATAGATCTCTCATGAACACTCCAAAGAGAACTTTAGCAGAAGTATCATAAATGAATCAATCTTTAAAGTCAGATCTTATCAATTAGGCAGTTAATCCAGTTCACAAACTTACTCTTGATTCAGTTCTTGATAATGAAATATGCTACAATACGATCAATACAATTCATTTCTTAAGCTTTTTAAAGCACAGCATTGTTTCCCAAACGGGTTTACCATTAACCGACATCAGAGAACCGTGAATATGCAAATGTTTTGTTAAATTACTGAAATATTAACTTAAATTCTCAGGGCGTACTTCAAGTCTAAGGGGTTCGGCTGACACAAAAAAACCCACAGGCTAGAGAGGAAAGATTCATAAGCCATACAATCATGATAATAGATTATTGACAACATGTAACATGTTTCACACACAGGGTTACATAAAGGCCTTTCCTGTATGTTTTATAGTCTGTTACACAGTAACACGGATGAACTATTACAAGTCCATCCTCATTCAACTCAGCCACACTGATCAAATCTTTGATGGACTTTTATTATATTAAATGTTGAGTTGAGTTTTAAAAGATTTTGAAAACCAAACAGTTTTAGTTACCATTGAAAGAAAGAAAAAATAAAACTTTTTTCCACAGAAAAAAATAGTCATACAGGTTTGGAATGACATAAGGGTGGTTAAATGAGGAAAATGTTCATTTTTGGGTTAACCAACCCTAGAGATATAGTTAGATAAAATATACACACCCTTGATAACAGATAACACACGTGTGTTCATTGTTATTAGGGCAAAGGTGACAATGTTGAAAATTAAAATATATAATCAATAATACATAATTTATATTCTTCCATTCGTGTTATTTCATAGCTTTGGTGACTTTATTATTTATTTATTTTATATTCTAAAATGTGGAAAATATTAATCGTGAAGTATAATAATTCAGACTCTTGACTGGTGTGCATTTACTGGTTTTGACTACTTAAAAATTTATAAAAAAATTGTTTCAAACTACACTCAAAAGTTTGGTGTCAGCTAGATTTATCGTTTGTTTGTATTGACAAAATATATACTTTTATTCAGCAAGGATGCATTAAATCAAAAAGTGACAGTATCGTTACAAAAATATATATATTTCAAAAAAGTGCTGTTCTTTTACTTTCTATACATCACATAATCATGGTTTCCACAAAAATATTAAGCACCACAACTGTTTTTAACATTGATAATAATAAGAAAAGTTTCTTGAGCAGCAAATCATCATATCAGAATGATTTCTGAAGGATCATGTGACATTGAAGAATGTAGTAACGATGCTGAAAATTCAGCTTTGCATCATAGGAATAAATTACATTTGAAAATACATTCAAAATATAAAACTGCAATAATATTTCACTAAATTATTGTTTTGACTTAATTCTGTCACTTCTCATTTCCATCATAACCAAATATGTGTACACATAAATCACCGAAATGAACTGAAAATGTTTTGGTTTTTATGAAATGGTGAAAACCAAAAAGTAGGAAGAACAGAAAGTTTACCATAATACAGGTAGTTGATGAACAACTACTGTCCACATCTTGATTTGAGGATTTTGAGGTGTTTACACTTACTTTTTTTAAAAAAAAAATACAATAATTCCATGTAGTAACATGAAAAACTGCAAACATAAATACAAAAACTAGTCAAATAGTGTATTTTAATAATGAATGGCTTATAGCATGACACACTGCTTGACAGCTCATGTTAAATATGTATTTATTTATTTATTATACACAATATATAACACTGTATATAGTCATTTTTACTCGAATTACTGCATATATAATACTAGTATCGTGCTATATAATCTGTCACTATATATAGGCCCAATAATCTATTGCTATACAGAAAACAAAAAAGACGTTTACTGAAAGCAAACCAACTTAACAAGCTAATAAATCGTTTCTTACAACAATTAAACACGCAATATATTCTATATTTTACAGATGAAACCAAAATAAACGAGTGAATAAAAGCTCATACATATAATAATGAGAAGATCGAATCAGATCACTGTAGTTCAGCTGACTCGCTCGCTCACCTGAAGGGTGGTGATGTGTTTGTCGTTGAATTTGTTCTCGCAGTATCGCAACACCAGCGATGTTTTGCCGACGCAACCCTCCCCCAGCAGCACCACCTTGAACGAGTACGTCTTCCCTCCAGCCGCCGCCATGCCCAAACTCTCTCCCTGACGTGAAAACAAAGCCTGATTCGAACCCCTAGCCGATCACAGCAGCCATAGAGATCAGCAGATGACAGCAACACAAACAAAGAGCCACCAATCTACGCTTCGCATGAAGTCTTCGCACTAATTCCACTATTAAACACTGATTCACTCCTGATGAAGCTCTACCATCAGCCTAATGGCGTTCCGCTCTCTGACGTGACGGAGGGGTGATCAGGTGATCCAGGGCCTCTGCTCTGTTTCCTATGAGACACACTCGCGCGCTTTTCCTGCAGGGGGCGCGCGGTGGCCCAGAGAGGAGATTCACGCATTGATTGATTTATACCTAAGGATATTTTATTTTTACTGCAGATATTTGGGTGCTAAAATGTATAATCATTTTAAAATATGTTATTTAAAACTTATCAAAAATGTTAAAATTATCAAAAATCCGCGTCAACTATCAACTAAATGTTTTTGTCAAAAGCCAAACGGTAATCCAAAACGCCTGTGATTGGTCAATCCTCATCAGCGCAGAAAAAAATAACAGGAATCATGGACAACAATTTACAACTGAATAATACAAATTATGAACTTAAATTAAAACATAAAGGACTGGTAATCACAGGCAGGGCTTATATTAAGCCAGGATTAGGTCTTAGTTTAATTAGGACATTTAATTTAACGTTCCTTAAAAACATTTCCGGTGTGTATCTTGAGACAAAACAATGGCACTGACATAGTCAGTACAAGTTAAAGCAGCTCAAACATGCATTTTAGCCTGGGACTAAGCTTAAGCCTTGTCTGTGAAGCCGAGGAAAAGAGAAGAGATATAAAATGATGCGCGTTATTACTTAAAAACATCTTACCTGACCAATCAGAGACAACTTCCGGGCTATTAATGCCTTCCCATTTCGTGTTAGTTCTCTTTCCATTCTATCAACTGATTATTTTTTTATAGTCAGAACTGACAGTAGTTGCTAGAATGTCATATGACTTTTAAAAGCAGCAGATATCATATAATTCACCAGTGACATATTACGTATTATTAAATATAAAAGCTAGGCTAATGTAAAATGATAAAAAGGAGAAATGCTTATATGCGGTATAAACGGCTTGTATTCTTATGAATCAATCTACTGTCAAAAGTAAACTATCATGTAGGCTATTGATTGTGTTTTATAGTTTAGCATGCAATTTATCAAAATATGAATCAAAATGAAAGATCTTTAGGAATAGGAATGTGTTAAAATATTTAAACAGATTAGTACATACGTTTTTTTGTTTTTTGTCATTGGCCTAATTTTCTTTACTATATCTAATTAAAATTAATTTAAAAATAAGCTGCTTATTATGGTCTTTCTATAAGTTCTCCTTCTTATGGTCTTAGAAATGACAGATCCCAGATGAAATCAACTGCAGTTACCCTCCAACTAATCACATAAAATACAGATCTATTTTAGTCGAAGCATTTTGGCAGGGATGCTTTTTGCTGCATGGTGAATGTCAGACATCAGATTGCCATGGCAACAGCAGAGAGCTACATGTTTGCCACAAGACGACACAGCAGACTGACTTGGCAGATCTGAATTGTTTAAGAACAGAATAAAATAACATCCTACATGATTTCCTCTTAAGAGCTCATGAGTAAAAGATTTGTAAGGGTGTTTATAAGGTTTTGAAGATGATGGTGCTTGAGGATGAGCATCATCGTTGTAGAAGGAACACTGAAAATACAAGAAAACACCCATTCATTAAAGGGTTAGTTCTCCCAAAAATGAAAATTATGTCATTAATTACTCACCTTCATGTCGTTCCACACCTGTAAGACCTTTGTTCATCTTTGGAAGACAAATTAAGATATTTTTAATAAAATCCGATGGCTCAGTGAGGCCTGCATTGACAGCAAGTTAATTTACACTTTCAGATGCCCAGAAATCTACTAAAGACGTATTTAAAACAGTTAATGTGACTACAGTGGTTCAACCTTAATGTTATGAAGCGACAAGAATACTTTTTGAGCGCCAAAAAAACAAATAACGACTTTATTCAACAATATCTAGTGATGGCCGATTTCAAAACACTGCTTCATGAAGCTTCGAAGCTTTACGAATCTTTTGTATGAATCAGTGGTTCGGAGTGCGTATCAAACTGCCAAAGTCACGTGATTTCAGTAAACGAGGCTTTGTTACATCATAAGTGTTTCGAAACGTTTCGAAATTTCAATGGTTCACGTAACTTTGTCAGTTTGATACACGCTCCGAACCACTGATTCAAAGCAAAGGATTCGTAAAGCTTCGAAGCTTCATGAAGCAGTGTTTTGAAATCGCCCATCACTAGATACTGTTGAATAAAGTTTTTTTTTTTTTTTTGACGCACAAAAATGATTCTTGTCACTTCATAATAAAGGTTGAACCATGAACTGTTTTAAATATGTTTTTAGTACCTTTCTGGGCATTTGAAAGTGTTATCTTGCTGGCAATGCAGGCCTCACTGAGCCATCAGATTTTATCAAAAATATCTTAATTTGTGTTCCGAAGATGAATGAAGGTCTTATGGGTGTGAAACGACACGAGGGTGAGTAATTAATGACTGCATTTTCATTTTTGGGTGAACTACGCAAATTCCACTATGATATTCTAGTCAATGTCCTGGTTTGTTGTTATTTTAACACATTTTATGAATGCTAGAGTGAGTTCTGAATGAAGAGGGCCATGTCTGACGGCTCTTTCTTGATCAAATGTTGTCTATAAAATAAGCTTTTGCACAAAGAACCAAGTGATGCCGCTGACAATCAAAGGCCACATTTCATGCAAGATTGCTTTAATATCTACCTCGCTTTTAAGTTTGTTCTCTCTTTCTTTTCTGTGCCTCGGGGTTAAACATCTGATAGAAGTCTTTTTGAGTTGACTGAGCAAACAGCATCTAAGTTGGCTTGACAAAACCTTGCCTAAAAAAGTTGCCTGATCTTCTTGGTGGTTGCAACGATCAAATTCAATCAGTTTTAGTAGAATAAGTTAAGTATAATGTATACTAAGTATAAGACCAAACAGACTGGAGGACTGTTGACTGAAATAAATTTTAATTAAATTTGATTTTTGATTATCTACTGCTTGAAAAAGTATATAATAGCCTACTACTTCTACTACTACTAATACTACTAATAATGTGCTATTAATTTAGTATTTTAGATATAATATTTAATTGTTCTGAGATGTGGAGAATCTGCAGATGTATTTATTTATTAGTAGAAAATGTATGTTGGCAAATAAAGCTTATTAATTTTTCAGCTTATGTTTTTCTCATACTGAGTTCTTCTGAGAACTAGTGATTCACGATAATCATTCCTTTAAACGGGTTCTTAAGATTCTTTAGAACCGAATCGCACAGCGTTTGTGAATCATTGGATTACGAGAACTTAGTTTGTGAGGTAAGTGAATCCTAAACAACGTAGCATTAAACATAAAAAACAGGAATGAGTGGTGAACACAGCTGCAAACATTATGATGAATGATTAATTCATCACAGAAAAATCATAATTCCTCTATCCTCAAATACATTTCCTATAGAAATGTATGCTATTCTCATTTAACTACTGCTGTATGTATTTGACTAAAATACACAACAAGTTTAAAAGATTACTATTTAAAAGACTATTTTATGATTTGGTATTTGGACCAGACGTAACACAGCCTATCAGAAAAGAATCGGTTCTATGAATCGAAGCCATCAAACGAATCGACTCGCTAAATGGATCCTCTCAGCGCTAGAGAGACACATCGGGGTGTGTGATCCACAGCAGATGCGGAATTATTGCATTAAACAGCCATCGTTTCAGTGTCTTAACCATAGACAAACTGCAGCCTCGACTGACATTCATAAAGCCATAATGCATTTTTAATAAAACGAGAAGAATCATGTTCGTGAACGCGGCATTAGTCGTTATTTCTTTATCGATGGGATTTCACGTCACAGGTGAGGCTAAAAACAATATCGATATCGATGTTTGTTTTAATTCTTGCTATAATAATTTCCTCATTTGCTACTGTAAGAGTGAATTCGGTGTTTATTTGGCAAATGCATAACGTGTGTGTTTAGTAATATGGGCATTTGAAGGCTAGGTGTAAATAAAACCAATTTTAATGCCATGGAACAAAGTATGCGAAATATGCGACCATGTATTAGACAGGGAAATGTTTATTTAGTCAACATTTCTAGTCAATGTTAAAATAAATGGTAAAATTGCACCCATTTAGATTCATTTCTGAATCTCAGACAATAGCAGAAAACGCATATATTCATCTCTATTCATTTTTAACAGTATACGTTATTAGGTTGTCTGTGCCTGTGCATATGCTCATACAGTATTACAATTGGTACACTTATGGTTATGCTTCTCATAACAGGCTTAAATATATCGCACTTAACTTTATTAACACTTAAAACAAAATCATACTTGCTAATTTGCAATAATTATTTATTTAGGCTGACTTGAGTGTTGAGTTTTCTGTCTTTTATCATACTGTTCAGTATGATACTCTTCAACTATCAACAATATAGATAGATATTTCAAGTGTTTTCTGAATCTGAACTCAATTTAAGTTATTTACTTACAATCTTCCTCTCTTGTGCTTTTTTTTGTTTGTCATTTTGTAGCTTGACAGACCTGTTCCCTTTCATTGTTATTATACTGAAAAGAGTGGCCAGGATATTCATAAAAAAATAAGAAGGTCAAGCTGGTTTGGAAGGACATATAGGCTAATGATTACAAACTTTACATTTTTAGTGAATTATCTGAAAGGAATGTAGCTCTTATCAAAGCTAGACTAAATAAAATGTCAAAACCACATTTATTGTCATCTTTCAGTAAATCAACACTTAAAAATAAGGGATATTGCCAATAAAGAACCGTTATTTTTTAAGAATGAATGCCATTTATTTCAATTGGGTTCTCAGGTTTCTCATTTTCTTGGCTCCGATAAGTTTTATGTTTGTATTGGACATCAATATTCGTGTCTTTTATGCATGACTATTAGATGTTTTACATTCTTACACTTGGCTAAGTCAGATTTCATTACAGTGTTATTGAAGTTGAGTTATTGAGTTATTCGCTTGTGTTTTCATGTACATATTTCCAAAACAAGCCAGTAAAAGTTTTGTTTAATATGCAAAAAATATATATTATAAAATGTACAGTTGTGGCCCTGGATTCAATAGCATTCCAGTCATTATATAGTAACAGCTATAATGTGAAACTCTTGTTTCAGGGGGCATCTCTGAGGACGATGACGTTTATCAGATACCGCATCGACGCATAACTAATGGAATGACTGGCCCCGTATACCAGCACATGGGTGTCCTCAGTCAGGGAAAGGGCTTGGGATTTCATGGGGAATTGCTACAGACCCAGTCCCGTGGCCGGGTGGCCAAGCTGATGCCTTCAGTCTTTCTAGAATCCCATTTCCAAAGAGCTCCACAGAGGCAGTCAGAGAACTTCCTTCAAAACATCGACCATGTGGAGAACAAGCCCGTAACTGCCCACCACACAGTCACAATGGTGAGCGCCTACACACATTGAGATTTTTTTGTTACTTTGAGATTTTAGTGTGAAAATGTATAAGAAGCATGGGGTGTAGAATTCATTTGAAAAGGGTGAGATGAGATTTTTTGACACAAATGTTTAAAGACGTACACACATGTGTATAGTGTGTTTGGTGACGTCTCTTAATCAGCTTTCTCTGTTTGGATTTAAGTCAGTTTATTTCCCCCCTCTTATGGTTAAATTTGAGGTTTTCATGATAAATAACTAATAAAAAACATTAAGTTGTGTGTAAACATGAAGAATGAGCCATTTCTATCTACATATACCGCGGGTCCCCTTATATGTCAAGTTGCAATTTTGCGGCGGCATGTTTCTACAGTAGCCCTAAACGGACAAACTGCTCTACAGAGCGCGTTTGCTTGACTGGCTACTCTCTGCTGTCTCAGACGACGACATATTTGTCCTGTGTTGGCTACCGTATCTTCTCTATATTGCAATTCGCAACCTCACCACTAGATGCAGCTAAATTTTACACACTGCACTTTTAACCAGTGTCTTCGCTGCTGATCTTTGATGATCTAATTCAACCATTCTAATAAGCAGAAATGACTTTAGATGAACATTACCTTTGTGTTTCATTTTTTATTGTTGAAGTAAGAGCGTCTTTTTTGACCAGTAAAAGTTGACAAGGATGCTTTTTTAGTAAAAAAAAAAAAAAGAAAAGCTGGCAGCGTTTTGGTTACAAATAGCAGCCTATGGCGGCTTTTGTTTCTAAAGCAACAGCTGCAACAGTAGACTAGTGCTGTGTGGTGAAATGTCGAGAAAGAGGAAGTTGGCTCTTGCTTTGGCTTTTGAAGTTAAAGGGTTAGTTCACCCAAAAATGAAAATTCTGTCATTAATTACTCAGCCCCATTTCGACTTTAACAATCTCTCCTCTTCCCTGTCATTATCCTTACGTTGTTTACGTCCAGCGCTTCCAGGTTCTACATCAGAACGCCGACTCATATTTGTCCGGCTCCTGCGTCAGCATCATACGCATTGGCCGATATTGAGCCGGCATTCGGACATAAACACGGAAGCTTTCACTGTGCTTTCTGCGTCAACTGCGTAAGGATGATGACAGGGAAGAGAAGAGATTGTTGAATAAAGTCGTTACTTTTGTTTTGTTTTTGCGCACAAAAAGTATTGTCGTCGCTTCATAAAATTAAGGTTGAACCACTGCAGTCACGTCGACTGTTTTAACAATGTCTTTAGTGCCTTTCTGGACCTTGAAAGTGTCAGTTAAATTGCTGTCTATGGACGAGTCATATACCTCTCAGATTTCATCAAAAATATCTTAATTTGTGTTCTGAAGATGAACGAAAGTCTTACGGGTGTGGAACCACATGAGGGTGAGTAATTAATGACAGAAATTTTATTTTTGGATGAGCTTAACCTGTAACTGAGAGGAGAATGTATGTTCACAACGACGTTTTTGGGTGCTCGACATTATTCGGGGAAGGAAACAGTATGGTGTTCACAATAATTTAGTCCAGGAGCTCTGATTGGATGATGCACAGTTTGTATATTATGAAAATTAGTACAATAAGTCCATCTACTGGCACCTTCTCCATTTTTTCTTGTAGTTTTTCTTGTACAACAGGTCTCGCTACTCGCTAGTCATTGGTCAGCTGTCAAAAAGCGCTTGACGTAGGTCGTTTTTCAGAAAACTTGAACTTTTTTCAACTTGAAAACACATTTTGAGCTGCAGAAAAAGACAACGGCAGTGGCGTTTAACAAGTGATCAGGTCTTTTTTGAAAACAGTTTACTCCGTAGGATTATAATGTAAAACAGAAACTGGCAGCTTCAAAAAACATGCCAAGTGTGAACATAGCTTAAGTGTGTTGAATATAATCTTTTGTAACATTATAAATGTCTTTACTGTCACTTTTGATCGATTTAATGCATCCTTGCTGAATAAAAGTATTAATTTCTTTCATTTCTTTTCAAAAAAATAAAAATAAAAATTCTTACTGACCCCAAACTTTTGAACGGTAGTGTATAATGTTACAAAAGCTTTGTATTTCAGATAAATGCTGTTCTTTTGAACTTTCTATTCATCAAGGAATCCTGAAAAATAAAGTACAGAACTGTTTTCAACATTGATAATAACCATAAATGTTTCTTGAGCAGCAGATCAGCATATTAGAATGATTTCTGAAGCTTTGATCACAGGAATAAATTACTTTATATAATATATTCAAACAGAAAACAGTTATTTGAAATTGTAATAATATTTCACAATATTACTGTTTTTACTGTATTTTTAATTAAATAAATGCAGCCTTGGTGAGCAGACGAAACTTCTTTTAAAAACATTAAAAATCTTACCGATTCCAAACTTTTGACTGGTAGTGTGTGTATATATATATATATATATATATATATATATATATTAGCAACTTCTCTCATAAAGATGAATAGGTTTGAACATTTGGCAACTATCTATACAAACCAGATTGAATGAAGTGTGTTTGTGAGTATTACATTGAGTAGGATGTGTTTTATGGTGGAGATGAACTCTTTCACCCTCAGAGCCAATTACACTAATGCACCTGATGCGAGACCTCTGGAAGCTTCCCCACTCCCACAAGGTGTCCAAAAAAATCAATCACAGCTCGCATATATCACCACTTCAGCGCACAGCACTGCCTGTGAGAGGCACGCATTTATATATTTATTTGCTTTAATGCGGTGAAGCTTAATATGGGATGTTCTTAGTACACAAAAGGTCATTGCAATTTGCCTGTCAAAATTAATGCAGGTTTGAGAACTACTTCAGTGTGGGTGGTAATTAAAGTCAACATGAAATCAACATCAACCCTGCTGATGTCATGTATGCCCTGTTTTTTCCTGCTTGTTATGTGGACTTTTAGTTTGTCCACATTAGTCCCTCTTGGTTTGTACCTGTGTCTTAGCCTTTATACTAGGACTGTCAAGCAATTCAAATTTTTAATCTAATTAATTACATCAATTTTAAGAAATTACTCTCAAAAGAATAATAAGACAGTAGCTTCACAAAGAAATTTTTTTTGATTCAACATATAATTTATTACACATGAACTTTTGGAGCATAAGGTTGAGTAAATGATGACTGAACTTTCATTTTTGGGTGAACAATACCTTTAAAATTAATATGGAAATATGGGTAACACTTTATTTTAGGGTCTTTTAACTAGTTGCTTATCAGCATGCATATTACTAGAATATTGGCTGTTTATTAGTACTTATTAAGCACATATTAATGCCTTATTCTGCATGACCTTATTCTACATTCTTAATCCTACCCAATACATAAACTTAACAACTACCTTACTAACTATTAATAAGCAGAAAATTAGGAGTTTATTGAGGGAAAAGTCTTAGTTAATAGTTTATATGTGTTCCCTATACTGAAGTGTTACCGAAATATGGTAAAATCAACCTGGTCTCATAGGAAAGACGTACCTGTGGGCACGTTTTCGCGAGTCGCCGAAATACGTACCAATGCGTACATATCGCTGCAGTTTCCGACAGAAATGAACGCTAGAGGCAGTAAAACGGCAAGCGCTTTTTTAAATCGTTTTCATACACAGTTACGATTCCGGGGGCAGATTATGGATTAATAAAGACTCGTTTTCGCGTCTCCTCGCACAATATTATGTTATGACTTCAAAGCGCTTTTTTTGGGGTTTTTTTAACCAAAGATTTGTAAACGAATATATATTTTGGACTTTGCGTCGCTTAACCAGCTTCATATGTTTCGCTTTTCTTGCTCGGTATAGCTCAGCTGATACGGAGTTGGATTTAAGACGAGGAGGCCCTGGGTACGAATCCCGTGAAAGGCGAGTCGAGGTAAAAAGAGCTCAAAAAGAGACCCAAACAAGCTAAAACGGCACGAATACGGATGCTGTTTAAGTCACGTTTGCTTTTGTGAACGCTATCGGGTAGGTTTAGGTGTAGTGTTTGGTGGTACGTTATTTTAAAACGCAATGGAGCGCAAATGTCAAATCAGAACCGCGGTGATTCGTATATATATATATATATATATATATATATAAAAAAAAAACTAACGTACCATATTCACGTTTATCTGTTCCGGCCAAAAAAATATGAACACGCTTTTAGCGCCACTCAGTGGACATTTCACATCGAAACTGCAGCGATACGTACGTATTGGTACGTATTTTGCGACTCGCGAAAACGTGGCCACTGGTACGTTTTTCTAATGAGACCAGGTGAGGTCTTTTTTGGGTTTTTTTTTAACCAAAGCACACGATTTGTAAACGAATATATATTTTGGACTTTGCGTCGCTTAACCAGCTTCATATGTTTCGCTTTTCTGACGTAACAAGCTTGCTCGGTATAGCTCAGCTGATACGGAGTTGGATTTAAAACGAGGAGGCTCTGGGTACGAATCCCGCGAAAGGCGAGTCGAGGTAAAAAGAGCTCAAAAAGAGACCCAAACAAGCTAAAACGGCACGAATACGGATGCTATTTAAGTCACGTTTGCTTTTGTGAACGCTATCGGGTAGGGTTAGGTGTAGTGTTTGGTGGTACGTTATTTTAAAACGCAATGGAGCGCAAATGTCAAATCAGAACCGCGGTGATTTGTATATGTATATATATTAAAAAAACGTATTCACGTTTATCTGTTCCGGCCAAAAAAATATGAACACGCTTTTAGCGCCACTCAGTGGACATTTCACATCGAAACTGCAGCGATACGTACGTATTGGTACGTATTTTGCGACTCGCGAAAATGTGCCCACTGGTACGTTTTTCTAATGAGACCAGGTTGGGTAAAATTTAAACGGCTGATTCATTCAGGAGTGAAGTAACTGGTTCTCTTCAGGCTTGTTGGACTTGAAGTGGCGCTACACAGACCGATAAGTGTATGACATCAAAGTACCGTGAGAGCGATTAGAGAGCAGATGGCTTTGTTTACTTTTAAAATAACTCTGGCTGTACTTGATGTCATACACCGATTGGTCTGTTTAGCGAGTCCAACAAGTCTTTAATGAATGTTCTGCTGAATCATTGGTTTCACTCGGTTCATTCAAAATGCGGATTCAGAAATGAAACACTGCTGTGCATTAGGGCTGCACGATGTATCGCACGATACGAAAAATAACATTGAAATCATGCTTAAATGCGATTCTTATGAAATCGCTAAGGCTGCACTGTGAGTTTGAGTCACTTATAATGTACATTTGAAAAAGCAACACGCGTCAAACATCTTTCCAGACATGAGAAGCATTTATTAACATCTTAATAACATGTTTTTACTCCAAACTCACTTCATAACAACAGTTGAGCATCCTTCTGTGAGATGATGTGGCTTCTTACACAGAATTAGGCAGTCGTGTGTTTATTAGTCATGTTAATCTTCTGTTTATTCAGCTACAGCAATAGTATGATGCCCATAGGGATTTCCTGGAATGAGGCATGTTATCTACTTCTGCAGCAGGGCATTTTTGGAGTTTCTGCGTGAGAGCGCCCTCTGGCTTTCAGATGGAGAAGCATTTACTACTGATCACAGAGCCATACAGTTATTTATGTGGCAGCTCTAGGCCTCTGTAGTGTCTGAATTCCTCACTTCCTCACATTTCATTCACTCCTTTGTTGATATAGTGCACTGAACTGCCATGCACTATATAGGGATTAGAGAATGAGTGAACAAGTCAGTGATTTCAGACAGATCAATAGAGTCGACAGTTGATTCCTGTGTTGGAGTCGACCCCCGCTATTCAGAGACGAGGAATCAACTCTTTTGGAGTCGACTCCCCTTCACTAGTTTTTTAGTAGAAAAATCCCTGTTATTTTTCAACCACTGGTGATAGAGACATTTTAAATGAATTTAAATGAAATTTCAGTAAATCAATTCCGATTAATAAATTCATGCCACACACTACAATGTTTCTCATGTTTCACTTGTGATATCACAAAAATAAATATGGTTTGCAAACAGCATTTTACAAGCTTTTTATGTTATATTCACATAATCAATAGACATATTTTGAATGTGTAGTTTACATGTAGAACGGCAGGTTTATTTTTATCATATATTATAATATTGTTGCAATCATTATATGTAAAATGATTATATATGATTTTTATTTATTTAATCTTTAAAATATTATACTTCCCTTTTTATCATTAGTCATCATATATTTTAATCATTTCCCCTCTTTTGTCAACTTATAATTTTAGGGGTTTTTTTATGCCTAAAACAGTGTTCATTTATTAACATATAATTTATTTAATTTTCATTACCATTTTACACCCTCTCTCTCACACTTAGAAATAAATAACCAATCTGCTTTTTCTTTTGATAGTTGTTTTGCTGTTAAGCATATAAAAGTATCTGTTCTACTGCCTCCTTGCTACCTATTGATGTGTAAATGTGCTCATGTGTTGATGTTCATCTGTCTGACATCAGAAAGTTGCAGAAGTTCAGAACAAATCTTTGTCACTGCTTAGTTTCAGTAAATGCTGTAAATTTAATCCATCATTGCATCACACAGGGATGTCCCTGTTCTTCTGTCTCTCTCAGTTCCCATTGTGGTTTGGGGAGACTCAATGAAAGACTGTGTCTTCAAAGATTTCTTCTGATCTTTGATGTCAGTGTTCCTCTATTAGAAAAATCTGAGGCTGTAGCTTCTGTTCCCACCACCAGAGGGAACCATTCCCAATCACTCCTGGCCCATATTTCCTGTAGACCTGTGTAGATACGCAGTCTTGTTAGTTTAGCTGCAATTCTAGGCAGATTATATTGGAAAATATGACCATTATCTAAAATCACCATGTTATTAACAGTATAATGGATATAGGATACATTTATTGTGTATTATAAAGTCTTATAAAAAGTGTATTCATGTCTTATAAAGGATATTCTTCATTCACCATTCTTCATGTTTTTAGGAGGAAAATGATGACATAGAACTATATGTGTCATCTGTTGGAGTATCAGAACCCATGGCCCATGAGGAAATGATCCAGTTGCTCAACATCAACACCCTTCACCACAGCTCTGGGCCGGTTGGAACCACTGAGGCGTCCACTGAGGTTTGCGGCTAATAACTCTAGCATGAACTTACAGTTAGCTGTAAAAGTACAAAATGTACAGTTCAGTCATTACAACTCTTATTACAGTTTTAGCATGTTAATGGATATGACAATGTTAAATGTATTTTGTATGCTGCTGCTGCAGAGCAAGTGTGGTCTTGCTACTGCTAAGAGATACAGGCACACTGCTGTGAGCATGTAAGATAAACTGCAGCTTTATGAATAGGCATACATAAATCCTGTAGCAGATCTAGACAGGTGAAGCTGGGGGAGGTGGAGGGTTTCAGAGGAAATCTGATAGCATGAACCAGACTATTTAAATGGTGCGCAAGCAATATCATTGGCTGCAGAATCAGCAGAGGCCAATCAGCTTGTGCCATGTAGTAAATGATGTGATGTAAATGATTATGCAGTAAATGATTGCTATGAGATTGCATGTTAAGGACCTATCAGCGTTTCATGTTTCATGTACAATACATGTTTTCTGTAGATTTTAGGATAACATTAGGTGAATGTGAAAAGCGTAGCCAAGGCAGTGATTGTCACATGTAGCCTGTTTTTGGTTTCGTTTTCTCTGAGTTCTGTTACCATTTTGACTGCCTGATTTACTTACTTATTTAGTTAGTTTCCATGGTTCCGATTATATTAAAGACTGTTTTTTCCCTGTACTCCTCACACTTTACTCAGCACCACAGCATAACAGAATAACGGACTAATAAAATATGGATTTACTAGCAGTCCAACTGCTCTGTATGGACCAGGAGCAGCAGTCCATCGAGGTCCACACCCGAAAATTCCGACATCTGGCGTGCTTTACAAACTTCCTGGACTGTTCCCTGTGTATTTTCTACCTCGCAAGTTTGAACGCGGAAGCAAAAGACCAGCAAACACCATCTGCCCAGCAGAGATCATTATCAGTTCCACTTCAAAACCAGAGGAAGGCAGTCATCACCCCACAGCACAAATACAACACCAGAGCCCACTGCAGATGAAAAGATAAAGCCTGCCGTGCAACATGTTCTCCAACCAATATGACCATATAGGTCGTTTGTGACTTCCCTGAAATATGACCCATAGGAGCGGTTGCTAAAGTTGCGCCACTATCGACAACAGGACACTTTCATTTTAATGAATTGTTCCCTTTTATCTGCGTCATATTTCAGGTTTCGCGTAGCTCAATTGGAAGAGCATTGCAATAATAATATGCAATCATGTGATCACGCGATGAGAACGCATGTGCTCATAAAGTGTATATGCACTATAAATCACTAAGGATGGTTTAGGGATGGGGTGGGTGTAGTTGTTAATAAAAAATGAGTTTTGGTAAATGGAAATAGGAGAAATGGTGTAAAAAGTCCACACATTGCATTTAAATGAACATGCATTTTGATTGGTAACGACAGTCATACGTCATTTCATGACGACAGACGTAACACGACACTGTCATTATTTTTACGCCAGCTAGAGGGCGCATGACTTTAAAACGTAAATATAGGTCGTAATAAGGTGCTTGAAAAACGACCTATAGGGTCGTTTTTTTTTGGAGGACGGTCTCCTGCTGTGATGCACAAGCCAGAGCCACACACGAGGACTGAGCCAGCCATCGCCCCGGAACCCGAGTCCTCATGGTGAGTCTGATCAGGTGTGTGAAACGGCAACATTGTCTATCATTGTGGGACAACTAGTGAAGTATGAGGGAATGAAAGAAGACCCTGCCCACACTCCCACCACTGAGGGTGAGTTGAAGCTGACCTCCGCAATTTTTATGACTTAGAAGAGGAGGATTACCTTCCCATCTAGCACAAAGGCCCAATCCCAATTCTATTTTATACCCCTTTGCCCTTCCCCTTGAAACAGAGTGGCAAGGTGTAGTGGTGAAAATATTCCCCTAAGAAATGGGACACCACTACTACACCATTACACACGTCATCATACTTATTTTCTTTTATTAGTATCCTGTAACATTTAACCAGTATGAACAGCAATGAAGTGCGCATTTCAACAGAAATCAGGCGTGAGCACGTTTAACAGATTACTCACTGCCAACATTGATTTGCGTTGTATTTTGGACCAGAAACGGCGCTCGGTTTCAGTTCGAAAACGTATGAGCCTTCGAGTTTCCCAAGACGGTACAGAATGATACAGAACGTACAAGACTGGTGGAGCCGCTTTTCCATCGGGTCTAGCTGTTTGTTTAACCATTCCATTTCGTGGCGATCCGAGCTGACCGGTATGAATATGGTTTCGTTTTCTACTGTGGTGCTGCGATAACAGAGCTCTTTGCAATGTAATACAAACGAGTTAGTTGTTGCCTTGGTAATAAGTTTACAGACGATACGAGATGACCAGATATTTCTTTTAACTGTATTATTCATTTGTGTTCACATCATTCAAATAGCGCGTTTAGCAAGCTACAGAGAAACTGGCAGCGAGGTAACACATGAGTGATCGATCCTGAGTGGAAATATTACTACCATGATCACTACACGCATTCTAGCAGCACGGTAACGTTAGTCGTGTATTCAGGGAAATTTCTCATACCCCTTCGTTCGAAGTGTGGTCCCAAAAAATCTTTGTTTGAAGGGCTATCTGGCCCTTCCCCTTACCCCTACCACTCCAGCCAAAAGAGAATCAAGACACCCCTTCACGTGAATGCGCAAAATGAAGGGGTAGGGGTAAGGGAAGGGGTAGAAATGGGATTGGGCCAAAGTCTCCTGTGTTTCCGCTGGTTCTGTCCAGTTTAGAGTCTCCTGCATCCCCACTGATTTCGCCCAGCCCAATGTCCCCTGTGTCTCCCAGCCTCCCTCTTCTGCCTCCTCTTCCAAAGTCAGCCAGTCCATTAGCCCCACCTCTGCTGGTTCCCTTCAGCCCCTCATCTTCTCCTCTAATGCTCTATATTGTGTGGATTTGCCTCGGGTCTTCAGGTCTTCAGCTTTGGATCCCCCGGCTCCACCTCCAGCTGCTGATCCATCACTCCAACTCGATCTGTCAACATGTCGGCTCCTCTTTGGCTTCTCCCTCCATCAGCTTTACCAGATACCATCGGCCTTGCAGCTTCACCGGGCTTCCTCGTCCCTCTGGCTCTCCCTTGGTCAGATGTCACCCTGCCTGCTGGCTCAGTCCTCACAGACTTACGAGCCGTCTGCAGCACTCCGTCTCTCCACCCCTTTGGCTCCATCTGGCTCTGCCTTCCCTCCGCCTCAGTCCTCAGGCACCCTGGCTCCACCTTGGATGCTCTTCACTGCGGCTCCACCTCGGCCTCTTGCACCATTGGTGTCACTCGGTCCCATCTGCTCTTCATCTGTGTGTAGGGCTCCACCTCCAACAGCCTTGTCTCCGTTGGTCATTCCCCTGGTGTCGACAACCAAAATTCGACTCCTCCCTCCATTGACTCCACTGTAGGCTTTCATCCTGGCTGTCAGGTTCCCGCTGTGCTACTTCTTCTTCCAATCCTCCCTGGCTCCTTCCACCATCATTGCTGCTGTAGCAACTCGTAATGTAATAACTGCACATAATTTATTTACATAATATTATTAATGTAATAAAATGTTCATAATGTAATAATTTTCTCAAAATGTATTAGAACTTGTAATAGGTTATTGTATGATAAATTTATTACATTATGAACACACTGTGCCCCCCACCCTCCTTCCTTAGCTGCACTGTTACGGCACAAGGACACACCTTGCAGGAGGGGGGTGTAATGTCACTTGTAGCCTATTTTGGTTTTGTTTTCTCTGTGTTTTGTCTGCCTGATTTGCGAGTTAGTTTCCATTGTTCTTAATTAGTTAAGAACTGTTCTGTTTCTCCTTTGATTATGTTCCCTGTGTATATACTGTAAGCCGTGAATTTTCCTAACTAATTTGTCTGTTATTGTTGATGTGTTTGAGTAAGTATTCCTGCTATCTCCTGAGTTTTCCATCTTGGATTATATTAAAGACTGTTTTTTCCCTGTACTCCTTTGTCATGCACTTTACTCAGCACCACAGCGTAACAGTAACAGTCTTGCCTCCTACATATTGACTTTTTTTTTGACAAACCTATCCAAAGGTGCTTTATTGTTACTTGGTGAATGTAAAAAAAAATCATGGTAATACTATGGTAACATCAAAATACATGGTAAAACCATCATACTTTTTAAAAAAAAAAAGATGTTATTACACCTTCTGATAAAATTCTAATGTTATAAAAATACATTTAATAATAATAATAATAATTCCTTACATTTATATAGCGCTTTTCTGGGCACTCAAAGCGCTTTACATATTGAAGGGAAATCTCCTCATCCACCACCAATGTGCAGCATCCACCTGGATGATGCGACGGCAGCCGTATTGCGCCAGAAGGCCCACCACACACCAGCTTATTGGTGGAGAGGAGACAGAGTGATGAAGCCAATCAGTGTATGGGGATGATTAGGAGGCCATGATGGACAGAGGCCAATGGGCAAATTTGGCCAGGATGTCGGGGTCTTTTCCTACTCTTTTCGAAGGACATCTTGGGATTTTTTTAACGACCACAGAGAGTCATTTTTTTAAATAAATGCTGTCCGAATCCACTTTTGCTAGTTTAACGACGAGAAAAATGGTTAGTGCGCCCAGCACATGGTCTAAAAGGGTTGTCCCTATTCTCTTAATGAGTAATAGGTGTGTTTTGGACGTAACATGCAATAAACCAATCAAAGTCTCATCTCCCATTCCCTTTAAAAGCCAGTTGCGTTCGTGCCATGGCGGATTCACTATTTACATGGCGGAATTTGCAAGCGGAAAAACTAAACACTTCTCTAGCGAGGAAACGGATCTGCTCATGTGCGAGGTTAAAGCACGTGAGCAGACCATCTACGGGATAAGCCAGATTTCACCAAAGCATTTTTATCTTTATGCACACAATAATAATATTTTACATTGTAATCCTTTTATTTTTAATATTTCGCATGTTTGTGTCCTGCTGCGCGTCCCTTTGTGTAATAAGCAGAGTGTACGCGCGTTGTGCACCCGCATAGGCCATTGACTTTAGGCCAGGTTTCAGTTGGTCAATGGCGCAGTCTATTTCAGTTGCCTCAGAATAGCAACACGCCAACAATGAACCTGAACACACCTCCAGCACGTCCATGGGCACACAAATGGGTGCAAATTCATTTGTTATTTAAACAACGTGGCGCATGATGCGAAAATGATAACTGCGTCGGACTGAAACTAGCAAAAAACACTTGCATCGCGGCTAGTGCCGCATTGCACCAGGTGTATGATAGGGCCGTAAGTATTTTTTAATACACTAAATGGGCAATGAATCATGGGAGATACAAACGGTAATTAAAAATAAATGCAATATTTTAAAGAAAAGTATATGGTATGTTTTGTATTATTTGAAATATATAATGTGAATAGCAGTATATTTTTATTTTACTTTAGCCCATTAAAGCTTTAAGGCACTATTTCTACCTGACTTAAAACGCTGTTCCTCTTCATAACCCAGGAGTCCCAATGTTTTTTTGTTTTTGTTTTTTTTTTTATGATATTGACCTCCATAACGTAATTAGATTTTACGTTGTATTAAACCTGAAATTAAATTTAAAAATTATATACAAAAATTATATATATATATATATAAAAAAAAAATATATAAATTCATCTTTGACACTACTGTTATATAAAGGTATTGTTTGTAGCATCCCATGCAAGGTTGCATTTATAGTTTCCGATTTAATTTTTTATTTACCTACACGTTATTTAGCCTTTGATACACACAAGTTCACTTCACCTCTGGAAAAGCATTTTTTAATCCATCATATAGTACAATATATTTGATGTTGATGATGTTTTTTAATGCATAATAGTCTTAATAATATAATATAATATAATTAATAATAAATATAATTATTTATAGAATTATTGTACTGTTTTTAGCTTTTTTGCAGTGCATTTTTAAATATTTATTTCACGTAATCTCTCCATTAATAGGAGATCATTATTAATGATTAAAAAACAACAAGAAAGATAAAGTTTAAAATATTTTTAAGTTGAATATAGCATGTTACCTTATAGGACCTTGCTGTTAACTACCCAAGTACAGGTGCATGTGTGTTTCAGGACATTCATCCAGTGTGTGTGTGTGTGGGCAGGTTTAGGGGTGGAGTCAGCCTCTGTCTAACTCAACGTCAATGTCTTCCTTAAGATCGCTGACACTTGTTGATCCTTATATCACTTTTACTCAACCACAGTATAAATGCATGTTAGGGCTCTCAAAACTCATGCCCGATGTAGCATGTAGGTTTGACGTTGGGTCTGGACACTGTTGATGTTCTTTTGTGTCTGTTTTTGAACAGAAAAATGTTTTCAAAGACCACCATGAGAAGAACAGCATCTGGGGTAAAGACGGCTTCTATGTGCTGGTTATCTGCCTCACAATATTCATCATCATCTTCACCTGTTTAATGGTACGTATCTCTCAGTCTTCTACCATACAGTTGATTTGAATGCTGTGGGATGATTAATGAAATGCTCTTTATTATCTCAGGAAACCTTAATGGAGTTCTCAGATATGTTTTATTGATTCTTTTTGTAACCTCGTCTCCTGAAATTCCTTCATAGAAATAGAATGATATTCAAATAAATTGGTCGTTGTAATACAGAAAGATAATAACACTTGAAATGACAACTCTGATGAGAAATGTTTAAGTTTGTATTATCTGATATCTTAAAAAGTTTGGTCTCTCCTGAGACTAGAAGTAGATACATGTGAGATTGCTGGGGTCTTTCTCAGGAGAAACATCTGCGAAGCAGGAAACCTAGGTAAAAGTCTCCATTTGCGCTCCATTCAATTTCAGTGCTGTCTTGGAGAAATGAATAAGATATTAAAGAGACCTCATTTGTGATTTCTTGTCCCGCGGGTTTGAGTTGTAATTTAAATATTGAATTTGAATTTTAAATTGAATTTATTCACTTGGGACAGTTAAAATACTTCCTGTTTCATGCTTGTCTCAGCAAACACCCTCATGAAGTAAACACCCTCATGAAGTAAACACCAACGGTTATTAACATTAAAACTAGATCAGTAGTCGGTAAAGGCACTCCTTGGGTGTTGATATATAGTGAGTAATAGTGAAAAAGACCTGAACAGAAGCAGAGACACAGGATATGATACAGAAAGAGTCATTGCAAAACGGATGTATTGTGGCAGAGGAAGTCGCATGGTTTCCTCTGGTGGTTCAGCACTTTAAAAGGATCAGCACTGCCATCTTGGTCACACCTGACTCCGCCCTCTGATTGGTTGATGTTTGCTCTTAACGCTTTAAGTCTGTCTTAAGTCTTGTGATGTCCTCAGAGCACCCACTCTCTCTCTCGCAGTGATGGACTGAAAAGCTTAAGGAATAATTACCACGTTAAGCTGTGACAGAGACTGCTGAAGCATTATTAGCATTGTGATTCTGTAAATACTAGGACAGGAGGAGTTTTCAAACTCTTTGATGCCGGGGACCACCAAATATGATGATCCTTTTGCGAGTGGCACCCCTTCCAACTTTATATATATATATATTTTATATTGTATCGAAATATCATAAATAGGGTAAAATATTAGCTGGAAAATATTTACTTTTTTATACTACCCACCATTAGCCTTCTGTTAGATGTATAAAATTCAAAATAAACAAAACTATGGCTATGATCAGATAATAAAATTGCGTTTAATTTCATGATTTATAAATAGTCTTTAGAAAGCGGTATGAAAAAGTAATAATATAAAATTTGTTAATTATCATTAACTAAAACTAAAACTATTAAAACCATTTCTGTTAACTAAATAAAGCTGAAACAAAATAAAATATAAATATTAGTTGAAAAACTAATAACTAAACGAAACGAAACTAAACGAAAATTTGAAATGTTACCTTGGCAATAAACTAAAATAAGTTTAAGTTGTAGAACTACAATTATTAACTGGAAATAAAATAAATTGAACCTAAATAGTACTAATATATATACACTACCGGTCAAAAGTTTGGAATCGGTAAGATTTTTAATGTTTTTAAAAGAAGTTTTGTCTGCTCATAATTTATTTAATTAAAAATACAGTAAAAACAGAAAATTTGTGAAATATTATTACAATTTAAAATAACTGTTTTCTGTTTGAATATATTTTATTAATTTATTCCTGTGATCAAAGCTGAATTTTCAGCATCAATATTTTTTTTCAGGATTTTTTGATGAACAGAAAGTTCAAAAGAACAGCATTTATTTGAAATATAATCTTTTGTAACATTATATATCTTTACTGTCACTTTTGATTGATTTAATGCATCCTTGCTTAATAAAAGTATTCATTTCTTTTAAAAAAATAAAAAAATAAAAATTCTTACTGACCCCAAACTTTTGAACAGTAGTGTATAATGTTACAAAAGCTTTGTATTTCAGATAAATGCTGTTCTTTTGAACTTTCTATTCATCAAGGAGTCCTGAAAAAAAAGTACACCATAATCATAAATGTTTCTTGAGCAGCAAATCATCATATTAGAATGATTTCTGAAGGATCATGTGACACTGAAGACTGGAGTAATGATGCTGAAAATTCAGCTTTGATCACAGGAATAAATTACTTTATAAAATATATTCAAACAGAAAACAGTTATTTTAAATTGTAATAATATTTCACAATATTACTGTTTTTACTGTATTTTTAATTAAATAAATGCAGCCTTGGTGAGCAGATGAAACTTCTTTTAAAAACATTAAAAATCTTACCATGTCCAAACTTTTGACTGGTAGTGTATATAAAAAAAAAAGACAAAAGCACATGACGAAATTACCAAAAATGACACTAAATGTAACATGAAAAATAAAAATATAGCTAATTCAAAATAATTAAACTATAAAACTAAAATAAAAAAATATATATCATTTATCTACATTGAACTTAAAAGTGAAATTATTGACGTGTTTACATGCAAATTTTTGTGTCACAGAAGGCATGTGGCACAGTGTTTTTTGATTATATTGTTTAACACCTTATAAATGTTCATTAATAATTCATTGATTCTGATTGGTCAAACATGATATGCTCTTAAGCAAATCTGCTTTTTGCCCCTGTAGGGCTGCCGGATGCATTTGCAAGCTTCATTCGAGAATTCAAACCACGTTAGTGTCCGGAAAAAAATAATAACGGAAATAAAGGTGTTGTTTGTACAAAGGTAAAGTTCACTTGTTTGAAGTTAGCACTGAAACCACACCATGCAGCTCATTAGGTTGAGGAGACAGAGACCTCTGGTGGAAAACCTGGGGATTCCTGTATACAAATGTGAGCGCATATATTTTATAGCTAAAAAAAAACATACTAACTTTAATTTGAGTAATTACTGATATAGAGGCATTGCTAAAATAGATGTAAAGCGGTTTTAAAACCATGAGAAAGAAGATGACTTACAACCCTCAAAGCATTTGCTTTAAACATGGACTGCATGTGTTTTAATGCGATGCAGAGTTTAATGAAGATTTAATTTCCCAACAAGATTTGAAACTGACTGGAAGTATTCAGTTTAAGAGACACTTTAAATTATAATGTAGAAGAAAAAAATACTGTACTTGCAAATTACAAATTTTTACAAATTGAATCAATCAATTCATTGGTTACACTTTACAATAAGTTTCATTTGTTACAGTATTTATTAATCTTTGTTAATGTTAGTTAATGTTTGTTCATGTTACTTCACAGTGCTAATGTAACTCTTGATTTTAATAATGTATTAGTATATGTTAAATTTAACATTAATAAATGCTGTAGAAGTGCAGTTCACTATTAGTTCATGTTAACTAATGTAAATGTAAACTTAAATCAGAAAACTCCCGGTTGTAAGTGTTTTCTTTTGTTGCACATTTTCGTAAACATTAAACAGAGTTAGAAGAATCATTGTTGTATTATTGTAATTATTGTCTTGTTTTTCCTCAACAAAGTAACCAAGTTTTGTTCAAATATTGAATGATTTACATGGCTGTAACGTGGACAGCTGAACTGTTGAATATGATTGTAAGAGTAACAACAATAGCGTGGTTCAGGCTAGTGGTGAGAAATGAGGAAGTATGATGTAGATCTGTGATGAAATGTTCTGTGAGATCTTAAACACTCAACTGTAGATTTAAGGAAGCTTTACTAACTGAACAAACAGACTGATGTAAAGCTGGTCGAAGATAAAGCGCATTAATAAGATAAATCTTAACTATATTAAAATGTATTTACTTATTTATGAATATATAACTTCTATTATATACTTAAATATAACTTAATTTATATATATGAATATATTGAGTGAATTTTTTATCTTTCAACTTAATTTATATGTGTCACGGATATGTTTAGTTTCATTGTGTTAGCTTGGTTTTGTTCTGTTTCCTGTTTGCCTGTGTTCCCAGTCATTGTTAGTTTCTATGGATGTTAATTGAATTACACACTAGGCTTGCTATGGTGGTCGGTGTTACTGGTGTTCAGTCGCAACACCGGTTTCATCACTTGCCCACCGCAGCACCGAGGTTAATTTTTTTTTTCCACTTTAACATTTAATGCAATTAATGTAGTATCCGTTTTCTGCGTTATATGATCAAGCTCTTATTCGTGCTAATGCTTTTAAACCAATCAAGCGTGACAAGGCAAAAGAGAATGTGTTGTCTGTGAATGTCCTGCCTATGTGACACACACACATCGCGTGCGCCAGTATCGAGTTCTCTTCTGCTCTTAACGAACCATAGCACACACAAATTATGCCAAAATGTTCGTTTTGTCGAGTGTTTTTCGGTAAGAGTAACCCACCATTCAAGCAACTGCCGTTAATTTGAAAGTGAAAGTCGGCCTTTCCGTAACAAAACATCGAAAGCTCAGCCGAACAGCTGATCATAGCTGTACAGGGCGGGTTTTTATTTTTCATTTCGATTAACCGGTGGGAAAATTTTCTCACCGTCACATCCCTTTTACACACCTGTTCCCTGTTCTGTTAATGATCACCCCTTGTGTATTTAAGCCCTTATTTTTTCCTCTGTTCTTTGTCTTGAGATAACCTTATGTTGTCAGTGCTGTGTTCCTTGTGTTTATTAAAAGTTAGTTTGTTCGCCACGCTTCTTTGTCTGTGGATTTAACAACCGCAACCCCTGACAATATGTGAATGTATTTAGTGAATTTTTTATCAAAAAATCTTGCACTGTATCTTGCTGGGAGTGTAAAAAACCGTAGGAGAAACCAGGTTCAGTCAGGGGACCAGTCGTTCTCTGGCCAGAGGAACGAACATGGTGTGATTATGATTCCAGGCTGCATCACAAATCAGATTGTGGATTGATATTGTTCAGAATATTTCATCCAGTCATTCTGCTTGAAGATCGGGGTACTTCACGCTGGCATATGGAGGGAGGAGTTGGTCAGCTGGTCATAGGTCTGTGCAGAGGACTTGTATGGTTCTCGTTGTCTTTGCTGAGGTTCTGTACTGATGGCTGTCTAGTTGACGAGGTCTTTACATGGGATCTGTCTCTAGAGCTCGCCTAGTTTTCATGGTCTCCACTTACATTCAGGGCTGTTGTGGTCGTCTCTTGGTGCAGGTTCTCCATCTGATCTGGATATGGCTGACTATGGTAACCTCGGGATAAAAATGAGACTAATATTAGCATAGACCATTCCTATTACGATGTAACATGTACATCGGATGTTATGAGAAGTGTTCCTGGTTCTGGTTGACCTAATTTATGCAGCCTAACAATCCTTTAATGGATGTGAATTATAGAAATGTGATAATGTGTTATTGGGTTAAAGAGATTGTCAGTTTAAATCTAGATTAAAACCACAGAGTGTGTCTGCCTACCAAACAATGCTAGGAGTTTGGGCGCTAAATAGGGAAACAGATCTACCGCCCACAGTTGATTTTGAAATTCTTGCCAGAATTTTGATATTGCAGTGGACGTGAAGGATTATATACATTAGTATGTTGTACTGCTTTTTTGCTGAAAAAACGTTATTACAGTAATCATCATTAAAGGATTAGTTCACTTCAGAATTAAAATTTCCTGATAATTTACTCACCCCCATGTTATCCAGTATGTTTATGTCTTTCTTTCTTCAGTTGAAAAGAAATTAAGGTTTTTGAGGAAAACATTCCAGGATTTTTAGTGGACTTCACTGGGGTTCAACGGGTTGAAGGTCTAAATTGCAGTTTCAATGCAGCTTCAAAGGGCTCTACACGATCCCAGACGAGGAATAAGGGTCTTATCTAGAGAAACGATCGGTCAAAAAATAAAAATTTATATACTTTTTAACCACAAACGCTCATCTTGCACTAGCTCTGCGATGCGCAATGCATTACGTAATCATATCTCATTTTCTCCTCCAACTTCAAAATCGTCTGACATCGTTGTTTTTTTTTTTTTTTGTAAAGGCCGTTTGACACGTTCGGTTTGTAGACACTGGATCGGTACTTCCGCCTACGTCACGCGTGACCTTTCCAACATGATTACGCAATGCGTGGAGCATCACAGAGCTAGTGCAATACAAATATTTGTGGTTAAAAAGTATATACATTTTTATTTTTTTTAGAAAATGACCGATTGTTTCACTAGATAAGACTCTTATTCCTCAGCTGGGATCCTGTAGAGCGCTTTGAAGCTGCACTGAAACTACAATTTGAACCTTCAACCCGTTGAACCCCAGAGAAGTCCACTAAAATCCTGGAATGTTTTCCTCAAGAAAGAAAGACATAAACATCATGGATGACAGTAAATTATCAGATAATTTTAATTCTGAAGTGAACTAATCCTTTAATGGGGATGAAAAAAACATTTACTTTCTTTATTGTTGGGGTGACCTGAATTTGTTGTTTAACAACTTCTTTTTTCTTTAGGTGCTTTACCGAATAAAGGAGAAGGAATTCTTGGATCAGCAGCTTAAAGAGCCATCCCCACCTACCCGGGACGTGCAGCTGGCACCCATCCCTGTTCATGGTGCTCAGCCTCCTCTGACCCTCAAGAACAGCATGGTCCAGGCCAACCAGACGTCCAAACCCAGTGCCACCCATTCTACCAGCAGCACAAGCACCCCGTCCTGTAACATCAGCATCCATCAAACTTCCAGCGTGACGACGTCAGAGCCACACTGCCCACCCAGCCACTCTGTGGCTGAACTCAAACCCAGTGTGTCCTCCACACATTCACCCTTTAGGATGAAGCCTGTTGGTGGCCTGCAGGAGCGGTAAGACTTATTTTAAAGGAATAATTCAGTCAAAAGGAGTAATGTGATTGTTCACTAACCCTCATGTTGTTTCAAACCCACTGCTATCTTTCTATAAACACAAAAAAAGGAGAATTTTAGAAGAATCTGCTCTTGCAACTGCAGCACACTGCGGCAAGTTTGATTTTGTTTTTGGCAAATGCCATTGATTTGTGTGTGACGTAACCAGATGCAAATGTGCAAAATGGAATTCCGTCTTCTTGAGCTTGTCAAGCAAATAGTGATTAGTAATATATAATTGACAAATTAACAAGAAGGAAACATTGAGGAAAAAACTAAATGTTAACAAATATTTTGTAGGTCAGTGGACATTTTGCATCTGTAGAGTTCTATTAGTACGAAATATAAAATTTCAATGGCAACAAGGAACCACTTCCATATGTGGTCCTCTAGATCAGCATTCATCACAATTCTGTCGCTTTATCTATATAGGCTCCACCGCGCTTGGGTGTACGAAACTTTGTCCATGTCATGGCAAGCATAACCTGAGGGTACTTGCGCAGTTTCAGGACAGTGCCACCTATTAGTCAAATAATATGAAATCATTTTTTTTTTTTTTTGCTTGTAACATATAAATAGTTGTACAAAAAAATCAACCTGGAATCGTTAGATTCAGTGTGGCATAGACATATTGATCAATACCCAGTTTTCATGGCGGCCATTTTGAGCATTTGCCATTTTAAATTTTAACATAAAATAATGTGTTTAACAGATACAAAAAAGTACCATTACGAAACCTGGTATGTGTCATTTGCACCCTGCTCTTTAGGTACCTTAAAAGATTGTGGTCAAAATTATAATTAAATTTCAAAAAATGCTTATCTGTTTACTAATTTTACCTGTCGTCATGAGATTGGTCTTGCTAGATTCCCATAGATGGCCAAACTTTTTGATTTACTTTGAAAACCTATTTTCTCAAACGTCTCTTAGTCCAATTTTTGCCAAATGTGACTTAGGACCATGCCAGCAAAAAGTTATATGCTATACTAAATCAATATAATTTAACACATCAACTAATCTGAGGCTGTATCTCTGCAATGGCATATACTGACATCAAAGTTTGTGTGTGTTATTGTCTCCCAACACTGACCACACAACATCAATTTGGTCACAGCGCCACCTATTGATCAAAAGAATTAAGGACATTACAATTACAATAGGTAACATTCAAATAATTGTATCTATCTGTAGGTTTTCAACCATTTTCAGCTATATTTAACCATGTATCAACATTTAACAAAAACATATGAAATTAAAACTGTGCTTGTGAAAACCCAGTCTCCTGAAATATTAAAATTATTATGAGTACACTGTTAAAAAACAATGTTGTGAGTGTTGTTATGGAATACACAACATGACTTTAACATGCTTACTCGTACCTAACTTAGTTCAGACTAATTTATGAAGATGTAAGATGTAATGTCGTTGATGCGACTAACACTGCTAACAGTACTGTGATTATTTGTTAAAGGGTTAATCTGTATAATTAACTGTGTTAAACTGAAACTGCAATACTTGTGTCCTAAATCATTAGAGTATGATTTCTTTTCCCAATAGGTGAAAGTAGATTTGGTTTAACACACTTTCCTGACTGTTTTTTTTTTTCTTAAATATTGCCGTTATGTCTCTCGCAGACGAGGATCTAATGTCTCTCTGGTGCTGGATATGAGTTCTTTGGGTTCGGTGGAGCCTTTGAGTTGTGGGGTCGTGACCCCACGAGAGCGTGCCACTCAGGAATACCTGCAGTCAGCCAGTCGGGTCCTCTCACGGCAACAGCTTCGTGACATCACATTGAACACCCAGAGGTTGCACACAGAATTTGTCGTAAGTGATATACCAGTGCACCACTAATAAGTACTTTTAGCATTAATGTGGTTCAACTTGACTTTTATGAGTCATGGGAATTACAAGCAGGTGTATTTTCTTGATGTCGTTACGGGTTGCTCCACAAAAAATGATGACGAGGAAGAAACAAATAAGGTTACTTTAATAAAAATCCAAGAAGGTATAATGTAACAGTGTGTCCTATACACAAACAACACCAGATAAACAACTGAAAGAACTGAGGGGCTTAAATAGACTAGATAATGAACTGAATACACACATGTGGGATCTAATTAATGAGTAACGGGAAACAAAGAACAAAGAAAACTAACTATATAACTAAGGCAGGCAAAATAGGAATTGAATACAATGAAAATTAAACCATATCTGCGACAGATGTAGGATTTAATGGATGTTTTATGTGATATCTGAATGTAATATGCTGAAATCAGCAGTAAGGCCTATATAAATGTGCTTATGTAATGGTGTTGACCATTTTCATTGTACTCAGCTGAGTGTGTAACTTTTTTTTTATCCACAGGAAATTCCCATGAACTTTGTGGATCAGAAAGAACTGGATATCCCAAATCATGGATCAAAAAATAGATACAAGACAATTTTGCCAAGTTAGTATATGAATTTCCATTTAACATTTTATTGTTATTTCACTTTGAGTTAAGTGATAGTATTGGTATCGACTACTGAAATTTTGGTATTGTGGCAACACTAAGTGCTACATTTACATGCAATAAAATAATCAGTTAATAACTGGATTGGTGACTCAATCAAACTGAAAAGCCTAAACTCACTGAAGTTTGATCAGAATGACATTTCAAATCATTTGAAAGGGGTGGTGCAGGGGTGTATGTATCCTAAATAGTAGATTATTTGTCAATACCTGCAAAAGACGGGGGTTGCGTCCTATTCTCAATCTTTGTCTTTTGAACCTAGTCATGACCTAAATATGATTTCATTCACAATAATCAATACAAAAATTTAGCATTAGTAACTTTTCACACCGTCAGCCTTACACTTGTGCGCAAGCTCTGATGATATCCCTGTTTTCAGTGTAGCCCCTCCAGTTCGCACCTGCCCGCTCCAAGCGGGACGCGAACCCGGGCCCGTCCGCATGGGAGTCGGATGCTCTAACAAGGAGGCTAAAGGGTGCAACCTCGAGCGTTAGTCACTAGAGCAGGGTGGGGGACGTTGATCTTGATCCCTAATTAAACACACCTGAAGCTAATCAAGGTCTTCAGGATTACTAAAGTTACAGGCAGGTGAGTGTTTTTTTCAGGGTTGGAGCTAAACTCTGCAGGACAATGGTCCTCCAGGATCAACGTTCCCCACCCCTGCACTAGAGCATCTCTTGAGATCAGGGAGTGAGGTTTACATGCACAGCTCTTACTAGCCTACGTCTGTTACACCCACTAAACCTCACTCCCATCCGGGTCACGGCACCAATGACTCGGCAATTGCTATTGGGCCACTGTAGTATATTGGTAAATCAATTAGAATGCTACAGAAATTTACATTTCATTTCAGATCCACATTCCAGGGTTATTCTGAAGACTAAGAACTCAAACGACCCGCTCAGCAGTTACATTAACGCCAACTACATACGAGTAAGTTCTCAAAATTTCTTCAATAGCCTATGCTAAAGAGCTTCTTAATGTCCTTCATTAGGTAACTTTACTTAAAGGGTTAGTTCACCAAAAAATGAAAATTATGTTATTAATTACTCGCCCTCATGTCGTTCCACACCCATAAGACCTTCGTTCATCTTCAGAACGCAAATTAAGATATTGTTGAATAAATCCGAAAGGTATATGACTCGTCCATAGACAGCAATACAGTATATTCAACACTTTTAAGGTCCAGAAAGTTACTGAAGACATCATTAAAACAGTCGACGCGACTGCAGTGGTTCAAACTTAATTTTATGAAGCGACGAGAATACTTTTTGTGCGCAAAAACAAAATAACGATCCCTGTCATTATCCTTACGCAGTTGCCAGCACAGTGAAGGCTTCCGTGTTTACGTCAGAATGCCGGCTCAGTATTGGCCAAAGCTGATCATGTGAGCAGCACGACGCATGCGTGTGATGCTGACGCAGGAGCCGGCCAATAATGAGTCGGCGTTCTGACGTAGAACCTGGAAGCGCTGGATGTAAACAGCATATGAGAATGACAGAAGAGAAAATATTGTTGAATAAAGTCGTTATTTTTGTTTTGTTTTTGCGCACAAAAAGTATTCTCATCGCTTCATAAAATTAAGGTTGAACCACTGCAGTCACGGCGACTGTTGTAACAATGTCTTTAGTAACTTTCTGGACCTTGAAAGTTTTGTGGAACGACATGAGGGTGAGTAATTAATGACAGAATTTTCATTTTTGCGTGAACTAACCCTTTAAATCTACTACCATCAGAAATTGTAAAGGTAGACATTATAACAAGAAAGTGTAGTTTGATCTCAAAGTTATCCAAGTATCGAAGAATCACTACAAGTGTCATACTTACACTTCACCTCCATTTTTTTTTATCTAGGGCTATCTTGGAGATGAGAGGGCCTTCATTGCCACTCAGGGTCCAATGATCAACACGGTGAATGACTTCTGGCAAATGGCCTGGCAAGAGGACTGCCCTGTCATTGTCATGATTACAAAATTGAAAGAGAAAAATGAAGTAATTTCAAATAAAAATATCTATAATGCTCTTAGTATGACTGTGCACGTGCAAAGAGTTTGTTTTACTGTTCCAGAAATGTGTTCTTTACTGGCCTGAGAAGAGGGGGATCTATGGGAAGGTGGAGGTCTTCGTTAATAATGTGAAGGAATGTGACCACTATATAATCCGCTCCCTTATACTAAAGGTATTTGCGTTATAAGAAAAATTAATAATCCAAAAGAAACACTTTTGTCAGATAATCTAATGGATCATATATTTTTGTTCCCTCAGCAAGGAGGCCAGAGTCGCAAAGTGCAGCACTACTGGTATACCTCATGGCCAGACCATAAGACCCCAGAGAGCGTTGGACCCCTGCTGCAGTTAGTTAATGATGTTGAGCAGGACAGAAGGGGCTTTACATCCTCTGGGCCGGTTATTGTACACTGCAGGTACAGGAGCTTATCAGCAAAACATTTAAAAGTGTCTACCGGTTGATGCACTGCTGATCCACTGTATATAATGTATCATTCATGTAGTATAGTGAAAAAACTACTCATAATAAAGTCACAATGCAAAGCGCTTGAAAACCATTTAACTTACCTTTGAACTTTTGTAGTGCTGGAATTGGTCGGACGGGGTGTTTCATTGCTACAACAATTGGTTGTCGTCAGTTGGAGCTGGAGGGAGTTGTGGATGTGCTGGGAATTGTGTGCCAACTTAGGACAGACAGGTAAACTGTTTCACTGTTTTGCAATTGAAATATCATGACAACTTTCTGAATAGTTTTAGCAGGTTATTGAATATGGTAATGTTAATGTATTTGGTCTTGGCATATTAGTTCTGCTACTCTGCTGCCATTGATTATTGCTGCTGATGCAGAGCAAGTATGGACTTACTACTGGCTAATAGATACACAGACACACTGCTGTGAGCATGTAAAGCGTTTCCACTGCAGGAACTTTCCCCAGGAACTAGGGACTTTGGGGTGTTTCGACCGCAGGAACCAGGGTCTAAATGAAGTTTGGGTAAAAAATTCCCCCTCAGAAAGTACTTGCTCGCTAGGTAGTACTTTTTCAAAGTTCCGGAACTTTCGGGGGTGGGACTTGGACGCTGAACATGCTGATTGGTTTAGTTCACGCAGCATTTTGATTGGTTGACTCCACACAGCATTTTTATTTCAACCATCGTTTTTTTAAAGTCTGTTGCGGTGCAAATCCAAAATCCAACAGAGTTTAAAAAATACGGCCGATAGACTGACGATGAGGTTCAGGCTTTATTAAGCTTATGCGGAGGACGAAATCCAACGGGAACTGGAAAGTCGCGCACAGTCCTACATCACTGGACTATCTTCACAGTACTTAAAGGAACACTCATTTTCCAACTCCCCTAGAGTTAAACAGTTGAGTTTTATTGTTTTCGAATCTATTCAGCCGATCTCCGGGTCTGGCGGTACCACTTTTAGCATAGCTTAGCATAGTTCATTGAATCTGATTAGACCGTTAGCATCTCGTTCAAAAATGACCAAAGAGTTTCAATATTTTTCCTATTTAAAACTCTTCTGTAGTTACATCGTGTACTAAGACCGACGGAAAATGAAAAGTTGCGATTTTCTAGGCTGATATGGCTAGGAACTATACTCTCATTCCGGCGTAATAATCAAGGAACTTTGCTGCCGTACCATGGGTGCAGCAGGCGCAATGATATTACGCAGCACCTGTGACCCCCTGCTTGCACAGGGAGCGTGCCTTGCAACCATGGAGACATCTGTGAGTGACGCTGCGTAATATCGTTGTGCCTGCTGCACCCATGGTACGGCAGAAAGTTCCTTGATTATTACGCCAGAATAAGAGTATAGTTCCTAGCCATATCGGCCTAGAAAATCGCAACTTTTCATTTTCCGTCGGTCTTATTACACAATGTAACTACAGAAGAGTCAAGTTTTAAATAGGAAAAATATTGAAAATCTTTGGTCATTTTTGAGCGAGATGCTAGCGGTCTAATCAGATTCAATGAACTATGCTAAGCTATGCTAAAAGTGGTACCGCCAGACCCGGAGATCGGCTGAATGGATTCGAAAATGGTATAACTCAACTGTTTAACTCTAGCGGAGTTGGAAAATGAGCCTATTTTCAAAAAAAGTGGAGTGTTCCTTTAAGACCGCTATGGAAACGCAGCTAGCAGTAGGTCTGGGGGAAAAAAAGTTCCTGGGACAAATTGTTCCGGGTAATTTCAATGGAAACGTAGCTGCAGCTGCATAAATAAACATACATAAATCCTGTATCAGATCTAGGCAGGTGGAGCTAGGGGAGGTGGAGGGTTTCAAAGTGTTGCAGGACTAGCCTACAGGCTACAGCAAACACTGAATCAGACTATTTAAATGTTGAGCAAGCAATCTTATTGGCTGCAGGATCAACAGAGGCTAATCAGCTTGTGCCATGCGGTAATGATGTGATTGCTTACAGATTGCATGTAAAGGTCCAATCAGCCTGCGCCCTCTAGAGAGTTTATGACTGAACTATAAGCTCATAAAATGTCTTAACCCTCTGGGGTTTTTTGTTTTTCAGGAAAACCAATGTAATATATTGTTGTTCAGTCATATTTTTTGATTATTATTTAAAATTTAGGGTATTTTATGATACTATACAATATTTGTACAATTTTTATTAGCTATTTTTCCCTATTGAAAAAAAAAATTCTAATATATATTTAAATTATTTTTCCATGAAAGCAGTATTCCATGTTAAAATAGAGACAATGCTTTTAAATCCATTTTTTAAAGGTAGATTAGTGCCATCTGGTGGGAGTAAAATGCCATGTTGTGACCACTAGATTCCTATAGAGTTCTATATAATGTGGCTTATAAGTGTTTTTTTTTAGACATAAATACTTACTTTTATTAAGTTGTTGATTTGGATTTATGACATTCTCAAAGACTACCTTTTGTCAAGGTTTAGATATTTTTATTTTTTTGAAATGTTGATTAGAAGTGTCAGTTTTTGCATTAATTTACAACAGTCAAACCTGAACACAGAGGAGGACATTTTGTTACACATATTAACATCAAAATTCAATAAAAATGTAACAAAAATGAACAGGTATATTTTGTTATAGCTTAATAAACCTGGGTCTGATCTGATTTCAACCTCTTATTTGAGTCTTTTGGCTCAATTTTACCGTTTTGTTACAGCCACACCAGTTCATTTGTGTGTATAATAGTGTGTCTGTGAGTGGGTGTGTCTGTACTGTAATCTCAATGTTTTAGAGTGTAACCTCTTCCTTGCGGTTCGTTTCTTTTACTGCTTTGTGGCTGAATTATTGATTTGCAAAAACGCTGTGTGTTTGTACCACCAAAAGATTCTCCAAGTTTCGTATTTCCCATTCATTTCCTATGTCGGTCATTTTTGACCGTGAAAGAACCAAGTATGATTTTTTTTTTCTTTCGACCCTTTAACATATCCAAATCATGTCCATGATTTTTTTGTGTGTCCACATAGCTAATGCGACAAAAGTCACCAAATGTCATCCCATTCCGATGAAGCAAATAAATGTAAAATTTCATTTCATTCAGTCATTTTTGACCTAAGAGGACCAGAGGGTGTATAACAAACGTCTTAATTATCATTTTAATAGTTCTTAAATTTGGGGACAAAAAAACTCGCTATACAGCCTAATGTGATTATTGTGAAGGTGGCGCTGTTGCATATTCAACAGGCTTGCTGTTTCAGAACAGTTTGCAGTTATTGAATATCAAGTGATTGTCATAATTCATCAACATAAGCAATGTTGTTGCCTGTAATCATGTGGTGTCTTTTTCCGCAGGGGTGGTATGATCCAAACTGAGGAACAATATGAATTTGTGCATCATGCCTTGAGTCTCCATGAAAGCCGCCTTCCTGCAGAGTCTGGACAATGAATTTTAACACCTAGAGGAGCTTCAGTTTTCATACCGAGAGATCTGCTATTGCCGTGAGGTGTATGAATCAAGAGAGAAGGCGGCAGATAGATGGATTTTTCTTACATGCGTGTCAAGGCAAGGGTTGCACACATCTGATGTTGTCTGGAAGCCGGCAAATGTATTACTTGTCATAACTTTTCAATAGCCTCTGTCAGCTTTTCAAGGCTCTCAAATGGTTTTGCCACTTGTGTTAAAGTGTATCAGTGTAATTGTACAAGGTCCAGTTCCACTAAATAATGCTTTTTTAACACAGTATACACAGCATAAAGATTTTTATATCAGTTTTGCTTCATTTTTTCCTGATTTTAGGTTGCGAAACACCGTGGGCATTTTAAATATACAGAATTGTCTTTATGCTGCAGTATAAATGAGGTATTAATATTCTATGTATGATAGAATGATCATGTTTCATCAGAATACACATTTTAATTTTTGTACCTATTTGTTAACAGTTTATGAGCATATTCTTCTGCTGATGCAGAACACGATTTTAAAATATTTTGACTGTTTCCTGTGTTGCTGCTGCTGAATCTACAGCTGCGAGTTTAAAGTCTAAATTGAATGTTATGAGAGACTGGATGCCTCAAAATTCATATTGCGTTGTCATCGATGTAATGCACACAACAGCAAAACCAGCAAACAAATGACTCATATGAGTGGGATCTTTTGAATAACAAACAAATATGGAATTCATGATTTTTCTACTCTTACTAAATCTGTCACCGATCCTTATAAAACCAGAATTAAGTAGATTAAAACTGAATTTAACAATCCTTATTATTAGCGAAGAGAATCGTAGAAAAATGAACTAATTGAATAAATATATAAAGAAACAAAATCAAATACATTTGAGAGAAGTATATAATATAGCTAAAATTTTGGAGATTTTATTTTTATCTAAAGGTAATGTTATTTTAGTGTCTTATTAAATATTAATAATGTTTTAATATTTCACCCCAAATGCATACATTTTTAGTGTATTTTAGGGTTCATGCATCCCGGGACCACAAGGGTTTTGCTGCTAATACTGCAGTTGTTTATGGCTTTAGGAATTAACGATGTTGAATGAGAGTGAATATTTCTAAGACATTTGTTTTCTATTGTATTTATTATTATGAAAATTATTGTTATTATTACCTGATACTTTTATAAACTATGGTTATCGTCAGTGTGCACTGTTACGCTATATATTTTCCACTATGTGGGCTTAATGTCAGGCAGTCAGTGACTTTTTCCTATTTATGCTTAATGTGAATACTCTCAATAATAAACAATCTATCATAACCACAATAACAGTATTATAATCTGCACATATAGATGCCTCAGACAGTGAGGGTAGCAGTATAATCTGTTTTAATATGAAACTTTGGTTGTGGTAGAATTAATTAGTCTCGTATAATGGGATGTATATTATAAATGCATAACTTGGTCCTGATAATCCTTTAGAAGATATTTGTTTATGCTATACAGATAGTTCTTTGCATTTATATTGTGTGTTCGGTCCTATTACAATGTTAAACCCTCACCTAAAGCCATAATATCTCATGTTTACATTTTTGGCACTGCAAGTTCATCAAATATGCTTATTCTGTTATTAAAACCTGTCATGTGAAGAAGTGTTTTTGTAAATAAATAAGTGAAACTGCCTATTCAGAAAGCAAAGTACAGAAACTATGATTCTGACTTTATGGTCATTACTGCCAATAAATGAACCCTCGGTTGTCATGTCTGGATCAGGTATTTTTGTTCTCAGGGGCTGTTTGAGTTACACGACACCGTTTTCAACTAAAACGGAAAACTTTTTATGCGTTTGTTCTCAGGGGCTGTTTGTTACACGACACCGTTTTCAACTAAAAACGGAAAACTTTATGCGTTTTGGCCGTTCATTTACACGACAACGGCGTTTTGGTGACCTGAAAACGCAAACTTTTGAAAATAGGTTTCAAACTGTCTCCATGTAAACAACAAAAACGCGAATCTGTGAAAATGATGACGTCATGCACATGCGCATTACATGATCAGGCTATAGTGTTTCATCGCCATCTAATGGCCTGGCAGCAGAAAACAGCGTTTTTAGTCATTTTCACGGATTCGTATGAATGGGGATTGTTTTGACAATGATGTCGTCTGTACGCAGAAAACTCAAAGGAAAAACGTATCCGTTTTAACCATATCGTTGTCAGTTTTTTTATATATCAAATGTAAATTTATGTCCCTGTTACAATTGTCCTGGTTAAATAAACATTACATATAAAGAGAGACCAAATACAATTTTAATTTGTATTTTTACACTATGTAATGTTCTATTTATTAAAACCAAGTATAAATTTCGTTAAGTTTACGCATTTTTACATTTATTCCAACTAAAGGCAGTAACACACTGATCACATGTACCTTTAATTTCCCCAAGCGAATTGCTCACTAAAAACCCACGCAGTCATCATGTTTTCAGGCCATGTCAAGTTTGATTTTGACGTGACATAATGTGGTGATAACTAAGGGGGTGAGTTGTTTACTTACTTTTCACTTAGTCTTCCTATTAACGGCATCGTTGTTGTCTTCATTCAGGCGACGAGAATGCGCACGAAAACAAGAGGCGGGATTTATCGCACGAACCAATCATATCCAATCATATCCAATCATAGCGTGATGGAAGCACTGCCTCCTCTCACGTGACTTTCCCCCATTCATTCTCAATTACCCCCCATTAAACCCACCGCATGCTTTAGGGGTTCTGCTTTAACTCTATGTGAATGCGGATTCATCGCTGTAACTTCACCTGCGGGTGTCGCTGTTGGACAGTGTTTCTTTAGAAAAATGAGTAACTTTTACACTTTGTAATGTCAAATTTTGTCATATTTGCATTGTTTTATTTTTGTAATATGGATTATTTTCTCATCCAGTTTTTGTTTTTGTGGTGGCACTGCCTCCCTTGCCTCCTTGAAGGAAACGCCCGTGGTGTAAACGTACCCTTATTTTGATCATTCCATTTGGTTTTTCCTTTTCCTCAGTTCCCTAGGTTTTTAATGCTGCGCCCCAATTTGCCTACTTATACTACGCCCTAAAAGTATGTACTCTATTTGTGGAGAAAAAGTAAATACTTTAGAGTGTGTAGCATTAGAGTATAAGGTTTGAAGCTTGACGCTGCTATTTTGAACCAATAAACAGAACAAAAAACAGTTGAAGGATGAAGTGCACACACAAGGGAATGCAAACAACACACTCTTACAACCACAGAAAGATAACAGCACCGAGTTAACGACACAGATGAAGGTTACACTTTATTTTGATGGTCCCTTTTGAACATTCTGTTGACTAGAAGTAACTCTGCAACTACTTGTCAACTAAGTTTGTCGCTCTGAGACCCTGAAAACACTTATTACAAGTCACATGCTTCACTTTGAAACAGTGCATATATTTATATAATTAAATTGTAGTCTTTGCGATTAGAAAATCGCAAATTTTAAAATGTCATTCACTTAAATTTAGCTGCAGCTAATTGTAACTTTGCGTAACCCACAGTTCGAAAACCCTTACTCTAAACAAATATAAATGTTATTGTTTTTCCTCAGTTTTGCTAGTTTTAGTCTCAAACTGATGACGTAAAATCCAGGTAAGCATGCCCATTGTCCACGCTCCTTGAGTTGAATCAAAGTCCCTTGAAGACAAGTCATTTCACTCTGCGGCCATCTTTGAAACGCCCCTCGGGCATCCAAGTGCAGCTCCTATCTCTTTGAATGGGGAAACATCAAATTCTCCAAAGCTGTTTGCCAAGCTTTCGATTAAATTTCATATTTGAAATCGCCAATGAAATCTGACAACAACTGTCTCATAAATGTTGTTTCTAAACGCTCGAATCATGACAAAAAATTATATTTTTCAGGCTGGATCAAGATAATGCGCATGCGCAGTCCTAAGTGCGCGTCTTTATAGGAAGAGCGCGTCTCACTGTTTCTATAGGAACCGGAGCTTCTAATGGCCGCTGCAGTGACGCGATGACTTTACCAAACGGCGACTGGCGGGACTTATTCCGCCATATTGCGCGTTGCACTTTCTCCCATTCAAAACAATACATGGCATGTGTCTTGTGTTATAGTCTTTGGTTGTATGCTTAGTGCTCACATGACTGATTGATTGATAAGCTCAAATCTGATTAGATAAGAGTACAAATGTGCAAATTGAGAAATGTCAGAAAAGTCTCAAAATATACACTTAAATCCAAGACGATTCACATGTGATGGTTTGTATATTTATCATTTCAATTTAATCTGTAAAAGCATACACATTTTACAGCAAGATGGAAGTTACTTTATATAATGTAAATAATAAGTGATTACGATGTACTAAACTGAATTAAATATATACAAGTTATGCTTCTATACAATCAAAATGACTTTCGAAAAGACATTTTCTGGTGCCATTTTAAACCGCCAAGCCATTTAAAACTCTTTCCACACATAGAACACAAATAGGGTCTCACATCTGCATACCTTCTCAGGTGTATCTGTAAGTGTGATGTCAAGATTTTTTAATAAAATCTGATCTTATTTAACTGATCAAAATCTGAATTTAACGGATCAAGTCTTTCACAAATAAATGTGCAAATGATTATTTAAACTGCTCTATTTTGTAAACTTCTTGAAACTACAAGTTCTTTCCAGAATGAGTTTGCAGATGACGTTTCAGGTCTTTATTATATGTGAAACTCTTTCCACACTGAAGACACGTGAAAGGCTTCTCTCCAGTGTGAAGCCTCATGTGAATGTTAAGGTTTCCTTTAAGTGTGAAACTCTTCCCACACTGAGGACAGGTGTAAGGCTTCTCTCCAGTGTGAACTCTTATGTGAACCTGAAGATTTGCTTTGTTTTTGAAACTCTTTCCACAGTGATGGCACATAAAGGGCTTCTCTCCAGTGTGAGTCATTACATGCCTCTTAAGATATCTCATGTCAGTGAAACTTTGTCCACACTGATGACATATATAAGAGTTCCCTCTTAAATGAATCCTCATGTGTCGATTAAAATTTAACTTATATCTGAAACTCTTTCCACACTGAGCACATACAAATGGCTTCTCTCCCGTGTGAGTTCTCATGTGAGCATTAAGGGTTGGTTTATGTGTAAAACTCTTTCCACAATGAGGGCAGGTGTAAGGCTTCTCTCCAGTGTGAACTCTTCTGTGGCTTTTAAGGCTTCCATTTCGAATGAAACTTTTCCCACAGTCTTGACAGGTGTAAGGCTTCTCTCCAGTGTGTATTCTCATGTGAATTTTGAGGCTTCCTTTTAGAGTGAAACTTATTCCACACTGTTGGCAGGTGAAAGGGATCTCTCTAGTGTGAATTCTCATGTGAATTTTAAGGTTTCCTTTTCGGTTGAAACTTTTTCCACAATGTCGGCAGGTGAAAGGGCTTTCTCCAGAGTGAATTTTCACGTGGACATTAAAGTTTCCTAATTGATCAAAACTCTTTCCACACTGTTCACAGGTAAAAGGCTTCTCTCCAGTGTGAATTCTCATGTGGACTTTAAGATTTCCTTGTTGATCGAAAATCTTTCCACACTGTTGGCAGGAGAAATAACTTCTAGTAGCTCGTGAGGAAGTCTTTTCAGTCTGTGAGCAATTAAAAGATTTGCCTCCAGTTGTGAAATCATGACATTCCTCATACTGATCTGTCTCTTCTGTTTCATTCAGTTCTTGACTCTCTTCTTTAAGTGCTATCAGGTCTAAGTTGAACAGAGATAAATAAAAGTTCAGGTTTAATGGCACAAAGCAAGACATAAAACATTTAGACCTTTAAAGCATCAAAAACAGCAATCCTGATTCTGGGATTGTGTATATCGCTCTTATCTAACACACTCACTTGTTCAGGTGTGTAAAATAAGCCGCGTTTCCACCGAAATTACCTGGAACAATTTGTCCAAGGAACATTTTCCCCCCAGACCTATTACTAGCTGCATTTCCAAAGCGGTCGAAAGTACCGTGAAGATGACGGTGACGTAGGACTGTGCGCGACTTTCCAGTTCCCGCTGGATTTTGTCCTCAGCATATAAGCTTAATAAAGCCTAAACCTCATCATCAATCCATCAGTCGTTTTTTTTAAACTTTACTGTTGATTCAAATAGCAAACAACTCTTACTGCACGCACCACAACAGACTTTAAAAAACGATGGTTGAAATAAAATGCTGCGTGGACTCGACCAATCAAAATGCTACGTGAACTCAACCAATCAGCATGTTCAGCGTCCAAGTCCCACCCCCGAAAGTTCCGAAACTTTGAAAAAGTACAACCTCGCGAGCAGGTACTTTCAGAGGGGGAATTTTTTACCCGGAACTTCATTTAGACCCTGGTTCCTGCGGTCGAAACACACTGAGTATCACCCCAATGTTTCTGACATTGAACGGCTTTTCTGAGGTAAATGTTACGGTAAATGTGTCATTTTTACAAGCTATTTTACTGGCGCTTTTACGCGGTTGAAACGATGATTGATCGATTAACATTACATATGACATGATATTCATTCATCCTACATCCATTCATGTTTATTTCGTGTTGTAAAGCGGAAGAGATGATCGGTTCACGTACGCTCTGCCTCTGTTTGAACTTAAGCGCTACAGCGATGTGTCAGTCACACCACAGAGCGCCAAAAAAGATCACGACAGCTCGAGAGACATTTATGATCTCACTCCAGTCTATGGGAAAGTAGCCCATTTTCGATTTATTTTGCCTGCAAACTCACCCTGACACCCCCCACACCAAAAAACTCTTCGAATCTACACAATTCACATAAATGACATATTTTGATTAAAAACGGCGAATTTGCCGAAAAGCGAGTATGTCCACTGCTGCCGTAGGTCACATGGAACCCGAAATGTTCCCACACTGCTGATTGAAAACAAGCAGGCGGGTCTTCAAGCTCCTGCGTACCATCTAAACTCATGGTTCTTGTTTTAGTGCACAGATCCTGTCTTCTTCTTCTACTCTTTTTCCTGTTGAGGTTGTTAGCAAACAGCATTGCATTACCGTGTGCTCCCCCTTCTGGACTGGAGTATGGATCACCTGTGACTGACTACATTCGTCGTCTGGCTGCATGCACCGTAATGTCCGTACCGTGACGATTATAGATGAATACATGTACCATTACACCTCTAGTTTCTAGTTCCTGCTGAAACTGCACAACTGCAGTTAACAGAGTGTATTAATGTTATCCAAGATGGGATGGCGTGTCCTTTCCTTCTAATAAATTCTGACAAGTCAGAGGCTTTAAGGGTACAATTTTGTTATTTTGTATATATTTTTTTAAACTTTCTTTAGTGTGTAATGTTGCTGTTTGAGCATGAAAAAGGTCTAAAAAGTTACAAAATCACTCCAAAGGGAGTTATTCTCTATATCACTAATCACATTTTTTTTTAACTCCCTGAATTGTCTTAACTGAAGTCTTGCGTTTTCTTTCAGGAATGTACACATCTCAATACTCCTCATTTATCAGTATCGGTACTGGGCCTGATACTGCACTTGCGTACTCATACTCACATTAAAAGGCTTAGATATCAAAAACTGATACCATTCAGCATGTGTACAGCAGTGGTGAGACCAGAAATCTTCAAGTGGGTGGACCTTTATTTATATATATATATATATATATATATATATATATATATACACACATTAAAAAATATAATGTATGTTACTATAGGTTCTGACAAAATGATAATTGCTGCAGTCTATTTAAAAATATAAAATTTGAATTATTAAAAAATTTTTTGAATGAATGATTCAAGGATTAACTCACAAAGACTTTTATTGTTTCATTACTGGACGAATGAGCGTTTTTGAAGGAATCTCTTGAATAAATGATTAAATAAAAAAAAAAAAAAAAAATGTAACAGTCACTTATCGCCACCAACTGGGTAACAATATAATTGATACAATCTTTATTTGAAGCGTTACTTTCAAAAAGATTTAGGCCTGTAGACATCAGTTTATATCCGAAATATAAACTTTTATCCAGGTATATTGTTCTATATTATATCCAATAATTCAAATGTTTGTTAGACAGAAATAATGTTGAAAAGACTTTAAATATTAATAATAATAAAAAAAAACTAGAATTCTGCTAGAATATTTAACTGTAATATTCAGTTAGACATGATGAACAAAATAGTCCACTACAAAAAAAGAAAAAAAAAAAAAAGAAAAATGCCATATGGGACTCGAATCGGTGAATCTGTTCATTCCGAACATTCCGAACGAAGTGATTCATTAGAATGAATCAGTTTTCCAAAGCTCCATATGAGAGATAGGACCGTTTAGATGAACCGATTCGTTAGAATGAAACAGATTTTTCAAAGCTACACATGAGAGGAGGACCGTTTAAGACGAACCGATTCAACAGAATAAATTGGACTTACCAGCGCTATATGGGATGGAGCCGACAATTTGGTTGTTTACCTCCGCTCGCTAGTCAGTAAACAAATGTGACATTAAAAACAGACACTGCCGCGCTGCACAGCTAATCGTTGGGGAAAAGTAGCTTTTTACTGGAAAAGCTTGTGTTGAAAGCAGAGCTCTTCAAAGCTATTTGGTGTTTGGAGAGTTACCGTCATAATGGTGTGGGGGAAGGACACAATACTGAACCAAAGCTCGATTTAATTTCATTCTCATCACTTCATTTTGTAGAAATTGTTTACACACAGGTGACTATGTTACCATAGAATAAATTATTACTGTAGAATAAATAGGCAAATCACAGTAAAAATGAAACAAACCGGCACACATGGGCTATTATAAGCGCGACTCATGGACGGTGACAGACGCTGCGTAGAAACAGCTGCATAGAAAAAGCGTGAAATAAAAACATATGTATTTTTAGTAATACATTTTTCAAATTATATATAGGCCTTCACAACAGACATGATTATTTCCAGACCAAAGTAGTGTCTGGAAATAAAACAAAACATTCTGGCACCTTTGATTGGGTGGGCCAGCCATCAATCTGGGTGGGCCAGTGCCGCCCTGGCCCTTCTGTAGCCTCGCCACCGGTGTGTGTTCAGACAAAGAAACACAGACAACAAATCAGAGATATCAGAAATTAAAGATTTCTATGAAGTTAATGTAGGCTAATTAATAGAATTTTACACATAAATTCAATATTTACACCAGTATAACTGCTGTGCACGAGCTGACGCATGCTAGAAGATTGAGCACGGAGTAGCATAGAAGTGCAAGTGTGTTGAGTCGTGCACATCCCTTTCTCACAGACGTCGCTGGAAAATTTGTAGTTGGATATATCAATAGCAAAGAAAGAAAAATGATGCACCTGTTACTAACATCAGTAAGGAGAGAGAGAGAAAGATAGAAAGACCCAATTAAAATACAGGTCTTGTTATGGGCAAGTACCAAAAATTAAAGTATTGTATCGGACTCATTCCGGAAAAAAGTGGTATCGGTGCATTCTTACTATTATTATTATTATTCTTTTGTTTTTTCATTCATCTCCAAATGTTCAATTTTCAGTTGCACATGAGGGACCCACACCATGTCAAATAAAACTGCTTTAATTAGGACACACATATGACATTCTTGAAAATAGTAATTTCTGTAGAGCTGGACATTTCAATATGGATCAAATGACTGACTTCAGCTTTGAGAATGAAACCAACCTATTTGTTCCTCAGTATCTTCTTGTTTCACACTGAATGCTTCTTCAATCTTGATGTCTTCACTCTCCTCTTTAATAAACGCCATCTTTTTAATAGTGTGTCACATGGATCCCAGTTGCTTCACCATGTTTCTGTGTGTTTAGACAATGTCATGTTTAAAGTGAGAATAATTAATAGAAAGAAAAATAAATCCAAACTAAATCTCTGTTTGTCTCAATCAGCTGCTTCAGAAGGATAGTTAATGGCATTAAATGACCAAAAAACACTACATTTTATACAAATTAATAAAAGAACAAATTAATTAAATATGAAGATAATTCATATTTAGTTATGATTTATATTTTAGTATTAAAAGATTTGTATATTATGCTATATTTCACAGATTCCACTTTAATGAAAATATTTGCATTTTGTTTTGTAAACGCTGTCATTACACGTTTTTGTTCTCGTTGCATTTACACAGTTTTGACCAGCAGTTGTCGTCAGTGTGCAGTGATTCGAACACTTCGAATCGTTTTGTGAATCATTTGGTTCAATGAACCCGGTGAACGCCGAGTACCTCCATCACTGCATGTAAGTGACGAATTCGTGTTTATAATGTACTGCTTCGCAATATGACGAGCGAAATGAAACGCACAATTTCTGTTACTCAGAAGTAGCTGCGCTTAGCTGATAGATACAAAATAACGTTCATTGTTGTTATTAGGTAAAGCATTACAGTGTTATATTCAACAATAATCCATTTAACCGTTATCTGTAAAACTGCCTGAATCGTTCATATTCATTTAAACACTTTAAACAGAAAACAAACAAACCTTTCTTCAGCCGAATCATATCGGTTAGCACAAATGCGGAAGCGAAGCGCGGCACAGCCTTACGACGTCATATATTCAGACCAAAATAAAAGTCTTTTGCACACGCTATCATTGAAATTTACATACAGAAAACACATAGAAATTATTCATTGAAATATTATTTGACCCCTTTTTTCGCAGATTCCCAAAGCTATTAATATCAATTTTTTTTTCAAAAGCTTCTGGCTATATATCTACATGTACTCAAGTGTGAAGTGTTCTCAATTCACAATACCACAGCACAGAGCATTTGTGATACTCCCTGTTGAGGATAAAGTCAAGCACATATTCGGGTCATTCCTGGTATGCAGTAACATTTTGGCTTCATAAGTGTTGGAAAAAAAGGTACATGATTTTCATGTTTTTAGCATTCTACCAAAACAGTGACATGTTTAGGAATACATATTGGTCAAGCTCAGGGACTCAAAAAATAATAATTATGGGTAGATTGTTCAGACACTGGCCATGAAAATATTCCACCCTGTTAGGGACATATACATATTCATCATAACATGTTAATAATGTAAATGCTAAACAATAATGAGCTTTTCATGGATAGTATATGTCCCTTATGCCATCTTAGTATTTTTTATTTTTGAAACAATAACAATTATTGATGAACAGAATATGTCTTGATTATTAAGAACAGGTACTTTTTTGTGCCCATTTTTGCCAATAGGGTGGTAAATAATACAAAAATTTTGCTCAAAAACATATATATGCTGTTAGTGCTCCTCACCTCACAAAATAAGACAAAAGTATGCCAAACATTTAACGTTGCTGTCAAATTATTATTTAAAATGACTTGTCTAACAGGGTGGAAAGGAGCATAACAGGGTGGAACACCAGCGTTAACAGGATCTAACAGTGGATGAGCTTTCCATCATTGTCCTGCATGGTTTGCCATCTGTAATGTGTAATATATAATATTGTTTCAAAACAATAAAAAAAAACAAAAAAAAAAACAGATTTCCTTTGGGGGAGGGACACAAAAAATAGCTATGTGGTTCCTTATCACAATCAATCATGGTGGCAAACAATTCTCTGTTCAGATGGCTAGAGAAATAAGTACAAATTATTGAGGACAGACATAATAAATGAGTTTTTATTTATATTTGATTAAAAATAAAGATGCTGTAATTCGTTTGGATTAACATAGATTAACAAACAAACACAAAAACCATCACAAGGAGGAACAGTAATGGACAGTGATGCCCTTTTTTGAATAACAACAGTATATTTTAAATATTTGTTTAATTGCATCTTTTTATAAATGAAGGCCAGTATCACTGATACTAATACTGGTACTGATGTTTCTATGAAAATAATGAAATAGTACCAAATTAGGGTTCTTCGGCTTGTAACAATAACCCTTTTTGGTGCTGAATGGAGCCCTTTTTTTAATATAGCCTAACAGGGTGGAACTTTAAGGGTGGGACAAGCAGGATAACATTTCAAAAACTAAAAAAAAGAATTAGAAGTGAGAGTTGAAGCTAACCTCAGTTTGTACAGTTGAATTCCAGCATGAAAAAGAAATGATGTCACTTCTTGGAAATGGTCTTAATGAAATTGCAGTCGGTTTTGGAAGGAGAGAAAGTACATGCTAACAGGGTGGAAGATGACTTCAGGGACACGGCAATTGAGGAAAATTGTAAAAAAAAAAAAAATTTAACTATATTTTCACATGATTTCTATGTATGATTAGAGGCAGTTTAGCCTAGTCTGTAACATAATTTAAAAATATTTTGAGGTTTTTGTCATTTCATGGTTTATATTTCTTGTGGAACTTGATTGCATATATCAATAAAAAGGTGTGTAAAATACAAAATAGTATTTTTAATGTCTATTATCTCTGTTTAAGTGATAAAAAAAGACCTAAATATACAATTTAAGCCATTTCTTAAAAATATGTGACTCATTTTAAAGAAAATATGAGTAAATAAACCATTGAGACAGTAAAAGTCACTGTATAACAGGAATGATCCATTCAGTTTCTTTAATTGTCAAAAAATATGAACACAAGTGTTTCTAATAAACTGGTTATTGCATTTTGTATTTGGGTCATTAGAATAAGTTTACAACTTACAAGTGTAAAAAACATAATGGAGATATATTTGATTTTGAAGTTTTATCAAGTGTTAACAATGAGATTATGTGGGTTTTATGATCAATTAACACTGCTTTTGTCACTTTTTACAAGATGGACAAAATTTGTCACCAAAAAAAGTAATTTCAGTTTTACCGAATGACACTTTTGGTTATACCGAATGACAATATTTTCAAACAATGCTAACAGGCTGATATATAGCTAGCTAGCTAGCAAGCAAAAGCAAAAATATTTTCCATGTTTTATAGCAGTTGTACGGAATGACCTGATGTTTCGGGACATGCGTACGAGCAAGTGGAAACTTAAAAAAGAGTTACTTTGGCTTCACGACCATGTGGTTTTTTGCAGGTGTCTGAATGATGTCACATCCTGTCACATGATATTGACCGCATGACTTGATCCAGAATGTTCCCTTTATATTGGTTACTCTGAATGACATCAATGAAATAAATTTTTCCGGACAGTCTTTCTCATAATAAAGCAACGACTTCTACACATAATTTTAATAACATTTTGCACTATGTTGATATATGATGTTATAAAATCATGCCAGAATAAAAAATATATACATTTATTACATTTTAAGATATTTTAATCACAAATGAAATGGCTGTATTGGCCTTTGGACAGTTAAACCGAATGACTTTTTGATTCTTTAAAATACCTTTATATGTAGCAAAATATAATTAAAACCATTTGGATTCAATAAAAGAGATCTAGCTGTACTACCTTACATAGTTTGGATGTCATATCTTTGTTTTTTATTATTATTAAGGCCTTTGGACAAAAAAATGACGCGTCACGTCATTGACCCATTTAGAAACTGAACATCATTCACACTTAATAAGGTATACCTTATTAAAAGTGCATGATGTTCAGTTTCTAAATACAAAATGCAATAACCAGTTTATTAGAAACACTGTGACTCTAATTATATCCATCACTGGTAGACAAAAACGTATACATAAATGTTATGATATTATCAAAGTTAAAGTTTTGAGAACACAATACCTACAATATCCAATTACACCTGCAGGAAAATCAGGAGGCTCTGTGAATCTTCAACAGCATTCTTTGACAATTTACTGTGTCACACTGCAGTCATCAAGTCTAACTATTGCAGTGAAACGTAGTTTTACATACATTATAGTGGGCCGTCCTTACAGGTGAAGGTCACAACCTTAAACAACGAATGCATATGACCAGAACTCGGATTTGATCCTCTTAGATGGCTGAAAAATCACCCGAGTGCTGTCACTGCCTTCCGCCATGTCTTGTCGTACAAAAATCTGACGCTGACTGGACATGATTTACTGCAAGTTTTCAAAATTGCAATAATCAAACACGGTTTTAATGATAAATACATTTTAAATGATAATACTAACAGTCAGGACATTTTATTGTGGTTTATCATGAAACTGGTAATCGTTTCATCCCTAATTTCCTAGTTGCTGCTAATATTGTTTTCGGACATAATTCATTTGGATACATATTTAGACATTATTAATGACTACTTTTTATCAAAGGTGAGTTTTTTTTTTTAATGTTGATTTGAAGTGTCAGCTTTTGCCTTATCATGGTCAAATCTGGATGCAGTTAAAACTGCGGATTAATTCAGAAATGAAACACCAGTTGCACACCAGAGACCCACAACAGAGCTGCATTTAACTCCGCTTTTAGACATACACTGGCAAACATTCCTAAGCGCTTCCCCTCGGGGTAATCTCCGCCGCCATTTTTAGGTGCGTCCATTTTAAGTGGACGAGGGAAGTTTATTTGGACAGACCCTCAACCCCTCGATTTTGATCCGAGGAAGTGAGTCTACTCATATGTACACTTCAGGCAGCTCCGTAGACCACAATGCAACACGATTGTGACATCACAAAAGCAACTTGCAATGCTTGCACTTAATTTACCCAAACTTGCACTTAATTTAGTGATCAAAGGGTTCCATTGCAAGGGTTCCGCCAGTGCAGAACATGATTTTACCAAATCTTTGTTGATCCTGAAATAACATTCCAAACAACCAATCAGATTTTAAGGGACAAGTTTACTGTTTATATCAAGTTTAGGCTTACAACCAGGGTTCGGTGCTTCTACATCAGTGTTATTTCATCTATCATTTCCCTTTATTTTTAGGAATAACTTATGGGTAGGGTTAGGTTTAGGGGTGTGGATATGGTTAGGAATACATTTTTTAGACAGGAATGTTGTTCCAGGATCAACAAAATATGCTGACCCAGGAATGCATCTAACTTGACAAAAATCAAGATGTGCGAAATGGATATTGTGATGACTTTTAGTCAAAAAGATTCTAAAGATTTGGTCTTCTGCGGCACTTCAAAAAAGTTACACTCTTCATTAAAGGCCTAAAGGACATATTATGCATACATAAATACAAAGGGACTTGGTATTAAAGATGCTTTAGTGGTTTATGCATTTTTATTTATTTATGCATACAGAAAATGATCTTGAACAACATTACTAGCCATTTTTATTAGAACAGATAATAAAGAAAAAATTAAATAATTTTACTTAATATATCTGTACAGTAAATTTTCAAACTAAAAAGTGTTTTGTTACTAACATATCAAAGTGATTTTTATTAGGAAACAGAATGACACCCCCCCCCCCCCCCCCCATAAAGCTGTACTTAAATTAAACTTAAATTTAGTAATTAAAATAAAAGTGACTAAGCCATATCTTAAGATTGATGAAAGAGTTTATAATATATCATTATCATACACCAATATACGTTTTATGTGTACTGCAGAATTCTCAGAATTATAACATTTTTAATATGAACTTAAACAGTATCAATCCTTTAGAGAACACAGCTGGAGTCAAAGTGATCCAGGACCACCTCTGTTGACCCTCAAACTAAGTGCACTCGAGGAGAGTGTTTTATCATGTGTTTAAAAATAAAGAGAAAAGAAAGTCCATAATTTTTGCAAATCCCTTTAAATGATAAATCATCTTACAATTGTATAACTTGTATTTTGTTTTCAAGCACGTGAAAACACATTTCCATTTGGCTGAACTCTCCATGCCACTCTTGTTTCCTTTTCAAGCCCCCATTCCTTCAGCTTCTGCTTTATCTACAGAACAGAATTGGTCTTTTATTACTGACAAATTGTCATTGAATGGAGTTGCTTAACCTTCAAAAAATGTTTCAACATCATATTACACAAGTTATTACATTAGTTATTTTGGTAGCACTTTACAATACGGGTACACTAATATGCATTAATTCATGCTTAACTAAGCTATTCAATAATGATTGCTGCATCAGCAACTAATAAACCCTACTATTTTCTGAGGTTTGCAATTTTTAACTCTGTTACTAAAATGAACCTATAAATACAGTTTAAAACTTTAAAACACTGAAACGTTTTATTATTATTTTCTAGCACTAAACATCAAGATAGACAACATTTAGAAAATAAAAGGTCAAAATTGGTTGCAGGATTGAAATAAAAACCCTAGATGAAGCTGTCACTCAGCTATTTTATGACTAAATAATGGTTTGTAGTTATTGCTAACTTTTTACAAACTGCCTCTTGCAGTAGTTTGGGTAAAAGGGATGAGCTTGAAAATCTAGTTAAAACAACAGCTTTTCTGAAAACTAAGAAACAGGAATGAAATTATTTAACATCATGGACCCTTTCTACAGCAGTTTCAGTGCTGTTAAAAGGGTCCATATGATGTTATTTTTTGAGCAATGTCATTTTCCATATTTTAATAAGGGTAGGGTAAAACTGCAAAGCTACCAAAGGACAAGGATGCACATACTGATTTACTGCTACATGATTCAGAAGTACAACAGCAGCATGGAAAACACTAATTTCCTTTTTGGTCATCTGATCAGTCACATGATGATTTCAGCACTATAATGCATTATCCTCAGAACAGCCAGTAGGGGGAGACATGCCAACCAAACAATTCCTTTTTAATTATTATTGACTTTGACAATTACTGTAACAGAGCACTCCCCACCTGGCATGATTGATCACTGCCACTAAATAACTGATTGTTGGCACATTAGTTTAACTTGGATTCAGGAGGAAGGAGTATGACAATCTTTGTTACTAGTCTTTGGAAGAGCTTGGTGCCATCTTGTCTAGGAACCCTTATTTCCACCTTGCGAACTTTTCCATCTTTGCTTGGAAAGACCTGCTTTATAATTCCCATTGGCCATTCATTTCTTTTGGCTTGGCTATCTTTAAGTGCTACTTGAACCAACATTGGGTTGGTCAGATTGCCACTTCCTACATGTCTGTAGTAAAAACAGATACCGTTTCCTCCATCTATCCCAGAATATGTTAACTAGATGTTGGACTTTCCATTGACACTGGAAAAGGCCCTTGGTTCCAAAGTCAATAGCAGGAGTGAGAGGGGTGCACAATTTCTGTGTCAGGATAACGGAAGGTATGAGGAGAAACTGGTTATTTGGATCAGTAGACACCTAGGCCTGTACATATCTGGTCTGAACCCTAACCCTAAGCCATCTACTGAATTTGGAGGTGGACACAAAGTTTTTGGCAAAAGGACACAGTGAAATATGATGATATTCACAAGCTTCTTGCCCCCAATGATCCAAAGACCGGCTGCATGGATAGGTCCTTTAGTGAGCAAGCGTCCGGTTTGTTGGTAATAATTCCTTACCGATAAGGATCCAACACGGTGCTTGCCAGGAACGATCAAGGGGTTCCTTTCATCCTGATCCAGTTTCGGAATGTGGGGCCCAAAATCCATGGGCTGTTTGCAAGGCACACTGTGGGAATGGACCTTGTGGCCATATCTGCTAGTTTTTGCTCAGTGCATACATAATACCACTGTTCAGCCCACTAGATCTGCTTATCCTTAAGACTCAGTTGTTGACATAAACATAGAAGCATTTGATCTGATTTTGTATATATCCCAATACCACCTTGCTGTCAGTAAATATAGTGATAACATCAAGATCAATGTCAATCTCAAATGAGATGAGATAAACCAATTCCACTGCCAAGACTGTGGTGCTCAGTTCCAGCCTGGGGATAGTATGTTCAGAAAGTGGAGCAAGTTTCACTTTACCCATAACAAAGCTTGTGTGATTGCTTCCTTGGGCATAAGAGAGCTTTTCTTAAAGTAAGCAACAGCAGCAACAGCTTTGGTGGAAGCATCTGAAATTACGCACAATTCTCTACATGCAGCCTCTGAGGGTGACCATTCTGAGTAGGTTCTAGGTATTTGAAGATGTCTTAGCTCCTGCAGAGAATTGTGCCATGTGTCCCATACCATATGCCCCTAGCTTAACTCTTGCAGAATAAATTTGCCTTGGACGGTTACTTGGGCTGAGAAGAATAAGGGGTCAAAAAGACTACTGATGGTTGACAAGACTCCTTGACATGTGAAGAGCGTGTCTGGTGACGGGCTACATCTGCAAAAGGCTACATCTCCAAAGACATGTACCTTCAGTGTAAATTCAGTGGTTTTCCCGTGGAATTGGGCTACTTTTACACTGTTGCCGTGGGTTGTTTTTCATGTCCGCGGGTTGAAGTGACCCCAAATAACATGATATTTTAGCCCCTGCAATGCAAATTTTAACAGGGAAACCCTGCCAAAAAATGCGGATTTTACCCCCCGAAATGTGATTGGGCTAGTTTTGTGTAGCAATTGGGTGGGTTTTGTTGTGAAAACCTGGCAACCCTGTGTACCTTCATATGATACACCACAATGTCCTTGTTGAAGTCATTGTCTTGGAACCATAAAAATCTCAGAAAGTCCCTGTCTTCTTCTCTAACTAGAAAACAATAAAACATCTGTTGGATGTCTGCAGTTATGATGACTGATTCTTTGGAAAACCGAATGAGCATACCCAAGAGAGAAGGGCCTGTTAACAGCTCATCGTTGAGGGAGACGCCATTGCATTGGGCATTATAATCAAATAACACCCGGATTTGTCCAGGTTTCTTTGGATGATATACACCAAAGATGGGGAGATACCACCATTCCTCTTCTTTGAGAGGTGGAGCCACCGCTGTGTACCTGTTCTAAAAGATCTTCTCCATAAAGGAAACAAAGTGTTCTCTCATCTGTGGTTTCTTCTCAAAGTAGCGCAAAAGTGATGAGAGGCATTTTTATCACTTGCACCCTATTGTAAGAAAGACGCTGTCTTGGATTTTTAAATGGAAGTAGAGCTACCCAACTGTGGATTTCAATTTTCTTAAACCCTTTTTCAATAATGTCCAGAAAGTAGTCATCTTCAATGGACAGAGCCACTTTATCATCATCTTTTGTACGTTCAAACACTGTGCCACCCAAATGGTCTGATTTGCAATTTTTCTGCTGCAACATGGAATATGGGGACCACTGTCCTTCACCTGCAGGACATTAGGGCATGATTTAAAGAGTGAAGGCTATCCATTATCCACAGTCTTGGTGTAAATTGTGCTAACCGAAATGGGCTTATAGACATTTCCTAGGCAGATATTGCCTACAATAACACATCCCAGGTTGTTTTTGTACGAATGGTAAGTCATGTGGGCCATTGATTAGTTTACGCACTTTATGCACTCTGAAAACATCCCATCCAAGAAGAAAATGTGAGCATTTGGATCAAGTTCCGGGATGAGATGAGCCACTGATTTAAGATGGGGATAGTGGAGAGCAGCAGAAGGTAAAGGAATCTCTGATCGGTTATCTGGAATCTCATTACACTCGATCAGGGGTGCGTTTCCCAAAAGCAACTATTGTCGCAAGTTCCGTGGTAACTAACAGAGTTCAACGGAACTTGTGACCATAGTTGGCTAACGATGCTTTTGGGAAATGCACCCCAGATCTGGAAGTGGTATGTCTATCCATGGATTCAATTTGAAAACCACTGCCTTGTCTTCCCGTTGTATCAATAATACCTGCGCTGGTCTTCAGCGAATATGGTGAACTAGGGCTTTGGATGGCTAACATATCAAACAACTTATCAATTATTGCATAAACCTTCACTCCTTTATTGCGGCAACTGCTAGGAAAAAACTTTGGCAAGACAGAGTTTTGAGCATGGCTTATTGGTTAAATCACCACCACAGACTTGAGTGCAATATGATGAGATGTCAGATGATGGTACAAGATCTCCCTCCCCTCATGTTGTATGCTGGGCCCCTCAAGTTGAGTCAGACAGGTCTCCCCTGCTGTTTAACTACTTGTAGCAGACAGGGCACAGAATTAATCTATGCTCTTGAAATTTCACATGCTGACTGCAGATGTAGATATTCTAACACTTAACACGTTTGCTAGATTCTATTGCCTTCGTGTCGAGGTTGGTTTCCTCCTGTGTTCTCACCTCAACCGGTCAGAGGCACGGAGAGGCCCCGGCTTAGTGTTGGCTTGCTGTGCTAATATTTGCACTTAGTCCCTGAGACCTCCGATCACCCTCCGGCAGCCAGATGTGGTGGAGCGTCTGGCACCAGGCCTGCATCTGATGTATCCACGCTGGGTGTCCATATGTGGAACCCTGAGGGGTTCCCATATGTGTAATCTTCCACGGTAAACCTCCTAAACGGAAGCTCATGTCTTTACCTTGGCAGAGTCCGCTCTGCCGCCTCTGCCATGTGTTGAATCCTCCCAAACCAGGTGAGATCCACTCAGAGACTTCCATATGAAGTACGGCCTTATTAGTCTATATGGTATACTCCACTAGACCTCCTCCAGGATGAGGCTTACACAGCGCTCCCTTTCCTAATGGAAAGGGTACGCATTCCCAGTGTTATTCAAGTTCACTGAGTGGGCAGTGTTCATTTCTCTGCGTCAGCTCTCCCATCTACGAGTGGGCCCAGCTGTCTTACGCAAGGCACTGGAAGGTGGCAGCACCTGTGGTGCTTTGGTAGGGATCCCAATTCATCTGAGAGGGAACGTCTTGGTTACATATGTAAACCTCACGTCATGTCCCATGGCCACAGCTGCTGTACCGCTAGTGAGGTGCCGGGTGCCAACTTCGTCTCCGCTCCTCAGTGAAAACCTGATATGCGCTTGCACCTGCTGCTAATTTATACCCACGCTGCGAGGCAGAGTAGCTGAATGCAATAATCACATGCCAATGTGCATTGGCTCGTTTTAGTTACACTCGAAGTAGATTGGTCTGTCTAGACAGGCCACACTCACCATTCACTGATAATTTAAAGGAGAAGATACAGGTATTTAATGTGTTTTAAGAAAGTTATTTTTCATGATTGGCTAATTTTATGTTGGATAGTAACATAGGATGTGTGCCACTAATGCTTCATGGCACACTAAATTGTACAATATTTGTGAAATAACAGAAACTACATATTCTCCATTATCTGTTTCAGCGCAAATTGTTTAATACTTACCCGCTGTAAGATAACCTTCATCACTGTAGGGTCATTTAGATTCTGACCACGTTTCACCTTCACTCTCACAATCTGTTTCTTTGTACCTGTTAAGATATAACAAATATAATAATAAAAGGGTGAACTATACCGTTAATGTTTTTTTTTTTTAAATTAATATAGAAATATTAAATATTTTTTTAAAAAATGAAATGATACTTTAAATAATAAATTAAAACTGTCAGTAGGTGGCGGTAAATGTCTAAATGAGTAAGTTATTGAGTCAATTATTCATTCAATTTGTCCAAATATTAAATACATTAATTATTTTAACAGATTTGTTTACCATAACTAATTAACCAAATGAATGAGTTAAAATGACAGCCCTAATATATGTGTATATATATATATATATATATATATATATATATATATAGTATATATAATTTTTATTTATTTATTTTTTTTATTTTTTTTTTTTTTTTGATTAAACAGAATTTATTACACAAACTATTTTGGCTTCAACAGCCATGAGAGTGAGTAAATGATGACAGAATATTTATTTTTGGGTGAACTATACCTTTAATGGGTTTTTTTTTTTTTTTATTAATATAGAAATATTAAAAAAAAAAAAAAATTTTAAAAATGAAATGATACAAACCAAAAATCATTTAGACATTTTTGATATTATGTAAGTGAGGATAGCAAAATAAACTGTGACATATTATACCCAAAAATTTGTCATACAATGGACTACCAGTAAAATTGATAAAAATTTGGAACCAAAAATTATTCAGACACTTTGACCTGACCATGTTTTGCTTAAGTGTTATCTGACATAATTAAGATTTTTTTTTTTCTTAGTTTAACTCTGAGATCTTGTCATATTTTATTACCATTTTTTTTTTTTTAAATATAGTGAATAAACTGTATTAATGAATGAAATGTGCAAGGTGTCTGAATAAATTTTGGTTTGACTGTATGTGTGTGTGTGTGTTCTTGTATACATGGTTTTTGAGGACAGAAATGTGTATAATGACATGGGTATTACAACGTAAACAGGGTTTATGAGGACACTTCCTGTGTCCTCGTAAACCAAGTGGCTTAAAAAAACATACTAAACTGTGTTTTTTTTTTTTTTTTTAATTCATAAAATGCAGAAAGTTTCCTGTGATGGGTAGGTTTAGGGGTAGGGGTAGTGTAGGGGGATAGAATATACAGTTTGTACAGTATAAAAAACCATTCCGCCTATGGAGAGTCCCCGTAAACCACATATACAAGTGTGTGTGTGTTATGCAGTCCAGTAAGAGTATTAGGAACACTGAAATTGCGTAAAAACACAATCAGTAGCTAAGGATCAGACTTACGTTGCATGCAGAGGAAAGGAAGGACATTTGAGCAGAGCTGGTAATGGATCATACCATCAGGATCTGAAACACCACAAGATCTTTGCAGCGTGATCATGTTAGGTTGTCCTGTAAGCCAGGTATTGGAGGAAATGGAGACATTTGTTGCATCTGACCATTTCCAATCGTCTCTAAACAAATCCAAGCACTCGAATATGGTTTCTTCATCTCATTTAATTGGTCATTCTCACTTTGACTCCAAATGATGGCCAGATCTGTGTAATAATGTCTGCAGTAGCTCTGAGCCTCCTGCCAGGTTTTGGCATCCTTAACGAAAACAAACCTGTTTGTACTGTTCTCTGTAATAAGAGTTGATTAAATTACTTTTTTGTTTTTTTGCACAGAGTAAATTTTATAGAGTACATTTGTCAGTGCTGTGGCTAGACTGTGGCAGTGCTGTTTGGTAAGGAGTAATGATCACCTGTTTGTGCATAAAGCCCTTAAATCTCTAATGGGGCGTTCACACCAGACGCGACTTGCGCGAATAAATCTCGCTATTCGCGCGTAGTTGGACGCTTGAGCATTTTGAGTTTACTCGCTTCATTCGCGCGTGAAATTCACTTCACAACAGACGCGAATTCGCGTCATGAGAGGGGCTCTCCCTCTCCTTTAAATATGTGTCCCTCAGACTCTTCCACTTTTTTTGCACACTTCCTCTGAATAAACACAACTTGTCAGCGGGAAAGTAGTTGTAAAATACGGCGAATAAGCTCAATTTGCCGGCTTTAGCTAGCTTTAAGTCTCTCTCTCTCTCTCTCTCTATATATATATATATATATATATATATATATATATATATATATATATATATATATATTATATATATATAGCTCAAATTGAGTAAAGGCCGTTTTTTACAACTTACCAGATTGTCCGACCTCCTCACTAACTTTCTTCCAAGCAAGATCCTTTTTATTCCTGTTTCTATAAAAGTATGAAGATGTATTGTAAAGCGACGATGATTTTGTCCTCCATTGTTGTTTCGGATTTCTGCCTCCACTCGCTACGTCGTAATCACGTCACTGCTAGAGCAAGCTCCTGATTGGTTAACGAATTTTCGCGAAAGTTCAGATTTTTCAACTTGCGCGATTCGCGCGAATCACGCGTTATGCGCGTCAAACGCTCGAAACGCTCAATTCGCGCCGCAGGATATCAATTCGCGTCTGGTGTGAACGCACCATAAGAGTTCCAACCAGGGGAGTCACTAAGGAGGAAAAAGGGGACTGTGTACAGGGGCCTCACAGGCACTGGTTATGTCTTTTATGTTTTAAGTGAATGTAAACTGCTGAAAAAGAATAATAGATGTAATAGATAATAGTGTAATAGATTTGTGCGTTAGGTCTTAAAATGACAACAGCATAATATAAGTACTTGTATCTATGTTTTTAATGTGAATCAAGCAACAAAAGAAAAAGAGAAAATCTCTCACTGCTCTTGACTGGATAACTTTTGTAGCTTTAATAAGAACTAGTGTATATTTAATTCATACAGTGAAGACTATGCAGTTTTATTTTTACATTTGATTATTCAATTTCTTACTCCGCCATTTTGAATTTTCTGAAAAACCTACTTTTCTAACTCCTTAGACCATTGCTCCGATTTTGATGAAAATTGAACCAGATCATCTTCACACTATGCCGACAAAAAGTTATGGAATTCAAGTTGATTCGTCAAATCGTTCTTGAATAACGTGAACAAATTCGAAGACCATGCCAAAATGGCCGCAATGATATTACGCAGCGGCTGTGACCCCCTGCTTGCACAGGGAGCGTGCCTTGCAACCATGCGTAATATCATTGCGCCTGCTGCACCCATGGTACGGCAGCAAAGTTCCTTGATTATTACGCCGGAATGAGAGTATAGTTCCTAGCCATATCGGCCTAGAAAATCGCAACTTTTCATTTTCCGTCGGCCTTAGTACACAATGTAACTACAGAAGAGTCAAGTTTTAAATAGGAAAAATATCGAAACTCTTTGGTCATTTTTGAGCGAGATGAACTATGCTAAAAGTGGTACCGCCAGACCTGGAGATCGGCTGAATGGATTCGAAAATGGTAAAACGCAACTGTTTAATTCTAGGGGAGTTGGAAAATGAGCCTATTTTCAAAAAAAGTGGAGTGTTCCTTTAAGTTTAGTTAGTTTCATTTTCATGGACTTAGTTTATCTTCAGTCACCTGCTTCCTTTGTTCTAGTTTCCCGCTGGTCATTAGTTTCCATGGACATTCATTAACGAGCAAACCTGTCTGTCTGTAGTCTAATGGTTGGCAGGGGTGTGAAGTAATAAATTACAAATACTCACGTTACTGTAATTAAGTAGTTTTTCTCAAAAATTTTACTTTTCAAGTAGTTTAAAAATTGTGTACATTCACTTCAGTACATTTTAAGTGATGTATCAACTTTTACTCCACTATTTTCCCTCCGTTTGTGGTCGTTACATGCAGGGCTTGACATTACATTTTTGCTCACCAGCCATGTGGCTAGTGTTTTTTCAAAGTTACTAGCTACTCAGCATTTTCACTGGCCACAATTTTGACATTGATACCATGGGGGAAAACTGCCATAGATTCTCTCTATCATGCACTTGCGCGAAAACATTTTTCAAGTTCAACATTTTTGTTCCAGTCAGTTGTGGACACTGCTAACAGAGCAGCTTATTCGTAGAGACTGCTGCGGCCCCCGCAAAGTTTTGGTTTGTTCGTTTGTTTTTTCATTTGGAAAAAGTTTCCCTGGAAAGTTTCCATATTTATCACAAAATTTCCTTACAAATTATATCATCAGCATAACAATGTAAGTAAATGAAGTTGTGTAAAAGTAGGGGATGATGCCCCCCTGTGCATTTACGTTGAAATTGTCACCTATTCGGTGGAATGGAATAACAGGCTAAGATAGTGAGCTAACAGAAACTACACTATTTCAGTGAATTAGGTGAGGAAAACATACATTATTCTTTAAATGGTGATGAGTGTATCTTCACACTACATTTTTTAGAAAGTAATGGTCCTATTTTTTTTCAGTACTCTTTCCACCCCTGCTGGTTTGTACTCAGAGATTCAAAGTTTAAGACTGATTTTTATAGTATGAAACTGCATTGTCAACATTGTGAACAATATTCACATTATTGGCATTTGCTTCTATCATTTCTTACCATTAAAGCAAAAAAATGGAAATAGTGCATTGCAGTCATAATCAGACCATGTTCTACTGCCCATCGAACCACATGCCTCAGATCCACGGTAGTTGTTTGGTTCTCCAGTGGCCCAATTCTGTAATGTCATTTTCTCATCCTGATAAGACCACCGCCAGCGAAAAACGTCATTGTACAGTCCAATCCAAGCCATCTTAGCCATTTTATATACTGTGTCTCATAGATTTGCCCAGTCGTCATCATTTTGAACAGTAGCCAGGTCGATGTGATTCTCTCTGCAGTAAGCTTGTGCCTGGTACCAAGTCTTCTGTTCCTGGATTAGAACATATTCACGTGAAATGCCCCCAATAAATGAACAGAATCCTGTTGTGAAGAAAGTACTGAATGTTGAAATACACATGTGAACACTAAACCAGGGAGTATACCAGATTTGTTTAATTTGAGTTAGAGCTAAACTTTGCAGGACAGTGGCCCTCCAGGAGTGGGATTGGACACCTCTACCTGAGTGGAAACAAAATGCTGCATAATAGCATAATGGGAATATATCTGTAGTAACATGGTTGTGACAAGCAGGGTGGGGTGAGAGCCGTGATGGAACGGCGCAAGGTGATTGCGGAAGAGCGTCACCTGCGCTTGGCACCGGTCTCATATCTCTCACGGAGGAGCTCCGGAAGCATAGGAGGAGCGATGACGAGAGAGGACCAGGCCTGGACTTTGTGTTATGTTTCAATATGTTTGTGTGGGCGTCAGACGTCCGTGAGGGTCTGTCGACATTTTGCTGTTTGTTTGTTTATTTGAGTATTGTTATTAAAGTGTGTTTAACGTTCACCCGTTCCCGCCTCCTTCTTCCCTCATCAACTAACCTTACTACAATGGTCTAAAGCCCAATGGTGGCAAAGCAGCACCCATAAAGATCTGTTTTAATACCTAATAAAAGTATACAGAGAGGGCAACGGTACTAGTAAAGTGGGCCTGAATACCCAAAAGTGATGTGCTCCATATGCTCCAGAAATTGCATCTATCAACAAATGTGACAGCCGCTGTTTTGAAACCAAAGGTCCTTTGCTACAACCACTGTATAAGATCAATTAAAGCTCTCAAAGCTTTAAAGGCACAGCATGTAAGTTTCCCCGCTAGAGGTCGCTTATTCAAAACAATAACAAAGGCGTAGCTTGATGATGTCATGGGTGTCACAGTCACCGTCTGTCTCACCTTCCCCGGACTCCATTTCCCAGCATCCCTCTGGTTCCTCACCTGCACTCAGTCACCCATCACCTGCACCTGCAAGCCATCCACTCATCAGCACACCACTACTTAAGTCCCATGTTCACTCCACCACATTGTCTGGTAAACCTTTGACAAAAATAAAATCTTGACATTCAAATCTGTGTTCGCGCAGCCGCTGGTCTTGAGAAAGCAGTTGTCATGTTATGTAACAGTTTCATAAACAATCTTTTCAAACACACAGTATCATTGTTTTGTGTTACAAATATTACAATTATCACAGAAGTATACAAAAATTATTATTCACATATAAGCTGTAAGATTTGAGGGCGAACCAGACAAATTAATCTTGCAAATGATCCATTCAAAAATAATATTCCATAGAATTCTGAATCAACACTCAGGACCCTGAATTAGGATCTTCCATTTGGGATGCCATTCAGTCTAGGAACCCCCAGCTAAGTGCTTTATGGCTATGCATGCTTCCTAGCTAAGGAAGAACATTGTCAGCTTGGGTCAGTAAACCCAAGACTAATGTTCGAAAAGAAAACACATTGTGACTCACAGCTTGAGCCCCACAAAGATAACACCAGAGGTTGTTTGATCCCCGAAAAATAGATACAAAACAGACCTTCTTCTTCTGAGTGACACAGAGTTGAAATCCACAGGAAAGATTTTTGTTTTTTCATATAAACTGCATCAAATCGTTCCAAAACAATTCTAAACGGATCAAACATCGTTCAACTGCATAATTCTATTTCATGTCTACACACTATACATGTGACCAGTGATGCTTAGATCACTCACAATTCATGAAAATGTTACAACTTTTGAATGGTTGATTGAAAGGGTGCCTTGTTTTTAATGAGTGTAAATCTCTGTTCATTAATCAAAGAATGGCATGAATGAAATCTGTGTAAAATGTATCGTATATAGAGAAATCATGTCTAAACTGTACTCTCTGCCAAGAGCGGGAAAGTCAAGAAACCACAGATAACATGTAATTTATGGTGAAAAAAATCAGAGAAGAAAAGCCACCTCTGAAACAAAGACAACACCAAATTGGTCAGAACTCCTTAAAGAGGTTGGGCAAACACCTCAGTTTAAATATTCAGGACACCAACAAAGAATCAGACAGAGATCAAGATCAGATGAAAATGGGTTAAGAACAAACAGCTTCATTTAAGCCATCCAACTCTCGACTCACTTACTATTTTCTTTTACTTAGTTTCTTTTCTTTTCCGTTGAGAGTCTCTAAGTTAAGTTTTGTCTCAGAGTTTAATCAAGGACTCTACAGTCTTTGCCCACCTCAAAACTTCAAACTTCAGCCACGAGGGAGACTCCACATTGCATCCATTCGTCCGCCAGCACACCAGAACGTGATTGGCTTCCCACGACATCAATCTGGACATGAAAAGACCTGCATCAAATCAAAGAACCTGGGAAACACCCTTCTCAAGCCAAAGACGCTGACAAAAAAGGAATCCCAATTAAAAGTATACCTCCAGATTCTAGCTGAACTGGTGCATTGATATAAAATTTAATAACCCCGCCTAAGAAGTGATAGAAGGGTTAAGTTAATGATTGATGGTTCATTCGGATCAGGTCTTATTAAGTGCATATATTGGTAGAAACTTGGGATTTCATCATTTCACTCTCTTAAAACTCATTCTTTCCTCACTTCCTTTAGTTTTGCAACTCGTTTTTTTTTAGTTTGTCAAGTCAAGTCACCTTCATTTATATAGCGCTTTTTACAATGCAGATTGTGTCAAAGCAGCTTTACATTGATAACTGGTATATAATTTTGGCTGCACAGCAGCTCTTAAAGAATAGTGTCAATGTCGGCAGATCAAAGCACTGTTGAATATCAAATGTCAAGTGTCCCCGACTAAGCAAGCCAAAGGCGACAGCAGCAAGGAACCCAAACTCCAACAGGTGACATCAGATGGCAAACAGGTGGCAAATAGACTTCTGTGTTAAAATGAAGAAAAAAACCTTGGGAGAAACCAGGCTTAGTCGGGGGGCCAGTTCTCCTCTGGCGAACAGTGCTTTGTTACGATTCAGGTTGCTATCTTATGTCTGATAGGATCGCAACATTCAAAGTATTTTTGTGTAGTTTGTGTCAGAATAATCAATAAAGTCTCATTTATTTTTAAAAAGAAGTGTCTTGTGTTATGTGCTTATGAATTTAATGTCTTAAACTGCCGATCTATGTTACCTTGCTAATAAATAGTGTTTTCAGTATAGCCTAGTGTGGATATTCATATAAGCTAGTTACGGCCCATTCAAAAGAAAGCTAGACGATTCATTTGCTCGTATTTCCTACTAAAGCAGTATTTAACTCTGGTCAAGCATATCCATAGCAGACTGGGAGTGGCCTTGGATGGCAACATGCCCAGTGCATTATGGGTGTTGAACTTTTCCTACCTATTTGGAAAAAGGGAAGACAACAGCCTTTTTTCTTCTGTTTTCTCTAGTCAGGTAGCACAGATTTTATAAATATATACTGCATCTTTTTCTACTGAGTAGGCAACGAAGATTTATTGAAAGCCGGTTTTGCTGGTAGTGAAGTTCTGCTTTAAGATTTGTGGTTATATTGATACATTAATTTTGATGCTGTTGTACCTTTCAAACACATCACACCATGTAAACAGTTTGTCTATCTTTGCAAAAATGTCTTCCGACAGAGGCACATCTTTTCAACACTATGACATTAAAATTAACTGCAGGGCAGTCTGTGTAATTTATGTGGACATATTTTTGGGCTTCAAACCGTGGGAGCACTGATATATACCCATTGCATCATTACGCAGCATTAAGTTCCTCTAAAAAAAAAAGAAAGAAAATTGTTTTACAAATGTGCATTGTAGGTCATTTTGGGAAAATCTCCTTCACCTTTTAATTTAATCAATTAATTTAAAAAAAATACTTTTAAATGCTACAGTTAACAGTTAAATATGAATTTTTGTACTTTTACTAGTCATGTTCTGTTTAGTTTCATTATCTCTTGTTTAGTGTAACTCTCATGTTCTGTTTCTATCTTCCTGAGTTCTCATTTGTTTTTACCATGGTTTCTGATTAGTTACACACCTGGGGTCCGTTCTTCGTATGTCGCTAACTCAGTTAGCTGGATTTGATTGATGACAATTTGGCATGATCTTGGAACGTTCGGTTCTTCGACACTCATCCTGGACTTGCTGTCATAGCAACAGGTCTGTAAGCTTAAACCTGCTTGCTAGCAGGCTTATTTCATGTAAACAGGATTAGATTGCATCTTTTTAAGTGGAGGTAATGCTTAAAGTCTGTCCCAGCCACTGCTACTTTCTTACAAGTGTACGCTAATGTGAACCAGGGACACCCTGTTGGAAAGACCAGCATATGCTGGTTAGGTATGTTTTGAAGCATGGAAGCTGGTTTGAGCTGGTTTATGATGGTCCGTAGCTGGTTTAAGCTGGTCAAGTGCTGGTCCTAAGCAACTAGGTCCAGCTCAGGACCAGCTTAGGACCAGCAATTGACCAACTTAAACCAGCACATGACCAGCTAAGGACCAGCATAAACCAGCTCAAACCAGCTAAGGACCAGCATAAACCAGCTCAAACCAGCTTCCATGCTTCAAAACATACCTAACCAGCATATGCTGTTTTTTTCAACAGGGAATAATGATTTAAAAATAAATTTGCAAATAATATTAATTAAAATGTTGTGTAGTCTACCATAGACACAGCCAGTTTTATTTGTTGAGAGATTTATTTGTGAGGGAATAATTACCTAATAATTTTATTAGAGTCATGCACACAATGTACAGTAAATCTGTGCTGTGCATTAATTTGAACCACGACAGATATTATGGGAGTGGCTTGATGCAGCGCAGGTGATGCAGATAACTTGATCTTGACCCTTAAGAAACCTTGAAGGGTTAGTTCACCCAAAAATGAAAATTGTGTCATTTATTACTCACCCTCATGCCGTTCCACACCCGTAAGACCTTCGTTAATCTTCGGAACGCAAATTGAGATATTTTTGTTGAAATCCGATGACTCAGTGAGGCCTCCATAGCCAGCAATGACATTTCCTCTCTCCAGATCTATAAAGGTACTAAAAACATATTTAAATCAGTTCATGTGAGTACAGTGGTTCAATATTAATATTATAAAGCGACGAGAATACTTTTGGTGCGCCAAAAAAAACAAAATAATGACTTATATAGTGATGGCCGATTTCAAAACACTGCTTCAGGAAGCTTCGGAGCGTTATGAATCAGCGTGTTGAATCAGCGGTTCGGAGCGCCAAAGTCACGTGATTTCAGCAGTTTGGCTGTTTGACACGCGATCCGAATCATGATTCGACACACTGATTCATAACACTCCAAAGCTTCCTGAAGCAGTGTTTTGAAATCGGCCATCACTAAATAAGTCGTTATTTTGTTTTTTTGGTGCACCAAAAATATTCTCGTCACTTTATAATATTAATATTGAACCACTGTACTCACATGAACTGATTTAAATATGTTTTTAGTACATTAATGGATCTTGAGAGAGGAAATGTCATTGCTGGCTATGGAGGCCTCACTGAGCCATTGGATTTCATCAAAAATATCTTAATTTGTGTTCCGAAGATTAACGAAGGTCTTACGGGTGTGGAACGGCTTGAGGGTGAGTAATAAATGACATTATTTTCATTTTTGGGTGAACTAACACTTTAATTAATGCTGTCCCCTTACAAATCTGCTTCAGTGGTAAAAATAAATGAATTGCTAATTACAATGTTTAAATAAAAATGTAAAGCCTGTACAAATAGCCTACTAGAAATCATGAATATAGGCCTAGCCTAAATTGGGAATCGTGTAAAAAAAAAAAAAAAAAAAAAAAAAAAAAAAACACGTGCACATTTAATTTATCCATTATATTTTTTATGTCGTTTTGGTTGCTTGGCTGTTTTCTTATAAAGGTCCAGAAATTCGTCAAGTTGTTATATGATATGTTGGCTATATGATGTCACTACGTTGCCGTCTTGACACCAACCAATTGCTGCATTGCTAATTGTGGTTTCGAGTATCGATACATCAGCCCTTTTCGAGGAACACAAGAACGCGCAGTAATCTCAATTTAATCCAGATATTTTAATTCAATCCGCAAAATCGTTTGAAGAACCAAATTGGCCAGAGTTCAGTTATCACGATTAGAAGATGTGGCATCTGTCAGATCATCTCAGATGTATAAAGTGAGGTAAGAAGAACTGTTCCCTGTTTCGTTGATGATAAATCTCAGTGTATTTAAGCCTTCCGTTTTCTTCGTTCGTTGTCCTCCGTTTGTTAACGTTTATTCATATGTAGTGTGCTTTATATTTCTCTGTGTTTCATTACAGTCTTCTTAGATCTTGGTTATTCTGCATGACATCTCTTTTTAGATTTAGCTAAACGACGGTTACGTGGTACTATTCTGTCAGAACAAAAAAAATGTTTCCAAAGTTCTAAAAAATGAGTACTCACCTGATAAAAACAGCAAATGAAACAGCCTGTCCATTGTATGAAGCCTGAAACTGTAGAAAGAACCAGAATAATGACAGTTAAATAAACAAGAGAATGAGTTTGTAAGTATAATATAAGACAAAACTCCTGATCAGATCCCATACATGGGATACAATTTTTAAACAAGGATAATAAATTAAGACGCGGAATTATGCCCATTAAACCTAATAGAGTCTTCTTCAAAAGACCATTTGCTTTTAAGCAAATGATATGCATAATAGTATTACAAACAACTTACCCTGACATAAGGGGTGGAGGGCCAGAGAGCAGCGTAGGTGTAGGAGCCAGGGCGACAGGTCAAGGGGGAGGCTGGAGGCGGAGCCACAGGCTCTTCACACCCAGGAGGAGATGGCTCCCAGCAGTCCCGAGGTGGATCCACGCCACTGAGAGGAAACTGAAGGGATGATGGGAGGCAGCGATGACAGGGTGGCAGGCGTAGCAGGGGACTGGAGAGGGGCTTGGAGAGCAATGCAAAATCCAACAAAAAATAAATCTCAAACACATTTTGGAGAGGTGGTGGGAGAGGGAGGTTGGGCGGGACCAGAGTATTAGAGACGTGACTGTCAGATTCAGATGGTAGCAAGACAGGCAGAAGGTTAACCTCTCAAAAATCAAAACAGTTCTCCCAAGTGCTTGCCAAAAACTCACTCTCAGTGATGGGCGGGACTCACTACCATACTCTCAAATTCCACTAGCACTCCCTCTGACAGATGTTGCAGCCGGCTCGCACACCTGGTCAGACCCACGTTCCTCAGTGACCCTCAGACGAACGTCACAGTCCCTCTCACGGCCTGCGGTGGGCTCATGCTGCCAACCCCCGCAGTCTGGGTGGTGTTGGCTGGGCACTGGGTAGCTAGTGGGGCTCTACGTAAAGAGCGCCCACTCTACGTATCTGGCGAAGCTCCCTCAAGGGCCTTCCCTGGACAGCTGCTCTTTGGTGGCGGTGTTGAGGCCGGCATACAGGAAGCTGCAGAGGCAGCTGTCCGGGAAAGACGTAGCTGACACGAGGCTGAGGAATTCCTCCAAAGGTTTCTCGAGGGAGTTGTCCTTCTGCTCAAGGCATAACAGTTTGACTGCTGCAAAGTGGTCCATAGTGCAGAAAAAAACCCAAAACACATAATCAAAAAAGTACAAACAAAAACGCTTCAACAAAACACACTGCTTATCTGTTTCTTGGTCTGGTCTTCTGTAACACACAAGCTGTGAAAACACACACAAAGGTAGTCTTTATTAATCCCCACAGGTACAATCCAACAAAGAAGCAAGCTTGTCCAACACAACTGCAATCGAAACAGAATCAACAGAACTGAACAAATGATTAACTCAAATGACAAACAGCTGTGATGATTTGTGCAGTGTTCATGGTGACAGATTGTGGCGGGAAAATAGAACAAAGGAAAACAAACTGAAAGTCCATGAAAACTAAGGCAAACTGAACATGACTGTGACACCTGCACCCTCACATTATACCCCAGCAGAAGAGCTGACCCTTGGGTTCAATGTGGACCGACCCACGGCGTAGAGCATCCCTTTGGGCAGCTGTTCCTTAAACCCAAAGCCAGGTAGCAGTGTAACAACCAGTAGCAGCAACACCTTCATTACTGGTAAATGAGCTTTAAATTCTCTTAGTATAAAAATGAAAAAATGTTTCTGCCTTACATTACGTATAATTTAATTAACAGTACAAGTCATTTAAACTATTTTAAATCTTGACTAGTGATAAATTGCTGGGACTTATAAAAAAAAAGTTGACACGTTTTGAGTTAATACATCATTTTTTACAGTGTATTTCATCAGATTGTGTCTATGTTAGATTAGTCTAAGTGTTTAGTCTAGTTAATAAAGTCTTGTTTTTGTCACATGTAAAGTTGTTTGTGGTTCATGCTCATATATTGGAGTCCCTAATCATGCAGACCTAGAGTAGTACTGTACAGGAAGAAAGTTATTTCACATATCCCGGAAATTAACATTTCTTAGATTTAATAAATAATTAATACTGAGTGTTTGCTGGATGAACAGGTTAGCTGATTGTGTTAATCAAGTTCATTCTTACAGCTGACTTAAATATTTATACTTAATTATAACCAGTTATGATTAATTATTCATATTTCCTTTTGGGCTAATTTGCTACACATGAATGCAGAGGGCTCATGCATCTTCCAGAATGCTTGGAAGACCTCTTCAAATGAAAACCTGGTGTAAAAACATATCTAAAGCACAGAATCTCTGAAACTGCAACAGAAAGTGGCCTATTCAGTTTAACAGTGGCAAAACAATTAATACTTAATAATTATTTAAACAAATATTACAACTTTGTAAATATTACAAGACCCTGTGTCCATTAGCAACAACAGTAATTACATAATAACATTCAACTTGGTATGTGTCACAGTTATCTTCTATTGGTTTCTTTATCTTAGACTTTCAGTTTGTTTTCATTCATTCCATGTGTTGCTTTGTTCAGTTTTCCCACTCCTCATTATTAGTTCATTCTGTTCAGGTGCACGTCATCAATCATCTTGTTTGAATCACTATTTAAGTTCTCCCTTCACAGTCTGTCACTGTTCGGTTTTGTCAATGGTATGTGTTGCTGCCTGTTCTATTGGATCTTTATATATTAAACTACATTTTGGATTGTACTTGTCTTCCTCGTCTGCCTTCAGTACGTGGCAGTATGTCTCTGTGGAAACATGCAAAGTTGTGTGAGATGTTGTGCAGTGCCAGTGATACAACCATGAGATGACTAAACTATTTTGACTTGGCATTAAACCTAGCACTGAAAGTTTCCTTGAGATTACTTTACAAATTATTTGTTTTTTTTGCAACAGTTCAAAACCAATGTTTATTGTAAAAGACTCTTTAAATACCTGTAAGGGATTTGTGTTCATTTGAATTTTAATACTGCTCATCATTTAACGCAGCATTTCAGATAGAAATAAAGTATGGTCATGACTTTTTTTCTGGAACAGTAATTTGTGTCTGAATTGATTAAAATGGTATCAATAATTGAAGGACTGTGATGTAATTGTCACGTTCAGTCAGCTAGTTATTGTAGTTTTCTAGTCTTCAGTCAGCTAGTTAGTCAACTAGTTTTAGTTTCCTTATCATGGACTTTTAGTTTGCTTCTCCTAGTTTTCCTATATCCTTTGTTCTATGTACCCGTTTGTCATTAGTTACCATGGTTATTCATTAAATGATCAATTAGATCACACCTGTTTGCATTTGAGGGTGTTATCTTGTGTTTATAAGCCAGTTTATTTAGTTCTTGGTATGGTGTTGGCTGTTTTAGTACACACTATTGCGTTGTATACTGTCGTTGGATTACTGCTATTGTTTTGTTTTATTAAAGAAAACTATATTGTTTGAACTACCATCTTCTTCTTCGTCATCCTTTGTGGACCTACCCATGACAGAACACCAGACCCATGAGAAAGAATTTGGAGATTGCGGCAATTAATATAGTTCCAGAAGGAACTTTACATGGACCAGAGGGAACTATAGTTTTTATTTTTCAAAATGGTCAAGATCTGGAGGACTGTGTAAAGGAGTTTGTTAACATCTGTCACCGCGCCACGTGTGATGACCTGACCATTATGGAAGGTTTCAGGTGCAGGCTGGACAATGAGAGCCGCTTCCTGATGCAAAAGTCGGATACCTGCTGTACATCAACTTCACTCTGTAGGTGGATGGGTCCTTAGTTACAGTAGGCGAAGCTGTAAAGGACACTATCGCCATCATCCAGCCCCACCTTGCACCCGTCACCATGCCAGATCCCAAGCCCAGCCTGCCACCTCCCATGCAACACATGGAAAGGACACCAGAGCCCACCCCAGATGGAGAGTCCAAGCCTGCTGCGATGAAGGAGTCAGAGCAAGGAACTGAGCCCACCATTGCCCCTGAGCCCGAGCACCACAAGATGTCTGATTAGGTGTGTGAACCGGCAACTTTGTGCATGACAGTGGGATTGCTAGTGGAGTACAAGGGTTTGAAGGAAAACCCCACCCACACTTCCACCACTGAGGGTGAGCTGCAGCAGGCCTCTATTAACATTTATGAGGATTTAGAAATGGACAGTTCCCCGAGTCTCCCATCTCCAATGGTCCCTCCCAGCCCTTCACCATCATTGGTTCCACCCAGCAGCAAGCCTGTTTCATTGCCCAGCACAAGGTCTATGTCAGTGATGAAACTCCAGTCCAGCCACCCTCTCCCACCTCCTCTACCCAAGCCAGCCAGTCCTTCGGCCCCGCCTCGGCTGGCTCCCTCCAGTCCCTCCTCTTCTCCTCTGTTGACTCTACCCTGCAAGTTGGATCCGCCTTAAGTCTTCTGGTCACCAGCTCTGCCTTGTAAAGCGGAGTCCCTGGCTTCGCTTCAGGCTGCCAAGCCCTTAACTCTCCCTCGGCCTGTCGACAAGTTGCTTCCACCTTGGCTTCTCGCCCCCTTGGCTCCACCAGGGACCATCGTCCTCACAGCTGCACTGGGCTCCCTCATCTCTCTGGCTCCACCTTGGTTAGACATCGCTCTGCTTGTGCCACAGACTTCTGGAATATCAGCTGCGCTTCATCCCTCCACCCCTTTGGCTCCCTCCACCTCTGTCGGGCTTTGCCTTCCCTCCAGCTCCGCCTTGGTCGCACCGGCTCCGCTTCAGTCCACCGGCACACTGCCTCCACCACAGCTGCTTGCCGCTGCGGTTCTGCCCTGGTCTCCTGAACCTATGGTTTTGTCTGGTCTCACCATCTCCTTGGCTGGGCCAGGGTCTCCAATTCTCTGGGCTCCACCATTGGCTGCATTCACGTCCTCGTAGAGCTTGTAATTACAGTTTGTAAGCTGGGAATTTTCTGAAAGCTCCCACATGCACCACGTGGCCGCTGTACAACCTGACCGCTGTAGATTACAAGTGGTAACTAAATAATATGTAAAAAAGCACATTTTAGTTCATATTCATGGTGTCTCAAAAAAGCACAGTTGAGTACACTTAGATGATCTTAAGAAGTACTAAAGAAGAATTTTTAGTATATTAAGTACAAAATTAGTGCACAAAAATAGAGCACTTTAAGTACATTTTTGCTGCATTCACGCCACCGCATAATTACCGTAATCTTGAGATGACAACACGTGACATTATATTCAGAGCTGTTCACATCCTCAGGCTGGGAATTATGCGTTTCTATGGCACCACGATAAATGCCTAAATAAATTTACAGTGGTCAGGTGGTACAGAGACCATGTGGTACACATGGGAGCTTTCAGAAAACTCCCAGCTTACAAACTGTAATTATGAGCTCTACGAGGACGTGAACGTTTTTGATGAGCCAGAATCTCTTAGTTACAGTAATTACGATATGGCGTGAACGTAGGCGTTGATTGTGGTGCCATAGTAATGCATAATTCCCAATCCGAGGATGTGAACAGCTCTGAATATAACGTCACGTGTTGTCATCTTAAGATAATTAGATAATTACGCCGTGACATGAATGTAGCAAAAAATACACTTTATTTCAGTACACTTAGTACACTTCCATAATGTACTTAAAGTGCTCTATTTCGTGCACTAATTTTGTACTTAATATACTAAAAATTCTTAAGTCTTAAAAACATCTAAGTGTACTCAACTGTGCTATTTTGAGATAACTTTTGGATAAATGTTACGTCAAATTAAACAAGAGAATCTGCTGATTTAGATAATACACATGCTGTTGTTTAACATGCATTTACCTGATCGCAAATCAAAATTTAACCCAGAAGCTATATTTTGCACAGAGACTTCTTCTCCTTATAAAATATGTTCATTATCTATATAGGTTTAAATGTGCATCATATTTCTGAGCTGGGTTGTTTTTGATAGCATAGAGGAAATGACCAATCATGTTTAAGCTTTGTCAGTATAATCAAGACACACCTTATGCACATAATCTCTTTGAAGTTATGACTCTGTTGGGTTCAAAGGCATACAGTAATTCACCATGTCATAATTTATTCACCTTTTTTGAAACTTGTAGGACTATTTTTTTTTTTTTTTTTTTTTTTTTTTTGGAATGCAAAATTTATCATGTCAGTAAAATATGTTCTTACTGGGCAATGGGTTATTTCCATACTATGTACAGCTATTTAAATAAAGAGAAAACAAATGAAAATCACTGTATGTAAAAACATTTTGCATCTGAGAAAATGGTTTTGCATGAAAGGTAATGTATAAGAATATGTGTAGAGATCATTCAATTTGTCTGTTGCTGCAGGTAACTGCTGGAATCTGTTTATATGGTGATTCAGGAGAATTTAGTCTTTTTTAGCTTTTGTGGTTAGATATAATTTTATATTTTCAAACAGTTGGTATGTTCCTTGAAGAGAAAAGAGAGAGAGAGAGATTTGAGATTTTACAAAAACTTTATTAAAACAGATATAAAAAAAAAACAACAACAATCAAATAATTAAAATCAGATTAAATCAACACACTCTTGAAAATTAAATTATTCTCTACAACAGAGCAGAGCACATCCTTATAACACCATATATTGGAAAACTTTTCTAAATCGTTCATCAAACTGTAGTAATTAAAATCTATTTTAAAACGAGCTTTCAACATTTTGACAAAAACAAAAACAGCATCATCATCTGCAGATCTTTCTACCTTATTTCGTCTACTCATATATACAGCCATCTTTGCTCTTCCCAAAATAAAATTAAAGAGTTGACACTGCTCCCTCTTTTTTTTGGGAATACCTATAACCTAAAATAAACAACTCTTTGGAAAAAGCTACACCAAACAATTTGAAAAGATCTTCCAACATAGAAAACAGTGGCAAGAGATGACAACAATCCATAAAACAGTGAAAAACTGTCTCACGAAGAGTACAAAAAGGACAGTCATGATTAATATCAGAGTTCAAGATAGAAATAAAAGCATTAATAGCCACGGCTGTATGTAAAACCCTCCAATGCAAATCAGCAACCTTCTTCAACAATGGTGGTTTGTACAACGCCCTCCATTCAGGTCCAACACTATCATTCAAACCTAAGCGAGCTCTCCATGGAGTGTCAATTTTACCATTTAATTTATCTTTGTTCAAAATTTTAACAATCAATCTGTATAACATTTTCTTATCAGCATCATGCACAGACACACAAGAATTATTAGTTTCTAAAAAAAACCCTGTACAGTCCTTAAAATCTGGGAGAACCTTCACCAAAGGAAAAATATCATCAACACTTGGTTGAACAGATCAATCACAATAAAATTGCAACAATGTAAGTTCAGAATCTGTTAAAGCTTCTTTCCATTTTTTAAGCAACAAGGCAATTATATGGACAGAGTGGACCTTTAAATGAGAGGCAAGGAGAAGAGCATTGTCCATGTTTGCACCTGTAAACTTAATTACATGTCCCAAAGTCACTACATTAGACGTACAGAACTGTCTGAGAAAACTGGGACTTATTTGCCAGGTTGCACTCAAACGTGTTTCATACACGACTGGCTCTTGAAGAAGCCAATACAGTGAACTGTGATGTTCTGCCCTCTCCATTTTAAACAAATTCCAGACTTTGGACAGTCCACGATAAAAACTTGGCTGTCCACTAGTGTTGAGTTGCTTTAAATCCATCAGAAACAATGTTCTGTTCAGGCCAAGTCCACTTAGCTGGTTCAAAATGGTACATGCCAGTGGACTCCACACCAAAGCTGTGGGACCACACAGAAATCTCTGCACAAACTGAAAACAAAAAGTTGCCCCTCTACTGTTCAGATGAATTAAGTCTTGTCCTCCTTCATCTTTCGGCAAAAATAATACACTCTGGGGAGTCCAATGCAGAAATGAACAAGAAGTGCCTGAATCTTTAACAGCAAATCTGAAAGAGGATCAACACATGATAGGCGATGCCATAAAGTGGATAAAAAAAAGATTGTTAATAACAAGAACTCTGCCTCTATAAGACATTTTTGGTAGAATCCACTTCCATCTGGCAATACGACCTTTAATTTTCTCAAGAACATTATCCCAGTTTTTAAGGACAAAAGGTTCTTCACCCAAAAACACACCTAAGTATTTCAAACCCCCATATGTCTTCCAATTCAATCCCACAGGCAATTTAAACTTTTTTCCAAACATTCCTCCTATACTGAGAGCTTCGCTTTTGCTCCAATTTACTCTGGCTGAAGAAATTATACCATATTGAGCTACAACATTTGTTAACATGTTCATTGGTTATGCTATCATTCAGCACTGCCAAAAGATCTTCTCCAATTACAGACCAAAAAAATGTATAAAAATCAACAGGCACACCATCTAATCCAGAAGTTTTTCTGCTCTGCGTGCTTTGCAAAGCCGTATAAAGTTCACCCAGGGAGATATCTGCTTCCAACAATGCATTACTCTCTTGTTTGACCTGGGGAAGACCAGTATAAAAACTTTGAGCTATCACCTGCTCTTCTTGGTGCTCACATTTATACAAATTTCTGTAAAAAACAACAGCATGTTTACGAATATCAGCATGATCAGACAACACATGTCCCGAGTCAGACTTTAAACTATGAATCAATCTTTTTTGACCATTTTTTCGCTCCAATCCAAAAAAAAAGTGTGATGGAACATCCATTTCCACTATATTTTTAAAACGGGACCTAATCAGAGCCCCTTGTGCTGAAACCCCAAGCAAGTTACTTAACACAGATTTTTTAACTTCAAGAGCTTCCAAATAGCGTTGATCTTTTGTGGCTTCAGCTAAACCTTGGAGTTCTTCCACTTCAGACTCCAAAGCTTTTACTGACCTCATCAAGACTCATCAAGACCTCATCAAGACATTTTAACTTTTCCGAAGTCCTACCACTGTTGTAAAGACATAAAATCATTTTTTGTATTTTGATGATTTTTCAGAAAGATACAAAAATGTCTTTAACACGTTTATCTTCTGGTAAAGCTGTATTAAAGTGCCAATAGGCACTACTAGGCTTTACACATTTCAGAAAGACACAAATCACAACAAGTGAGTGATCAGAAAATCCAACAGGGCTAATAAAGCAGTTTTTAACAACATTAAAATGATATTTAGAACAAAAAAAAAAAAAAAAAACGATCAAGTCTGACCATGGACAATAAATTATCTTTACAATGAGTCCAGGTATACTGACTACATGATTTCTATCAAGTCTATTCTCTGTGCAATTCCAGTCTCCACTATGAGTCTGTTCTAATTGTCTTTTAACTTTCAAAACAAATTTCTTTAAACGATAAATCTCTTGTTCAGTGAAAACTTTCTCCCCTGCGCTTTCAGAACTTTTTTGAAAATTCTTAACTGAATCAATGAAGAGTTGTAGATCAGGAAACACACTCTCAATTTTCACATTCCTGGTTCCTTTAGTACTCTTAAGAAACTTCTTGATACTCAACATAGAGTAGCCACTATTTTCCAGGGGCAAGGACTGTGAAGAAACTAAAGAATCAGCATCAGAGTCCACCTCAACATCACTATCAAAAGTCTGAGAACAATCACGCAGAGGAATAATTTTCATTTTATCAGGGAGTTGATAAACATCTCTAATTTTCCTTTTCCTATCATTAGAGTTGTCATCCACAATCATCTCACTTTCTTCATCCAAAGAACCTCCTACTTCCTCCACTTCTTTCTGAATGCTAGTACTGCTAGTACTGACCTCTTCTTCAAAATCAATATCACAGTGTTGACTGTTCTCAACAGAGTTCTCTCGAACAACTGAATCTGGCCTCTGAACTTTGTGTGATTGTTTCGGTTTTATACTGTCTGATACATTCTGTTTTTGTCCTTGAGATTCATTTAATTCATTTTGTTTTTGTCTCTGAGATTCATTTAGTTCATTCTGTTTTTGTTCTTGTAATTCATTTAATTCATTCTGATTTTGTCCCTGAGAATCATTTAGTTCATTCTGTTTTTGTTCTTGTAATTCATTTAATTCATTCTGATTTTGTCCCTGAGAATCATTTAGTTCATTCTGTTTTTGAGATTTATTTGATTCATCCAATTTTTGTCCCTGAGTTTCATTTTATTCACTCTGTTTTTGTCCCTGAGATTCATTTAGTTCATTCTGTTTTTTGCCTTTGAGATTTGATTGTTTTGTCCAATTTCTGTCCCTGAGGTTCATTTGATTCATTTTTCTTTTGTTTCTGAGATTTACTTGACTCACCCTGTTCTACAGTTTTACTAATCTCAGCAGCAGTTTTTTCTGGGCAAGAACGTATGAGATGGCCCTCCACTCCACATCCAAAACATTTCATTTTTTCTGAGGTTACATAAACATTGTAGTCATAATCATCCACTCTGAACTTAAACACTAAGTTTAATTCTTCATTGTTGTTCTTTAGAATCATAAAGACTTGCCTTCTAAAAGAAACAACATGTCTCAATTGTGGAGATTTACAGCCGAGAGAAATCGATCTAATCGGCGACATTAGCTGTCCATGTCGTGAAAGTTCCCTCTCTAACATTTCATTACTAATGAACGGAGGGACTTGCGACAAAATGATCTTTTTTGCCGGATTAACAAGCGGCACCGCTTGAACAAAGACATCTCTAATTATTATGCCTTGTTCAACAATTGTTGCGACTTTATCAAAGCTATCCACAAAAATCACAACTCCATTGTTCATTCTAGACGCGGATTTAACGCTGTCGTATCCAACAATCCCTCCGACTGCGAAAGCGCAATCTTCTACAGAACAGTCTACAGTCGGACAAAGTTTAAAAGCATGTCGGCGTGTGAGCATTTCCAGCCCCACACTTCCAACTCCGCGAACCGGCATGACTCCCGGTTGCACGGGTTGTCACCGCCACCAAAAACTAAACCACTTAAACTATACCACTAACGATAAACAAAACTCTTAAATAAACCTAAAAAAACATAGAAAAAAAAAGAGAGAAAAGAGAGGAAAAACACTCACGCAAAACCACGCTCCCAGTCTCGCATCCATTCACTCAATTTCTCACTCTCACTCAAAAGAGAAAGAGAAAGAGAAAAAGAGAGAGAGAGAGAGAGAGAGAGAGAGAGAGCGAGCGCGCGCTTAAATCCCCAAGAACTTTGGCAACATATCCAATATGCTTGGAGAAACTGACAAGCAAAGCTAAATTAAAAATTGTATGCAGGTGTACCAGGACAAAAGGACAAAAGCTTTTAAAGGCAAAGGGTGGCTATCCACCTTATTTTTTAACATGGAAGTAAATATGTTTAGAATTAAAAAAAAGAACAAACTAGCCTATCAGCAACAGGAGAGAAAATCATCACTACATTGCTGCATACCTAAATGCGCTAATTCATCTCGATACAACACTAAGATAAGCTTTTATTCATTCACGGTTGATTCAGATGTTCGGGCTCAGTGGTTAATCAAAATTCATAGGGACCATTTCAGTCCTACAAAAACCACTAGAGTGTATAGTGTGTATTTCCAATGAGATTAATTTGTTTTGACAACTGGGGGGCAAAGAAAACTTAAAAGGGAACTGTCCTTTCTCTTTTTGCGTGGAACCACTATACAGTACCCACACCGAGAGTGAATGTTTGGGAACGTTGACTAAGATGCCCTGTACCTGAGATATCACACCGAGATGAGTGAAACACAAACAGCACCTGATCATGACTTTAGGAGTTGGACTCTTGCCATTCCCTTCGGGACAACTGAGGTTTCTGGGGAGGTCCAAAGACATACTTCTCTAAAGAAAGGACCACCTGTGTTTCTTTAGCGAAAGAAAATGCAATTGTGCATGTGCATTTTCATTATCTAATTCAGAAATAACAACATACGTCTCAGGTTACATATGTAACCATAGTTCCCTGAGAAAGGGAACGAGACGCTGCGTCCGATAGGTCGCTTTGGGAACGTCCCCAGCGTGATCGCATCTGATGCACGTCTGTCAACTAGTCCAAAGGCGAGATTGAACGTCACGGGCGGGTGACGTCACGACCAAGAAAGGATAAATACACATCCGGTGAGACCGGCTTCAGCTAAAACTGCCGAAGCAAATCGATCACAGGGATGCAAGGAGTATGGCAACGTGACGCAGCGTCTCGTTCCCTTTCTCAGGGAACTATGGTTACATACGTAACCTGAGATGTTCCCTTTCGAGGGAACTTTCGCTGCGTCCGATAGGTCGCTTTGGGAACGATATACCAAAATGCCATAATCACAAATACCTGTCTGTGTGAAACTGTGGCACACTAGGACAGTAGAACTGATGACCCTGGAGTTGCGTCCAGGTCAAGGTCATAGTACCTCACAAATGTGAGAGGCGAGGACCACCTGGCCGCATCGCAAATTTCTTTGAGGGAAACCCCCGAAATTAAGGCCTTGGAGGCCGCCATACTCCTTGTCGAGTGAGCTCTGACAGCTAAAGGGCACTACTGGCCAGAGACCTCGTAGGCGAGTGAAATAGCCTCAACTATCCACTTGCTTACAGTGTGTTTAATTGCAGGACGACCCCTGTTATGTGGTCCAAAACACACAAACAACTGATCCGCTTTCCTCCACAGGGCAGCTCTGTGGACGTATGTGTCCAGTGCGAGCACACAGCAGATTTAGCTTCTCCTGGTCTGGGGTTACAAATGGAGGAGGGCAGAAGGCTTGCAGCCCTATAGGCACCACGATAAATCCCTAAATGAATCTACAGCGGTCAGGTGGTACAGAGACCACGTGGTACACATGGGAGCTTTCAGAAAACTCCCAGCTTACAAACTGTAATTATGAGCTCTACGAGGATGTGAACGTTTTTTACGAGCCAGAATTTCGTAGTTACAATAATTACGATATGGCGTGAACGTAGGCGTTGATTGTGGTTCCATAGAAATGCATAATTCCCAATCCGAGGATGTGAACAGCTCTGAATATAACGTCACGTGTTGTCATCTTAAGATAATTACATAATTACGCCGTGACGTGAATGCAGCAAAAAAATACACTTTATTTCAGTACACTTCCATAATGTACTTAAAGTGCTCTATTTCGTGCACTAATTTTGTACTAAATATACAAAAAATTACAACATGTCTTTCACTTTATTACACTTTATTACAATTGTTCTTCAAATATTTACATAACTACACAAAAATAAAAAATAAAAAAAATAAAAATAAATAAAAAAATAAAAAATAACATTTACATCAACTCTCTTATGAAAACCATTTCTTCACTGACAACTGAACAAACAACATTACAACACCACTGAATTTCAAAAACATTTATCGTACTCATTAATTTATGAAAATCAGTAAGTATTCTTGATATTACCATATTTTTAAAAACTAATACAACATCTTGTCCTGACTTCTCTTCTATCTTATTTCTCCTAGTAATATAGACAGCATATTTTGCTTGTCCCACAAGAAAATTATTAACATGACATTTTGACTTTTGTTTTGGACTATAAAAAAAAAACAAGAATAAAATCTTGTTTTGTAAAACAAATATTTAAAAAATCATAAATAATGTTTAACAACTCAAAAAGAAGCTTAAGTCGAATACAGTCCATAAAACAATGAAATATGGTCTCTCGTTCCAATTAGAAAGGACATTTGTTACTTACAGTGGGGTTTAAAATAGATACAAAAGAATTTACAGCAATAGCTCCACGTAAAATTCGCCATTGTAAATCACCAAGTTTTGACATCGGGGCGGGGCAAGGCAAGGCAAGTGTGTATGAGTGCAGCTTATAAAGTGTCACTGATGGGAAACAGGTGTGGGTGTGTAATTAGTTCCTAGGTGGGGAATTGTGGGAAATGGAGTCCAGAGTGAAGTGACTGCATATGTGCAATGAAAAAGTCTTAATGGTGAAATGGAGACCTCTGGTGGGGAGTGAGAGGAAGCAGCAGGCGACGGAAACGTGACACTTGCACCAAACTCTTCTAAAAATATCTTCTCCTCAACAGTTAAAATCATAGTCAATTTATCAAGAAACTTCTTAGCAAAACATATTGATCGAATCCCTAAAAGGGCAGCAACTTGTTCAGGTCTCTGAAAATCATATACTGATTCAGTTATAATGTTTTTTAACTTAAAAATCTTTTTACAACATAATAAATCTATTAGACCAGGAAAATCTTCTCTAGAAACATCAAACCGAGCTCCAGAAATAAGTGGTTCTTCCAACAACCAATAAAGAGAAGTTGCTGGTTCCATCCACTGATGTTTAAAAAGACCCCACACTATAAACAAGCTTTGATAAAAAGCAGGAATTCCAGTAAAATTCAATCTTTTATGATCCATTAAAAACAATGTTAAGTCCATTTCCATATTACTCACTCTTCTCAAAATGCTTAATGCCAATGGCCTTCACACAAGTGAGTAAGGTCCCATTAAAAGTTTCTGTATATATTGGAGACAGTAAGTGGCTCTTCTGCTTGCGAGATTTACTAATCCTTGCCCTCCTTCCTCTTTGGGCAAAAACAGAATGCTTTGAGGATTCCAATGATAATTGTCCCAAAAAAAGTTCACCAGTTCTCTTTGAATATTTACAAGGAGTCCATTTGGAGGGTCTACACAAGCAAATTTATTAATAACAAGAATACGCCCTCTATAAGACATTTGAGGGAGTAACCATTTCCATTTTTCCAATCGACCTTTTATTTTCTCAAACAGACCTTCCCAATTTTTCTTTATGAAGCTTTCATTTGCCAAATAGACACCAAGATATTTTAAACCTCCTCTTTTCCAAAGCAATCCTCCAGGTAAAGTGGGAAGATCTCCACTCCAGTTTCCCACTAATATAGCTTCAATTTTCCCCCAATTGACTCTAGCAGAGGAAATGCATTTAAAATCATTAACAATTTTTTAACTTATCAATATCATCTCTTCCATTTACAAAAACAATAACATCATCAGCATAGGCGGAAAGATGTAAAGGGTTATTACAAGCAGGGAAAACCAGACCTTTTAAATGAACTCGCAACTTTTGAAGTAAAGGTTCAATGGCTAGGGAATGCAACATACCAGACATGGCACATCCCTGCCTAACTCCCCTCTGAACTTTGAACGGAGCACTCAAACCACCATTAATCTTAAGAACACTCTCAATGTTACAGTACATAGCCTTAATCATTGATATAAAAAAAGGACTAAAACCAAAAGCCTCTAAAATGTTCCATAAAAACAAATGTTCAACTCTGTCGAAAGCTTTCTCTTGATCAAGAGAGATCAGACCAGAGTTAATTCCAAAGAGTTTAGAAGCATCTAAAACATCTCTAATTAAAGCAATATTATCGAAAATAGACCTGTTAGGAATGCAATAAGACTAATCAGAATGAATCAATTGGCTTAAAACATTACTAAGTCTTATAGCCAAAGCTTTAGACAAAATTTTATATTCTGAACATAACAGTGAAACGGGGCGCCAATTGCTGATATACTGAAGATCACCTTTTTTAGGTAACAGTGTGATGACTGCTCTTCTGCAGCTCAGTGGCATTAGTCCTCTTTTCAGACTGTCATTAAGAACTGCCAGCAAATCCTCTCCTATGACGGGCCATAGAGTTTTATAGAACTCAACTGTTAGCCCGTCAATTCCTGGAGATTTACCATTCTCCATGCTCATCATGGCAGTATAAAGCTCTTGCAATGACAAGTCTGTTGTAGTTCGTTGTTGGACTCTTCATCCACCTTTGGCAGTCCTTCAAAGAAATCATCAGCATATGCACCCCATTCCATCAGTTCAGATTTATAAAGGTCAGAATAAAAATCTACAGCACAGCTACGTATATTAGCAGGCTCAGTGAATTCCTGTCCTGTAGCTGACCGTAAAGAATGAATAATTTTACTTTGACCTTTTTTCATTTCCAAATTAAAAAAGAATTTCGAAGGAGCATCCATTTGAGCCACAGTTTGGAAATGTGAGCGAACTAAAGCTCCTTGTGCTCTAACTCCCAACAGGTCTACTAACATTGTTTTTTTTTCCCTTCAATTCATCAATATACTTTTTATTTTTTGTAGATGTTATTACATCCTGTAAAGCAACAATATCCGATTCTAAAATCTTCATTGACTGGGCTATCTCTCAAGTAACATTCAGAGTGTACTTTTGACAAAAATCTTTTATAAGAACTTTACCACAATCCCACCATTGCTGCAAAGAAGCATAAAAATGTTTTTGCTGCTTAAAAGTCTCCCCCAAAAAATGATCTATTATATATCTATTCTCTATAAATGTTTTATCACTTAACAGTGAAGTATTAAAAATCCAGTATGCACTCTTACACTTAATATACTTAATTAAAACACTGCACAGAACTAAACTGTGATCAGAAAACCCCAATGGAATGATTTTACAAAATTTTACGTTGATACTGAACACTATAAATTCTGTCAAGTTGTGCTAAAGAGATAGAATGTTCAGTACTATGAGCCCAAGTGTCTGACATCTTGATTCATACTTATCCATCTATCACATAAATCATGAGTTTCAATTAGCTGTACTTGTGTTTTCTGAGAAGCAGCATGTGGTTCTATATGGTTTCTATCCAACTTGTCATACAATTAAAATCTCCACCTATAAATAACAACTCTTCTGGATTTAAACCTTTCAAAACAGCATCTACCTTTTTAAAGAAAAGATCTCTTTCTAATCCTTTAGTAGGTGCATATAAATTCATAAGCACCATAGTGTTTTTTTCAAATTTAACTTTAATCTTTAAAAACCGACCACCATTTCATCAACTTCACAAGATAAAGGTAAAAAATGTTTTGAAAACAAAACAGCAACACCTCCACTAATAGAGGATTTATGACTTAGGACAATTTGTCCATCCCATTCTTTTCTCCAGTCGGTCTCATTTTTAAAATCACTATGTGTTTCCTGTAGAAACACTATATCAATTTGTCTTTGTATAGAGGTGGGCGGCACCAAAACTGGATTTTGTAACCTTTCTCTATAATTTGCAGGACCCAACGTGAGATATTTTGAAGAGATTTCCATTCTCAGAAAATCTACTAAGGGAACCACAGAAACCTCTGTGTCCATGGAGATTAGGGTCATTCTTCTCTGGCCACTTCCTCCTGCAACAGAATGTAGGAAATGAATGGATCCTAATTGGCTGATAATCTTAACTGTAGTAAACTGAGCTCTTCAAACAAGCTTAAAATCCCCATATTTACTAGTTGTTTTATATAACATCCAGCATCCTTGAAGAGGACGAAGTTTTGGGAACTCTTTCTCCATAATTGTTACTATCTATAAATGGCTAATAAATACAGGAAAAGTCAAACATAAGATTTCAAATTTACACCAGGTAATAGAAAGAATTGCAACATTGCATATAGCTTTTTGAAAACACAAAAACATACAAATATACCAATATCATCAGCCATATAAGCACTTACATCATCACGTTTGCAGTCCTCTGCTGTGGTCACCAATTTTTTTCCCTAACCCCGCCTGAGCTAGTTCCAGCTCTACAGAAGTCTTTGGGGTTACGGTTGTGGGTGAAGGAAGAACACAAACTGTGAGGTCTGTAAATTTCATAGGTGGCACTGCCCGGGTAAACCGCCCTTTTCCTCTCTTCGCCTCAGTTTTTGAACAAAACATGTTTGGAAACTGTCTATAAAAAAGAAAGTAAATAACAGCATTCAAAAGTATGAAGTGGCATTCACAAGTGGCATTGAGTACAGAGAATGAGTGGTATTACATTATAATTCTAAGGTTATATAGTCAAAAATGTACAAAACATGAAAAAAAGGTTAAATAATTTAATTATAATTATAATTCTACCTCTTTAAAGCCTTGTTCACTCTGGCAGAAGTATCAGTGGTGTTCAAAGGCTAGACTGTGGTGTTGCTGGAGGGAGTAATGTTGCTGAGAGAGACACATGGAGGCCTGACAGGTGTACAATCAGGGGGTTGTGACCTGCTTCACCAGGATGTTACTAGAGCCTGAGCCATACTCTCTACAGTGTTCTGTAATTATACATGTAATTAACATTTTAACACAAAAAAATATGACACAATGCATTTCAGTAAACGTTTACCTTGAGCTTAAGTTTAAAAACATAAGGTCTAAAATTGTTATAGTTATCAGTTTTCTCCTCCTGGGGACTTCTCGGGTTTGAGATATCTCCTTTCTGAAGCGGGACCCTGATCTTACTGCACATATAGGCCTATTTTCTTTCATCGAATGTGTGGAAAATTCGCTATATAAAATTCTTCATCAATTAAAATTAGGCTGCAATCCTTACTATGATAGTACTGCTACAATCAATGACAAAAAACAACCGTAAACGTTAACCCTAAACGTTAATAAAATACGGCACTGTCTTGTACTTACAGCAGAAGTCGTTGGAGCTGGTTGTCCCACCACAAAGTTGTGTATCTACACAATCAACTAAATTAGACTCCCATCAGGTGTGTGAGATGCGTGACTACTCTATAATATTTACCATGTGAATAAAGTAACCAAAGAAAAAGAAAATTCATACAATAATACACAACGAGCCTGATACAAAATAAAACTGTTTTTGTTTTGTTTGTTTGTTTGTTTGTTTGTTTCAACTAACATTAGTTAGATAAAGTTGAAGACTACCAGCTCGCTACTGTGACTGCCATCTAGTGGTAGCTACCTGCCTTGCCTTTCAGTGAAAGCCAGTTGCTTGTGGATCGTCAATGCTAAAAACCACGGAAAGAAACGGTGCGTTCCAAACAGGATATATCACTAAAGTCCCTTTAAGACAAGTAATTTCACTCGGCGGCCATTTTTGAAACGCCTCTCGGGCATCCAAGTGCAGCTCTTATCTCTTTAAATGGGGGAAGCATCAAATTTCTCATAAATTTTGTTTCTAAACGCTCGAATCATGACAAAAAACTGTATTTTTCAGGCTGGATCAACCTATTGTGCATGCGCAGTCCTAGATGCGCGTCTCGTGCGTCATTTCGGAGGCTAGCGTCTGACTGTTTCTATAGAAACCGGAGCTTCTAACGGCTGCTGCAGTGACGTGATGACTTTACCAATCGGCGATTGGCTCTTATTTAGAAGGCGGGACTTATTCCGCCATATTGCGCGTTGCACTTTCTCCCATTCATAATAATACGAGTGACGTATTATGTTATTCTATAGTCTTTGATATCGCTCTCTGAAGGGCACTTCGGAGTGAAAACAATCATGGCCGCCATATTGAATTGTTTGCACACAATCTAAATTTATTTTAGTTAAATCAAAAGTATTACATTAGGAAAATGTGTTGTTGTTTTATCTTCAACTAACTTAAAGGGTAGGTAACAATCTCATGTTATTCTTGAGTACCTATAGGGTAGTATTGCATCCTTCATATCTCCGAAAGTCTTTAGTTTTATCATTTTTATAAAAGATAGATACGCTGTACCAAGTCTTTGCGAAAAAAAGCCGAGCTCCTGGAGGTGTGCCTGCCATCAGTGCTGTGGGCAGAGCTAAAGAGTCACGAGCGTGCGCAGCTTTTGCGTAGAGACCGTCTGCTAGCTGCGACATCATCATAAATAAAAGGGGAACAAAAACGTTTGTGTTGTTTACATTATATGCACTTGCACGCCGATTGCCGACAAAACACAGACATTTGATGCAGTTACTCACCGCCCGTGATTTGCAAATCCAGCGCCGAACTGGGACTTGTTTACAAAGCACTCATCACTGAAATTCCGGGAACAAACATACGTGCACAACTCCATTTCTGCCCCGGAAAAACAAACTTCATCCACTGTTCCCTTAGCGCTGGGTTCTTTGGGAAGCTGAAAAGGTAATCTTTCTCTCAGAACCAAAAACACACTCCTTTGGTGACAGGAGCTGCATCTCATTTCGGAGGCTGCGTCCGCCGGAGGTCGCATTTGAAGGCTGTATACATCATCAAAGATGTCATATTTAAGAAAAGTAACCATAATAAAATTGACTGATATTCATTGTGAGGTGTAAAATACTGTAATTTCTTTCTTACTTTGCAATTTAATGGTTATTTTTCTTAAATGAGACTGCCTCGATGATGTATGCAGCCTTCGAAGGGTGCAGCCCCTGAATTGACCCTTTTCGCAAAGACCCGCCTCCCTTAGTTACTGTTGCTTTGTCCGACAAGCCATGGCGCTCTCACGCCACACGCAGTGAAAAATACATCGCGGAGCAAAGAGGACACTGACAACACGTCGACAGACAAGACAGAGCAGGTTACTTATGATATTAAACAAAGTCCCAGCTTTCAAGTTGTGTAATTTGTTAAGAAATTCGAACAATAAAAAACATTTTGTGGCTCTTTAATGTGTCGTGACAGATCGCTGTACCTCCTCAGTTCAAGCGGCTCGTGAACCGATCATCTCTTCGTACTAGTTAATTCATAGCATCAAATAAACATGAATGAACATGAGAATGAATGTTGTTTCAAACACGAAAAGACGTAAATACACATCGTTTTCCAAGTTCAAGTCCACCGAGGTTAATCTTCTATCTCCCGACTGCTTTGTCGGACAAAATGGCGGATTCGGCGTTATGATTGGTTAGATCGCTTGTCAATCAAACTCCCGGCGAAGGGTCAGCCATTGTTAAAAAATCTCTCGGCTTCAGTATCCCGAACGAATCGCGTTGATGGGCGTGCTCTTCCTCTGGGTGGTGTGTGTGCACGCTTATCAGGGAGAAGTGCCTGAACAAGGAATTCCACCCTTTATTAAATGATAAAGGGCTATAATTGAAAAAAAAAACTCTGCGAGACATGTCCACAACTGGAAGTAGTATATTTGGCAAAAACTTGTTTAGCATGAGAATCCAACTCTTTAACAGTGTAAATAAGTCAGAATGCATGAAATAGCATTAGACTCCCCTTTAAATTATTGCAATAACTACATCATGAGAATCTCTTTATAAATATCCTGATACAGAACATGTTATTGCATTATTATGACTCATATTTTTGTTGCTGTCTGTGCTAGCTCCTATCCAGACCTATATAAATCGATGTGAACATCCGTCTGCTAAATTAATACTGTAACTATACAATAAATAATAATGATGTCCTTTAGCATACAGTATTTTGAATGATGATAGTAATACAGTTTAAAGCAGTTTAATGCTAAGCTAACAAAGACAAAACAAATTTATATATATATATATATATATATATATATATATATATACACACACACGTATTTGTAAAATCAAGTATATTACGCTCACCAAGGATATACACATATTGCGACCACAGGGTGGCAGCATATCAATATCTGTAAATATATAGAATCAATTATAATAATAATAATACATGTAAACTTAATTTAGAAAGAAAAAAAATGACACTATAGAAGAAAATTAATCATGTAAAAATCTATTAGCATAAATAGCATCTGAGTATCTTGTTCCACACAAACTAAAAAAAGAAACAAGATTAACAGCAAAAACTGTGCTCACAAAGTTAAACTGCGTCTATAAGGAGCTGCTTAATGTACTATGATAATCTGTTATCTTTCTAAGTCTGAGTTTTTTGTATTTCTCTTTTTTGAGGTTATCCATTCAGTTAAAGACCTTCTTTCCATGACATTAGCAAAACCTTTATTTTTGTTTTTACTTTTTCACCTATTTGATATTCCGAATTTATCAACATTTCAACAAATGAGAATATTTGTGAACTTACAGTGAAACAATAAAGGAACGCGAAACAATCTAGTTATACGTAGACAATGTTAATTTGGCTTTACACCAATTTGGCAGCTTTGCTAAGGGTTTCTGGGGAAAATTATTCAGATCCATACAATTCTCACAAGCTCTATTCAGTGACAGGATGAAAAATGAGCAAACTCGTCAACAATTCATATACGTTCATTAGGACAAAGACAGATTTGACATTTTATTGAGATATTTACCTCTCATAACAGAACAGAATAAGCAACACTTGAGCAAAACATGTGACTAAAGTAACAAATAAATAAAGCACTGTTTATATAGACATGATTGTATGATTTTGTAAAACACTACATCGATTCAGATAAATTAGATCCATTTTCTCCAGACCTTTTGTGTCATTTCATCCAACAATAAATATTTCCCTACTGTAGCCAGAGTACAAAAATACCTTTCAATCAATCAATCAATCATTAATTCATTCATAAATAAATAAATAAATAAATAAATGAATAAATATCATGATTTAGTGTGTCATATTTTCATGTTGGTGGTTTAATAGTGTGAATATTGTAAATATGTGTCATAACATGGACATCAGAAAAAAAACTTCTGGCATCCTAGATAAACTTCTGTTAGTTGCCGTTTGAGTTGCAACAGATGACGTACTGGATCCTTATGTAGCCACATCCTGGCCAAACTGTCTAAAGACAGCAGCTTAAAGGACACAAGTGTTCTCTACTGCAAGTAATCAAGCATTTAGAAATAATCCATAATGTAATTCAAAGCCTCAGTATACCTTCACTTACACAGACATCAATGTGGATATGGAGGAAATAGCAGTATACTTTACTGTTACATATCAAGGAATGCATCTACAGGGTCTTGTGACACAGATGTTAAAAGATTTTGATGAACTGATATTCTCATCAGGGGTATCAGTATCAGTAGGTAAAGCAACATGTTTTATTATAAATCTACAGTACAGATCAGTTTCATACTTTTGAAATTGTTATGCAAAAGTCCTACCTGTGGGGATATAAAATGCACTTTATAGCATGACTGAAGCAGCATTTTCAAGTCAATTTAAGTCACTGACAATATAAAAAAAAAAAGTACAAAAGGTAACACAGTTGACAGTAAGGGTCACATGACAGTTGACAATCTGAACATTATTTAATTTGTAGCTTAAAGATATATTTTGTTCCGCAACACTGAATGAATGACAATAAAATATATAGTGATCTATACCTATAATTAATATACTGAGTAACATAATTGACATTTTTGTCTTTTTTTGCTGTAACTTCAGCATTAGGCAAGCTTGCATGACTTTATTTATTTTACAGTTGAAACATATAATTCAACTTAATTCATATATTCTATAAACATTCTATTACTATTATTATTATTAATAAGTAATGAAAATCAGAGCTCCCTTATCAATTTGTCATCAAAATGTCTGTCACTGAAGGTAATGATGTGACGCACACATGGTTTTAGGAGAAAAGATTGCATATTTGTGGTATATATGTATATGTAAGGGTTTTCTATTAGACTCAACATTTGTTAACAGCAAAGTGAAATATTTTGATTTGTTAATGTAGTACAATATAAAACACTATGTTCTTTTTCTTCATTTAGACCCAGATAAATAAATAAAATAAAATGCAGATATTTCATTACATGTGCATTTTGAAACCCAAAAGCACACATTAAGAAAATCAATAAAAGCTGTCAATTTGAAACATGATAATCATGATATCAAATCTTTTACTAAATAAAACAATTGTTTTGAAGAAGATAATCCAAAATAAAATAAATGAATTATATAATTTTTCAAATTATGTTTTTTTAGATTATTATTAATAATAATAATAATAATAATAAATTATATAATCACTCAAATGTACAGCAAATCAAATTATAGGGCACACATATGTAAGGGTGACACAAGTTCAGCAAATGCCATTCTAAACATGATCACTGATGTTGATGAGAGGTACTATGGCTTTTCCCCTGTTTAAGAAAAGAGGCATTTTCTTTGCTTAACACTATTTTATCTATAGGTGTTCAGAAGTGTCTCCTCTGTTGGAGAATAATATTATTTTACAAAAATATTCATCAGGAAAAAGCTTTACAAAAATAAACCAAATGAACATAGTCATCCAAAATCTACTTAGAAATGAACTTCACTCTAAAATAGACTAATATTGCACATAGGATTTCCTCTAACATGATTTATGTTCTACACAGATTTGTTGGACTCCATGACTCCACAGGTCACCTGTTCAGTTCAAAAAGGTGTCTGTCAGGAGTGGAGTATCAGTTATCATATGTTGGTCCCATAAATGTCCAGAAAATGACTGATTCACAGGGTTTGATCAAAGGCACAGGTTTCCTGCAGAGGTGTTTAGAGAGTCTGAAGAATCTGTTGTCATGATTATGGCTCCTCTTCTGGGATCTGTGACAGAGAAAAAAAAAGAAAAACAAATTTCTTTAATTATTATGTTAATTCTTAAAATATGCAACTCTAAAATAGATTCCAATAATAAATGTTTGCTAGCGCAGGTTAAAATCTCACACTTTAATAGTAATTATAGCTCCTAACGTAATAAAACAGGCTGTGTTAAATGATTATCTCAAAATGTATGTCCTTATGCAAGTTTGAGGGCCTTTATTTAAATTAAATGCATACACCTCTTTAGCTATTTGCTAATCGCACTGAACTATTCATTCCTGAATTAGACCAATCCGATTGCATCTGTTCTTGAGTCAACAACTCACTGATTCAATTGATCTGGTTAGAGTGAGTCTCCAGTTAACAATTCACTGAATTCAAATCTGACTCAGAATGATTTAAAACAGGAGATCCTTGGAGCTTGAGTGTGTGTGCTAATGGCGTGATAAGTAAATTACTAATGCAGAATTTTAGGATTTTTTTTTATTGTAAATGAAAACGTCTCAGGTTACGCATGTAACCATGGTTCCCTGAGAAGGGGAACGAGACACTGTGTCCCCTTGCCATGCTTCAGGTATTCCTGTGCAAGTTCAAGTGTCCTGTAGAGGATGCAGTGCGAGTTCCCATTTGAAAGGGAATCATATTTAGGTCACGACAATCAGTTGTTTGTGAACTAAATCTACTGTAAAAGGGCGAGCTGTTTAAGCCCATTGTATGAAATGCTTGAATGGACATGTACATTTTTGTGTATTAACATCTGAACAGGGTAAGTTTTAGGTAAAAACTAAACATAACATTAAAATAATGCAAATTAATGCCCATGTATCTTCCCCCACTGGTGAGGGTTGTGTATAAAAATAATTATGTCTCTGGAAAGTCCCCATAAAACATGAAAACCCAACGTGTGTAAGAATACATGTGTTTGTGAACAGTGACCTGTCTAACACATTTTGATTTCGAATATAACACCATCAATGAAGCTTAAAAATGTAGTTGTGTTTGCTCATGTTTAGAGATGTATATACATCTTTTTAAAAAATTTCCATGCAAATATTTAATATTAATCACAGGTATGCAGTATGTGAACATGTAGACATATACAGACATATTTTGCCTTTGATCTTGAAAGTGAAAGTGCCCTTTGCGGTTGCATCGGTTGCCTCCACGTTCCCATTTCTCCCCCCCCCCGGAACGCAATTTCAACTGAGGGAGAACAATCTCTATCCCACCAACCCCATCCCCCCACCCCCCGTTTGCGACGGATAAGTGCAGTGACCGCGACTGCAATTAAAGCACTTAGTCATTGGTGTGACAGGAATCCCACCCGAGCAGCGCACACTGATGCTGGCCCATCTGAGGTATTAGAGAATGTGGCATACACCCACTCTTGGAATCTTCCTCAAAGTTAATCCAGTGGGCTGGTCGGGTAGGCAGCGGTGCCAGATGGTGGCTGTAGTTATGAATGATGCCTTGGTCTTAAGTATTAAGTTGGATCAGTGTAATCCTGTGCAGCATATGCAGAAGGCCTGCAGGCCCGATCCATCAAGGACACACTTGCATACCCCAGTCACTCATTGATACACTTCTGATCTTCTCCAGCATGCAGCTTCTGCTGTCCACCTCATGTTCTTATACATGGCCAGTCCCATTCCTCATTTATAACTTTATCCGAAATACTACCATGGGTTCATTTTCAGCATCTTTGACTGGTCAAGCCACACAATTAGAATCGCACATAGATTTATGATCTGATAAACCCCATAGACCAATAAGCAACTCCCTAGCAACCACTCCCAACACCCTGAACCACATAGCAATGCACTAACAACCTATTTTAAAATAACATTTAGCAATCACACAATGATGAGTAGTCAGAACACATTAGCAACTGCAATGCCCTGGCAACCACACATAGTACTTTAGCATTGCGGTGGAGGCGACTTTTGCACTGGAAAAACACCACTCACCAACTACCATCCAATCATCCTCAGAAACCAGACCATCCAAGTAACTATAAAAACCATGAATATCCATGATCATCTATGTAACCAATATTTACTGATAAAATTGTTTATTTGTACAGTAAATGTAATTTAACATTTCAGTTGAAAATCCTTATTCAATAAGGACAGCTAATGTGCTGCTCAATCTAAATATGGGATGAATTGTTACAGGAGTGAGGTAAGCGACAAACCCTGAATTGTGATTAACAGGTTTACACATCATAAATTGTAGTGTTCACTGCATTTGTTAACCATTCAACGCTGTTACCAAAGTTATTAAAAGGATAGTTCACCCAAAAATGAAAAATCTGTCATCATTTACTCACCCTCATGTTGTTTCAAACCCACAAGACTTTTGTTCATTTTCGGAATACAAATGAATACATTTTAAATGAAATCTGAGCGATTTCAGTCCCTCCATTGACAGCTACGCAACTACCACTTTGATGCTTTGAAAAGTTTATAAAGAGATTATAAAACTAATCCATATGAATTGACGGTTTAGTCCAAATTTTCTGAAGAGACACAATCACTTTATATGATGAACAGATTGAATTTAGATTTTTATTCACATATAAACATTGATCAACAAACAAACAAACAGAAGCTCAACCGAACCTGCTTGACACATGAGAACAAACCTCTTGAGGAAGCTCAAACGTGCTGTGTAACACATGAGAATGAACCTCATTGGTTCTCGTATGTCAAGTGAACATGCAAACTGATGTGTGCTTTGATGACTCTTTATATGTGAATAAAAGCCTAAATTAAATCAGTTCACACCAACATGACAATACAAGAGGATGGGAGGAGTCAATTTACAGAGACAAGGAGGGAGGGGAGGAAGGGGAGCCAAGCCCAGGAAGTCTTTGAAAGGTCGGGAGACCAAGCAGATGACTAAGGAGGGATGGGAGGGTTGAGCCTGGGAGGCTCAGGCAGGTCTGGAGTCCTGGCAGAGAGCCAGGGTGGTGCCGGAGGTAAGGTCCAGGGGGGCTCCAGCGGGTCTGGGGTCCCGGCTGAGGACCAGGGTGGAGCCGGGGGGTAGGACCAGGGTGGAGCCGGGGGGGACGGACCAGGGAGTTCTGGCATGTCTGGAGTCCCAGCTGATGGTCACAGAAGTGCAGGGAGCTTGAACGAAGCCAGCAGGGCAGGCAGCAAGGGTGGAGCCGGCAGGACAGGAAGCTTGAGTGCTGCCTCCATGGCAGGTGCTCTGTGATGACCTCTGTGGCCGTAATAGGCTGAGCAGGTTGCTTAGGGTCCTCTAGGACCAACAGACTTGAGACAGCGGCAGGAACCCTCCTTCTCTGCTTGTAAGGACGAGGCGACGTGCAGACAACCATCGCTGGGAAGACTGCAAGACACTCTACCTCCAGAGTGTTGCAGCGATCACGGGTGCCTCAGGGAAAACTGCAGTGGACAGGAACCAAGCCAGACTTGCTGCAGTAGATTCAGCTGCCTATGAGGGGGTGGCAGATGAGGCAGATACTTTCTTCCTCCTTCTCCGTTTCTGGGTCATTGGAGGACTGGGGCTTCCACTGTCTAAAGGTGGAATGGGAAAACAGTCAGTGTGAGGGAACTCCGTGTCAAGTGGGGACTCCAGTTCCCCACAATTGTAGATGTGATAAACAAAGTCCCAAAACATCAGGTGCTCCAGCCTTCCCCTCTCCACAGGGCTGAGGGGCTCTCTGAGGCAGTTGTTGAAAATCTCCTTTAAATCAGCATTGTCACTATAGTCCACCTCATTAACTGCAAACAGGAAGTCACAGGCAAAGACTCTTACATCAGTCTCCCTCTGGCGGAGGAAGAGTTGCTGAACGAGGTGGACCATGTGCTGTTTAGCAGAGCCCCAGGAGGGGGGAGACGAGAAAAGGAAGATGCCCATTGATCTACTGAGTCCTCTTGTAGGCCAGTTAATTCTGTCAGGGTTGGAAGAAGGGATGAGGCGAGGACTCAAGATGCAGAAACAATGGGCTTTTTATTTAATAATAAAATTAAACAAAAGCAAAGAAAAACTACCCCTTAGGGGAAAACAATGGCAGCAGGACTGGGCAGGCAAGGCAAGGCAGGGCAGGGCAGGGCAGGACAAGGATTTGCAGGGTTAGACACGATGAGTAAATATGACAACAAAACTGGTACAGGAATAAAAACACAAGGAGAATAAATAGGGAGCAAACAAAATGGGTAACAAGGGAGGACAGGTGAGGCAAATGAACCAATAATCAAATAACAAGAAGGGCGGGGCTAGACAATAGACGAGAGCACAAGGCACAAAGAAATAATCATGACAAGCTATGTCATGATTATTGTCACAGATTTAGACTAAACTCTAACTAACACAATGAACCATTTTTAACATAATATGATTCTTCAGGACAATATAGTTCTAAATAGATCTGTTACTATGTATAAAGAACCCTAAAAGTACTATCTCCTTTAGAGTGTAAAGGTACAATTTTTGCACATTTTCCACGTACCCACATACTCTCTCACGTCTCGTTCCTGGTTTGTTTTCACACGGGCGCTTTAGTACTGTAATGTATTTCTCCTTTATTCATTTGCTCTCAGGTCATTGAGTCTGAAGAAAACAATGTTCTCACACGCTGTCATCTCATTCATCTCCAAAGAAAGAGAAATCCCTCACTCTGGGATGAGGACAGCTGTTCCATCAGCCAGAGGGGACATCTGTGAAGCGCTGCTCATGTGTACCGCACAAGCAGAGAAAGGCGAGTGCTTTTGAGTCAATCTACAATAGGTGTTGTAAAATGTGATTGAAGATTCCCCCCCGTAAATAAAAGTATCTCTTCTACCAGGGAGTCCTGGTCAATTGCCACAATATTTGCATCAAAGACACTTGAAAAAATGACACAGCAACAAGGCCTTGGTTACAACAGGGGAAAAATAGTTTCAGACCATAGATTTAAGACTGTTAATATGGTCAGTTTCGATTCCATGTCGACTTTAAGTGCCTCTCTTAAGTTAACTGTAAACAATCCCAGATTTTAATTTAAATGGGTCAAAAAGATCCACATCACACAGGTAAAAATATATATATACATAGTTCTCTCTCTCATGAGACTCTTGTGGTCAAATTCTGCTTCACTGGGTATTCTAGTTAGCTTACACTGCTTCAGTGGATACATGCACATAAACATTCTGACAGCACAAAAAACACATGTCCACCAATGCCTACAGCATCCACTGAGCTCCTGGCACAAAACAAGGCCTGAAACTCCTACAAAATTAGGATATTTTTTTTTCAAATGGTCAGCTAAAGTGCCTATGGCCCAGGATGCTGGGATAGGATCCCTGCAACCTAATAGGACAAGCGGTTTAGAAAATGGATGGATGGGTTAGCTAAAGGAGACGCTTAACCTTTAGCAGACCAAAGTAAATATTATATGAGCTTCTATTCATAGCTTCTATTCATGAGCTTCTAGTTTCTATTCATTTTATTTAAGCAGAAATGTACAGTATCAGTTTTTGCAGCCCTATTACAGCCATCTGGAACATCTGATTTGTGTATTGTGTTTTGAATTTGATTTCATTATTTTCGAGCAAAAATATAATGTAAACATCAAAATTAAATAATTTTATTTTTATATAGTGTCTTTCAGGCACTCTATAGTGCTCAAGTTCGCATTACAAAGGGAAAATGGAAACAATAAATCAATAGGATATAAGTCTGAACAGAGAACTGCAGAAATAAAGCAAATACATAATCTAAGCAACTTGTAATATGGGCTTCAAAACTGAAAGAGGAATCAAATGTCACTCCCAAATTTTGAACAGTTGGTGAGAGAAAAAACAAAACAAAACACCATCAATATCTAAACATAAATCTGATGAGAAATAAGATATTTGAGGACAACTTGTCTTGGCACTGTTGTTTAAAAGAAATTAGAAGCTATCCATTTTTCAGATCTTGAATGCTGTTTGTTATGGAAAGAAATGAGGTAGAACAGATAGAAAGTGAGGCAATGACGTAAATTTGGATGGTATCTATATATGAATGGAAATTTAAGCCATGCTAACAACTAACCTGACCCATGGGAAGCATGTAAATTAAAGTGGACCGATTTTTTTTCTTACAATAACTTTTTTTTATAATAACAGGGTTAAAAAGTTTGAGCTTGATGAATGCAGTAACATTAAATGTGTGTAAATATTGAAAACATGGAATGAGATTATTTGGTAACACTTTATAATAACTGCACACTATGAAGCATTAGTAAACAGTCAATTCATCATTTATAAAGCATTAATAGACATTAATAAGCAGTTTATAAATACACCTATAAATGTAAATTGTAAGCATAATGTGTTTAATAATTGTATTTTCATACTTTATTAATGTTCAATTTATCATTTCTAAATGAAGTATTACATTATTTACAAACCACTTATTTAGGAGTTCTCAGTGGTTCATAATATCATTTAGGAAATGTAAGTAAATGATTAATAAACTATTTAAACATACATTTATACATCTTATTATTTAGACATATAGTAATAGTTACTCAGTGTGTTAATAAATGCTTTATTAATACATATTCCTACTGTGATTCATGATTAATTCAGGTAGTTATAAAACATTTAGAAGTGGTCAGTTAACTATTGTTGTGAGCTCATCTAAAGTGAGGACTATTCATGCCTTGTAAAGCTTTACAAAGGAGATTTAAAGGCTCAGCGATATTCTGCACTGCTAATGTTTTAAAGTTAGTATTGAGGTAGTTTTGACACTGTGAAATATTTTATTACATTACTATTGTTTTATAAAAACATTATTTGTTGTATTTTGGCACTCCTGTAATCCAGTGTTGGCACTGGAAAAATTTTATTCAGCAATGTTTACACTTTACAGAAATGTATTTTTATATCAGACTGCATATAGGCTTAGTTTCATTTTACTGCACAGTTATGTTTTCTGGAGGGGTACAGGGATTTTTATTTTCTGTGAAATTGCAGAGTTTTTTTGTTTGTTTGTTTGTTTGTTTTTTTATCAAGTTACCCATTGTAAAGTTTCATTTTGTTCCTTGAAATAAATATTTCTATGTTCTGTATCCTTCAAATCTCCTTTAATAAAAGCTTTACGAAGCATGAATAGTTCTCACTTTAGATGAGCTCACAAAAATAGTTAACTGACAACTACTAAATGTTTTATAACTACCTGAATTAATCATGAATTACAGTACGAATATGTGTTAATAAATATTAACTATTACTATATGTCTAAATAATAAGATGCATAAATGTACATTTAAATTGTTTATTAATCATTTACTTACACTTTATAAATTATATTATGAACCACTGGCAGCTTCTAAAGAACTGGTTTGTAAATAATTTAATACACAATTTAGAAATGATAAATTGATCATTAATAAAATATGAAAATACAATTATTAAACACATTATAGATATGCTTATAAATCAATAACAAAGCATTTATAGGTGTATTTATAAACTGCTTACTAATGTCTATTAATGCTTTATAAATGATTAATTAACTATTTACTAATGCTTAATAGCAGGAGTTATTCTAAAGTGTTACCGATTATTTATATTAACTGTAAAATTACATATATGTAATGTTGTTTTTCGCCCCTTGTCTCGCATAGTCCATTCACTGACCACCTAATATTGCACATAAAAAAGGGAAAAGCTGGATGAAATCACAACTTCCAATCTGATTGGTTGACTCTATGATTTGGGATATTTTAATAGATTTTTTTAGACTATATGTTATGACAATTTCTTAAAATGAACTTTTTAATTAAATTTTCACAGAGACAATATAACAAATTGCAACCTTATATCAGGTCTATACATTTGCTACTCATACTGATAATAATAAGGTGATGAAAATATGATTGTAGGCAACCAATTTATTTATAATTTGTAGTAGTAGTTGATTAATATCCAAAGTTTTGCCTAATGCCACTAGGTGGCACCATACAACTGTTCAAATCATTCCAAACAAGTTCCTATATCTCAGTCTGCTTTAACTTCAAAAAAACACTCTACGACATGTTTGCAAACTGAAGTATGCTGTCCATGAGAGACAATGACAAAACAACAAATAACTGTAGAATCCTCTCATTTATGTATTTTCAGGACTTTGTTATTCTAGTGGACACAAATCTGCTTTTGAGAAGGCTGTGGAAAAAAAACAACACTCGATATGAATATGACTCAGAGTGCTCCAGCTCTGCCAAGCCTGTCAACTATTGCCGCCTACATGTGCCTATGGAGGGCAGATGAGCTGTGTAATCTATATTAAGATTGAAATGGCAGTGTCCACATGGACTTATTTTCCTAGGACTCTGCAGCATTAATGTAACCTCCATTTAATGATGCAAAGCAGATTAAAGACAGCTTTATGGGAAATCTCCAATGGAATGGTGGGAATTCACCTCTAAGGGATGCGTGAGGTCAATAGTTATTGACGTGACTTTAGGAAACACATTTGCACATGATCTACACTACATGGCCTAACGTATATGGATACCCCCTTCTAAATAACTAATTGGATATTTAAGTCATTTCTGCTGACTAATCTTAATGCACCAGATTGTGTACTTCCGATTTTGTTGGAACAGTTCTTTTGTGGAAGAACTTGAATAGCCTGCACAATGCCTAGACCTGTTGAACAGCCAAGTGAAAAGCCAAGGAGTCATGGAATGTGTTTGTCATGTTTTTCCTGTGCTGATCTTTTCTGAATAATGTTCTAGGGATCATAATGATGTGTATTCAAATATGGAAAAGAGATATAGAGTCCATGCTGAGTTCAAACTGAGGCTGACCAAAGCCTGATCTCATGCAGGTCTATAGACATTCTATTGTTTGAATACTGAGCTAAAATATCCTAAATACTATATCCTAACCAACCCCTATAAAACAAAAAAGAAAAATCTAAATTATTCCAAACGTTTGACCAGTATGTGTGTGACATTAATGTGTGATATGTACCTACTGTACATGGATGATGATGTGCATTATTGTGGATAATCTCTGCCTGAAAGGGTAACATGACATGTGTGTTCTCTGTTAAGGGGAAACAACACGCTGTCACACAGTAGCCCAACTTGGAAGTGTTACTGTGAGGCATGTGATATAAATAAGCCACATTTGTGTTTGAGATTTTGTATGTAGTTGCATGTGTTTGGTACATTAAGTCAGAAGGGCTGGTTCAAGTGTTTTGTGTGATTGCTGTGCTGTATGTGGGTGGACTTAAGCGGAGTGGGCTTGTGTCATATCACAGCATGGCATTATTCATACTTTCTCAACCACAGTGTAAGAACATAATGAAATGTTCCAAAACAATAAATAAAATATTCCATTAATAGGTATTATTGGGTACTGTAAATCTCATTAAACTTTTCAAAAACGTTATAACACGTAAGCCACATTTCACCGCAAAATCAAAAGTAAAAATTGCAAATATTGCCTGTTCAGTCTATTCATTTGACAGAAGATGGACCATTAAGATTTTTTGATTTATATCATCTATCTATTCTCCAAACACTTGTCTTATATGCAGGGTCACGGGGATCCTATCCCAGCATCACAGTTCATAACTTCAGAATAATGCATGAAAGCATAATTTCACAATTTGAACTTTTCTTATTAATTTGAATGTTTGTAGTGTAGTATACTCTCAGCTCAGCTCTGACAGGATTGTATTCTCTCTCAGCCATTATGACTACTACAGTAAAACCTAAATCAGAGCCTGAGGATTTGAGATTGAAGTAGGTAGAAATAAGCACTGGCCTTTATGCTCTTTATGTTCAGTCTAATTCTGCATTTATTACAGCTGCATAAATCCTTCTGCTCACCACAAGAGGAACACAATCAGCAAAACATAATATTTAATACATTTCCAGGAAATATTACAGGCAGTTTGATAGAAAACCTGAATTTTGTTTTGGAAAAGGGGGGGGAGATGGGGGACTGAATAATAAAATATAAAATAACTGCATTGTCTTACTTACATTAATCCCTATTAAAGCTGCAGAAGTAATTCAGTCAAGAGCAGTCTTTGTCTTTTGTTGTTTGATTAACATTAATTACAGAGAGCATCAGTTATATAAAGCCAAGTTTACACTACAGGACTTTAAACGTCGGCAGATCACCGTCCTGTTCAGACTACATGACTTGCTGTGGAGTCTTGAAGTCGTTGTGGGGTTGAAACTACGTGACACTACGTAAATGATCTGCAACAGGGGGTTACACACTACATGAGCTGATGACAACTGTCACCCAATGACTCTATGTTGGGAGGAAATTAGAATAAATTTTGAATTAAATTCAATTAAAATTAAAATAACCCTTTCACACATAAGTTTAAAATGTTCTGGCTGACTTCCCAGAGTTAAGGCGACTGTTATTTTAAAACGTTTCCCTTTATTGTTTCCACGACGACGCGTCCTGCTTGTCACGTGACACTCCGCTGCCAGCCGGCCACACTGTATGACAGATGTATTGCTTTTCTCATCATGTCATCAACTATCTGATATTCCGATTCTCAAATATGTGCAAGTGAGTGTTTTGTCATTTAAAAACCTATATAATGACCTTGATCTTAATATATATAATGTGAATTCATCCATTTGTCCTGAAATACATGTGGTCAGTGAACTGGGAGAACAATAGAGTGAGTGAGCTTTATAGTTACTTACACAATGTGTATCTGATATGAATAAACGTCGGCAAATTATATTTGAATGGATTGTTATTGCTGCTTCCATAGACATCAGTGTATATTTCATTGGCTGTTGCGTCGCAACACGTGACACCACAGGATATCGAGTCGGCCGACAGCTTCAGATATTTAGCATGCTAGATATTTGTCTGGTATCTGTGAGGTGTTGGCAACGCGTCAGCGAGCCTCTTTGATGCGTCGTTGAGTAGTTCACACATAAAGATTGGCGAGCGCCGATCACTCGCTGATTTTCCCCTGATCGCAGCCCGACCTGTCGGTGAGTTCGTTAACTTGCAAATCGGGTTTAAAATCCTGTAGTGTATACTTGGCATAAGGCTGCTGTCACTTTAAAGGCAGGAACACACCAAGCCAACGCCGACGAACTAGTGGCGACGAAAGCAGACTGCGGGGTTGGCTCACATCAGCAGCGTCTGGGTCCAAAGTTGCCCTGACACACCATACCGACGCTCGACGGCCAAGTAGTTCTCCGCCTGCGCAAGATGAAATGCCTTTCCGTACCAGCAGATGGCAGTAGCTGAACAGCCAATCACAAAAAAATTGTAAAAAAAAAAAAAAAATGCTGGTGCTGGTGCTGGCTGGCAACTTTAAAAAACAAAACAAAACAAAAAACGCTGGTGGGGAAATAGTTAAAAATGAATTTTAGGTCCTGTTTACACTTGGTATTAAGATGCGTTTTGGTCGATCGGATCACAAGTGGATGACGCTATGCTGTAAAAGGGGTCTAAAATGTTTTGAGCTTGTCCACTTTCGACCAATTCCTGAAGTAGTCGAAAACGCATTCGACCGGATTACTTTAATAGTGTAGACGCTCATGTGGTCAAATGCATTCAAACAGCCACAGAAGACGGCTTACTCTATACCTACTGACCTTACGCTTAAATATTATGGCCAGCTAGACAGACGGGATTCAAACTTTGTTGGCTGAAGACCCAAGTTTAAACATACCATGTTCTCTAACCATTTCTGATTTCTAACGCGCACTCACTGTGTTCGGCATCGTCTTACAGCTATCATAGCAGAAACGAAAGCTGCTGTCACGTTTATGTGTAAATTGCGTGAGCTTATTTTGTTCATTAGATCAAAAGATCTGAAAAAAAAAAACCCATTCATTTACCTGCCGGGCACCCATAGACCCTCCCCTCAAAGAAATTAGGACAGACGTGGTTGAAAGTGGACAAAAGAGATGAATTAAAACACCAGGTGTAAACGGATATGTGTCTCCCTCGTCTACTTGGGAGCCGATCGACCAAAACGGATCTTAATACCAGGAGTAAACAGGGCCCTAATTAGAGTAATAATTATTGATATTATAATGAATAACAATCAATCAATCATTTCTAATAAAATAAGTAACCTAAATAGCTGTAAAAGTAATCTCTTGAGAATTAAACTGACCTTAATAGGAATTTGTTTTCCTCATCTCCCTCACTGCCTCTGGGAATCATTACGCCTTCATTTAACCTGATAGAGACACAACACTCGCTTCACTAGTCTTTCTGCTTTTATATGCTGCTTCCACTTATATAACCAGTACATCATGTATTTGATATAAAAAAAGTTTTTTTTATTAATTTTTTATAGTGGCTAGAACGCACTATAAATCCTCATATTTGATGCTGAACATCAGCATCATGTTAAGTGATCTATATCAGCATATCAGATTCCTTGATCAAACACACTAATTTGTTTCTGTAAGCAGCTGAGCTCAGTTTCCCTGAATAATTCAAGTGTGTCTGCGGCTCATGAGGTACTTGTGTTGTTATGTCAAGGATGGATTATGATCCTGCAAGGCTCTGGGGCACCAGACGCCTGGATGCCAAAAAATTGCATGCACCTTGGAAGAAAAAGGATATATGATACATGAGCTTGTGATACAGTGCATGTGTTTTCAAACGTGTGACTCTTTAATGCTTTCAAAGACTGACTATATATATATATGAACAAGCATCCAAAGTGTGAAGAAACATTTGATTGTTTGAACGTACAGAACAAATATGGTCTTTTAATAGAACGAGTTGCTGAACACTATTCGTAGCGGCACTCTGAGCGGGTCATTTCATTCATGAACAAACTGAATGAACTGGGACATCACCTTGAATAAAAAGAGAAAGGGAACGGAAGAATCGTGAATGTGTAAAAGATGACTGATGAACATTCAATAAAAACATACATACAATATTAAATTCCTGCTTTATTTAGGACATAATTTGTGTCCTTTTACTATATCCTGTGTTGTTGTGAAGTCTCTTGAGATTTGTAGACACAAATTTTAATGAAGAATAATTTCTGCTTGGTCGACTTGGGCTGTGTTCCACTTCAAATATTTATGCCTGTCCCTCACTAGCTTCCCTTTGTCTCGTGGAATCGGATGTATTTCATAGTTTACGTTGAGCAAATGCATATAGACAAAGGACTATATAGAGACTTATCATCGTGCTTTACCGGCCGAGACAATGGAAAATCAGTACACATATGATTGAAGAAGTAGAAAAAGTTTAAACACTGATACGGCATACACGAATGTGTAGACCACTCTCATACAGTGAACTGACTTGAGCTAAATAATAACACTATTGTCTTTAAAGTAGAATTTGAATTTGTCTCATATTTTATGAAGTTTGCATCACTGATTATGTTCCTGTTTATTCTTGTGAAGCTGCTTTGAAACAATCTGTATTGTATAAAATATAAAAACTGGTGACTTGACTTGATTTGACAAAGTAAAAAGATTTGATGATGGAAAAAATCCTGAGTAGTGATGTCCTAATTGTTTCTTTTTTTGTTGGACAGGGAAGATGATTAATTATTGTGTAGCCACTCACTAAAACTCACTAGTATCAGTGTAATTTACATAAAACTTAGAGACGATCATGCTGAACCACGGTGATAGATGGGAGTGCAGAGTTCAAAACCAGACTTAAAGTGCACAAAGAACAGTGATGCTAACTCTAGCAAAATAACTACTGAATGCACCTTTAAGGGAACTAATTAACAACAGTCACATTAAAATTTCTAAAAGTCACACGCAAAGTTTATATGCACACTGGAATGGTTATAATATGATGTTACACTCTGCTGTATCTTTCATAAAGAAACATAATTCAACATATAATCATCCCAAATGTATGCAATCCATAAATCTACAGAATTTAAGAGGTCCACACGTGACGTATCAGTCTTCTACTGGCCACACGTCTTCATGTGATATGAATTTGCACCACACTTGATCTTTTTTAAAATTATTATGAGCTTCCTGTCTCCTGCATTCACATGCATATGAATGAGAGTCAATGAAATGGAAATTGTAGTGTGCGGGAAGTATACTCTGCAGATACATTGCAAAATAACTTCATTATCATACACTACAACTGTGTGGGGTGGGGGTAAGTTTTAAGTGCAATCTACTGTGACCACACAAATGACTTTCATTTTGTGAGCAAGTGCTGCTTGAAGTGAATATATGAGGTTCGGTCTACTTCCCTTACCCGCTTGACAACGTGGCACGTGTAACCCCTCCGGCTCTACTCGCACCGCTCCGAGCAGGATTCAAACCAGCATGGGAAGCGGGCAGGCTAACAAGGATGTTAAAAATGGCAGCCATTAGCATTAGTCGCTAATGCACCTCTTGAGATCGGAAAGTGAGGTTTAACTGCACGGCTCTCACTGGCCTCCATTACATTCACCCTCCTAAACCTCACACCCACCCGGGTCACAGCACTAATGTAACCCCTCCATGCCTACTCACCCCACTCCGAGAGTGACTCAAACCGGCATCTCCGGCATGGGAGGCGGGCGCTCTAACAAGGACACTAAAGACAGCAGCCTTTAGCGTCAGTTGCTAGTGTGCCTCTTCAGATCAGGGTAGTGAGGTTTACCTGCGCAGCTCAACTGGCTGGCCTCCATTACACTCACCCCCCCTAAACCTCAAACCCGCCCGGGTCACGGCACCAATGTAACCTCTCTAGTCCTACTCACCCCACTCTGAGCGGGACTCGAACCGGAGTCTCTGGCATGGGAGGCGGGCGCTCTAACGAGGACGCTAAAGACAGCAGCCTCTAACGTCAGTTACTAGTGCGCCTCTTGAGATCAGGGGAGTGAGGTTTACCTGCACGGCTCTCACTGGCTGGCCTCCATTACACTCACCTCCCTAAAACTCATACCCATCCGGGTAACAGCACCAATGTAACCTCTTCAGTCCTACTCACCCCACTTCGAGTGGGACTCAAACTGGTGTCTCCAGCATGAGACGAGGATGCTAAAGATCACAGCCATTAGCATCAGTCGCTAGTGCACCTCTTGAGATCAGGGGAGTGAGGTTTACCTGCACGGCTCTCACTGGCTGGCCTCCATTACACTCACACCCCTAAACCTCACACCCACCCGGGTCACGGCACCAATGTAAACCCTCCATTCCTACTCACCCCACTCCGAGCGGGACTTGAACTGGCGTCTCCGGCATGGGAGGCGGGCACTCTAACGAGGACGCTAAAGACAGCAGCCTACAGCATCAGTTGTTAGTGAGCCTCTTGAGATCAGGGGAGTGAGGTTTACCTGCACGGCTCTCACTAGCTGGCCTCCATTACATTCACCCTCCTAAACCTCATACCCATCCGGGTCACAACACCAATATAACCCCTCCAGTCCTACTCACCCCACTTCGAGCGGGACTCGAACTGGCGTCTCCAGCATGGGAGGTGGCTGCTCTAACAAAGATGCTAGAATGCAGCCTCTAGTGTCAGTCACTAGTGCGCCTCTTGAGATCATGGGAGTGAGGTTTACCTGCACAGCTATCACTAGCTGGACTCTGTTACACTTACACTTCCATAATAGCTACCAGGAAATGGTTAGGAAAGTTTGTGCATGTCTAAAAATGACTCATACATAAAAAACACACTTGTCGCCACCTACTGACATATTATGCTGTAACTTACAGTAAGAGTAACTGAATAACTGAATCAATGAACAAATCTTTTTTAGTAAATGAATTCAAAAGATTCAAAATACTGGGATGAATCTCCACAACTAGGGGAAAAAATATGGGAAGTTATGGGAAGTTACACTTTATTTCTCATGATTAAATACATTTAAAAAAACACAGACACACACACACACACACAACACATTGTCTTTGTCTAGGATTCTTTGATGATCCACATTTTAAAGATGCAAATGTTATGCAGCAGTGAAAGGAAGCACTCTGATAACTGTAAACCTTAAATACACTGCAAGCCACTTCGGATAAAATCGTCAGCTAAATGAATACATCACCTGCCATCTTCAGAGTTCACAGCCCTGACCTTTGATATTATAAATCTGATTCAGACGACCATGTTCAACTGATGTGGAAAAAAAAAAAAAAAAATCTATACAAATAAAGAGATTAACATTCAAAATCATCAGTAGCACTGAACTGTAATCCCATTGTTTTTTTGTGGTCAGAGATGGGACAAATTAAAAAAAATCAAGATGTACACAGAGATTTTTCCCTCAATAACTAATGTTTCTGTTAGTGAAAATTATGAAAACAAGCAGCATTGACACAATTAAAGCAGAAATATCAGAGAAATTATCTTAGTCAATATGGGTGGCCTTCAAATATAGAGTACTGCAAATGGGCTGTCACGATTCCTCGATTCAATTTGAGTACTCAATTTTTAAAAATACTTGAATACAATTTGCCCGTGTTGAGTAACCGGCAAAATACCAGAAGATTTGTAACGTAAATCACTTATAAACCTAAGCAAACACAGGAGAATACATATTTTTCAAAACATGTTTGTTTATAGCCTGTGTTCATTTGTGAAGAATATCATGATGAACAAAACGTGTAAGAATCATAAACTTTTGTTGGACACGGAGCTTATTTTCTGCAATAATCCTAAAGCCAATGAAAAAATCCTACTGGGTTTCTGTTAGGGGAACCAGAGTGATGCTAACGTCCGGGTTGCCCTACAAAAATACGTCATCACTGGAGCACAGCAACACTCTGATGTGTTAGATAATATGTGGGGGCCTTTAAGTCAAAAATGTTGAGAACTATTTTTGTAAAGAGACGGAATGGACCCATAAAAAGACAGAACATGTGAATGTGTTAGGGGTTGCATTGACTCTAGTTTTGTCATAAGTTGACAAATTCATTCATGTAATCCAGAGGAAACACAACAATGCGAGCCATAAAACAACCAGCGCAATACTTCATCTAAAGTCTCACTCTCACAAGCTGTTTCATGCTGCTCATATAATCTCTTAAAAGCAAAACAAGCCATTTCTGATTGCAAGGCATTTCTGAATTCATATTTCTTAACAAGAGAACTACCAAGAAGGCTGAGAAACCGTCACCTGACAGGATTTGAAGTATGTCTGTAGTCATTTAAGCTACAGAGCCCAAATAATGCAAATCACTTAACTCATATTGATTACTTACATATTGTGGAACACAAACTTAATTTTTGAAAAATATTCCGGACACTTCAAGCTCCAAAGTGACAAAAACACACCATTAGAGCCACAATAAAATAAACAAAAACACAACGTATGATATTAAATTTACACTTTTTTTGCACTCATCGAAAATCGTTTTACTCGCAAATATATTAGAATTCAGAAGTAAAATGTGTTGAAAACAGCGATTATTGTCGACTTTAAAAAGCAAACATAGAAATGGAACATAATAAAGTGATAGCTGAATTTTGTCTGACTTAAAACAAAATGAAAGCCAGCAGGAAAATGTCAAAGAATATATTTTTTAAAGTGATATATTTATACAATCCACTTCCACTCAGATCATGAGGTTAAATCCGTTTCCTTACACATCTCTTTTCCTTTCCTTTTAAAACATTTTTTTTTCTTGTCTAATTGAAAGGCCATTTACGCTCTGTGAGCGGCGGTCAGAGAGGAAGGGCCGCTTATATAAGAGACCCAGAACGGTTCTCTTGCTTCAAGCCTTTTTATATTACAAAGACAAGACAACACAGTCACATCAGGATAAGCAACCCAACTCTAACACACAATCTAACAACAACACAATGGCTTTACTTCTACTCTAAATGCAACCACACAAGAAAACCAATTCTATATATATATATATATATATATATATATATATATATATATATACACTACCAGTCAAAAGTTTGGACACGGTAAGATTTTTAATGCTTTTAAAAGAAGTTTCGTCTGCTCACCAAGGCTGCATTTATTTAATTAAAAAGACCGTAAAAACCATAATATTGTGAAATATTATTACAATTTAAAATAACTGTTTTCTGTTTGAATTTATTTTATAAAGTAATTTATTCCTGTGATCAAAGCTGAATTTTCAGCATCATTACTCCAGTCTTCAGTGTCACATGATCCTTCAGAAATCATTCTAATATGCTGATCTGCTGCTCAAGAAACATTTATGATTATTATCAATGTTGAAAAACAGTTGTGTACTTTTTTTTTCAGGATTCCAAGCCTTGACAAAGGCTTTGTGCCGAAACGTTGGGTCAATAAAAACTTTCTGCAAATGAGTGTGCAGTCAAATCTTTCATATATATTTATTTTATTTGTCTTTAATACCTTTCTGGACCTTGAATGACGGTAATTAATAAACATTGCTTTCTATGGGGGACAAAAATCCTCTTGGATTTCATCAAAAAATATCTTGATTTGTGTTCTGAGGATGAACAAAAGTCTTGGACCGATGTGAGGGTGAGTACTTAATGACAGAAATTTCATTTTTGGGTGAGCTAACCCCTTTAAACAACCCCAAAAATGCTTATAATAAGTGGACATGGCAACAATGCAATAACAGTGTACTCTGTGAAGCAGCCTTTAAACAAAACAGGATGGCTCCGTCAACTGTGCTTTAGGTAAAACTGCAAAACACAACAAGTCTTTTGTCACTGTAATATTACTTCAGTCAGAATAGCAGGTACCGCCAAAAACATTGCTACGGTTTGTGGTAGATTTTCCAAGACGCACCTGACTTAAGTTTACCTGTTCCTGGGGCGTCTCCTAATCGACACTCAATAAATTTCCTGATCTTTCGGAGCGTCTCCAAATCGACACTCAATAATACACTTGATCTCTCGGAGCGTCTCCTAATCGACACTCAATAATATCTCGGTCAACGTCTTGACCCTCTTAAACCTAGTGTTCCCTTACATTTACATTTATGCATTTGGCAGACGCTTTTATCCAAAGCGACTTACATTGCATTATACTATACATTTGTATCTGAGTATGTGCAATCCCTGGGATCGAACCCACGACCTTAGCATTGCTAGTGCCATGCTCTAACCACTGAGCTACAGGAAAGCTGTTCCCTAACCTGACTTGCTGCGCAGCAATAACCAGAGACTCCAGTTGTTGTCCTTCAAAGCTTTAATCACGGCCGGGAGAGTTCCCATCAATCCCCGAGAATCTCTCTCCGAACAAAGGAATACAGCAGGTTTTATAGGATTTCAGGTACATTTCACAGTCAGTATAGCATGATCTATTACTCATTATCATCAGTCTTAATATGATTGGTTCAGATTTAAGAAAAACATCTCAGTTCCTCTGCCCCACTTACTGGCGGAGTTACTTTAGATTAGAACATCTGAATCACAAGATCATCAAAAAATATCACCAGGTTAAAACAGTTTTTCAAAGACTATTTTTTATCCTTAGAAGGATGCTGTCTAGCCAGCACAGCAGATTTTTTCCACTTGTTACAACACTCAGTCCTAGTGACTATTTCTCTATTTCAAAGTTAGCTTATTAGGCCTGTAGAAGACAAGAAATGTTAGTTCATTATTAATTAGTTCAAAAATTCCATCACAGGTTAGTGTCAATCATCGCAGTTTCTTGAGTAAGTCATGTTCCATACACACATGGAATGATAATTTAGGGGACTCACTCCCACATTTTAATGCTGTTGTCACTCCTGAAACTTTAGTGTGTACGCGGCCTTAAAATGTCTGTCTTTTCAAGATTCACAAGTCAAACTGGTCAATGGAGGCCTCACTGAGCCATTGGATTTTATCAAAAATATCTTAATTTGTGTTCCGAAGATGAACGAAGGTCTTATGGGTGTGGAACGACATGAGGGTGAGTAATTCATGACAGAATTTTCATTTTTTGGTGAACTAACCCTTTAAGTATAAATTGGCTTCAGCTTAATGTTGAATTTACCAGTAACTCTAGAACAGCTTTTAACAATCCTCACAGTGTTTAATAGGCTGATGTAGGCTGTAGTTTAGCAGCACACTTCTGCCAGATTGAACCTGATTTATCCTGCCAGCTTCACTGCATGTGACACTTCCTGTGAAAATACTAACACGAGAGGGAGGTGTGAATCATGCTGCTTGTCAATTCTATCTAAGAGTTTTTGCTGCATTCCTTAAAATGGAGTCACATTGTACTTTTGGAAGTCAAACATTTGCTAACCTTTGGAAGATTAAAAGGGTGTTCTGGGTTCAATACAAGTTAAGCTCTATTCACAGTATTTGTGGCATAATTTCAACTTGGTCCTCAGAAGAAAAAAAAAAACTCTTGCTTGACAGTCATGGTCACCATTCATTTCCATTGTATTGAAAAGAGCAGCTTGGACATTCTGCTAATTTGTGTTCAACTGAAAAAAAGTCATACAGGTTTGAAGTGACATGAAGATGAAAAAAATTATTTAATTTAATTATATTATTTATTTTATTTTATTAGTGCATTATTAGAACTGTGATTTATTAGGGACAAATCAATAACTACTTTGAACTACTGACTTGAATGAGAGGTTAAGTCTTCGATAACGCCTGTCTAATGCCATTTTCATCTGTTATATGACAAAAGATTTCTTTTATTAAATGGCTTGCAAATGATTTGCGTACTTTTACAAGCTTTGCTAGAATATATGGAGCTGTCTGTGGTGCTGAAACCACACTTTATCTGCAATAATGATGCATTTGACTGAAGAGGCTATGAGAAAAATAAAACATACTGAGATCCAATCCATTAACACAGAGATGTTTGACTGTGAATAGACTGTGAAAATGACCTAGACCACATTTATGCTGATTTCACACCAGCAAACTGTAACCCTTTCTGAGCCAGGGTTACAATTTTCCAACCTTAAGGATTTCAACATTAAGTTGAAGCCAATTTATACTTAAAGGGTTAGTTCACCAAAAAATGAAAATTATGTCATTAATTACTCACCCTTCATGTCGTTCCACATCTGTAAGACCTTCATTCATCTTCAGAACACAAATGAAGATATTTTTGATAAAATCCAATGGCTCAGTGAGGCCTCCATTGACAGCAATTTAATTTCCCTTTTCAATTGTTAGAAAGGTACTAAAAACATATTTAAAACAGTTAATGTGACTACAGTGGTTCAACATTAATATTATAAAGTGATGAGAATACTTTTTGTGTGCCAAAACAACAAAATAACGACTTTATTCAACAATATCTAGTGACACTGCTTCATGAAGCTTTGAAGCTTTACGAATCTTTTGTTTCGAATCAGTGGTTCTGAGTGCCAAAGTCACATGATTTCAGTAAACGAGGCTTCGTTACATTATAAGTGTTTCGAAATTTCAATGGTTAACGTGACTTTGGCAGTTTGATACACGCTCCGAACCACTGATTCGAAACAAAAGATTTGTAAAGCTCCGAAGCTTCATGAAGCAGTGTTTTGAAATCGCCCATCACTAGATATTGTTGAATAAAGTTGTTATTTTGTTTTTTGGCGCACAAACAGTATTCTCGTCACTTTATAATATTAGGGTTGAACCACTGTAGTCACATGAACTGTTTTAAATATGTCTTTAGTAGCTTTCTGGGCATCAGAAATTATCTTGCTGTCAATGGAGGCCACACTGAGCCATCAGATTTAATAAAAAATATCTTAATTTGTGTTCTGAAGATGAACGAAGGTCTTACGGGTGTGGAACGACATGATTAATGACAGTAATTAATGACAGAATTTTCATTTTTGGGTGAACTAACCCTTTAAGTAAATAAAATGTCTTAAAATGCTTCAAAGCTAATTATTAACCACATAAGAACACTGTAGCAATTGCATAACTTCATGCTAAAAACACTAAAAACACTTTAGCAATGCTCTTAAAATCATTCACTGCCATCATGTCAGTAAGTTTTGCACATGCAAACACCACCCGTGTTTGCCTCAGAAAGTATAAAAATCTAGTTAATATTAATCAATTAAAGATGAATAGTTGTGTTAAATAATACTCTACCGATGCTCTACTAATATTTTCACCCTAATCCCACAATGATGCTGTAAAACACAGTGAATTGCACATTGTTATAACATGTTAATTACTTTCACATTTTCTTTGATTACAGCACAATGTCTTTAACTCCTGCTAGATGTTCACCTACAGCCAGATCACACTGACAAAAGCTCCTCTGTCAGTGTACAGTGACAGGTTAGATTCAGAGTAACAAAATTGCCATTTGATTGCAAATGAAGCAAGCATGCTGTAATAAATACAGACAACCGATTCAATAAAGACAAGCAATTCACAATCAAAACTGCTGGAAAAAATGGAAAATGGAAAAAAAAAAAAATGGGATCCATCAACTGTTTGGTTACCGACATTCTTCAAAATATATTCTTTAGTGTTCAACAAAACAAAGGAATTCATACAGGTTTGGAACAACTTGAGGGTGAGTAAATGAAGACAGAATTTTCATTTTTGGGTGAACTGTCCCTTTAAGACCTATGTTATTCATCTCTTTATAATGGCAAAGGTTTGTGCTGTTTTTGTTCTACTGTAGTGGAGTGAATCTTGCTTTGAAAGCCTCCGTAACTATTGGACCTTGTCAAATTTGTCCCCATTCACAGCCTAACCATCATGCTAGTTATATTTGGTTGAAAAGAAGGGTCTGAGCTCATCACATCTCCAGTGAATGCTGATGATGAGCTCAGACCCCAATCTTCAACCAAATATATTAGCTTGTACACATTAAAAAACAGACTGTTGTGGCACGTTTGCAATCATGATGCACTTTTAAGAGCTTAAAGAAGCAAAGAGCTTAAAAACATCTCTTTTAACACTCATCTACATCATGTTCACCAGTAAAGGTATTTAAATTCCTCATGATGATATTTGCAAATATTCCAGTAATCACCTGTTGAAGTGATTGATCTGCATCTAACTATTGTGACAGTTTTTCACCTGCTGAAACACAGCTGAGAAACTGCGCTACATTGCAAAAATGTTGCTTAAAAAACCTAAATGTGACTTATCACATTAAACACACCAACAAATTATTATTAAGAATCAAATTAAATCACTTTGCAGTTGTCTTTCCTGAGAAATTTTCCCATTTAAAAAAGTTTGATGGAAGAATAAATGAAGCTGTAGCCAAGGGATCTAAAAGCCAAGGGAGCATCAACTGCACCAACTTTCACATTTTACTGTGTAATTAACAAAAACACTATTGACTAATGAGATCAGCTCAGTGCATATGAAGATCGTCCAGGTCATCGTGATTTTGCCAAGATATGTTCCTGGATCAACATATTTTGGAACAATTCTGTCTGAAAATTTAGTCTTAAAGGGTTAGTTCACCCAAAAATGAAATTTCTGTCATTAATTACTCGCCCTCATGTCGTTCCAAACCCGTAAAACCTTTGTTCATCTTTGGAACACATATTAAGATATTTTTGATGAAATCCAAGAGGTATCTGAACCACACATCTTTGCACCATTCAATGCCCAGAAAGGCAGAAAAGACATAGTTAAAATAGTCCATGTGACTACAGTGGTTAAAACTTAATGTTATGAAGCGACAAGAATACTTTTTGTGCGCAAAAACAACGACTTTAACAATTCCGTTTCATTCTCCTACCTTTCTGGGCCTTGAAAGGCGCGTTTGACGTTGCTGCCTATTTGTGGTTTAGATACCTCTCGGATTTCATCAAAAATATCTTAATTTGTGTTCCGAAGATAAATGAAGGTCTTACGGGTTTGGAACGACACATGGGTGAGTACTTAATAAAAGAAATTTCATTTTTGGGTGAACTAACCCTTTAACCCTATCCCTACCCCTAAACCTAACCCTACCCATAACTTACCCCTAAAATCAGAGGGAAACGATAGGTTAAAAACACTGATGTACAAGCACCTAACCCTGGTTTTAAGCCTAAACTTGACATACTGTAAACTCTAGGGGCCCTATTTTAACGATCTAAGCTCATGGTCTAAAGCGCATGGCGCAAGTGCACTAGGGGCGTGTCCGAATCCACTTTTGCTAGTTTAACAATGGTAAAAATGGTCAGCGCGCATGGTCTAAAAGGGTTGTCCCTATTCTCTTAATGAGTAATGGGTGTGTTTTGGGCGTAATGTGCAATAAACCAATCAGAGTCTCATCTCCCATTACCTTTAAAAGCCAGTTGCGCTCAAGCCATGGCGCATTTGCTATTTACATGGCCGAAATTGCAAGCAAAAAACTGAATGCTTCTCTAGCGAGAAAACGGATGTGCTCGTGCGCGAGGTTAAAGCGCGTGAGCAGACCATCTACAGGAAAAGCCGGATACCACCAAAGAATTTTTATCTTTATGCACACAATAATAATCTTTTACATTATAATCCTTTTATTTTTAATATTTGGCATGTTTGTGTGCTGCCCTGTGTACATGCGTTGTGCACCCGCCTATAGGCGCATATTACTAACGCATCCTTTAATTAACAAAACAAATATTGGTCAATGGCGCAAATGCATTTGTTATTTAAACAACGTGGCGCAGGACGTGAAAATGATAACTGCGTCGGGCTGAAACTAGCAAAAAACACTTGCGTCGCGCCTGGTGCCGCATTGCGGTGTGTGTATGATAGGGCCCTAAACTTGTCCCTCAAATCTGATCAGTTGATTGGAATGTTGTTCCAGGATCAACAAAAATGTTGATCCAGGACCATGTTGTACTTAGAAAAATCATGTTCACCAGATCTTCCTGATGTGCTTAAGTTTTATTGCTATCAGTCTTTATACTTGTCACTCCTGACCTACATTGCCCACTGTTAAAATGCAGCTGTCTCATGTATCTATGCAACCAAAATAAGCATGCAGTACACACACTCTAACACTTTCTCGAAGGTTATGTGATATAACCTATAACGGGCATATCTAATCCTCTGTGAAACAGGATATGTCACTCTTCATAGAACAACACTGTCTGTGATCGCCCCTGCCACAAACACACACACTTATTTTCTGGTTCCTGGCACCTAATAACAACTCGCTCTCTTTCAAGCACTTGCATACATGAGATTCAAACAGTGTCAAGTATGCAAGTGAACTCACACATTCACTGACTCTTATTTCGTCTATTGTAATTTGACAGCTCAACATGAATAAATATGAACAGACTAATTGTCTGAATTTTAGATCATGCAATGCATTGGATGTGTAAAATGTGAAACGTGTTTAGAACAATTTAATACTTATTTCACATTGTGAAATCCCTCATAGCAACATGTTTGGCTATTTGAATCGCACAGCATGCCATTTCATGTACTTTACAGGAGGTAAGTGAGGTGAAGGAATATTCCAGAATCATGAAAATTTTAAATAAACCATGTTTTTTGGTGGTCTATTAGGGTTAAATGAACAAATGCTGAAATATTATAATGTTAAACAATAATATAATGAACAATATCTGTGCATAAAAACACAACATTTCAAACGCAAGAAAAGCACTGAAAGTAAATGAATTGGACAGTGTAGACTTAATGAGGAGACTGACCTTATATGAGAACGGATCACTGGATTTTCTTCAAGTTCTCCTCTGGATTCATAGATTTTCATGGTTCAGTCGTTTGTTGTGGTTTCTCTCTCCTGTACACAGTCTTACATAAACTTCAGGGGGAAAAAAAGTCGACAAGGCTTCATCGTTGTGAATCCAGCGGCAAAACACAATAAAGTTGTCCTTTTCCTCAAAGTGCTTCTTAGATTTCATACGCCAATGAAAAAAGAAGTTAATGATAAAAGTTACTGATAGCCACAAACTTCACATAAACTGTTTAAGACTAACAATAAAAGTGGTATTGAACAAGACCCTAAAAACCAAACAATTATTTTACAAAAAAATATGTACATGCATTATTTTAAATACGCTTTAAAAGAAGAACCTATTTTGGCTTTTCACTTAAGTTGGGAGTCACTGAGGAACTATACAATAGGTGGTTGAAAGAGTTAAGGCCTGTGATCGAATTTCAAAGCATCCCAGCAAGTTCTTAATATTTTACTTATTTAATTCATCATTATTTTGTGTTCTATTCTGGATAAGAAATCTTAAAAGTAATGCTTAAAAGCTGTTGATGCCCAAGAGATCAACAGATTAAAATGTACTTTAAAAAAATAACTGCAACTTTCCAGGATTTTAGCAGTGCGATGATCCTTGGATTGTACAGACTTTGGGTGCATTAACTTAGCGTACTGGAAATGGATGGACTAGAGGTTTGTCCAATATCCAGTTTATCATGTTAGTCATCTCAAAAATGTTTGATTCCTCACTGTATTCTCCATCTACTGAATTTGAAGATTTCTTCAACACATGAAGTTCATCACATGGGCTTGAAGGGCCACTGCCAGGCTCTTCTCTGAGAGATGCCTGCTCCTGGTCAGTATCCCTGAGATAAAAATAGCTTAAGTTGGAAACAATGACGGGCACCGGTAGTGCAGTGGGGTGGTGATGGACGAACTAGAGGTCCGTTTCTCTAGCATCTAAGCAAAATGTATAAAGGGAGCGTTTAATATCCATTCTGCTGTTAGCTTTCATGTTAGTCTTTTCAACAGGCATGTTTGTTTCTTCATTGTGTTCTGTATCTCTTGAGTTGGAGGTTGATGATTTCCTCAGCCCATGAAGTTCATCACATGGGTTTGAAGTGCCAACATTAGTAGGCTCGTCTCTGAGAGATGCCTGATCTTGGTCAGTTTCTCTGTGGTAGAAATAGTTGAAGTTAGACACGATGACGGGCACCGGTAGTGCAATGGTCAACACCCCTGCAATGGCGCAGAGAGAGCCCACAATTTTGCCCCCAACTGTAATCGGTCTCATGTCACCATACCCAACTGTTGTCATGGTCACCACCGCCCACCAGAAGGCATCTGGGATGCTGGAGAAGTGAGACTCAGGTTCATCTGCCTCAGCAAAGAAGACAGCACTGGAGAACAATATGACACCAATGAAAAGAAAGAAGATCAAGAGGCCCAGTTCTCGCATACTGGCTTTCAGAGTCTGACCCAAGATCTGAAGCCCCTTGGAGTGTCTCGAGAGCTTAAATATGCGAAACACCCGAACCAAACGAATGACCCTCAGTATGGCCAGCGACATGGCCTGCTGGCCATTGTTGTGCTCCTGGCCCTGCTGCTCCGCCAGCTCTGTGCACAGTGTGATGAAGTAAGGCATGATGGACATGATGTCAATGATGTTCATGATGGTTTTGGAAAATTCAGACTTACTGGGACAAGCAAAGAAGCGCACGAAGAGCTCAAAGGTGAACCAAATCACGCAGGTGGTTTCAATGATGAAGAACGGGTCGGTGAAGGTGAGCGACGGGCGCTCTTGAGTACCATTGATCGCGCGACTAGTCACTGGAAGCTCTCGCTCGTCGCGAAACTCGGGTAAAGTTTCCAGACAAAAAGTTATAATGGAAATGGTGATGACGATGACGGAGACGATAGCGATGCCTCGCGCAGGACTAGAGCTTTCAGGGTACTCAAAAATGAGCCATACCTGTTTCTGAAACTCATTCTGTGGCAACGGTTTCTCTTCTTCTTTGATAAAGCCCTCGTCCTCGCGGAAACGGTCCATCGCTTCTTCTCCCAGCTGATAAAAACGAATTTCGTCAGCAAACACGTCGATTGACACGTTAACAGGTCGCCGGATTTTCCCGCCGGACTGATAAAAATAAAGAATTCCGTCAAAACTCGGTCTGTTGCGATCAAAGAAATACTCGTTCCTGAGGGGGTCGAAATACTTTATTCTCTTGTCAGGGTCTCCCAGTAAAGTGTCGGGAAACTGGTTCAGAGTGCCCAACTGGGTCTCGAACCTCAGCCCGGCGATATTAATAAGAACCCGTTCGTTGTTCTCATGGTCCATATCCATGTCCAGAATGTCCTCATCAAACAAATGGGGACTGTAATAATCCACCGTATTCTCAGTGGAGCCCATCATTGTGTTGTTCATGTCGTTCATTTTCCATGAGCTCTGTTGTGGACTTCTCGAGTATAGTTCTTTGTTGTGGACCAGGCGTGGATGATCCAGTGAGTTTTGGTTTTGGTAGGTTTCTCCATCACTGCCTCCATCTCCCCGCTTCTCAAAACTCACCAAAGCTATCTCCATTTCCAAGCCATTAAATATTCATTAATAAAAGACCTGTAGAATAAAAAACCAAAAGTATATCCCCTCGTATATCCACACGTCGTTTTCTTTGCCGTTAGATTGTTCTGCTTAGGATAAAGATGTGTATTATAATCCAAACATCCTCCCGTCACTCTGGTAATTCATGTGTGCGCTCTGAGCGTAAGTACTGGAGTGATTCACAGGCGACTCGGTTCTTTTGAACAGTGAACGAATCGATTCGCAAAGCGTTGGCTGTAAGGACTTTCGTTGAAGTGAATGGATATCGATATCAAATTCGTAAAGATGAACAAGCTAAATGTTGATTTTATTAATTAGAAACAGCTAGTAACCTGCCGCGCGGGGACCAGAACACGAATGTTCACACCAATGAATTGAATCATTAATGCGAACCATTTAGCTGAAATGTGTGGGGAGAGAGATAGTACTATTTTTAATACTATAATTTAATTTTTAAGATTGAAGGTTTAAGAGCGTTGATCTCTAATAGCCTACCCTTAACCCCAAGCAACACTGTAAATAAAAGGGTTACTAAAGTAAAAGCAATAAAATATAAATATAACTATTGTCTTTGTTGTAGATTCTTTTATCATGTCAGCTCGCCAAGCTTCTGCCACTGCCATTTTCTGACTCTTTTCATGTGAATTTTTTGCTGGCATCTGTGCTAAATTAGCATACATTCACACATGAGTTGACATTATTTTGCCGTGGCTTATGTTGCATCACCACAGTAAGTTCATGTGTATATGTGTGTCTCATTTTCTGACAAGGTAGGCTACACATATTCAGCTAACTGAGAGGAATTCACATGGATGATTCCTGTATGTGCAATGCATCAGTTAAGAACTGCAAATGATGCATCAATAGTCAATTTTACTTCAGAAATCTCAGGACTTTTTTCTTCAAATATTAATAATAATTAGTAATATTAACTTGCACACATTTTAAGCCTTGCATGAACACAAAAGTCAAAACTGATTTGAAGTCTGATTTAAAATTAGATTTTCAAAATCTGGAATACTATTTCCTCCCACTGGGATAAAACTAGGCAACAGCACCTCTGATTGACTTACTGCTAAAGAGAACTGTGAAGCCAACTTCATGACTCAGGTCATTAACGTACCAAAATAGAATACAACTCAAAAATCAGCCTTTTTGACCAAATCTGCATGAACCGTCAACCAACCAATCTCTAAGTAAAATCATTTAAAAAATGTAAACATTTTGATCATAGATGAGGTTAATTTAAGTCATTGCCAGTATGATTTTTTGTTATTTTCTAAATTAAAATCTTACTGAACCCGAAATTTAACTTAATTCGACTTACCTATACATATCACACCTGTATTACATATCTTGACTTGTCTTCATGGATTAATACAGCTTTATTTATACTTTTCCTGTATCATCCTGGCTATAAAATAGAAACATTTCTATACTGCTTTTGGATGATTTGATCATTTTAGGTACATTGTTTTACTGAGATGTCACTTTAAAACTCAGAAAATCCAGAGTACACAATTTCTCAGTCAAGCTGAATAAGACATGTCCCTGTTTTCATGAGATTTTTTAGCGAGAAGCTGTGATATCTTACAGAAGTGCTTTATCCCTCAAACGCTGCCTCATTTGCCCCCTCCATATGCTGAACAATCTGCCTGTGTGGAAATAAAACACTGAAAGTCTGCTGCCGTTGAAGACAAGTAGGGAAATGATAAATGCTTAAAAAAGGAATGAGCAGGTTAAGTGTAAGAGGTAAGGAGAGAGATTATGTGATGGAGAACTGAGGTGGCTGAAGACCTGCTGCTGCTTCTCTTATTGTGTCGTTTTGCACTCTTGGTCATTCGCTGCATTCTGTGGTGAAATGTGGCTCACATGACCTCCGTCTTTATTCATGCTTCAAGATAATCTCCAGAACTATATAAAGACAGTTTAAAAACTGCATTCGCCTGATTCTGTGTGTCTATAGTTTATCGAGGCTATCACTTGTTAAACCAGATGAAGTATTGTGACATCAAAATCAAGCGTTTACCTTGACATAATATCAACCACACATCACTCTAAAAAAAGATGGTTCTTTAAAAGATTAGTTCACTTTAAAATAAAAATTACCCCAAGCTTTACTCATTCTCAATCCATTGTGTATATGACATTCTTCTTTCTGATGAACACAACCGGAGTTATATTAATAAATATCCTGACGCATCCAAGCTTTATAATGGCAGTGAATGGAACCAGCGAGTATAAAGCTCAAGAAAGTGCATCCATCTAAAGCAAAATGTACTTTACACAGCTCCGGGGGCTTAATAAAGGCCTTCTGAAGCGAAGCAATGCGTTTGTGTAAGAAAAATATCCATATTTAACAAGTTATAAAGTAAAATATGTAGCTTCCGCCAGACCGCCTACTGTATATAGGATATTTATTAATATAACTCAGATTGTGTTCGTCAGAAAGAAGAAAGTCATATGAGGGCTTGAGGGTGAGTAAAGCTTGGAGCAATTTTCATTTTAAAGTTAACTAATCCTTTAAAGCTTCTTTACACGTAGTAACAGTTCTATTTAGAACCGTATTCTCTTGAAGAACCCTTTACGGTTCTTTGTATTAGAGTTTAGGCTTCTTTTTTCCCACCTTTTTGTTATTCAAATCTGTAGCTGTCAAAGCCATCTCAATACTGATTTTCTGGAGGTCAGTAGCCATCCAATTACACAGACTGTCAACACACTGTCAACAGATAAATTATTTCTTTCTTAAAATGTCTATAAATTTTAACTTTCAAGTTGTTACTGGATTCCTGCCAGTCATGTCTTTTTCTCTTTTAAGTTTAACAGAACATGCAAGTGTAAGCAGCTTTGTTCAGTTAAGGATACTTATTTTCTCTTCTCCACTATGTAACAGAGATATTAAATGTATTATTGTTAGATTGTTCGATTTTTTTTAAATTATTACTTTATGCATAACATACCTAGTCCTTTTCCTTTTAACATTGTAAAGGGCTAATTTTGGCCTTCATAAACAGATTTGTTTTTACATAAAAAAATAGAAGAGACACACTGTAACTGTAAAGATTATTTATAAAAGGTTATTTATAAGACCATTAAGGTCCTATACCATATAGCACTTTCAAATAGCGTTTGCCAATGAGGGATGCTATTTGCACTTAATGTAAATAGACTCCATTTGGGCATATAATTTAAAGGGTTAGTTCACCCAAATATGAAAATAATGTCATTAATTACTAACCCTCATGTCGTTCTACACCTGTAAGACCTTCGTTCATCTTCGGAACACAAATTAAGATAGTTTTGTTGAAATCCAATGACTCAGTGTGGCCTGCATTCAAAGCAATGACACTTCCTCTCTCAAGATCCATTAATGTACTAAAAACATATTTAAATCAGTTCATGTGAGTACAGTGGTTCGATATTAATATTATAAAGCGACAAGAATATTTTTGGTGCACCAAAAAGACAAAATAACGACTTATATAGTGATGGCTGATTTCAAAACACTGCTTCATTAAGCTTCGGAGCGTTATGAATCTTTTGTGTCGAATCATGATTTGGATCGCGTGTCAAAACGCCAAACTGCTGAAATCACGTGACTTTGGCGCTCCGAATCACTGATTCGACACAAAAGATTCATAACGCTCTGAAGCTTCATGAAGCAGTGTTTTGAAATAGGCCATCACTATATAAGTCGTTATTTTGTTTTTTTGGTGCACAAAAAATATTCTTGTTGCTTTATAATATTAATATTGAACCACTGTACTCACATGAACTGATTTAAACTGAGGAAATGTCATTGCTGGCTATGCAGGCCACACTGAGCCATCGGATTTCATCAAAAATATCTTAATTTGCATTCCGAAGATTAACGAAGGTCTTACGGGTGTAGAATGGCATGAGGGTAAGTAATAAATGACATTATTTTCATTTTTGGGTAAACTAACCCTTTAACATTTGCAAATTAACAGATTTCTGTTTTTGTTTTTCACTTATTAACAATTATTACATCTCTAAATATAGGCCTATATATCCTCAGCCTCAGACGTCACACCCACGGACCGTTGGCTGAACGTCTGATGCATATGGCACACTTAAATGGAAATGCTTCAGGATATTCAAAGTTGTCATCTGGTTGGTTGAATTCTACAGGATGTTGCATTCTTTAACGGTCCGCATGGAAACAAATGCTGTGACTCCAAACTCCCTTGTGGAATAAGAATGCCGTGGTGTTTACAACTGTGACAATGAGCGCTTACCAGGATCAACTAAACACTGGATTTTCAAAAGTATGTGATGTCACGGTCTCAGTCACATTCTGTTTGTTTTGGTTGTCATCTGTCACAAGTGCTCCTTTGTTCTGTTTTCCCGCCACCATCTATCACCATGGACACTAACAAGATCATTCACAGCTGTATGTCATTTTAGTTAATCATCTGTGTATTTAAGTTCCTGTCCCCTATGTTCATTGTCTGGTCTCGTATTTCCTGTGTTGTGGTCCTGCCTGTACCTGTTGGATTTCCTAAGTAAAGACTTATTTGAACCTAATCTCCTTCGTTGTGTGTTTCTGCGCGAGCAACGCGTTACAGAAGACCGGACCACCCAATGGATGAAAGGGTTAATTTCATCACCGTGGCTCAGGAGAGCCATGATTTCTTTTCTTTTACATTTAAGTTTTCCTGTCTTGCCGTCACCAGCCAGCTGGGGGATGAAGCCCTCAAGACCCTGTTCTGGATCGGGGTCAACTTTCACCACCCTAACAACCTGCCAGACACCACCGGACTGAACTGGAGGGAAACTGTGGTGATGTGTCTGGAGAGCCTGCGGCCCCGATCCAGAACCCCGTCAAGCCCAGTGCCCACCCAGAAACCCATGGACGGCGAGGAAGGACAGCATCAACTCACCGCAGATGGAGTGAACGACTCTACTGCGATGTTAGAGCCCGCGCTTGGAGGAGCGACCGAGCATGACATCACACCGGAGCCTGAGGAGAGTTCGTCTGAGTCGGCTGTCCCATCCTGCGCCGAGGGAGTCGAGGGGTTGGACAGAAGCCCTGCCCACCCGCCCATCACTGAGAGTGAGTTTCTGGATTACAACATTGACGCTACCCTTCATCTGCCTACCTGTTCTATTCTGGATTCACTGGTCCCACCCAGCCTACCTCTCCCACCTCCTCTTCTAAATGTTTTGGCCAGCCCGTCGTCCCGATCTTCCTCCCAGACCCCATCCATGTTTCCTGTCCTGCACGAGCTGTCCCCCATCACTCCCGCGGTACCACTGTCATCTCCTCTCAGTGACGTGGTTCCATCCCAAGCCTACCGTGAGCCACCTCCTTCTGGGTGTGAGGATCCCGTGGCTCCCCCTCCGGCTTCTGTCCTGGTCACTCCACCTCAACCCGTCGCCCTGACTCCTCCACCTGCGCTCCTCCCTCCCTCGACGTCTGCTGGGACCTTCGAGAGTTCGGCTTTGCGGAGCTCCCTCGAACCGTCGGCTGCACCTGGGTCGGACATCGCGTCACTTGCGCAACGGACTTGCGGGCCGTTTGTTGTTCTCCAGCCCTCCACCCCTACTGCTCCGGCTAGCTCCGCCCTCCCTCAGGCTCCGCCTCTGCCCTCGGTCGCTCCAGCTACATCTCAGCCCTCTGGATCCCTGCAGCCATCTCACGGGGTCGTCGCTGTGGCTCCGTCGTGGTCGTCTGGGTCCTCAGCGTCACTCCACTCCATCAGCCCTCCATCTGCGCCGTGGATTCTTCCTCCGTCATCGCCGTCGCCCTCGCTTGTCCCCAAGGTGGCGCTGAAGCCTTCACCACCATGGCTCCTCCCGCCAGCGCCGCCGCCGTGGTCCGGGCCATCATCTGGCTACTCCTCCCAGTTGGCTGTCCTCCTCCAAAGCCACCTCCTGCATCATTCGGTCCTCTCACCTTCACTCCATCCACCTCCAGAACCCCCTCTGGCCCTCCAATTTGGATGTTCCTTCACGGAGAGAGGACGCGCTTTGCCGGAGGGGGATGTACTGTCAACGTCTCAGTCACATTCTGTTTGTTTTGGTTGTCATCTGTCACATGTGCTCCTTTGTTCTGTTTTCCCGCCAGCATCTATCACCATGGACACTAACAAGATCATTCACAGCTGTATGTCATTTTAGTTAATCATCTGTGTATTTAAGGTTCTGTCTTCCCTGTGTTCATTGTCCGGTCTCGTATTTCCTGTGTTGTGTTGCGTTCCTGCCTGTACCTGTTGGATTTTCTAAGTAAAGACTTATTTGAACCTAATCTCCTCCGTTGTGTGTTCCTGCGCGAGCAACGCGTTACATGGGAAGTTGGATAACATTCTAGAATGAATAATTTGTTAGATGCACGCCGGTCTGTTATTGTCTGGTATTGTATCGACTTTACATTTTAAAAAGAACATTCCTTGAACATTATAGGAACTGGTTCCCAAAAAATAAACAAACAAAAACCATAAGGACAACAAAATGGTATGCTAGGCTCCTGCTGCTTTTTTTTTCTCTGCTTAGTCAGCTGTTACACATAAATGTGTAATTTATATGCTGTTTCATCTTATTTTTCCTAATATTTGTCATGTTTCATTTTTATACTATTGATTTTTGTTTGAGGTGGTAGTACTGCCAGCCAGCCCCCATATATATTTACACAGCAAAGAGCTTTAGTCTTCTGTTGCGTTAGCTCCCTTTAGGCATTCTGAATGAGCGGTAAGTCAACGGAGATTTAAAGAAGCTCTTTTTCTTGTTTCAGCAGGAGCTGAGAGTGCAGCAGATGCCGAAGTCTGAATACATGGCTTTTGTGAGAGACTCTAATCTGCACACGTGACACAGCTCTTCTCGTCTTTGCATTAACTGTCATGAGAGCTCGCCCGGAGCAATAATGCCAGTCTTCAGTGAAATGCAAATGCAAAAAGACGCAAGCTCTGGACATGATAGAGAGATGACCTCCGCTCAGATGATAGCTGCTTCCTTTATATGTACTTCCTGTTCAAAAGCTTCCAGTGCATTTGCTGCTTTTGTTGGATGTATGTTTATCTGCTCATCCAGATTAAACTTGTGAGAATCTGCATGTTCTTGACTCATATAAAGGTTTTGTCCGCAGGCCTGTGCTAATGTAAAAGCACACAACAGCAGCTAATGTGGTGGCGTAATTGGCCTCTAGCTGCATTACAATTTCATGCACTAGATACTACATTTTCTTATCACATGCATCTTATTTACCAACCCCAAACACCAGAACTATACACTATTAAAATATTTTTTATATTAAGTCATTTGAATGAAAAAGATTAAGATACTAGAGTAAAAAGGTGTTAACTGGTTAATAATTTATCTTGCCATTAAAAATGAAAAAAATATATTATAAAAATATCTTAATACATGTAAAATGGAAAAAAGTAAAGTAAAAAGTGTAATTTATGTACGGATGCATGTTTACATCTCTGACTTAGAAATAAAAAAGTAATTGTGAGAAATTTTAAAATAACCTTTTTGTGAAAAAAAAAAAAAACTTTGTGAAAAACACAATTTTAAGAAATAAAGTCACAACGGTGATGCCAATGCATGAACTGATTTAATAAAAAAAACCCCAATTATACCTTGAATGCAGTGTGCATCATTTTGGATCAAAATGTGTGTGTGTGTGTGTGTGTGTGTGTGTGTTTATATATGCTGAGTAACAGTCTGCATGTGTTTGTGTCTGCTGCACAGCTCAGGGAAAAATGCCACGTTCATACAGTATGCAGTGTCTTGGTGCTTACACAGAGCTCTTGGGAGATTTTGTGGTGAGGAACGAGGGAAATGGTAACCATAACAACAGGTAACCACTAACAACCAGCGCTGATCATGTTGAGCACACTGGTGAGCACCTCTAATTGCAGTGGAAGAATTCAGTTGTTCAGATCAGCAGGCTGGAGATGATGATATCCAAAAGAGCAAGAGCACAGCTCTCTTCCTATTCATGAGACATGAGGCAAAATGCGTCCTACGATTTTACTTGCCTTTAGCTGGTAAAAAAAACCCAACTTGAATCTGATTTGATCACTACAATAGTACATGTAGCAAACTGCCTAATTTTTGTCTTTATTTCTTTCGTCGCAAAATGTTTTTAATCATCCAGCTCTAATTAAGTCAAGAAAAGAAATATAGAGAATATTGGGAGAAACCAGGCTTTAGTCCTCCTCTGGCCAAACCAACCAACATGGTGTGGTTATGATTCCAGGCTGCATAAAAAAAATAAGATATTATAACATCATGTAAAGCTGCTTTGAAACAGTGTCTATTTTGAAAAGTGCTATACAAATAAATTTAGCTTGACTTCGACTACAATGATATTAACACAATTCCTTTGATTTACTATTTATTTGTCCAAAATTATGATACTACCTCCAATCCCTCAAATCCTTGACCATATTTTTCTCATTAGCTTATATAGATTCAATTTCAAATGAAGTATTATATTAAGAGAAACCAAAATAATATGGTTTAAAGAAACATTATGATATTCTTACAGAAGGCGTAGTTCAGATTACACTTTTTTTTAGACATTCTACTAACTATAAGTAACTTTGCAACTACATGTCAACTAACTCTCAATAGACTGTTAGTAGGTTGTTAGGTTAGGGTTAGGTGTTTTCAGGATTACGTTATGTTCTGGTTTTTGTTCCTGTTTCCTTTGTTCTCATTTCCCGCCCACTAGATTGTTCTCATAGTTACTAATTTCATTCACCTGTTGTCTAATTTGTATCCTCATTACTCCCTATGTATAAGCTATTCCTTAGATCTTTGTATGTTATCGTCGATTTATACATGGTTGCGTTTGAATAATTATTCCTGTTTATTCCTCTCCAGCTATCTCCTGAGTTTTCCATTGCGGATTATATTAAAGACAGCTTTTTCCCCTCTACTCCTTCGTTGTGTGCTTCACTGAGGGTTTAGGGTTAGTAGAATAAGTTGACATGTAGTTGCAAAGTTACTTATAGTAAGTAGAATGGGTTACACTTTATTTTAAGGTGTCATTGTTACAGTGTAATTATATATTTAAGTACTAAGTAATATTAATTAACAACATGTACTTACTATAAGGTTAGGGTAGAATTAGGGTTTGGTTAAGGGTTAGTTGCATGTAATTATGCATAATTACTATGGTACGTGCATGTAATATATGTAACAAGGACACTGTAAAATAAAGTGTTACCATAGAATGTCTAAAGTGGACTATCGAAATGAAGTTCATTGTTTTAACCATATTTGTGAAAACCTGGAAATATAGCTTTCATTCTGAAGGTCCTCTTTGCACAATTAACCTGGTGGATATTTTTCAATATCTATTATAAATATCTGAACATGATTTGTTCATATATTTGTTAGCTCTTTTGTCCCAGTGCTTCAGAATCATTGTGTTTATATTCTATTCATCTGTTTTTGGAGCATATATAGAGAAAGTCAAAATCCACAAAGAAATATAACAAAGCTTTTTCAAAGCTTCACAATAATAAACAGAAAAAAATAATAATGTTAATGTTAATGACAATGTTAATGCTACAAATTTCATTATGAAACTCATTAAATTTCAGCTGTATATAATTACTATGCAGCCATTTGACATAAAGGGTGCAGAACTTCTTAAGATACATTGATTATTAAACTGAATGAGTAGATTTCTAGTTCCCATCATGCTTTGCTTCAGATTCTAGGAGTAAATGCTGAAATAAAGTGGTGTTTTATGTGTTTTTGCCAACGCTATCGCACGACCAATTCGTACGTATTTTACAAGGTGGCTAATTCGTACGAATTTGTACAACCTCACTCGTACGAATTCATATGATTTGTCTAAACCCCAGTGACGGGTAGGTTTAGGGGCAGGGTTATTGGTAGGTAATTTGTACGAATTCATACGATTTTGGTAACTCGTAAAATACATATGATTTAGCAAAAAAACGTATGAAATCGTACGGGTGAGGTCATACAAATTTGCCACCTTGTAAAATACGTACGAATTGCTGTGAGATCGGGTTGGTTTTTGCACAAGATTAATATAAGGGGAGATCTGGTAGTGTTTAATTTGGTTTTAAAAGAGTTTCTGTTATGTCTGCATTTTCGGAGGTTACATTGTGCTGAAGAGTAGAGCCATATATAATGAATATAAGCATATTTTTCACTGTTTCACAGATTCACTGAACATTAAAGGCCACAGAAATTGAGTTTTGAGCTTTGATTTTAAAACAGAAAGAAATGTCACTGTTCTGATAGATATTGGCAGGTTATTCCAAAGTTTAGGGTCGGCTGTAGTGTTCCCTCTATGTTTCAGCCTAGACCTACAGACAGAGAGCAATCCTAGACCCCCGGATCTAAGGGTGCTTTCACACTTGATTCGATTGCCTGGTCCGAACCCAAGTACGATTGCTCCCCCTCCCCCACTGGATTGTGTTCATATACTGTATATTATTTGGGTTCGGACCGTGGTACACTTGCCTTATCAAAGCAGCAGCTGTTTATTCCTGCTGCATGGTAACAACAACTCAGAAGAGACGGAAGAGACACGCTCACCTCACTTTCATTTTTAAATCTTTGGATTTGTTTTCAAAGTATCAGCACATAACGACACTTGCGTCCATCTGCTGTGAATGTACTGCAAATGTTTCAAGAAACGGAATGAGATATACATTCTCTGGTTGCATTGCGCGAGTCACTCTTGTCAGGAAAGTGAGACACACACAAAAAATTTGATTAAATCATATGTTATCAACAGCCGCTCACTTCCAGGCAAGTGGAATTAGTAATGGATTTAGTATGATTGCATTCATATCAGCAGGTACATCAGTACCAGAGTTCACATGATCCAAATACCTCAGACCACCCTTTTTATGCGAACTCGGTACGGTTTGCGGGTGCGCATCAGGAAAACAGCGTTCACATCATCAAAGCAAACCGAATTTTGACACCAATCTAACCTGGGTGCGCACCAAAAGTGCTAGTGTGAAAGCACACTAAGCATTCTCGATGGGTTATGTGGAATATCATCACTTTTCAGAAAGATATCCAGGAGCTAGTCCATTTTGTGACTTATAAACTAATTAATATGTCAAAATCTAGGGGAGATATGTTCATATTTAGCTATGTCTGCCAATCAACAGCAGGGGCAGTCAGTGTTTAAGTGAGTCAGGGGCCTCTAGGCTGCTCTTTGTGTGAGGCTCCCCCTTAATCATTATGCTTTACTGGAAAAATGTATTTAGTGCCATACATGGTCCAAACGCAAATAAGGTTAACTGGCATATACACACACATTAAGACAGCCAATACTACAGTTTTTCTTCTACATTCCTTCAACTGGTGGACCACCACAGTAAGAAAATTACCACCACACCACGTAGGTAAAATGCGAAATTGAAAATCATAATAAATCATATATAATAAACCAATATATAATACATAGCTTAATCAGCGCACGCATAAAACTTGCCACAGCGCACAGGCAAACGTAATTATTATGAATGAGTAACTTGTAAAAAAAAGCAAGGAGACTTTTTAATGATTTATTGATAATGTTTTCTGTTTTCGGCTGCAAAGATTACGATGCTGATTCGTCATATCCGCAGTAGTGGACGTGCCTATATGCAGGTTTCATACGGATTACATAATCTGAGAATATGTATTTTCCATTTGAATTGGTTCAATTAAAAGTAGTCATTTTAAGCTTTCTATAGATATATTTCTCGTGTCTGTGGGGGAAGTACGGTTCATGTTTGTTACATGCTCAAATTCACAGAGACGACAGAATGCGCGTCCTGGTTGTTTTCATTTTACAAAAGCACAACATTTTCTGTTATTGTGAGTTTACAGAAATAAAATTAGACCCTTTACAGTTTGTATTACTCTTATCTGTATGACCAAAATGACGGAGTATTAAATACGAATGACGCGGCGCGAATTGAGCGTTTCGGGCGTTTGACGTGCGTAATGCTGCGTTCACACCGAACGCGTCTGGGGCATCTGATTTACATGTTAAGTCAATGTAAACGTGTGTCTAGATGTCCTGCGGCGCGAATCAAGTTGAAAAAAAAAAACGAGTTAAAAATCTGAACTTGGGCGAATATTCACAGCGCGTTAACCAATCAGTGACTCTGCTTTGGTAGTCACGTGTTTATGACGTGATCAGCGGTGGAGACCAGAACAAAGATGGAGGACAAATTAATAGTCGCTGTGTGTGGCCACCCTGAGCTCTATGATGTGTCATTATATTTTTATCGAGACAGGAATAAAAAGGACCTTGCCTGGAAGAGGATAAGCGAGGAAATCGGACAATCTGGTAAGTTGTAAAACGCTTTGCATGATTTTAGCCGTTGATACTAGCCCGCCTGCTAGCTAGCAAAAGTCGGCCGGCATAACCGAGCTAAATTGCCGCTACTAGTTTCCAACTCTCTCAGCAACATCCATATCCGCCATTATCTAGCAAGGAGGCCGGCAAATACACTGGGTAGCACAGGTAGCACGCCAGGCAGAAGCCCCTCCCATGACGCGAATTCGCATCTGAACACACTTTGTTTAGATGCGCGAATAGAGCGAATTTGATGCACGTCTGAAGCGTCGGACTTCAAAAGTGTCCAACTAGATGCGTCTGACATGCGATTCGCGTTTGGTGTGAACACAGCATTACGCGTGATTCGCGCAAGTTGAAAAATCTGAACTTTGGCAGATATTCGCGCCACGTTAACCAATCAGGAGCTTGCTCTAGTAGTGACGTGTTTACGACGTAGCGAGCGGAGGCAGAAATCCGAAAAATCATTGTCGCTGTACGATACATCTTTGTATTTTCATAGAGACAGGAATAAAAAGGATCTTGCTTGGAAGAAAGTGACTAAAGAGGTCGGTAAGTTGTAAAAAATGCTCTTTACTCAATTTGAGCTATATATATATATATATATTTATATATATATATGTCAGCGCCCCATGACATGCAGTGAGCGCGATCTCTACACAAACCCTTGGATATGCGCCTAATAATAGCGCACATTTATCTAGGACTAGGCTAACATTAGCGGACTTGTAAAGTTGCTACTACTTACATGTTTCAAGTGATAAGCCATATTTGAGGTCAATGAATCATAGGCGAATGTTTGGATTCCCTGCCGTTAACGATCTCTCCCTCGCAGACTGTCTTGTATCCAATGCCTTGAAGAATCAAGCCAATTTTGGGATTTTTTTTCAGTATATCTTGTTCACATTGTTCTTTTAACCTTTGTATTTTCCGTTTTTTTTCGTTCCTCAGAGAGAGGAAGGATTTATCTTTTGCCAGGCACCGTAAATGGAAAAAAAAAAAAACATTTCCAGCACATATATGTGTGCTATTGCTAGTTGGAAGATTGAAACACTTACAGTAATTTACTGGAGTAACAAGTAAATCAGATTGCTGTTTAAGTAAACACAACTTAGAGATTTCAAGTTGCAGGAAATGTAACATTCCTTAGCTAAACTTAAATAAGTTGTTCGGAATAAAAACCCAGTATATTTAACTTAAAATTAATTCGATGTTGAAACTAAAAAGTTTTTACCCATGACACTGCCATTGCTAGCATCATGCTCTACTGTGTGAGCTGAATATGTGCAGTTTAGCTTCAACAAATGGATTGACTCACGAACGTCACAGTATGTTTTAATAGTACAATCAAGTCTTTTATCTCAAAAGATCAAAGGAAATGAGTTTCCTCACGACGCAAGCCCTTTAAAGTGTTATTATCCGAAGCCCTTCAGTGCACTGAGTAAAGACAGAAGTTGGAATGAAAAAAAAAAGTCATGAAGTACCTGCAGGGAACAGAAGGGCTGATGACTAACACTGACCATCATGCACTCAAGAGCAAACACAGACAGCCTGTGGCATCTGTGCACTGAGAGAGAGAGTTAGCCGGTGAGGGCTGGTTTGAGTGCACAGCTATGAAGGTAAAGCGTCCTGACAGCAGATCTGAGCTGATGTCAGGGCATATATGTAACAACAAAACACAGCGGCATGCTTAATACTCACTTAAACATGACACAAATATGTTCAAAAATCATTTAGTACTATTATAAAGTTCTATAGTATCAACTTAAACCTTGTTTCTCAACTGGTGACACTTTTTGCCACACTCTAAAGTAAAACACAAATCTGGTGACTCTGCACAAAAATTTGGACCCGAACATTTGCATTTATACCAAGCTTGTGAAGACATCTTTTTAAAATTAGCTTTTGATTAATATATTTTAAGTCTTTGTAGTCACTGTAATTTTAAATTAAAATTTTAAATTGTTGTTTGTTTTGTTGTTTTTATAATATTTGTCTTTTTATTGTTTCTATGTTTTCATCCTAATCTGTTTGGTTTTGATGCTGAGGGGCTTGATGGTATGTTTCATGTTAGCATTACATAAAGCATCAGTAATATGAGTTCGTTTGAAGAATCAGACGGCAGCTGCTGTCATTGCTGGGCGTCCTGCCTGTTCCTGCCGCTCATGAACGGGTTAAACCCTTCTGCGCAGCACAGACGGTTGAGTCATCCCTTCATCATGTCAGCGGAAGGGAAAGGTCTTTCTCTTGCTCTAAACAAGACTAAAGTCTGTCTGCTGCACCTCTTGTAGCAGTGAATAAAGTGGCCACACGTGCACAGCTTGTCTGTATCTGCCTGCTTATTCTGCCCTTTACATCCGAAATAAATAAAAATGTACTTTCTTAATACACATTCATGGTCGAACAGCGTTATGAGTCTGTGAATATGAGTTATGAATATGAGTTATTCCATTATAAAAATGTATTTTGTTTGATTCACCTCTGAAACGACTTTCCTTTTCTGATGATGTCATAAATATTGTGTGGGCATGGAAAATATGAACCAATAGATCTAAAGTATATTTTGGTGGTGGGTGAAAATACTGATTTTTCCAATACATACAGACATTTTATGACAAGGGATGGACAATGACCTATTAATATCCTTTTATTTTATTGTTAGCATGAAAATCAATGCATATTGTAATTCTGAAGTGGAAATTTCATACCACTTAATACTGACATTTATTAAAATATATTATCGTGGTGTTTGTTAAGTTGAAAAATTATATATTATGTTCCGTTATAAATAATAAATTCATGTCTGATCTACTGCTGTGTATTTAGGCTACGTCCACACGAAGCCGGAGCTTACCCTATCCAATCTTTTTTTTTCCTCGTCTCAAGAAATATCTGTGTCCACACGAAACCAATGAAACGACTCAAAACGATGTAGTATACATGCCAGACCAGTATGTGGCGCTGTAATTCTGCCACAGAGATACACTTAAAACAGCAAATAAGACTTGGAGCATGCGCATAAACCTTGCGCGCTGTATACAAACTATAGTAAAGCTTAGAAATAACGCTTTATTTTGGCTCAGTAGCCTCTGCAGCACAAACACAAGCATCTAGAGTCTGCTATTGTTGTTGTTTTTGCTGTTTTGTGCTGTTAGCAGCGTCTGACTACTTTTTTTTTTTTTTTTTTTATGCATTTGGCAGACGCTTTTATCCAAAGCAACTTACATTGCATTATACTATACATTTGTATCTGAGTATGTGCAATCCCTGGGATCAAACCCATGACCTTGGCATTGCTAGTGCCATGCTCTAACCACTGAGCTACAGGAAAGCTACAGGAAAGCTACAGGAAAGCTTGACTAGGGTCGACATGTGGGGTGATGACATCATCGTTTCACAAAATATACGGATAGGCTGTCCACACGAAAACGCAAAGACGGCGTTTTCAGATTTATCCACTCTGGGACTCGGTTTCAAAAAATGGCGGTTTCACCTTCCAAAAACGCCGGATCCGTGTGGACGAAACGCCTGTCCGATACAAAATTTGTGCGTATTCACAAAAACGCGTCTCCGTGTGGACCGGCCTTAATGTCAATTATGGCTTTAAAATATAAAAATAAATGCTATAATAGTCAGAGATCGGCCAGGCTCCATTACCATCCAATCACAGAGGTCCCAATCACCAGAGTACTAATCACCCGCACCTGATCGTCATCACCTCATCATCACTGCAGCATTTAAGCACACACTTCACACTGGCACTTTGTCTGGTCTCAACTTCGAGTAAGGACTCACTTACCTCCACTACTTGCCTCCACTACTTGCCTCCATGCATCGTTGTTGCTACGTCTCTCCCAATCATCCTTGTCTCCAGCGTCTTCCCATTTGTCTGTGTCTCCAGCGTCTCCTGTTCCCAGACTCCTTCCATGTTCCATCATGCTCACCGAAGTGTGTGCTTGGCTGCTCGAATCCACATGCTCATAATCAGTATGTATAGTTTATTGCACTCCAGATCTGATTAGACTGTAAAAGGTGAGCTGTGATATTATTGGTTAGTTACTTTTTTCTACTTTTTTTCCTCCTTCGGTGAGTAGAGTGCAGAGACGGGACACTAAGAGAAAGTAAGCGATTTGGTAAACAAGACCGAATTGCAGAGAAGTAACATCCCTTTCAAAGTAGGGTCATCCACTCCCTGTCAAACAGGCCCATAGAACCTAACAAGTAGGGGCAAATTTGCCTTTAGCAACTCTTCTTGTTATCAAGCACCTTTTGTCAGGTGCTGGGAGTCTTGGGACCCTGGACAGGTTTGAGTGTAGAGTAGAACCATCCCCTACTGTGTGGGTTTTAAAGTATGGTCCTCCACTCCCTGTTAGAGCCTCAACTGGTCCTGTGGAACCTAACAAGAAAAGGCCTTTTAGCTGTTCTTCTTGTTGTCAGGCACCTTTGTCAGGTGCTGGGAGTCTTGAGACCCTGGACAGGTCCAGGCAGGGTGTGAATGCTTTCTGTCAGTTGTTCTGGGGTAGTAGAGCTGAAGCTCCCCTGCGGCTTTCAAGAAGTCAGAGTTCTTTGTAGCAAGGAGGGTGAGTAGTTAGTCTAAATGAAAACCCCCATGTTTCCTCCCTCTAGTGGTAGTGGTAGGCCTGGGTAGCGTATAAAAATTGTCTCCCTGGGTCAGTATTCCCAAATAGCTGTGTCAAGCTGAAGCTGACATAGCTAAACCTTAGAGCTCTGCTCCTGAGCCACAGGTGGCTAAGCCTGGGTCTACAAAGAAGGGAGAAAGGTTGAAAAAGGCCGGGACTTTCCTTGTCATGGGGCATATGAGCTTGGGTAATGGTCAAGGGAATGTTGCCCCTTGACAGGTCAATGAGGCTTAGGATGTGCCCTGTATGATTGATGCCTCTGACTCTGGCTAAACAAGTCCGTAGAGTCAATAACGCTATGTCCATTTTGGTTGTGCATAGGCACAGCTAATGAGGCAGGCATTCCCTCAGCATGGCGGAGTGGATATTTGTTCCCCATAGAAGCGATCTGAGATGCAGTGTTGAGTTCCACTTCGAAAGGGAACATCTCAGGTTACGAATGTAATCATGGTTCCTGTGAAGGGGAACGAAACAATCCGTCTCGTTGCCATGACTTGGGCTTGCCTGCACATCTCCTTCAGGCAAAAAAAATGGTGACATCTATTACAGGTGCCCTCTTATATGCATGGGTAAATACTTTGTTACTGTCCGCCACTGCCAAAATCTAAGATATGGTGCAAAAAAAATGTCTACATGTTTGCAAATGTGATATTGATTTTATACAACAATTCAATAAACAAGAATATTAAGTGACTTACATAAAGAGACACAGCATTGTCAGTATTGTCTGTTTTTGCTCTATTTTGCCAACGAAAATAGTTCTAAACAAATCCATAGTGGAGCCATTGCATGTCTCCAAGCAATACAGTGATGTTTGGTTACTGACTAATTCCGCATTGTTGAACAAATCAGTCTAATGAATGACTCAACGACTCACTCATAAAGACAGTGGCTACGTCCAAAAGCTTAAAAATGCTGCCTTTGGAGGATGCATTCTAAGGTAGGAAGTCATCAAGGCACATCCAAATTCAGTGTTAGCTTCACTTCCTGTCTGCTGAGATACCTTCATCTGATCGATTTTTGAAGGCAGCATAGATGTATCCTGTGCATTCCATTCCATGACAGTTAAGCTAAAAAATAAAGACGGTGCCTGAAAGTTGCAGTTGGTGGTCAGTTTGTCTGTAAATGTATGTTTTTGACCAACGATTTCTACTATTGATGTCATTTCTACAGAGAAATTAGTATAGTAATTAAATATTCACTTAGGTATCACCAAAGCTTACTCTATTTTGTAGATCATTTAACCGTTAAAACCACCTCAGAAGCCTCTCTGAAATCAGTTTCATGAGGTGCAACTGCAAAGTCATTGCCTGATTGGGCAGCGACGCAACAAGTCAGCTGCCTAAATTTTCGGACAGCTGCCTAAATTTTCGGACGCAGCCCATCACTTGCTTTGAGTCTGCCGTTTTGAAGGAGTCATTTGACTGAATGATTCAATGATTCAGTTGTTAAGACAATGATTTGCCGCCACCTACTGGCGGTTTTAGTATCATTTTATTTTAGCTGAGGGGCTGAGAGAGTGACTGCTGATAAATGCTGTTTTTGTTTTCAGGTTGTGATTGTAACAGTTGTTCTGGTTAAAGAGAGAATGCGCTTATAGATAAACTATTAATAGTGAAATATGAGATAACATTAAATATAACAGAGATAAAAAAGTAATAGCAGTCACATTACATGCAATGTTTTTTTCTTCTCATTAGGGAGCCTCCGACTGTTTCTTTGAAATGTGCCTCCGAATTGCAAAGGTCGCCTCTGACTATTTCACATTAACTTTAAAGACTACACAGCCCCAGTAAAGAGAAGAAACAAAGAGAAAGAGAAAAGCAGTGAATAAAGAGAAAGAGAGGGGGAGGGAGAGGGGGAGGGTTGTGTCAAGGGATTTTAATTGACAGCTGTACAAATCCCCTAGATAGACAGCTTTCCCCTCAGATTAGGAATTAAGAGGAGCGACAGGAGGAAATCATAGCCAGAGCATTCCTGCATGCTGATGTCCTTTCCTGTCTTTCTCTTCCTGAGCATGTAAAAAGAGTATGTGATTTCTCCAGATAACACAGTCAGATCATTGCATTTCAATCTACTGGGATTTGCAGAGATGCCCTCATTGCACATGCAGCCATCTAAATTATGCGCAAATACTGCTGTATGCTAGATGAATTCTGACATAAATATGGGCAAACATTTAAACATACCATATACTGCAAACAATCATATTCTTAATGAGTATCTTTGTCTTTTCCAGTAAAAAGAGAATCTTGTAGATTTTTACATGAAAATAAAACAAAAATACTGTTTTTTTTTTTTCTTTTTAGGAAAAATCATATTATTTAGTCAGTTACAAAAACTCACTTTTACTACGTGTCACAGTAAATAACATGATTGTACCAAATTGTGTTTGATAATGATAATGGGTTTTGGATGTCGGACCCTATGAGACTGATGGAAAGAGTGACGTGAGAGCCCTAGAGACGGGCCATGGGGATTTGGGACAGAACTCAAGAGGACGCCCCGCTCTGAGGACTCTCTTCTGTTTATAGAGATTGAGAATGATACAGCACAATGTCCCAGAATACACATATTTGTCATTTTCATGTATTTGTGAAAAAAAAAAATTTTTTTTCAAATAATTTATTAATAATAATTTAATGTTTTTTTTTTTTTTTTTTACAAAATACACATTTAAGAAATGAAATATATATATATATATATATATATATATATATATATATATATATATAAACACCCTTATGGGGAATTCATGGAATGTCATAGATCATTTTATGTGAAAAGTATAGCAGTAGCTTTTATACATTCGCTCCTTCCTGAAACATCATTTAAATGTTGGTAACAGCCCATATGTGCAGCGTGGGAGAGGCACGAAACATCTAGCCCATCTTCTGACGCTCCACTTGGCCATGCTTGCGTTCCATATCCAGAAATGCCACCCTGGAACACTGTAAACAAACAGGCGGAAAGACAGAGCGCAAATCACATTATAACACTACCAGAATGAATGACAAATACAACATACTGCGATGTTGTTGATGAATACCGAATTTCAGTGCGTGTCGCAGGTCAGTGAGTCATCAGTGTCCCAACATGTAGTGGATTAAAGCCCTTGTTAGTGCCAAAATTAGTGTTCACGAATCATCATGTAAGAGAAATGAGGGTTTGGCTGGTTAGCATAGACAGTTAGCCTCTGTATGCTAACTAGCCTATATACTTATGTGGGAAACAATTTTTCTGTCAGAAAAAAACAGCCATTAAGCAGTTGTGAAATGTTAAAGTAAATTGAAAGCATGAAATTGAATTTTTCTGTCTGCTATCTTCACAGCTCATTATAGCACTTCCAGAGCTGTATGAGCAATCCGTAAAAATGTTCTTGAGATGAATGGGAATGTTACAGTGAAAGTAAGAATCACATTCAAAACAAGACAACCAGATAAGAAAATGTACACAAATACTGAGTGACCCCTACTGGTCATCACTGAAAAATACACAACAAGTTCATTGTCCGTCACTGGAGGTGCTTAAATCTTCTTGAAAGAATAATAACAAAAGCACTAGGCCTGTTGAACTTCACTTCACATACATATCACTTCGTATGCAGTTAAGAAAGTGAAAACTACACTTGTCTTTCCATTGGTCATGTTCATTAATTAAAAAAAAAAATCCCATGGTGATGAATTAGAAAATTCACATTTTGTTTCTTGTCTTTTTCATTTCAGATTAGGTTAACTGCATCATGTGGATCAGATCTTCTCTGATCAGCTTTGGCACAAGATGGCGTCATTGCACATGAGTATGGGCAGATTGCAGTGCATGTTAATTGGAAAGAATAACACAGACCAAGAACTCTGTGTCAACAAGTACTACTGAAATGCACAATGACGTCTAACCTCTAATGTAGCCCACATCAAAGTGCGGGTGCTGCAATCTGATTCTGCACCACTGTGGTCAGCACCAACACTCAATACAAATTCAAACACCGCCCTCTAATGGCGTCATGTGGTACTAATAATTATTACACTCATTATTATAACAATTTAAACTCTCCATGGTGTCAAAATTGTCTATTGAAGTTAATCAGGGTCATTATTCAGAAAAATATACAAACTCTTAAAATTAATAGATCTGAAATTACCATATTTTAAAATAAAAATGACTGCTTGTCTTTTTTCCCACTAAATTACCTTTTTCTCTATAACTTTTGTTTAATGGCTTTTGATCATCTGGTGTTTTGGTTATTTTTACTGGAGTATGAAGAAGAATGCATTGCTGTTTACTTAAAAATTTGTTTAATAGGCTATCCAGTGAAATGGAAACTTAAGGACATTTTGATAATTAGTTAATTTTAATCAAATTCTGGTGGTGATAAAACGGCTTGTGTATAAAATTCTGGATTGTTTTAAAATGAGCAAAAATATGCAATGTTTTTAATTTAATAATAATATAATACATAATAATAATGTAATAATTAAGAAAAAATAAATACATTTGAGGATTCAGATAAAATGCTTTATTAAAATTTCAGTTATTAGACAATAAGAAATGTGTTTAATTTTTCATATTGGTTTTCAAATGGTTGTATATTGTCTGTGGAGTTTGTGGTGTTACCAGGAAAGATAGAAACACCTAAAAAATTGAGCACAAAGTCATAGTCTAAATAGATTTCCCCCTTTTCTTAAAGGGGTCATTTTTTTATTATTATTTTATAATGTTTCCTGCGGTGCGACTGAGGACGAAGGAGGAGACGGGGGGGAAGGAGGAGCCAGGTGAAACCGAAGGTGCCAGCTGGATGACGACTGACCAAGTCGGAGCCTGTGGGATGAGGGAGCGCGGTGGAGTCTTGAGGCTGAGGGTTTCCGGTGGAGCCGAGGGAGGGAGGAGCCACGGCGGAGGCGACGCGTCGACAGGCCACGGTGGAGTGTTGGGTTCGGAGGCTGGAGGCGGAGCCAGGAGATCCTCTGGCCTGGGTGGAACTGGTGGCCTGAAGCTTCGAATAGGGTCCATACACTGGAGTGATGGAGCTGAAGAGGGGCTGAAGGGTACCAGAGAAGGCAGAAATGAGCAGGCAGTTTGAGGAGGCCGGAGAGGGAGGCTGGGAGGGAACACAGGAGACACAGGGCTGGACGGAACCAGCGGGGAGACGGGCAGGTCAGGGCTGAACGGAACCAGCAGGGAGACGGGCAGGTCAGGGCTGAACGGAACCAGCAGGGAGACGGGCAGGTCAGGGCTGAACGGAACCAGCGGGGAAAGGAGACATAAGGAATTAACCTCCTCAAACACATCCAATAACTCCAAAAATGTTTCAGTGGTAATAGCGATCCCATCCACCGCGGTGAGGTTGTGGGCAGGGCTCTCCTCCCAGCCCTCGAACTCCACTAACACTCCCTCGGCAGCACACGATGTAGTAGGCTCACGCACCTGGTCAGACACACCTTGGGTCCTCTCCTCAGGTTCGGTCTCGTTCATCCCGGCAGGTTGAACTCCACGGTCGGCGGTGGGCTCTCGTCTCTCCATCGGGCACGTAGTTGGTGGCGGGTGGTTGGTCTCTGGATGTGGAGCGGTGCTGGTGTCAGGGCAGATGGTGAACGGAGAGTTGTTGTTCACCAGCACCCACTCCACGTATGTGGCGAAGTCCTCCGTTGGACCGCCCGCTGGAATGCGTGCCTTGGACTCGCTCAGGCCGGTGTGATAATATACACAGAGCGAGCGGTCCGGGAAGTTGGTCTGGCACGCAAGCTGGAGAAAGTCACTGGTGTGTTGTTCCAGCGAGCGGTCTCCCTGCTCCAGGCAGAGAAGCTGGACAGCGGGAAAAGCCATGAGGGGAAAAAAGGAACTAAAAACTGAGAAAAAACGCTGCAAAAAACACTGTTTCGGTCCGTTCTTCTGTTACAGTTGCTGGATATCAAAGCACGACAAAGATGAAGATGAGGATATGAGTAATACTTTAATAAAACACAGGAGATTCCAACTGGGTGGTGACAGCATACAAACGTAAAAGAGAACGGGAGTGAAGGAGAACACTGGGTATATATACACAAGACTAACAAAGGGAACTAAACAAGGTGATGAGTTAATTAACCAGACACAGGTGGATGAAATAAACTAATCAGACTGGGGAAAACTAGGTCACAGGGAGAACAGAAACACAAGACATGTGACAGTCACATGAAAGGCTGCATCGATGAGCATCGTAACCGATGACAGTCTGTTGATCGCGTGAATGCAGTGATCTCGTCATTTCAATGCGATTTCTGCACTCACAAATCCTTTATAACTAACAATGCAAGCAAGCACAGCAAGTGGTTCATTGTGCAGTGTAACAGTGTCACTGATTATAACTCATTAGCATTAGTTTTGGCAAGTGTCCAGATAAACTCGTGCTGTGTGATTGACAGCTTCAGCCATTATATAGAGAGCGTTCTTTGATTTAATCACAATTTAAAAACGCATAAATACTCAGAACATATCAAACAATCGCAATAACAGATTGTGACCATGTAATAAAAACAGTTACTCACACTTGTGCGACTTTACTGTTGGATCCAATGTAGTCGGCACAGCATCGTCTTTTAGTTTCAATCTTTCTGAAAATCCTGTCGAATTGTGCCTTGTTTATAAACGAATCCGCGGTAAAATGAATTGAACAAAGGACCAAGTTCTTACTGACATGGCCTGGAACTTCATTAAAAATAAAATTTATTAATAATCAACATTTATATAAAAATAAACATGACTGGAGTGCTAATTTGCAGAGCTCGTGCTAACATATCAATGTTGTTATGATCAGACACTTTGCTTATGCTTTCTATAAAAATGTTTACAGTTTTCTAATTTTTGTTTTTATTTTATTACTGAGAAGAAAGTGTACAGCACGTATTTACATATTCATCTAACCGTCGCTCTCAGCAGTGTGGGCGGCGTCAGATGTTCGATTACAATATATCGCACATTTCGAACTTCGTTTTACTCCTAAACGAAGAACGAAAAAGAACTTAGTTTGAAGTTTATTGGGGCCTTTAAAGGGTGATATCCATTTTAATGCCACAGACATAAAGTTGGGGCACACAACGTTTTCTTAAAATACTGTAAAAGTGTAAAGGCGGTCTGTTACAAAACGAAATATCTTAAACTTTATGTATTTTAACACAAAAATTTAACTTTTAACATTGCACAAATAGTTTTTACCCTACAGAATACAAATATGAAAACATTTTTATAATTAATTGGCATTTTAAATTTATTTAAAGTGCCCCTATTATGCCTTTTTTAAGGTTCCTAATATTGTTTTGGAAGTCTCCTACAACAGGTTTACATGCATGCAAGGTCAAAAATCACTTTCGTGTTCTCATAATATACATTTAATTTCATCTCAGTTCTCAATGATTCGTAAACGATTCGTTTGAAGCAGTTTGAAGAATCAGTCTCTCTAAACCCCTCCTTTCCGTGACGGTTTGAGAAGCAGTTATAAGTAAAATGACGGGAACAAAACAAAATTGTACTGCTGTGGTATTGTTGAAAAAAATTAATTTTCCCTGGCGTCTGCATGCACAATAAGTGGGCAGGCAATATGCTAATGTTTCGTCTTGACGTCACAACGAAACGGCTTGGGATTCGTTTTACAAATGACTCATTTAATTGACTTTTACTTTTGAGAGACAATAACTTTATATACGGTGCACTTTCAGATTTAAAACTTTGCAGGATGTTTTCATTCACTTAGAGCTATGTTATACACTACATGAAAGGTAATTTTCAAAAATCCATAGTAGGGACACTTTAAACTGTTGAAAAGTAAATTTGCCACCACAAATGAAGAATGACTCCACTAATATAAAGACTGTAAATATTTGTAAAATAAGAGAGACACTGTTTAAGAATCTGCACTTACATTTTTGTTCAGAAATTGCAAAAACTGTTTATCCCAAACTAAACCAATAAACTATATGTCTGTGTTATTTAGGGGATACCCGTAATTAGACTAACCTGATTTACTCAAGTAGGAAATATTCCTGAATTAGTGAGTGGTTTTGAATCATCCCTGTGACTCAATTATTTTGAATCCAGTGAACAGATTCATTAACTGATACATCCAGTGACCCTTTGTAATCAATTGTTGACAAGATTGTTGCTCCAGGACCAACAAAGCAATGATCCAGAAACATGTCTTACGTCAGTAAAAATGTTGCAAAGACTTTGTGGGACTTCGGGGAATGCCTTAAGAAAATCAGCTGACAATGTGTTGGCATTTTGCATCTAGCAAGTGCTATATGTCTGTTGCTATATTAGTCATTATTCTTCACTTATGAAGTCTCTTATGTAAGTATATAAGTCACCCACAGCACAGTGGGCTATACTTGTCGATTCTGCATGTAGCATGCCTGCCTTTTCAATTGGTCTAAACAAGAACACGTGAGAGATATAACTGCAGTTAAGATGAGATCCTAAAGGAATAAGTTCTGTCAAAAAGAAACAATTCACACAAAAATCTTCATGTTTCTACACCAGTGTACAGGCAAAGGAAGAATGTTTTTCTTGACCATGTGGTGCTATTTTTACCCGTCATGTTTTGTCTCTCCGTTCTGTCTTTAGCTGAGATATATGTCATTAATGAGGTGATGACAAAAGAAGTGTTATGCATAGCTAAACTCAACGTTTGCTCATATGACAGGTCTTTACACTCCCAATCACAAGGCCTCACAGTCCAATCTGAGATAGGAACATGCAGTCTCAGCTCTTCTAGAGTAACAGGGTCAGGGGCGGTTCTAGACTGTTCTTATGTCTATAAAACTATAATCACCTCTCTCAAAGATCGTTTATAATTTTTACGTGTTTTTAAGTCTTATCAGTTTAAACATTTCAATGATTTTAAGTCATTCAAGCGCAAGACGCATGAAAGTAACTTGATTCGGTACTCGCACGTTGTGTGGTAGATTGTTTCTGTGCGCGCGCACAGAAAGCCGCCTCTCAGAGAGCACGCGAGTACACACAAATTCATCAAAAGTTTATGATAATTTTATATTAGTTAGGCTAGTATTAGTCTTTTGCTGTGGTCTGACCAGGCCAGAAGAAAAATCCTTAGTGTTGAGCCCATCGAGTGTTGAGTCTAGCTAGTTAACAGTAATACTTGTTAATAATAATATGATAACAATTTTTTGTTAGTCAGACAGCCTAAACGTGTACCAATTTGAACTGTACTGCAGAAAGACTGATATCATTATATAATTTATATAGTTTTATATTGAGTTGGTACCAATTTAAGTACCAGTAGGGTTTACAAAGAGGCACCACTTGGTCTCTTGCTACACATTCTCACTGAGGGCTAAGCTTCTCTGAAGATCAAATCCTAGAACCGCCCCTGAACAGGGTTAATATCAGTCATGGACAGTTGCAGTCATAAAGGGATAGTCATTTACTCAAATCACTTACTCAAAAGATGATATTTTGAAGACTGTTTGAATGAACTCAACTTGAATGTCCATACAATGAAGACAAGGAAATTAACGTGACAAAAAAGCTACTGAAATTAACTAAATGCCCCCCAAATTCAAGATAAGGGGCAAAAAATGCCCCTGCAAAGCAAAGCATTCACATAATGCATCTCATATTCTTGTACTTCAGTTATATCAGATCAGATGCACAAGATTATCTTTTGCTTGAAATGTTATGAACAGCAGCTATGCTAATTATTCTATCCATTTATATTTCTGTTTCTATTACATTACAGTATTACATTATTTACAAACCAGTTATTTAGAAGATGTCAGTGGTTCGTAAGATCATTTAGAAAGTGTAAGTAAATGATTAATAAACTATTTAAATGTACATTTATACATCTTATTATTTAGACAAATAGTAATAGTTACTCAGTGTGTTAATAAATGAACCACCGACAACTCCTAATTAACTGGTTTGTAAATAATGTAATTAAAATGCAATTCTTAATTTAGAAATGATAAATTGATCATTAGTAAACTATAAAAATAAAATTATTAAACACATTATTGACATGCTTATAAATTAAGAATGAAGCATTTACAGCTGTATTTATAAACTGCTTACTAATGTCTATTAATGCTTTATAAATGATGAATTAACTATGCTTAACTAATGATTCATAACGTGACTTATTATAAAGTGTTACCAACTATAAGTATGATGTTATGTTCACTTAAAGAAAACTTACAAGTATACTTACAGTATAAAACTACTATATACTATTTTATATACTAGTTATCACTGTAAAGCTGCTTTGACACAATCTGTATTGTAAAAAGCGCTATATAAATAAAGGTGACTTGACTAAAGTAGTCGTTTACTGAGAGTACACTTCAAAAATGAAAAATGTACTACAAGTATTAAAATAGTAAACTACTGGTATAAGTTCACTTGTACGGATGCAGTACACATGAGAAACGTAGTAGAACTAGCTGTGCACTTAAAATTTACTTCTGTTACACGTATAGTACACTTAAACGTATGCTTTTATATACTAAAAAGTGGGCCAATTTAGTCCCAAGCAGTACTGAAATAGTACACTTACAAGTTTACTACTAGTACGTTGATTTTAGTATACTTCATAAAGTATACTTAAAAATATACTTGAACATTACTTAAGTATACTTGGTAATGGCTGTTTATTAGTACTTATTAAGCACATATTAATGGCTTATTCTGCATGACCTTATTCTACATTCCTAATCCTACCCAATACATAAACTTAACAACAAACTTACTAACTATTAATAAGCAGTAAATTAGGGGTTTATTGAGAGAAAAGTCATAGTTAATAGTGAATATGTGTTCCCCATACTAAAGTGTTACCATATACTTCATAAGTATACTTCTTTTTCATAAGGGCACTAACAGACAACAATGATTTTTGTCATAACAGTGCCGCCCTACCCTCTAAAGTGCTCTTAGTTTTTATTTTAGAATTTATATAGGCTTATATCATATAGGCTGAGTACAAGTACATATCTCGTAACATTATGATATTGAAGTATCCCACCTTTGAGCAACACTAAGCAGTCTGTGTGAACATGTCATGTCAGACACAGCTTCTACAGTATGCCATCTTTGCAATGTAAAGATGACTTTTGTTGATATTGATCAAATTTTTCTGGTAATAGCCTGTAGTATTCTTTCTGTAACTTTTTTTGTTTAAAAATGATCCAAAATCAATTTTTGAGCAAGTACATAACTTCAGACTGTGGAGTGGCTACAGAAATTGAAATCTTACAGGTAATGCTAATACACATTAAATACATATTCGCGGAATGCTGACGCTGTTAACATTAACAATTTGAGAACAAAGTATAACAATAATAATAATTGGCACGGTTTGACGTGATATGAGCTAAGCGATCGTTAGAATTAATCACCATTGTTAGCGTGATTTATTGTAATGCTTTTTTTTCTCAGTTGGTCAGAACAAAAGTGGCAGAAATGTTACTTACTTGTTCAGATGACATTTTCCGGTGAAAATTCTTATTTTGGTCATACTTCCAAGACGTAGAATCTGTGATTCCGAAGTATAGACTCCACATTAGATTACCATACATTAGATTCATCGGTGCTGAGGAGTCGTGCCGATGCACAACCCATGTAAAGATGATAATTCCACAAATAACTGCAATAGCAGGTTTCAAACAGAGATGGTGACAAAGAGGCAAAACTTACAGACCGCAGCTTTAATTAAATAAATACACTGTAAACCCGGATAGTACTACTAACTTATAAAGATTGAGTACGCTGCAATTAAAGTCTGTTAAATCATTGAAACAATTACATTTTCTGAACGAGGAGTTTAGTTTTAGTTTTGTGTAGCTCAACATTTTTGAGTAAACCCTTATACTTAAATTATTATTTTTAAGTTTACCGAGCGATATAAAGTGATGTCATCCATGACACGTCGTTGATGTTACCGACGTAACCGACGTTATCAGAAGAGTCCATTCAACATTAAACTGAGTTGCAGCTGATTTCAAGTTCCCAGCATGCTTTGTGTCACGCTCTGTAAGGGGGTATAAATGTTGGAATTGAGTGTTATTTTGTGTGTTTTTGCACAAGATTAATACAGGGGAAGATGTCTTTTTGTTTAATGTTCTTTTATTTTGGTATGTAAAGGTGTTTCTGTGATGTTTAAGTTTTTAGGGTTACCATCATCATGGTGAAGAGTAGTGCCTGTGGTGAGGTCAAGAATGGGCTGTAAAATGTCAAGATTATATATAATGCATGTTGTTTGACAGTTCATGCAAGTAAATAGTGATAGTCTCTTTGATGGTTACATTAGCGTATGCTAGTGTGATGTTGCTATTTAACACTTATCCGTAAAGATTAAGTGTTAGTTTATTCAATATTTCAATTAAATTATAATTACTGAATTTGTGTGGTATAAAATAACCTTTGAGTTGTTTATTTAAATGTTTTGAGTATTCTTAACTTATTGGGTTTTACAACCACTGCTTCAAAATAATTGAAAAATAAGAAACATTATATGGTGAACAATAGTTTTAAGTACAGTGAACTTAAACATTAAATAAAACTAAAATTTAAAACATTCAGTTTGACTTAATTGTTATTTATAATTATTCTTTACTTAAAAGTTTTAAGTTGCTTTACTTAAATTTTTTGAGTACTCTGAACTTATCGGGTTTTACAGTGTACAAGTATTAGACAAATACAAGTATTTTCAAAATATCTTCTTTTTTGTTCTGCAGAAGAAAGAAATTCATACAGGTTTTGGCACAACATGATAGTGAAAAGGATATGACTGAATTTTCATTTTGCTGTCAACTAATCTTTCACATTAGTTTTTCAATCTTCCACCAGTGCTTTACACTTTACAGCGCAAGTGGAAGAATTGTAAAGAACTGGGAGAGAACATGAAATGAGACATGATGGCAAAAGAGAGAAGGGAATACTGTGACTCATGATGTTTATGGTGGCCTGCGGTTGTCGCGCTCTCTGGAGGATTTTCTCCGCTAAGCTGTGGTGAGATGCTAATATACAGAAAAGTCATTTTGAATACCTGAGCTCTCTCAAACTCACTGCTGTTACAAGCCACTGTTATCCATTCACTCAAACATGCAAATATCCAAGTTTATTTGCATGTTTGCTGGTCTTAGCTGGTCTCCCAAACAACTATGAAAACACCAAAACAGAAAAGCCTAACCTACTTAGGAAGGCTGGGAAACCAGCTAACAACAGCTAAACTATCTCAAATCAGGTTCATCTCAGTAATATTATAATATTATTAATTTTTTTTTGTTAAATTTCAATAGATTTGAACTTAAAGTTGATCTGTGATCTCTCAACAAGGATATTTTTCATAAATGAACAGCAGGGGCAAGCTGATTTTGAATGTTAATCAGTTTTTAAAATGTTTTACATTCATACAGTTTATTAATTACAACATTTTTGGGCCAAATTGATAGATATTTTGTATGTTACCTTTTATATTTTTACTGCTACATGAATGGTTTTGTGTTTTACAGTGTACATTTTGCTAAAACTCTATAATAGGCAACTAACCTAACTCTGTGACAACTAACTCCGTATGTATACAATTATGCATCTTGGTTACTTCCACAACTGGAATTGAGGAATTTAAAAAGTCATTGTCAAATCAGTTCTGAATTGTGCACAACCTTACTATACACACTATCCCATCGTCATAGTTTATTTCTCAAACACACACAACCTTCACCCCATGTGACATGGTGTTTCCTGCCCTACTCCAACCTGACAGCAGTGACAGCTTTCCGCCAGCAGCGCTCATCCATCTTTGACTCACACCGATAACTTTAGCATTCCAGACCCTTCTCATACACACACACATTTTAAAAATTAAACAGCATTTTTCCATTTAGAGGTGTTAGTGTGTGAATGAGACCTCGGGCAGTTTGCCCGCTTCCAGCTGAAAAGCTCATTTTTGATGCTATGTGTGAACAAAGCTGCATGTGAAAATTAAATTAAAAAATAAGGAAAGAGTCCAGGGCTGCCAAACTCTAAAAATAGCAAAAAAAAAAAAATTATTTACTGAATGGCGTCTTACAGTAAGTCATACAAACAGACCAAAATTTGTCATTAATCACTGAAAATCTTCTCCTGAGCTGTTAACTTGAGAATTGCTGCAGATAATTTAGTAAGAGAGTTCAACTTGATAACTGAATTTTGTTCTTTTGAGACAGTTCTTTTAAATAAACCAGGCGAATCGTTCACAAATTGTTGATCCAAAATCCAGTCACAAAGATTCTCAAATTAACAGCTCACTGGAGATTACTAGTAAATATCCTCTTAAATTTCTGTCCCTTGATCAAAGTTATGATATGATTTCAAACCAAGCATGCCTCACAAGTCCTGAAAAGTCAGGCCAAAGCATCTCGATCACCCCCAGGTGGCTGGATGCAGTATAGGTCATTGACCCCGACTTCTCTACAAAATGTACAGGCAGGAACACACCAAGCCGACGAACTAGTGGCGACGAAAGCAGACTGCGGGGTTGGCTCACGTCGGCAGCGTCTGGGTCCAAAGTTGCCCTGACACACCAAACCAACGCTCGACACCTGACGGCCAAGTAGCACGTCCGTTCTGCGCCTGCGTAAGGTGAAATTCCTTTCCGTACCAGCAGGTGGCAGTAGCTGAACAGCCAATCAGAATGATCAGATGGCCCGACGGACCGACGTCGATTCGACATGTCGAATCACCCGAAAAAAAGCCGACGAGGACCAACTTCAGCCGACGGTGTGGAACACACTGAGAAAACTTAGTCGGCCGACGAACAAAAACCGACCATCGGCTTGGTGTGTTCCTGCCTTAATGGAGTAGGAGACAAACTAAACAGTCAAATTACAAGTCAAATAATTATTTTCCAAAAATCTGTCAATTTAGGCAGTTATCATCACGCTGATGTTACTTAAAGTGTTCGTTCTTTAAATAAGTTTGTTTTTAGTTAGTTATTTGATGCTATAAAAATGCGGGTTTGACGTCATGATTGACAGCTGACAGCTTGACAGCTTCTCTGAGCTAAGTAATCACTGAAGCACCAACAGACTTTTTTCTGGATCTTCAGGAGGAGATTGGAGCTTTAACTTTAATTTCTACATTTCCAGAACTGTTTATTTCACACCGGCATAATGAGTTGTTCTGCAGTATTAACTGATTCTGCTTGAGTGTGGGCGGGACCTTGATATCGCGGCTCCACTTAGTGCTCACTACTGCGCAGACTTGGGCTCCAAGTTCACTATGCGCAGACTCGAGACTCAAGATGTCAGCGCCATAATGGCACACTGGCGGCTTCACTTACTACAATGGGAGAGAGTGAAGGGGCATCGTCCATCTTTTTTTTTTTGACCTCTAAAGTCGTCAAATTAACCATCTTTGTATAGAAAATAACTGCAAGAAGATTCTTCAGAACTCAAAAGTTGGGTTTAGAATGATATGAGAATGAGTAACAAAGAACAGTATTTAAAATTTTTGGGTGAACTATCCCTTTAAAGCAATATAACAGGAAAGAGGCATCCATACAACTGAACCACTTGTTTATAAGCGCTTTATTTATAATTTGTGTATGTATATTAAACACCCTCTATTCTATATACCGTCCTTCCATGTACTGTTTATGTACTGTATTGAATCACCATAGCATGGAGTCTTCCTCTGTCAATGTGTGTGAGAAGCATCTGTAGGCACTTGAGGGCAAACACAGTTTTAGCTCTATCCATCTACACTCACTCATTATGTAATGTGCTTTCAATATAGGTCAGGTCTGAAGCAGAGGAATGCAGAGCTGCTAGCTATAGTTTTAGCACTTTTTGTAATCGTTCACTGTTGCCCATGCAGTTTGAGAGTGTTGTTTAACTGTTTGTAACATGCAACTGTTTAACTTTTTATGCAGTTTATAGTATGAATTGTATATTGTGCACAGTATACAAATTTCCAAAATGAAAGCAAGAGGTCAAGGTTTGATTGGTTAGCATGAGCCAGTTAGCTTCTGGTATATGTCAGAATTACACCATTGTGTTGAAAAAAGATTCATGAGATTCAAATTATATATGCATAAGACTAAAGATATTTCATGTTTAACCACTACAGAGACATCAGAGCCGTTTGGGACAAGGCCATTTACTTCATTCCTGAATGAATCAGCCGTTTGAATGAATCGAATGAATGAATGACTCAATGACTTATTCATTTAGACATTAACCGCCACCTACTGGCAGTTTTAGTTTCTTTTTTAAATTATAATTTCATTGATAAATATAATTTAATATTTTTGGGATAGTTTATGGAGAAAATTCTGTTTATTTAGGCTATATTAACTCACCCTAATGTCGTTTCATTTTTCAGATATATATTTTTAAATATTTAACAATATAAAACTTGAACTAAAAATATCTCTAATATTGATCTTATATTTTAATATGTGTATAGATAGATAGTGAGCTTATCAAAACACTGAGCTCAGGTGCATCCTGTTTCCACTGGTCATCCCTGAGATGTTTCTACAACTTGATTGGAGTCCACTTGTGGTAAATTCAGTTGATTGGACATGATTTGGAAAGGCACACACCTGTCTATATAAGGTCCCACAGTTAACAGTGCATGTCAGAGCACAAACCAAGTCATGAAGTCCAAGGAATTGTCTGTAGACCTCAGAAACAGGATTGTATCAAGCCACAGATCTGGGGAAGGGTACAGAACAATTTCTGCAGCACAGTGGCCTCCATCATCCGTAAATGGAAGAAGTTTGGAACCACCAGGACTCTTCCTTGGCCCAGCCAAACTGAGTGATCTGGGGAGAAGGGCCTTAGTCAGGGAGGTGACCAAGAACCTAATGGTCACTCTGACAGAGCTCCAGCATTTCTCTGTGGATAGAGGAGAACCTTTCCAGAAGAACAACCATCTCTGCAGCACTCCACCAAAAAGGCCTGTATGGTAGAGTGGCCAGACAGAAGCCACTCCTCAGTAAAAGGCACATGACAGCCCTCCTGGAGTTTGCCAAAAGGCACCTGAAGGACTCTCAGACCATGAGAAAAAAAATTCTCTGGTCTGATGAAACAAAGATTGAACTCTTTGGCCTGAATAACAAGCGTCATGTCTGGAGGAAACCAGGCACCACTCATCACCTGGCCAATACCATCCCTACAGTGAAGCATGGTGGTGGCAGCATCATGCTGTGGGGATGTTTTTCAGCTGCAGGAACTGGGAGACTAGTCAGGATCGAGGGAAAGACGAATGCAGCAATGTACAGATACATCCTTGATGAAAACCTGCTCCAGAGCGCTCTGGACCTCAGACCTCTGGGGCAAAGGTTCATCTTTCAACAGGACACCGACCCTAAGCACACAGCCAAGATACCATATGAGTGGCTACGGGACAACTCTGTGAATGTCCTTGAGTAGCCCAGCCAGAGCCCAGACTTGAACCTAATTGAACATCTCTGGAGAGATCTGAAAATGGCTGTGCACTGACGCTCCCCATCCAACCTGATGGAGCTTGAGAGGTTCTGCAAAGAAGAATGGGAGAAACTGCCCAAAAATAGGTGTGCCAAGCTTGTAGCATCATACTCAAAAAGACTTGAGGCTGTAATTGGTGCCAAAGGTGCTTCAACAAAATATTGAGCAAAAGCTGTAAATACTAATGTACATGTGATTTTTTAAATTTTTTAGTTTTAATAAATTTGCAAAGACTTCAGACAAACTTCTTTCGCGCTGTCATTATGGGGTATTGTTTGTAGAATTTTGAGGGAAATAATGAATTTAATCCATTTTGGAATAAGGCTGTAACATAACAAAATGTGGAAAAAGTGAAGCACTGTGAAAACTTTCCGGATGCACTATATTTAGCTGTAAAAAAAAAAGTCATTTTCATCCACCATTTTATGTCATGAAGACATTCAAACAGATTAGACACAGAACATAAAGCTGAGTGTCTTCTGAATAGAAATTATATGATAAGTTGTGCTTATGAATAATATAAGATAGGGGAAGCATATATAAAGCAAAAAGGAGAGAACCCAAAATGGAACCCTGTGGAGATATAAGAGATTTGAGCACGAGATGAGAAACATTTCCCTACTACACTTCAGCACAGGTCCTGAATCCCAGCTACAAGTCTTTGTAAAAGGATCTACTGTGTCAAATGCTGCTAGTTAGTCATTCATTTGTGTGTAAGAATAATTTGCATTCAACCCAGAGATGCTGAAAATACAGAACCACTGCACTGAAGAAAGACTGCTCAAATAAAAAATGCTTTCCTGTTATCACAGAGGCCTCCATCATCCGCAAATGGAAGAAGTTTGGAACCACCAGGACTCTTACTAGAGCGGGCCGCCCGGCCAAGCGACTGAGCGATCGGGGGAGAAGGGCCTTAGTCAGGGAGGTGACCAAGAACCTAATGGTCACTCTGACAGAGCTCCAGCATTTCTCTGTGGATAGAGGAGAACCTTCCAGAAGAACAACCATCTCTGCAGCACTCCACCAAAAAGGCCTGTATGGTAGAGTGGCCAGACAAAAGCCACTCCTCAGTAAAAGGCACATGACAGCCCACCTGGAGTTTGCCAAAAGGCACCTGAAGGACTCTCAGACCATGAGAAACAAAATTCTCTATATGATGACATTTTGTAGCATGTTTTAAACAAGCTAACTAGGCTGATGAGCCAGCATGAGGGTTAAAGTTACCCCAAAGCATATCTACAGTATAAAGTCTCATGTGTACAGCTTCCTTTGTGAGCACTGGCTCATGTGAAGTCATTTGTGTTGTTGGCCTCTATCTAAACACTTTCATCTGGCCTTCCCACCAGGCTAAAGTTACATCAGTAATTAGTCTCATCTCCTCTACCTGCCTTCAACAAACAGCTCAGTTTCACTTCCAGCAGGTCACGCACAAGTTTGACCTCTGTGTGTGTGAGTACAAGGGCCGCATTCCACTGATCAAAAAGATACTAGTCCCTGTTCACATCACTTAGGTTTCAATTAAAGACATTGGAAGTCATTTGAACATTTAATGAAAGTATTGAGAGAGAAAGGGCCTAAGTTTGTTTAAACTGTGATCAAGACTAGACTGTAATGGATGCTGCGATGGATGGTTGGATAAAAAGTAATGCATCTAGTGGCTGCTTGTCTTTATCATTATGTTCAATTTTGCTTCTAGAAAGTGGGTTTATCATCCATATGCAGTGAGTTATTGATATAAAGGTCAGATTCAATGACGCAGTTTGCACAAGGTATATACACAGGAAGCTCTTAAGCTAACAAGGCACACCTGGGAACAATGTAGACTAATCAACAAGAAAACTACAAAGAACTACATACATGGCACTCGGGACAGGAAGCAACATAAAAGTTCAAACACAACACAGGGAATATGTAACAGACTACCAAGGTGGAGCCGGCGGAGTTGGAGACCACCACGGTGGAGTCCCTTGAGAACCAACACAGGAAAGTTGAGTTCTAATTGGCTCATTGTTGAGTCCAGTACAATAAAACATTAAGTGTGAATTGTTTGGAAAGTGGGTTTAAAATGCTAAGTCCAAAAACTCACGGGTGTGGTTCTCAAAGGAACCTGGCGGAGAAGGATAAACTGAATCCCCGCTAGATCCATTCACGGTCAGTCAAAAACTCAAATCAAACAACATTTAGCCATGGTGAAATAAAGGCTTTTTAAAAACTTTTTCTATAAGATTTGAGTGCCTTGGACCATTCTTAATTAAACAAATGGAACTAGCTCACAACACTGTACAATGAATCCACAAATAGTAATATGATAGTAAAAAAAAAAAAAGTTTACGTTGTGTGAATTATAGCAAGCACAACAACCATACATGTTAAATTAAGCAATCTATTACTATTTTAAAAGTCATGTAATTTATTAACATTTAATGTGAGATTACATCTGTGAGATACATATTTATCTATAGGCAGATTCCTGGGAATAAAACAAGTCTGTCACACTTATATAACAAGCATGACCATCTGCCTGATACTACCCAAGACTAAAATACAACATCTGAATGGAGAAATGCTTGTAGACTTGAAATGTTCCTATGGCGTGTATATCTTATCTTCTCCCAGATACAATTTTCATGGACATTTGAGTGCTCGGAAGAGGTCAAAAGGTCAGAATACTGAAGCCTTTGAGCCTTGTAGGAAAGTTCAACTGCTCTCTGAAAGAATATGAATATTTTATTACCTGATGAATCCAAGTGGAAACAGGACACCATCTTCACACATCTTCACATGGCATAGCTAGCGATTGTAAAAGAAAAAAAAAAAGTCTTGTAATCTCTTAAACTCTTTTCCCCGGTTTCATAGACAAGGCTTAAGCTAGTCCTGGACTAAAATGCATGTTTGAGCTGTTTTAACTGAAAGCAACTTAAAATATGTCAGTGCCATTGTTTTGTCTCAAGATGCACACCAGTAATGGTTTTTTTCTAGGGTACGTTTATAAAAGTTACTTAAATGTCCTAATTGAACTGAGGCTTAATCTAAGCCCTGTCTGTGAAACCGGGCCTTTATATATTACACAAAGCTGTTTCCTTATTTATTGTGTCCAATATCCTTATTTAAAACTTGATGAAGTAAAATAACGAGCTTCCGGCGTGACAACGATACACATTCGACTTGCGTCCAAAAAGTGTTAACTTCCGTACATGCTGTCGCATTAAGTCGAACTCACCTTTTTTCCTTGCTCATGTCTTTGATTGTAAATCTCCAATGACACAAAAGGACTACAAAGGGACTATCACAGGAAACTGAAAGTACAAGTTACAACATAAAAGTCCAAACAAACAGAAAACATGTAACAAAGTCACAGTGTATAACTTCACATTTACTAAAAATAAATTTGAGATTGTGAGATGTGAAATTGCAATTGCGAGATCTAAAGTCAGAATTACAAGAAATAAAATTGCAATTATGTAAATTAAAGTCATAATTGTGATTACAAGAAACAGTTATAACTACAAAACAAAGTTGTGAAATAAAATTGCAATTCACAATTATGAGATATGAAGTCACATTTACAAGAAAAAGAAAAAGTCATAACTAAAAAACATAAATTAGTGTTTATGATAAATTAAGCATCATTTACCGCAATTCCCTGAAATGAGCTCACAATTATGAGATACAATTCTGATTATGAAAAGCAGCAATTACAAGAAAGTAGGACTGTCACGATATTAGATTTTTCACACCATGGTTATTGTGGCCAAAAGAATTCATGATATCGATATATCACAATATCTATAGAATCCTTGGGGGAAAAAATGTATCAGTCTAAATAATTTTTACTTTGTTTATTTACTTTTTCTCTTTCAGGGTTGCTGCACAATTTTTTAAGACCTGAAGAATTAAAAATGAATACTAGCCTAGTAGCCTATACATTATGCCTGTTACCAATCAAATGAAATCATTATCAACAAAATCCATCTTTGCAATACAGAGGTGACACAGAATGAGAAGTGGCATTAATATATTTACATGGCATTTACAATTTGTCTACATAAATTTAATCCAACATTTAAATATGGATTTTTTTCTAATTTTAACTTTTTAATTAAAATGTACTTTAATATGAAACTAAACTGCCAGTAGGTGGCAGCAAGTCACTGTCTTAATGAGTGAGTGAGTCATTCATTCAACCGATTTGTTCAAATGACTGATTCATTCAGGAAGCAAGCAAGTGACTGTCTTTATTGAATGGGTCATTTAATCATTTAACTGATTCGTTCAAAACGCGGATTCAGTCAGTATAACAAAAACATTTCTGTCTGTTGCACAGGTGCTCTGTTCTGCTGTTCATAATTTTGAAATTTTCGTTGGCGAAATAAAGAAAAAAAAACAATATTAACAATACTGTGTCTAAAATGTAACACATTGTTCATTTAACAATAAGTTAAATGAACATTGCATTTGTGCTGATTTGGGGAAAACGGCACTCTTGCTCGTGTGATATTGTGATACAACTATATCTTATCATATGATATAATGACAAAAACTTGTCGGGGCAAAAATGCCGATGTATCTTGAATTTTGAGGGCATATAACTGCACGCGTAGCTACATCACCCTGAGTAAGACGAGTAAAGAAAACACGGTACGTATTAAAAGAATCACCCTTTATTTAAATATATGAACACAGAAAATCGCTGTTAACAGGTTACTATAAAATTTCCCATTCCATGACTAGTAAAATAATCACAACTTACTCTCTGTAAAATGGCGTAATCCGCAGGGTGATGGACACGGAGGTGGGTAAAAAGGTTGGTGGTGTTGCCACCCAACGCACTGACTGTAGCTAGGCAAATCCTGCAGATTTGGCTGTCTAAGGAGCTGTTTTCTTGGAAGCCGAAAAACTCCCATACTGTCGAGCTTACTTTACTTGCGCTGCATCTTCATCTTGTTTGACAGATGTCAGCGTTAAGGTGCAATACTGCCACCTGAGAGGTCCACCAGGTACTGCCGCTGGAGTATTTACGTGTCATGATATCATAAGCATCCTATTCATTTTAAATATTGTGGTTATTGCTAATACCGGTATATTGTCACACCCTAAATTAACACGATATCGATATTTCATGCTTTGAATATATCACGATTATCGTCAATACCGGTATATTGTGACACCCCTACAAGAAAGTTAACTACAATTGTGAGATATAAAATCGCAATTACAAAACACTTTTTACTCTGTGGTGGAAAGAAATTGGATGGAATAAATGTGCATGAGAAGTCATTCTGAGCCCATCTAACTGGTCTATGTACAGCAGGGGTGCGCAATCCTGTTCATGGAGATCTACCTTCCTGCAAATTTCAGCTCCAAACCTGTTGTTTGGAGCTGAAATTTGCAGGAAGGTAGATCAAAAACAATTGAACCAGCTAATTATGATCTTCAGGAGCACTTGATAATTACAGATAGGTGAGTTGGATCAGGGTTGGATCTGAACTCTGCAGGTAGGTAGATCTCCAGGAACAGGATTGGGCACTCCTGATGTACAGCAGTCATTCTCACGAACCATTGTTGATATCAGAAATGGCAGAACTGCTAACATTATGGAACTCTCCAGATCTCCACTCTTCTTCAGGTGACATCAGAAGAAGTGTGGTAGTACTCACAGCTTGTCCCTCAGCAGATCCAGTGTGATAACACGAGCGTGGACCATGGAAAATGAAACCTGAGGTGTTATTGAAGACTACCCTGCAAAAAAATCCAGCATTGCTGGTCACCAGGTATGTTTTGCATGCTGGGACAAACATGGGATGCTGGTTTGCAGGTGGGAGTGCTGATGGACCAGCTACACCAGCTCAGTTTTGCTTGAGAACAGCATGACGCTGGTCCACCAGCTAGACTATACCAACTCTATCAGCAGTTTCCCTATAGAGGTCTTTTTGGTGGACTTTATAATTGTCCGTGGATTTTACCTGCGCTTAAAAGTTGTGACTGGAATCATGTGTAAAAACACAAGTTTCAATGTTTAATGTAATGTTTTATCTTACAAGGTTGTGAACTAACTTGTTCATTGTCTGGCCCAGATGAGCTCTGATAACAGTATTTGGATACTGTAGTTTGAGATGAGTAGAGTTCCGCTGCTTGAATCAAAGCGCCCATTGGATCGATCAATCAATCAATCAATCAATCCAGCAGTTGTTGGCAGGTTAGATTAGGCGAGGGGGAAGCATGGGGGACAAAGCCCATTCACAAGGGTTTGGTTTCACAAAGATCAGCTCACTGATTTCCACCCGAACAATGGAGAAATGGAAGAGCTCTCAATAATTGAACAGGCTGGTGGTGTTACGCAACAGGCCTTACGAGTGGGCTGCCAGAGGGAAGGGCAGCGAAGCGAAAGAGAGGCTGATCCAGGGGACGGGTGCCTGGGAATGTGTGGGAAGAAGGTCTGTGGAAAGATTTTAAATAAAAGTGTAAAATGCTGCTATATGGACACATCATGCCACCAAGGTCATTGCGGCACTTTCTGTAACCCTGTGATTTCACAAGTAAAGACATCCGTGAATGTGCTCTCCTCCTGCTGTGCTTCCCCATGTGCGAACATATGTCGGCATAAAAGATGCTGTATTTTTAGTCCATTCTACAATAACTCCCAGAATGCCTGTGGTAACGAGCATGGCAGCTTTTAGTCACTGCATTCACGTTAGGTTGTGCATCTCCGGTCGCTCGTTCTCCCCTGTAGGCGTGCAGGCCCCAGTTTCATCGTTCTGTGGCTGAATCACTAGCTCTTCACTCCCTCTTCTCTTTTCTGCCTACCTCTCCTTCTTTTTTTCGCTCTCATTTTTATTCTCTCTCTCTCACCCCCTCTCTTCAGGTCTGTATATTTTCCCTGCTTCTCTCCTCCCACGCCAACCTCACATACACTGAGCTCAAGGCTCTGCCAAACTGTCCTGCTTCTTAAGCCATGTACATGCATACACACCTCAATGGAAAATACACACCAGATCGCTTTTGAATACACTAGCTATTAAAGGTAGTAAAAATAATAATAACATTTGCCCTTTTCATATGATGCTCTGATGTAATGAATAACTATATTATGGTATGGTAATGCCAGTAAGGTGAAGAAAGGGCTAACAGTATTTTTGTGGACAATCAATCAATCAGTCAGTCAGTCAGTCAATCAATCAATCAATCAGTATTTGTTTTAAAAGTGTAAGGTGTAATATCTGTATAGGTTGTTTGCACATGACGTCATTGCTGCACGAGAAATGCGGCTGGAGGGCAACAAGTGATTTTTCTACATCCCGTCACAATCTCAAAATTCCTATGTTTTGCGTCATTTATGGCTGCTCAAATCTATCAAACTGAGAAACCACGATGAGCTTATATCGTTTACGTAACTTATATCGTTTTTTAACTTTAAAAGTTGTTACCTTTTATAGCGTTTTGTGTCAGCCTATACTGAAATGAATGGATACCTGCTTACCTTTTTTTAAGACTTGGTTAAATAATCACATTCTTCATGGTATCGTTTGCAGGGAAGAGAAGATATTTTATCCCATTGAATGCTCATTGCGGCGTTTTCACTTCAGTTTTGTAGAATTCCGTTTACAATGTTGATTTGGTTATCGTGAAAACAGCGTCACGCGCTGGGCACGTGCTGCTGCTTCAGCCATCATATAGAAAATGTCCAAATAAATTAAATGTGTTCAACAAGCTGACAGAAGTCGATCCATTTCTTTGTTGGAAGCGTGTAAATGTAGCTGTAGTTTAAATGTTTTCTTTGTAAATATTCACTTTCCCATATGACCACGGAGGAGAATCTGAGGGGCATTCAGCGGACAGACGCCCTTTTTTACAGTCTATGAGAGACACCGACACACTGTATTTATTTATTTTATTTTTTGTATTTATTTCAACAAATGACAACCAAAATCAAACCCATAGAAGCTTAATTGTGAACGGTTTTGAAGTGGCTGCGTACATGTTACTCATTCACAAGCCAAGTGAGAGTCATACTCGCAAATGTTAATTATTAAACCAAACAAAATACAACACTTTCAGAAACACTCAGCTTTGTGATTATTTTATTGAGTGATAGGGAGTGGGTTCAATCAGTGACATTATTAAATTTGATATACGGCGTCAACTCCGTCACCTCCTTGACCAGCTTCCCTTAGTGTGTTTTTACACGTAGAAAAGGCGAAAATTGTATTACACTGTCCATTTTTTTCCCTGAACGATGATGTGAGCTCCTGCTGCAATTATCGATTCAGCATAAATGACCTACAATGGCGACATTTTTCACAATCACGACAGAAAATCAAAAATAACGTAACGTAACGTCACTAGTAGAAAGACAGCGCGATATAAACAAACCCAGACGGCGATTTCAAATTTTTGTTCCAATCCTCACTTGTTCACCAACTAATATTTCACCATTGACACATTTCTTCAAAGCACTTTAGCACAGCATTTTCAAAAAGAAATGCTTACCAATGGTCAATTACGCATAAATTAGATTTAATGTTTTTATGCCATTGTTGGTAAAGTTTAAGAGCTATCTGTTACGTCAGAATTGTGAAGATCTAGATCAAACAATCAAGATAGAAAATCACATGAACCAAATTTTGAAAATACAGCATAATCCGTTCTTATGTAATCTGTGTAACTGATCTTGAAAATAAGACATTAAAGGACATATTATCAAATAATCTAAGAGGGCAGAAGACTTCAAGATGCCTTTCTGGATGGAAATCCAAAAATCCCTGAGACAGCTTGGGAAGTTCCTTTTCTGGACTTGTTCTTCTTTGGGTTGTGGCATTCCTGTATAAATGATTTTGGAAACAACAAATATAAAACTCATTCCCTCTTGATTAATATTTGAATTCCATTACATGAACCAATAACATGTATGTCTGTCTAATTACTAACATTATCTCTGACTATCGTCAATACAAGAGATCATTGTCTATCAGCGCATTGTCTATTGCAGCCCTAAATCCTGCCCTACATTTTTCTCATTCTAGAATCCATTTCACTCAGGTCCCGTTTACACTAGTGCGTTTTCGTTATAGAACAGCGTTTTAAAATGAAAACGATTCTCGTCTACACTGCCGTTTCAGAAATGATCTCCGTCTACACTACATGACCGAAAATGCATGTCGCACACTGGGCATGCGTGTACAAGCGTAAACACTTGCCTCTTGCAAATGTAGGTAGCTGCAGTATTAAAAAAATGCAGAGTTTAACTGCACAATGGCTGCTAAAATTTACAACAAAGCCAGCAAAAATTGCAGTTCAGTCTCCATGTTATTGTATATACGGTCGTCAAGGATACGTAGAGCTAATGTGGGCAGCCACGCCATCGTTTTCAAAAGTTTCCGTTTAGGTCCGTTTATACTGAAATGCATCCCCGGCGTTTTCAAACTAAAACAGCGTTTTCAAAAGTCTCCGTTTTCGAGGTTCGAAAAAAAAACGCCAGCGTAGTGTAAACGACAAGCGTAACCGTAGCAAAACTTAAGCACTTTAAAACGCAAACGCACTAGTGTAAACGGGGCCTCAGATATACATCACAATAGACCATCGCAACATCCATTTCACGCCGACTTTAAACTTTTGTAATGGAACATAAATAACAAGTCCTTGTTGAGGCATGATGAGGATTTTAATTATTTTTATTTATCAAAGTGAATCATTGAAGCTTCTCATTTATCCTAAAGTTTGAGTTGAAATGAATTTAGAAAAACATTCTTTAAAAACTGTAAAAAAAAAAAAAAGTGACTTAAAATGGTCATAGTGTCATGTTATAGAATACACATTATCAGCACATAAATAGTCAAAGTATGCCAACCACCAAAAAACAATGAAATGATTTGATTATTTTATAATAATAAAAAAGACAGAAAGAAAAAGCTTTTCCCAGCATTTGCATGATTTATGTCAGAGCAACGTAAGCCCAGAGCTGCCTGCATGCATAATATCAAAGTGCTTTAGTTTAATTTATGGCATAACACTCATAGGACAAGCCCAACATGGAAACCAGGCCCTGTTTTTAAAAAGAAGCCATTTAATGCAGAAATGCTTTTAAATTCACTCATTTATCTCTACTGAAAAATCGAAAAGTCTAATTGGTCACCAGCATAATAAAATGTTTTGCAATAATAACCAGCTGCATCACCTTCACAACAGTCTGAGGACAGCAGCGCCAGGCCAGCGGTTTAGCGGTTGGGTGGGGTTTGCATTCATTAAGGTAGAGCTTATAGTTATACTGAAGGGTAGGGTTCGTGGTTGGGGCGGGGTACGTGATCGTCAGCACCACCCTAACTTCTGGTCTGACGCTGATGTCCTCAGACTGCTGTTTCGTGTGGTTCTGCAGTTGATAGCAACATAGTGTCTGGCCAGATCCGGCCCGCATCTGGTCCACGTGTAATCTACATGTACCAGATGTGGGCCGGATCTGGGTTGCTAGACCAGCACTATACCAACTCTAACCAGCCTGGATCAGCATGGAAATCATGCTAGTTTATGCTGTAATTTTCAGCAGGGATACCAAACCCTTCCACGTTCAAAAGAAATCAAAATGATGCTAACAAAGCCTGGATGATTATGTAAAAAAACATGATAAAGATTGAGAACCCTGGTTACCTTGTTCCTATTTTTTTTTATCCATTCTCTATCACATATTGTAAATTAGAATTTGATTTACGGTAACATAATATATTGACAACTTTCAGTCATTGCCATTTTTGTTTTCATATTCATAATCTACATAAATTACATGAAAAACTCTTTTTGGTCCACTGTTTTGTATTATATTTTATTCTTTAACGTTTCATATAAAAGTGAGTGTTTTTCAAACTGCAGACATCTATATTCACATTAAATAAACCCCACTCTGGCATGTATTTCTTTTATACAGACTTTTTTGTAAAAATATAGCTTTCATCTCAGCTATTTAACTTGCTGGCAAAGCATCACAGTTGTGATGTTTAGTATTTAAGTGAATATATTAAATGCCCCAAAGAACGAATTAAAGGGTTGTAAAACACATATGCTGGTCAAGATGCCTAACACACATCCTTAACGTGGACAAATCAACACATCGTCTTTAGATACTTTATTTTACCTTTCGTACTTTTATGTCATTCTCGTTACGAAACCATATAAATACATAAATTCTCATTAAAGTGCATTAGATTTTAAAAGACAACATGTACACTCAAATTAAAGGTATTCTTTTTAGACTGCAACTCACATTGATACAGATATTGGCAGTTTCTACCAATTACAGTCCCTGATGCAGACATGTGCGTATTATACAGCACTATTAGCGCTTGTGCTTAGCATCACTCGGAATCGTCTAATTTCTATTAACAACAACTGTGTACTATTTCTAAACTTGGTTTGTAGTTATAGTTTTATGGAGTCTTATTTTAAATTGAAGTGTTTCACTTCTATTGCATACTCAACTCTCTAAACCCACAGGACAGGATCGTTTGACTGGATATGAAGTTGTGCATTCACAAGCTTACTATGCATGGCCACACTGAGGTAGATCCAAAGAAACCAATGAGCAAAACACAGCCATTACAAAAGAATACATGAAGATGAAAAACACAACGTTTTACACTTCTTTGAAAAGCAATGCCTGATCCAGCGAGATGTACCTAATTCTATTTTATGTACAAGGATGTTGAGGGACCATGTCCTGAAATTCAATCCCAGCAGCTCTGGAATATCCCTCGACACATCATGTATGCTTAAGATTTGCAAATGTTTTACAGTAACTATTGCATGTAGAGACACTCTATATGACTGAAGGCACTATTAAATTATTTATTTAAATAATAATTATTAAATATGCAATCATAATGTATTAAATATTATATTCAATATAATTAAAACTACAATTATTTAATATAGATAAATATACTGAATGATTAAGTATAGTATTGAATATGTACATTTAAAAAGCTTTAACAAATGAAGTCATACTTTTAAAAATGTAATACTGCCTGGAACAGATTTTAAATAGTTTGTTTTTAAAGATGTTTAAGGAAGTTGTGCTTTTAATGGGCAGTGGTTGTAATTTAAGAGAGTCGTACTGTCGACTTGGCTATATGTGATGAAGTTCATGTATTAAATAAAGCAAGATACATAGTACCATATCAAACAGACCTCAACGTTTCAAAAAACATGCCATGATCTGCATAATTAATCAACATTCAGTTTGTAAATGGATTAAAGTAAAGCCTTAATGAGCAAAGTAAAATAAATACATGATGAACATATGGTACAAAAAAGTAATTGTTCTACAAGCAAATCTAGTTTTTGTCATTGAATAACTAATAATATTTTGGAATAAGGTGCATCGTAAAATGTAAAGTCATTTATATATCCAAGTCCTCTAACCATCCGACAAATAGTTATTCTGTCTTTTACTTGTTTAAAATTTGGCGTCCATAGGCATATTTTAGACTACCAATCTTCAAACAGAATCAAAGCAACTCTTGTGGTCTTAAGATCAAACATATGCAATGAAATAATACATTATCAGAGGTCCAGTTTAAGCATTCTGATATATGAATAGACTACACTATGTACAGTCTTGTAATGGCCTAGAATGACACTGGAAATCTATACATCTGTGAGACGCTTCCCTTTATTTACACAGTTCTGATTCGCAACTGTGCAGTTCCCAGTTCGCAGGTTCGCCTCTCGAAAATTATCAATGCTGTTATTGAGGTCATCGTCAATCTCCATGTATTCTGACTTGCTGACAACCGACGAGCTGCGACGACTGGAGTTGGAGTCGGACGCGATGTTCGGATTGCTCACTGTGAGGAGCTGTGCCTGTTCATCACCTTCGGTTTCTCTGTGATAGAAATAGTTAAAGTTGGACACAATCACAGGCACTGGAAGCGCGATCGTTAGCACTCCAGCAATGGCACATAGAGAGCCTACTATCTTGCCCCCGATCGTAACAGGGTACATGTCTCCATACCCCACGGTTGTCATCGAAACCACCGCCCACCAGAAGGCGTCTGGGATACTTGTGAAGAAGGAATCCTTCTCTTCGGCCTCGGCAAAATACACCGCGCTGGAAAACAAGATGACGCCGATAAAAAGAAAAAAGATGAGAAGTCCTAGCTCACGCATGCTGGCTTTCAAAGTCTGGCCCAAGATCTGAAGCCCCTTGGAGTGTCTGGACAGCTTAAATATCCGAAACACCCGAACCAAGCGGATAACCCTGAGAATGGCAAGAGACGTGGCCTGCTCTCCTCCACCCTTCAGCTCCTTTCCACCATCGGGGTCCTCTGCCATCTCCGTTCCAAGCGTTATGAAATATGGAATGATGGACACTATGTCGATCGTGTTCATCATGTTTTTGAAGAAGGCAGGTTTGCTTGGGCAAGCGAAAAAACGGACAATCAACTCAAAAGAAAACCAGATGATGCAGAGTGTCTCCACAACAAAGAACGGGTCGGTAAGAATATTTGGTTTGTAGTAGAACGTGCTGTTGCCTATCACCTGGAGCCGTCCATGTGGATCCTCTTTCAACTCTGGTAAAGTCTCCAAACAAAATATGACAATAGAAATGAGAATAACCATGACGGAGACAATCGCGATCCCTCTGGCAGGGCCTGAGCTCTCGGGATGCTCAAAAAGCAGCCAAATCTGTCTCTGAAACTCATTCTCCGGCAGGGGGCGCTCTTCCTCACGAATAAAGCCCTCATCTTCTCGAAATTTTTCCATAGCTTCTTCTCCAAGCTCATAAAACTTAATTTCCTCCGAGAACATATCCAAGGGTACATTGACGGGTCTTCTTAACCTTCCCCCTGACTGATAGTAGTAGAGGATTGCATCAAAGCTGGGACGGTTTCTGTCAAAGAAGTACTCGTTCCTTAAAGGGTCAAAGTAGCGCATCCTTTTTTTGGGGTTGCCTAGCAGGGTGTCGGGGAACTGGGCAAGCGTCTTGAGTTGTGTCTCAAAGCGCAGCCCTGAGATGTTGATGACCACCCGCTCGCAGCACTCGGGGGAATACTGCGAGTCCTGCGGTTGCCCCTGCAGAGTGGAGGACGTCTCGTCTATATTATCTCCAGCAACCACCACAGTCATCCTGGAGATCAAACTCGCAGTACTGGATGGCAGTGGATGTTCAGGTGGGTTGAGTACGCATCCAACGCCCTGCGGTTTGAATAGTCAGTGACCCAACAGGACATCCAGCATCATGTTCCACCAAATGTCGACCATCTCCATGTCCCATGGACCACTGCGCCTACTTCATGTCTTCACCTAGTCAGCCAGAAAATTAAGGGGAGTAATGAGATACCTCAGATACCATGACAAAATAGAAATATGTCCTATACCTAGATAGAAAATCCACAGGCATGCGATAAGAATCATATTCATTTTGGAATTCAAACATAAAACCAAGGTTCTTTCAGAACACAAAGTTCCCAACAGGACCATCACGATTTGCCAGTATAAGATAAAAAAAATATGTCTGTGAATTTCTTCAGTCCGCTAGCAAGATATTCCAGTACAATGCACATAGCGTTCTGGTTAAGACAGCACAATGATATCTAATACGATTCTAAGGATCAAATAAGATCTGATAGGGTGAATTGAATTTGAAATGGACTTGCTTGTCAAATAGATTTCCAAAGGTCCTGAAAGCAAGTTTAACCCTATACAGAACAGTCAGAACACATCTTCTTGTGAGACAGCTTTATCTAGTGAACAAATGCTCTTGGTATATCTGTTAAAACATAAATGTCACTGATTGAGATTCTGCTGTTTCTATATATATAATACTCCAAACATGCAATATGGTTCTTAGGTACCAAACATTATAATTAATAATTTATTTATTTTTTACTAGCTCTCAACAAATATCAGGACACTATTTGCCAATATGAACATTATGCACGTATAATGCAGATAATGAGAGTGATACCAAATGATGGCAATGGGATGTTATAAAATGACTGTCTTTGTACTTACGTGGGCAGTCAGATTGAGGAACAGTGCAGGAAAGATCTGCGCAAAACCTCCTATGTGTTATTAAAAATAGATCTCACATTACAGCCTCACATTCATACAGCAAGAATATTATACATCCACATTACACATACTACTGCCGTCAGACAACAGCAAACTTGCAGTGCTCCTCAAACCCGTGCAGCAGAACAGCGGAGACACAAACAGAGAGAGAGAGGGAGGGAGGGTGAGAGAGAGAGAGAGTGAGTGGGTGAGTGAGTGAGTGGATGTGTAATGCGCAATGCAGACAGACTCCAGCATGTTGCCAAATGTCCTTTTCCACACATCTGATGGGACACACTACAGCTGAAGGAGAAATTCCTGTTTAAATGGTATTTGTTTCTATCATTAGTGTGTCTTTTTGTTCACAAATTACCATAAAAGCAGATTAACAAGTATCTACTAATAAATACCAATTTGCATGCAACCTTGAACCAGAATGCTACACTTTCGGTATTTTATTGGATCTTTTTTTCTTTTCTTTTTTTTTTGGAGCACTGAGCAGACTTAGTGTATCTGAAGCATAAAATGTGCTACATGTGGTAACATCTAAATTTAAATTCAATCAAAATTATTATTATGCAATCTGATGTCATTTGCATTCACCAACAAAGGTACATTTAAAGGTTGAATGAAGTAAAAACAGCTGCACTTCCATTTTCAAACCTGTGACCTTGGCTTTGCTAGCAGCATGATCTACTTATTTTGCTCGCAGTTACATACAAATTGATACTTAAATCAGACTGCAAATAATACACCTGAGAGATTGCGGTGGTTGATCATGTTAGTGTTTTTCTGTATTCGATTACATTTTCGTGTAGAAATGGAAAGCGTTATCTGTTTGGTCAAAGCATCATTGAGATGTACAATGTGAAGACTGTGAATATCATCCAGTCCTCAGCAGACAGCACAATTGCTCTCAGTACAAGAGATCAACACAATTCTCCATGGCAACCAGGAGTTAGTAAAAGAGTGAGGAGAGGAGGAGGGAAAACAGGTTTACACACCACTACAGCACTAACAACAAACCTCACACTCATATACGGCATAAAAATCAGTAGTTGTTCATCAGTACTTCCTCTTTTTTCATGGTTATATCCCACTCTTCATCTTCAAAGTGCACATTAAATAATGTTGGGGGATGTTACAGTATAAATCAACATTAGAAGTCAACAACTTTTAAGTAATAAGAAATTTCAATTCAGTTTCAATAGTTGAGTGAGTATAAGAGCAGTTATGTGAAAATTAAAATCTATATTATTCAGAGCAGTGCCATGACTGGTATGAAAGCGAGGTTGTGAGGGATAGACTTACCGTGTTTTTATGTATGTTCAATTAAATTATAATAATAATTACAAAAGAAAAATAATAAAATCTTCAGATGAAAAAGAAATCTCTGTTGGACCACAATATAGACCTTATTCACAGTAGCGCCATCTTTGATTTATAATGGAATCAATGAAAGCGAGGCTGTGAGGGAGAGACATACATCTCTTCAGTGGCTTGTACTGTTATTAAATGTGGTTTTGGATTGTCCTGCTGATGAAACGCTTCATAAATATCTTTCCAAGAAACTTCTGTAGACATAAAACTCCAGACAACATGAGCTGTGGAAAATTATACGTGATCTAGGAGCTTTATACAGCGGATACCATTGAAAACTACAATGATTTATAGTACAGTTTAAATAGTATTATTATTATATAAGCATTTTGCTTAAAGAGAATGTGAGGAAACTGTCATGAAAATACTTCATTTAATTCAGCTATATATCTGATCCCACTGAGCCCGTTCATTTATGGGTCACACTTAGTACCTTTCACGGTCAAAACTGACCAAAGCCTTGAGATTAAAAGTTTATAAACTCAAATAACTAGCTTCCGGCAGACGACTGTACGCAGAATGCGCAAATTAGTAATCCTCTGTAATCCTGATGTATGACGCAGGATGTAGGAGTATCGTAAACTTAGACACCTCTCGCGGTTCAAACAAATAGGGCTCTTCTCTTATATCGAAATCTTCTGACATTTCTCTTTAAAAATTATCGTTTTAGACTTATAATCCGTGACCGGTGATTTGTTTTGCTCCATCTTCTGCGCCTCCGCGTTTGTCATTACGTTGTGCGTCAGGTTACAAGATATTCTTCCGCCGCAAATCGACTTGTGCATTCTGCGTACGGTCGTCCGCCGGAACCTAGTTATTTGAATTTATAAAGTTTTAAATACGGATATTTTTCTCACAAAATTGCATCGCTTCGCTTTAGAAGGCCTTTATTAACCCCCTGGAGTTGTATGAATTACTTTTTTTTATGGATGAATGCATTATTTTTGTCTTCAAAACGCCCCCCATTCACAACCATTAGGAGGACTAAGGATATTTTTAAATATATCTCTGATTGTGTTCGTCTGAAAGATATACACCTAGGATGGCTTGAGGGTGAGTAAATCATAGGATAATTTTCATTTATCCCTTTGTATTGTGTTGTATAGTAGTTTGTATTGTGAAAAGCACTACAGAAAAAAATGCCTTGGATTTAATTCAAGGTCAGACTGCATTAAAGAGCTCCTCACCACAAAACTCATTCCTCTGTTATCTGGCCATGACGCTTTCTTCAAGAATCACCCTCCCCCAGAAAAAGAGCAATTACTCCAGCTGCAGCTTTATGTGAAAACCAATGGAACGTAATTGAATGTAGAATCAGGAATACTCTCACGATCGAGTGTTAGCCTATATGAAACAAATTCCTCAGAGTATTTCTCGTGTGGAAACCTGCTGATGTGGACTCTCTGCTTTTTGCCTAGCAACAGTCACTAGTGTACTACACGTCTCTGACAGCCCAGTTCTTCGTTTCATTTCAAGGATCCTCCGCAGAGCTCATTTCATTTTCAAAGGGTGATCACATTTACGTAAACGCTCTTGAGGAATCGCGATTATGCGTCCAGTTTGTTAATGCCAACAGATCCCCTCACATGAATAAGATCTGCGAGCAGCATTTAGCTTCTCCGCGTTCATTTTAGCAGAAGGACAGCTGAGGAGAGGTGCAGTCTTACAGTATGAATGTAGCACCCCTCCTCCACTCTCATTCATGAATGCACCGGACCGTTATATAAGACTTGTGCTCTATTTAAAAGAGTCGTAGCAATGAAGATGGGCAGGAGACTCACGCGGTGCCCTTCAAGACAAACGCCGGAGCCCTAGGGGCTGTTGGGTCAGACCGTTAGGTGCTATTATTAGCTGCGTGTCACACCACAACCAATAGAAATGGAGTAGAACTGACAGATGTGTGTGTGTGCATTCATTGGTAATGTGCATTTGTGTGTGTGTGTGATGATTGCATCATGAAGCGCACATCGGCCAGATTTACTGCACTGCACCATTCTGCATTAAACACACAAGGCACATCATTTATCTCATTTTCTGTAACATATTCAAATTAGTTTGTGTCCCAGAGACTGCTCAGCTGAGCGTACACATTTGACTTTACAAGAGAATGTCATTATGTCGTCATTGGGTTTATTTTTAGTTCCCATGTCTGCTGGGTTCCCATGGGAGTCCTGTTAACACAAAAAAATATCTGTAAAATGTAAATGTTAAATGATCACATTTCACTTTTTCTTTCTTTCTTTCTTTCTTTTTTTTTTGAGTAATAAATAGGGGCTTTCGCACCAGAGGAACCTTTTCATAGTTCCTAGAACTATTGGCTGAAGTACCTGGATTTTGTCATGTTCGCACTGCAGGAACTAGGAACGATTTTAGTTCTAGGAACTCCTTTTGGGGGAACTAAATTAGCTCCTACTTCAGAGTAGGGTCTAAACCAGAACTATATGAACTATCAGTGACATAAGCGTACGTTGATTGGTCAAACATGTCATAAGCCAACACCCGGCATTTTTAAAAAGCCGCGTAAACATATTTACTTCACGAACGTGGAAAACATTTACCTGTTGTCTGCAGGGTTGTGTTCTTTTCTCCGCCTCGATGATATGTAGTACTGAAAGTTGTCATAGGAGATATAGTCTCTTAGCCCCACTTTTTGCTCTTTCAGTTGCGTAAATTATGTGTTTACATTCCATCTCCGTTATCACAAAACCCACGACACACAACGAACCGATCACAGCATCCTCCATCCACCGCTTTTTAGGGTTTGTAAATGCCGCGCATAAAGACGCTGCTGTCGGCCGCTTCAGAGTTCCTATTCCCGGTGCGAATGCAACCAGGAACATGGCCATATCCTAGTGGCTAGTTCCTAGAACTAATTGGTGCGAAAGCCCCTTATGTTTGTTAAATAATACTGACCAGCTGGACATAGTAACTGGCTCAACAATGGCATCAATATGGGGCGAGATTATGTGTTTTTCAACTAATAGCAGATGGGGAGTGATCAGGAAACCTGTTTGAAAACAGTCATTATTGGTTGTGCAGTTCCATTTGGTGATGAAAGTCTCCTTTTTTTTCTTTTTTTCTTTCAGGAACTGTAACATTTGTAGGATTCATTTAGTTCTGGACCCAAGAATTAGAGCACCTTGTGCACCCCTGTGGACTGTATGCTGCCTTCTGGGTTTCTTCATTGTCATTCTCAAGTGGGAAGGACATTTAAAGTAGATGTTAAAATGTATCAAATATTTTGACTTGGAAATTAATCTATAGCCGCGTTTCCACCACAAGAACTCTTCCCAGGAACTAGGAACTTTGGGGTGGTGCTCAGTGTGTTTCGACCGCAGGAACCAGGGTCTAAATGAAGTTCTGAAAGTACCTGCTCGCGAGGTTGTACTTTTTCAAAGTTCCGGAACATTTGAGGGTGGGTTGAGTTCACACAGCATTTTGATTGGTTGACTTCACACAGCATTTTATTTCAACCATTGTCTGTTGCGGTGCGTACAGTAAGAGTTGTTTGCTGTTCGAATCAACAATGGAGTTTAAAAAATATGACCGATGGACTGACAAACAAGGTTTAGGCTTTATTAAGCTTATATGCGAAGGACGAAATCCAGTGGGAACTGGAAAGTCGCGCAGTACTTCACGGTACTTTAGACTGCTATGGAAACGCAGCTAGCAATAGGTCTGGGGGGAAAAAAAGTTCTTGGGACAAATTGTTCCAGGTAATTTCGGTGGAAACGCGGCTTATCACAACAAAAATCCAAGCATTTGATTTATGATCAGTAATGGAGTCATCAAACACCCAAGTGTCAATGAAAGAGTTCTAGAGGAAGCAAATTGGTAAAAATATTAATAATGTTTTTATTGTCAGTAGCTGTGTTTACATGGACCATAATAAAAGAATCACACAAAGATTCTGTATTTGAATTTCTATCAATCAATAGAATGTATCAAGTCTTTTATAGTCAGTAATTCATGTTTACAGTAACTCTGGGTCTATATTTTGCAGAGTCTGCCACAACAAGCACATTTTGTCCAATTATCAAGATGGATGCATGTTGGAATCTGAAACAAAAATTCTACATAATCTAATCAGTATTCATATTTGTACATAAAGTGTCCATGTCGTCCTGAACATTTTGCTGAATACTTTATTTCACGGATATATACAATGTCAACATATGGAGAGCATCTTAAATGCCTTAAATAAACCTCTGGCATCTTTATAACGGCTAGTCGCTAGTTTTAAGTTTAAACTTAAAAAAAAGCTTACATTACATTTACTTGTATATTTCACATGTAAAACTACAAATAGTAAGAAGACAAAAGTACAGTTCAGTATCAATGTCTATCCAAATGTATAAAAATTAATTAGAGTTATGTAACTTGCATGACATACAGATCAACATGGTTTGGAAAAAACAAGTTTTTCATTTTAAAATAATGGTCCAGATCACTAGTAATTCCTGCAGAGTGGTAACAAGTAGTTAGTTATGCATTTTATGACCATGTTCAGTGTTAAAAAAAAAGTCTCAGACATGTTAATGTTGTGATTAGTAATTCAGTAACACTTTATATAAGTATACAGTAATAAAGTACTTACAAACTATTAGTTTATAGTTAATTCATAGTTTATACATTGTAGTCTCTACATTATTAATATATTAATAGGCTATATAAAAATAGTGAGTTCTTCATTTATTGTCACTGTAATTAACAAATTATTATTGTTTAATTACCTAGAAATAAATAAGGTTCTAGAATTTTGAATAAAAAAATTAGTCTACATACAGTAGTGGCCAAAAGTGATGTCCGGAGGGCATTTATGTTTTAATGACCCTACAAGTTTGATTAAACCATCAAAATATGAGGAAAATATTTTAGGCCTATATGTTTTATACAAATTTGAAATATAACAGAAAAACAAAACACTTGTCATATCTAATAAGCTATGAAGACCGAACAAAGACTAACAGAAAACAGGCTTAATATATACAAACAAAATCCAATGAATGAAATGAGTGACAGGTGCAGTGCATTAGACAATCAATGAAAAACCATGGAAACTTTGGCTGCGTCCAAAATCGCATACTCTCTTGAGTAGGTACTTATTTGGAATAAGTAATTACTTAATTGCTGCTAAAAAAGTATGTTCTATATAGTATGAATTTTTGTAGTATGAATGTAATCTGGACGTACTACATTCACCATGTTGCCATTCCTCTCCCGTAGCCTCATGGGATAGTAAAGTGTCCATCATATGCACACTTCAGAATCTCGGAGAAAGTAGTAGGTCATCCGGCTAATTTTTGCCTACACTTTTTTGAGCACTGTGAATTCGGACATACTTTGTCACATATTGTTTTTCGCCTACTATATAGTAGGGAAGTATGCGATTTCGGATGCAGCCAAAACACTAAAAGAGGCAAAATGGTCCAACTCAAACTGAACTCAAACACAATCCAAACATGATAACACTAAACTTAGGTAAGGTATTTATCTGACAAAATGATTTGCCAAAAAAGGCGAACAGGTTTTATTTTACTATGCAAAAAAAAAAAAAAAAAAGTTCACAGGAAAAAGCCAGACATCACTTTTGCCTCTACTGTACATACATGCATAGCACATACATACATAAATCAAAGAAATGTTATGGCATAAACTGAATAAGAAATATTTAAGATTGTCAAGAGATTAGTGGCAAAAAGCATGTGAATATCTAAGAAATTCATACATTTTTAAATATCCCTCTACAATTGTCAGCTGTTGCAAAAAGAAGCCATTTAAGTAGTATATGCCGTAAGAATGTTTTGTACATGTTGTTGTAATGACAAATTCAAGTCCTAAATGTAGGAGATCAGACAAAAATAGTATTCAAAGGGATTTATTGCATACATTCTGTACATTTATGATCCAAATATATATGTATATGCTGTACATATATATATATATATATATATATATATATAACTTCAGGTATACAACATACTCTCTATAACAACATCTTTAGCAAAATTACTGTATGCCATACATTTACATCATTAACTAGACATTTAATTCATCACCCTGCTGAGCAAGAAGACTAGACAGAAGACACTACTGGACATTTAGCAGACTCCTGATTGAAACTCACTTAAGGTCTCTGATGTATTTTACATGACAAAAAGCCTAATGATTCATTACAGAAGCAGGAAGAACATGACAGCAGACAATAGTTAGTACAGGAACTACTCATACACATCATACTGGACATATCAGACACATTTGTACAGTGTTAACAGAGTGCTAAGGGTCTTCAGATGGACACAAACACACATGCGGTATGAAAACACACAGGAGTGGATGATCTTTGAAGTTTGAAACTCGCCATTGTGTCCTAACCAGATGCGACATATCATACATTTGTTATGCATCATGCAGGGTAGCCCCGCCCACAGTGAAATCTCATTGGTTCAAAATCCTGCTTTCACATAAGCATCAACTATGTTCTGATTGGATACGACTGTCAGAAAATATGAGAACTGAAAATATATTAAGTTGTGACTGGTTTGTAGATCTATTTATTGTCATTTGGGTTTATGCTAATGCATTTCTGTTGCCATTTTAGATTCTAAGCTCCTGAAAACTAAATATACGTCATCAAGTTTATTGATTTAAAGGAAAATTCTGAGTTCAATACAAGAATTTGTGGCATGAAAAAATACACTTGTCCCAAAAATCTAGGTTACATGAGATATTTACAATGGATGTGAATGGGAACAATTTTTGGAGGATTTAAAATAGTAATCAACATTACGCCAACATTAAGTGCTGTCGATTGAGTTTAACTTGCACTGAAGCGGGAAAATTTCTGCAAAAAGAATGAGTTTGCGAAGTCTTTGTACTGGCATTGCTGAAAAGTTGAAACATGGGAATCAATCTTAGAAACACAGGATGTTACATGAGCGTATGTGAAGAATATTACAATCCCAGGAAGACTTTGAGTGCAATACATTCATATTACAGAAGGAATCAATGACATCATCTTCTCAATATACATGGTTAGCAATTTCAGTTTTAATCACTGATGATATGATACATGATATAAGGCACTAGTAAAGAAAGATACTTACATGAACAACCACATAACATCATGTGCAAAGCAACAATATCAGTTATTGTATTCATACGATTTATCATGCATTATTGCTTTCTATGAACAAATAACAGATGAATATGGTACTAAACTGTGCAACACTTTATTTCTCACAATATATATTCAGCTTATGTAATGGAGTGCTAATATGTTTCCCTGCTTTGCATATATACCACTTCATATAAGATGTTGTACATAAATAAGATGGTATTAAAGGAACAATGCGTTTCTTGCTTTGCACACTTAATTAGGCAACATGTGTGAGTACATGCAGTCGACAGTCAGCAGAGATGTGACGGAACATCTATGTACATAAGTAGCATAGATATCACATGTGCGGATATCAGAGATGTGTAGGGAATGATGTGAGCTTTATGAACGGAGTGTCATGTTTGAAGAATCATGCCGTGATGTGCTGAAGTTTACTAAACCCTGCAGCCTGTGTAAATATGTGACGCTCTGCAAAACTGACAAAACATCAACGTCAACAGCATCCATAACCACAGGATAGAAGACACCGGGGTAATTGTGATATTTTTTACGCTTTCCTTCTGAAAACCACAGCAAATCTGCCTGCTATTTTTTGAGATAAGAAACATCTGATTTAACACAAGATGTCCATGTTACAGTCTGAGGCAAAAGATATTAAATGGTTACTTCATCCAAAAATGAAAATCCTGTCATTAATTACTCACCCTCATTTCGTTCCACACCCGTAAGACCTTTGTTCATCTTCTGAACGCAAATTAAGATATTTTTAATGAAATCCGAGAGCTGTCCATTGGACGGAAATTTAACCACCACTTTCAAGGTCCAGAAAGGTACTCAAGACATCATTAAAACAGTCGACGCGACTGCAGTGGTTCAACCTTAATTTTATGAAGCGACGATAATACTTTTTGTGTGCAAAAACAAAACAAAAATAACTTTATTCAACAATATCTTCTCTTCTGTGTCACTTCTGTCTGTTTACGTTCAGCGCTTCCAGGTTCTACGTCACAATGCCGAGTCATTATTGTCCGGCTCCTGCGTCAGCATCACTCGCATGCGTCGCGCTGCTCACGTGATCAGCATCGGCAAATAATGAGCCGGCGTTCTGATGTAGAACCTGGAAGCACTGAACATAAAAAGCGTACGTTTTTGCGTACAAAAAGTATTCTCGTCTCGTCATAAATTTAAGGTTGAACCACTGCAGTCACGTCGACTATTTTAACGATGTCTTTAGTACCTTTCTGGACGTTGAAAGTGGTGGTTAAATTGCTGTTTATGGAGGAGTCAGACAGCTCTTGGATTTCTTAATTTGAGTTCCGAAGAAGAACGAAGGTCTTACGGGTGTGGAACGACATGAGGGTGAGTAATTAATGACAGAAATTTCATTTTTGGGTGAACTAACCCTTTAACACACTTCACCTCACGTAAGAACTCGCTTCAAAATAACAGCACTTCTTAATTAATAAAAGTTATCTCTTTCATTTTATCCACTTTATTTTTCAACGCAGAAGCTATTTCCTGTGAATGTCCAAGACTTACGATTCATTGGCCGCAATAAAGTGCTGAAGGGATGATGTATTTTTGTAGGCCAAAACCCAGAAAAGAGTTTTCTGAACTTTAGCATTTTAGCACTTTTTCTTCCATCGTCTTGAAGTCGATGGGTTTTGCCAAAACATAATATAGTTACAAATCATAAACTTTTGTTGGTCACGGTGTATTTTCTGCAGTAATCCAAAAGCTAATGGAAAAATCCTATTGGGTTTGTGTCAAGGAAACCAGGATGATGCTAAAGTACGGGTTGGCTTACAAAAATACGTCATCACTGCAGTGCTCTACAGATAAATAATAACTAGTAGAATAATAAAGTACAGTAAATGGTCAAATCATTTCAGAAACAATATAATATGGCAACAAATAAAAGTTTTCAATATCAATATACAGCTAAAATAACTGAAAGCGACTGACCCTGGAAGCCTCGACGCATTCAAGTTAAAAATGACCATGCCTGCTCTTATGTTAAAAATAAGGTGGATACTAATTCTGTTATTTGAAAATGAGTTAAATCATTTTTACTAAACAGTATTTATTAGCTGATGAGTTCAACACTAGTCAACTAGATAATACTGCATGTTCCAAGAAACCAGGGTAACACTTTAGAATAGCGTTCCATCATTAATAAATAACTCTCTCTCATTATCCATTTCAGTCATATCCGACTCTTAGTGATCTCTCACCATACGCGATAGACTGTCCATGAATTTTCTTGGCAATGTTTATTCCGGGGGAGGTTGCCAGGTCTTTCCCCAACCCTCCCCATTACATGGCTTGTGACTCACACACACACGCATTCACACCTACAGCCAATTTGGCATGTTCAATCCAACTAACTTGCATATCTTTGGACTGTGCGTGGCAAACCACACTGATACAGGGAGAACATGCGAAATTCACACTGAAAGGCTTATTTGTGACAGTATCACAGTTGTTTCTGGTGTCCCCTACCCTGGGGTCTCTTATCATATAGATCATTACAGTAATGATAAAATGAATGTGTTAGTAGTGTTTGTATCACAGCTCAATATCAGGTCTAGTCACTGGGCGGCAGCCAACATGAGAACCAGCATGTTTAAAACGCACAAATAAAGCTGTTTTGCGCATTTTATATTGATATAATTATATCAATACACTGTCTCTTTATGCCAAATATGAAATGGAGGACCAAACATAATATTGATTTCTAATTCACAAATGAATTGCTCAAATTTGGTCAAACTGATTCACAAAGGGGAAAAACTTTTAGTAAAATTATGTGTTGGTGATGTTGGCATCATATGATACAATTTATGTAACTGAAAATTGCTGTATTGTAAAAATTTATATAAAATGTATTGTACTACTTACATGAAATTCTGAGAACCATTTTGAGTGATTAAATTCATTAAAAATAAACTGTCTACAAAAATGAATCAATTCCGGTCATTACTGCTCTATTTTTATCCAACAGTAATGTCCAATTTAGATGCAGAGAACAGATGATAGATGTTAATTAAAACTAGCTTGTAAATGAAATGAAAGAGTGAAAATAATGGCAGTGTAAAGAAATCATTATGAAGCATCCTGAAGCTTCCACATGGAAAACCTCAAAGCATTAATAAACCTTTCAGATGCAGAGAGACGAGCGAAATCATGTCCTGGATGCTGGACATTCATTTGACATGATGCAGACATTCATACTGTATGTATGTTAAGTCAGCATTTCAGGAGTTAAAATGGATGCAGTACATTTGTGTTTGTGAACAGATGTGAGTTGAATAATTATTAATTTAAATAGGGACATTATGTTTATAGGGAAATATAATGTCATACAATCAGTATCATCATCAGCATACACACGTCACATTGCAACTTCCCATATTTTACCTAATAAAATTTATAGAGTCCAACTTCATAGTCCTACACATCGCTATTATCAGTAAACAGGCTTAATACATTTCAATCACTTAATTCTGTTGTGGGCATGAATTTTTACTTGCCATCTTTACACTATTATTCAGTGTCATTTTTCTACTTGACTTCTAGCATTGAGTTATTGTATAAAACCAGGATGGACAAAGCCAGAAAAACACATCCAACAGTAATAAGGGGAAATGCAACATACTGTTTGCTCGAGTTGTTTCCAGAAATAAGGCTTGTGATCTGCTTGACGTAACTCAACACAGCGAGGTAAACGCACAGTAAAACAGCCAATCAGGACAGTGAGGTAGATGCTTTCAGTGATGGGTGATTCTGAAACTATATCAATAATCATAAAAGAAATAAAGACACTTAGCAACCTTTGTGCTTCAGTGTTTGTACTGCATAAAACACTTGGAGGAGGAAAGGTGCCATAATCATGACAGAATTTCTACATGTCTACACATTTCCTTTTCACTTTTTAATTAAACTGAGTGAAAAAAGAAAGAAAATTGAAAATGATTTAGCAAAATTTTAAAAAGCTAGAAAAATAACCTGTCACCAGTTTAACCGATTCCATTTTTATACAAAAACCTATAATACTTTAAAAAAATAGATATTTAACAATGTTAACCTCAACAGTCAAGTAATTTGTTGTCATTTATAGTTGTTCCCACTGACTACTGAGTTTGTTGACCAAAAAAAAAAAAAAAAAAAAAAAATATATATATATATATATATATATATATATATATATATATATATATATATATAAATTAACAAAATAATCAAGATTTATTCCATGCCCAACTTTTTATGCATGCCATAAAATGTTTTGGTATAGCACATGATCTGCATGTTTAAACATGACATACTGCTGGTCTGAAGACATATATGTATACATGTTCACGTGTACACACTCACACACACCTGTCCCAGTAGCATGTTGTTGTTTCGGGGGCAAATAAACATCAGGAAGCATCTCACAAATTGTATGTGCATGTAATCTGTGACTTCAAGTAAATCGTTTCTACCTCAATGCGCTTCAAAGTATCTTCTTTATCTTCACCACAATATCACGTTTTCCATGTTTCCTCACGGTTAAATTCCACATTAAACAACATGATTCCTTTTGAGGCATTGTACATAATTCCTTAGATAGGAACAAATGAATGCTGTTTAAATGCAAACGTGAAGTTTGTTTTGTCCCATATAGTGCTGCTCTGGTGGAGGTTCATATTGTCTTTGATGATATTGTGCTGCTTATATATGCAGATCTGTAGGATGGAAAGTCCATATTCATGACTGTACCTGTAAATCAAAAGAGAACAGAACTCTTATCCATAATACAGTATATTGACAGAACCACATTTATTTTACATTTATTAAAGGAATCCATTATTTCATTGTCTTTATGACAGTTGTTTAGGGGGCAAAGTTTAGCTCCCACAGGTCAACCAGCAATTTTATTATTTTATTTTTTTTAATTAATATAATTATTTAAGTACTATTCTTACATTTAAAAGATTTTAAAAGATGTTACTTTATTTTATCATGACCAAGAAGCCAAGACCAGAACTATCAATTTTAGAATACATTATATAAACAGTCTTTATAGAAAGTGCTCTTGCGCTATATTGTAGATGAAATTAAAACAGTTAATACATTAAGACCAGGTTTTACAAAGGGGGATACACGTAGTGTAAAAATACAGGTAACACTTTATTGATTGCGATTGTCTAAATAAAAATGAAACTCATCAATCCTACATTAAATCTAGTTTTATATTATTTTATCTTTTTTTAATTTCATTCAGGATTCACATGAAATAATCGGAATAAAAAAACTAGGTAGTTAAATGGGAAGCAGTAACACCACAGACAGTAATGTCATGACAGTAACATCACACTCAGCAATGGCAGCGCTGACAATAAAAACCACTGACAGTAATGGCACCAATAGTAACACCATAAGAGTAATAACACCTACAGTAAAACCTTCAATAGCAACATTACTACTGACTGCAATACCCTCAAGAGTATCACCACCATTAACAGAAATATCACTGTCACTAACGGCATCGACAGTAACCACTGACAGTAACAATACTTACAGTACTTACAGTAACACTATTGACAGTAAAACTACTGACAATAACACTGACAATAAAACCACTGACAGTAACACCATCGACAGTAAAACCAATGACAGTAACACCATCGACAGTAAAACCAATGACAGTAACACCTTCGACAGTAAAAACCACTGACAGTGACACTACATACAGTAAAAAACACTTACAGTAACACCATAGACAGTAAAACCAATGACAGTAAAAACCACTGACAGTAACACTATTGACAGTAAAACTACTGACAATAACACTGACAATAAAACCACTGACAGTAACACCATCAACAGTAAAAAAAACACTTAAAGTAACACTATCGACAGTAAAAACCACTGACAGTAACACCATCGACAGTAAAAACCACTGACAGTGACACTACAGATAGTAAAAAACACTTACAGTAACACCAAAGTAACACTATCGACAGTAAAAACCACTGACAGTAACACCAATGACAGTAAAACCAATGACAGTAACACCATCGACAGTAAAAAACACTGACAGTGACACTACAGACAGTAAAAAACACTTACAGTAACACCATAGACAGTAAAACCACTTACAGTAACACCATCGACAGTAAAACCAATGACAGTAAAAACCACTGACAGTAACACTATTGACAGTAAAACTACTGACAATAACACTGACAATAAAACCACTGACAGTAACACCATCAACAGTACACCATTTTACTGTCTGAACACCATCGACAGTAAAAACCACTGACAGTGACACTACAGACAGTAGAAAACACTTACAGTAACACCATAGACAGTAAAACCAATGACAGTAACACCATAGACAGTAAAACCAATGACAGTAACACCATCGACAGTAAAAAACACTGACAGTGACACCATCGACAGTAAAAAACACTTAAAGTAACTCCATCGCAGTAAAAACCACTGACAGTAACACCATCGACAGTAAAAACCACTGACAGTGACACTACCGACAGTAAAAAACACTTACAGTAACACTATCGACAGTAAAAACCACTGACAGTGACACTACAGACAGTAAAAAACACTTAAAGTAACACCATCGACAGTAAAAACCACTGACAGTAACGCCATCGACAGTAAAAAACACTTACAGTAACACCAATGACAGTAACACCATTTACAGTAAAACCACTTACAGTAACACTGACAATAAAACCACTGGCAGTAAAACCAACGACAGTAACGACACTGACAGTCCAACTACAACCGCACACTTACTAATGTAGCAGTTCTGTCTACCTCTGACGTAATCCATGAATAAGAGGGGAGTGCCTTTTAATTACTCTCGTTTAGTGGTGTATAAAAGTGTCCGTAGTGTCACTGTGTGTGCGTCTTCTCTGCCTCAGGTAGCTGGTCACCTTACTTCCGGCGGGGCGTGTGGATGTTTGCGAGGTAGGAGCTGTTGGCAGTGATTGCGGTCTGTTTGTGGGTTTATTATACAGGGTTTCATGGGTTTATTTTTTGTTAAAGGGTGGACTGAGGAGCTTTGTGGGATGCCATCATCTGTTTTTACGGAAATGCGTTTAGCACGCAACCGTTTCTGTGCCATGTGAGTCGCACTACAGGTATGTTTTGATTTTGAAGCATATAACCGTATGATCGTTACCTGGCTGGTTAAATTTACGTTTTGTGTTGAATTTTACATTTAAGGTGCGGGCCAACATGCAAGTGACGTTACAGTGGGCTTTGTGTATCGTTTAAACCTTCCTCTACTACGCTATATGTCATCGGACCTTTGTCACTGCGATCATTATCCTGTTTCTGTGAATTAAGGGAGACTGGATCGTTGCCTACGGTTCTGCTGCTGGATTGGACTCATCTCTCAACGCTGTAAACTACTTTGGGCTCCTGTGTCGTCACATGGTGTCTATTTCTGCTAACTGTTTAAATTTACAGCGTCTAACACCCGCTGAATCAGCTGGACTGTGGTTTGGGTTTGTGGCGTGGTGCCTTTACCATCAATTGTAATTGCGTGAGTAACAAACTTCAATTACAGTCTTAAAGTGGTGCTAAATAGACGATCAGCCACCTAGCGGTCACCAAGCTTTTTGCTGTTTTGTGTTTTTGGTTTCTAAGTGAATTGTTTTTGTTTTTTTATGTATTCTTTTCTTATGTTTGATCTGAGTTTGTGTGATATTTATACATATTACTTTATTTTCTGTGATTGATTTAAGTGGTTTTTGTCATTATATTTTTCTTTTTGCATTGTTTGATGTGAGGTTGTTTTTGTTGTGAGGTTGGTGTGGTGTGAGTGTACACATGTGACTGCTGGGTTTCTTGGACTAGTGCAGCCAACCCCAGTTCTGAATTTGGTAAACTGTGTGTTGAGAGTGACTGGTTTTATTGAATTAATGTGGTATTTTCTACTCCTTCAAATAAAGATTATTGCTGAAATTGACATCTCCTTGTCTGGTATCTGACTCAGCCTTAACGAACCTGTAAGCCTACCGTGAAGGGCGATCCCCGGTAGTAGGCCCCGGGGTGGCGTAGTTGGTCATGTAGGGTTGTTCCCTAGATACAGTTGACTTTCCCCTTTAATCGGGAAGTGTTGGGTGGGCTAAAAGGAATGTAATGTTAATGATTCTAGCCTTTTCCACTTCTCTCATTTACTCTCACTGCCACACTAACAACACCATTCAAAATTGCCATTTAAAAAAATCTAATTTAAGACCAAAATGTAACATGTAGATGTTACTCAGCATTTGGTCAGTATCTACCAAATAGGTCTATAATACCTGATGAAAGCTACCCACTAGCATTCTCATTCATCTTAACGGCAAGTCTTTTGTGACTAATTGTGACTTGTGGGCGCTAAGTTATGGCTTTTTTTAAGGAAATTACCTGAGCCATTAATGCTATGTGGCTAATGGCTCTGAGCCGCAGAAATGTCATGACACTGATTGGCTGATGGCATCAAAAGAACATGCAGTCTTAAACATTTCCATCCTTTTGATGCTTTTATATTGCAGTAACATCATTAAATTAATAGATACTACATTATACAACAGATCTTTTGGCTATATTTATTGCTTTATTAACTGTGAAAATGTCTGATTATACAGCACTGACATATTTTCATTCTCCTAGAGAATTAAATATTTAAAAGAATATTTATATTATTAAATATGTATATTGAAATTATTAAATATTAGCATTATTAAATATTCATTATAAGATCATACATATCACAGTCATAATTATTTGTCATAATTAAAAAGTCTTTTTTAGCAATTGTAGAATGATCCAGCTATATTAGCCTTTCTTCCATGTTCTGTATAAAATCACATGTATCACAAATCTTTCTTAACCTGAGTATCTAGATGGGAAACTCTCAAATACTAGAGTATAGCAGAGTGTTGAGTTTGATAGTGTGTCCTTTCTCATGCCCTTGAGAGTGCAAATCTGAACCCATATGTTCTCTCATCATTTTAGGATCTCAACTCCTGTATCACTAAATGTCTCTCTTATTTTCTTTTCTTTGATTTCAACATACCCATGGGAAATATGCATCTTCTGGAATGATTTTTTTATAATGTCCTGTCCACAATAATGGTTCTCAGGAACATCTAATTGTACATTTCCAAAATTTGACGATTTTAAATGTATGATGAATACAAATTAATAAAAAAAAGTAAGAAAAAAAAAAAAAATACATATATATATATATATATATATATATATATATCCTTTTCAGTGGTCAATCAAACTTAAGCCTGGTTTCACAGACGAGGCTTAGATTAAGCCAGTGGCAGTTTGCATAAACTGCTTAGACTAGTCTTACAAGTTACGTCATGTCATTTTTTCTTTAAGACGGGTCAAATTTTTTTTGAAGTCAGTTACATAAAATGGTAGATTGGTCTAATCTGAATCCGAAAAGTAACTGATTAGCCCTAACTAATTGCTAGTTGGTCAGACTTGTTCTTAAGACACAGGCTGTGTCCGAAATCACACCTATATCCCTTAAATAGGGCACTATTTGAGGGGACAGCCATTTGAGTGGTGTCTGAAATCATTGTGGATGTTATCGAGTGCACTTATTCAATCCCACAATGCATCACAATAACGAGTGTACAAATGATGTATGCTCAATATCAATTGTATACCCATACAATACATCAGTTGAATACCCATAATGCACTGTGAAAGTCAGGCGCCAAATGAATTCCTGTGACTGATCAGAAGATGGCGTCCGCAAGTTGAATCATCCATCCATCCATTTTCCAAACCACTGGTTCAATATGGGTACAGTGTAATATCATACACATACATTCCTTTTTAATTGATTATTAAATTGTTTAATTATGGTTTATATATGCTAGTTTCCATGACAGAGTTCAAGATAAATCTTTTTATCTTACTAGTGGTTAAGTAGCTTTTATAAATGTGCCTTAGAAAAAAACATTACCGACTGTGACTACTGTGATTACCGACAGTGGTTCTACCTTAATGTTATAAAGTGACGATAATACTTTTGTGCGCCAAAATAACGACTTTTCAACAATATCTAGTGATGGGCGATTTCAAAACACAGCTTCTGAGCTTTACGAATTGAATCAGTGGTTCGGATTGTGATTTCAGCAGTTTGATAGGCGATCAGAATCACTTATTCAAAACAAACGATTTGAAAAGCTCTGAAGCAGTGTTTTGAAATCGGCCATCGCTAGATATTGTTGAAAAGTCGTTATTTTGGTGCACAAAAGTATTATCGTCACTTTAAAACATTAAGGTAGAACCACTGTAGTCACATGAACTGATTTAAATATGTTTTGAGTACCTTTCTGGATCTTGATTAGTTCGGTGACATTGCTGGCAATAGAGGCCTCACTGAGCCATCAGATTTCATCAAAAATATCTTAATTTGTGCTCCAAAGATGAACAAAGGTCTTAGGGACTTAGGAAACGACATGAGGGTGAGCACGAAAATGACATTAATTTAATTTTTGGGTGAAATAACCCTTTAACTATGACTTTTCCCTCAGTAAACTCCTAATTTACTGCTTATTAGTTAGTAAGATAGTTGTTAAGTTTAGGTATTGGGTAGGATAAAGAATGTAGAATAAGGTCATGGAGAATGAGGCATTAATATGTGCTTAATAATTACTAATAGCCAATATTCTAGTAATATGCATGCTAATAAGCAACTAGTTAAAGACCCTAAAATAAAGTGTTTCTGCATTCTGTATTCCAGTTTTTCCGTAAGTTGAGTAGGGAAGGCATAGGACGTAGCATAAGCTTTTTGAACTGTGAGAGGCGTTGAGCTTTCTTCCTAAGTTGAATACGGAAGGCGGTCTGGCAAAAGCTAGATATTTTACTTCATAACTTGTTAAATATGGATTTTTTTTTAACACAAATGCACCGCTTTATTAACCTTTATTAACCCCCCGAAGCCGTGTGAAGTTTATAATAGATGGATGTGGATGAAGGCACGTTCTTCAGCTCATACTCGTTGGTATCGCTCACTGCCATTATAAAGCTCGGATGCATCAGGATATTTATTAATATATCTCCGATTGAGTTCATCAGAAAGAAGAAAGTCATCAACACCTAGGATGGCTTGAGGGTGAGTAAAGCTTGGGCTAATTTTCATTTCAAAGTGAACTAATCCTTTAAGCCTTGTCTGTGAAACTGGGCATAAAAGTTTGACTAAGAGGTTCAGAGGAATCCCTAACTATGCTGTCTTAGAGATATTAACACTGTGATGCTGTGCAACCATGTAAATATCAGCCAGAGCTAAAGCCATGCTGTTTCATTTGCACTGCAACAACAACTGCAGTGAGCCACAAAGTCACGCTGACCTATTCAACACCTGTGAGCTGTAACACAAGCCAATAGCACGAGTGCCACACATGACAACAGCATTATGCAGTCGTTCTTATTGTGTCTTGCTCACCATATTTTCCAGCAGAAAAAAAAACCTGTTCCTGTCCTGTGTATTCAGATCTTTAGACAGAATATTAAGCAGCTGCGGCTCGTCTGTTCTTCGTTTGTGGAGTAACATATCAAATTAATGAAAGTATAAATCCTTTAATTTAATTGATGTTTGTTTGTTTTTTTCCTCCAATACTCTAAAACAACATTCGGTAGCAATAAATACTACATTTAGGCAATTCTAAGATAATGTGTCATGTGTACTCTTCAATCAACATTAGAGCGCCACCCTCAGGCTGAATAAAGCAACCGCTGCCAAAAGTGTTTCTGCATGTACAGTGATTAGAATATTATGCTTACAGAAAGTTAATCATAAACTACCATGAAAGACCCAGAATCTATCCTACCTAAATTTACAGTCAGGAGCCACTACTGGTATTAAGGTCCAATACTCCTGGGCCACGAGGACGTATATGAGAGTCACATGATGGCCACTGATCAACTGATCAAGTGCCAAAGGTTCCTGGATTATGAAAGTATCCACAGCTTGAAATAACATGACCTTTGCTGAAGTTAATGTGATAGTCAAGAGAGTTTGTGTGTGTAAAATCTATAAGCAGAACACACAAGACAAGATGACATGGTGGGTTTCTCTACGTCACTCTTATTTCTGTCTTATTTCCATGCGAGCAGACCAGCATTCCGTCATAAAACATTAAACATATATGAACAATGCAACACAGCAATGTTAAAGTGGGTCAGGAAATACCCCCACTCTCTCCTCATGTAACCTGAAACAGCCGGTTCAACAGCTGCGGTGCAATGACATTACGTTCTTAAAAATATAAATATTTTAAAAAGATCTATTTTCATTCCTGCAAAGGAATTCAAACACACTTAATATTTAGTAATCAACATTATTTATGCATTGCATTGTCTATGAAACTAGTTTGTGAGGGAGTTGGATTGATACATGAAAACATGTTTTTTCCCCAATGAATCTTATCTATAATAACTAGATGCCATATTATGATTACGTATTAGAAAGATTACAGACGTTTATGCAATATTAGATGCAATATTATATTATAGTAGTTAGAATTTGTAGATAATGTGGAAAAAATAACTAAAATCCAAAATCCTCCCTGAAATCATTAGACTTTATTGTACACTGACTGTATTGTTTATTTTGACTTTATTTTTATATGAGATTATATAAAATATAAACTCTAGCTTCACCAGCAAACACTATATTTGAATCGTTCCTTGAACTGTATGCTTTAGTTTAAGGTCAATTATTACACAAAGGATATTGACAAAAGATATAAAAACAAGCACATACCGCCCCCTAGTGTTGACAAAGAACACATACAGAAAGTCTGCATAATCATTTGTTTTGTAGTAAAATGAAAAATCTAGCTTTGTAATCTGCATACTGTAAGCCTTTTTTGACAACTACGCTATATTTATAGACCTGTGTCATATTGCTGTGTAATTTAAGTCATGTGCTTCTTTTTTCCTACATGAAAACGGGAAATAATAGTTTAGGATGTGATATTATAGCATATAATAGTACATAGGTACAAATAAAATAAAATAAAAAAGATGTCTTTTAGAACTACCCTGCAAACCATTACATGAAAAAGTTTAAAAATACGTTTTTTTGGTAACACTTTACAATAAGGTTCATTAGTTAACATTAGTTAACTACATTAGTTAACATTAACTAATAATATGAACTGCACTTCTACAGCATTTATTAATCTTTGTTAATGTTAATTTCAACATTTACTAATACATTATTAAAATCTTGTTAACATTAGTTAATGCACTGTGAACTAACATGAACAAACAATGAACAACTGTATTTTCATTAACTAACATTTACGAAGATTAGTAAATACAGTAACAAATGTATTGCTCATTGTTAGTTCATGTTTGTTAATACATTAATGTTTAACTAATGAACCTTATTGTAAAGTGTTTTTTAAGTTGCTTTTTTGCCAACTGCAAAAAATGCTTTTCTTACTTAGAGTTTTTGTCTTGTTTCTAGTCCAAATATCTAAAAATTCATATATCATTAGCATTTTCTAGACAAGTAAAAATGATTCTTGTTTTCAGGAAAAATAAGTTATTTTTTCCTTAAAACAAGCAAAATAATCTTGTTTTCGGTTTGAAATAAGATTATTTTTCTTACCCCATTAGCAGATTATTTTGCTTGTTTTAAGGAAAAACTTAATTTTGACCTATTTTTCTAAAAACAAGACAATAATTTTACTTGTCCAGAAAATGCTAATGATATAAGAATTTTTAGATATTTGGACTAGAAACAAAACTCTAAGTAAGAAAAGCATTTTTTTGCAGTGCAGATCCAAATATTCCAATTCTAGATCTCTCTTTATTATGAAAGAAACTGAGCAATATCTCATACTGTATCAATTACATTGTCTGAAAACGAATATTATCTGTTTGCAGTATTTTTTTTGTTTTTAGTGACATGTAATTCTCAAAACCTATTAATATTTCCAGTTTATATTATTTATAATCCCCCATTGCAGGGTTGGCTGAATAATAACAATCGTATATAAGCCTAAAAGTATTGCATTCATTTTTATTAGAAATATCATACACTATTATAAATATTTCTCAGAAATGGCTAATTCTAATATGGACACATACACAAAGTTACACTCTAAAAAAAAAAAAAGTGGTTCTTGGCTCGTAATCATAGGGGAACCACTTTTGGTGCTATGTAGGCACCATTTCTTTAAAGGTGCTCTACAGCACCTTTGTCAAATGGTGCTATGTAGAACCCATAAGAGGTGCCATATCGCATTTTATTTCTTAAACAAAAATGGTGCTAAACAGCACCAACAATGGTTCTTTGGCTCGTAAAGAACCTTTAAAGGGGCTTAACAGGTTTTTAGTATGGCAGTGGTGCTATATAGCACCTTAACCACTCCAAAGAACCACTGAAGAACCGCTGAAGAACCATACAGGGGCTTAACAGGTTCTGTATATGGTAGAGGTGCTATATAGCACCTCAGTCATCCCAAAGAACCAGTGAAGAACTGCTGAAGAACCACTGAAGCACCAAGATTTGGTGCTATACTGCACTTAAAGTAGTTCCCCTATGATTACGAGCCAAAGAACCACTTTTAGTACTATATAGAACCATTTTTTTTAGAGTGTATGTTTTGATGGCAGTGTTACATACCTCATCCTGTCTGAACTCTTCTTGTTAATGTGAAAATCCATTTAAAGGAGCGGAACTTGATGACGTGGTGTGTCCGGAAATCTGTGCAGTTATTTCCATTTTCATTGACTTTGCAAGAGTTGATAATCCAGCCAATAGGCGGATGACTTTTTCTTCCTCACAGTGACGTCATAATGAATCCCTTTTTGTGCTGAATTCGTGATCCCCTCTTGATGCTGTTGCAGAGCAGAAATGTAGACGTTTCTCCATTTTGTGTGATGTGGGCTATCGTTATATTGTTACATTGTATTCACATGATACATTGGATGAACCTCTGTAGCCTCGTTTCGTTTAACTAGGCCTAATAAGAAGGTAAACTGCCTATCTGAGGGTTGATAACTGATTGAATTAATGATAGAATGTTCCTTTTTTATATATAATAAAAGCACCAGAAACCATCTTTCACGTGAGTAAATTAAGGAAACAATAATAGCACAATAATGTCTCCAGAACCGTCTGGAAAGTTGCTATGGAAACACATTTAGTCTCTTAAAGGCTGCAGTTACCACCTCTGCCCACTAGATAACGCTATTGTATTGTAAAAAAAGAAAAAAAGACCTCGTGTCCAGAATTGAGCGCACGATGTTTGAAATCGAGCTTCTGCTCATTCATTCCATACGCATCTGTTGATAATATGAAGAAATAAAGAAGCTTACATCAAATGTTGCTAATCATTAGAAATCTATCCCTGCAGTGCTTCTACATAGTGCGAATAAAGTTATCAAGTAATTTTAAGATGCCATAACCTTTCAATGCTAACTGATATTATTATGACACCACCTGAAAAAATGCAGTATGCTCCTTAAAATGCTTAATAATCTCAGATCTGGTTTGCTCTTCTATTGATCATTCTCAATAAAATCACGGAGATATGTATTTATCAGATTTCAAAATTACGTTACACATTACACAGCTAGTAAAAAAAATGTAAAAAAAATAATAACAATGCCATTATTAAATGAGCTGGGGTAAGTCGTTTTCCAAATGACCTTGCAGTTCTGTCCTCGTTAGGAAAAAAAATAACAACAAGATATATATTTTGGTCCTACTATTTCTCTCCAAATAAGCAAACTGTAGCCTATATGTAAACTTCTTTACTGTCTGTCAGCGAATTTGTTTTGAAAAACTAACCGATCACGCACCAACGAATTTGAGCATACTAATAAAGTGCTACACATTTAATTGGGCTTGCTTATATATAATAGCATACGTTATGTATTTTTTTTTTAATCTATTTATTTTTTTAATTTTGCGTCTATAGCTAGCCTACGTCTCGCGCGCGCTTCGATGATCGACGATCACAACAATGGAAGACAGTTTAGAAAACAATCACGTCATAGTAAAATCCACTGTCGTAGTTTCCAAATTAAGTGTTCCTCGCAGATTATTAGACATCTACTCAAGCCAGCGCGAGGGATGAGGATGTACTCGCAGAGAAAGGTGCGCTTCTTTGGGTGAATAATTGCTGGCTTCTACATTCATACATCAGTAAGCTTCCCTTTGTAAGCTTTATGGGGGCTGCAGTTGGTGTACTTGACTGAATCTCCATCCTCTGAATCCAGATAGTCTGATTTGGAAAGGGACGCTTTGCTTTCACTCCTTTTAAATTCACCAAACGAGGGTTGCTGCTGACCACATGTTACGTGCGTGTACTGCATCTGCTCCTCGTGCTCGGTCTCCCTGTGGTAGAAGTAATTGAAATTGGACACGATGACGGGCACTGGAAGAGCAATGGTGAGCACACCAGCAATGGCACACAAAGAGCCCACTATTTTGCCACCAATTGTGACTGGGCACATGTCCCCGTAGCCTACAGTTGTCATGGAAACCACTGCCCACCAGAAGGCATCGGGGATGCTGCTGAACCCCGAGTCGGGGTCGTCCGTCTCGGCGAAATACACGGCGCTGGAGAACAGTATAACTCCAATGAAAAGGAAGAATATGAGGAGACCCAGTTCCCGCATGCTCGCTTGAAGGGTCTTGCCCAGAATCTGAAGCCCCTTTGAGTGTCTGGAAAGCTTGAATATGCGGAACACCCGCACCAAGCGAATGACCCTCAGGATGGCCAGAGACATCGCCTGCTGGCCGTTGCCCTGATGCTCGGCCAAGTCCAGACCCAAGGTGATGAAGTAGGGAATAATGGCCACGATGTCGATTGTGTTCATGATATTCTTAAAGAAAGCGGGCTTGCTTGGGCACGCGAGAAACCTCACGAGCAGTTCAAAGGAGAACCATATTATACAAAGGGTCTCCACGATAAAAAATGGGTCTGTGAAGGGATTGGGCTTCTTTAAACTAGCAGTTCCATTTAAAGTGAGGTGCTCCTCATACATTTTCCCGTCCTCCCTAAACTCAGGTAAAGTCTCCAAGCAAAATATGACAATGGATATCAAAATGACGAGCACTGAGACTATTGCGATGCCCCTTGCGGGTCCAGAGCTCTCAGGGTACTCGAACAGCAGCCAGACCTGCCTCTGGAACTCGTTTTCTGGCAAAGGTCGCTCTTCCTCCTTGATGAAGCCCTCGTCCTCCTTAAAATTCTCAATGACTTCATCTCCCAACTCGTAGAATTTGATCTCCTCCATAAAGATGTCCACAGGAACATTGACGGGTCTCCTCAGCCTGCCTCCAGACTGATAGTAGTAAAGGATGGCATCAAAACTCGGTCGGTTCCTGTCAAAAAAGTACTCGTTCCTCAGAGGGTCGAAGAAGCGCATTCTTTTCCTGGGGTCACCGAGTAAGGTGGCAGGGAATTGCGCAAGGGTTTTCAATTGGGTTTCGAAGCGCAGTCCGGAGATGTTGATAACCACCCGCTCGCAGCACTCCTGGTCTGCCCGTTCAGGGTCGTAAACATCTTGGGACAGGGCTGCCAATGCCACAGTCTCTTCGAGGTTCTCCCCGGGCACCACAGTCATGTTTGTCCCCTCAAAAGGGCGAGTCGTTTTCGCGCCCCGGTCCTCGCGCTGTTGGTGGAAAACGGTTAGAGCACTTGTAGAGCGGCGCGTGTCGCGTCACTTCGCGCGCATTTTCCTCACAGAGGTTTTTCCTCATTCCCTCCCCAAGCGGAGACTGGCAGTCTGGACGATTGGCTGTCACATTCACAGCATTTTAAGCAGCAATGCCCTCCCTCACTCCCTCGCTTGCTCCGAGCTCTATGGCAAGCCGTAGTAGCATTTATTCCTTTAAACAAATTATTATAAAATGTTACATGTGCTTGTTTTTCATTAGTCTAGTAAGGGGTCCAATAGATACAACGATAGGCTATGTCAATTTAACTACTAACTATTCAAGATGTGTATTAATGAATATTTTTTTGCAATATTTCTACCTGAGTAGGCCTATTAAGGTTTGTTGACTTTTACTTCACGAAATCAATACTTTGAATTGATTTGAGGAGTCTCCCAAACCTTATTGTTACTTTTGCAACTGCATATATAAGCTGTACACTGGAAAAAAACAAATATTTGTGTTTTTTTTTTTACAGAAAAATACTGTAAAATGTTAATTGGTTATATGTAATCTACCTTAGGGGAGAGCAGGGGCGAAAGTACCATTTTTCACAAAAATGTAATTTTAAAAGATAATGTTTTAGACAGCGATATATATTTTTGCTGTGGTCAATAACTCACAAGTGTGGTCTATCAATACCAGGTGGTATTTTGTACAAATGTAGAACGGCTTCAGTATAATTTCACTTTGAACATAAATTGCACATTGTTACTTTCGACCCGGTCACAGAAGAAACACTTAGAAACACTGTTACTTTAGTCCCGACAGGAACTCCTGATATTTAATCCCGATTTACTTTCATACTGCTACTTTCTGACAAGGCAAACTTCAGGATGTGTTACAGCACTAAATAACCTGTAGATTGATCATTATTGTGACACATGAAATGAGAAAAACAACTTGTGAGTAGAAAAAAAGTACCGCTTCAGCAATTTATTTACCATACATTATCGGTACATTTTAAGGTGAAAAGGCAGGTTTTGGTATAACCTAGTTAAAGTATTAACATTATATCATATATGAAATATATGGTTATATGTTGTAAAATATACAGGCATCCTGTAAAACTAGAAACACTGTCTAACGTGATCTCATGAGTATTCATATGTATTTTTACTTAAAGTGTGGTTCTACCACATTTACATTTACTTACATTTGCATAGACACTGAAACGTACAATAATGACGTATGACAGCATCTAAAGCGTAAATTATTTACATATGAACAACTTTACAGATGTACAAATGTGTAAGAATCCTTATTTATGAACATTAAAAAATGTGGCATTAATATTTTCATTCTGTTGTATTCAATTGTCATATCAATGACGTTATGTTTTCAGTCACATTTATTAAATGCAATTTACTCATTTATTATATGTAATTATAACATTTCACTTTGTTCTGTGACTTCTCATTTTGAAGGATTACATAATGTTAGACAATACCACACTACACTTTAAAACCTTAAAAGGAATAACATTTCTGTAATATTTTAACCATTATTCCCCATGTAATATTTATTTTTGTTTTTTGACACATAGGCGTTTTCTAAGTTTATTCCTATGTTGTGTTGGGCTGACAATAGAACCATAAAATACACCAAAAATGCAACATAAATTAATCAATTTTATTCATGTGCTGTAATCCAGATCTTGAGAATCCACTCGACTGTGTGGAACAGACCCATATTCAAGCCTTTATTCAGTGACCTTTATCTCCATTCTCAGCAGAGACTGTAAATGTGAAATAACTTGTTATAAATTTAAAAATGGCCACCTCAAGAAGCTTTACGACACAGTGATATCAAACGCTCATTAGCTCTTGCCTGCTTCATCACAGATTGTGACATGTTGTGTTTTGGGTGATATGCGTTTTGAATGAGAAATGCGTGCCTGGATCGGGATAAGATCCACTTATTGAATTTTTGTCAAAGGCTACGTCCAAATCAGATTCAGAAAGATTATCAAAACACAGAAAGAGTAGATGGAGTCCATCAAAGCTTACACAGTCTTATACTTCTTCCTGGGTCGACATTTCATTTTGTAACATTAGGCAGTTTTGATTTATATGCTGTTAAATTTTTCACTTATATGTCAAGTCAAGTCAAGTCACCTTTATTTATATAGCGCTTTTTACAATGCAGATTGTGTCAAAGCAGCTTAACATTGATAACTGGTATATAATTTTAGCTGCACAGCAGCTCTTAAAGAATAGTGTCAATGTCGGCAGATCAAAGCACTGTTGAATATCAAATGTCAAGTGTCCCCAACTAAGCAAGCCAAAGGCGACAGCGGCAAGGAACCCAAACTCCAACAGGTGACATCAGATGGCAAACAGGTGGCAATATGTGAGCAAACAATGCTTCAATCGTGTGTTTCTGCTTGTTTTTGGATCCAGAGATTCTGTATTATTTCAGAAGATGCTGCTTTATAGCACCCCCTACCTTATATCAATGAAAACATGGATAGCCTGAAAATGTCATATTCTGTCAATGGCGGGGAAATGTTTTGTCATAAATGACACAAACAATTGAAGGTGGGTAAGTTTCTTTTTTTTTTTTAAATCAAATTTTTTCAAAGACTACAACGTACATAAGCAATGCTTTTATCGCTTTTTCTGCTCCTTTTTTGCTTGTATTTTGATCAGGAGATTCTCTACTCTTTCAGAAGATGCGTAATAGCGCCCCCTACCATATAACAGTGAAAACAAGGGGCCTGTTTACACCTCTGATCGGATAGCTATCTGATTTATAAAAACGATTGCATTTACACATGGCCACATAAATGTGTCTCCACAAAACGGATATAGATCCGATCTTCAATTCCCGCACTATATGCAGATTTCATGGAGTTCACGTCACCGAAAGCAACAAATATGAGCTGTATTTTATTGATCATCAGTTTATTTCAAAATTAAAGACGCAATAGGAGAGATCACGGCAATAGCACTGTTAAGATCATTTGGTCTCATTACTTTTAATGAAGATTATTGTGTTTTGAGCACCTGAGACTTACTTTCAGTTTGATTTGCGGCAGTCTTGCTGAAGAGATATCAGCTGCTCATCTGCGGCAATGCGTGCTGCAGTGGCGCTGTCATATCTGGCTATAATATGTTATTTAGCCTATAACACGCTCTCACACGTTTATTTTTTAGTATTTTTGGGAGGAGTTAAATTTACAATATGTGGTTTCAACAACCAGATGCATTTAGACCTGTTCAGTTTTGACTGGAATGCGTCCCAGACCACCTCCTAAAGTGGTTTGGGCGATTGGATTTATATCCATCTCGAATGCGTTTCGGAGGGCATTTAGACGTGGTCTTTTCACTATCGGATAGCTATCCAATCAGAGAAAACGCATGAAGTGACCAGGTGTAAACAGGCCCAAGGAAAGCCAGAAAATTCCATCAATGGCAGGGAAATCAGATAAGATTTTTTCACAGAAGTCAGAGAGTCCTGGAAAACTGTATCATATTTTAAATATTTAATATATAACGTATCAATAACTTTAGATACTATGTAAACTTTATGTACTAATATGAATCTATGAAGAGTTAGTTCACCCAAAAAATGGAATTTTTGTCATTATTTACTCACCCTCAAGTTGTTCCAAACCTGTATGGATTTCTTTCTTCTGCTAGTCAATGGGGCCCATCAACTGTCTGGTTACTGACATTCTTCAAAATATTTTTTGTGCTCAGCAGAAGAAGGTTTGGAACAACTTGAGGGTGAGTAAATGACAGAATTTTAATTTTGGGGGGAACTATAACCTTTAAGATATTAATATACCCTTTAGGGGTAAATTAGTATACAAATGTGCACCTTTTTAAAAAGGTCGCTAACCAAATGACAGCTTTTGTACAAGTTTTTGAAAGTATATCATTTATCAAAGGTGTAATGTCTTTCTTATTTATTTTATTTTATCAATAATGACAGGATTGTCACATGAAAATAATCTAATAACAGCTGCAAATGAACAGCAGTATGTTTACAGTATGTCTTTTTGGTAAACAGAGATACCATTATTATAAATCAGGTAAACAATCATTTAACCAAGAATTTAGATGCAAACACATTATGTACAGAATCAGAATGAAACAAAGCAATTTTTGCATTATCTAAAGAAAATGTAACAATACATTAATATATTAAACTAATGAGATACTGTTAATGAAAAAGTATCTAACAGATAGATTTCATTTTAAGGACTAAATGCAAAAATGGCTTGCCATAGAGGACTGTCTATGAATGTACACATTTAGAATTAATATGATAATGCACATCTAAATCCAGCTAATGTTTATAAATAATATTGTTTGCACAGCTTAAACAGATCATCCATAATCTTTAGTGCCAACATAAAGTTGGTTTGAAGCTGGTTGTAATGTTATTGGTATTTTATTGTTACATACTGTATATACATAAGTTAATGGAGCACAAATCACAGTGTTTCACATTGCATTTTGAATTCTTCTCATTCCTGGTTTGTGCTTCATTTTAAACGGTATGCATACCACTCATCTTATGATGTCATTGTTTAAATACTCCAAACTATAAAAAATGCTTACAGCTATTATGCAAGTATCTGAAAAGCTCTAAAATGCTTCAACACAACATTCACTAGTGGGTGGAGTTGTGGGCCAAGTTGAAAAGAATGACGTGGAGACCCAAAATAGAAATAGATTTCTTTTCCCATGGAGTAAATCCGGCAGCAGTACAGGGGGAGAAAAAACTACACAAGGGTCATACCCTTTGTTAAAAAGACATTTGCATAGTTCATAGACACTTGTGTGGTATTCTGTACACAGGTTCATGGCTGAGTGACACTGCAGGTTAATTGGAATTATCTAAAAATAGACAGAAATTATATTTTAATTACATTTTTCCATTTTCACATTTTAGGAAAAGGTCAGACTGGAAGAGAATAAAATCGTCCCTCATTTCTCCCTTTCCACATACACAACAGTGTTTCGTCCTCCATTCTTGACTTTGTATTATGCTTTCTAATATGTGCTTGGTAAACGGTATTTATTCAACCTTTGCTTTACTACAGATTCCCCATTCAATCCAATGTTTAATTAGACTCATTAAGTGTGTTAATGACCTTCACACTTTTGACTAGTTTGACTGGTAACTCACCCTAGAAATATGCTTTATAGCATCATTGCGTTCACGTCCTATCCTGAGAAACATCTGGATGTGACGTCCGTAAGCTGTTTTCAGTTTCTTTTTTGTCTGCATTTTTCACAATTGGAGACCGAAAGATCAGAGGAATGCTTTAATTGACCCTTTGATATTTTTGCATATTTTCCCCACCTGTTTTGTTATTTAATGAAATCATTTCCCACCATATTTATCACCCTGCTGTGAGTCCCGGCAATCATTCCTCAAGAAACACACAGCTCAGGTTTCCAGCATCCTGCAGAATCTATCAAGGTGACTTCCGCTCCATCAGAGAGCAACTGCCGCAGTGATTCATGCGTCTTTGAGAGGACGTGTTTTTGTGCTGCTATGGAGCAGATCAGAAGAAGGTTTTCCTATAGATCCTCTGTCATTTTGTCCGGGGATGCATTAAGGAATTGCACAGGTCACTGCCGGTGTCCTGGATCGCAGAGGAAGATTAAATTTACAGACTCCGCCTATATAACATGAGAGTTGCTGATTGGCTGAAAATGAAGAAGGGTGTCACTCATTGTGAGTGTGTGTGGGACAAATACAGTATCACTCTATGGCATTCATTATATCTTTATGTGGTAACACTTTATTTTGATGGTCCCCTTTAGACATTATGTTGAACTTTGCACCTACATGTCAACTAACTTTCATTAGATTATTAGTAGAGTATTAGTAGACTGGTAGGGTAGGGTTAGGGTTAGTAGAATAAGTTGACATAGTTGCAAAGTTACTTATAGCAAAGATTATAGAATAACACAAGACGCGTCACTCGTATTGTTTTGAATGGGAGAAAGTGCAACGCGCAATATGGTGGAATAAGTCCCACCTTCTAAATAAGAGCCAATCGGCGATTGGTAAAGTCATCGCATCAGTGCAGCGGCCGTTAGAAGCTCCAGTTTCTATAGAAACAGTCAGAAGCGCGGCTCCAAAATAAGGCACAAGAGACGCGCGTTTAGGACTGCGCATGCGCATTAGCTTGATCCAACCTGAAAAATACCATTTTTTCTCATGATTCGAGCTTTTAGAAAAGTAAAATTTATGAGACAGTTGTCCGATTTCATTGGTGATTTCAAATATAAAGTTTAATCAAAAGCTTGGCAAACAGCTTTGGAGAATTTGATGTTTCCCCATTCAAAGATATAGGAGCTGCACTTGAATGCACGAGAGGCATTTCAAAGATGGCCGCCGAGTGAAATTACTTGTCTTAAAGAGACTTTGCTTATAGTCAGTAGAATATCTGTTGGGGAGCATCACAATAATGTGTTAGTAGATACTAAGCAGACAGTCTACTAATACTCTGATGAGAGTTAGTTGACATGTAGGTGAAATGTTAGTACAATGTCTAAATCGGACTATCAAAATAAAGTGTTACCCTTTATGTTTAGAAACACGGTAAATACCAAATGTAAGTAGATACTTGACAAATAGACATGAATCAAATTTAAAATGCATTTGTGTTTGTACTTATATTTATTTATACTTTTATGGGAACGTTTATGTATTTTATATAATGAAATCTGTTTTTCATTGAATCATCTTTTTGCCTTTCGATTATTTCAATGATCCTGTGGTGTGACAAATTATTAAAAATATTCAAGGACAAAAAATATTCCATGCAGTTCATCAAGTAATATGAGCTCATGCATATGGCAATCACAATAATTATAATACAATTATTATTTTTTAATTACTTTATATGGAGTTTAGCATGTCACATGCAGGGCATTTCAGCTATAAAACTAGGTAAAACTGTGAAAGCCTGTTTCCAAAATGTGACTTTTTTAATTGTTTATTTTCATTACTTTTCATTCTTTTTTATTCTGACATTTCTTTATTTCTTATTTTAAACTATATTTCACAATTACCTTAGTCAGTCCCTAGGACTAATTTGTCCTGAAACACTTAAGACGTCATATTCATTCATGAATTCATGTAGAAATGTGCTTTATTAAAAGGTATACATGTGTGATCAGTTTATTATGATGTAACCCATTATATTCACCATAATAAGAGTCAGGTGTGCAACAGATCTGTACATGATGCAGAGACCATCCATATACAGTTTGTACACGACAAGTAGTCTGCATTATGGTAGCCTATGTGTCCACTTACTCATGTTGAAGAAACATGCTTAATAGCAGTGAGGTTGTTGTCAGTGATTGCTGTCAGTACACATATACTGTAAATGAACAGTCATATTGGTTGGAAAAAAATGTTAACTTTATTTCTAAATACCCAAAGTATGCATACAGTGTCAGTATAATACACTTTTGTTCATCCAGCAATAGTCTAGCCAAAATAAAAAAGCATTTGAAATCTAAGGTTAGAATACACTACATGACTTTTGCCCAGATTTGCAGTCTGGAGGAGTCAATGCCCAGATTTTGAGCAGTCAGATTTCACAGAAAATTGTGCAGCGTAAAATGGGCACTGACTTTGTTCAGATTTTAAAAGCTGTGTAGTGAATTCCAGCTCTAATTTATATGTAGCAGGCCTAATATTTAAGCACTAGATACAACAGAATCACTATTGGCATATTGTGAAATGCTCATTATAGCCATCATTTCCTGAACCTCAAAGCCAACGGCTACTGCCTAGTGTATATTTGCATAAAGTTCAGCATTCCTCAACTTTTTGACACTTGCTCTGCAGTCAATCTACTTTTCCACATTCCTCTTTTTACAAATATGATTATTTGACCAAATGAGCTGCTTGTAGCCTCTCTTAATGACTTCCATCCACTCAAAGTCATTTAATTAGTGTGTAATTATCTTTTGCTACCTCACAGGAATTTAAACGCAACTAACTTTGTCAGCAGTTTGAAGAGTTCTACTTGCTCTGTGGTGAAAGTGACATTTAGGGAAAGGCCAAATTGAACACTCTCTGTCTCTTGTCACTTTTTGATCTGTTTTCCACATCATAAAGAGAAATCCGTAACACTAGTAGTTTAGTTTTGCAGTGTCCAGATATGGAATTTTTTCCTTTTCCTATTTTTTTTTTTTTTTTTTGAATATTACATTTTAGGGTTCTGTGGAAGTCTATTTCTACATTGGTGAAAAAAAAAAAAGATAAAAAAAAAAATGAGACAGTATTTGCATTGTTATTTGTATTGTAGCATTGTTGTCACACTCATTCAGTTGTGTTTATTCTTAGTTTAATTTTCATGGACTTTCAGTTTGTTTTCATCAGTCACATGTTCCTTTGTTTGAGCTTCCCGCCACTCATCAGTTTCCATGGACACTAATCTTCATCACAGCTGTTCATCATTTAGTTAATCACCATGTGTATTTCAGTTCCTCACTTTCACTCAGTGTTTGTCCGGTCTCGTTTACGTTAGCATTTGTTTGTATTCATGCCTGCTGGATTGTCATTAAATACTGCATTAGAACTGATCTTCATCATCTGCCTGTCTGAACCTTACTAACAGAAGACCAGACCAATATGGATTATGCAGCTCTATTTTCTGATGTGTCGTCTTGCCGTCACCTGCCCCTACGACAACGAGGCACTCAAATCGCTGTTCTGGATTGGGGCCAACTACCACCACCCTGTAGACCTCCCAGACACCTCAGGACTTGACTGGAGGGAAGCCATCATCAGGTGTCTGGAGAGCATCTGTTCCCGATCCAGGACACAGCCTGACAAGTGGTGGACAGAGCCCAGCCCACCACCATCTTTGACCGCAGAGAATTTGTGTGAGCCCCCCGCAGATGGAGAGCTGCCACCTTCAGCTTCAGCCAGAGCCTGAGGAGAAGAGGACAGAGCTGACCCTCGCCCCGGAAGTGGAGCTCCATCATGAGTCTGACTTGGGGTATGAGCCCACGACACCAGCGGACAAGAGACTAGTAAGTATGGACAATGAGGACTGGCTGATAAACTTCAGTGAGGAGCTAGCCACTCCCACCTTATCCTACCCCTTACCTTCATCATCGCTGTTTCTAGACAGCACCGTGAACTCTGACTTGACCTGTGGCTTGACATCAAAGCTGGGCTTCCACAGAGACGCCACAGGGCTGTAAACATCCGGCAATGCAGGCCGAAGGACTAGCTGAGCTTCGCAGTGATGGCGGCAACAGAAATCTTGACAGAATAACAGAATATTACACAGTCCATGCAGGTCGATGAAAATAAGTCAGAGTTCATGGTGCTGTCTAGAAACAAGTGCTAACGTAAACGAGACCGGACAAACACTGAGTGAAAGTGAGGAACTTAAATACACATGGTGATTAACTAAATGATGAACAGCTGTGATGAAGATTAGTGTTACCACCAGCAGCGTCAGTGCAAGAGAATCCTGTGGCTCTGCCTCCGGCCTCGGATCTATTCACTCCATCTCGGCCTGTCGACCTGTCGGCTCCGCCTTGGCTCCTCCCACCTTCAGCTCCACTGGAGACCCTCAGACTTGCGGCTCCACTGGGTTCCCTCGTCCTGCTGGCTCCCCCTTGGTCAGTCATCACACCACTTCCGCTACGGACTAGCGGGCCGTCTGCCGCACTCCGTCCCTCCACACCTCTGGCTGCAGCAGGTTTCTCCTTCCTGTCAGTCTCGCCTCTGTCCTCCGTCACACCGGCTTCACCTCATCCCTCGGGTACTGTGGCTCCACTTTCAAACCACCAGAACCAGCGATGTCGCTTGTTTCCGTCAGCTCTCTGTCTGCGCCTATGGATACATCGCCCTCATCTCCTGTGGTCATCCCCCAGCTGTCGTCATCCTCTAAACCACCTTGGCTCCTCCCTCCTTCGACTCTGCCATGGGCTGTTGTCATTGTGCTCTGGGTCTGTGCCAGCGGACATCATACATCTTCGCCTCTGGGGTTTCGTCATCCTCCTGTCACCATCCCTCCGTCATCAACTATCACCATCCCTCCATCACCAACTACCACCATCCCTTCGCCTGCTCCTGTCACCATCCCTTTGTCCGCTTCCTAAGCCTCCTCCTTCTCCTCTCCATGCCACGAGGTTGTGCCTTCTAGGAGGGGGCATTCTGTCACACTTATTCAGTTGTGTTTATTCTTAGTTTCATTTTCATGGACTTTCAGTTTGTTTTCATCAGTCACATGTGTTCCTTTCTTTGTGTTTTCCGCCACTCATTAGTTTCCATGGACACTAATCTTCATCACAGCTGTTTGTCATTTAGTTAATCACCATGTGTATTTAAGTTCTTCACTTTCACTCAGTGTTTGTCCGGTCTCGTTTACGTTAGCACTTGCATCTTCATCATCTGACTTCATCGGCTGATCTTCATCATCTGTCTGTCGGAACCTTGCTAACAATTGTAAGATATTATGTCACAATTATGAGATATAAAGTGTAAAGTCACATTGACAGTAACAAAAAACAAAATTGTTTTTTTTTTTTTTTTTTTTTTTTTTTTACTCTGAGGCATAAACGTGCCTACTTAGTGTACTTTTTAATAAACTACGTCTTTTTGTGTGTGCGTCCAAAAGCACTATTCTAAAACCTATGAAGATGACAGCGCATTTGTTCTTTATTGAAAAATCTGCTGTCTAAAGGTATTGCTGATGCTAAGTAATGCTAATGCTAACTTCTTCAGTTACTGATTTCAGAAACTGAAGACACAGAAAACACTCTGTCATTACAAAGCATAACTTGATATTTACCATGTTTATAGAATTCTGAGCTCTATTTCATGATTCGAGTTCTGGCTCTCAGTGGTGGGTGAGTCCGTAATGCTAAAGCAAACAGCGTCGTGAAAGAGACGCTCATATTTTTAGTGTGTGACTGCCTTTACATAACTCTGAATAATAATAGCGCCATTGATCGTGGCTCTACCACAACAGAATAGACTGGGAGTGCTGGGGAATGTTGCATTTTGTAATGAGATTAATTGTTTGCCTTTCACTGTGTAGAAATGCTTTCAACCATTTAAATATAGCTTTGCAAGCATGGCATACGACTCAAATAATGTATTTATTTTAGAAACCTAGTGTCATGTTAAACTCAATCGTTATGCGCATATGGACAGTAATTATAAGATCACTCACATAAACATCCTGCTATTTCCTGTATTTAGACATGTACATAGAAAGTAATGACAATCTTTTTTATGAGCTATACAAACACTAATCACAAGGTAGTATTGATCATACAGTTATGTAGAAGTATTGGTGTATTTTAGGCCTCTGTCCACAACAGGCTACATTTACATGTAATCTGACAGAAAAGCATTCATGTAAACACCTCAGTCGACTCGACTGAGCTTGATCTGAAGGATATTTCATCCTGACTGAAAGGAGTGGTGTAGAGACTGAATATGTACATGTTGTAAGAATAATACATAAGAAAAAATGCTTTTCTGGCATATTTTTAGGAATGTTAACAAGTTAAAAACACTAATTTCCTCTGGTGACATGCTTGTGGCTTTTTTGTGTTCTTAGCAGACACTGTGCATAAGCAGAAGTTTAAATATGTGAATTGGATTGGTTTAAATAATCAGCACTTTAGGAATCTATAGTTATTAACCCATGACATGATGGCTGATACATTGGATACATTGGTTCATGGACAGTAGCAATGCTCAGTGTTTTAAGCTAGTCTCCAACCATTCTTTTATGTCCAAAATCTTGGAGAAAATAGTGTCTCACCAACTACAGAGCTTTCTGAATGAAAACAAGTTTTCCAATCAGGTTTTAGAAAATACCACTCCACGGAAACAGCACTGGTAAAAGTTCTAAACAATATAGCCTACCATTGACTGACTGTCGATTCCGACAAGTTTCCTGTGTTAGTGCTGTTAGGTTTGAGTGCAGCATTTGACACAATTGACCACGCTGTTCTCGTCTCACGTTTGGAACACTGTGTGGGCATTCGGGGAGATGCTCTTAAATGGTTTCAATCTTATTTTAATAATAGAAGCTTTTCTGAGGGGACATTCACACAGAACGTGTCTTTGAGTCTAAAAACGCGAGTCACAGCGCTCAGGAATGGTTTAAAAAAAAAAAAAAGCGCGTAGAATGCGAGCGTCTCGAGACACGCCTTTGAGACGTGATGCAATAATGGCAATAACGGAAATAATAGAAATCGGCAAACAGCAGAATTGACAGATACAAGTTTTGACATGGAAAAAAAAGAAAATAAGATAATGAGCGCCTCCTCCGCCATGTTGTCGTCATGCCAACTTGCCACTGTAAACAGAAGCTCGCAACGCTTGCCCCGCCTCAGAGTTCTTCTGATTGGTCCACTGTTTTGGAACTGACATTGATGAGCGGCGCTGCGTGTAAAAGTTGAAATTCTTTTAACTTGACACGGCGTCTTAAAAACGCGGCGCTTATGTGCGAGGCGCTGCAAAGACGCGAGACGCGAGCGTAACGGTCATGCAAGTCCGTCAAACGCGTGTTTACATAGAAAAACAATGGGAAAGTAGCGCAATGGAATAGAAAAACGCATTCTGTGTGAACGGCCCCTGACAGTATTGGTGAATTCACTTCGGGTGCAGCTTCTCTTATTTGTGGTGTTCCTCAAGGCTCCCATTTTATTCTCCTTGTATATGCTTCCTTTGGGGTTGATTTTTTTAAAGGGTTAGTTCACCCAAAAATGAAATTTCTGTCATTAAGTACTCACCCTCATGTCATCCCAAAACCTTAAGACCGTTGTTTGTCTTCAGAACACAAATTAAGATATTTTTATGAAATCAGAGGGTATCTGATCCACACATAGGCAGCAACGAAATTGCATCTTTTGAGGTCCAGAAAGGTACTAAACATATCGCTAAAATTGGCGATGTGACGGCAGTAGTTAAAATTATGAAGCGACGAGAACTTTTTGTGCACAAAAACAAAATAAAAATAACAATTTTATTCAACAAATTCGTCTGTCCCCTGTCATACTGCTGGACCTCAAAAGGTGCAATGTCATTGCTGCCTATGTGTGGATCAGATTCTGAAGACAAATGAAGGTCTTACAGGTTTGGGACGACATGAGGGTGAGTACTTAATGACAGAAATGTCATTTTTGGGTGAACTAACCCTTTAAGAAACACTGTACTCTTTTCATTGTTATGCTGACGATATCCAAATCTCTCTGCCCTTGGGATCTAACAAGAGGGGTTTGGATACTCTGTTAGCTTGCCTGACGTAACAGCCTTAATGTCCTTAAATTTACTTCACCTCAAAGAAGGCAAAACTGAGATTATAGTTTTTCAATCTTCAGAAGCTGTTAGCGCATCTTATTTAAACTTTGGCCATTTGTCTCCAGTGAAGAATTTGGGTGTTTTTTTTTTGTTTTGTTTTTTGATAGCGCTCTTGAATTTGACAAACATGTTAGTTCTGTGTTCAGAAAACCATTTTTTTTTTTTTTTTTGAGTCCCAGTTTGGGTAAAATCATTTCCTTCTTTTAAGGACTGATCCATGCTTTTATTTTGACAAGGCTTGATTATTGTAATTCCTTTTTATGTGTATTAACCAAGCATCTCTTGCCCATCTGCAAATGGTTACAGAATGCAGCTGCTAGGTTCTGAACTGGTGTGTGGAAGTGAGAGCACATTACTCTGGTTTTATTTGTTTTGCATTGGCTTCCAATTCGCTACAGAATTGATTTTAAAGGTTTTTACTTAAATCCTTGGATTAGTACCTGTTCACAATCCAGTAAAGCCTATAAGGTCATCTAACCAGAGACTGCTAAACATTCCTCGGGTTGAGTTGAAATTGACCCTTAGCTGGAAGTTTGATTGACAAGCAATCTAACCAATCATAACGCCGAATCCGCCATTTTGTCCGACAAAGCAGTCAGGAGTTAGAAGATTAACCTTGGTGGACTTGAACTTGAAAAATGGTGTGTACTGACGTCTTTCCGCATTTTAAACAACATTCCTTCTCATGTTCATTCATGTTTATTTGATGCTATAAAATAACTAGTAGGAAGAGATGATCGGTTCACGAGCCGCTTGAGCTGAGGCACTACAGCAATCTGTCACGACACATTAAAGAGCCACAAAACAGTTTTTTTTGTTCGAATTTCTTAAAAAAATTACACAATTGCCCCTACACTACACGATATTAAAGTAAAACTCAAAACATATCTATTTTCTATGGCTTTTAATCAAAGCTTTTATCATTGTTATACATGGTTTTAATTTTGATGGTCTTCTGATACATTGTACACTTGCAGGATACTGCCCCAGTGACAAACTGTTGTGACCGTAAAGGTACAAGTTTTGCGCATTTTTTCTGACTGTATAATGAACGAGGATCCATACCTCCAAAACCACTTACATACAAAACTCTGCCTGTAACCTTGGTAACAGTACTGGTTCCTGTCTCTAAGCATTGAGGTGATTGTCCTGTCAGATTTGATCTGAAAATAAATATTGTGACGGACGTTCTTTGATTTGTGATGACCTCAGTCCATTTAATAAAAGGAATATTTCTCCTGTCATCATTTACTGTCATTCAATAGTAATACCAACTTAAATCATCTTTTCCTCACACAAACCTATTGTATGACTTCAGAAGACTTGGAATATAGCCTAGCTGTATTGACAACTTTATACTATTATGATATTTGTATGGTGTTTTCTTTCTTTGTCCATGGTCACTATAAAATGTCTTTGTATGGAAAAGAGCTGCATGAATATCCTTCAAAATAAACAAATAATGACAGACATTTAATTTTTGAGTCAACTATCTCTTTAAATAAAGGAAAACAAAAGCATAAAGGACACTGACAAGAAATAGAGATCTTATGAAAGTTCTGAGGTAAACAAGGAGTTCCCTGACTTCCTTCCTTCAGTCTATTTTATGATCAACAGATCAGATTTAGGACAGAGCAAAGGTTGCAACATGAGACTGTAGGATCTTTGCGTTAGCATCTTGGGTGTTCGACACATGCACACTTCTGTGCAGAGGAGCTGTGGAGCAAATCTACACGAGACAGACTACATACTGTACCTCACTGTGTAGTCAGAGGAGAGCTAACATATGTTCTATTCAAAGACGCTAATAATATGAACAGTATTTACAGGTCTCAATAAGACATTCAGTAGTACTTATTATGTTTGTTTGTCACAAGCAATATAACAAATTTAACATGGAAGCTACACCCTGCTTTAACTTTAAACAAGCCCACGTAGGAGGAAGCTACACTGTTTGAACATCAGTATGTTGCTCTTCACCTTGTTGCTATATGTTTATCTGGATGAAGTTAGTTATTCATAAGGCCACTAAAAACCATAGAGTATTGTTCATCATTTATCTTATCTAATTTTATTCGCAAATTTCTTATCAGTAGACCAGGATGTTTCAGGTGAACCTTTGTTCTGTGTAAAGATATTTATTGCACTAAAGTCATTAAAACAACCTTTATGTTCAGCTATCAAAGATCCTAATTATATGAACCTTGAATAACCTTGCAGGACATATACAGAAAACAGGGTTAATCTGTTCAGTTAGAGAATTAATTTCCCCTGGAAGTCAGAAAAATACATATATTTGAACTAGCATTCAGATAATCAAATGAAATATTATGCCAAATAAATATAAGCTCAGTTTGAGAAGACACAAAAATGCATTTCATTCTTCTATGGAACACAAAAGAAGATTTTCTGAACAGACTTTACTTATATTCAAATACCAATATTCTAAATATCTTCTTTTGTGTTCCTCAGAAAAAAGAAAGTTAGGTTTGAAACAATAAATGTGAGTAAATGATGACTGCATTTTTATTTTTTTGGTAAACCATCCCTTTAAGATGTCAAATTTCTACTTACATTCCACCAGTGTTGGATGTAATGCATTACTGTAATTTAATTACTTTTCCCTTGAAAACGTAAAGTAAGGGATTTTAATTTTTCTGTAATGTAATTACAGTTACTTCTGCTGTAATTGCATTAAATGATTAGTTCACTTTAAAATGAAAATTACTCCATGATTTACTCATCCTCAAGCCATCCTAGGTGTACATGACTTTCTTTTTTCAGACGAATACAATAGGAGTTATAATAATAATCACGCTGATGCTCCTAAAGCCCAAAAATACTTTTTTTTTTAGTTTTTTTTACTCGTACGCAACCATACGCGCATAGTCGAACGCACAGCCTTGCGAAGTATACCTCTTTTGACTCATACGCGTACACAGGCGTTTAACACATGCGTGGTTTTGAGCAATCTCTCACCACGAGTTACAACCCATCTAAATACTGCAAAACAATTAAATGCGCATATGTGACCGGAGCGTACAAAGTCATCTTCCGATAATGAAATTCACGTCATGCGCACTGTACGCTGATCCTTGCGTACGCATAAAAAGTGAATTATACTTTGGGCTTAAAGGATTAGTTCACTTTAAAATGAAAATTACCCCATGATTTATTCACCCTCAAGCGATCCTATGTGTATATGGCTTTCTTCTTTCAGATGAATACAATCAGAGTTATATTAATAAATACCCTGATGCTCCTAAGCTTTATAATGGCAGTGCATGGAAACCACCTGTTTGAAGCTCAAAAAGTGCATCCATCCATCATAAACGTACTCCACACGGCTCCGGGGGTTAATAAAGGCCCTCTGAGGCGAAGCGATGCGTTTGTGTGAGAAAAATATCCACATATAACATTATAAAGTAAAATAACTAGCTTCCGCCAGACCACCTTCTGTATTCAATTCACGAAAAAGTTTCATAAGTTGAATACAGAAGGTGTAGGACGTAATGTAATTGTTTTGAACTGCTTTACACTTTCTTCATAAGTTGAATACGGAAGGCGGTCTGGCGGAAGCTAGACATTTTACTTTATAACTTGATAATTATGGATATTTTTCTTACACAAATGCATCGCTTCGCTTCAGAAGGCCTTTATTAACCCCCCGGTGTGGAGTACGTGAACGGATGCATTTTCTTGAGTTTCAAACAGGTGGTTTCCAGGGTGTTTATTAATATAACTCAGATTGTGTTCATCAGAAAGAAGAAAGTCATATATACCTAGGATCGCTTGAGGGTAAGTAAATCATGGGGTAAATTTCATTTTAAAGTGAACTAATCCTTTAAATACTGTATAGATTATAAAACAATAGTGGATTTGACATCAAAATATAACGTCTGATGTATGTTTTTAATGTAACCGTCTCCTTTTAAATACTTTGGTCATTTCAAGAATAATTTATGCAATATTATATTATTTATTTGAAATAAATAAAAGAGCAGTTTCATATCTATCCTTGCATTGTTCAGCTGTTCAAGGTTGAGATGAGATTTACAAAGTAATTAGTAATGCAATACAATTTTAGAGAGAGTAATTAGTACACCAAGTCAATTACACTGTTGTGGATGTAATTAATAGCTAGTAATTAATTACTTTTTTTAGAGTAACTTACCAAACACTGCTTTCAACTTGCAAATTTGTCCAACAACATAAAGATCTAAATGATAAATTCAAGACCTTTATCTTCTTATACTATCCTAATTATATTTGCTGGTTCAGTCCAAAGACATCAACAAAATCACAGAAAAAAAAAAACACATGTCAAAGTTTCTTTATTCTTACTTTTTATTTCATTATTGGAGAAAGTACATGACATCATTGTTGGTGTATTCAGCAATTTCCTCAACAATATTCTCTTCAAATGGCAGTAGCTGACAGAGAAACCTGACCACAGATGAAGACGTTTATTCAAATATCCATTATAGAGCACCTAGTGGCTTTGCTGAGAATGCAGTGTGTACTTACATTGTATTATGAATTGTATTCTGATACATTTCGGAATACAGTGTTTCATAAAACCAAGCTTGTATAACTAGAAGCATTCATATGCATGCATTGATCAGAAATTCTCAACAACCAAACGCAATACTAATATTGTTTATTGTGAATAAGTAAACAATGTTCTTAAATCAAATCAATCATTTGAAATGTATTTATATATTGTTTATTAATATACACTATATTGCCAAAAGTTTTGGGATGCCTGCCTTTACGTGCACATGAACTTTAATGACATCCCAATCTTAATCTGTAGGGTTTAATATGGAGTTGGCCCACCCTTTGCAGCTATAACAGCTTCAACTCTTCTGGGAAGGCTTTCCACAAGATTTAGGAGTGTGCTTATGGGAATTTTTGACCATTCTTCTAGAAGCGCATTTGTGAGGTCAGGCACTGACGTTGGACGAGAAGGCCTGGCTCGCAGTCTCCGCTCTAATTCATCCCAAAGGTGTTCTATCGTGTTGAGGTCAGGACTCTGTGCAGGTCAGTCAAGTTCCTCCACACCAAACTCGCTCATCCATGTCTTTATGGACCTTGCTTTATGCACTGGTGCGCAGTTATGTTGGAACAGGAAGGGGCCATCCCCAAACTGTTCCTACAAAGTTGGGAGCATGAAATTGTCCAAAATGTCTTGGTATGCTGAAGCTTTAAGAGTTCCTTTCATTGGAACTAAGGGGCCAAGACCAACCCCTGAAAAACAACCCCACACCATAATCCCCCTCCACCAAACATTACACTTGGCACAATGCAATCAGGCAAGTACTGTTCTCCTGGCAACCGCCAAACCCAGAATCGTCCATCGGATTGCCAGACAGAGAAGCGTGATTCGTCACTCCAGAGAACACGTCTCCACTGCTCTAGAGTCCAATGGCAGCATGCTTTACACCACTGCATCCAACGCTTTGCATTGCACTTGGTGATGTAAGGCTTGGATGCAGCTGCTCGGTCATGGAAACCCATTCCATGAAGCTCTCTACACACTGTTCTTGAGCTAATCTGAAGGCCACCCAAAGTTTGGAGGTCTGTAGTTATTGTCTCTGCAGAAAGTTGGCAACTTCTGCACACTGTGCACCTCAGCATGCGCTGACCCCGCTCTGTGATTCTACGTGACCTACCACTTCGTGGCTGAGTTGCTGTTGTTCCCAATTGCTTCCACTTTGCTATAATACCACAAACAGTTAACCGTGGAATATTTAGTAGTGAGGAAATTTCACGAATGGACTTATTGCACAGGTGGCAACCTATCACGGTACCACACTTGAATTCACTGAGCTCCTGAGAGCGACCCATTCTTTCACAAATGTTTATAGAAGCAGTCTGCATGCCTAGGTGCTTGATTTTATACACCTGTGGCCATGGAAGTGATTGGAACACCTGAATTTAATGATTTGGAGGGGTGTCCCAATACTTTTGGCAATATAGTGTATATTACTGTAGTGGTGCCTCTCAGCGGATCTCATGAGTGTCTGTCAGCTGTGTATTCATGTCCTGCTGTCACAGCAGCAGCTTTCACTGATCTCATAAAGCATTCATTGAGCTGGTGACATGGGGTCAAGGGTCACACTTTCCCTCTATCGCTGCATGTATTAAAAGCATCCTCATTCAGGCTAATACATCCCTGTGAACTGATGCTGCTGTTTTGATGGTTGGTATTGATGAATTTGGGATCCTATAGATCCTATAATGAACACAACATCTATAATCAGAACATTCTAAAAATGTGAATCAGTTTATGTTTCTGTCATTCTAAAGAATACAATCTCTGCTACAAGGATATGGTTTTCAGAGCATGTATTGTATGTCTTGGAGGTTCAGTCTAAAATCTTTAGCGATTCGGTGTTTAGCTGCATGATTGAATGATTGATTGTTTTTAAAAAAAGTGAACATCACGTTTTTGCACAACATGTCAATGTTAGCATCTGTCTAATTTATCCTCTTCTGAATTTGCGGCAAAATATCATCTTGATTGGAAACAACCTTTGACATAAAAAATGACACATACAAGACATGTTTTCTCAACCTTGAAAAGCAAAAATATATGTTTAGTTACAACAGTTGGGAACTGTTCTTATGCAAAAATGGTTCTATGTTCCATTAATGGTTCTTAAAAGTGCATATATGAATTTGCATCCTCAAATTAAACTCTGAATGGCACACAACTCAGCTGCAATACTGCTACTAAATCTACAGCATAAAAAACATGCACAACAAAGCAATGTTGTCATGTCTACAGCCATACAATATTATCACATTGTTTGTCTGTAGATAAAGTGCATGACGAAGGAGATACTCGGAAGTCTTTTAATCTACTAATAATAACAAAAACCAGGCGCATAGCAAGGAAACATACAACCAAAATCTAACAACATAAACTAATGCTAGACAAAAACCAGACAGAAACAGAGGGCTTAAATACATGGCAAACAGAGGACTAATTAACAAGTCACCCCTGAAACGAGGACTCTAATCAAATCAGTAACTATGGATACAAACAGGGAGAGAATGAAGGAGAACTGAACTAAATAATTAGGAGGTAACAGTGACACTCAGACATGAACTGAACAGAAAAACAGATCGAAAACACAAAGGCAAATAGTCCAGTTATCATACAAATAACTTGTTCAAACCAGTTCTTTTTAGTGAACGAAAAACGTACAGCATGACCTGTGTAGTCTAGTTATCAAACAAATGATTCATATGAACTGGCTCTTTTAGTTCATCAAAAATACTTAAGAACATCTATTCATACTTTTATTTTTATTTGTATAAGTTAAAATATACATTATTAAAGTTATTCAGTCAAAAACATTGAGTAATTTATCTTTTTCTTTTGTTGTTTGATTTAAATTAATGACGGACAGCAGCAGGTTTATTTGGCTGCTGTCACTTTAAGGCAGAATGCACGGATCCAATACACTGATACACATCCGATAACTGTTTGTGTTCACTTAAGACATAACCGACTGTGTTTACGCAAATAAACCAAACCAAAATGGACATTTTTTTTGTATATTTGTGCGTTCAAGTGCTCACAAACACTCAAAAGAGAGCTCAGTTCAATACTTGTGTGCTGACGTCTAAGAGGCGGCTTTCTGTGTGCGCACAGAAAACTGGAGTCATGACAAATCGGGACTGAATTGAGCTCACTTTCGCGTCGTCACGCTTTTTCAGATTTATCCATATGTCTGCTCTTCTCTTTCTCTCAGTCATTGAAATTTTTGAACATTTCATGAGACATGCATTTTAATTCGATGATGAAAGTGTTGATAGATTTTCGTCATAGTTTTTGTCATTCAAAACTGGTTTTTATTTAGTTATCATCTCATTTTTGTCAATAAAAAATGTTGTTGATGTCAATTAAATTAATGTCAATTAAATGTCAATTAAAGCCTTTCCCAAGGCTGTTTACATAAACCATCTTCTAAGAATTAATATTTGTGTATACTCTCAATATACCTACTTGTTTTGCTGCTTCAGAAGTCCTATTGTCGTTTTAACATCCCCTGTAACTGCTTTCCACGCATTCTTGTGAACGATTCTTTGTTGTAACTGATGCATTATCAATTCTATCATTCTAGCTTTCCTTGCCTTTGACAACCTACTACAGTCATCAACTGAGGAAGACATGGAGTGGAGACACTCTCAAGCTGAAGCAACATCAATAGAAATTAATTAAAGAACAAAAATATCTAAGGAAAAGTGCAATGACTGGAAAAACTGAGTTAGTAATGCAGCCACGGGGGGTTGGATTCAACAGACCGGGTAATAGTAAACCACTTTTTTTCTTTAGGACTACACCACTGGCTAAGAGAAATCAAAAACAAGATTTGTACAATTCCTAATTCTATCTCTATTAGTTTCATTATGTTGTTTCTTCCCTGGTGACCTCAACAGAACAGATCAGAAGACAGAAGTCTCCACAAAGACTCTTCGTTAACTAAGTCAAATGAACTGGTGATTATTAACCCAAGGAACACGGATGTTTTTGCTAGTGCAAACTTTGTGGGACTGCTTCAAAAGACGGTCATTGTTTTATGGCTTAGTTTGACTTCCTGGACAATACAGCTAGGGACCTTGATCTTCACAAATATTTCCACACCTCTTTGAATTTATGGTGGAAATGGAAATCATCACATTGGCCTGTGAATCTTTGACAGGAGATATGAAGGACTTTGCAAGTCAGACTGAGGTGAACATTGACAAGTCTTGATTACAGAATATCGACTGAAGCTTTACATGGGCAAGAGATAATGCGATAATTTGAGTCTGTCTCTGCTGAACACAGGTGCCTGTAGAGGAGACATCTCCTTTGGCTTTTATCTCTCACTTTGGTTCTCCTCGGTTTTCGCTTGTCCTTGGTTTGTCATCTCCATCAGGATGCTGACTGAAACTTAAACCCACATTCTTAGCCACAGAGAGAGAAAGTTTGTCAAAGGATATCTAATATTTGTGTGTTGGCAGGTCGATAAGTGGGTCTTTATTAGCGCTGATATTATTACTTGTGTTTCTGTATAAAGAAGATTATGACAGTAGTATTAATATGCAGTACTTACACGGCAAGACACTAGTATTGGGTGATATTGTGATCCTTTCTTTGGTGCAAGTGTTAAAGGGATAGTTCACCCAAAAATGAAAATTCAATGTTTATCTGCTTACCCCCAGGGCATCCAAGATGTTTGACGGTTGGAGTTAAAAATCATCATTTGTGTTCTACTGAAGAAACAAAGTCACCTACATCTTGGATACCCTGGGGGTAAGCAGATAAACATCAAATTTTCATTTTTGGGTGAACTATCCCTTTAACATATTTAATGTATCAATTGGACAAACCAACAATTATGGCTAACAACGGTCAATCAACATCCAGCACCCTATAAATTCATTTGTAAATCTCTGCAGCAAGACCTGGCCAAAAGATTGTGCTGTAGTGAATGAATTTACACTTTTGCTTATTTATTTTTTTATGAAATCAGACATCCCAAGAGTATTCATGCGTCGAAAGTGAAATTGATGTATAGTGTTATGAAATAAGAGGGAAGGGTCTCAACGAAATCCGAACAGTGGTCACAGGAGATACTAGGTGTAAATGGTAATACGTCTTGTCAGGCCACTTGTGATTGGATCATCGAAAACACATCTCCATTTATGGGTTATTGTTTATAATTTGAGGGCATCAGGGAGCCCCTATCAATAAAGAAGGAGACTCTGAGAACTTATGGGAGATGTGGGATATCTGTGAGATTGTTTTGGCTATTGCTATCTCCAAAATAGTGATGGTTGTTTGTCTGATTTGCATTAAATTTGAAATGTCATCGACAGATTAAAAGATATTCCATTTGTTAAATCATTTGGATGATATAAGCCATATGTTTTTGGGGCATGGCCTGTAATAATCAATTGGTCTGTATTTTCTGAGGGCATTGCCAAAATGGGGTACAAAACAAAACAATTTTATCAATTTCAAATGCAGTAGGGAGCTGTAACTCAAGAAAGAACTGTTTCTTTTTTGATGTGAAAAACATGCCTTGATTACAGTTTTACTGTATTTTATTTTTGGCTTTAATTGTTTTGAATCTCCTTGGCAAAATGGCTGTTTGATAGATTCTCATGTTAAAACTAAAATCATAAGCCATTTCAGAGCAAATACACATTTCTTATTTTGGATGGCAGCTCATTTAAGTGAATTTTGGACTGTCTAATGGCTGATGTCTCTTGCCTTTGTCTCACTGGTTGCCCTTCACTTCTCTCTTTTAGGCAAGCTGCCATTCCCTTCATTAGCTTGAGTAACCCAGTCGCACTGCTAAAGGCTCTATATGTACCTATTTAACCTTGATGCCTATCACAAACACATATCTGCAAGTTTAAACATTATTGTGTCCATAAGGTCAGTTACTATAATCTATAGGTCCTTCTGCCATAATCATATTTTACATCCATGAGCATTGAGCCATTTTACCTTAACTTAAAACAGAGAGTGAAAATGATGGCTATGAGGGAAAACCGATGAGTGAGTAAACCATTAGAGTCTTTTCACATTAGTAGGTGATGTGTTTGGAATGGCACACTAACTTTCTGCTTACTGCAAGTGAGGTTTTTTTATTTTGATTACTTTTTTGTATTTTAAAATATTGTAGTATTATTTTTGTTGATAGCATGTTTTATTTAAAATCTTTCTATTATTTTCAGAACCAGGCGTGGATTAACGCACAGGCTTGCCTAGGCTGACCCCGGATTGCCTATTTTTTTATTATTTTAAATTTACTTCAGCGTGAATAAAAAAGACCCTCATTGGCCCATAAGAAACATTAAAAAAAAAATAAGCAGGTGATTGGATAGATGTGACATTTGGGTCAAATCTGTCCAATCAGCTGCTGATCAAATCATGTCAATCATTTTCATTTACGTCACTGCTATTGCTAGACGGTGTCATGGAAAATCGAGTCACCACCAGGAATCGGGTCTCCTTTAGGACCCAGGTGGTAATGCCTGATCAAAAGTTGTTATCGTGATGTCTTGACTAATTATAACCTATTTAACTATTGTATGATGTTTACATTACATGATTACATTAAGTGCACAAACAACATGCTTGAAATATAAAATGAATGCCTATCTATTGCATAACAAAACAGATATTGGAAGCAAAACACATACCTAATATAATATTATCTAAGCTAGCAGGCTAATCGGGTCTGCTATGCTAGTACATAAGCTAACGGTACGCTAACAGTAACAGAAGCTATAGCTTCATTTATATACTAGTATATGAACCATGTTATTTAAAAGACATTAATGGTCATTATAGCGCATTTTAAACAATATAAATCATAACGTGATTTTGCATGAATTATAATCAGGCGCTAAAAATACTACCCATTAAAAGCCTGTTGAACCAATGGGATCACTTAGGGTCCTAAATGAAACCCGATTCTAGGCGGGGGGGGACATTGATTTTTTTACCACAACGGCACAGCGGCAAAAGAAATGGAAGTGGAACGACAGGAAATCCAAACATTCCTTGACCTCAAATACAGCTTATCTCTTGAAAAACGTAAGTAGTAGTAACTTTACAAGTCCGCTAATGTTAGCCTAGTCCATGTTTGTGTGGAGAGCGCGCTCGCTGCACGGCATGGAGGCGCCGGTGCGATCACTTAAAATACTCTGTCATTTTGGTCATACAGATAAGAGTAATAGGCTACAAACTGTAAAGGGTCTACTTTTATTTCTGTAAACTTAAAAAAAAACGTTGTGCTTTTGTAAAATGAAAACAACCCGGATGCGCGTTCTGTCATATCTGTGAATTTGAGCAAGTAACAAACATGAACCATACTTCCCCCACAGACATGAGAAATTTATCTATAGAAAGCTTAAAATGTCTACTACTGCGGCATCGTAATCTTTGCAGCCGAAAACAGAAAACATTACAATAAATTATTAAAATGTTTAGAAAGTCTCCTTGCTGTTTTTTCACTACACACTCATTATTACTTTTGCGCTGTGGCAAGTTTTATGCGTGCATTTGAGCGCTGATTAGGCTATGTATTATATATTGGTTTATTATATATGATTTATTATGATTTTCAATTTTCCATTTTACCTATGTGGTGTGGTGGTCCACCAGTTGAAGGAATGTAGAAGAAAAACTGTAGTATTGGCTGTCTTAATGTGTGTGTGTGTGTATGCCAGTTAACCTTACTATTTGCGTTTGGACCATGTATGACACTAAATACATTTTTCCAGTAAAGCATAATGATTAAGGGGGGGCCTCACACAAAGAGAAGCCTAGGGGCCCCTGACCACCTTAATCCGCCCTTGGTCACAACGTGTCTTTTTTGTCTTTTTGAGGAAAACATTCCAGAATTTTTCTCCATATAGTGGACTTCACCAGGGTACAACGGTTGAAGGTCCAAATTGCAGTTTAAATGCAGCTTCAAAGGGCTCTACACGATCCCAGCCGAGGATTAAGGGTCTTGTCTAGCAAAACATTTTCTAAAAAAAATTAACCACAAATGCTTATCTTGAACTGCTCTGCGCCACGCATTACGTAATCATTGGAAAGGTCACGCGTGACGTAGGCGAAAGTACCGCGATAGGGTGAAAAATTCCATCTCATTTTCTCTTCCAACTTCAAAATCATCCGATGTTGTTGTTTTACCTTTTTTTGTAAAGGGCATTTGTACGTTTGCTTTGTAAACACTTGTTTGGTACTTCCGCCTACGTCATGCGTGACCTTTCCGACATGATTACGTAATGTGTGGCGCATCGCAGAGCTAGTACAAGATGAGCATTTGTGGTTAAAAAGTATATAATTTTTATTTTTTATAGAAAATGATAGATCGTTTCGCTAGATAAGACCCTTATTCCTCAGCTGGGATCATGTAGAACCCTTTGAAGCTGCACTGAAACTGCAATTTGGACCTTCAACTCGTTGAACCCTTTTGAAGTCCACTATATGTTTAATTCCTTAATTTCTTTTCGACTGAAGAAAGAAAGACATTAACATCTTGGATGACATGGGGGTGAGTAAATTATCAGGAAATTTTAATTCTGAAGTGAACTAATCCTTTAAGTATGTTTCTGGATCACTGGCCTTGGAACAACATTCCTATAAACCAGGGGTGCCCAAACTCGGTCCTGGAGGGCCACTGTCCTGCAGAGTTTAGCTCTAACTTGCCTCAACACACCTGCCTGGAAGTTTCTAGTATGCCTAGTACTAGACTGGGTTGGAGCTGAACATTGCAGTACAGTGGCCCTCCAGGAGCACCCTTGCTATAAATCAATCACTGTTTTCCAGTTGTAAGGGAAGTGTTTTGGCTAAGATTGGTAGATACATAGGAATGGGATGATGACCCAGGAACATTTTATTATGAATAGGCTGATGTATTTTCATTGGTTTCTATGAAGATTTCACCACCTCACATTATACACCATGAATCAAGAGTCAAGTGACCAAACATAACAAATGAACATTTAAGGTCATGTCTGGTTACTTTCTGGGTCTCCATTCCATTTGCTGATACGTTTCCACTTTACATACTCTTTACCCATTTCTCCACACTAAGCAAAAGAGGCATGCTATGTACACTGTGCATACTTATGTATAGGGGTGCCATTATCCATTACAGTCTCACTTTAAACAAGATTTGTTGCCCCATGAATCAACAGAAAGCTCCCGGCAGCCGCCTCAGAGGTTTGCAGTTGCAGCTTAGCTGGAAAGATGCATGTGTTGACAGTGCAGTGACAGGTGCACATGCAGTCACTCTTCTAAGTATAGCTGGTGGCGTACTAGCATTCTGCATACGCCTTCTTCTGTGTGGGATTAAAATACAAAGCCGTTTGAGTGACTGACTCTCATGAGCTGTTGCATGCTGTGGTGCCCAATTCTCAGACAACAAAAACAAAAGCACTGGAAGGACTGAAACTTATAAGTACTGATGCATTAAAAATGTTTAAAATGAAATGAAGATACCTCAGTTCTCTGAGGTACACCAGAACCTCACAACCATCTTCAACAGTTTTGTAGTAGCAATTGACTAAGGCAGTCCATGATACAAGAGGATGTAATGTTGCTGCAAAGGAAACATGAAAGGCGGCAGGATAGTTTTTAGGGCACTTAAGAAAGAAAAAAAAAGTAGCTCTTTCTTGTAGCTCAAGAGCATTCCAATTTCACTCGATCATCTTTGAGATGTTTCTACACTTTGATTGGAGTTAACCTGTGCAAATTCAATTCAATGGACATGATTTGGGAAAGCACACTTCTCAATAAAAGGTCAGAGCAAAAACCAGCCATGAGGTCAAAAGAAATGAAAGCTCTAGCGTAAGTTCTGCCGGGAAGACTCTAATGTTACGTAACTTATAAGTTTAGATCTAACCAATCATTATCTAACACTTGGAGTATAAAAGATCGGTACTTACACATGTCTGAGTTCGCAGATGCTGACGCCAACCGTCACCTCCATCCTCCACACCACCACCAGGATGGTCCACGTCCATACCTCCCAGGGGGTCGGCTACACCCCTGCCTTCATCTACAGGCAGGAAATGCAGAGTCCGCAACCTTCAGGATGTGTGTTACGGACGGGGCCTACGCCAAAGAACTTTATCTTAAAATTTTTTGCTTGCTGATTGTTAATAAAAAACATTGTTACGTTATCTTGCCTCCCAAGTCTTTCTGGTAGAACTGCCTGTAGAGCTCAGAGACATGATTGTGTTAAGACACAGTTCTGGGGACAAACAGGACTCTCTGGTCTGATGGACCTCAGTTCCCAGCATCATGTATGGAGGATAACAGGCACTGCTCATCACCTGCACAATACCATCCCAACAGTAAAGTGTGGTGGTAGCAGCATCATGCTGTGGGAGTGTTTTTCAGTGACAGGGACAGGTGGACTGGTCAGGGTAGAAGAAAAGCTCAATGCAGCACTGGGCAGAAGGTTGACCTTCCAATAGGACAATGACCCTAAGCACACAGCTACAATGCAAGAGTGGCTTATGGACAACTCTGTGAATGTCCTTGAGTGGCCCAGCCAGAGCCTAGGCTTGAACCCAATCCAACATTTCTGGAGAAACCTGAAAATGTCTGCCCATCCAACCTGACAGAGCTTGAGAGGATTTGATGAGAAGAATGGCAGAAAATCGCCAAATGCAGATGTGCAAAGCTTGTCGCATCATAACCAAAAAGATTCTAAAGATGCTTCAACTAAGTACTGAGTTAATGGTATAAATACATTTACAATGTAATTATTTAAGTTTTTCCTTTTTAATAAATTTGCAAAAAGTTGTCATATCTGTTTTTGCTTTGTCATTGTGGGGTGAGTAGTGAAGATTGATGTGGAAAAAAAAGTAATTTAAAGCCACTTAACATAAGGCTGAAACAAAACAAAATTTGAAAAAAATTCAGGGCTACAATACCTTTGCCAGGCACTGTAAACACATACATATAATAAATACAAGCTTTAGAATATATTCATTCATTCGTTGATTCTTACACAACCTTCTAGTGTCATAGGGATGGGCTATCCCAGTTTCTTAGGCAAGAGGCAGGGGAAAGCACCCTGAACAGATGGCCAATCCATCACAGCGCTCTCCCACACATACCAAACCTGCATGTCTTTGGACTGTAGGGGAAACCCATGTTAAAATGCACACTCCACATAGAAAGTACTCCTGGCTCAGCCATGGCTTGAATCTGGTAGCTTCTTGCTGTAAGGCAACAGTGTTAACCACTGAACCACCATGCACTCTCACATTAGCTTGATCCAGCCTGAAAAATAAAAATTTTTGTCACGATTCAAGCATTTAGAAACGACATTTTTGAGACAGTTGTTGTCAGATTTTATTGGTGATTTCAAATATGAAATTTAATCGAAAGCTTGGCAAACAGCTTTGGAGAATTTGATGTTTCCCCATTCAAAGAGATAGGAGCTGCACTTGAATGCCCGAGAGGCGTTTCAAAGAGATGGCTGCCGAGTGAAATGACTTGTCTTTGGTTATACTTAGGGAAATGACAGTTAAGGGGCTTTATGCAACACTTATCGTTTTTTTAAGAGATTACTTAAGTGAAAAATATATACTTAAGGGAGATTCTTAGGGTTTATGACATTTCACCTAAAGAAACCCTTAAGTAACACTTAACGGTTATTTTCTGCAACACCCTTATGTTTAAGGGAAACATAAGGGCGATCTTAAGGGAAACACTTGAGGTGCTTTATACAACTGGGCACTGGTCCTCTCTCGTCCTTCACTGTCGTTGCTCCTCCTTTTACCTTTCCGAGCTCATCTGTGTGAGATACGAGACCGGTGCGGTGTGCAGGTGACACTCTCACGCCACCGATTGATGGTAGCTATTGACTTCCATGGTATTTTTTTTTCCTATTATGGAAGTCAGTGTCAGTTTGATTACCAATGTTCTTCAAAATATCATCTTTTGTGTTCAACAGAAGAAACAAATTCATACAGGTTTGGAACAACTTGAGGATAAGTGATGACAAAAAATTTCATTTTTGGGTAAACTATCCCTTTAAAGGTGCTCTCCTCCACAGACTCAACGCTCTCGCGGGTTGCCAGTTTGAAGGCACGCAACAGGAGCGAGTTCAATTGACATTGGAAGGCGAGGAGACTTACACACTGTAAGATAATTAGTTGGTTTATTGTTTTATGATGAGTTGATATCGCGTTTTAATATGCTCCCTTTTATAAAGATTTTTAGATAGATGCTGAGGCTGTTTAGGTCAGGTAGAATCTGCAATCTCTGACCCAGTTTGTTCGCTGGCTTCCATGGCTGCAATTCGCTGCATGTGTTTTCCGCCAACTGGCAACCCGAGGTGGCGAAATACTATTGGGTTAATTTGGCAATCTGCGGTCTTGCACAGACAAAAAACAAAAACAGAAATTCTGACACGGGACGCAAATTTCAGAGTGAAATGACTGGCTGTAGCAATGGTTTTAAGAGAAACGAATATGTGAACTCAGCATGTTTAATAATATCTGCAAACATATTATGGTATTTTTATGCTTTAGTACAGTCAAAAACTTATATATAGCACCTTTAATCAACACTTTATTTGACAGTGCAGCAGTCACACTGCCAAACTATAGGTTGAATGAATGTGTAGCTAGTATCAAACACTGAATTCGGAACCGCGTACTAGTGTACTACTCTTACTATTTTTAGCATATCTTTCTATAGCAGAAATAGTACTAGTAGTATGCTAGAATGCGGTTCCGAATACAGTAATAGTGTTGTGATTTTGCCAGCTGTTGTGAGGAACACTAGACTGGCAAGCCCTCAGATATGAGACTACATAGTTCCAGCCCTACCACTCAACCCAGTAGCTCATAACAGTGCCTGTCCTACACCTCTGTTTGTTCACAGCCATGGCAACCTGCAGCTATAGCCCTTAGTATATACTTCCACAGCTGTCCCTTCAACATTCAATACCTCCACTGCTGTACAATAGAGCAGTGCTTAGAGAGATTAGTCAAGATTTCATCTGGTCTCTGGATCCACTTTCCCAAAAGATCCACAGAAGACACCACTAACCATGATTTGTACAAGTGTACTTCAATTTCATTTTATGAAGCATACTTAAGTAATATATTTTAAAGTATACTTGTAAGTAGTATACTTGTAAGTGTACTATTTCAGTACTACTTGGGGCTAAATTGGCCCACTTTTTAGTGTATAAAAGCATACTTTTTTAGTATACTTTAAGTGTAACAGTAGTAAACTTTGAGTACACAACTCAATGTTTTTCATTTGCACTACAACTATACTACAAGTTTACTAGTTAAATACTTGTAGCACAGTTTTTGTTTATGAAAGTACACTTTGAAGTATACTCTCGGAAAACTACTTTAGTATTTTATATTGCAAGTGTACTTATAAGTTTACTTTAAGTGAACGTATTAATTTTTATACTTGAAATATACCTTCAACTGTACTTTAAGTTTGAAGTAAATTCCTATGTACACTATCAGTAGACTGCACAAAAATTCACATACTTAGAATTAGGAACATTAGTGTTTTCATTATAAATCTATATTTTTGCTTCAGTATCTGTAACTCACTGGGTTTTTTAAGCTAGAGAGCTTAAACATTTATACAAAGTAACCATATTTGTTTACTACAAAAGGCACCAATTCAAATCTCTGCAAAAATATGAGAGCCCTTATGAGTTGATGATAAATACTGGCAGGCATAACTTTATCTATCTTCCTTTTCCGCTGTCTAGGCATTTTGTAAAATTGTTAAAAAGAAACTAGTTGTATGTAAGAATGGTTGTAACACTTTTTAAAGATGTGTTACAACCCACCCCACCCCTGTCAGCTGTTGTTTAGCTAGCCATATTAGCATAATGGTTTGAAATCAGCAGGTTAAAAATGCTTCACATTTTGCCTGAGAAACTACAATTTAATCTAATATAAGTTAAATGATTTTATCAGCAAAAGTTTAATTACTAAACAAAATATATTTTTGGTCAAAAAAATTAGTAAAATATATACTTAAGGGAGATTCTTAGGGTTTATGACATTTCACCTAAAGAAACCCTTAAGTAACACTTAACGGTTATTTTCTGCAACACCCTTATGTTTAAGGGAAAAATAAGGGCGATCTTAAGGGAAAATTACATTTGAGGTGCTTTATACAACCGGGCACTGGTCCTCTCTCGTCGTTGCTCCTCCTTTTACCTTTCCGAGCTCATCTGTGTGAGATACGAGACCGGTGCGGTGCGCAGGTGACACTCTTCACGCCACCAATTGATGGTAGCTATTGACTTCCATAGTATTTTTTTTCCTATTATGGAAGTCAGTGGCTACCGTCAACTGTTTGATTACCAACGTTCTTCAAAATATCATCACTGTGTTCAACAGAAGAAAGAAATTAATACAGGTTTGGAACAACTTGAGGATAAGTGATGACAGGCATAACTTTATCTATCTTCCTTTTCCACTGTCTAGGCATTTTGTAAAATTGTTAAAAAGAAACTAGCTGTATGTAAGAATGGTTGTAACACTTTTTAAAGATGTGTTACAACCCACCCCACCCCTGTCAGCTGTTGTTTAGCTAGCCATATTAGCATAATTTGAAATCGGCAGGTTAAAAATGCTTCACATTTTGCCTGAGAAACTACAATTTAATCTAATATAAGTTAAATGATTTTATCAGCAAAAGTTTAATTACTAAACAAAATATATTTTTGGTCAAAAAAATTAGTAAAATATGCATGTGTCTATCACCAGCCTTGACAACCATGTATATGGGATCTGAGATGAAAAAACTGAAATGATCTTATGACTCCCAGCCCCTGATTGGTGGAGTTGGTGGTGTTACAACTCTCCCCATGTTACAACCATACCTGGTCCCGCATTTCTGAATATGTCCCGTAAAGTCAATTAAACTGTATCACTCAAACCTGGGCAAACTGTGTGCCAGCACAGAGCCGGTCACAATTAACAAAGCTTATTGCTGTAAGACTCCTCTAGAAGACTAACTTCCAAGTAACTGATTTTCATAAAAAAAATTTCTATACAATAGAAGTCAGTGCGGCCCATCAACTGTTTGGTTAATTATATATTTTTCAAAATATTTTCTTTTGTGTTCAACAGAAGAAAGGGTGAGTAAATGATGACAGAATTTTCATTTTTGCACTGTTAAAAAATTAAACCAATCACCTTCATTATATTAACTCAAATTTTTAATTTCAATAAACTCAAAATTTTAAGGTAACTTACTTTTTTAAGTTAAACCAACAATTCTTTATTTACAGTGTGGGTGAACTCTTTAAGCTCCTCTCTGTTCTTCACATAAAGGTTTCATATTGTTTCGGAAGACTTGGAATGCAACATAAGATGTTTGTAAAACCTCTATAATGTTTTTTTTTTTTTTTTTTGCAGTTTTTGCAGTTTTTGCAATACAAACCAGTGGCAGTACATTTATTTGCTTGTTATGTTGTTGAGAAGGGGTTAGATTTAGGGTGGGGGTGGAGTTAGATGTTACAAAATATCTATGAAAGTATACATATTTATGAAATTATTTCTACTTTTACAAATGCTTGCAAAGAATTAAATGTCTTGATCTGACATATAAGGCAAACAATGGAAAGAAATGTACCCTGTAAGACCAAGCGTCTATATGTGTCTAGTTGGGAGTTAGAATGTATTGTGTTTAGAACTTTGCAGGTATGCATTTAATTATAATGAAGTTCAGTCCTGGAACTGGTATGATTGGTGTGGTATTGACGCTGGGCAGGTTTGTCTTGAGTTCAGGCATGTTGCTGATGGGAGATTGGCTCTGTAACACTTCCTCGTCTCTGATCTATCATCGGACTCGTACTCAACTGAACTATTAATAAAGATTTAGTTCTTGTTGTTGTGGTTGAGAGTCTTTAGCATTAGCGGCATGCCACAGGATGCCAGCTGCCTGGATGTTGGCTTCCTCACCTCATTCATTTATTAACGCTAGTCAAACTACAAAACCCTTATTGTCAATCAAATACTGGTTGATAACCCAGATTTAATTGCCCAGAGGTTGCTCCTTCATCGCGTAGAAGACTTCATGGAGATCTAATCTGATCTAATTTTTCATTCAACTACAGTATCAACAATGTTTTGGTCCAAGTTTCTCCTAAAATTCCCTGAAAAACAGACACAAATGAGTCAATAGTTGACATATAGTAGGAGTATAGAGCAGAGGTGGCGAACATCAGTCCTGAAAAGCCACAGTCCTGCAGAGTTTTGCTCCAACCCTGATTAAAACTCGTCTACCTGTAGCTTTCTAGCAACCCTTCAGACCTTGATTAGCTTGTTCAGGTGTGTTTGATGAGGGTTGGAGCAAAACTCTGCAGGACTGTGGCTCTCCAGGACCGAAGTTTGCCACCCCTGGTACAGAGTTTTAAAATGAATGTGGATAACAGCTCAGACCATTTGAGCTTACAAGAAACAAGGATTTGATGAGAAATGTTTAAGTTCATACTGAGATAACTTTCCATTAAAAACTCAATGAGTCTGGGCACAAGTTTGAGACTGTCAGCAAGTGATTGCAAATGAAACAAAATAAAGAGCTGGTAACCAAATCCATATAGAAATTGATGTCAACATTTTGATGACTATCCCTTTGATGTGTGAAGTGCCATAAAACCTTGAAGTTCAGTTAATGGACAACCTCACCTTGCTTTATATCACTTTGTGAACTGCGCTATATTTGAGAGGTCTTTGATCTTCTTGACTCAAAATTGTAATTTGTATGCATATAAACTAGCAGTAAAGAGTTTTGACCCCTTTTCTCAATCTTTATCATGGTCATTTTCCACATGTTAGAATAATAGTGAAGATATAAATAACTCAAATTAAAGTATAGGAATGATGAAGTGACGAAAACATAAATTAAAACTTAATCAATGCCATGAGGTCAAGCGTGCAGGACACCTGATGATGCTTTTCCTTTACTATCCGCTCCAGCTCAAACATCAAAAAATAAATAACCAAAAGAATATTAAACAACAAAATAAAATCCAGAATCCTGAATTTAAATGAAATGATTTTTTTAACATAATGAGAAAAATGAATTCAGTCAAGTGTGAACAAACCTTTGAATAGTAGTGTATATCTTTTTTATTATTATTTGCTCAGTGTACCTAAACACACAGATGAACTTGATGAAATAACTAGCAGTATGGGCACTATCTTCTCCAGTACATTAGAAACTGTTGCACCCATCAGTTAAAAAAAGGTTAGAGAGAAAAATACTCTGCCATAGTACAACAGTATTACTCACGCTCTCAAGAGAGAAACTCATAACCTAGTGCGCAAATGGAAACAAACTCATTTAGAGGTCTTTAGAATCACGTGGAAAGACAGTTTGTCCCGCTATAAAAAGTCTCTAAAAGCAGGGGGCCGAGCATCTCTGCAAACTCCAAAACAATCCAAGGATTTTATTTAGTACAGTGGCTTGATTAACAAATAAACAGACATCACCTGAACTGAATATTCCATTACAGTTTAGCAGACTTTATGAATTTCTTCACTGAGATCGAAATCGAAAGCATCAGAAATACAATTGTAAATGTATAACCAGCGTTTTATGATCTTCAATTATCGCTCCTAAGGAACAACTTCAGCGCTTTACAAATATATAACAGGAAGAGTTAAATAAACTTATCATTACATTTAAACCAACAAACATGTTTATTAGATTCAATAACCACTAAATTACTGAAAGAGTTGTCACCTGTAGCTCTAGGTCACCAAGACCGTTCAAGCTGGCAGTTATTAAGCCTCTCATTAAGACTAGATCCAAATGAATTGGCAAATTACAGAGCTATTTCAAATCTTCCATGATTAAAATACTTGAAAAGGCTGTTTTCTCTCAGTTGTGCTCCTTCCTACAAAAAAGGATATCTATGAAAAATTTCAGTCCGGATTCAGGCCCTTGTTAAATTACAAATTCCTTACTTCTAGTTTCTGACCAAGGCTGCATCTCAACACTAGTTTTACTTGATTTTAGTGCTGCGTTCGACATTATAGAACATGACATACTCTTAGATCGACTACAAAATTACACTGGTATTCAGGGATAGGTATTAAGGTGGTTTAGATCGTACCTATCAGACATTACCATTTTGTTTATTTAAATGGGGAATTCCAAATTAACGTAAGTAAATTATGGAGTGCCGCAAGGGTCTGTGTTAGACCCTGTTTTCATTTTACATGCTGCCCTTTGGTAATATTATTAGAAAACATGGAATTAGTTTCCACTGTTATGCCGATGATAGTCAGTTATATATTTCGACCGAATGAAATCTCTAAATTATCCAAGTTAACAGAGTGTGTTAAAGATATAAAATATTGAATGACCAGTAATTTTCTTCTATTAAATTTGGATAAGACTGAGGTATTACCTTTTGGACCAAAAACCTGTACAGAATCTCTTAGAATACAATTTGCATCTAGAAGGACTTCATCCTCTACAGTTAAAGATCTGGGTGTTACAGTAGACAGCAACTTGTCTTTCATAAATCATATTACATATGTTACAAAAGCAGCCTTCTTCCACCTCAGAAACATTGCTAAGCTATGGAACATGTTATTTGTTTCTGATGAAGAAGAGTCAGTACATGCATTCATGACCACTAGACTGGATTACTCTAATCCATTACTAGGTCCTGCATCCTCAATAAACAAGCTACAGTTAGTCCAAAATGCAGCTGCTAAGTTCTTACCAGAACAAGAAAATATGAACATATATTAACACTAATTTTATGGTTATTTATTAAGTTCTGTATTGATTACAAAGTATTGATAATGACCTATAAGACCATAAATGGTTTAGCTCCTGTGTATTTAACCAATCTTGGACTTTTGGTAATATCTAGGATATCAAAGTCCACTGAAGGAGGGAGAGCATTTTCACATTTGGCTCCTAAACTCTCAAATAGCCTTCCTGATAATGTTCAGGGCTCAAGACACACTGTTTCTGAATCAACATGCACCACTACCAAAATTTCTATATATCGTAATAATTATGATCACAACTTGTAATAAATGTTTTAATGAGATCATTGTTTCTGCCTAAATTAATACATAATACATAAAAGTGAGAAAGATACATGTTCCAGCTATATGCTAGATAATGCAGTTTATTCGAATTGAGATGAATATGAAAGAAATATAGCATTCTAATTCATCTCATTTCCATGTGATCAAAGTAAAAAAGGAAGAAATGACCAATAGATATCTAATGCCAGAAATTGAACTGTCAGGTGAATGATTGATTATTTCCTACTTAACCTTTAACATGTCAATAGCCATAAACATTGTTGCAATGATGGGGCCATGCCACATTTTGCTTAAGGTTGTAAAAAAATTATTGAGGAAGTAACCCTTTATACTGCTGCCACGTCAATTGAGAAAAAGCAATCTAATCAACATAGTGGTGCAGGTCATGGCTGTAAAAATAGTGGGGTCAGAGACCATCAGTCAAGGTCAGAGACCAACAACGCATAAATGAAGCCTCCAAACAAAGATACCACTCAAAAGTAACAAAGTAAATCCTGATTTAAAAAAAACAAAAATACTTTAAATTACTTGACAATGCTTTATGATTTTGTTAAGGAGACCTCTGTGAGCTTGACCCATGGAAATTTCCATGAGACTGAGACCAAAATATATTGTGTCTCGGTATGGAGTCTACACAGAAATCTAGACCTCTGAGACAGACTCTCATGAAATGTTCCAGTCTGTATGCACATCTAACACCGCATGCAGTGACATATCCTGTTTTGTGTCCAGACAGCCGCCAGGGTTGTTGGTAGATTTTTGGATGTGTACTACTTTCTAATCTTTCACTTATGTGGCCTTACAGCATGTTGATTTTTCATCACATCCACTTGAGCTATTGCATTTCCAAATCACTTTATTTAGCCTGCATAGATGGTGATGATATGAACCTTCCCTGAAGATCAACACGGGTGACATCTGAGGCTAAACCTATTCAGCGCGTAATAGGGGGGTTGTGTAGAAGAGGCAAAGAGCCAGTGGCACATGGGAAGAGCAAAATTACCAGACAGCTGAACTGGCAACATTTGAAAATGCTAAATGTCAGAGGCAGACTCATTTGAGATGAGGAGAGTGGGGGTGGACAGAGAGAATATTTTGATTAATATGTCTTGTTCGCTTAGATTCATGATCATCCTGGTTCAGAAACATGAGGAAAGCAGTAATGGCTACTGACCAAAACAAACAGGGCTGGATTGCTGTCTAAAATGATTCTTAACCTCTCTGAAAGAGATCCCCGTGGACTCTCTTTGTCTGTGGCTTGACCATTAATGGATCAACTGTGTTTACCAGCAATTTTATGTTTTTGATTTTATTTGTATACTAAATTAATCAGCTCTCTGTCAGTTCCTTTATTATAATCCCGCTAAGAGCACTTCCACACTATGAAGCAGTCACGTAAGCATTTGAATGAAAGATATGTGTTTTGAAATTCTGGAAAGAGCAATTCTCATTGGTCAATAGATGCCTAAATCAGATAGTATGGCAAGTTAATTTTTTATTTAAGTAACATGACAACGCATGGTCTTTAGTCTGTAGGAACTTTAATGCTGGTGTAGCCCCTTTACACGCACAGCTCTTACTGGCTTACGTCCGTTACATTCACCCCACCTAAACCTCATCGACACCAATGTAACCCCTTCTGTTCAAACCACCCACTCTAATTTATACTTCTGCGTCGGACCTACGCTGGAGCCTCTGCACCGTAGGCTATGCGTCTGTTTTCATTTATACTTCTGCACCATTGTCCGCGTCGACGTGCATGCAGACCACTAGTAGGCAGTGTCCGTGGACATGTTGAGTATCAAGGCAAAAGCCGAAGAAGAAGCAGCTTGTCATGTACATTGTCAGAGAATCTTACAAATAGGTAACGACTTTTGTTGCAGTTGACTGCATGTGTCCCCTGAAACAGAGCATTTTTCTCATTCCTATGGAAGTTGAAAACGCTTCTCCGAGTGCTCCACGCCAGTTTTTTTGACCTGAGGGAGGGGTTCTAGCAGACCAATCACAGCGCTTGTGGTCCGCATAGAATTGACATGTTGTTACATTTTTGAAGAGGTGCACGTCAGGCTACGTTGTAGGCTACGAGTGGTATACACAGCCTACGCCGTAGCTACGGCATACACTCGACGCAGAAGTATAAATCAGCCTTAAGCGGGACTTGAACCCTGGAACGCCAGCATGGGAGTCAGGCATTCTAACAAGGAGGCTAAAGACCGCAGTCTCTAGCGTCAGTCACTAGAGCGCTTCTTGAGATCAGGGGAGTAAGGTTTACACGTACCAGCCTGGTCTCATTGTTAATACGTAGGTATTAATACGTAACTTTCAAAGACACAAAACTTACATTTTTGTATGTTTAGAAAGGTGCTGAAATGTACAATATTGACGTAAAGAAAAGAATAACAGATAAACAAGCATAATCACAATTGCGAAAATGTCAAAAGTGGTACCAAAAGTAGTTCAAATGATGAAAAGTTGCAGTCGCAGTCCTCTCTGGCGGACTATATAGTTTTTATAGAGTACAGACCAGAATTTAAGCTATTGATCCATGAAAATATGAATCCGGCTTCTCTACGTGAAGGCACGCACTAATTTCAAATGTCAATCCACTGAAACACGTGTAGCGAATTAGCTTAAAAGATCGTTATCAGGGACATTGGTTTTATAAGCAGATCAGAATCAACTCGCAAGAGTGTGCACACAAGTTTTATTTAACTAAATCACATAACTAAACTAACAAACCAGTAACAAAACCCCAACTCCAAACCAGAATTTGATCCCGGACGAGCCCCCAATTTATGTTACGACCCGGCTCAAAGTCACAACATAAAGAGGACACTTCACAAAATGGTTTATTCAAAATTAATCAAATAATGTCTAGGGTCAAAATATTAAAGAAAAGTAAAAAATAAACAAATCAAATCACAGTTGGAAAATGGGGTTTGTGGAGTTGTGGAAAAAAAAAAAAAAAAAGGGAACACAAAATCTCAACCCACTCTTCAAACAAAGACACAAACAAAGATGAGAGAGAGTGATCTCAAATCCATGAGTCTCTTAAATAGAGTGCCACAGCTGCGGCCCATAATCAGCACTGGAGTCCCGCCCATCAAGGAGGAGCCACTGTACCTGCCATCTCACAAAAAAAAGGGGAAAAAAAGCGCAGGGCTGTAACAAACACAAACATACAATTCACGCATACATAGGAAATGAGAGAGTGAAAATTAATTTGAACCATATCATAACAGGGGAATGAAGCAATGGAAAGGGTCAAAAATAACAAGCTGAACGAACCATCAGTTTCAATACTATAAGGCACCTTTGTTATCAAAGGGGGTTCACAATCTTAATACTAAATCTCCATTTAGTGTTCAAACGATACTTGCAAATGCCTTAACTGCTGAGTGTCCGGATCTGCAGGTTCAGGAGAAATCTTTGATGGTTCGGTCCGATGGTGCTGACGTCGTAATCAATATCTTCTGCGTTGAATGAAGAAATTCAGACAAACATGCACTGTTAATTTGACTCTTCTGTGGTCGAGGCAGTTGTTCATGGCTTGAAAGGAAGTGAGGCCTACCAGCCCGGCTCGGGGGCCGAGTGGGGTAGTATCAGCAGGAACAAAGAGAAGAACCAGCTAGAAGTAAGAACTCCTGAGTGTGATCTGCATGGGGGCTTTCTGAACTCTTCAATCAGTCGACACCTTCAAATCTTGGCTTGACCAATGAGAAAGGTGCAATTCTCTGGCAGGCAATTTCCTTTGTTTGAAAGTGAGTTCATTTGCATGGGAGGAGTTAACTAAAAAGTTTGTGTCCATTTATACTCTGATAAATATAACAAACATACAATGCATTCTATGGTATTGTGATGTCCACCAAAATGTAAGTAATTAAACAAGGAGTAATTTGATATTAAACACCACCTAGATGGGCTACAATATCAAGAAGTATCATCACATGCATTTATAACACTGAACAATATACAAAAGAACAATATACAAACAGATATAATACACAAAATGTAATGGGGAGATGCATGTTCATTCATTTATACAAAGCTGTCAATGAATTAATGGCAAAGAATCCATTTTTATAGACACTGTATGATTCTAGTGGCCTGTCTCCTAAGTGTTTTTGAAGTGTATGTGGAGAGCAAATGGTGCAGAAGGGGTGATAACGCTCAGTGAGGAAGCCAGACATTACAGGGCCTGCATGGGTTTAGGGTTGGAAAAGTAACTGTTTTGTTAAGCAATTGTGTGTTTGAACTATTCAGATGCTACACACGGCATGTCGCAATCTGCGACGAAGCAGGTGAGAACCAACGAGCGTTCCATATCAGTGCAGTAAACCATGTCATAAAGGTTCTCGAGGGCGCAACTTTCAAATTTGAATCATAACGAGTGTGCTGAATTTGGATCTGTTCCTTGAAAACATATGGATTCTAAAGATTTGGAGTACAGCGAACAAATAAAATGTATGTGATCTGTGAATTTATGTTGCGTTATGCTTGTATTGTCAGTCGCTGCATAGGAGAAAACGCCTTCTGTGTCGCACAGCAAACAAACTAAATATTACAAAATGGTTAAACAATTACAGAAATGTTATTCAGTTTAAGGTTTCAAGGAATTTTAAGCAACCACACTTTACGTAAAAATACACACGTATTCTCATGAGATCATGTTGCATGCACAGCTCTTACCGGCCTACATCCGTAACACTGAAGCTTCTGGGTTATTATGAATTGGCAGTGAAGTTTTAACATTTGACAAGTTATCTGACAACAACTTATCTCACCAACACACTTTAAAAATGTGTGATTATTTGATCAGCAGATAATTCAGAAAAGACTGCAGCGATGCAAAAGGAATGGGTCCAGTACAAAGACTCGGGGAACTCACATTATATTCAGAATGCACTGTAACACATGGGAAGCCACACATATTGCGGCCTCTAGATTAGATACATTTGAAAATAAAATGTCAAATGTGCTGCCTGCCATTTACTGGATATCTCAGCATTGGGACCTGTATGGTTTTCAAAGAAGAACACTCCTGTACTCTGTACTCTTAAAAATAAAGGTTCTTGGCTATATAAAGCTCTTAGGTTAGCATATGTTTCTTTGAAGACTGAAAATGTTATTAATAGTATATTATAGGTTCATCAATTGTTTTCTGGGGTCTTTACAGCTCCAGAATATAGACTATAAGACCATTTTGGTATTCATTGTAACCCTAAGAGTGTGTTCACTACCATTGAAAAGTTTGGAGTCAGTAAGGTTTTTTGTAAGAACTTAATAATATTCGCAAGTAATGTCATTTATACTATTCTAATATGTGATTTTGAGGGTCCAATTCTGACTATTAGCTAGTTGTAGTTATTAGCATGCATATTACTAGGATATTTGCTGTTTATTAGTACTTAAAAAGCACATATTAATACCTTATTCTGCATGACCATATTCTACAACCCTTAATCCTACCCAACACATAAAATACCTTATTAACTATTAATAAGCAGTAATTAAGAGTTTATTGAGGCAAAAGTTGTAGTTAATATTTAATGGTGAGAATTTGATCCTAAGCTAAAGTGTGACTAAGATTTCAACATTGATAATAATGAGATGTTTCTTAACAAATCAGCAATATTAGAATGATTTCTGAAAGATCATTTGACAGCGAAGATTAAAGTAATGACACATTTCTGAACTGTAATGTACCCTCAATATATTTTTCTTCTGCAGTCTAACATCCATTTTCTTACCGTGGCCAACCTTAGCCTCACTGACTCTCAGCGACATTCAGCATTCACTGCATTTGCTTCAGCTCCTCTTGAATGCTTATCTTATTGACATTTTGAATGCGAAGGCCCAAAATTGATGATGAAAACGATTCAGACAAGCACTTGCCCAATTCATAGTCTTATCTCTCCAGTTTGGTTCTGGTTCCTGGTAACTGATTCCGTTTCTTATCACTGTAGTTCCATTTACATTATCATTTAATCATGTGATTTACACTAAAAGAGCCACTCCTTAAGCCAACATATCTGCACCCATCACTGGGTGGTCAGCCTGGTAATAAGATTACTGTTTATGAACAAAGACCAATAAAATCTGCATTAGGATAATGAGTTACTTACTTATTCTCTAATCACAGTATATTTTTAGTTAAAGTGCCCCTATTATGGCATTTGAAATGTTCCTATTTTTGTTTTGGGAGTCCCTAATAACAGGTTTACAAGCATGCAAGGTCAAAAAACACATTCCTTGTCTTATAATATGCATTTATGTTTACCTTATTTGCTCAATGACTCCTAAACGATTCACTCAACGATTTATTTTTCCAAACCCCTCCTTTGCTAATCTGCAGTGATTGGTCAGATGACTTCTGCTGGTTAACACGGAGTACAGTATACAGTGCTTATATCACTTACATTGTATTATAATAATAATGGTGCTCCGCTCTGTTCTAAAAATAAAGACTCAGAGAGGAAATAAGTTGTTTTGTGTTTCTGTTAGCGAACCTAGCCAACAGCTAGACAGGTAGACAGGTAGACACCCAAACAGTCATGGTATATGCGTTAGCCCAATGCAGAAATGTATTGATAAAGTGCTGTAGTTGTACACCATCGTATTGCTCTATTTTTTATCATAACTCCAAGTAATAACAATGACAAATATTTGACACATTTCTAGACAGTTGCGAGCAAATGCATATTGCTGTTAGCTGGTTATACATATTGTGCGTACTACAAAGAATATAACAGCAACAATTATAAATCATACTTATAGGCTGTAATGTGGAAGAGGAAGAAGCTGGTCCAAATAAACTGGGTACTGACCCATCCTTCAATAACAACCGGCTTGCGAATCCCTCGTTGAACGCATTTAGGTTGAAGAAGCAGTCGTCGGTAAAATGACGGGAACACACCACAAGGTTCAGGCTTTATTGCTGTGGTATCGTTGCAGAGATGAACTTTAACCACTGATTCTTCACGTATTGGCAGTGTTTGAGAGGTTTCAAGTTTTCGCTGGTGTCTGCGCACGCAATAAGTGGGCGGGCAATATGCTAATGTTTCATTTGACGTCAGAACGAAACGGCTTAAGATTCGTTTTACAAACGACTCGTTTAATTGACTCTGAGTCGACTCTTACTTTTGAGAGACAATGACTTTATATACGGTGCACTTTCAGATTTAAAACTTTGCAGGATTTTTCCATTCACTTAGAGCTATGTTAGACACTACATGAAAGGTAATTTGGTTACACTTTATTTTACAGTGCCGTAGTTACATTGTAATTACTAAAATAAGTACTGAGTACTGTTAATTAACTACATGTACTTACTATAGAGTTACAGTTAGGGTTAGTTACTTGTAATTATGCATAATGTACTTTTATTACTATAGTAAGTACATGTAGTAACGTGTAACTACGGCACTGTAAAATAAATTGTTACCGGTAATTTTCAAAAATCCATAATAGGGGCAATTTAATAGTAGTTGCGCCAATGTTAATATTGCCTTACTCATTTGTTCATGTTGGTTATTCATTAATGACAGCATAAACACATTTTGGTACGCTTTGAAATGTTGCCTTGTGAAAGCGAACCAAACCAAGAAGAAAATGCAATATTGTAACAAATTTAGTCCCGGTTTCGGAACAAAACAAATGATCCACCAGTGTGAAAATCAGTGTTTTTGGTCTTCATAATTTGCTTTTTCGCCACTTACCCTCTTTTTTTCCTAGGGTACTGCCACAATGTTTAAAAAATAAATAAATAAGTATAATAAAAGTACATTACATTCTCAGAAATAAATTCAACCTGGTCTCATTAGAAAAACGTACCAGTGGGCACGTTTTCGCGAGTCGCAAAATATGTACAAATACGTAAGTATCGCTGCAGTTTCGATGTGAAATGTCCACTGAGTGGCGCTAAAAACGTGAATATGGTACGTTAGGTTTTTTTTTTATTTATATATATATATATATATATATACACACACAAATAACCGCAGTTCTGATTTGACATTTGTGCTCCATTGCGTTTTAAAATAGCGTACCACCAAACACTACACCTAAACCTACCCGATAGCGTTAGCAAAAGCAAACGTGACTTAAATAGCATCCGTATTCGTGCCGTTTTAGCTTGTTTGGGTCTCTTTTTGACCTCTTTTTACCTCGACTCGCCTTTCGCGGGATTCGTACCCAGGGCCTCCTCGTCTTAAGTCCAACTCCATATCAGCTGAGCTATACCGAGCAAGCTTGTTATGTCAGAAAAGCGAAACATATGAAGCTGGTTAAGCGACGCAAAGTCCAAAATATATATTCGTTTACAAATCGTGCGCTTTGGTTAAAAAAAAAAAAAAAAAAAGTGCTTTGAAGTCATAACATAATATTGTGCGAGGAGACGCGAAAACGAGTCTTTATTAATTCATAATCTGCCCCCGGAATCGTAACTGTGTATGAAAACGATTTTAAAAAAAAAAACGCTTGCCGTTTTACTGCCTCTAGCGTTCATTTCTGTCGGAAACTGCAGCGATATGTATGCATTGGTACGTACTTCGGCAACTCGCGAAAACGTGCCCACAGGTACGTCTTCCCTATGAGACCAGGTTGAATAAATTGTATAAAAATTGTACCTTTAGTGGTACAACAGTTTATAACTGGGGCAGTACTATTTGGGACATCTTTGTACCTTATTTACCTATAAAAGTTCATAACAGTACCTTAAGGCTACTACTAAAATGAACCTTTTAGGGATAGATAAGGTACAAAGTTGACCTTTTTAGGGTGCTTCCCCAGTGACAAGCTGTTACCAATTTTTTTTGCTATTTTTTTTCTGACAGTGTATAACACATTTTAGATATTTTTCAAAGTGATCGTATTTCAAAGTATATGAGGGCCTCTCTTACATAGAATTTACTAATTAAATTAAAATTCTTTTCGTTTTTTGTTTTTGTCATGGACATTTTTTTTCTTAGTGAAAGCTTTAAGTTAATCTCAAGTAAAATAATAAAATGATTCATCATATCCTTTCATGCTGTTTGACAATAAGGATCTAATGAGCTTGGGTCCGTCCACCACCTAAACTGTACTGAGATATATAGCTCTTATCCACCTTCATGAAACAAACAGTATAAAGTAACACATGGTTAATGTATCGGCTACACACAATATAGGCTACAGTTCTGTTTCATTGATTGTTTTAGTTATCAGTGCTGGCCATATAGGAATTCCTGAATGTGATGTCACCCATGAATGACCTTGCAGTTTTATTCCTGTCCCACGGCAATCAGTTTTATTGAATGTGTTGTCCAGCATGCACTGGCGATGGTGTAAGCGTTCGGTTTCCCAGCACACATCACTGTCAGTACAGCACATCTGAGGGGTGGCTTTAGAAATGGATTCACTTGTGCAAAGGAACCTATTTATATCATGGAATCTCTCATGAGCAGTAAAACTGCTGTGTGGGAAACACACATTAAGCAGAGCACCCACACAACTTAAAACTAATTTTGATGGTCTACGCTTCCAAATGCCATCATATTTCATGTGTTTAATGGGCACTATCATCCTGCAAAAAGACAGACAAAATGCATTAGACTCTGTAGCTGAGGTAAAATTTATATATTTGTGTTAAGTAATTTTATAAAAGAGTTTATCAGACTCTCAAAAATCATATTTTTTATATCTTTTGAAATAAGGATATGATAAAACCTGGTAATTTCATCAAACAGGATGCATGCTTTAGACAGACAAAAACTAACTAATACTTCTGTGCTGTTGATTTCCCTTCAAAATTATATCATTTTCTTAGTAGATTGAATCAGTGACATTTCAAAAAGGGAAAAAAAAATAGGTTTTCTAGATTTTATTGCTTGATCACTGTATTTAGCTGGGCAACTTCTTCACTCTCAGATCTGACCTGCATTTAGATCGGATGTCATTTGAGGTGGGTGGAACGTTCATTAGCATGAAAGAGTAACTCAAGCCTGCTGGTTTCCGGAAAACACGTCTTCCAAGTAATATATAGAATGCCTGTCCAGCCTGCACTCCTTTTTTATGTCTCAAGACTAACAAGCATTTAATGACAGTTACAGATTGACTCATACACATTCAAAGTGCACATGTGCTTCTCTTTAAAATGGCAGAGGAATATTCATTTATTTGAAATACAATATATTTTGAAAGGAAATCAAATAAGAATGGTGTATTTACAGTTTGGAAACTGGGCCATGCTGGGCCATCCAACCACAACAACCAGGAAGTCAGTGAACACAGTTGATAGTTATTCAAATTTCACTTTTAAACATGATCAAATATGTATAATATTTGATGTTTAGGCTCGCACAGAAGAGCCTTTGACTATGAAGTCTGGTCAACTTTCAGCTTAGACAAGAAAATGTTTGACTGGCCATATTTAATTTTATTTGTATGTGATGTTTAGGGGTGGGTATACCTGGGTCACCTTGATTTTGCCAAGTAAGACATGGAACATTATGTACTTTGTGAAATTACGTTCACCGAAATACTTGATACCTTCATATCGGTGAATTTGATTTCACCAAGTACTACATGTTCCTGGATCAGCATCTTTGTTGATCCTGGAACAACTTTCCAATCAACTAATTAGATTTGAAGGACAAGTTTATCGTTTATGTCAAGTTTAGGCTTACAACTAGGGTCAGTGCTATTCTCCTATCATTTAGGGAGAAGTTATGGGTAGGGTCAGGTTTAGGGGTAGGGATTAGGGTTAAGACCAAATTTTCGGACAGAACTGTCCCGAAATATCAGAGAAATTTAGATTTGTTTTTATTTGGCGCAATTTAACATGTCTTAATGCTTCATTTTTAAAAAACGCTGTATTTTTCATATATTTTACCTTTATTCTACACCGCTGTTTCCATTGTCATTTGAACGGCTGGTTTGGCTTCCTGTTCCTATGATACCACTCCCTCCGAAATACACAATGTGCTCAGATTGGTTAGCAGTGTATTGTGATTCGCTGAAGCGTCCGGAAACGCCACGCCCCTTACCATTAGTTGTCACATGTGCTTCGGTGGAAATGTAAATAATGGCGTCTATATTGCCGTATAAAATTGAGCCAGAATCAGACCCAGATACCAGTAATAATGAAGAGGGTCAAGCAGAACCTCTGCAAGCACTGCTTTTAAAGGACGTTTATGAATGGTAAGTATTTCCGTTTGTATTTGTGTCAAAGTGTTTAGATATGCTGTCACTTATAAATGTTACTGCTGTTTGTTAGCTTTCAATATACAGCTTTATCCTGATTAAAGCTTTACTGTAGCTGAATACATAACTGAGTTGTAGCATTTATCGTTTAATTTATAGCATGAACAACTGTCTGTCTATGAACTTAGAAGTTTGTTGGTGTTTGTTGGAGAAGTATGCAATAGAATTTAGCTAACTGGCTAGTGAAGCAAAAACGTGTTGGACTTCAATTACGTCCTTGATGCAACCAAAAAATAGCAACATAATACATTTAAAAGACATGTACAGTACAAACAATAAAACATACTTACAGTTTGGGGCCCACAAACAACAGCTTCTGCTTTTAAAGTGGGAACTGCTTTATCTTTTTAGTAATAGCCTTTGTGCAAATCCAGCATTGAACTCGTGTAGATTCTGGAAGCTGTCTTCCGCGCCACATCCAGTGTAGATAATATCACCGATTATAATGGGTTCTATTATCTATTGACGCATCACATTGCGCCACACGTGTCTGGTGTAGACAACTCTTCCGCTTCCATAATGCCGCGCGACATGGCCTCGCCCACTTTGTTGTGTGTTCCCGTGGGCAGGATTTATGTTAATTGCAGGGTTTATGATGTCACCAACCCGGGAAGAAGCTCATTGTAGTCCAAACCGGTTGTTTTTGTAGGCATTAAACTGCCATAACTTTAAAAGAAAATATCTCCGTTTGCATTGAACTTTCAGCGCTGTAACTTTGGAGATACTGTTTATGCTCAAGCAGAAACATTACACACTAACTAAAGTTAAAAAAGTGAAATCGCAATGAACCACCCCTTTAACTTTTTAAACTTTAGTAAGTGTTTAATGTTGCTGTTAGAGCATAAACAACAGCTAGGGACTACAACAAGCTTCTTCCCGGGTTAGTGACATCACTAGCCCTAAAATGTACATAAACTCTGCACCCAGGAACATACAACAAATGGGGTGAGGCCATGTTGGGCTGCTTTAGAGAAGAGGAAGAGTTGTTGTAGTAGAGTGTTGTTGCCATGCCGTCATTTTACGCCGGACATTTTCACAAACAAGGGTAAATTCAGTGCTGGATTTGCACAAAAGATTAACATGACGTCACATAGTCGATGAATTGAATCAACTCCACAGGAACTACATAAATTTATCCACTAACCATTCAGAAACGTCCAGCTGCATTCTAAAAGTTGTAACTTCTCCATCAGTGTCAGACTCCGGTTTGAAAAATGTAAGGCTGAACACGTTACTGACAATCGCCATTTTGGCTGCGTGAGATTCTCCAGCTTTGTTGTTGTTGAGCAACCGAATCATGAGCTGTTAAAGCTCCGCCCTCTTCTGGAAAGCGGGTCGGGAGCAGCAGCTCATTTGCATTTGAAGGGACACACACAAAAACGGTGTGTTTTTGGTCACACCCGAATAGGGGCAAATTTGACAAGCTATAATAAATGATCTGTGAGGATATTTTGAGTTGAAACTTCACAGACACATTCTGGGGACACCAGAGCAGTGGTGGACAGTAACAAAGTATTTTTTACTTTGTTGCTGTACTTAAGTACATTTTTCAAGTATCTGTACTGTACTAAGTATTTTTATTTTGAGCAACTTTTACTTTTACTTCACTACATTCCAAAGCATAAGATCGTACTTTTTACTCCACTACATTTCATAAAACATATCGTTACTCCTTATTTTAAAATGAAGAAATCGTCACATGCTCAGAGACGCAAAAGAGGTGTCCGATTCGTGCACGAACTGATTCTTTTCAATCATCCTGTTAAATCGATTCACAAATCACATCAACAATTCATTCACAAATTGGACTGATCGTGTTGCAGCTGTTCTCGAGTCAACAACTCAACGATTCAATGATCCGTTCAGAGCGACTCTCCAGTGAATGAATTTACAAGTCTGACTGAAAATTAGCCAAGAACGGGATCCTCTGAGTGCGTGCACGACTGATGGCGAAAAGTAAGTCAGCCTATGATAATGTTGAATTTTAGGATTAATTATTGTAACTGAAAATCATATTTAGGTCACAACTGTCAGTTGTTTTTTAACTAAATCTGCTGTAAAGGGCGATCTGTTTAAGCCCACTGAAATGCTTTAATGCGGACACGTCCACATCAATGTGTCTACAGATCGCGATCTCGATTCAATCAGATCAAATCACATTTTAAAACTAACTTGCCGCTTCAAATAACGGTTGTATCGATTACATCGTTATGGCACTAAGAGGCGACAAGTGACTGTTGAAGAGTTAGTTCACCCAAAAATGAAAATAATTATACTCACCCTCATGCCGTTCCACACCCGTAAGACCTTTGTTAATCTTCGGAACACAAATTAAGATATTTTTGTTGAAATCCGATGACTCAGTGAGGCCTCCATAGCCAGCAATGACATTTCCTCTCTCAAGATCCATTAATGTACTAAAAACATATTTAAATCAGTTCATGTGAGTACAGTGGTTCAATATTAATATTATAAAGCGACGAGAATATTTTTGGTGTGCAAAAAACAAAACAAAATAACGACTTATATAGTGATGGCCGATTTCAAAACACTGCTTCATGAAGCTTCGGAGCGTTATGAATCAGCGTGTCGAATCAGCGGTTCGGAGCATCGAATCATGATTCGGATCGCGTGTCAAACCGCCAAACTGCTGAAATCACGTGACTTTGGTGCTCCGAACCGCTGATTCGACATGCTGATTCATAACGCTCCGAAGCTTCATGAAGCAGTGTTTTGAAATCGGCCATCACTATATAAGTCGTTATTTTGTTTTGTTTTTTGCACACCAAAAATATTCTCGTCGCTTTATAATATTAATATTGAACCACTGTACTCACATGAACTGATTTAAATATGTTTTTAGTACCTTTATGGATCTTGAGAGATTAAATGTCATTGCTCCCTATGCAGGCCTCACGGAGTCATCGGATTTCAACAAAAACATCTCAATTTGCGTTCCGAAGATTAACGAAGGTCTTACTGTTGTGGAACGACATGAGGGTGAGTAATAAATGACACAATTTTCATTTTTGGGTGAACTAACCCTTTAAAATGTATTTGACATTGAATGATTCATTCACAAGATTTGTTCAAAAACATTGAGTCATTGAATCATTCATTCAAACCCATTTTATTAAATTAATTAATTAGATATTTTTAAATAGATTGCAGAAATTAATATTTTGTCCTCTATTAAATAATTATACGCAATTATGTTTAGTTTTAGTCTATTCAGAATCATGGGAGAATCATGATTTCTATTTGAAAGAAACAAAAAAAAATCTTGATTCTCATTTTATCCAGAATCGTGCAACTCTAATACAAATTAAAATAACACATGCACGTTCATCTTCCCCGCTGCTGTAGCAATTTCTTAAAATGTTATCTATTTAGCCCTATATGTTTAATCTGTTTTTATATTGTTTCTCAAGACACATTACATATTATGTATCTGCATCCATTAATCTTCCACTAGTGCTGGCTATTTGACAATTCGAGCAATAGGATTATATAAAATATATAATATAAAATTAAATTATATAAGTGGCCTATATAAAATTACAACATAAACATTCATCAGTCAGTACATTTTTACTTAAGTATATTAAAAATCAAGTACTTTTGTACTTTCACTAAAGTAAAATTGAAAAGGAGCACTAAATACTTTCACTTGAGTAATATTTTATTATACGTATTTGTACTTTTACTCAAGTACTTGATTTGTGTACTTCGTCCACCACTGCACCAGAGACTTATATTACATCTTGTAAAAAAGGGCATTATAGGTCCCCTTTAAGACATTTGAAAGCCAAAAAAAAAAAAAAAACCTGGATAACAATAGCTTTAAAACCATGTCAGTGAGCAGTAGATTATTTGTCAATACCTGCTCTCTTCTCATCTCCATCACTCTTTCTCTCAGTCTCCTTATCTTGCCCTGTCTCTTCCCTTCCTAAAGCTGAGCTTTGACTGATAGTCTTTTCATTTTCGTCTGTGTCAGTGAAGAAAGTAAACATAGGGTCAACTGATGTGTTTTAAGAATAATTATCTTAGAAGTTAATTTACTGAAGGCTTCCAGGAAATCTATTAAATTCATTCACAATATGTAAACATTCATTATTAATGTCATGCCTAATATGATGAAAATGGTTTCATTAATGTTTATTGTCCCCTCACATTGACAGTTATATAATTATTATAATTCTGATACTATAATTATTACATTACATGAATCACGTAAATTATATTGGCCTATTTCCAATTCAAAATGGCAAAATTAGACAAAAGTTTATTAGTTTGCCTGATTATCCTAAAACATTTAAACCCCTAAATGTTTAGTTTAGCCACTTACATCTTATCTCACACAAAGTGCATCTAACAAAAATCTTGATTTGGTGCCACAGTGACCAGTTCCTCCAAATATGTGCTCAGTTTTGTCAGCATTGTGCATCATATGGTCTGTGAACGGACTGTGGGCGGTCTGTAGGTGTGCCATCTGATGCTGAGACTATGAAAAGAGTAATGAGTGTGGAGGATAGCTCTAAATTACAGGCATTAAGATGAACTCAGTTGACTCAAGAGGAATCCATCTGATAAACTCTCACAAGGCCAAATGTGTTTATTGAGATGACTAATGTACATGATTAGATGGAAATTACAAATGCATTTCTTTGTTTGGAAGAAGAAATGACTGCAAACTGAACTGAAAAATTGTACTTCTTAAAGTGAGGGACTCCAAAACTGTTTCTCATGAAGTGGTGACTGGCAAAGAAGCTCAAATTTGAGTCTGAATTTGTTTTTGTTTAACAGTTATGGTCCACTGTGCCTGTCATGGTTTGGCTTTATGCTTCGTGAACACATATAAAACACTGTCTTCAGGAAATATCACTATATTTACCTATTAGATGCCACATTACAGCCTGAGTGAATGAAATCAAACCTGACAACCAGTGTGTCACCCTGAAGTCGATAGATTTTTTCAGTGAATAAAACCCAGAGGCACATCAAAATACATCATACTATGATATGAAACCCCAACAAGAACTAGCAAATCAATACGGTGATGGATACGTCTGAAATGAAACCCAAACGCCTGTTGATACAGCCTGAATACTTTTAGAGAAAGCTCACCAAAATTTCTATTAACTTCAAAGCAAGAAGTTTCACAGGGTTCTTTTTAAAAAAGATCTATTAACTGTTGTTTATTCAAACTCATGGGATATCTACAATTTGCACCTGATTTACAGAGGAAGTAAGAGATGGGTATTCAGGATATCTGCGAATAAGGTGCTTATTTGACACAGAAATGGGACTTTCCATGTACAGAATAGGCCATGAAATGCTTTCTTTTTCAGGAATTACTCAGTGAAAGTCTTCATAAAAGGAGCTGTTTAGTTTATTTGATGATTTTTTATCCATCCCTGTTAACAAAATACATAATGCAGGACATAATACAGTTTGTTTTAGCTTTTTTTCTTACAATAAAGCTTGGAAAGATGGTTGAATGTTTGAGCTTGATGAATTCAGTCAACACTACAATTTGTGTAAAAATTTAGAAACTAAGTTTATTTACTTTCCTTCTCATCATGCTTTGTGTAACTGTGAAATTATGTGGTAACAGGCGTGTGCCCAAAATGTGGGATGTAGCTAAATATCACACAGTCACAAAAACAAAGACTTGGTAACAAAAGATCAAATACTCACTGAAATACAGCTATGAACAGAATTACAGAAGAATAGCATATTTACAGAACAAAACAAACTAAAATAATAATACAAATACGGCGTATGTACTGCACAGAGAGTTGTGAGGATATGTGCGAGAGGTATGTACAGGTAGTATAAATATGAAAAACATGAATATACAAATTAAATAAGATATGATAGATATGAAAAACATTGTACACATGAGGTTGTAAAGGTATAAATATGAATTTACATACTGTACAGAAGTTTTATTTTGCACTGCAGTATAACCTGGTTGTTCTGGATGGAGAGAGAAGTTCATAAAGTTTGGGCCTCAGGTGTGTGGGGTCAGAAATGATTTTGCCTGCTCATCTCTTTACTCTGGAGGTCCTGAAGGGCAAACAGGGGTGAACCAGTGATCTTCTCAGCGGTCTTTACAGTCTGCTGTAGCCTATTTTTGTCCAATTTGGTAGCCAATCCAGACCAGACAGTTTTAAAAGTGCTGAGTTAAACCAGACCATTCCAATTTAGGCAGTTAATATTCATCTCATTGTATTTAATTTATATAAAGTTAAAAGATTATGTTATGACAAAGTGATATTGTTGTGTACAGTTGGATATGCTTCAGATTTAAAGGGTTAGTTCACCCAAAAATGAAAATTCTGTCATTAATTACTCACCCTCGTGTCATCTTCGGAACACAAGTTAAGATATTTTTGATGAAATCCGATGTCTCAGTGAGGCCTCCATTGTCACTGAACCTCTCAAGATCCAGAAAGGTACTAAAGACATATTTAAAACAGTTCATGTGACTACAGTGGTTCAACCTTAATATTATAAAGTGACTTTTGTGCGCCAAAAAAACAAAATAATGACTTTTCAACAATATCTAATAATGGGCGATTTCAAAACACTGCTTCGAAGCTTTACAAATCTTTTGTTTCAAATCAGTGGTATGGACTTGTTACTGCCAATACATACACAGACATGCTGCTGTGAACATGCAGGTATGCCGCTGATGCGCAAATAGCATACGTTTAGCAAATTGCCCGTACCAGATTGAGGCAGGTGGAGCTGGGGGAAGTAGAGGGTTTCAGAGGAACCTTGCGCTGCTATCAGAAACACGACACACAAATATTGCATTGCAAAGTGATAGAGATGAAAGAAAATAACCCCCAGCAGCCATCTGAGCATTTTTTGTTTGTTCGGAACAGCACAATTCTTTGTATTTGGATATATTTGTACTAGCATAGCTTATGTGGCCCTTGTTCTCAAGCATGACAATCCTAGTGTCTTTACTTCACATGCTACAAAATTATTCACTGCATTGCATTCCTGATGAGACAATATTGCTTATGACTTCTCTTATTACTAGTCTTCTCTCATTCATAGCATTTAGTTAGGATACTCCATTTTCACAATCAACAATGTATGCTTTCATTAGTATTCCTGAGAGACTAAGTTTGGACACAGATTGCATTTTCTCCTGCTAAGCATTGCTTAATATGCTCCATTAGTACATTAATATATTTGTTTCGCATGTAGGGTCAAGCTCATTGACTTCTGTAAACATCTTAAGGTGAAAAGTGTATTTTTTCACAAGCACTAAGTTTGCTATATGCTCCATTTAACAAGTTTCTCACTATGTAATTGACCTCATTACCTTCTATTTGTATCTTAAGCCTGTGCCATCTAGAGCTTCATGATAGAATGTATGTATGTCATAACATGTGCTTTATAAATGACAAAGAATATTAGACACCTTCATTAAAGTTCATTAAAAGTAGCAATCTTCATTTCAACATAGCTTTCTCTAATTATCAGCAGTTTAAATCTTTTCTTTGGCAGCTGACCAATGCGTCTCTTTCTCCACCCACAAACTGCACACAGAGCTGTTATTTCTGTCCTGATGAGTTTGGAGGATTTGGATGAGGCACTGTATCCTCATAATGTAGTCACAGTAAGTGTATATCTAAAGCAACTTGCAATTCATTTATTTACACCATGTAAAAGTATCAGTTTTTTGCAATAAGAGTAGAGATGCACTGATTGCAATTTTCTTGGCCGATTCCGATTTCCGATTTTTTGTTAGTGTGCTCTGCCGATTCCGATTTTCTTTCTAAGAACTATAATTGACAACATATACAAACAAAAATCTACTTTTCTTCAACGCAAAGTTTTATTTTCATAAAAAAAACACAAATAAAAAGTCAGTAATAAAATATAAACAGCTCAAATAAATGCAATAGAATAAAGACAGCTATGAAACTAAGTTTTTCAGGTTAACTGGGTTTCACACATTCAGTGTTATTTTACATTGGTTACCTTAATTTCAGTAGTCTTTATTGTAAATATGAATACAGATTCTTACCATTAAAGTTATAAAACGTATTCATTCAAGAGCAGAAAGTGATTTTCTGTGTCTTTTGTTCTTTGATTAACATGACAGACAGCAGCAGGAATATTGGACTGCTGTCCCTTTAAGAGTTTATGAACGGTGTTCAACGGACTCAATACTGTTACACACAACATGGGTTCACTTTCTTAGCTATTTAACGATTCAAAACTGACTGTGTTTATCTGAATACTCGCCAAGATTGCCTGTGCCGCTGGTTTTGACATACTTTTGTATGTATTTGACAGTTTAAACGCAGTAAGCCACTCATTTTGGTACTTGTGACTCTGTTTGACTTCTGTCTCTGTTTGAGACTGAGCGTGGCTTGTTCGCTTCACTTATATAGATTAGTGGCGCGCGCGCGCTTTTGGTGTGAGCGCAAAACCTGCAAGAATGACTAAAATTATGCGCAATACAAGCACTATTTAACCGGAGCGAATGCGACGAGTAAGAGAGGAGGCGCCCGCGCGGGGTGTGTGTCACTTCACCGTGACAGAGAAGAGAGCGAGAACGCGCAGCTGACGTTATTGCCTGTGCTGCTGGTAACAACACGTATCGGCTCGGAATCGGTAAGAAGTGAGACTGATCGGCCGATCACCGATCCGGGCCGATCATGAGGGAAATCGGCTGATTCCGATCCCTGGCCGATCGATCGGTGCATCTCTAAATAAGAGTAAATAGTAATTAGATGCTATGTTATCTATGTTTTATATTGGCAGATACTATTTGCGCCGCAGTATTTTTGTACATTAACAGGATGCAATAATATCATAGGGTGTAAATGATTATATTTATTAAAATTATTAAATTGATGCTGCCTTACTGGGAGAATAAAAACCATCCCTACACCTTCCCCTAATCCTACCTAATAAACACTTTTAATATTATTAAACACTTTCGCAAATCGTTTTCATTTTTATTGAAAATAAATCCAAGCTCGGCAAAAGGCAGATTTAAACCCACATCTGCCAGGTCTGCGAGCCTTATTAGCTACTACTGCGCCACTGAAGACTTTGAATTAGGTGTGTCTTTTTTAAAACTTGAGTGGCCCAACCGGACATTGGTGGGCGGAGCTAGTGTAAATAGTATTTGCCAACAAGGGACACTATGTGCACTTAGTGTAAATAGACACTCCATTAAAGGCAACCTTGTAGTATATTAATAATAAAAAAACAATTCTGTACCTACTTGCCATTGAATATAGCAGTGAAATTTAAACACTGGAAGACATAGGTCTTCAGCAACCCTTGTTATTAGCGACACCGGTGGCCGTTAGATGAACTGCAGCCGACAACTTGCTTGCGCTCGCATTCATGCGCATGTAACGTACAAGAGACTCAACATGATTCAATGCCCTAATATACTCACAGCGAAGTACAGATGATGTACACAAAACATGAATACCTTTGCAGTGATATACTTTTAATGAACATCCCAATGCCATCCACGCTGCTGAGAATGTCGTTTAGATGAATATGTAAATATGTGCTGCACGCTTTCTTCTCAATAACAAAATAAACACACTTCAAAAATGCCAGCGATGAGAAAACAGCAGTTAAGAAAGCATCTGATTGTAGAGATGTGGATATGTTTGGACAAGCGCTGCAATTCACCAGCATCATGTTAACCGATGAGGTAAATAAAATTACACAATTATGATAGTTTTATTATAAAGTATATTTGAGACTATAGACTATATAGATCTGACTGTGTTTGAATTCATCTCTTTCTTTGCAGGAGACACTGACATTTCAGTACAGAATGGCTCTTTCGGCATTATCCTGAACATTGTATAAGCATTCGTTTCATGTGTCATTGAACAGAAGAAAGGTTCTCGAGAGGTTCTCCTTCACATAAAAATCAGTCTACAGGCTTTCATAGGAAGTCTGGCAAGTTTTGTTACAAGCTGTTCAAAATAAAATAGCAAAGAAATAATTCTTACATATAGCCCCTTTAAGACTCGCTTATAGATTTATTTAAGGCAAATAGTTGACTGTTTTTGCGGCCAAATTTAAATACTAACTGTGACGAGCAGGGCGGGCGAGAGCCGTGAGGGAACGGCGCGAGGCCGGTGACGCGAGTGATAACGAGCACCGGCCTCTAATCTCTCACGGAGGAGCTCCGGAAGCATAAAAGGGGAGCGACGACAGTGAAAGATGAGAGAGGACCAGGCCTGGACTTTATTTTATGGTTTTATGTTTGTGTGGCCGGCAGACGGCCGTGAGGGTCTGCCGGCATTACTTTCGTTTTGTATTTGTTTATTTTCAATATTAAAATTGTATTGAACGTTCGCCGGTTCCCGCCTCCTTCTTCCCGTATATACGAACCCGGGAGGAAGGAGGCGGGAACCGGCGAACGTTCAATACAATTTTAATATTGAAAATAAACAAATAAACTCGCGTCACCGGCCTCGCGCCGTTCCCTCACGGCTCTCGCCCGCCCTGCTCGTCACACTAACATACAGTATGTTTAATATATAGTTAAGGCCAATTATTATATTGCATTTATGCCGCCTCCAAATATACTGTAAAATTAAAAGTCAGAAGTCACTAAAAAATACTGTGTGTATATTCATAATTATCATTTTTTTTATACAGAAAATGCTGTATTCTTTACCTGTTGAAGTCATAGCAGCACAGATTTATACCAAAAAAATTTAATTTTAAACTATAAATCATTATTGTGGTTCAACACTGATGCACAACTGGGTCATTGAAATCATAAATGTGCCTGCACTCATTTTAATTTGCTCATAAACTTATGCATAAAGAATTTTTTTTTTTTTTTTTTCCTGTCCTGCTGTGAATGAATATGTCAGAGCTATAAGGGAACCTCATTTTGTGTCTGGACGCTTGGGAACAAATAGTTGGGAGCAAAATAGTTTTGGAGGGAAAAACCCCTGGGACAAATAAACATCCTTCAGTGTTTGAATCATGTCCTCTAGGAACTCCTTGAGGCTAAAGAAAGCTTTTATTCAGTGATACACTTAAATTTGAATGTAATTCACCTCATAAATCATCCCTCCAGACAGAGTTTAATAGTCAATATTAGAAATAAGTCTATTATTCTTTTATTTCATTCAGAGGATATGAATTAGGTTGTATGGTAGAGGTAAACTCCTGTTGTAGTTTTCAGCCCCAAGTTTCCATGCATCCATTCTGTGCTCCAGATTTCATGACTCAAAATATCTGACGACACATGTCAAACCTTCAGGCATTCAACAAAAGCCATCCATGGGGAATATCTGAGAAAAAAAACAAACATGTTGTGTGATTCAGGCATGCTGCACACCATCATGGTGATTAAATTCAGAATGTGTTTCAGGAAAACATTCAAAAGCCACACTGGCCCCACTACAAACAAGCCAAGCATCACCAGGCAGGGAATAAAATAATGATCATTTAGGAAGGAGAAACAATGAAACAACATATATATATATGATTTAATATATCAAGGGTAAAGGTGAACAATATATATCCTAGCTTTTCTGGCTTGTGGCTTTCCCTAAGGACAAACTATGATATTGTGTGAAATAACAGTCAAATAAACTGACAAATTTAATATTTTAGAACAGTTTTGAGGTAAATGAGATTGTCAGTTAGACGTGGCTCTTGGTTCTGTCAGGGTCACTCAAGGACATTAACCTCTCTGGTGTGATGTTACCCTAGGGGTTTTTTGCTGTATGTTTTGGATCATTGTCTCCAGTGCACTCATGAATTACAGCACGCTTTCCTCCAGGGTTTGAGCTCCTTCCCTTTTTTAAAATTTTCCAGAAGAATCCCCAAAAGACGATGCTGTCATCACCAAAATTCACTGTAGGGATAGAGCTCTGCCTGGGATGTGCTCAATGTTTTGCCTGAACGTATTGCTGAACATACTGCCTGCTTTCCATACCGAGTCAATAGAGGAGATGTTTTGAAGAATGGTCATGCTGCTGTTGTCCATGTAATTACAATGAATGAGGTTGAAAAAATCCACTATAAATGTACCACAAAAGTCCATATGTCTTGTGTGCTATATTCCAAGTCTCCTGAAGACATCCAATGGCTTTGTGTGAGGGAAAGAAAGAGTTTCTGGGGGTCTTTTGAAATGCCTTCATCCTAGTAGTGAAATTTGGTAAAATGGTATATATTGTTAGAACATATTGTGGTAACAATATTATGGTACAACATATTGTTTGTTGTTTAACTAAAAGTGTTTTCATCCATCTCTTTATAATTGCATTTATGTTTACTAGGTTTGTCAAATGAAAATTGAAGTGAAAAAAAAGAAGAAAAAAAGTCGAAAGTACCAGCAGTACCAGTATATTCGGTACCCCCTGATAATGATTAACCTTGCAATAGAGAGCCATTGTGTATGCTCTGTGTACTCTAAACTGGTGCTTCTCAGCCTCTTAATTTGTGCAACCCATGACATTTACAAATTTTTACTGATTTTGTTGCAGTAGTACACCATATTCATGTTTCCATGACGTGTGTGAAATATAGTAGTCAACATTTGAAGTGGATCAAAAAAGTTAATAAAAGTTGTCCTAAGAAGAAGGTTTTAGGACAACTTTGATGAAAGATTTTGATCAACTTCAAATGTTGACTACTGTATATTAGCTATGACAATTTACCCTAATACACTAAGCTAAACCTAACACTAAGTTTAGCTTTGACCTTTTAATACATTCCTAACTAATCCTGATTAATTTAAGCTATTGCAGAGTAGAATTGCAGAGTAGAATGGCACCAGTGAGACAGGGAGATATAGGAAGACAGAAAAAGGGAGAGCACAGGGAAAGAACAAACAAGCAGCAATTACAAAAAATACAACAAGTGGATTGAAGAAAGGATGAAGGGGGCAACTGAAGAGTACAAGGAGATAGTGGAGGCAGAGGACATACCCAAGTTAAATTTCTTGACCAGAGCCTGGAATGAGCCAAAATCAACTCCACAGAAGTGAGTGAAGGGAGTGGTGAAGGGCTATAAGCACATTGTTGGAAGTAAGTCCCACATTTCTGAGGAAGATGAGGTCCAGCTAGCATAGCTAGTTAAAGAGCTGAGCAAGAAAGGGTTCCCCATGAGAAAACCAGAGATGCAAGTGCTTGCCACCCAATTTGCAGAAGCCAATAGAATAATAGGCGACCCCTATAGAAAGGCAGGTAACTGGTTTCAAGGCTTTCTAAGGAGAAATCAAGGCCTCAGTATGAGGAAGCCGGAGACCACTGTTGCGAAGCCCATGGTTTTAACACTGTTACCGCAGGTTGAAGCAACCCCAAATAACATGACATTTAGCCCCTGGAATGTGAATTTTACCAGGGGAACCCCAACAATAACGTGGATTTTACCCCCCGGAACGCGATTTTTCCCAGGAGACCCCCAACTGGGTGCAGTTGGGCTAGATTTGAGTAGCAATTGGGTGGGTTTTGTTGTGAAAACCTGGCAGCCCTGCCGGAGACACTCCTTCTACCCAAGCAGCCTGCTTTAACCCTGTTTCTATGCGAAAATGGCTTGCTTCTTACAGCAAAATTATTATGAGCTTGAGATCCAGGACCTCCTAGGACACATATGGAACTGCGATGAAACAGAGAGCAAGAGTTGTGGCTGAAGTAGGATCGTCATGCATTGAAATGTCTGCAAATGCAAGGGCAGAAACAACAATGTCTCAATGCAGCAGTACAGTATGGGCCACTACTTGTCATATTCAAAGGCAAAAGCTGAATGGTGTTTTGGGGCACCAATCAATACCCTTGTCAGAATATCAGACAATGAATGGATCAACTCTGAGGTGTTTTTGGACTGGGGAAAGCACTTTTTCTCCAAATTTGTCATCAGAATGGAATGCAGCTCCTCAGCATCCTCAGCCAAGCCCAAGTCATAGCCTAAATCCTCCTCCAAGCCCGCATCCTGGTAATACTTCGTCAAGCCCTCTTCCAAACCCTTGTCAAAGCTTTGTTGACCTGGTTAATAAATACCCAACCATGAGCATGCTACCATAAATAAGCGGTCAAAACCCCCAAGCTTCCACCTCACAAGCAACACACACTTTGAATATCTGGCAAGCAAGTCCAAAGGAAAAATAACCCCAAAAGCCAAGAAGGAAGAATCATGTGTGGTTTGTCTGCAGCAATATGGGGACACAGAAGACCCTAAAAAACACCTCCTTCACCTGCAAGGACTATCTGTTTTTGGTCTGTGTCACGATACCAGTTAAAATTAATGAGCTCTTAATTAGCACATTTTAATGTCTTATTCTGCATGACCATATTCTACATCCCTTCACCCTACCCTAAACCTAAACATAACCACTACAACAAAGACCTTACTTTCTATCAATAAGCAGTAATCAGGTGTTTATTGAGGGACAACTCCTAGTCAATAGTGAATATGTGTTTCCTAATCTAAAGTGTTACTAATATTCTTACACTAGCCGAAATCACTGATAAGATGATCACCCAAATGTTACCAAAAAACAGGTTTTGGCTCAGTTTTATGTAAAAGGTTATGTCACACCTCTTTTCAATATGATATAACCTTGTTTCCTCCTCAAATTGGTTAGGTCACATCTTCAGTATTATAGAAATGTGTCATGTATTGGGCAGATGTTTTTTTAATATATGGCAAGAAACCTCAAAAAATTCAAATCACCCTTAATTCACCCCTATTTATTAAATACTCTTTTGCAGATGGAATCAAATTTCTTGACCAATCAGATTTTGATGCAGTGACTTCACTGACATTTTCAGGCAAATTAACACTTAACTCATTAACATATTTATAAAATAATTATTTAAATTAACCATATTTTCCCACCTCAGGATCCGTATCAAAGACTGTAACCGCCATAGTAAGTAAATAGTAATAAATGTTCTTCAATATTAGTAGTAAAACAAAATAAGAAAGTAAAATAAGAATAAAGAATAAGAAATATGTTGTTTTTCCTTTCCTCTTATAGAATCTTGATTGCTCTTTTTTTTATTTCTTTTGTGCTCATTTAATTAACTGAACCCCAGAATCAATCCTGAAAGGGAAGGTGACAGAATAGTAATAACCAAATAAGACCACCATACACATTATGGGACCACCACATCCCATCAGTTATTCATATTAATGATCAGATATACAAAGCTCTGACATGAAACTCTAGATAGCACAGGCTGATAGGTCCTTAACTGAATCTGCTTGCAGTCACAGTTTTAACAGAGTTCAAACAAATATTTAGCTTAATGGAGCCAATATAAATGGAACCAAAGATACTGATACACTATATTGCCAAAAGTTTTGGGACGCCTGCCTTTACGTGCACATGAACTTTAATGACATCCCATGCTTAATCCGTAGGGTTTAATATAGAGTTGGCCCACCCTTTGCAGCTATAACAGCTTCAACTCTTCTGGGAATGCTTCCCACAAGGTTTAGGAGTGTGTTCATGGGAATTTTTGACCATTCTTCTAGAAGCGCATTTGTGAGGTCAGGCACTGATGTTGGACGAGAAGGCCTGGCTCACAGTCTCCGCTCTAATTCATCCCAAAGGTGTTCTATCGGGTTGAGGTCAGGACTCTGTGCAGGCCAGTCAAGTTCCTCCACACCAAACTCGCTCATCCATGTCTTTATGGACCTTGCTTTATGCACTGGTGCGCAGTCATGTTGGAACAGGAAGGGGCCATCCCCAAACTGTTCCCACAAAGTTGGGAGCATGAAATTGTCCAAAATGTCTTGGTATTCTGAAGCATTAAGAGTTCCTTTCACTGGAACTAAGGGGCCAAGCCCAACCCCTGAAAAACAACCCCACACCACCAAACTTTACACTTGGCACAATGCAGTCAGGCAAGTACCGTTCTCCTGGCAACTGCCAAATACCAGAATCATCCATGGGATTGCCAGACAGAGAAGCATGATTTGTCACTCCAGAAAACACATCTCCACTGCTCTAGAGTCCAATGGCAGCATGCTTTACACCACTGCATCCGACGCTTTGCATTGCACTCAGTGATGTAAGGCTTGGATGCAGCTGCTCGACCATGGAAACCCATTCCATGAAGCTCTCTACGCACTGTTCTTGAGCTAATCTGAAGGCCACACGAAGTTTGAAGGTCTGTAGCTATTGACTCTGCAGAAAGTTGGCGACTTCTGCGCATTGTGTGCATCAGCATGCGCTGACCCCACTCTGTGATTTTACGTTGCCTACCACTTCGTAGCTGAGTTGCTGTTGTTCCCAATTGCTTCCACTTTGCTATAATACCACTAACAGTTAACCGTGGAAGATTTAGTAGTGAGGAAATTTCATGAATGGACTTATTGCACCGGTGGCAACCTATCACGGTACCACGCTTGAATTCACTGAGCTCCTGAGAGCGACCCATTCTTTCACAAATGTTTGTAGAAGCAGTCTGCATGCCTAGGTGCTTGATTTTATACACCTGTGGCCATGGAAGTGATTGGAACATCTGAATTCAATGATTTGGAGGGGTGTCCTAATACTTTTGGCAATATAGTGTATATAAATGAGAAAGTCACCTTGAATGAGAAAGTCACCTTTGCTAAAACTATGTGTTCAAGAACATTATATAATTTCACTCTCTTATATGATATTAAAATATCAAAAAGGAAAAGTTTACATAATGTGGTCATTAGTGCAAATCATGGGGATCGTAAAACTATGGCCCTCCTCAGGCAAAATCACTCAAAAAACATTTTATCTTTTAAATTCCTTTTTCATTACACACTAAATTTACAAATAATGTGACAAAGTTCAGCATCCTTTACTTATATCAGTAGTAAAGTCATAAAGGACACAACTGTGTCACAGATGGCCCCGTTTCCAGAGAATGAAGTGCTCTGTGTAATGGCCATCAAGGTGAGCTCAGCAGAATCTTATACAACTCTTCGCTACACTGAGGTGTAATATTCCAATCAATATGCCGTTTCTGTATCCAGTCTATATTTCCTACGTACCTACATTAAATATTTACACAGTACACCCAACTTAGTATGACACTGAGTAAAGAAAGCAGTGACATTGCTCAACATAGCACTCACCTTGTAAAGAGGTAATGCCCAGCTCATCATTACTGCTCACAGATCACTGATTCTGTCCAATCTCTCCCTAACCGTTTGAAGAAGAGATCGCATTAGACAAGGATCTGTGATCTGAGTCTTTTTGCTCACATTCTGCTAATAAATGTTATGCTAATAAAATAAGGTAACACCTTATTTTAGTGTCTTTTAACTAGTTGCTTATTAATATGCATATTACTAGAATATTGGCTATTTATTAGTACTTATTAAGTCAAGTCAAGTCACCTTTATTTATATAGCGCTTTTTACAATGCAGATTGTGTCAAAGCAGCTTTACATTGATAACTGGTATATAATTTTGGCTGCACAGCAGCTCGTAAAGAATAGTGTCAATGTCAGCAGATCAAAGCACCTTTTGAATATCAAATGTCAAGTGTCCCCAACTAAGCAAGCCAAAGGCGACAGCGGCAGGGAACCCAAACTCCAACAGGTGACATCAGATGGCAAACAGGTGGCAAATAGACTTCTGTGTTAAAATGGAGAAAAAAACCTTGGGAGAAACCAGGCTTAGTCGGGGGGCCAGTTCTCCTCTGGCGAACAGTGCTTTGTTACGATTCAGGTTGCTATCATATATTCAGGTTGCTATCTTATATTCAGGTTGCTATCTTATATTCAGGTTGCTATCTTATTAAGCACAAATGAATGCCTTTTTCTGCATGACCTTATTCTACATTCTTAATCCTGCCCAATACCAAAACATAACAACTACCTTTCTAACTATTAATAAGGAGTAAATTGGAGTTTATTGAGGGAAAAGTCATAGTTAATAGTTTATATGTGTTCACTATACTGAAGTGTTACCGAAAAACACTATCATAAATGTAAAGGAAAAGCAGAATATCCAGGCAGTTTTTTTTTTTTTTTCATATAATGAAAGTGAAAAGAAACTAAAGCTGTGAAGCCCCAACATGACAAAACACCATAAAAGTATCATAAAACTATAATAAAAGTAGTCCATATGAGTCATGTAGTACATTTAATGTCTCCTGCAGTCATATAATAGCTCTGAGTAAGGAACAGTACCAAATTTAACTATTTATTAACTGAAAATCTTCCCTTCTGCTGCAGCTCTCACATCATTGGCCTGTTTACACCTGGTATTAAGATGCATTTTTGTCGATTAAATCACAAGTAGACGAGGGAGACACAATCCCGTTTACACCTGGTGTCTCTTTTGTCAACACTGATTTCTTCAAGGGGAGGGTCTATGGGTGGGTAAATGTATGGGCTTTTTCAGAACTTTCGATCTAATGGACGAAATAAGCTCGCGCAATTTACATATGAACGTCCGGAGACATCGGAAAAACATACGGAGAGCAGCAGCTTTCGTTTTTGCTCTGATAGCCGCAAGACCACGGCGAATGCGGTGAGTGCGTGTTAGAAATCAGGAATGGTGAGAGAACATTGTGCTTGGTACATTTTTCATCTTCAAAACAAACTTGGGTCTTCCGCCGACAAAGTTTAAATCCCATCTGGCTAGCGCGCTTCCCGTAATGTTTACGCATTAGGTCAGAACGCGGTCTTTTGTGGCACATTCGACCACATGAGCGTCTACACTACAAAAGCAACCCAGTCGAATGCATTTTCGACTACCTCTGGAAGTGGGATTTGAATAGAATCTACTCATACTGCAATCATCAAACTCAGAATGCAGTTCTTCTACAGCTAGTGTGTCACAGGTTATGAACTCATTGGGTAGTAGTGTGGTACAATAAGTGAGGAGAACACAAATCTGACCTCTTTTCTCTTGAACTAACTGTGAAACCCTCTGCCCTTCTTGAGCGCCTTGATAATGTTGTGTGTTGTCATTGATATAATGGAATACTGCTCCTATATTCCTCAGGACTAATCATTTTAAACAGCCAAGGTCAAAATCTCAGTGCACCAATATGATGGATGGCACCTATTTACAGCTTTTCTCCATTTATAACTGGGACAATAAGACCGGTTTACGCTAACTTAACCACCAATATATCACCACTATATTGATATGTGTTGTGGCGGTAAATAGGCTATAATCCATAATTAATAATAGGGTGTTGAGCTAAACAGCAAAAAGTCATCAGGTCATTGTGGAAAATCAATGCTCTCGCCCTCGCAGGACGTCGGTGGTGGACAAACAGGGTGGCTGCTTGACTTTCAGCAGTACTGTTGTCTCCCAACAGAGGTCAGAGCTTTCATTAGTCCATTCAAACCACAAACACAAGGACACACTATCAGCGCTGGGATCTGACAATGCACACGGCATCTAGGCCATTGTTGTTAGGAATTGTGTGCTATCACATGAGATCAGATGTGGCTCAAGCAGGATTACGCTGGATGAGGAAGCGCTCAAACAGAGGACGTGACGGCCCTGGCGTGTCTTCAAACCCCATCACCTGTGTGTTAACTATCTGTGAGCCATAGCGTGTGTAATAGACCAGCACAGCCTACACCGTTCACAGACGATTCAGCAACTAGAGGGTCCCTCAGAGTCTCCCAACAGATGGATGCATGTAACACTTACACAACAAAATGATAATGAATCCTAAAAACAGCTTTCCATATGAGCCCAAAAGATGCTTTATGAGCATTTTAATACAGTAAACTGCAATACTGCCATCTGCTGGACGCCCTGAGATTTTAGTTTTTAGACTTACTAGTCTGAAATTTTGAGTGCAACAAGACATATCCTCTGACAGATATTTGAGGGTCTTATTCATAGAAACATCTATATATTTGCACAATGCATGATATCAGTAGCTTAACACATAGCTTTAGCAATTCCAAAGCCATGTGTTGATTCTTACAGTATGAGAATGGGTTTTCTGTCACTTTTTACACAATTTGTTTTTTAGACAAGAAGACATGAGGTAAAACTACTACATTTAATGCATTAAATGTATATCAGGATGTCTGCTATCAACTAAAATTAGAACAAAATCAAAAAAAGTGACACAACTTATGCTTCCGTCCATCTTATATGCTTTATTTCAACCAGAAATATATTTACAGAATGAAGTGAAGCAATATTCTGATTCTTTCATTTTTAGAAACAATAAAACAGATCATTGAATGGACTGAAAACAAACCCAGGCATTATTATTTGCTAACATAACTTTAGGAGACAAATCCTTTATGATTTTTTTTTTAAAGATGGGATTCTTGCCACTGGTTATTAAAAGAATTTTGATCCCCATCAAAGCTAATGTAATTATATTGCATTTGGATGCAAAGCTCATTAGGGCCTATGCATTTTTGTTGAGCCACTAGCAATTTACCCCCAATATGTGTGACACTTTACATTTGGGAATTCACTAACTTTTTGCTTTGACATAATAAAGCGACTGTAAGACATGTGCTTTGGTTATCTGATAAATACATAAATGCGAAACATCAATGAGTGTTAGTTTAAATGAGTTTGGGCATTGTGCTTTACCTTTCCAAAGACATTTCTAAAACTGATCAGCATAAACCCCTAAACCAAACTACTGTGATGAAAAAAAATAAGGATCTTGACTTCTCTTTATTCTAGGCTCTATATACATCTTTCATTTATTTCACTCTTTTATAAGCTTTGAGCGCTCAAAGCGATCTGTCTGAATTCCCACGATGCACTAAATATACATGAGGAATTGCCTAGCCCTGTGTCTGTGCTTATTATAACTTGATCATTCATATCCGAGTCGTGCAAGATCTGTCACTAAAAATAACTGATTCTGTTTACATGAGCAACACTGCATGAAAATGAAACCTGATGCTTTACATTCACTTAAAATTCTTGTTTAATTCTTCCATTTTGTTTTATTTTATTTTTTAGAGTAAAGCTTTCAAATAAAAGCACATTTTATTTTTATTAAATTATCATTACTGTAATGCAATTATTTTCATAGCCAGAATGTATCGACATTTCACTTTAATATTCACATGAGGGTTGGCTAATACAGTATCTACCTTGTAATACGGTATCATTAAATACAGCATACAGTACTGCTTGAAAGTTTGTGAACCCCTTGCAGAATCTGCAAAATAAGAGGGATCATACAAAAAATGCATGTTATTTTTTATTTAGCACTCTCCTGAATAAGATATTTTACATAAAAGATGTTTAAATATAGTCCACAAGACAAAAAAAATAGCTGAATTTATTAAAATGACCCCGCTCAAAAGTTTACATACCCTTGATTCTTAATACTGTGTGTGGTTTCCTGAATGATCGATGACTGTTTTTTTGTTTTGTGATGGTTGTTCATGAGTTTGTCATGAGCAGTTAAAGGTTACTTCACCCAAAAATGAAAATTCTGTCATTAATTACTCATCCTCATGTCGTTCCACACCTGTAAGACCTTCGTTCATCTTCGGAACACAAATTAAGATATTGTTGATGAAATCCAAATAGACAGCAACTTAACCAACACTTAACCAGGTACTAAAGATATCGTTAAAACAGTCGACGTGACTGCAGTGGTTCAACCTTAATTTTATGAAGCGACGACAATACTTTTTGTGCGCAAAAACGAAACAAAAATAATGACTTTATTCAACAATCTCTTCCCTGTCATTATCCTTATACAGGTGACGCAGTAAACACAGTGAAAGCTTCCGAACAAACCTGTCCCTAACTTTACCCGTTTCCCACCTCAAGAGCAGCACAAGTGTTTTGCAATACAATATGAAAACAATAAGTACATTGAACTTATTTTTTTGATGTAAGTACATAGTAGTTAAGGCCATAAAGTGGGACCAAGGTTGAAAACGGTGTTGTGTAAACAGCCCCTAAGACAAGCAGAGTAATACAAACTGTACTGATACTGGTGAAATATCAGTCTTGGAAGGAATACTGAAATATATTGAATATGAATATACTTAACAGTATTACCGTAATGAGAATTGCTATACATTTGTCAGGATGGTAATGAGACCTTTGGGGAGAAATGTGCTTAACTGACATTAAAATAATGTTACAATTCAGAGATAACAAACAGTAACAGTAACAAACTAAGGGCACATGACACATGAATAAGTCTTGGCTATGGCAATGTTTGTAAATAGTTTTAAAATTATGCTTTAAAGTGCCTCTGGCCTTTATTAAAGAGTAATTTGCAATCAACAACAACAAAAAATGTTTTTTGCTTGTCATACATTTGTTATAGTTTCTGATTTAAAGCCATTTTGAACATCACCAATGGAACAAAACCAAGGGCTTATGTGAGCTTCAGCGCCATTAACTGCAGCTGTTGCACCAGAAAACCTGGAGCAGTTTTTCAGCTCTGGATTAAAGCGTTTGGAGAAGCAGTTGGAAACATTCGGAAGCCAAATGAAGTTGATCAACATCACAACAGCCAAATTTGAGGGTCACACGCTCTTGTGTGATGTGATTGGCTGTGAGAGGGGGATGTCACCATCTGCCTGTGGAGGGGGAGTGCTTGGGTGTTGCTGGGAGACTAAACTAAAAGCTCATTAAGGATTGATTGAGTGATTGATTGATTGATTGTTTGATTGATTGATTGATTGATTGATTGATTGATTGTTTGATTGAGTGTTTGTTTGTTTGTTTGATTGATTGATTGATTGATTGAGTGTTTGTTTGATTGATTGAGTGATTGATTGATTGATTGTTTGATTGATTGATTGAGTGTTTGATTGATTGATTGATTGATTGATTGATTGATTGTTTGATTGATTGAGTGTTTGATTGATTGATTGATTGATTGATTGTCATTCTTACCCCAGTAGTGGATAATTATACATTTTTTGCTATGACAACTAAATTAACAAATTTCAATTTATTCAATTTTTCAATTTATTTGTTTTAAAACAATAAACAAGTAGGCCTAATTAATATTGAGTAAATTCTGTTTCAGAAAATTGGCCACTTGTTAGTTCCTATAGTTATATATAGTTTCTATATTTTTTCTCTCCAACGAAAGTAGTTCCTGATGAATAATTCCTTAGCTACTGAACGTCAATGGAGTGTGTTACACTCAGTTTATTCCTCAGCCAGCAGGTGTCGTACTCTCCAAAGAGATGAAGTACCATTGTCAGCAGCAGATTTTTGTTTATTTTCAAATGTATGAATTTTAATTATTTTAAAATGTTTTTTAAATGTTGGATCAGCATCATAAAATGCTCATCATAAAGATTCTTTCTTTAATAACGTTTTAAAAACATCCGACCCCATGAAGTTGGCTGAGAGAATGTGAATGTGGAGATCTAGAATCCAGACTAAGAAGCAACTACATTGGTTCCAGGCGCACCCGGGTCAGTATATTGTTATTTTTTGTTATTAATTTAGTGAACATAGTGAACAACACTTGTGTCTAATGTACACTGCTCAACAAAAATTAAACACTTTTAAAACACATCAGATCTCAATGGGGAAAAATATCATGCTGGATATCTATACTGATATGGACTGGGTAATGTGTTAGGAACGAATGGATGCAACATCATTTGATGTAAATGAAAATTATCAACCTACAGAGGACTGAATTCAAATACACCCCGAAAATCAAAGTGAAAAAATGATGCAGCAGGCTGGTCCATTTTGCTGAAATTAGTTCCTAATGAGACGACGAATGGTCTTCTGGGTTATTTCCTCCTAGATCTGGACCAGGGCATCACTGAGCTCCTGGACAGTCTGAGGTGCCACCTGGCGGCGTCGTATGGACCGAAACATAATGTCCCAGAGGTGTTCTATTGGATTTAGGTCAGGTGAGTGTGAGCCATTCAATTGTACCAATTCCTTCATCCTCCAGGAACTGCCTGCATACTCTCGCCACATGAGGCGGGGCATTGTCGTGCACCAGGAGGAACCCAGGACCCACTGCACCAGCGTAGGGTCTGACAATGGGTCCAAGGATTTCATCCCGATACCTAATGGCAGTCAGGGTGCCATTGTCTAGCCTGTAGAGGTCTGTGCGTCCCTCCATGGATATGCCTCCCCAGACCATCACTGACCCACCACCAAACCGATCATGCTGAACGATGTAACAGGCAGCATGACGTTCTCCACGGCTTCTCCAGGTTCTTTCACGTCTGTCACATGTGCTCAGGCTGAACCTGCTCTCATCTGTGAAATCTGCCAATGGCGGACCTGCCAATTCTGATGTTCATTGGCAAATGCCAATCAAACTCCACGGTGCGGGGCAGTGAGCACAGTGCCCACTAAAGGACGTCAGGCCCTCAGGCCACCCTCATTAAGATTGTTTCTGATTGTTTAGTCAGAGACATTCACACCAGTGGCCTGCTGGAGGTCATTTTGCAGGGCTCTGGCAGTGCTCTTCCTGTTCCTCCTTGCACAAAGGAGCAGATACCGGTCCTGCTGATGGGTTAAGGACCTTCTACAGCCCTGTCCAGCTTTCCTAGAGTAACTGCCTGTCTCCTGGAATCTCCTCCATGCTCTTGAGACTGTGCTGGGAGACACAGCAAACGTTCTGGCAATGGCACGTATTGATGTGCAATCCTGGAGGAGTTAAACTGCCTGTGCAACCTCTGTAGGGTCCAGGTATTGCCTCACGCTACCAGTAGTGACACTGACTCTAGCCAAATGCAAAACATGTGAGTGACAGGTTGTCCCGCCCTCACGCCAGTAAACACATCAGAGAAGAGATGTCACTGCAAGAGGGAGGGGAAGTTTTGAGAGCACATGAAAAAAAAAAAAAAAAATGATGTTCATGGATTTATAATAAATACTGCAATATTCCTTAAAAATAATAATGGTGACTTTAATAATACTTCTTTTGAATGAGAAATTATTTTGTAATTGTTAAAAAAAAAAATTCTATATAGTGTGAATGTAATGTCATGTTGTCATGGTCATGTGACCTACTAGCATCAGCTGCAACTCCTCTGCCGTGGCCTCAAGCAAAGTGTCCAATGAATGCGCACTTCAGAATCTCGCCGGAAGTAGTACCTTTTGCTTATGAATCATGATTTCAGACATACTACTCTTTTCACCTATTGTTTTTCACCTACTAACTATATAGTTGTCAAGTCACCTTTATTTATAATGCACTTATACAGTACAGATTGTTTCAAACTTTTTACCTTATTTTTACATGCCAATCTCTTCTCAAGGTTTTCACGTGTTTTTATATGTTGTTTTACAGTTGTTACTGTGTTGTGGGTGGTTGACAGGGCATTGCTCTGTGGTTGCTAGTGTAATGTGGGTTACTGTCAGGGTGTTGTTATGTGGCTGCTAAGGATTTAATAGCTGTTGCTAAGTTAGCATGTTTATATGCAGAAACCCCATTCCTAAACATAACTGTCACTGGGGCGTAAGCAGATCGTATGAAAACGTACAAATGAGATTGTACAAATTTGCTACGAATTCGCGAAAAAATATAAAATCGTTACAAATAGCCAAGAAATAATGTTGGTTTTTGTGTATTTGCATTTGGTAAAATCACACATTTTTGTGTTTTCTGTTTGGTTTATAGCACATTGCAGTGTGGTTTCTACGATGGTCTGGTCTGCGCAACAAAACCCGCCAAATTGTTAATCAAAACTAGCCCAATTGCGTTCCGCGGGAAAAAAAATTGCGTTCCGGAGGAATGGGGGTTGGGTTTTGCTTCAACCCACGGAATACAAAAACTACCCACGGCAATAGTGTATAAGCAGCCCAACTCTGCAGGAAAACCACAGACTTGGCAACACTGTGTGATTTGTTAAAATCACTAAACCCATGATGATCAACAGTAATGGTACTTAACGGTTACACTTTATTTCAGTGGTCCACTTCAGACACTCTGCTAGCTACAAGGGGGCTTTCTTGTAGCTCAGTGGTTAGAGCATGGTACTAGCAATGCCAAGGTCGTGGGTTCGATCCCAGGGATTGCACATACTCAGATACAAATGTATAGTATAATGCAATGTAAGTCGCTTTGGATAAAAGCATCTGCCAAATGCGTAAATGTAAATGTAAATGTAAGTAACTTTGCAACTACATGTCAACTACCAGTAGACAGTAGGGTTAGACTGTTATGTTAGAGTTAGGTGTTCAGATTAGTAGAACAAGTTGACATACTTGTAAAGTAACTTTATAGTGAGTAGAATGTCTGATGGGGGAGCACCAAAATAAAGATGTTAAAGAGATAGTTTTCAAAAATGAAAATTTGCTGTTAATTTACTCACCCTCTGCCATTCATATAATGGAAGTCAATGGGTGCCGTCACTTTGACGCATGAGCTCAAACATTGAGAATCTGTGAAAAGTCAATCTTTTCGACTGAGATCGTGCAAACAAATGTAATCTTAACTTTTTATATAGTTGTGCCACACAATATGTAATCACATTGGAAAGGTCACACAAAGGTAGGCGTAGGCGAAAAACTCCATCTCATTTTCTCCTCCAACTTCAAAATCGTCCGACATCATTGTTTTACGTGACCTTTCCAACGTGATTACGTAATGTGTGGGCAGAGCCGGGTAGTAACGGATTACATGTAATCTGGATTACGTAATCAGATTCCAAAAATCAAGTACTTGTAATTAGAGTAAACCACATTTTAAAATACTTGTAATCAGACTACAGTTACTTTTTTATAGATTACATGATTACATATTATTTACACAATGGCAGTAAGTTGTTCACAATTCATTGATTCTCCTAATTTTCATTTTTTTTTAACCTTTTTTTTTTTCATAATAAACCTGGCGCTTATTTTACATTCGTGATTCTTCAAGTTTTTCCAGTGGTGAGGGGGAAATATAGATGAATATAGATCAAATATATATATGAAATAATAATAATATATATGAAATATAGATGAAATATTTGATGTAGCAGTGATATTGCTGTGAATTTCATGTTTTTTCAATATTTGTTTTTGTAATGTTGCTGTTTTCTAAATTTACATAATTTTAAGTAAATATGTTTTAAAATCATAAGATGTGATTTTGTTTTACTCAGTGTTACTATCAGCAAACAATAACAGGTACATTAGTGTTAGTATTAACTGTCCATACATTGCACTTTAAAAAGAATCTGTTGAGGCTCTTGTTGGTGAATAGAATATATTTTTGAAATATATTTTTATTTTGTCAAAATAGTACAAGATTATCCTACAATATGTTACATCAAATAAGGGTTAGCACAAAAGTAATCTAAATGTAATCCAAAAGTAGTCAGATTACATTACCAAAAATGTTTAACCTAAGAGATTATATTACTGATTACAAATTTTGTCATGTAATTTGTAATCAGTAACTGATTACAATTCAAAAGTAATCTAGCCAGCTCTGTGCATGGGGCATCGCAGAGTTAGTGCAAGACGTGTCATTTTTCTTTTCTTTCAGAAAATGATCAATTGTTTTGCTAGATAAGACCCTTATTCCTCGTCTGGGATCATGTAGAGCCCTTTGAAGCTGCACTGAAACTGTAATTTGGACCTTCAACCCGTTGAACCCCAGTGAAGTCCACCATATGGAGAAAAATCCTGGAATGTTTTCCTCAAAAACCTCAATTTCTTTTCGACTGAAGAAACAAAGACATAAACATCTTGTATGACATGGAGGTGAGTAAATTATCAGGAAATTTCAATTCTGAAGTGAACTAATCCTTAATGCTGCAGTTTCGCTTCTTAAGACCTCAATGTATTGTTAGGAGCCGCAGGTATTAATTTTTTGTCTGCATATGTTTTTTTGAATCTCAAAGTGACGCCACCCATTGACTTCCATTATATGAATCACAGAGGACCACGGTTTCAGCTAAAAATGTTCTTTACATCTTGGATGGCCCGAGGGTGAGTAAATTAACAGCACATTTTCATTTTTGGGTGAACTATGCCTTTAAGCAGACAGTCTACTAATACTCTAATGAGATGCATGTAGTTGCAAAGTTACTTATAGTTAGTAGAATCTCTGAAGCGGACCATTGAAATATGCTTGTTACCGACTTAACCATTAACACACATTTAATATCGTACCTTATTTTTTCAAAACTCCCCAAAGTACAAGAAGTGAGACAACTCTTACAATTGATGAACTTCCATCAATCAACTTTAATAGATCATAAGATGATGTAAAAACTACATTGGCATATGTAAGACAAACACTCTTCTATATGTACTATCCACTGGACAGTCCCCTTCAAAATGACAAAGAAAAACACAGTCCAAAGACATCTAGCTAAACACCTCTGTGTTGTCTTATCTGCTTCGCTTTGCTTCCTTCTCCATTGCAAATGGACACGTCACATATCGCAAGCCAAGTCAAAATGCATAATTAGCAAACAATAAAAAAAAATGTCATTTTTTGTCATCCCTCATTTGTTCATTGATAAAAGAATATAATTTGTTTTTTTGTTCAACGTAGTGTTGAGTGTAGTAAAATAGATCTGTATAAGCACTGCACAGTTTCTCCCGGAGAGGATATCTGAAGATATCTGAGGATCATGGGCCACTACGGGTCAACAGAAATCAGGGACGTGTCGCAATGTAGACGGAAGTGATATGAAGAACAGAGCACTGATATAGTTTCATTTAAACAATTCTATGAAAAGGGCTGATATTAACATCACATCCCACTGCCCTAACATATGCTGTCATTTTCTCAATCAGCGTCGTCTTGTTTTCCGATAAAAACATCTCAACGGACTAATTTACTTTACTTTTTTCCTTTAGAAATGATTCTCTGAAAACAAGTATAAAGTAAATTATAGATATTTACCTTTTTTACTGGAAAACAAGAAAATAATTTAGTCTAGTTACGGATTTTGATACAGTCTGTACTCAACAGGAACGACTGTTACGAAACAATCCAACAGATGATATGCATTCAATTACATTCTGAATATGATAATACAGGACCTGAATGAGACATTCTGTGGGATGAGATTTAAAGTTTGTCAAGAAAACAAAAACAAACAGCACTTTTTATGACGTCTGTATACATATATACAATACATACCTATTTATGGTTATACTTTAACATAATTTTTGTGTTGGTCTCACTTGTGACCATTAATAAGAATTAGAATTTGTTATAACTGTGGAAACAATAATTTGTCAACAATACTTTTATAATGTATAAGTAACACGTTACAGTAAAGCTTTACATATTAACATGAATGAGCATTTTAATAAATCTTGGTTGAATTTAATCTCTACATACATATAACTTGATTTAACCTATAGTTGCAACAAAAAAAGCTATAGTTAAAGTGTTAGTTCACCCAAAAATGAAAATTATGTCATTAATTACTCACCCTCATGTTGTTCTACACCCGTAAGACCTTCATTCATCTTCAGAACACAAATTAAGATATTTTTTGATAAAATCCGTTGGCTCAGTGAGGCCTCCATTGACAGCAAGATATTTAAAACAGTTCATGTGACTACAGTGGTTCAACCTTAATGTTATGAAGCGACGAGAATACTTTTTGTGCGCTAAAAAAAAATAAAAAAAATAACGGCTTTATTCGTCAATCTAGTGATGGGCGATTTCAAAGCGTGAAACTTCGAAGCTTTACGGATCTTTTGTTTGAATCAGTGGTTCGGAGCGTAAATCAAACTGCCAAAGTCACGTGATTTCAGTGATTTTTCAGTGGTTCACCACTGGGGGGCGTGACTTTGGAAGTTTTATACACACTCCGAACCACTGATTCGAAACAAAAGATTCGTAAAAATTCGAATCTTCATGTTTTGAAATGGCCATCACTAGATATTGTTGAATAAAGTCGTTATTTTGTTTTTTTGACACACAAAAAGCATCTTTGTCACTTCATAATATTAAGGTTGAACCACTGTAGTCACATGAACTGTTTTAAATATGTTTTTGGACAGTGTTAATTATCTTGCTGTCAATGGAGGCCTCACTGAGCCATCGGATTTTTTCAAAAATATCTTAATTTGTGTTCTGAAGATGAACGAAGGTCTTACGGGTGTGGAACGACATGAGGGTGAGTAATTAATGACAGAATTATCATTTTTGGGTGAACTAACCCTTTAAGTCAACAAATTTGAAACTAACATGAACTAACAATCGTACAAAGATTAATAAATGCTGTAAAAATACTATTAATTGTAAGTTTATAAACATTAATGCAATAGCATTTGTTAACATACGGAGCTGAACTGTAGTGTTACCACACAATATTACACTACATATACAGACTTCATAGAAAATGTTACACAAAAGACAATGTACAGACACTACCAAATGTAACGCCATAATTTAGCTGCATATGAATTCCTTTTAAACTGAAGAAAATTGTGATTAAATACGTTTGTTAGCCCTTGAAGGTACACATAAATGATGTTATTCATTATTTAACACTAAATTAATTTTTTTACTGAAATCTCCTTAGTTGAGAATGATAGTGCTGTCGTTGACTGGTTATTTGCGCTCTTTTGTGACGTGTTAATGATGTGGCGTCTGTTTTCAAACCACGCAGGAAGACAAACCATTCAAATGAACATGCTAAACTTTCCCTCCAAAATAGTACCATCCAAATTATTTCCTTTCATTGAGTATTTTAGATATGAATTCTTTAATTTTATTCATCAGGCAGTGTTCACTTCTAATAATTTAAAATAATAATATTAATAAAACTTAAAATAATGCAACTTGTGGTATTCTTGGAGTGTGACAAGTAAATGAAAACACACATCAGTGAAAAGTAAAAACAGACAAGAGAGCAAGATGAGATGAAAACATTATACAGTTAACGGTACAAAAACACTCAGGGTTTTTGGCATATTTTATATGGTGGGGAGACAAAATAAACGCTTTTGGATTCCGGGATCAGGCACTCAAAGAACTCAAATGGCCTTTTTGTTTCTGTTGTTGGGACAGCCAAAAAAAAAAAAAAAAAAAAAAAAATCATATATGTACAACGATCCCTCTCTCCAATACTTGTTTGAAATTATTAACAGGCATCAGCATGAAAATACTAAATTCATCACTAAAAAGGCTAAATTCTGTTGTTATCTTAAATACTTTGTTCTTTTATCTCTATTAATACTGAAAAATTATTTTTTGTTGTTGCTGTTTTGTTTTTTATGTTTGTACGCTCGCAATTACACACAAAATGAAAACATTTCCCTGTCTCGCTTTAACCTGAATTAATATGGCAAACGTTGTTCTTCGGAAAATGCAAAACGAGCATCTATTCGGATATATCAACGTACAGTGCTCTCCATTTCATTTGTCGCTTGTCTTCAACTATAACTATGCTAACCATCTCAATAACGAAATGCGAACGATTATTCCCCCCGAAACGCACACGCCAAACCCCAATAAAAAACGCAAAGCATAAAAAGAAATGTTTCTATGTAGAATACTTATTTCATATATCTGCAACAGCATTGTAATCTAGTCATAAATACATTAAGGCCAAGAAAAATAATACAATAAAAAACAGTGAATAAAAAAAATGTGTGTGTTGGCTTTAAAAAATACTTATGAATCAAGTGACGCTTATTTATTTTTTTCAATTATTATTATTTTTTTTCCTTCAAATTTTCCCATTATTTTATGGTAAGACATTACCAGAAGAAAATGCACATTGGTTGGATATCACCGTCTGGCGATCTTGTACGGAGCTGTTCTGTGTGTTTGTGTGGGTTCGGGGTCAGTTGTTTCCTTGCGGCTGAAGCACGCTTTTGTGCAGTACTGCGGAGGGGCCAGCTGTGGGCGCTGTGGTGCTGGTGCTGCTGCCGGCGGCGGCTTTGATCCACGGCAGCGAGAGCAGCGATGCTCCGGTGGTGGTGGTGGCCGTCATAGTCACTTGAATCATCTGGTCGCGCTGGATGAGTCGAATCAGAGTCTTGAGACGCTCCAGGGATGCCTGAGTCTCTCGCTGCTGACCCAAAAGTCGCTCCTTCTGCTCAATGCATTTCTGTTGAGAACAAATTTAAAATCATTCACTTAGATTTCGCCAAAAACGTCTGACACAGTAATAGTAGTTCAACCAATGGCGTGAGTTTGGGGCAGGACTATCTGTTTGATGGAAGATTCGGAAAACCCATTTTTTTGTCGTTCTCTTTAGTGATTCTAGTGGTACAGAAATTGCAAACTTTATATTAATAAGTAAGTTAAGCTATGTTCATCTTTTTTGAGTGGCTTGACTTAAAAATGAATTATTAAAAAGACTTTGTTGTGTCCTCAGGGTACGTATCAACCCTGTTATCATACATTGCCCTTATAAAAGTAAAACATATAGTATAAAAATAATATTGATAATGATAATGATGGCAAAAGAAAAAAAAAAAAGTGTCCAAATATGCCTACTTCCATAGGCTTTCTATATAGTACGTGATATAGTATATAGTACTTTCTATATAGTACGTGAAAAACATTATGTGACAAAAATAGCATGTCAGAATTCATAGTATTCATTAAGCAACAGGCGAAAAGTATCCGGATGACCTGCTGAGATTCTGAAGTGTGCATATAATGGATTCTTTACTATCCCATGAGGTCACGGGAGAGGATTTGTGAATGGCGGTGAAGCGATACTACTGACGCTGTAGGTCACATGATAATAACAACATGGCGTATGTAGTATGTCCGGATTTTATTCATACTGCACACATTCATACTTTTTTAATGGTCACAAAGTAAGTTTCCAACCAAATGCAGTACCTACTATACAGATTGAGATTTCGGATGCAGTCTGTCTCTTCTTTTTAAAAAAATCAATTAAAAAATGTCAACCCTGTTACCATAATGATGTCCTGGAGGACCTCCAGCACTGCACATTTTGTATGTCTCCCTATAACTCATGTGCTCATTAGTAGAGACAGCAAGACCTGAAATGAGTGTGTCAGAAATAGGGAGACATACAAAATGTGCAGTGCTGGACGTCCACTGTATTTTTTTTTTCTCAAGACTATTAAAAGGATGGTTAAACCAAAAATGAAAATTGTCATCAAGTACTCATCCTCATGTCGTTTCACACCCATAAGACCTTTTCGTAACACAAACTGAACAACTTTTTAATGAAATCTGAGAGATTTCTTTCCCTCCATTGACAGCCTACGCAACTACCACTTTCAAGCCCCAGAAATGTAGTAAACACATCATTAAAGTAATCCATGTGACTCCAGTGGTTTAGCCTCAATTTTAAGAAGCGACACGAGTGCTTTGCGCAAAAAAAACAACAACATAATTTACAAAATATTAATCTCCAACGCACATTCACGCAACGTCTGCTCTTGTGTGGTGCTCTTGTGAACACGTGTTGGAGATTAATATTTATAAAGTGGTAAATTGTGTTTTTTTGAGCAAACAAAGCACTCGCGGTTAAACCACTGGAGTCACATGAGGGGCTTTCGCTCTGAATAGTTCTAGGAATTAGTCACTAGGATAGTTCCCCGAGAACTAATTTCTCCCCCGGGCCATGTTCTTGGTTACATTCGCACCGGGAATAGGAACTCTGAAGCGGCCCGACAGCGGTGCTTGGAGGATGCCGTGGTCGTGGGTTTCGTGATAACGGAGATGTAATGTAAATGCATATTTTATGCAACTGAAAGAGCAAAAAGTGGGGCTAAGAGACAAAATCTCCCATGACAACTTTAAGTATTACATATCATCGAGGCGGAGAAAAGAACACAACCCTGTTTCGTGAAGTACGTTTACGCGGCTTTTTAAAAATGCCGGATATCTGTGTTTGACATGCGTTTGACCAATCAACGTACACTCACCTCACTGATATGACTAGTGCTGGTTTAGACCCTACTCTGAAGTAGGAGCTAATTTAGTTCCCCCAAAACGAGTTCCTAGAACTAAAATCGTTCCTAGTTCCTGCGGTGCGAACATGACAAAATCCAGGTACTTCAGTCGATAGTTATAGGAACTATGAAAAGGTGCGAAAGCCCCTATGGATTACTTTTATGATGTCTTTAATACCTTTCTGGGACATGAAAATGGAGGACAGAAAGCTCTCATTAAAAAAAATCTTCATTTGTGACATGAGGGTGAGTATTTAATGACAGAATTTTTACTTTTGGGTGAACTTACCCTTTAAATGTCATCTTAAACTTTAAAAAATGTCAACCCTGTTACATTTCTGAGGGCATATTCAAATCTCAACACATAGTAAAATGTTTTATTTCTTACCTGATAGAATGTTTATAATCTTGCAAATCTTGTACTTTTTTTACAAAAAGAAATGTCGTTTTGAAAAAGACCAAGTCATGTAGCACAATTAGGGTGACAACAATACATTTACACTAAACAAAACTAATAGCGCAGGCTAATTTACATAACTAAATAACTAGTACAACAATACATACTGATTTGAGAAGTTTAGCGTCAGGGCTGGGTACTGACACAGATTTCATGAGTTCTGATTCACACAATTCGATTCAATATCGATTGGTGTTTTATTGATGTCTTTCGAAGTTGAAACACAATTCGGTTTGTTAAAATGAAGATCGATTACAATTGTGTTCTCTTTATGGCAACCAAGCCCTATTTAGCGCAGTTACTTACAGAGAGAGAACCGCAGAGTCTCTGATCCTCTTCGCTCAGATGCTCACACTCGAGTTTCAGCTCAGTGTTTCTCCTCATTAGCTTCCTGCGTTCCTCCTCTCTCACTGTACAAACACACAAATCATCATCATCATCATCATCATCATCATCATCACTGAGAACTGAAGAGAGCTAGTGATTTAAATGTGTTCGACAGCTCACCTGTTTTATGTGTAACATACGACTGGATGAAGTTCTGTGGCCAAGACAAGTTCTCTTTGTTCAAAACCTTCAAAAGAGAAACAGGACAGAGGATATAAGCAGATTATCTTTATTTTTACATGAAAACAGCCTTCTAGTAAAAATATCTAAATATCCTTAAAACAAGATCAATTTACTTTGATAACTGCATAAGACTAAAATAGATATTTAGGTTGTACTCAAGTAACCAACACATAAAATAGATCCCTGTGCTGTTGGAACGTACTTTCTTCTGGCACTTGGGGCACATCCAGATGCCCCGGGTGGCAGTTTTGAGAGGGGGATTCAGGCAGTCGGGGTGGTATGCGCGGGTACAAGTGTGGCACGGCTGAAGATCTCCTTCCTGTTTACACACTGCACAGTGATCATCATGCTGCAGCTCCTCCTGTGTCGCACACATTTACAGAAACACACCACACAAAAGGTCGTCAGCTATTCTTAAAATATCCATTTTATTTTAACATGTAACTATTAACCCTTTCACACACAAAAATTAAACTGTAAAAAATGTCCATTATTTTAGAATGCATCATGTTACTATTTCCATGGTAATGCATTAACGTGTCAACACAATGTTGTTAAATTATGTTTGAAAGGTTTTTTTTTTCTTTTTGCAGCTTTAATAAATGTTTATTTACAAACAAAATAGTTTTTATTGTTACTACTTAGGTGTATTTGAAACATAAAAAAATATAATTTGGTTGACTAGACTTGTAAAGTACTTTATTTATTGTATTGACTTTATTAACTTAATTGTATTAAAGGCATAGTTCACCCAAAAATGAAAATTCTGTCATCATTTACTCGCCCTCAAGTTGTTCCAAACCTGTATGAATTTCTTTCTTCTGCTCTTCACAAAGGAAGATATTCGGAAGAATGTTTGTAATCAAGCAGATCTCGGCCCCCATTGACTACCATAGTATTTATTTTTCCTACTATGATAGTAAATGGGGGCCGAGATCTGTGTTCAGCAGAACAAAAATTCATACAGGTTTGGAACTACTTGAGGTGGAGTAAATGAAGACAGAATTTTCATTTTTGGGTGAACTATCAGTTTAAATGGTATGCAATGATCATTTTACTTAATTACTTAAGTGTTTTGAAGGGGGTGTAATTTTTTAATCAACTGCATTTAAAGCGGAAAGAAAGGTAACAGTACATTTTTTGTGTGTGTTTTCCACAAAGGAAAGTCATACAGGTTTGGAATAGCATGAGGTGAGTAACGCTGCATTTACACTGGCACAAAAAATTAGATTTTTTACTCACATCTGACACAGATCAGAATTTGTTGCATATGTGTAAACAAAAAAAAAAAATCTGCATGCGATCCGCATGCGACTTCCAAATGTGGTTTTAAATCAGATACATATCCAATATTTGGACATCTGACCTACGTATAAACATGCATATCTGATTCATATCTGGTACTTTTGTCCACAAAGATAGCTTTTTAAAGGGATAGTTCACTAAAAAATGATGACAGAATTTTCATTTTTGGGTGAACTATCCCTTTAATGTTGTATTATGAAGCAGAAGTGCCTGTGCGCACTTGCACCAAATCTCACAGCTTTTTTTTTTTTTTACTGAGGTGGAAACTTTATATTTAGAAATTGCACATATAGAAATATTCAGGAGCATAAAAACGGTTTCAACCTCAGGCTCAAGCATAGTAAAGAGATCACCAACAGAATTATTTTGAGCTGGGATTAATGTATATATCAGATATCGGATATCAGTCGTGTCTAAAATTAATGTAAACAAGCGGGACAAAAAAACAAAATTGGATATGGTAAAAGGTCAGATCTGTGCATTAAGATTTACAGTATAAACGCAGCCTAAATAATGACAGAATTCATGTTTTCCTGATATATTTTGTATATATTTAAACTATTTCAAAAAACTCTTTTCTTGCCACAAGAGATTCTCTCTCTCTCACACACACGCACACGCACGCACACACACGCGCACACACACACAGAGTGATGTTAGAGTATAGACGTACCTTCCAGCAAAGCTCCTCAGAGTCTAGCATGTGAAAGCAGACAGCAGGTTAGTAGCGTCACACTGACAAAGACTGTGTTATTAGAGTTAATCGAGTTTAACAGCAGTGCTGGCGTGTGTTAAGTTAAAGCAGTAAGTGTTTGGTTTTATTAGTCGACCTTTCATGTCAAATACATCCCCGGTTCAACAACTATTAAAACATGAGCACTTATGGAGAATGTGTGGATTTAATTCATTCTGTTCAAACATGTTCATCCATTATTTTCCAGTTGTACCCCAGCAGCATTATGTTGACAGAAGCAGAAATCTATTTTACCTCTCGCCGACAAAAACATCCCACTGTTCAGGTAATTGGAGGCAAGTCGTTTACGCTGAAAAGCAAGATACAAGATGTTTACAAATGAACAGCGTTCTAAAATTAACCGATTATGTAAAGGAATTTTGACTGGCAGACAGACCTCTGGTTCAAACAGTCCGCTGTACGCAGGGTTAGCCGTGCTTCGCCTTTTCCTCTCCTGCCGTTTACTCTGGATCTCTGATAAAAATGAAAACACCATCTGTGATGAATCTTTAATGATCTTTAATTTTATCCCTATCATTGTTTTTGTTTATTTATGTTTTCGTTGTTTCATTCCGATTTCAGAAAAACTGGCTTCTTTCAAATATGAATTTGAAGTTAATTGGCCACGACATACATGATGGGATTGGAATTTGAACTGGAATGGATACAACACAGTCATGCAGCAAAAAAAAAAACATAAATCACTAATATTGACTGATTGTGTGTGTGTTTTTTTTGTCCCCACTATGAATAATGCATTTTTACAACAGACTAGACACATTTCACCAAGATAAATACTATCAAAACAATTAACAATCATTAAAAAGATTTATATTTTACCAGACAGCAACAAAAATAAAATAAATTTTGACATCAAATTGTCAGTCTATAATGATTTATTGATATTTTGCTCCATTTCGAACACAACTCACCCTCCAAGTGTTCTGTAGTGACCAGGCCTAGCCCAACCATGAAGGCAATTTTCTGTAGGACAGAAGGTTAATAAAGTCAATACATTAAAAAATATTCAATGTTCGATGTTAACTTAGGGTGTGTTCACACTTGTCATGTTTGGTGCAATTGCTCTGTTCATTTGAACATGTGCGAACGCTGCCATCCGAACCCTAATGCGCACTAATACCGCGAAAATACCATCATATGCAGGCTACGCACACACAACAAGCGCATGTATCCAAGCATTGTTTTGGATGTTCGGTAAGTTCCGTCTCAATACGTCATAAAATCCGACCAATTAGGTTGTGAATGTATCCCTATGACTTTAGGTTTGGTATCTTTTAGTTCGGTGATAAAATTGCTAATCTGAATGCTAATTTTTTTTTTTTGGTCCGGACCAAACGAACCGAACTACAAGTGTGAACGCACCTTTAAGCCTTGCACTTCTGGACTAATTTCACTTGACAACATGGCCGAACACTGGCAACAGTTCTTTCAGTCTCTGATTCATATTGCACCCAAAACTGAAATTTACTCGATCTGGCAAACTCTAATCTGATTGGCCACATGCAACTACTACAAAATTCTACAATGATCAGTTTTAAAGAACCAGTCACTAAATTTTACAAATGTTTATTGATGATAATAGCATATATTCAATTCAAGAGAGTTTTGTTTGAGGCATTAGTAACAAGATAAAGGCTTAGTTCACCCTAAAATGAAAATTCTGTCATTAATTACTCGCCCTCATGTCGTTCCAAACCTGTAAAGCCTGGGATACACTGCACGATTTTAGCAATCCTATAAGATCATTACTTTTTTCACAGTGTGCGACATGGATCTACTAAACTTGGGTTTGACAAGCATGTAGACTGTACGATGATGACACCTGTTGAATCGTAGGCTACGATGCAAGTTTTATAGAGAAATAAAACGTCATCAGCATGAGCTACTGGTAAACAAAACACTATGTTGAATCACACTTTGGCAGTTGTAGTTTTAATGTGTGCTGAAAATAAAAAGGAAGCAGCGAAAGAAGAAGGGAAAAGAGCATGTCGCATTTTTATTGGCTGGTCAGTAGACGTAGATCGTAGCAGCAAACACACTGTGCGTTGATCAGGCTGAATTTCTGACACTGTCAGAAAACTATCATAGGCTATCTTTGGTTGCAAGACCGGAAAAACGGCCGTCTTTGAACCTCTCTCACTGTACGACATAGGACCACCGATTAAGAGCCACGATCACAGAAATCGCCACGATTGTTTCACGATGGCAATCTTTCGTCTGGGACAGCCAAAAATCGTGCAGTGTATCCCGGGCTTTAGACCTTCGTTCATCTTCGGAACAAAAATTGAGATATTTTTGATAAAATCCGATGATAATTAACACTTTCAAATGCCCAGAAAGCTACTAAAGACATATTTAAATCAGTTCATGTGACTACAGTGGTTCAACCTTAACGTTATGAAGCAACGAGAATACTTTTTGTGCACCAAGAAAACAAAATAACGACTTTATTCAACAATATCTAGTGATGGCTGATTTCAAAACACTGCTTCATGAACCTTCGAAGCTTTACGAATCTTTTGTTTCGAATCAGTGGTTCGGAGCATAAATCAAACTGCTAAAATCATGTGATTTCAGTAAACGAGGCTTTGTTACATCATAAGGGTTACAAAATTTCAATGGTTCACCACTGGGGGGCGTGACTTTGGCAGTTTGATACATGCTCCGAACCACTGATTTGAAACAAAAGATTCATAAAGCTTCGAAGCGTCATGAAGCAGTGTTTAGAAATCGCCCATCACTAGATATTGTTGAATAAAGTCATTATTTTGTTTTTTTGGCGCACAAAAAGTATTCTTGTTGCTTCATAACATTAAGGTTGAACCACTGTAGTCACATGAACTGTTTTAAATATGTCTTTAGTAGCTTTCTGGGCATCTGAGCCAGCGGATTTCATACAAAATACCTTAATTTGTGTTCTGAAGATGAACAAAGGTCTTGAGTAATTCATGACAGAATTTTCATTTTTGGGTGAACTAACCCTTTAAATGTCTATTCCACATTTATGAACTGTGATTCTGATGGACTGGTCATGCATAGGACAAGCAGTTTGGTAAATGGATGGCCTCTATTTATAAATAGAGTGTTGTTGCACTCAAGACCAAACTCTGACTCAAAAGTGCCAGACAAACGCCCTATTTTTAGGAGCATTTGAACTCTGCTTGGACTCGGACTTGAATGATCTGGCCTCGACTAGTCATAAAAAATATGGTTTTAGACTCAAACTTGACAGACTTCTTGTCTAAGTGGGATGGGCTTGTAAAGAATTAACTGTAATGTGGACCAGACCCCGTGCTAACAGTCAAGACTAGCTGTGTATATACCTCTGGATCCTCCTGCTTTTTGGCTGGGGTCGAGGGGTCAGGGCTTGGCTCCTTCACAGGACTGTCAGTTTGTGAGGCTGGAGAACTCTTGCAGTTGCTGGGAATCTGTGGCTGAATGATTATAACCTGGATACACACATTAAACCTCTTAAACAAATCAACTGAACAGTATTCTGGGCATCTAAATGTATAATTTGCCACAGCATGACACTGTGGGAAGTTCAAAGCTGAGCAGCATGTTTATTAGGTAAGTATCTACAGTACCTTGCTGTCTGGGCTGAAAATCAGCGGTTGCACCTTGATGGCCTCGGTTACACCTGACACCACATGGGCTGCTGGCGAGGCTGCAGAGATGATGGCATATGCCACGCCTGGACTGGCGGAGGCTGTGGACACACTCGGCACAGACAAGGGCGACGAGGAACTCTCGTCCTGCCCGCTGGACAGTCGCTCGTGACTGAAGGTGCTGTTGGCAGTTGGCAAAGATGCGCCTTGGCTTTTTGGGCTGACCACAGCCATGCTCTGCGGCACGACCAGCGTTTGACCGGACTGCTGCTCTCGGCATGGGCTGTGGGGAAGGCTGTCTGGAATGAGGGTCTTTGGCCTAACCTGAAGAAACAGACCACGAAGTTTAGTGCCCTAAGCAGACATCAACAGCAGATGGTTCTTGGCTTTGGCTTGAAATATTTTCATCTCTTAAATGAAAATCTTTCAATTCTAGTTTCTGTCAGCCTTCGGGTGAAATTTGCTTAGTTTCAAGGTGGTTCGGATGAGGTTTATTCAGGGGTGCCAAACTAAGTTCCTGGAGGGCCACAGTCTTGCAGAGTTTAGGGTAACATTTTATTTTACAGTGTCCTTGTTACATATGTTACATGTACTTGCTGTAATTTATGCATAATTACATGTAAGTAACCCTAAACAAACCTTATTCCTAACCATAACCCTATATTAAGTACATGTAGTTACTTAATATTACTCAGTACTTACATGTATAATTCCACTGTAACAAGGAGTCTGTATCCGGGTCATTGACGAATAAGGTTAATATAATGAAGATATAATTAATTTAGAAGTTTTATTAAGTGTTAACAATCAGATTATATGGTTTTTATAATCTATTAACACTGTTTATGTCATTTTTTACAAAAAAGTAATTCGGTTTGACCAATATTTTGCAATACTTTTGGTTATACCGAATGACGATATTTTCAAACAATGCTAACAGACTGATATCTAGCTAGCTAGCAAAAGGATAATCAAACATTTTCTATTTAGTACAAGTTTTTAAAATATTGCAACATTTTCTGTGTTTTATAGCGGTTGTACCGAATGACCTGATGTTTTGGGACATGCGTATGAGCAAATGAAAATTGTTCAAATAGTTAAAAGAGAGTTAGTTACTTTGCTTCATGACCATGTGGTCCTTTGCAGGTGTCTAAATGATGACACATCCTGTCACATGATATTGACCACATGACTTAATCCAAAATGGTCCCTTTATATTGGTTATTCCGAATGACATCAATGAAATTCACTTTTCCGGACATTCTTTCTCATTACAAAGCAATGACTTCTACACATAATTTTAATACCATTTTGCACTATGTTGATATATGATGTTATAAAATCATGCCAGAATAAAAAAAAAATACATTTATTACATTTTAAGATATTTTAATCACAAATGAAATGGCTGTATTTGTCATTGGATGGTTAAACCGAATGACCTTTTGACATCAAAATCTTTAAAATAAAAAAATCTAAAAAATCTTTTAAAGCAGGGGAAAAGATGGGACTGAGTACAGGGGGCCAACAACAATCCCCTGAAGTATTTATTAATTCATTTATTTCAATATGACCAATGATGCATCTCCCTTCAAAGAATGAATAACGTTTATGTGAATTATTAAGTGAATATTTTGCTTTTTGCACTAGGGAAATAAAAGTGACTGCTATGAATCTCTCACTTTCAGCTGCTCCTGTTAGGACCAGATTATCCGTATATTTCTTTGGTTTGCTTTAAAAGTGTTCACTAGAAATATTACTAGTAATTAATAAGGCACTTTGTGGCATGCAAATGTAAAAAGGTTTGATGAATTGTTCATTTAGTGTTGTGCACTACCTGAGGTAGAACGCTGGGTGAGTGTCCTGCCAGTCGCTGCAGAGAGCTGATGTGAGGCACCTTTATGGGGATCGCGGTGAGGGCTCCCAACATCTGTCAGAGAGAAAGCAAACATTGGGGGACAGAATGATGAAAAAGATGTGTAATGGTGTAGTTACATTATCTATTGTTCATGCTAACCAGCCAAATAGTACCAAATAGAGCCAGATTCACTTTCATCCTGTTCTTTTCAGTAAATTTAATCAAAAACTGGCACATGCTCTTGGGTTGGACTCATTTCTTGGCTCATTTTGAGTCAGTCATGAGGTAGTGATTCAGGTGATGACTTTCGTTTTAGTGATTCAATTATTGGTCAGAACAAATCAGTGAATCAGTGGGTTGGAGGATTGATCCAGACAGTTATTTCTGGCTAATGATCATGCTGGTGTCCTTTGAAAATTCAAATCTGCATATGAAACAAACATTCACAATAGCACTAGTATAAAAGTGTATAGTTCGGATATAAACACTGATGTCTACAGTAGTGGTGAAAATGGAGTAAAATTATTTTCTATGGGTGATTTAAGTTTTACATAAAGACTGTATTAGATAAGTCTTCCCAGTTCAATAGTCACTGGAATTATACTTTTTGAATAGGTGGCTTAAAATATGGCTTAAAAAAGTATGGTCCATATAGTATGAATGTGTGTGGTACTACGCATTTGTCATGTTGTCTCTGTCGTGACCTACAAAAAAGTCAGTTTGCTTCACTGCCATTCATAAATCCTCTCCTGTGCCGTCATGGGATAGTAAAGTGTCCATTTGATGTGCACATCAGAATCTCAGAAGTAGTAGTAGTAAGTCATCCAGGTACTTTTTGCTTACTGCTTTATGAATACTGTGAATTCAGACATAGTACTCTTTTCACATGCTGTTTTTCATCTACTATATAGTAGGGAAGTATGCTGCCATCATTTTTATCCCCTCTGTAATGTCAGCGGTCAACCAGAACCAAACACTGCCCTGCGGTGAGAAGGTGAGACATTCAAAATTGGTCTTTTTACTTTTGTTTTATATTTAATAAAAACCTTGAAGCTGTGCTGTAGCCTAAAGATCTTGAATGTCTTATCACGTAAATAAGGAATCATGTGGATGTTTAACTGAGTATTCGACTCACTTGACTTCTCAGCAATAAATAATAGTATCATAAATACACTGAGTATGAAACTGCATTTGCTTCTAAAGCTTTAGTTTGCTGTAGCTGCTGTAACGTTGTCCACGGCCGCAGTGTGCAGCGATTTTACACTTTATGTCCTGCTGTCACAGGGGGGTTATATAACCAGAAAAATACAAGAAAAGAGTTTGAGCTCTACTGCTTTAAAATCCCTCTCAGTCACTCATCTCTGTCTATTGTGCGCTAGCGAACCAACATGAGGAGGTGGGGCGGCCTGCGGCCTGTTCCCATGACAACGGTCTGGATGAAATGTCTTGCTCCGTCAGGGCTGTGATTTTAGTAATTGCTGAATCCCAGCAGAGAGAGAGAGAGAGAGAGAGAGAGAGGCTGTAACCTTGAGTTGTGGCATTCAGCTTGTATTTTGTGAAAGTACTGAATTAAACAGCAGGCCTGCAGTGATTTACCCATCAGCCCCTGCAGCCGCCTTTAGATAGAAATGTCAGGTGAACGCTAACAATTCTACCTTTTCCCGGATGGTCACGGATCAGAAGCTATAAAGCTGATTCTGGCCTGGAGCCCCATTATGATTTGTAACTGTAAACTGAAGCACCTATTTTTAGCTCTTTATCAGAACATTTCAAAAATATTTGTGATCCAAAATTAAGTCATTTGGGTTTGTAATGACACAAGGGTGATGAAATTTTAACAGCACTGTCACAGATCTTATAACAGTTTAAACTGTACTTACTGACACACAAATCTGACTAAATTTCTATAATATGTGACACTGGCTGGTAATTAAAACAAATATATTTGACTTTTTTTTTTACTTGTTTTCCAGTAAAATATCTAAAACAGGATGACATTTACTTGTGAGGCAACACTGCATAAGATTTTAACTTAAAACAAGTGAATCAGTTCAAACAGTATCACTGATTCAATTATTTCTGATTCTACAATTAATTTACATCAGTCCATCTAAAATTTCTTAGCAAAACTTGATGTAGCTAAACATTGTTTGTTATATTGTATAAATATGATGGTTCGTCTAAAAAAAATCCTTTCATTTGAAAACAAATACAGAAATATCAAGATATATACTGAATATTATGAACAAAAATCTTAAATGCTGAGAAAGCGTAAATTTGAGGAGAATAATTCATGTGATATTGTTCATTAAATTGGGGAACCAGATTGTACACATTGTGAGCACGTAATAAAAAGTTCAAGAAACTGTACAAAAACCAAACATGTCAATGTCACATTAAAAATACCATATATTAAAGTACTTTATTGAACAATGACATGAAGTTTGCTGACCACTAACGGTAGTTCTCCTTTTCTTATGCATCCGGCAAATTTTCAACTTAAGTTGAGTGTTTAAACCAGGATGATAGTTTATTAAGTCTGAAACTACACTGTAGCGAAATAAAATATGCATACATTTGCATAATTAAGCTAAACTCTAGTCTTTTCCCCCTCACAAGTAGTACCAGCAAACCCCACATGGAGGCGCTGTTAACAGTTAAAATACTACAGTTCATAAAGTCTCTATCTTCAGCAGGTGGGCCTGAGAGGAAACAACATACACAGATGAGTGTTTTATAGATAGAGAGATATACAGTGAAATTTATCTCAATACGTACACTGCTGAAATGTAAGCATAAACATTATTTTTGTTTTTCCACACAGAATAAACTCAGCTCTTTACTGAAAAGGACAACTGACTTCAACCACAGAGACTGACAAACTTACAAAGCTAACAATAAACTAGCATCTATTATTTCACAGAATTGAAAACTCATGCCGCAGCAGGAAAAAAAAAAAAAAGATATGTGACCCGTTAGCTGAACCAGCATGGTAATAATCTTTTGGAAATGAAATGAAGCAGTCAAATTGCATAATCAGAACACCCCTCTGCTCTTCTCTCTCTGCACATGTAGACGCTGTGCAATTCAATTAACACTTGACACTTGCCGTGTCACTGGTGTGTGGGAGTCATTAGTAATGCCTTTTGGACTGTTGTGTGCGACTGTGGCTGTGTTTGTAGCACAGCACCCCAATGCTGACTTATCAGTGGGGCATAAACATCAGAACAAGTCCGTCTTCTTTATTTAGGTGGTTTGAAGTGCCTCTGTAAGGCCTTTCACCAGTGGTTCCCAACCCTGGTTTTAGGGAAGTATTCGGTTTCGGATGCAGCAATGGTTTAAGACAGCGGTTCCCAACCTTGGTCCTGGAGTACCCCAAACACTGCACATTTTTTGTCCAAATATATATTATTCAAAAAACAGTAGGCGAAGAGATTCCAAAGAGATTCTGAAGTGTGAATTCTTTTGTTCTCCCATGAGGGCACAGGAAATGATTTGCAAATGGTGGTGAAGCAGCGCAACCGATGTGACATGGCGGATGCAATATGTCCGAATTTCATTCATACTACACATATACATTCAAAAAAGAACATACGTTTCGAACTAAATGTAGTACGTGATTTTGGCATGTCTACACTGGTAGCAAACTGATGAGAACGATTTGAGGCAGTCTATACTGGAAGTGTCAAAGCTGCAGATCATGTCAAAACATTTACTAACAGTGATGAATGGAGGAGGAGGAAAGGTTTTGGGACGCAAACTGCAAGCTGTCGTAAGAGATTTCATCTCTTAGCCCTCCTTTTTGCTCTTTTAATCGCATACCTTGTTCGTCTACATGTACTCTGCATTTTTTTAGTGTAGAAAGTGTGGCTGATTATAATGGGTGTGTTGCAGTTGGGACGCGTTGTAACATGCCACTCACTTTCACCATAGACACTTAGGGCTAGAATTTGCATGATTTTTTCCCTAAACCAGTTCAGCAGAAATCCTGCCCCGGAGCTGATTTTAAAGATTTCATTGGCCATGTCAATCACAGTAACGATTGCCTACACCAGACACTGATCCCTAAACCTACCTGTCACTGTAACCTCATCCAATGAAATTGGTTGCAAGGCGGGATTTCCGCTAAACTGGTTTGGGGTAAAAAATAAATAAATCACGACTAGAATTTATTTAGTCTGTCAGTCTGTGGTAGGGTCATATGCACAGAGGCTCTCTGAAAGACTTCAAAAGCCCATAATATACACGCACACAAATGAACAAAGCAATTTTATGCCATTTTAGTCACAAAATTGTAGTTTCAACAATGGTAATTAAATCTATTCAACTGATTTCTGGAAACCAACATAAAGAACTTAAAATAACATGCTTTCATTCTGCATTGACATCACTGGCAAACAGCAGAGATTTTTCTGAATGTTGCCTAACAAAAGTAAAGACATCTGTAAAAGAACAGTCAGAGGGAGGCCTTAAATAAAACAGACAGAAAAACGAGCTTTCTGGACTCTGAATAATGATCCCAATCTCTGAGCTCAATCTGTTGCCTAATCTTCCTCTTTTGTGTTTCCTGTATTTAAAAATATATGAAGACTTCTAGAGGAACCCTTTACATTTGGACACTATTAATACATGATAATATAATTTATTATTACACAAGCATATTACTCTTACATTGTTGAACAAACCTTAATAATAAGATAAATCTTAAATTTTTTTCACTGTCAAAATCTTATTTTTTCTCAAACTATATATATATATATATATATATACACTCGTAGCCATGCGATATGGCTGTATATCAGCACGGCTGTGATTCGTCCGTAGGCCGAGTGCCGTAGGTAATCACAGCGTGCTGATATACAGCCATATCGCACGGCTACAAGTGTGATATTGCGTTTATACAACAGTTAGACGGCACAAGTGTGTAAATAAATAAGAAATAACAACGGAGTGTCTTTAAAACCCTCTTTTGTGCAGCACTACTTCCTTCCGCCACGGATTCAAATCTCAAGTTGACAGTTTGACCAAGCCTCCGTTACTAATTCTAAAACATCACTTTAGAACGTTGAGTCCCTCCATTGAAACTCATTGTATTTTGTACAGTATTATTGAGAGTGTGAGAGAGAGAGAAAGAGAGAGATCGCCTGAGCGAGTACCTGTGTCTGAAATAACATTCATTCTTATATATATCCATTATAAAAGTCTGTTTGAATGTCCGCTGAGGAAAGCAATCTTTGTATTTGTCCTTTTTACAGCTAAGGGAATTTTCCATAACATACAGCGCTAAAACAACTTCCTTTACAAATGTTCCTTTCAATTTAAAAGTCTCTTGTGACTGACTGACTCATTCACTCGTAAAGTTTTGCCGCCATCTAATGCCGTTAATGTAACTTTCACTCAATCCATATTACGCACTAATGGACCCTTTCTCAATACCAAATATATTTATATGAAATATTTATTGAACAAACAAATTAACAACAATAGCCATTAAAAATGACAGCAGGAAATAAACAATTGTACAGTTCATTCAACCGTACAAAAGCACCAGTGTTCACGTGACAGTGTGCCAAGCTTGTGCCAAAACCTCGTAACTTCAATGGATCCTCAAACTGTCAGTCAAACCTCATAAATCCGCCCCACCTCTATGAAGTGCGGCATGCGGTTTGGAGATCTCTGCTTCTTTGCAATGCAAAGGTAAATAAAGATCTGATGTTTGAAAAAAAAAAAAAAAGTAAAGCGTTTTCGTTGCTCAAGAAACACTATGTTTATAAAGGCTAATGTTTTGTGTATTTGAAGAGCGGAGAAGAGTCTTCGTCTGATATCTCCCGTCTAGTTGTAGCCAATATGCTATGCTATATAACGTTAGAGGATATAAGTTGAATATAGCCTTATATTAAATTATATGTAACATAGCACAATTCGACTTGCTCTGGAACAAGTAATAGATTAATAAGACCAAAGATTGCACGTTTTATGTACCCAAAATTAATTATGTCTCATGTTTAACCACTATAAGAGCCAGCGGCAAATCCCTGAAGCACTGGCCGAGATGAAGCTGTTCTCAGCGCGTACACGACCCCTGAACGGCCGCTGACGGCCTGGAGCTCCCATCTCCGAAAATGTCTAAACAAATTGTAAAATAGGCGCTATGACTAAATATGTCACATAATTCAGGTCTAAACAACTACATTCTCGCCTAAAAAACTCTTAAAACTATAGTTCGTGGTACAACAAGTGTAGTATTCGCAAAAATTACGTTGGATTTGCTCGGCCGCCATGACAATCGCTTCTAACGGAGTGATACAAACGGTGAAAAAGTAGGAGTGCTGTTATCACTAGAATATCGCACGGCTATCAGCCAATCAGATTTGAGAACCAGAAAGAACTGTTATATATATATATATATATATATATGATATAACACTCAAGCTTTGATAAATGAAAATTAGTTTGATATCAAAATAGTGATATTTTTTCTTAAACTGTTTACATTTACTGTGTTCTTTTGCACATAATTTGAAAGATCTAACATTCAAGCATAGATTTGATTATTTGTAATTAATTTCGCAGTTTAGTTTATGCTTTTACCATTAAATACTTCATTTGACAAGCTATATTATCTGAATATTCGAACATTTACAATCTATATTTGTTTAAAGCACTCAAAGCGTTACACCTATGTTTTTATATTCCCTGCATGTTTTTACCATCCAGTTATACATCTATATATCATTTGAAAGTATATATATTTTTTTACATAAATCATGATCAAAAAGCGATTTTTAATTTATATCAGGAGTGGACATGAAAACATGCAACAGTCCTGACCTTTGCTGTTCACTGGCGACGCACAAGTCCAATCATACAAACTTTGGTATACTTTTGCTAAATTCTTATAATAAAACTTTAACAAATAATAATAAAAAACCCTACAAACTACAATTATTTGCAGTTTTATGCTTGTCAGTTCAGTGTAGCTTGTGAAACTGCTTCATATGGTGCATGTGTGCTGAAATGATGCTGTTAATATGTGCATCCACACCGGACCACAATCCACTTATTATCCAGCTCCAAATGACTGGCCAGGTGGTCTGAGATGTCTCCCCCCTCCCGCATTCATCAACAAAACAAAAAGGCAGTGATTGGTTCTCCTCCTCCAGTGCGATGGGTGTTTTAGGGTTTGAATCAGTGGGCAGCTGGGAGAGCTGAAAACAGCTTCACTCTCCCAAACAATACAGCCATAAAAGGCAGTAAAACAATCCCAGCGTTCCAGCCTGAAGGAGGGGGAAGGGAGAGAGAAGGGGGAGGACAAGTGAAAGAAGCAGTGGAGGGGGTGACTACTCATGCGAATGAAGAGTCTTTTCTGTTGGGAAGGTCTTTGCTATTATTTATGAAGTCCTGCACTGGGACTCACTCCAACCAGAGTAGACAATATTTTTAATTTGATGTAAACAACAAACTAGGGACATAATGTTGGAATATCATACCTGATCAGCTGAACAATGAAAATAATGTTTTGATAACAGAAGTTTGTGGACAGTTTATTTTCTTATTTTTTTGTTGGATGGTACACCGAATCAACACACAGGTACAATAGTACAGTGGGCAGCAAAAGTACATAGTGTCACGATCCTATAGTACCTTTGTGTCGAGGGTAACACTTTATTCTACAACATGCATTTACTATAGTAATACTGTAACTGTATATTAAGTACTTGTAATTAATTGTTGTAATGTTGTTGGCTGGCGAGTATTCAGTTTTGGCGGCTGAATGATCAACACACACACACAAGAGTGAAACATTTTTAAAGCCATAGCTCCTTTGAAGTCTCGCTTTCAGTTGTGTCAAATTAGATATGTAGTCTACCCTGACTTAAGTGCCCACTTTGCACAAGGAGACGGTACTTCCAGGCAGAACTGACCAACTGACCAACAACCTGTGAGCGGCTGATGTTTGTGTAATGTTGTGTTTGTGTATCTGTACATGTAACTGACTGATGTTTGTGTAGTGTTCTGTAGTTTTACTTGTGAGCGGCTGATTTTTGTGTAGTGTCGTTCTGTAGTTTTACCTGTGAGTGGCTGATGTTTGTGTAGCAGTACATCTGACTGACTGATTTTTGTGTAGTGTTGTTCTGTAGTTGTACCTGTGACCAGCTGATTTTTGTGTAGTGTCGTTCTGTAGTTTTACCTGTGAGTGGCTGATGTTTGTGTAGCTGTACATGTGACTGGCTGATTTTTGTGTAGTGTTGTTCTGTAGTTGTACATGTGACTGGCTGATTTTTGTGTAGTGTTACTCTATAGTTTTTCCTGTGATTGGCCGATGTTTGTGTAGTTGTACATGTGACTGGCTGATTTTTGTGTAGTTGTACATGTGACTGGCTGATTTTTGTGTAGTGTTGTTCTGTAGTTTTACCTGTGAGTGGCCAATGTTTGTGTTGTGTGTAGCTGCGTGCAACTAATGTTTGTGTAGTTTTGTTTTGTAGTTGCTCTAAGTGGCTGATAATTCTGTTGTGTGTTTATCTAGCTGTACCTGTGAGTGGCTGATGTTTATATAGTTTTGTTCTGTAGTTGTAGCTATAAGTGGCTAATAATTCTGTTGTGTGTTTATATAGTTTTACCTGTGAGTGGCTGATGTTTGTGTAGCTGTAAATGTGACTGACCGATTTTTGTGGTGTTGTTCTGTAGTTTTACCTGTGAGTGGCTGATGTTTTGTGTAATGTTGTGTATGTGTAGCTCTACATGTGACTGGCAGATTTTTGTGTAGTGTTGTTCTGTAGTTGAACCTGTGACCAGCTGATTTTTGTGTAGTATCGTTCTGTTGTTTTACCTGTGAGTGGTGGATGTTTGAGTTGTGCTTGTGTAGTTGTACATGTGACTGGCTGATTTTTGTGTAGTGTTGTTCTGTAGTTTTACCTGTGACTGGCTGATGTTTGTGTTGCTGTACCTGTGAGCAGCTGATGTTTGTGTAGTGTTGTTCTGTAGTTGTACATGTGACTGGCTGATTTTTGTGTAGTGTTACTCTGTAGTTTTTCCTGTGAGTGGCAGATGTTTGTGTAGTTGTACATGTGACTGGCTGATTTTTGTGTAGTGTTGTTCTGTAGTTGTACCTGTGACCAGCTGAATTTTGTGTAGTATTGTTCTGTTGTTTTACCTGTGAGTGGTGGATGTTTGAGTTGTGCTTGTGTAGTTGTACATGTGACTGGCTGATTTTTGTGTAGTGTTGTTCTGTAGTTTTACCTGTGACTGGCTGATGTTTGTGTTGCTGTACCTGTGAGCAGCTGATGTTTGTGTAGTGTTGTTCTGTAGTTGTACATGTGACTGGCTGATTTTTGTGTAGTGTTGTTCTGTAGTTTTACCTGTGAGTGGCTGATGTTTGTGTAGTTTTGTTCTGTAGTTGTAGCTATAAGAGGCTGATAATTCTGTTGTGTGTTTATGTAGTTGTACCTGTGAGTGGCTGATGTTTGTGTAGTGTTGTGGTTTAGTTTTACCTGTGAGTGGCAGATATGTATGTTATGTTGTGTGTTTACGTAGCTGCACCTGTGAGCAGCTGATTTTTGTGTAGTGTTGTTCTGTAGTTTTACCTGTGAGTGGCTGATGTTGTGTAATGTTGTGTTTGTGTATCTGTACATGTAACTGACTGATGTTTGTGTAGTGTTCTGTAGTTTTACCTGTGACCAACTGATTTTTGTGTAGTATCGTTTTGTTGTTTTACCTGTGAGTGGCTGATGTTTGAGTTGTGCTTGTGTAGATGTATATGTGACTGGCTGATTTTTGTGTAGTGTTGTTCTGTAGTTTTACATGTGACTGGCTGAAGTTTGTGTTGCTGTACCTGTGACCAGCTGATGTTTATGTAGTGTTGTTCTGTAGTTGTATATGTGGCTGGCTGATTTTTGTGTAGTGTTGTTCTGTAGTTTTACATGTGACTGGCTGATGTTTGTGTTGCTGTACCTGTGACCAGCTGATGTTTGTGTAGTGTTGTTCTGTAGTTGTACCTGTGAGTGGCTGATGTTTGTGTTGTGCTTATGCAGCTGTACATGTGACTGGCTGATTTTTGTATAGTGTTACTCTGTAGTTTTTCCTGTGAGTGGCCGATGTTTGTGTTGTGTGTTTGTGTAGCTGCGTGCAACTAATGTTTGTGTAGTTTTGTTCTGTAGTTGCTATAAGTGGCTTATAATTCTGTTGTGTGTTATAAAATAATAGATAAACTAGAGAACTAGGTAAATCTAGTTGTACCTGTGAGTGGCAGATGTTTGTGTAGTTTTGTTCTGTAGTTGTAGCTATAAGTGGCTGATAATTCTGTTGTGTGTTTATGTAGTTGTACCTGTGAGCGGCTGATGTTTGTGTAGTGTTGTGCTTTAGTTGTACCTGTGAGTGGCAGATGTTTATGTTATGTTGTGTGTTTATGTAGCTGCACCTGTGAGCAGCTGATGTTTGTGTAGCGTAATTGTGTTGCTGTACCTGTGAGCGGTTGATGTGCTGTCCGGCGGGTGTTTGGAGGTTGATGGGAGACGTCTGGAGCGTCTCAGAACTCAACGCTTTTTGTCCGTTAATGTGTGCTGTCACCATGGAAACGGGAGTCTTTGCTGGCACCACAGAGATGGCGATGCTCTGGCTGGGCGGCTTGATTAGGGCGAGGGGTTTGGCGGCTGTCCCCACAGGACAACTTCTGACAGCAAGCTTCTGTTGTACAAAACACAAACAGCAGGTCATTAACCCTGAAACTGCTGATAACCTTAAGACCTCTACACTGGATTAAAACCTTAATAGTAGATCTTACAGGGCATTTGTCTCCAGAGTTTTCCTTTGAACCAGCACAATTCATGTCAGTTGTGTACATGCATGCTAATTATCATAAATAATCAAAGTATTTCCCCAATTTCCAGCATGCGCAGCTCGTACATAATAAAGAGATGAAATATAAAACGCGAGGCTGCTTTGATACTAGTTCATGCTCTTGCATCAGCTCAAGTTCAGGGACTCAAATTTAAGCGCGCACTTTAATGTCTGTGTGTTTATTTGTTGTTCAAAGACTTCTTCCATTTCCTCTCATTTACTGTGGGAAATAATAATACAGCAGATGATCAAACAGTCTTTAAAAGCAGAAAGTAGAGCAGCGTTCACTTTCATGTGTGGGGTGTAGACTCGTGTACACAGCAAAAAAAAAAATTGTCGTTTTACAGTAAAAACATTGAAACATCCATAAAACGAGCAAAAATGATATTCAAATTGAAAATTGTGTGAGATATTAAGACATCTTCGGCATTTTTTTATGCATAGACATCAAAAAATGGTTTAACAGCGTTATATATATGTGTTGCATTCAATATATCTTCAATGTAATTCAAGATATATTCTCTGACAAGTCTTAATTATCTCATGCAGCTTTGCTTCTCAATGAAATGTATCTTGTTTTAAGGATTTTTCAGGATTTCTTGGAAAACAAGTACACAAAAATTAGTTTTAAGCATAAACCATTCAACAAAATTCAATTCAATTCTGATAACTGTCTTATAGTATCTTACATTTCACTTCAAGTATTTTTTATCTTATTTTAAGCATACTTAAATATTTTTACTGAAAAGACAAAATCCATTTTGGCACTGGGATGCATGTGAAAGAGTCGCTATCGTTCCACACACAGAAAACCTCTTTCCCTGCTCCGATCAGCACAGTTCACACTATAAGCGCTTTGAATATTTCATATTCCATTCCAGCGGCCTGTTTTCATTTCTGAACGGCTTTTATGGTTTTCTGAAGACTGTGAGGGGGGAAGGGAGCAAGAGAAAGAGAGAGACAGGTCTTTCATATTCAGCTTTTCATATTCAGAGGCTGTCTATCAGTAAAGAAGCATTTTCAATATGTTTTTCACATGTGAGCATCTACAGCCAATAAACCCTGACAGACAGATGCTGCTTCAGTTTATGACTCAGAAGAATCACATTGCCTCTGCAGTATTATGTGTTTGCATTGCTCTGATTGCATAAGATTCAGCAGTGAGATTTAATTCAGGTCGCAGTCAAAACTAAGGGAAAGGTTATTTACACTCAAACTTGCTCATAATTACGTGTGACACACCGGTTTTGCGTTTCTCATTACTTCGGGACAAAATGATCTAAAGTTAAGCATTTACTGTAAACTCTCTCCTTATTTATGACAGTAAAATCTGCTGAGAATGAGCGGTGAATTAACCCCAACCCAGAGACACAGGTGCAGCAAAGTCATTTAAAATCACTGCAAATGCTCACCACTGTGGTGTGAATTGGGAGATTATTTGTATGTTATTCATTAATTCCCTCACAATGCATGCAGTGAGCCCTATTGTTTCTAAGGATCAATGTAATCCACAGGAAACCTCACAACCGGCATCTGGACACAACCTTCCACTGCTGCCCCATTCACCTTAAGACATTGTTGATTGTTTAGAAGGTCACCATACGAACCGACCCTGCTCCAACCCCCAACCAGCACAAAGCACATGGGTAAACTAGGTAGAAAACCATAGTTTTATATAAGCTTCTTCATAAGATTATCTGTTTTTTGTTGGTTTTTAGCAATTGTTGCTTTTAAATGAAACTATATTATGTTGTGAAATGATTCCAATATATATCTGCGAATCATTTTTGGAAACGGTTGTAAAATGAACCATTTAAACAAACTGAATCACTTCCCAGTGCTCCATATGATAGAAAACCAATTTGCCACGCTACACTGCAACATGTTAAAAAATGAGTTCATTACACCATTTTTGAGAACAGCTGAGCTGCTGTCACGCTACTGGTTGACTTTATCAGTCATATGAGCAACATCATCTCCTGAAGGCAAATCTGCAGGAGGTTAGTTAGTGTCTCAATCCATCCGTTAAATATATTTACCATGTTTGACCTAATATTTAAAACTGACGTTAATATTCATCCACGCAGTGAGGTGATAGACATGCATATGGGGTTATTTCCCAGCAGTAAGTTGACAGGAGATGGTTGACAGTCTGACACAAACACACATTAAAGACTTTTACAGCGCTATAATGAACCACTCGGACCTCTCTCGCCTCAGGCTAAACAAATCAGCCATGTCAACACTGAGATTCTGGTTTCATTGTGTCCGATGAATGGAACGGAAAATAAATGCTCTCGGATATCAGAAGCCTTTTCGGAAGTCACTTTAACGCTCTTCTCTTTGACAGAATCATGATTTCTGTCAGAAAATGTATAAATTAACAACAACTACCCACTGTGCTCAAAAATCTGATCTTCTAATATCTCCTAATGTTCCTCTGATGTCAATGTAAAAAGACCTTCAATTTTAAGGCCTCAGTTTTTTGGTCAAAATGGCCTTAATTGGGCATCAAATCCACTTTTCAGAAGATCACGGACCACCTAGGGCCCTATGAAATCTGTCCCAAATTCTGTGTTTTATGTTTATATTTTTCTAGATTCCATTTTAATGGTTTAATTACATTTTAATAATCCAAAAGGGTATTTAAATCAATGGAAATCATAAAACTTTAACAATTTATTGAAATTGTAAGAGTAAATTCTGTGTTTGTCTGAGACACACATGCTTTAAACAGCAGTCTTTTGAGGTTTGAAGTGTACAGAAAGTGTACTTTTGATTTATTCATCCAAATTTTGCTAAATTCTGTGACATTCCATGCACATGTGGATTCTGCAATTATGCTTTCTGTGCCGTGGAAATCATAGTGCCTTATCCTTATAGAGATAGAGAGTTGCAGAAGATGTGGAGTAGCCTCCATCCAAATGCCCTGACCTCATCCTACCACATGAGGTGATCCCACTGGAGAACAGGATAATTTGAGGACTGTCTCGTGCTGTGTGTTTTGGCCTCAGCACCAGTGCTTCCCTGCCAAACAACAGGCCATGAGCCAATCCTCCACTCTCTGTGATAAGACTGTGTGGACATCAATCAACACTTCAGAAGACACAAACCCCTCAGTAAGAGCTCAAAGATGTCTTCTCATTTTTGATCAGGGTCTTCAAAACTGTTTGAGCAATGACTATTGCCATAAAATCCGGTCCACATTACAGGTTGTTCTAACCACTAACCGCCCACTTGGACAGGAAACACAACCACAGTTTGCTATTTTATATTTTGGTGAAGTCTTCCAATCTAGAAAATATTTGAAATGGAAAAAGGCACCATAATAATACAAAGAATTAAAAGTCCAAAAGTCAGGCAATTATTGAAAACTTTACAAACATCTGCCATATAAGAGAAACTGAACCGTTTCAAAACTGCCATCTTACAAAATTGCTACAGGGACAAAACATAAAAACAAACTCCTGTTGAAATCCTTCTATAATAATCTGATAATCTAAAACTAGATCTCCTTCGAAAAGTAGGACAGGATATCTCAAGGCATTCGATTGTATGTACAACAATAATCAAGTATGGTTCAGGAAATACAAAGATATCAGAGATTCTAATGAAGAGGAAGATACTGGTCTCATCTAATAAATAATTAAACCATGTGATGTGCCTCTCCACAACAGGAATGAAACTGAATCCTGACTCCCAATTAGAGATGTCACGGTGAGGAAATTTTCACACCGGTATGCGACAACACCGGTATTACCAATAACATGGGGTGGAGGGGGTGTTTTGTGGTAATTCGCAATCTCGCATACTCTGTGTATAGGCCTATAATTTGTCAGCATCAGTGAGCTGCTATCAATATGCGGGGTATTGAAATGGCATTTGAATGCACACTTGCTTTTCACTTTTCAAATTCACGACCTCTGTGTAAAAACCTGACAGACCAATCCAATCTTAGCAACTGTTGCTGTCCAGCGTTTTCTCAGGCAAGAAATGGTGGCGTTAGGAAATTCTTTTTTAAAGTAAGTCTAAGGGGGCAGTTGTGGCCTAATGGTTAAAGACTGGTAACCCGAAGGTTGCGGGTTCGATTCTCAATACTGGCAGGAAATGATTGCGCACTAACTGGAAATGATGCACACTAACTTGGATGGGTTAAATGCAGAGGACATGTGAAAACCAAGTATGGGTTACCACAGGGGTTCCCAAACACATTCCCGGAGCCTCCACAACACTGCATGTTTTCTATGTCTCCTTAATCAAACACACCTGATTCAGATCATCAGCTCATTAGTCGAGACTCCAAGACCTGAAATGGGTGTGTCAGACAAAGGAGACATGCAAAATGTGCAGTGCTGGGGAGGCTCCAGGAATGTGTTTGGGAACCCCTGTGGTAAACCATACTTGGCCTTCACGTGTCACTTTCACTTTCGTAAGTTTATGGAGATGTGTGTTTCTTTGTACAGTTCTAACCTAAAATTATCCAAGAATACACTAAAGCATTATTGCCAGGACATTTATAATAGTAACACAGTGTACCCAGAGAGGATACAAGCTATATTTTTCTTCTTTTTAACATTTTTTAATTACATCTTGAGAAGTTCATGCTACATAAACTAAGTGGCATCCTCATTCCCAAATTAACATGAAGAACATCAGTAAGATACATTTTCTAAAAGGTAAATTTAATGTTAATTGCTGAATGTCATTTCCATATTGATTCTGGTGATTGTGTGGTATTATAATTATAGGTGTAAGAAAATATTGCTACACTTGAATATCAATTAAAAACTGGTATACTGTGAACCTTTAAAGCAGGATCTAAAAATATATATATAGTCATAACTGTTTTCATATGTCTAATGTATTCGGGTCATTGACAAATTAAGGTTTTTAAAAGTGTAAAAAAACATAATGGAGATATAATTCAGTTTTATTAAGTGTTAACAATGAGATTGTGGTTTTTATAATCAATTAACACTGCTTTTGTCTTTTTTTAAAAGCTAGACAAAAATTGTCACCAAAAAAGTCATTTGGTTTAACCAAAATTTCAGTTTTACTGAATGACACTTTTGGTTATACCGAATGACGATATTTTCAAACAATGCTAACAGACTGATATCTAGCTAGCTAGCTAGCTAGCAAAAGGACAATCAAACACTTTATATTTAGTACAAGTTTTTAAAATACTACAACATTTTCCATGTTTTATAGTGGTTGTACCGAATGACCTGATGTTTCGAGATGAGCAAGTGAAAACATGAAGTTTTCAAATAGTTAAGAGAGTTAGTTACTTTGCTTCATGACCATGTGGTCCTTTGCAGGTGTCTGAATGATGTCACATCCTGTCACATGATATTGACCGCATGACTTGATCCAAAATGATCTCTTTATATTGGTTACTCCGAATCAATGAAATTAATTTTTCCAGACGTTCTTTCTCATAACAAAGAAACAACTTCTACACATAATTTTAATACCATTTTGCACTGTTAATATATAATGTTATAAAATCATGCCAAGATAAAAATTATATACATTTATTACATTTTAAGATGTTTTAATCACAAATGAAATGGCTGTATTGGCCTTTGGACGGTTAAACCGAATGACCTTTTGACACTTCAAAATCTTTAAAATACCTTTTTATGTAGCAAAATCCAATTAAATCCTTTTGGATTCTAGTTGTACAACCTTACATACTTTGGATGTCATATTCATGTCATATGTTTTTTATTATTAATAAGGCCTTTGGACAAAAAAATGACCCGTCACGTCATTGACCCATTCATATATATTTTTTTATTTATTATATATATTAGAATCCTGCAAGCACTTTAATTCTTTTATTGTTTTTTTTTATTTTTTTTCTTGCCAATACACAGCCCTAATTATAACTAAAGAGTTCAAAATACCACAGAACAGATTAAATCACAGTCAAATTAGCAAACTTGAAGGTCTCCCTTCAGTTTTCTGCCAAAACAAAAGTGATTAAAACTGCACAAAAATAAAGAAATTAAAAGAAATGTATATTACTGTACTGTAAAATAAAAAACTAATATTCAAAAAATTCTTATTATTATTTAAAATGAATTAGTTACTTTGGTTGGGATCCAAACATAAACAGTGTGAAGGTAAAGTGAAGCTGTTTAGTCCACAGTTTCTACAATGCCTGCCAGTCACATAACGCCACGTAACAAAAACAAAATATTCACAAGCAAAAACTGACACCTTAGAGTGATTTGCAAATACAGCATAAGAACATATTCAATAAACAAATCAAAGTCAGAGTCAAAGTCTGTTAATTGCCTCCATCTCAATGATCTCAAACTCTAAAAACTCATTTCTTTCATCATGCGTCTGATCGATGAAGGCTCAGTTCTTCAGCACAATGAAACTGAGTTTGAGTATTGTATTGTATTCAGAAACTGATCATTTTTTTGCTTTATTAAAGCTGCAAATCAATATTCAGACAGCTGCCCATGTTACTGCATTCTGCCTGTGAGATTCAACACAACACTTCATCTCAGAGTGAATCACTATTTCATTACACGCACACAAATGAAATGCCATATGTGAGCTCCGGCAGCCTCTATGACTGCTGGAGAAATCAATCTTTACTGAACTATCGCAGGCGTTCGCGTGTGAACGTGACGAGTGAAACTACATCTTGTTTCTTTTATTGTGTGTGGTGGAGCACGACGGCCTGAGTTCAGTTCAGTTTGACTCTACTGTTTGCTGTATAACTAACTGCTTGCATCATTTCCAGAACCATTTTCTAGGTGAAAATGTGCCATGCGCTTAACATTTCCTCTATGTTTGCTAACATTCATTTCCACTGGAAGGGTACATGAAATCTTGATTGGATTTCTCTCCCAGGAAAACTGTCTGCTACACTGTGATGGTAAAAACTATTCAACATCATGATTGTTTCTCAAACATTTCTGGATCGATCCACATCATAAATAATAATTGGAATTTTAAGTAATTCATAATTCTAGTAACAACACCTAAGGTGCATATGCAGTGGAATTTATATCATGAAAAGTGTAAAAAAAAAAATTGCAGGAACTTTCAGATCATTTTACCCACCAGGAGAAAAAAACTTAAGCTTCATTCTGCACCATGAACATATTCACGTTTTTGTGAAATAAAAAATTTATTGGTAAAATGTTAATTTGTTAACATTAATTAATGTATTAACTAAAATGAACCTACCATGAGCAATACGTTTGTTAATCTTTGTTAATGTTAGTTAATAAAAATACAGTTGTTCACTGTTTCATTTTAGCACGGCAGTCCTAGAGGCAAAGTTGCTCAGAATGAGGAGTTCTACCATGTGGTAAGAATGTTGGGGCGTCACAAAAAAAAAAAAAAAAAAAAAAAAAAAAAAAAAAAAAAAATCGGGAGATACACAATCCTTCATGCACGTGAAAAACGCAAAGGCGCCCCCGATTGGCTGATTTCTTTCGAATTTTTCACAGGCCTCCAAGGCTGTGAGTCAAACAGTGAGTTTCATTCCGGTTGGCCTCCATTAACCTTGTCTGATAGCTGCTCAAAATTCAGTGGCTGATGGTGGACATGTTTTTTGAGATGTGTCAATGTTCTCATAGACAGTAATGGCACCTTGGACAGTTCATACCAATTTTCAAGTTGATCGGAATAATGGTGATGTAGTTATAGCCATTTTCATGTTTTTTTTCTTGTTATAGTGCCATTAAGTGGCCAGTCGCCACGTCCTTTTTCACGCTACCACAGAATGAGCTCTTAAATAGGTGTGCTGAGTTTAGTGAAAATATCTCATTCCATTCATGAGTTATAGCCATTTTAGTAAAGGTGGCTCCACCCATTTCAAACATTTTGGTGGCTTTTAAGGAGCGCGAATCGGAATTTAAACTTTTTTTTTTGATAACTATTGACAGACTCCAGAGAATCTCGCTGCACTGGTTTGGTTCCGATCTGTTCAAAAACATAGGACTAGTTCGCAAAAGTAGGTTTTTCAAAAAATCCAAAATACCAGAAGATTTCGCCAGAATGACGAGCCTTGAGCCAAGGATTCCAATGATACAAGAGCCTAGGCCTAACGGTTCAGGAGTTGTGAGACATTTCATACTTTTCAATGCTGTAGCGCCCCCGTCAGGCCGATCGTAGCGAGCCTTGGTGATGTTGTAGACAGCGTGCGTACTACCAGCCCTCAAAGTTTCAAGTCTCTACGACTTATGATTTGGTCTGCCAGATATTGATCCTTGGAAATTTAAACAATTACAAAAGGGTTTCAGCGCTACGTGTTTGAACCCCTAATAAATGCTGTAGAAGTGCAATTCATTAATAGTTCATTTTGACTAATGTAGTTAACTAATGTTAGCTAATGAACCTTATTGTGAAGTGTTACCAATGTATTTATCCCACAACTTGGCAGTTGATAATTCTCATGCTTGTACACAATTTCTATTGATGGGTCCGAACAGACATTTAAATACAACTGAATCTTTACCCAGTAAAGAGCAGAAAAGTCAATTATGCGCACCTGATACTGTTGCCGAAGATTTGAGCTGTATCAAGAATGATTCTGGAATTAGAGTTTGACTCCCTGAATCGAATGAAAAATCATATTTTTCTCTTGTTTTCCAGGGAAAAAAAGAAAGAAATACAGTGAATTTTGTTAAATTTATTCTTAATAGTTAAAAAAAAAAATATTGACCAATATGGAAGAAAAGGTCAGTCCTAAACCAATTTGTGTCAAAGTAAATGTATTTTCTTTTCTTACATTAGTGTTAATAAACAAAACTCAGGCATCTCCATCATGCTGGAGAGAATTATTGATCGTCTCGCATTTTCTTCTACCTTTAGATTATTCCACACAATGAGGCTACAGATCTGTTATGACACAATCAAACTCATAATTGCTTCATGATATGTTAAAAACACTGTCACATTCTGTAGTTCTGCTGTTAAATACTGTTAATGGGTCCCAGATCAGGATGTGGCAGGAACAGCACATCCACAGGACACACATAAGCCTGACGAAGCTTTCTGTGCTGCAGGATAGATTATTCTCTCTGATCTTCATGTGCCTGTGCTCTACTTTTCTTTTAGGGAGCACGTCTCTGTCTTTCAAGTGTCGAAAACATACCAATGTAAACGTACCAACACAAACAGTCAGAAAGCAAGTTATGGGGGATTTATGTCCTTTACGGCCCATGGTAACGACTATGATATGTACATGAAACATGTGAAAGCAACAAGTTTCAAAATAGCAAGATAAGATCGTTAGTGGAGGGAAAGATTTGTTTAATTTTATTTTCATGTACCACTGTTTCAGTGTAATTACACAATTACTGAGTAATATTAAATAGCAACATAGGGTTAAGGTTTGGTTCAGTGTTATTTGCTTAAAATTATGCACAATTAACTGTCAGTAAATACATGTAACGTGTACATGTACAGGGTTACTGAAGATTTTCATTGAATAACTTAAATTTAGGCCTGTTTCTCACATAAAGCTATTCTATGACTTCAGTGTACTATAGTGAATATAGTGCACAAGTTTCATGGATGGCTATTATGGTGCTTTTTTTTGTAAATGTTAAGATAATCAATGTTTCAATAGTATATAGCCACAAGACATAGTGTTTAATGTGTAAAATTATATTTAAAACAAACAGAGATTTCTGTCTATTTCGCAAGAACCAGTGAGGTTCATTTGTGTGTTACGCAGCACGTTTGAGCTTCAGCAGGAACCAATGAGGTTCATTCTCGCGTGTTACGCAGCACGGTTGAGCTTCCTTGAGAACCAGCGAGGTTCATTCTCATGTGTTACGCAGCATGTTTTAACATCCGCAAGAACCAATGAGGTTCATTCTCATGTGTTACGCAACACGTTTGAGCTTCAGCAGGAACCATTGAGGTTCATTCTAGTGTGTTACGCAGCACGTTTGAGCTTCCTCAAGAACCAATGAGGTTCATTCTCGTGTGTTACGCAGCACGTTTGAGCTTCCTCAAGAACCAATGAGGTTCATTTTCCTGTGTTACGCAGCACATTTGAGCTTCCGCAAAAACCAATGAGGTTCATTCTGTTGTGTTACGCAGCACGTTTGAGCTTCCTCAAGAACCAATGAGGTTCATTTTCATGTGTTACGCAACACGTTTGAGCTTCAGCAGGAACCAATGAGGTTCATTCTGTTGTGTTACGCAGCATGTTTTAACATCCGCAAGAACCAATGAGGTTCATTCTCATGTGTTACGCAGCACGTTTGAGCTTCCTCAAGAACCAATGAGGTTCATTTTCCTGTGTTACGCAACACGTTTGAGCTTCAGCAGGAACCAATGAGGTTCATTTTCATGTGTTACGCAGCACGTTTGAGCTTCAGCAGGAACCAATGAGGTTCATTCTAGTGTGTTACGCAACGTTTGAGCTTCCTCAAGAACCAATGAGGTTCATTCTCATGTGTTACGCAGCACGTTTGAGCTTCAGCAAGAACCAATGAGGTTCATTCTCGTGTGTTACGCAGCACGTTTGAGCTTCAGCAAGAACAAATGAGGTTCATTCTCGTGTGTTACGCAGCACGTTTGAGCTTCAGCAAGAACAAATGAGGTTCATTCTCGTGTGTTACGCAGCACGTTTGAGCTTCCACAAGTACCAATGAGGTTCATCATTGTTCTCTCGCGTCAAGCAAACACTATTGAGTTTTTATTTATGTTTGCTGATCAATGTTTATATGTGAATAAAAGCCTACATGCAATCTGTTCATCATATAAAGCGACTGTCTCTTCAGAAAAACTGGACTAAACCACTCAATTCATTTGGATTAGTTATTATGGATTTAATCTTTTTATGAACTTTTTGAAACACCAAAGTGGTAGTTGCATAGTCTGTCAATAAAGGGAGAGAAATCTCTCAAATTTCATTAAAATCTTAATTTGTGTTCTGAAGATGAACGAAAGTGTAATGTGTTTGGAATGACATGAGAGTGAGTAAATGATGATCATTTTTTTCATTTTTGGGTGAATTACCCCTTTAAATTGTAGTGATTCTGGAATATTCCTTTAAAGGCCCCGAACAAAATCATAGAATGAACTGATGTGACATCATTTCGAACAAAATCAGGCCAAAACGAAGTTCATTTTGAGAGTTCGAAACGGCTTGCCAAAACGAACTCTAAGGAAAAGTTCGCTCCAGCTGCAAAACACCTTCATACTACCATTGGTCTGTGAGGATAACGTAATAGGAGGTGTGCGCTGAGGCTCCACCTTCTTCTCTGACTCATTTCGTCTGATAGAGTCCGTTGAGGTAAGATCTCCACAGGTGAAAACATGAACACACTGGATAGCCACTTTATAGTAGAAAATTAAGTTGTGCTTCTGAATAAATGAGGCACTAACACTGTTTTTCATGTTTGATACTGTAAAGCTGCTTGCTTTTAAGCAATCTATTGAATAAAGTGCTATATAAATAAACGTGACGTGACTTTACTGGAGTGCTAATTTGTAGAGCTCGTGCTAACATACCAATGTTGTTATGATCAGATGCTTATGCCTTCTGTAAGAAAATGCTTGCTTTTTTCTCATTTTTGTTGTGTTTATTTTGTGCACTGCTCATATTTACATCATCTAAACTCAGCAGTGTGGGTGGTGTCAGATGTTCGATTACAGTATATCGCTGCTCACGTATAAAACAAATCAAAGAACGAAAAAGAACTTTGTTTGAAGTATATCGGGGCCTTAATGATGACAAAACAATTTTGGGGTAAACTATCCCTTTAATCATCACTGTAGCCAACACAAGAACACAATGTTCATCACACAAATGCAGATTTTGCACAGTAAAGACAGGAACGTGCATTTTGGAGTACAAATGCAGCATCTTTTTCAGTGTCTATGTCTTCTTGGATATGTGTTCAGGCAAAGTGCTTTTTTCCACTTGCAGTGGCCTTGTCAGGAAAAAACAAATCAAAGTCTCGTTCATTACGACGGGTGACTCTTTGTTCTCCCTGTGTCTTTGAGTGACAGCACAAGGACGGCCTCTCTTTCCTCAATTATTTCTGTCCTCTTCTGTTTTATTCCACCCTACAAAGACAGACTGTGAAACTGGAGCTTTACAAGACAAGCTACACCTCATTTAAAGTAGTTAAACTAATGCTACTTTTCTCTGAGGAGTTTGACATCATCTGACCGTTCAGAGGAAAAATGCATCTGATGGGTCGAGCTGATGTCACTATTGATTACCACAGTTAACATGGTCAGATTACCATGGTTTAAAGATTCCCTACAGATTCCGAAGCTTCCTGGGAATTCTCCATGGATCTGAGAGGAAGTCCAATAACCATCCACATGAGACACTGACTTCAACCAAACGCTGATCAATGAAAACGATTATGTCACCCTTCAGCTGTACTGTTTTAAAGTGGTTTATTTTTAGCCTCGCATCACATGGTTTTGAACTTCAGTTCCATGTCAACCATCATATTGTGATCTGAATACTTGTCTGTGTCTGTAATGAAGATGTTTCGCTCAGTTAAGGTCTTCAGTCACAAACCCACATGAGCAGGGGCATGGTGGTCTAAATGAAAAAATGAAGTTAGCTCTGCGGGCAGGAGATGTGAAGTGTCTTCGAGAGCTTGTGAGGCTCTCTTTATTTACAGTGAGTCACTCGAGCGCTCTCGCGACTCTTTCCTGGCGGGCGGTGTGTGTTTAAACTGTCCTCAAGCTATTAATAGCTCCGCTGCTTCATCTGTGCATGCTGAATATGAAGCATGCCACCTTCCGGCTGCTGAATGCCAACGACGCCAGGAGAACATCTTACAAAGAAGAAAGTCATGAATCCCAAAGCACCATGTGCTAGAAATGCCAAGATTACACTGTATAAAGCATATAAATAAACAAAAAGACGCTTCTATCTATAGTGACATTTATAACAGGAGACAGTCCATGAGCCGGCACTCTTTGGTGTCCCATGACTTTACATAAAGTATTTAAGGCCCAAAATCCCATCTTTTCTTGTTCTGAGAATCATTAGATAGGTTTGATAAACTATTGAAATTAACCTAGCAGGAAAAGTACATAGCTTTCAAATGTCTGTTTCCACCCCCATAAAAATTTGACCCGTCTCACCTCAAAGGTCTGAACTGTATCTAACAATCGTACAACAATGTCATAATTTTAACATAATCTGTTTAAGTAAAAAGTTATTTTTAATTATTGAGTCATTTTAATTACTAAAAACGTAATATTTAGCTGTCCCACATTTTGTGCGCAACCCTGATACCATTTGATTTTCCCAACACTGCACAAATTGTCACTGTCCTTAAAAATTGCTGACACGCTGGATGTGACATCATTTGTACCCTTCCAACATCATGGAAAAATGACAAGTAAATAGTCTCATTCCATTTTCTCAATGTTTGTCAAATTATTGTGTAACATTCCACCCTGTTACCACAGTTATTGAAAGAAAAAGGATAAAACCAAAAAAGTTTTCAATAACTAAAAACCAAAATTTGGTCCCTATCTAGCTAAACCCTTACTGAGTGACAGCGTTTAATCTAAATCTGCAGTTTTATTTTTCAGCACTTTTACCCATTCTGGCATAGAAGAATTAAATGTATATTTAATTTTGATGTTTAGTACTAGATAATTACTACATTTCACAAACCTGTTTAGACATGTCCAAAATTTTAGTATTTTATCTGAACCCTATCTACAACATGGACAAGTAAATAATTTCATTCCATTTTCTCAATTTTTACATTATTGTGTAACATTCAACCCCGTTACCATAGTTACTGCAAGACAAAATGATCAAAAAGATATTTATCGTTAATTTATGATACATTTAAGTTTATCAATACCTACAAACCAACATTTGGTCCCAAACTAAACCCTTACTTAGTGACAGCTTTTAGTCTAAATCTGCACCTTTGTTTCCTTCAACCCTGTTACCAGTTCTGCGGTATTAGGTTTTTTTACACATTTTGTCTATTGAACTTTAATGTTAAATTACTACAACATGGAAAGAAGACAAGTAAATAATCTCATTTCATTTTCTCATTTTTTACATTATCCTTTAACATTCAATCCTGTTACCACAGTTACTGCAAGACAAAATGATTAAACAGATATTTATCTTCAATTTATGATAAATTTACATTTATCAATACCTACAAACCAACATTTGGTCCCAAACTAAACTCTTACTTAGTGACAGCTTTTAGTCTAAATCTGCACCTTTGTTTCCTTCAACCCTGTTACCAGTTCTGCGGTAGTAGGGTTTTGTTTATAAATTTTGTCTATTTAATTTTAATGTTAAACTACATCACACAAACCTGTTTAGACATGTCCAAAATTTTAGTATTTTATCTGAACCCTTTCTACAACATGGAAAGACGACAAGTAAATAATCTAATTTCATTTTCTCATTTTTAACTTATTGTGTAACATTCAACCCTGTTACCACAGTTATTGCAAGACAAAATGATCAAACAGATATTTCTCTTTAATTTATGATAAGTATTGTTAAACTTAAATTTATTACTTTATTAATACTACAAACTAAACCCTTACTTAGTGACAGCATTTAGTCTAAATCTGCACCTTTGTTTCCTTCAACCCTGTTACCAGTTCAATTTTGTCTATTTAATTTTAATGTTAAACTACATCACACAAACCTGTTTAGACATGTCCAAAATTTTAGTATCAGGGTTAGAAACAGGGCAAACCCCATGAAAAATTAATAGAAACCATTGTTTGAAAAAGAAAAAACTTAAAAACTTTTAAGAGTCCTAAAGTGCTTAAACCTCTACACCACCACACGAGCCGCCGAAACATACAGGACAGACCCAATTCTCTCTAACAACATATGTGAGTGCTGATTGATTCAGACCAGCTCAGAGCTTTTAACACAATAACAAAATTCACCAAATATAACAATCAACTTGGAGCTGTCTGTACGTCATACTGAACCTGATCAACCGTACTTCCACCTGTTATGATCCTTTTAGTAAGTGTGTTTCACACAAGACACATGACTCACACATCATCAGTTTAAATCCTCTATAAAAAGTCATGAGCAAACTGTATTTACATGAGTGATGTAACAACCAAAAACAGAAATAGGTCAGTGTTTCTTATAAATGACTTGCCTTATTGCTTCTAGTTTAGACATGCAGTCCATATACATTCGCTACATCTGTAAGCAGTTTAGCATTATATTTAACTAAGAGAGATAAAATCTTGATATTATATATATTATATAAATGATAAACAGATTCTGCATATGAATAACTGTATAAATGAGTTCTTGAGTCATGAGAGTTCAGTAAAGCAGCATTACTTAGAATTAGAATGACTACCAGGAATTTTAGTGACAGAATGTGAAATATGAATCAGCAGTCAAGCCTTTACTTTACTAGAATAAAATCAATTTTCTGAACACTTTGTTCCATGCAGTAAAAACTCAAAGCTGCATGTTTCCTCCAGAAATTAACCTTCATTATTCACACTCAGCTGTGTTTTTCTATAAGAACAGTCTCCTGTAGAAACACAAGCTGAGCATTTGAAGGTTACCTTCAAACCAAGGTAAGTATGACTGCGCATTCATAAAGGTTGTTTCAATCTAAAAACTCTACTGAACAAACTCAAACTGAACTTGACAAGGTAATAAAGGTAAAAAAAAAAAGTGACACCATACAATAATCGCAAGAAGTTTTGAGCTTCGTTATTTGTTATAAAACAATGTCTCCGTTTTTAAATCAAACAATAAATGTAATTTTTCATGATATGATTCCAAGGCTGAAAGAAGAAAATAAGCTCATAGATTGCAGCAAAAGCAGTTGTTTTATATTTAAAAGTGTGTGGGCAGTAATAAACACCCACACATGTGGAATACAGTACCAACCGTTGGTGACCTATTAAAGCCCTGCCCTGTCGCCCCAATAACACTATAGAGTAAATATATACGTAAGTGTAAAGACACAACCTCATCCCATTAATCATTAAACAGCCTTTATGTATTTTAAGGCTCTCTCAATAATGCTTCCACTACTGACGGCCTAGAAAAGCATGCAGATTAGAAGCTAGAAGAGGGGCGGGGCATCTAAAACGGCACGCCCCCCTATACTGTACTAACTACAGTGCACTAAAAAAAAAATGCATCATCACAGCATACGAGCGAGCAACGGTGCTGACATTATCCATGCTAATCACTTCTAGCCTTCCGAAATGTTATGCTGGGTACACTCCAAAAATATTTAGGCCTAAATGTAAGATTTCTGTATTTGAATTGCATATAAAATGTTCATCCATTTGGATAAACAAACTAATAAACTTAAAGTGATGCATATTTGTCAGTCATACATAAATGAAACAGGTAAGATTTCTGTAATAGTACTAATAACTGAATTTGTTGTGTTTTAAATACACAACAACCAGGTTTATATATTTAGCATCAATAAATCCAATTTGTTTCACTTTCATACATTTTAACTAACCGAGTATTGCATGTTAAAACCGTGCAATTCAAATGGATGGGAATTTAATATGCAATTCAAATGTACCATGTAGTATATCATAAAAAGTGTAAGATAACAGGGTTCATGCAAATTACATCCATGTCTTACTATATTTCTGATTCTGATGGCCAGAATGTGTGCAACATTAAATAATTGATCAAATGAAAAGCTTCGACCAATCACTGCCAAAGTAATGCTGTTATCATACTCAAACACACATATAAGATCAAACTATTCAGGCATCATATCAAATTGCACAGGAAATGTACCAGCAAGTATCAGCAAGTTGAGATGTCATCTTTTGAGTTGAAACATTTTGGGGTAAATCTGACAGACAGATGGGTTCTGTTCCAAAAAACTAAACTACCTTGCTGTATACTACAGGCAGCTGCCTTCTGAGACAGCATTATCATTGAAATGACAAATGAAGGGCTTAAAACTAACTTCTTGCCAATGGCTTGTGAAAATTTACTGGCCATAAATATTTCTTTCCAGGCATGAAACATAGATTTATCCCTATTAAAGTTACAGAAGTTATTCAGTCAAGAGCAGTGAGTGATTTTTCTTTGTCTTTTGTTGTTTGAATCAAATTAAAAACAGACAGCAGCAGGAATATTAGGCTGCTGTCACTTTAAGAGCTAATGCACGGATCCAATATCCTGATGTTTTATTTCATTTTTAACAGTTTACGTTCACTTAAGCCATAACTATGTTTACGAGGATACTTGCCAAGATGAGCATTTTGACAATTTAGTTTGAATATGTTTATTCAAGCTCAAGAAGACATGAAAGAGAACTCAATTCGGTATTCAGACGCTGTCTAAGATGTGGATTACTGGGATGTTTGCACACAGAAAATTTGACAGCCTGTCACCTGTCCCAAGCAACGTTCACGTTCATGTTCTACACGATATTTGTATTGTTATAATTCATAACAATGTTACCGGTAAACTGCTGATTGACACTTTTATATACTCGCCCACACTGATTTTTACTAAAATTTGGCCCTTCGCTAATGTGTTAATTTTAGGCCCTGCATATATGGCATTTTGATATATTATTTGGAACTAAATTTTAAGAATGTTTATAATCATTTCTCTTGTTAGGTCAAGAATATTGGATGGACTTTTTTCACAAGCTCATTACAATGCTGCCTTAAAAACTGGCCAAAATATTATGATGCCTTGCAAGTAGGTTTTGGAACAGGGCCATAGAGTCATCACATCGACTTGTTCAAATAAAATAATCCTATTGGTCATCTAACGTGATCTAATCTTGTTGCCTTATTAGCTCACTGCAGTCTCACAGCACAGAAAGCCTGAGTGTTGAATCAGATGTCAAGCACAGTGACAGAATGAACCTCGTGCACTCTAGAGAAATTTACTACAGTTCTTTGTGAGCACATCTATCAAGCTCTAAAAAGGATTAAAAACATAATAAAAATGGTCCATATGACTTGTGCACTATATTCCAAGTCTTCTGATGTGATATGATAGCTTTCTGTGAGGAACAGAGAGAAATAAAAGTCCTTATTTACTGATAATGTCCCCCTCCGCTGTAGCTTGTATATAGCCCCCAAAAAAGTTTTTCCTCATTGAAATTCGAGTAGAGAACATTATCATTAAATGCGACTTGGGTCTGTTCCTCCAAAAAATATATATCTATACATGTTGATATGAATTTGGATGAATTGGAATATAGTGCACAAGTTGTGGATAAGAGCAGCTTGGATGTTTTCCTAAATATCTCCATTTTTGTTTCTCAGATAAAAGAAAGTACTTCTGAATGGCAAATGGCATTTACATTTTACAAGACACAATATACAGAATCTCACAGAAGTGAGTAAACCCCTCACATTTTTGTAAATATTTTATTATATCTTTTCATGTGACAACACTGAAGAAATGACACTTTGCTACAATGTAAAGTAGTGAGTGTACAGCTTGTATAACAGTGTAAATTTGCTGTCCCCTCAAAATAACTCAACACACAGCCATTAATGTCTAAACCACTGGCCACAAAAGTGAGTACACCAATAAGTGAAAATGTCCAAATTGGGCCCAAAGTGTCAATATTTTGTGTGGCCACCATTATTTTCCAGCACTGCTCTAACCCTCTTGGGCATGGAGTTCACCAGAGCTTCACAGGTTGCCACTGGAGTCCTCTTCCACTCCTCCATGACGACATCATGGAGCTGGTGGATGTTAGAGACCTTGCGTTCCTCCACCTTCCGTTTGAGGATGCCCCACAGATGCTCAATAGGGTTTAGGTCCCCTCAGCTTCTTTAGCAAGGCAGTGGTCGTCTTGGAAGTGTGTTTGGGGTCAATATCATGTTGGAATACTGCCCTGCGGCCCAGTCTCCGAAGGGAGGGGATCATGCTTTGCTTCAGTATGTCACAGTACATGTTGGCATTCATGGTTCCCTCAATGAACTGTAGCTCCCTAATGCCTGTGGCACTCATGCAGCCCCAGACCATGACACTCCCACCACCACGCTTGACTGTAGATAAGACACACTTGTCGTTGTACTCCTCACCTGGTTGACACCATCTGAACCAAATAAGTTTATCTTGGTCTCATCAGACCACAGGACATCGTTCCAGTAATCCATGTCCTTAGTCTGCATGTTTGCAGGCTTTCTTGAGCATCATCTTTAGAAGAGGCTTCCTTCTGGGACGACAGCCATGCAGACCAATTTGATGCAGTGTGCGGCGTATGATCTGAGCACTGACAGGCTGAACCCCCACCCCTTCAACCTCTGCAGCAATGCTGGCAGCACTCACACGTCTGTTTCCCAAACACAGCCTCTGGATATGACGCTGAGCACGTGCACTCAACTTCTTTGGTCGACCATGGCGAGGCCTGTTCTGAGTGGAACCTGTCCTGTTAAACTGCTGTATGGTCTTGGCCACCGTGCTGCAGCTCAGTTTCAGGGTCTTGGCAATCTTCTTACAGCCTACACCATCTTTATGTAGAGCAACAAATCTTTTTTTCAGATCCTCAGAGAGTTCTTTGCCATGAGGTGCCATGTTGAACTTCCAGTGACCAGTATGAGAGAGTGAGAGCGATAACACCAAATTTAACACACCTGCTCCCCATTCACACCTGAGACCTTGTAACACTAACAAGTCACATGACACCGGGGAGAGAAAATGGCTAATTGGGCCCCAATTTGGACATTTTCACTTAGGGGTGTACTCACTTTTGTGGCCAGTGGTTTAGACATTAATGGCTGTGTGTTGAGTTATTTTGAGGGGACAGCAAATTTACACTGTTATACAAGCTGTACACTCACTACTTTACATTGTAGCAAAGTGTCATTTCTTCAGTGTTGTCACATGAAAAGATATAATAAAATATTTACAAAAAATGTGAGGGGTGCACTCACTTCTGTGAGATACTGTAAGTGTGTTGTTACAGTATGTAAGAACATATACTTTTTTTGGAATGATATTTAAATAAGGTACAAAAACAGCGAATAAACAACATACAGTTAAATTTGATTTATAGAATCTGGAGATATTTCCAACTGGACACAAAGACATGTCTTTGAAAAGCCCTGCTCTCGATAAGAATATTAAGACAATGGAGATGACAAACTTGATCAATTTGGTCTGAAAAGCCTTAATGCTTCACAACTATTATAAAGCATGGCATGAAACACTTACATGATTTAATGTCTTATGAGATTGTGAATGAATGGCTCTAGAAGTGTTTCTCAATAATAGAGTCAAACACATCAACAGAAATAACCGCATGAATGATTTACCGCAGACGGTGTTGCTATGAGACACAAGGACAGATCAAAAACACTGCAACTAGAATCATTAAAATGAAGCTTCTACTGGCCGTCCATCATGTCATCCTGGTAAAGCAGCTTTTAGATGTTTAATACAGATCTTATAACCTCACTGAGCTCAAAAATCATGTCTGAACTTGAATATTTTGCACTACTGTTGTCCTTAGTATCAGACTGTGTTGCCATTGGATACGACCAGTTTGTCTAATCAAATCTGGATGAACTTTGCAAAATATCAATCTTGCCAATAAAAATGGATTGAGCGTACTTTTGTGTGACCTCTAGTGAGTGTGATAGTCTGCTCCTGTATAATGTTTAAAAAAACATTGTGAAATCATTTGAAGAATAGTTTCACAGATTTCCCGTATCCCGTGAAGTGCCCTTTCATGATGCAATCAAAACATGTTCTAACCGAAGGCCTTTTCTCACCATATCTGAATTTTCTGTGCAAAAAAACAGGCTGCAAAAACACAAGAGGAGAACTTTTGAAGACTCTTCATGAACCTCTTTTCCATATAATGATAGTCAGTTGTGACCAGCATAAAATAGTGGAATAGTAAAACACTGTAAAACTATCATTAAAACACTAGTCAGTCCACATAGCTTGGATGCTATTTTTCCAAGAGTTCTGAAGCCATACAAAACCTTTTTGTTAGGAAATGACCCACCAACTAAATACATCATATGGACTAGGGCTTGGTTAAAAAAAAAAAAAAAAAAAAATTAGATTTCTCGATTTTAATCTATTTTCATTTTGATGAAACAATATTTTGACGAAACAATTCTTAAATCCCAAGAACCTATCTTTTGGTCTATATGCTGTTTTCAGCTGATGAATAAACAAAACTTTGTAGCATTGCTCCCAATAAGCTTTTTGCTTTGTTACTTTTGATATGAAAGTCTCAGCTTTCAAATTCCGTCAATTTTATTTAGAAATTCAAACAGCAAATCCTGCGTTGGCGCAGTTAGTTCACCCAAAAATGAAAATTCTGTCATTAATTACTCACCCTCATGTCGTTCCACACCTGTAAGACCTTTGTTCATCTTCAGTACACAAATTAAGATATTTTTGATAAAATCTGATGGCTCGGTGAGGCCTGCATTGAAAGCAAGTTAATTAACACTTTCAAATGCCCAGAAAGGTACTAAAGTTATATTTAAAACAGTTCATGTGACTACAGTGGTTCAACCTTAATGTTATGAAGCGACGAGAATACTTTTTGTGCACCAAAAAAAACAAAATAATGACTTTTGAACAATATCTAGTGATGGGCGATTTCAAAACACTGCTTCATGAAGCTTCGAAGCTTTACAAATCTTTTGTTTCGAATCAGTGGTTCAGAGCGCGAATCAAACTGCCAAAGTCACGCTCTCCAGTGGTGAACTATTGAAATTTTCGAAACACTTATCACGTAATGAAGCCTTATTTACTGAAATCACGTGACTTTGTCGCTCCAAACCACTGATTCAAAACAAAAGATTCGTTAAGCTTCGAAGCTTCATGAAGCAGTGTTTTGAAATCACCCATCACTAGATATTGTTGAAAAAAGTCGTTATTTTGTTTTGTGTTTTTTGTCGCACAAAAAGTATTCTCCTCGCTTCACAACATTAAGGTTGAACCACTGTAGTCACATGAACTGTTTTAAATATAACTTTAGTATAGCCTTTCTGGACATTTGAAAGTGTAAATTACCTTGCTTTCAATGGCGGCCTCACTGAACCATCGGACTTTATCAAAAATATCTTAATTTGTGTTCCGAAGATAAACGAAGGTCTTACTGGTGTGGAACGACATGAGGGTGAGTAATAAATGACAGAATTTTCATTTTTGGGTGAATTAACCCTTTAATGTGGCATAACAGATCACTGTAGTGCCATAGATCAAGTAAAGCGCGTGTGAACGGATCATATTTTTGGCTTTACAAATTACAGCTTGAACATGAATGAACATCAGAAGGTATGTAGAAAGACAGTACAACTCAGCAAAATCCGTATCATGTCTCATATAATTGCTCAATCAGTTAATGCTAAATATATGCACTATTACATATTTATTTTTTCTTTAACCTGTTCTTTAATATTATGTTTGAATGCGTCATGTTTTTATGATAGCCACCATTTAAATATTTAAAAAAAACAAGTAGAAACAAAGTTATTATAACATTGTTATTCTAAAAGAAAATTCCTTGTGTAATTTACATGCAAGTAGCCTAACCAAATCAAATTGTTTTAATTTTATAGTAATGTACCAACTGGGGTTCTTTGCATAATTTACAGCATTAGTTGTAGTAGTGTTTCCACAGTTTCATAATCATAACCGAAAATATTTGAAAACTTCTCATAAAATGGAACTAAAAGTGCGATATGGCTTTGTACCCTTACCAAATCACAAAAATACTGATTAATTAAAAAGTATATAGTATGTTTGCGCTGCATATTTCAAAGCAAAGTGTGCACTTTGCTCACGGCATCAGCTTGTGAACCTAAAATAAAAAATAAAAGCTCAACTGCAGTTTCCGACAAAATAAAAGCTCAAGTGTTTATCTCTTGCAAGTGTAGAAATTAGGACAAAAGTAGAGGGACCTAGGTCAAACCACCACAGTCTCACAAAATCCTGTGAGAAACACTGATTTGAGAGATACATCATGCTAGCAATTTGCTAAAACATGTTAACAACATGCTAATTCATGTTAGCAATGTGTTAAAAGATGCTTGAGAAAATTTTCCATGTACTGTACTGATACATAACCCAATTAATCGACATATTGAATTGAACTGAATCAAAATTGGAATTGAATGGAATCACAAGCTTGTGAATCGAAATCGAATAGTGAAACTTGTGTTGCACGATTCTGGATAAAATGAGAATCACGATGGTTTTGGTTTCCAATAGAGATTCTACCACATCACGATTCTGAATATACAACTAAACAAAATAATGTCATTTACTAGACATTTTCTGACAAAATATTGATTGCTGGACTCTAATTGCTGGGAAAAAAAAGTTTAATTTGAATGAATTCTCTTTTTTTTAATTGTTTTGAATGAATTCAATGACTCAATAAATACTTGTTTCATTACTGGATGAATCAGTGTTTTTGAACAAATCTTTTGAATGAATGATTCAATGACAAAGACATTTTTTAACAGTCACTTGTCGCCACCTAGTGGCGCACGATGTAATGTCTATTATAGACATCAGTGTTGCTTTAAACTTTTAACTTAGTACTTCTGTGATATTTTTAATATTTGTAACACAAAAAATAACTACTGTGTTGTTCAAAACTGCTCTCTCAAATTTAACTTTGTGTTGTTTATTCAAAGCTAACATACGACTTCAGAAAACTTATGGATACGATAGTCTGTCATATGGATAGTTTTATGAGACTTATTTATATGGAAAAACTAAATTATGGTGAGTAAACAATGACAGAATTCAGGATCATTTAGCAGGGCTTTCCTGACCACACAAGACAAAGAATAGAGGAACTCGCATCCTGGCCAAAACTGCATGGAAAAACAAATGAAGAGCTCACTACATCTTTACAACTCATGCTTTTTGCTTTCTTCTAGTAAAGTACCTCACATAAAAGTGCTTTGGCAAATCCAGCCCTAAGCCAGAGTTTTAACATCCTGTTCCAGACCAGAATAAATCAAACCCACACAACATCAATAATTCAATTTCAATCCATATTTGGCTTTGAAACTATGGTACTGTAAAGCACAGTACGGTTATGAAAAATATGATTTTTGTTTCCATTTGACTTCGTGTTTAGTGGAAAAGAGAATATCATACAGGTTTGAAATGACATGAAGGTGAGTAAACGTTGACAGAATTTTCTTTTATGGGTGAACTATTCCTTTCGACGTTTACACTTTTACGCTTCCGCGTCTTTAAAAAGTATATAATATGCAGATAATACATATTTACAATTACACTCAGATGCTTTTACATATTAACATTAAAGCTGCTCTCAATCTGTGGGACAGAGCAACACAAATCACTCTGGACAGAACGCTGAACTGCTTTCAAGCACAGAGATTATACAAGTCACTTGCATTTGTGCTTATTCAACCTGTAAACATGTACTTTCTTCTGTCTCCGTCATTTATCACATGGAAATATGGGTCAACATAGAATCTTAATAAACAGACATTGCCAGTGTTTTACTGCAGCTGACGAAAACAGGGAAGCAAAAGACAAAAACAATACAATTCATTTTTCACTGTGCATGAGGGACACACACACACATGCACACAGGGATCAGTTTAGGACTGTAAGCCCTGAGAGAGACCAAAAATTGAGTAGAAGAGAGCAAATCAAAGCTCAAGACTTACACCAAGTTTATAAGTGTTTCTGGATCAGTGATGCAACAACTAGCAAGAAGACAACAATACAAAACCCTCTCACACAATATGTATTAAAAACTCACAAGCTAAGATAGATATTTATATAAGGATGGGAGACGTTTGCCCAGCGGGGAATACAAGATACTTACAAAGGCTTCACACAATTATGATGTTCTCAGCTAATAAATGCTGGAGGGTTTGCTTCCTCCCATCATCTGCATTTCAAGCCTCCTTCAAATGAAAGTTCGGGTGAACTATAAAGAGGATGGGTCAGTACAGGCCCAGATGACAAAAAACATCCAATACAATGTTCAGTTATAATAATTCAACATATTTTTAGTTAGACTAGATGCTCACAAATACAATATTTAGCCTAAATGAGCTTTAATTCTGACAAAACACCTGCATTCACTCAACATTCGCGTGGGACAATGACATAATGCGTCGTTTTTTTTTATCCAAAGGCCTTAATAATAATAAAAAACAAAGATATGACATCCAAAGTATGTAAGGTAGTACAACTAGATCTCTTTTATTGAACCCAAAAGGTTTTAATTATATTTTGCTACATATAAAGGTATTTTAAAGATTTATTTCAGGTCATTCAGTTTAACCGTCCAATACAGCAATTTCATTTGTGATTAAAATATCTTAAAATATAATAAATGTATAATTTTATCCTGGCATGATTTTATAACATCATATATGCAAAATGGCATTAAAATTATGCGTAGAAGTCGCTTGCTTTGTTGTGAGAAAGAATGTACGGAAAAATTAATTTCATCGATGTCATTCGGAGTAACCGATATAAAGGGACCATTTTGGATCAAGTCATGCGGTCAATATCATGTGACAGGATGTGACATCATTCAGTCACCTGCAAAGGAGCACATGGTCGTGAAGCAATGTAACGAACTCTCTTAACTATTTGAAAAATTAATCTTTTCACTTGCTCATGCGCATGTGCCGAAACATCAGGTCATTCGGAACAACCGCTATAAAACATGGAAAATGTTGTAATATTTTAAAAACTTGTACTAAATATAAAATGTTTAGCTAGATAGATATCAGCCAGTTAGCATTGTTTGAAAATATCGTCATTCAGTATAACCAAAAGTATCGAATGACTTTTTTGGTGACAAATTTTGTTAAAAAAAAAAAAAAAAATGACCAAAAAAGTGTTGATTATCTCATTGTTAACACTGAATAAAACTGCAAAATGAATTATATCTCCATTACGTTTTTTACACTTTAAAAACCCTTATTCGTCAATGACCCGCATATAAATATGCAGGTTAGGTTTGCAATATATTCTGGATTTTCTATTAAACCACTGCACACTCATTTATAATTCACTTCTTAGAGACTTTAACAGTAAAAATCTGTTAAATAAAAAAATATAAATTGTGCTGCAAGGCTGCAGCCATTGTTGGGGTTATGAAAGCCTAAGAATGAGAATGCCTTGAGAAAGCAACATGTTTTGTTGTTGTTGTTGATAGGTTAACATTTAGCTGTGAATTAATAACACCTTCCTTGGTCTTAGATCTCTAAATGCAATATATGTGTATAATTATTGCATTATAGAGACATCACCATGCCTTGTATTACTGTATAACCTTTAATACAACTACACAACAACATAAACAATCATACTCATGGCCTATTAGGTGTATTTATGTTTTTCTTTAGTATTTAATGCATTTTTTTTGCTCTTAAGCATAAATAAGTAAGTATTATTAACTATGATAGCCTCTATTAATTAGAAGAACCTCATAAGGAGTGTTATAAGGCCTACAGAGGCTTGTGTGTAGTGTCTTGTGTGATGCTGACTAGTGTTTTCTCCTCCCTTCCCCCTCTTTTAGAATGGCCATGAATGAGCCCTCCCCCCAGCCAGAAACTCTGCAGACTTTTGCTCCATGTTAGGAAGAAACCAACACCCCTTCAGCACAAAATGGAAGCTTCCACTATCAAACTGGGGTACACCAAAAAGCCTCACAACAAACATTTCACACAGTTGCAACATTTGACATTTAAAACACGTTGAAACGCAGGCGTGCGCCGCTATCCGTGGTGCTGAACTCAACGTCAACCGAACGGACCCGAAATTGTGTCGTTCAGCGAGAGTCGTTCTGACACACGAATTCAGTGAAGGATTGAGAGCTTGTGACTTTAACAAACGGCTCAAACCGAGGCCAAGCAGACAAAATCCCTGTAAACAATTGCTATCGGAACGCTATAGTATAGATGACCTTGCTTTAGAGTAGCGATTATAAAAAAGTGAAAGTGAACTGCAGAGATCGAATCAAATGCTACCACGTCGTCATGTGACCAAGAAATATAACCCATCGGAAAGACTGTCGATAAAGTATCAAATAAGTACGTTGAGGTTAAGTACACACTAAACGGCGATGTTTTAATGCCACATGACAGAGGAAGTGAGGAACTTTCCTTCACAAACTCTCTAGAAACATGTCGACCTACTAAAATGGACGCGTTGTAGCCTACAATTTGCTAAACAACCAAGACGGCTTTCGTGTGTATACTAAAGCAGTTGTTGTTTAATACAATTTCACTGAACCCAGCTTATTTTTTAGTATTTTACAGTGTTTTGAAAGGGGGTATGTGTTTCTAAAATGTCGCTTAATGTGACGCCAAATATAAATGAATTGTTACTTGTTTTTCACTTAGGGCAGTTATTCTGCTTTGCGTTTAATGTAGTTGTTTCTTAAGCTCACCAACAAGATTCCAGTCCAAAAACAACCAAAATGTTTTCAAAACTTCACAAAACCCCCTTGTGTTATTTGGCAAAGTCACGTAAAGGACAAAGCATTGAGAACGTCCGTAAGAACTAGTGATGCCGACAAAGTTTCTCGCCCAATGTAAATTCCCCATTCTTCAACGCTTCAAATAAAATGAATTACCTGTGGGTCCTGCTTCATCTGTGCAACTAGTTTCTAAACGAAGTAAAACAACAAAAAGACGTTTCGTTTAAAGTGTTTCAAGTTAGGATGTGAGGGAGGAACAAAGCGGCGAGCAGTGAGTCCGTTTGAACCTCATAAATATTCAAGTCTCGTCCCGATCGCTACACAAAACCGCCGCATTATTAGTGCAAATCGCAAAAAAACACGCCGCACGCGTGAAAGTGCATCAAAGAGCGTTTTAACAATCTGCGCTCAAAGTGATTATGGCGTCATAAAGGCGAAAGAATGTTACCGTTGTATCACTCTGAAAGGCTACGAATTCCACGCAAATTAAAACGTTCGAACACGGCGGATGTCTGTCTTCCAGCGTGTATTCACGTAAGAATCCCAGAAAAGCTTCAACAAAATGCCATTTTTATTTACCTGATGACATTGGACTTCTACTTTGAGTGCTTCTTGAAGGCCTTGTAGCTCCATATTCCGACTTCAGAAGCACTTTTCCTCCACTTTCGACGCGATCCGCGTTATTTGTGGCGTAATACAAATATTTTAAAAGCAACAATAACAATCGCAAGAACTACTCGGGCTGCACAGCAAGTTCTCGCTTCTTTACTGGCCGTAAGACTCATCACCCACTTTACGCCAGTATAAACAAAAGTGCTCAGAAAGCGAGCTAAAGATTCCAGCAGTCACATTAATTCACTCCGAAATCCACACGGCAAACGCCTATCCGATCTATCCGACACGTACGGCTTTATTTCTAAGTCTTTGAGTTGAAAATGTGGAACTATATTTTGTCCGAGTGCGCGGCATGATTTCACTTTGCCTGGGGAAAAAGTTGCGCTTCGGTTGTCAATGCTAATTCGGAAAGTTCCCGGATGGAGCAGTGAAAGAAGAACTCTCCCTTCCTCAGTCACGAGCACGCGCTCCCTCAGTTATGGAGTCATGCGCGCTCCCACAGTTCTCTACAAAACCAATAGTACCAGCAGAACTAGTGAGAAAAGTTCATTATTGGAGTGTTGCGTTTTAGTGGCAAATAAACCTTCTGGTGAACATTTGTTTCAAAATGTGTTGGTATAGATAAAACGAAGATCTGTAAACCAAATATGTTATTTTATTTAATGAAAACAACGATGTATCGAATTGATCGGTATAACCTCTTTGTTAGCTAAACACTATTTTCATTTTGAAAACGCAAAATAAAAAAGTTTTCCTTTTAGAGTTTGAAAACTTCTAGACTTTTAAGCAAAGTATTGCTAATGAATATGTCATAAACTCATAAATAACCATAGCCACAATGCAAAGTTTATAATATTCTGCACTAGTATGTATTATTCTAGCAATAAATGATATGTATATGAAATACTGTGGCTGAATTAAAATGATCTGTTTTGACTAGGGCGAGACCAAAGAGAGTGTGTATTATGATGAAATGTGAGCTGTATATGAATGATGTTGGGGGGGGGGGTACCCTCCCAGACCTCTGTATAACCCCCACATAGCGTAAATTAACACAAATCCCTCCAGCTATTAAAATGCAAATATGGGCCTCTGTACTGCCTTTATTAGTAGTCTTCTGAAAGTAACATAGTGCTTCTGAGAGTCAGCATTACCTCACGTATCTCTGTATCATAAAATATTTCTGTTGCTAACATGAAATCTGGCATCTGTCACTGAAGATAAATGTATTGTGTTTACTTCTACGAATAGTTTGGTTCAGCTGCTCGTATAACATAAATGAAGCAAAACTCTGACCATGTATTAATATTAGAATTACTCCCTTACAGCAAAAGTTACAGAATGAGCATACATACTAATATGTTTTGCATTTAACAGTACTCTTTTCTCCAGCTGATCTTTTTTTTTCCTAGTTGAAGGGTTTTACTCCACCCTGTCCTCGTACCAACCCCCATCCACCCTCCCAGTCGTGCGCCCTCCGCCCCCTTCAGTCCTCTAAACACAAGTCACAGCGTCATTGGAGCATTACACCGTGTTCACGCACTGCTCTGCCCTGATGTCCTATCAGGAGTTGCGGCTGTGGCATATGCATCCAGACAGACACGAGCCGAAGGGATGAGAGCCAATCAGCTTTCAGGACAAGATGAATGTGATGTGGAAGTTAATGTGATGCAGAAAGGGCAGTCCGGTGCATTTACTTACAACTGACTGGAAACCCTCTTGTGCTTGACATGTGTGCTTATGAAGGAAGTCAAAAAGCATTATGAACAGAGTATATTTTAAGATGCTGAGGTTTTCTATCAAAATCTATTGTTTTGATTTAATTTCAAATGGTAGAGTACAAATCTTCCACGTAGTCTCTGTAAGATGCATACACAGTAAATATAGGATAAATATAGCTGCAAGCAGCAATCATCGGGGTCCAAACACCAATGACCATGTGATTAGCAATCCAATTAAAATGTATCTTAAAATGTGACCAACTTGAATCTTCACTGAAAGTTAGGGTTTGATGAAACGGGTTACAGCAAGTGTCAAAAGGGCAACTGACTTTCAAAGGAAATCACTCGCTCTTACTGTCAGATTAAAAGAGAGGTAAAAAAAAAAATACCTGTGTATAAAATGTTTACTGCTGTAAGGCGTGCCATGTGATAATATGTATGGTGTATAGACTCATATTCAACATTTAAATTTAGATGAATCACATGTCATAGGACAATTTTAAATTAATGTGAAGATATCATTTGCAGCTCAAACTCTTGTTTATCTAAAATAATTTCATTTTTATAATTTATTTCTATAATATGTGTTGCCTTCTAACCTTATGCTTGCAGTTCAACACATAAGTGTTTGTTTTATCATTCATAGTACAATAGAAATAGAAATTTTATAATATTATCTTGACAAAGACACATAAATTGTTTCTCCATTTTAGACAAATAGCAATATATTTAATAATGTCTGGCAAAAAGAAAAATGTGTTTTATTGGGGTATATTAAAGTTAAACATTTTACACTAATACAACTATAGTCACCACCATAATTATTTAAATGAACAAGATTAATGCATTTATTTCCATAATTATTTGAGGGATGGAAACCAATAGAAAAAGATTAGGCTTGAAATATTTCTTATCCTGTGGCTCCCTCTAGTGGGAAACATTAATATCACAGCCTTCATCTTTCAGTTGAAATGGCTGATGGTTTAGAACAGGGGCTGGCATTTAGGTTTGGCATCGGACCAAAAAAAATTTCGCCACTAGATGGCGGGCCAGAACATAGTCAAAGGATAATTTAAATTACGACACCACGAGACAAAGATCTATTTCAGAACCAGCCGCCATCAAAATGCTGGCGGGCCAGTTTTGGCCTGCAGGCCGCCTATTGCCGACCACTGGTTTAGAATTTGCTGTTAGCCTCCCGAGAGTATCAAAACTAAGCATGTTTACTCAGAATGACTTGTTCTCCATATGTACAATGTTTTGAGACGTTTGGACTTTGCGCACACAAGATATAATAGACATAATAGTCATAATGGGTCGTACCAGACACGTAAAAATTGCATCTGCTAAATGGTTTAAATGATTAAAATTCTTCTGATAACTTTTTGTCAGCATGGTCTAGAGTTGATGTGTGCAAAGTCTCACAAACGGCCTAGGAGGAGTACGAAAAAGTTTTTTTGTTTTTTTTAACAAATTAGAATGGCAGATAAAGTTTTTAGATAATCATAGATTTATTATTGTTCTGGCTTAAAGCAGGGATTCAGAAGAAATAAGAATTTTGATGGAGTTATTAGTTAAAACGTAAAGTTGCTTATTATAGTGCCACCTTGTGGCTGATTTTCACAAAAATCGGTAGGGTACAACGGGGCTAGATGAAAATTTTATAAAAATTAGCTTTTTACTTCTCCCATAGTGTATGATTGCAGAAAAAATATTTATGTTTTTATTGAACATTTATGGATCAACAGATTTGTGTAAAAATAAATCATAAAAGTGGTTTGTTTGTTTGTTTGTTTAAAGGAGACCCATTATGCCCCTTTTCACAAGATGTAATATAAGTCTCTGGTGTCCTCAGCTAAAAATAGATTATTTATTATAGCTTGACAAATTGGCTCCTATTTGGGTGTGAGCAAAAACATGCCGTTTTTGTGTGTGTCCCTTTAAATGCAAATGAGCAGCTGCTCCCAGTCCCCTTTCCAGAAGAGGGTGAAGTTTTAACAGCTCGCGCTTAGGTTGCTCAACAACAACAAAGCTGGAGAATCTCACGCAGCCAAAATGAGGATTGTCAGTAATGGTGTTCAGCCTTACGTTGTTCAAACCGGAGTCGGACACTGATGGAGAGACTCAGGATGAAATTACAACTTTTAGAATGTAACTGGACATTTCTGAATGGTTAGTGGATAAATTTATGTAGTTGCTGTGGAGTTGATTCAACTCATCGACTAGCATGTGCCATCATGTTTATCTTTTGTGCAAAACCCGTGTGGACGCCAACTATACCTAGCGTACCTGCTGGCCAAACAGAGCCATACACATCAGGCTAGCGTTTATGATTGCTATCAAATGCTGTGAATGGTCTAATTTTTTTTTCCAAAATATCGCTCGGATAGAAACGCTTCTTTTTTAGCAATCGAGCTAACTTGCAGGTTATCCAAGCTAACAAGACTCTAAATAGTGTTCTGTACTCATCTGTGCCGCCAACGACAGAACAGTTAGCATGCTTTGCTCGAACTTTTGCCATAGCCTTAGAACTGGTACACCGTTTTCACTTGCGAAAACAAAATGACGGTGTCGTGGGTGGAAACGAGCAGATTAAGGGGCGGTAATTTTATAATAAGATAAATATGATGGTATCTTAATAAATATGGTGATTATTTATAAGGTGGACAGTGAACACCCAACTTGATATATGATATTTACCATCTGAATCCAACCATCTCATGTCAACAAATGGAATAGTCAGCCAGCTGTTTATTATCATGTTAATTGTGCCTTTCGCCCCAACACCTTTTACCCCAAATACCATATTTTTGCATATTTTTCCGTCGCTTTAATTAACTTGAAAAAAACCGAAAAAACATTAACAAGACCTTTGGCTCAAAATATAGTCAATAATTCGATTCTCATAGTCAATAATTCGATTTGATTCAATCAATTCTCATTTACTACAACATTTTAAAAAAGATTAAATATTAAATCAAATTAGCACGGAATCAACTTTGCGTTGCTGTCTGCAATCGCATCAAGGATCAACCAAATTTCCATGTGCATCATTAAACGCGGTTGTGAATTTTTGTGCCATCCAGTGGTTTAAAGGACAATAAAGTCAAATGCGCCTTTTACCCCAGTGCACCTTTAGCCCCGTTGTACCCTCTACACATATTCATTTTCACAAGATGAGAATTATAACAGCAAGCCAATACATAGGAAATGTCAGCTTTCTGAATCTCAATTCACCTACCTAATATAGACATTTTTTGGCTTTTTTATTTTTTATTTCTTTTTTTGGGCAGTAAACTTAATTGCTGAAATGAAACGAATGCTTATTTTGGAAATTACCCAAAATAGCCTACTTGAAACCATGATCAGCATTGAGGCGATTTGTTGGCAATGAGTCAGCAATGTGATGACATCATAACATCACATCTAAAGAGTTATGTCATATAGATAATAATAATAAAAAAAAAATCACAGTGGATGAAATAAGGTGCTGCCAAGTTGTGTAGACATTAAATTTGTAACGGTTTATCTCTTGCATTTAATCAGTTTTCATGTATTTTTTGCCAAGATGAAGATGAAGATCATACTAATATGCTAAGATGAAGTTCACATGTAATTTAATTATAGCCTGGTGTGGTGTGGTATTTTAGTATCTGGATCGAAATAATATTATAGTTTTTATCAATATTTTAAATCTTTCATTTTTATATTTTTAGTAATTGTGTTGTGTTTTTGTAACTTTATCAGTTTTTTTTTTAAATATGTCTATGTAGTTTTTATTCATTTTTATTTCAGTTTTAATTATTTTAAAATGAGAAATGTTGCCTTGGCAAAATAATAATTTAAAAAAATGGCAAAAAATATTTGAGTTTTATATTATTTCATTTTCAATATTTATTTTATTTCAAGGAATGAAAATGTTTATATATATATAGTTTTAGTTAATAATAATAATCTGGGTTGCTCACTATCATAAATGTTTTTTTCAAAGTTCATGTTTTTACAGTATGTTGGGAAACACCATCAAAAAAACATGTTAAATTTCAAACTTGATCACATCAATCATTACACAAACTCAAGTACTTGTACATCTTGTACATGGTGTCATTAAAATGATTACTGTCCTTAGTTCAACAGATTGTTCTCATAAAATATATGCAGCATCTGGAACAGACCTCTAGTATCACATCTGCTAATAAAGCCACAATCTAATCCTGTTTATGTTAAACAAACCTCCTCTGGAGCTCACAGATCTGTTACTATGACAACAACTCCAAGATGAGAACAGAACAATCCAGGATTGGGTCTAACCCTAACCCACAAAGGAACGGGGCCCTGAACACTAACCATAAGAACTAACAAAGGTTATATTTTTAGAAATGAGCATTTATTTAAACATAAATGGAGTACATTTTGTTTCATATTGATTTGGTCACGTAACGGTAGAACAATAAACATTACATTAGCTATAAAACACATATGTGGTTAATTCCACACATTTCCCTTTACATTTCTATGATGTGAACAGTCGTGACATGGGAGGCATCAGATGTTTGCCAGTGCGCAGTCATGTCCTGAGACACACTCTGACTTTAATAACAGAGTTTCCTGGAATAGATGAGTGTGTCACTTGAGCTCGGCTCTTACTGTAAGCATCACAGCTGAGAGCGGAGATCTGATCGCACCGTAACCTTCATCAGCAGATGCCAGCACTAGGAGTAGTTTTAGAATGAACTATATGAGTATAGTTTTGTAACAAATGCAATCATAAGCACTAATCTAACTTATCAACAAATCAATTAGGACTAACAAATGTTATGTCATCCAGTCAATATTCATGAGCCAGGGTAATAAGGATTTTTATGAATATGGGTCATTGACGAATAAGGTTTTTTAAAGTGTGTAAAAAAAAAACATAATGGAGATATAATTAGTGTTAACAATGAGATTATGTTGTTTTTATAATAAAACTGCTTTTGTCATTTTTTACAAGATAGACAAATTTGTCACCAAAAAGTTATTCGGTTTAACCAAAATTTTGTTTTTACTCATTGACACTTTTGGTTGTACCGAATGACAATATTTTCAAACAACATTAACAGGCTGATATCTATCTAGCTAGCTAGTTAACTTGCTAGCTAGCTAGCAAAAGGACAATCAAACATTTTATATTTAGTACAAGTTTTTAAAATATTGCAACATTTTCCATGTTTTATAGCGGTTGTACCGAATGACCTGATGTTTCGGGACATGCGTATGAGCAAGTGAAAACATGAATTTTTCAAATAGTTACTTTTCTTCACGACCATGTGCTCCTTTGCAGGTGTCTAAATGATGTCACATCCTGTCACGTGATATTGACCGCATGGCTTCAAAATGGTCCCTTTATATCGGTTACTCCGAATGACATCAGTGAAATTCATTTTTCCGGACAGTCCTTCTCATAACAAAGCAACGACTTCTACACATAATTTTAATACCATTTTGCACTATGTTGATATATGATGTTATAAAATAATGTCAGAATAAAAAATATATACATTTATTACATTTTAAGATATTTTAATCACAAATGAAATGGCTGTATTGGCCTTTGGACGGTTAAACCGAATGACTTTTTGACGCTTCAAAATCTTTAAAATACCTTTATATGTAGCAAAATATAATTAAAACCTTTTGGATTCAATAAAAGAGATCTAGCTGTACTACCTTACATAGTTTGGATGTCATATCTTTGTTTTTTTATTATTATTAAGGCCTTTGGACAAAAAAATGAAGCTGCCTTGCTATTTTCTACTTAATATTCTGTTTTCTATAAAACATTCCTGTTGTTTTTTTTTTTTCTTCGATATTTTACTTTTCAAACCTCACAGTCCACATACGCTAAATATCAGGAGTTTATATTAAGTTATACTGAACTGCTGAAATATCAGGTGCTTCTCTGAGGTGGTTTGAGTTGCCAATGCACTTTATATGAACAAATTAAGACACACTTCATCAGCTATAAATCCACTGAATTCGACTTGGCAGGCAGAAGAATTTGAATGCGCATAAATTTGACATTTATGGTTCATCTCTCCAGAAAAGTCGAAAAATCAGAAAACATCTCTCGTGGCATAACACATCTTTAAGAGAACAATAAGTGAAAAAACATTGTCTAGACACTGTTGAATATATATATATAATTTTAAAGAAACCCATCAGAGGCTTTTGCATCTGAAGTCTCCATATATCAGTAACTTTACATCATGTTCTTGTTTATTATTTGAAAGATTGAAAGAGTTTTGACCTTGCACTTTTAGTCCATAAACACTCTTATTTAATAGGTGTAAATATAAAATTGTGTAGTTTGAGTCCTGTTTAGTTTTAATATCCATCACGATCACTTACAGATTTCACATCTTCAGGCAAGTTGTCTTGCTATTTTAATGTTATCGTTGTTTAGGATGACAACTTTCATTTAAATGATTGAACTGATTGTACCGCAGTGGCTTTATGGTGCTGAAATAATGGTCAAAGACATGCAGATAATGCCAGAGAGATGGTTCCATTAAGAGAAACCAATTAAATTTCCTCTTAATTTGTCCATTCACTCCTATAATTAAAGCATGTTAACTAAATCTGCATAATTAGACTTTCACTGATCTGTGCTGCCTGACTGACATTTAAATATGTCATCTGAACAAATTAGCAATTAGAAATGCATACCGCAAAAAAAAAAAAGAAAAAAAAAAGATAATCAGCCCTCATGACTTCATTAAGACACTAGTGAGGAGAACCCATGACCGTTTTGAGTCAGTCATAGGTGACAGAAAGAATCTCTACAGTCTGAGATAACAATAGCAAAAATAGTATGTATTATTACTTTTAGACTGAAAAAAAAAAAAAAATCAGATTTTTTTTTTTTTTTTTTAGTCAGAATGTCTCTGTACACATTTTCTGCTACTAAAAAAATAATAAGGGTCTAAGTGGGTGGATATTGGCTGGAATAAGCTGCAGTATGGACTCAACCATATGCTAATAGTCAAAGGTCTGGCTACATGAGACTAGAGGAAGTTTATTCCCATCAGATTTACAAACATTTTAGTCTTTCTGTTGATGGAACCTGAAAAAGTCACCAAGAGGCCTGCCAAGAGTGTTCCACGGTTCTGCTACTATTTAACTCTTCATTCTTAAATATAAACATTCTATTTTAATTTTTTGTTTTGACAATTTAATGTTTTAAAAGATTCTTTTTAGTCACTTTTATTTGAAAATCTAAGTGCGGTTGCCCTAGAAAACAGGTTTTTGATGCCAAGGTCCGTTGTGAGGAATAAAGGACCCAATGTGTAAGAAAAATACTGTGATTGTTTTTTCTCGAAAATTAAATAATGGGCTTGTATATTGTTATTGTTCTAATGGCAAAGCAAATTATTAAAATTATCTGGAGAGTATTTATTTTGTATTATGTTGACAGTATTCCCAACACATTTTCAATTCAATTAAAATAATTTTCTTCACATTTTTTGGAACAAATATTATTCAAAAGCAGATTTACAGAGCATAGTGCCATTCAAGCTACAAGTAAACAAACCAAAGGGTGACTGTGGGACGGAGAAACTCCACTGAAAGTTAAATATTTAAAGACTAATAAATATTTTATTGACAAAATTAAACAAATGTGGTTGTCTTACTGTTATAAACAGGGCTGTCAATAAAATAATAGCAATGAAACATATACACTCTAAAAAAATGGTTCTATATAGTACTAAAAGCGGTTGGTAATCATAGGGGATCCACTTTAAGTGCTGTATAGCACCAAATCTTGGTTCTTCAGCGGTTCTTCAGTGGTTCTTTGGGGTGGTTAAGGTGCTATATAGCACCACTGCCGTTCAAAGAACCTGTTAAGCCCATTTAAATGTTCTTTACGAGCCAAAGAACCACTGTTGGTGCTGTTTAGCACCATTTTTGTTGAAGAAATAAAATACCCTTTCTTAGAAGAACTCCAAAACCAACAGAGAACCTATCCCAGATAGCATGGGGACATTTATAAAAAGTTGAGTTTTGATCCAAACCATCATTTTGGTTGAGACTGACATTTTAATGTTCAACGTATGTTGGATCAGCATTGAAATTTTGATGAAAGTCGACAGCACACATGGGTGAAGACAAGTGACATTGAACTAACAGTGATTTGTAGTTGATGTCCACAAGATCCTGCAGGCCTGTGCAGAACACTAGTGGGTGTTTCTCAATCCGTGGGGCGAGTCAGTTCATGATGGCCATTTTCAATTGCTTTACCTGATTTGCTCTAATCTACTGGGGGCTTGGTTTAGGGGTGGGCTCTCATGATTTTAGCAAGTCTATTGAGAAATGGTTGAAAAACACCAATTGTAGTTTGAAAATGAGCACTGATTGGTACACCCATTTTGGCTCTGCGTGTGCACTTCTCAAGCCTAGTCCACACGTACACAAGTTTTTCCTCCTTCGTTTAAAAAAAAAAAAAAAACACGTCCACATGAAAACACAAGTCAAGCGCATGCCAAACCAAAAGAGGTGGTGATATAACCCTAACCGTAAAGCCATGTTGGCAAGTCTGGAAAAAGGGTTATTACTGGTTATTACGGATTTCACAAGCCAAAATCTCCGGTTTCACCATCTACACGACAGCACTGTAACCGGAGTTTCTAAAAATCTTCACCCTGGCATTTCAAAAATGTTCGGTTTCAGTGACCAGATACTGCATGTGTGTGGCAGTGCTGCCAATATAGCGATTTTGTCGCTAGATTTACCAAATTCCCCACCCCTTTTGAGAGTTTTTGAGCCTAGCGACAAATCTAGCAACTTCGTGGGCTGAATCTCAAATGGCACACTTCATAGCACATTCGGTCTTGTGGACTTACAATGGCTGCCGCGTGCGCGTGTCCGTTAAGTCCACGAGACCGTAGGGCGTCCCATTCATCATTTTAGGTTTCAGAAGGGTGCTCGCGAGCGCCCCCTTTGCGGCCGCTATGCGCCCTCGATGCGCACTTCAGCTGAGCCCGCAAGCTACGCAGAGCACTTTATCCGGCAGTCAAAGCGGCATTATGTCACGTGTCAAGTGCGGACTCAGAGGAAGACCGTAAGGGTTTAGGGTGCCATTTGGGATCCAACCTTAGACAAACCTTATCTAGATTCTGTGACTTGCCCACTGATCTATATTTATATTAATACAGATCAGCGGACTCGCCAGTATGATGTCATCTAGCGACATTTAGCGACCAGTTTTAGCTACTTTCAACTGAAAGCAATTGGCAACACTGGTGTGTGGATGAACGGCCAAACCGCAAAATTTTGCGGTTTTGAAAATACCCGTGACAGGGCCTCAGTAGTCTAATCAATTCCTCCTCATTTGAGAGAAAACACAGGTGCATCCTATACAGTCTTGTTTGTTGAACCACCTGACTTCTCTGGGTTTCAAACAATGGTGCATCTTACTTATTATTTTTCTGTTATTTTTTTATTTTATTTTTATTTTTTGTGTGTGCTTGTTATTTGCATTTGATTTATTGTTACTGAATCTAATAAGATAATTATTTAAAAAAAGTTATTAAAGTGTTTGAATAAACCATCCATTTTCTTAATTCTTAAAAAGTGTACGCATCTTGCTTTAGTAATGTTTATTAGGAATTTTATGATTAAATGTTCAACATTTCTTAAAGTGCAAGTGACATGAATGTGAGCAAGAATACACTCGTATCTATTACTCGATGCTTGCAAAGCACCTTCCCTTCTTTCCTTTAGAAGTAATGAAGGCAGATGAGCATAGACAATTAAAAAAAAAAATTAAAAGCACCCTCTTGATAAAGGTGACATTGATTATATAGTGAAGTGGATCATAAAAGTTCATCAAAGTTGTCCTAAGAAGAAGGTTTTAGGACAACTTTGATGAAAGGGTTTTGATCCACTTCAAATGTACATTGAGACGTAATCGATAGGATTATCATCTGACCTGGGACTTGATGGTATCCTGTGCTTTATCTCCTGCTCCCTCGTTACTGCTTAATCAGGTAATCATTCATATTCCTGAATCTGTATTCAATTTGAGGAATGTAACTAATCTCCATTCAGTTTGGTCTACAATGCCAGTAAGGTCTTCATAAGATGAATCTGCAGCTTTAAAGAAATTTTCATAAGATGTTTTATCCTACTACTTGAATGCTATGTAGTTTCACAGAAAATGAACTGAGATTTCCGTAATGGCCATAGCTCAGAGAGTTTAGCTCCAACACACGTTTTCATTGATCCTAATGACCTTGATTAGCAGCTTCAGGTGTGTTTAATTAGGGCTGGAGCTAAATTTGGGTGGAAAAATTGGACACTTTCCTATAGTGTAATTGAAGTGTTGATAAATAGATTAAATATACAGTATTATAAATATAGTTAGAATATTATGTGTTTAGCAATTTATAAAAAGTGAATCATATTGTGTTTAGCCTATTAACATTCTTGAATATGACTATGTATGACAACTGAATTGACTTGCTCTTAAAGTGGTGAAAATCAAGTTTTTAATGTTGTTTATATGTCTATGTAGTGTTTTTAATATGCTTTTTCAAACCCGCGGTTTGAAATCGTGGGTGTTTGTGACGTCACAGACTACCTTGTAACCAATCAAGACAGCGTGCCGGCGGGCTTTAGCATATCATTAATTATGACTGCTCTGAAGCAGAAGCCAGGTTATCCTGGTATATTTTCTGTTGATATGAAAAATTGTGTAGATTTAGTAATATAGCGAGTCTATGATGTATATTATGGTGTTATGATGAACCATTTGCCTTTCTCCACTGACGTTCGGAGTTGTTCAAAGCGTTTGGGATACTGACTGTTAGAAGTCAGCTGTCTGACTCGGAGATATATTTATTATTAGCTGTTTGGTAACGTAGTCAAGCAAAAGGCTAATAATTTTAATTACTGTTATGTGTCCGACAGAAGCATTTCAAGGGCTGTGCCAAGTGTGTGAGCAAAGTAAAGTGACAGCTGATTTGAAGTAAAGCCAATAAAGCTCATGTTTTTGATCTTGAAAATATTTTTATACTATAAAACATAGCTAAAACAATAATGCTCTGGGCGTGTGACCATAATTCGTGTGCATATGTCACACGTCAAGTTCGGAGAAAGCTTTATTCAGTCCATTTTAAATACTTATTTTGGCTGTCTGGAATGGATCAAACCATAGATATTAGCCTACCTGATGAGTTCAAGTAAATATGCTGGAAATCCGTGCTTATTCAAGACTGTGCGCTTATTGCATTTAGGCTATGGAGAAGGCACGGGCGCCTGCAGGATTTCATATGGGTTTTTTATTTAACATTATAAAGTTAAATAAGCATATATAGCTTATTTTGCAATATATAAGCATATATAGCAATATATAAGCGTACTCTTTGAGCTGCCATGAGCGAGTGGAGGCGGGGCTAATTTGCATATTCATTGATCCGTGAATATTAAATTAGGCAAGGGTGTAGAGTTATATTAAAGCTATTTTAAGGCGTGAAGATTTTTTTTTTCACTGGAAAATTTTTTTAAATATGTCATTTTGGTAATCAAAGATGAGTTTTAAGTGATAAAATAATTGACTACAGGGGGACTTTAAGTAACATCATGCTTTCTTTTACAGATTTCAGAGAACCCAAAGGAAAAGAGGCAGTGGTCTGATGCAAGCCAGATTTTTAAAACCACTAAACCACTTGTATTTATGATGACATAAGACTTATGAAAGTAATGTTATTTTTAACGGTTGTAATGCTTTTGTCCTTTTTGCCCCACGCTTCAAGAATTTTATTTTCTATCGCTTTGTCATTGATTGTGTTAAACTGTTAAATAAAATAAATTGACTCAACTGCTGGAAAGGTGTCATTTAGGTTTTAAAAGGTTTTCCCAAAACTAGTCAGAAATTTGTTGACGTACCATTGAAGTGTAACTTGTTGTTTCAACGTTAACTTACATCAGATTTCAACATTATTTTATGTTGATATTTCAGTTGTATTCAACCAATGTTACATTAACATCACATTAACACTGAACAAACGATATTTACCAATTGTTAATTTCAATATTGATTCAACATTGGTAACATGGAATCATTCATAGTGTAACATATATTCAACAGTATTACCATTGTTCATTTCAATGTTGATTCAACAGCAGTGATGTAGAATCAGTCATAGAGTAATGTTGATTCAACAACATTACCATTGATTTTTTTTTTTTTTTATAATTTCAGCGTTGATTCAACAGCAGTGATCAACGATGATTCAATGTCATTACCATTGATTGTTTTGTTGAAATCTCACTATTATTTCAACATTAATTGCGGGTGCAAAAGTGATATTGAACCAACATCAATTCATAATGTTGATTCAATGACATTACCATTGATTTTTTATTGAAATCTTACCATTGTTTCAACATTAAATGCGGGTGCAAAAGTATATTAAACCAACATCACTTTGTAATGTTAATACAATGCAATTAGCATTGACACATCAACACTGACTCAACATTGTTTCAATGATTAAATGCTATATGGGATCAAGACTTTTGTCAATCTCCAAAGAACCATATAGCAACTCAAGAACCCTGATAAGAAAGTTCTGATAAGAAAGTTCTGAAATAAGGTAGCCTACGTTATAATTACATGTATTGTTTTGCTTGTTCGTTGCTTTGGATGAAAGCATCTAACAAATGAATAAACCTAAATGTCTTTGGCTATAATGAGAGAACCTGTCAATAGTCTCTTCAGTGCTTCACAATATAAAGTGAACATTGAGCCATAAACATTCCTGTAGCTCAAACAGCAGAGCATGGCTCTTACAATGCCAAGGTCATGAGCTCAAGGAAATGCATGAACGGATAAAAAGTTTACCTTGAAGAAAATTTACATTGATAAAAGTATCTGCCAAATGCATTGATGTAAATTTGACAAAGCCTGAAACCTTCTGTGGGAAAATGTGATCTGAAGGCCTTCTACATTGTCTAATGAATTTTTCACTTTTAGTCATTTAAATGATTGTACATGGCACAGTCTGAAATGATGGCTACCTCTGTCACCTCGGCTTTTTCCCATCCAGCTGGTCAGGGCTCTCCTGTGGCCACCGGGACCTCTGGCATACATCCTGCTTTCTGAAACACCTGCTTCTGAGTTGGCACAGAATTGTGGGATCCTGAGAGATTGGCACACAGCCATCTGTTCCTCCATGCCTTTGCAACCAAAAGTGCCTGTAATTCTGCCTATAGGAAGGAAACAAGGCTGAATAAAGTACACACACACACACACAGGCTGACCAATGCTGTAACACTACAAAGCCATCTCACACATAGAACAACTGTAGATGTTTGCTCAAGATAAACATCATCATGTATAAAAAGTACCTAAATGCTCATATCCAGCACTGGAAACCTTTCAGTAGCTACAAAGACTATTAAAATTAGTGTACCTGTAAGGACTAAATCGTGTGAAAATTAATATTTTTTATTATTTTTATTATAAAATAATTCTTTAGGGCAAACAAAATGAGGTATTAGGCTATAACAGCAATATGGTTGTGCTATTGTGAAATTATCCTTCCCCTTTGCCTTTTAACCGACTAATATTCACATAATTTATTACTTAAATATAACATGTTGAAACAATTTAACTATATGTTATATTAAACGAATATAAACATTTGTTACGTTCTCTTCACAAGCTCCAGACATGAGCGTACTGATCTTTGCACATGCGCAGTGTGAAGCGCGGGCGCCGCTACTCTTTGCACATGCGTAGAATGCTGCTCCGTGTGCACATGCGGAGTGTGAGATGCGTTTGTAAGATGGCGGTGTAAGCGCGCGGCCTGCTTCTGTATGCGCGAGATTCCCGCGGTCATCATTCAAACAGTCGATACTGTGTGTGTGTGGCGTGAACGGTTGTTGGGAAATTGTGCGGTATGTATATAACTTGATTAAATAGTGGTTTGTTTCACACTGATCCGTCATACATCAAATTGATATTCATTTAAGAGCCGGCCCGTCATTAGCACATTTAAACCATCGTATTCACATAAACGCACCGTATAAACAGATACGCACACTGCCAATGTAGTATAATGCGATTTGAGTCAGAAATTAATCGATTAAAATCACGTTTGAGCTATCTAATATTCATCTGCCGGTAGTTTACGCAATCTGTCACGGGATTTAAATGAAATTCGCTTAAAAGACCTAATTAATGACTCGAGTTGTTAATATCTGAGGGGACTTAAGCACTGTTTCATTTTTCTAGATATTATGGTGTGATTTTGAATGTTGTCTCATCTTTAATGAGTCAAATGTGATGATAAACAGTTTAACAAAGCAGGACTTCCTGGTTCAGGAACCCGAGACCTAAACTGAACCTTGACCAATCTAATCTGGCATTTCTCCATTAGTTCCAGTTCTAAATGAAATCCTAGTTCTGTTTCTTTTGATTTGTCTCTATCGTATTTCCTGACTAAACATCATGGTTTTTATTTTACAGCTGAGCTGTGATGGCCAAAAGGATTGCAGAAAAAGAGTTGACGGACAGGAACTGGGATCAGGAAGATGAAGGAGAGGAGGTGTGCCATCTTTCAGCATCTACACACTCTCACTGTGAAACATATTAACATTCCCAGTGGAAATGCTCTAATCTTAAGTATCTTATAGTGACCGCTAGCCTCTATCCGATCTGTATCCATTTCTGCCAATCCCAGAACTACTCAGTTTTAATTTTACTTGTACATCCTATTGAGGTATTTTTATTTGAGATTTATTCAAGCATATCGATAATGCTGTGTTTAAATTATTTTAGCCAAGAATAATTACATTTTTTTAAAAATATTGTGTCTTCAGGCAGGAATGTTTTCAGTTGCAAGTGAAGATGTGATGAAGAATCGTTCCATCAAGAAAGCCAAGCGTCGTAACGTTGGAGGAGAGGTAACGCACCTCCTGTGTCCCAGTAGGCATCCAGTCTTTTGTTTTGAGGGTGATTCATGGATGAGTTTTGTGTTTTTGTCACAGGGAGAGAGTGGAGGGGCTTTCAAAGCTTTTAAGGGGTTTTCTCTGACATCGGCCTCAGGGACGTCGTCATTCTCCGGCTTTGGTAATGGCGCTGGTTTCAAACCCATGTCCAGCCTGACCAATGGCAGTGTGGCATCAGTGGCTCCATCTTTCGGAGGTTTTAACGTTCCCACGTCTGCTAAAACTAACAGTGGTAAGTTTTTATATATATATAATATATATAATTTATTAATTCGGGATGCGCCGATATTTATCGGCCGATTTTTGCTCAATTTACAACCATCGGCATATCGGCTGTAGGAGGAAAAAGGCTGATATAACAAACCGATGGTTTATTAATTAACTGCGTGAAGGCGCTGAGCTTTACAATGACTCTTGCGTAATCCTAGCGCTGCTGTCTGCGCTTTAATGTTAATCAAATAACAAAAGATAACACACGATTCTTGACTAAATAACTTCTGTAACTTTCATAAGTGTAGCGGACCCCATCCGAATGAGGACTAAAACTTTACTGATGTTTTATTTTAGTTTATTTGCATCCGTTTTCACTCCAAAAAAAATCACCACAAAAGCTAAACAATTCAGAGCACAAGAAGTGCGCGTTAAACTCTCTCCATTGCGTTATCATCAACATACAGCGAATTACTCAAAACACTTATTACAACTAACAGTTAACAAATACATACAGATCTTATACCTTTTCGGGGGGTGCTTAAAGGTGCAATATTTTCTGTCCGCTAGAGGTCTATTCAAAACAAAGGCGTAGCTTGATGACGCCAAGTTTAAGCGCGGAATCTTGGGACATGTGGTCTTCATCTCAACGGTCGGTGGAAAAGAATTGGGATAGGACTCGGGAACAAATCACTCTTGTTTGAGACACACTGCAGTAAGCTAGATCGATTTTAGGATATCATATTAATAAATGCTGGATGGCTTGTGTTGATAAATGGCATGCAATTAATTTTAAAACGTATTGTATGATGGAGAAAATTCTGTATTACGGTTACTAAAAATAAAGCTGCATCTGATTATGCTATGTTAGCAACTTGACAAAACAGTGTTTTTCTCTGAGGCATGGTAAAACATGGTACTCGCAAAAAATCAAGAAAATTAGATTTAAACAATAAGACTAAACGTGTTGAGCTATATAACGATAATTAGTTTTCGGTCTATAAATATATCAAAACAGTTGTTCCCTTGTCTATTAAAACATGTAATATATTAAAGCGTCTTTGGTGTTTCCATGGTTTATACAAAATCCGAGGCAGACCGAGGATAACGCGGGTATGACGCAATTGACAGGCGACTCCTCACGCATCCCGGAGTCTTGGTTAAAATTGCAATTTTCTCACGATTTACAAACAGTTAGAAACATTTGTGATGTTGTAAGTACTCAAGTGAACAAAATGTATAACGCTGGCCTAGTGGTTTTTGTATATTTTACTGCAAAAATCTTACATATTGCACCTTTAATAAACTGACAAACTTTAAATCTGCAAAATATCTCTGAAGAACTATGTGCTCTCCATTACCCTTATAGCTCTGTAGACGAGAACACCCGTCAAAATAAGAGTCCCGCCTTAGTAAAGGAGATCTCATACATATTTAAACTTACAAAAAATATTAAAATGTATACAAAAACAAATTAGACGATTAATCACAAAGTCTGTTACAATAAAGGATTAATATGTATATAATTTATACAGTGAAGAATATGCAGTGATATTTTACAATTGTTTACTTTATTTCTTTACCTGAAAACTATTAAACCTACCTAAAAGCACTGTTTATTTCATATGTATCTTTGTTCTGTTGTCTTTATGTAGGCCTGCTGAATGTTAAATGGATCCAATCCATGTTCATTAAAAATTATGTAATGATGCAGTAATAAACCTTTTAGTATATTTTAATGTAGGTGTTTTTGAACTTTGCTTATTTAAAACATGAGCAAAATACTATCTATTTTGATGACAAAATATCACATAAGAGAGGAAGTGACAAATATCGGTATCGGCCAATAATTGTTTGTTAAAATCGGTATCGGCCCCAAAAAATCATCAGTGCATCCCTAAAAAATATATATATTTTAGGGATGCACTGATGATTTCATGGATTGGATCCATTTAACATTCAGCAGGCCTACATAAAGACAACAGAACAAAGATACATATGAAATAAACAGTGCTTTTAGGTAGGTTTAATAGTTTTCAGGTAAAGAAATGAAGTAAACAATTGTAAAATAACACTGCATATTCTTCACTGTATAAATTATATACATATTAATCCTTTATTGTAACAGACTTTGTGAGTAATCTTCTAATTTGTTTTTGTATACATTTTAATATTTTTTGTAAGTTTAAATATGTATGAGATCTCCTTTATTAAGGCGGGACTCTTATTTTGACGGGTTTTCTCGTCTACGGAGCTATAAGGGTAATGGAGAGCACATAGTTCTTCAGAGATATTTTGCAGATTTAAAGTTTGTCAGTTTATTAAAGGTGCAATATGAATGCTATATATAGCATTAGAATATCATATTAAATGCTGGATGGCTTGTAAGGCGGGACTATATATATATATATATATATATATATATATATATTGCATTCATTACTTTCGTGACCATGCACCACTGGCCCGATCGGGACAGTGACAGTTTCTTCAACATCTTTCACAATGAAGCACTGAATGTTTAAGGACCCTGTTGTAACATTAAATAAGAGGTTGACATTTAGTGGAGAAGACGATATGATTAATGTTAATCGATATGTTCTTTTTTGCAAAAATAAATACGGAAAAGATTGATTTGTGGCTTTTGAGAATCAATATCGAATTGACCACATGATATCCAATCCGACAAAAATTGCAGTATCGGACCCGATACCAATACTGAATATCAGATCGGTGCATCCAAGACCAAGTCCTATCTACTTGAATGAGGGAATCCTGAATGTTTATTTTGTTATTTTAGTCTCTCACTATATGATGTTAGTTTTTTTCCCCCCTTATTTTTTTTTTTTTTTTTTATTACTTTTAATTATTTTATTTATTTTTATTTTTTGAGAAGTTGCAAGCAAAGATCAGACAAAACTATGTTGTGGTCAAATGCAAATGTGGGTTGATTATTGATTGACTGATTTTTTTTTTTTTTTTTTTAATGTTATTTGGACATTGAGACAAATAGTAGCACAACATATGTGCTCTAAGCCAACGATGAAGCGATGGAGTCGTGCGCTAACAGTACTGCTCTTTCCACCTTCATAAATAATCCAGTTGTTTGTGGCTCACTATGGATATGGTCTCAATTCATAGTCTATTTTGGGCAGCAGTATTCTCAGATCTCCACAGCTTTTGTATTTGTCTGTTATTCAGTTGGCAATCACAGAGACTGTTTACCCTATAAACCACAAACGGGTATTTTTAACCTAGTCTGACATGATGCCCAGCAGTGAACACATTGAGAATTTGGCTTCCTTTCAGCTCATGAGTTCAACTGTCACACAACCAAGGAGATTCATTAGTGTGCCACAAGTTTTGACAAGACGTAATTACGTTATTAATTACCTAATGAATATTTGTTCTGTAAAGAAATAGTTTCTGACTTATAGGACATGTATTTCTTAACTTGTCTTAATAATGTGAAAACGATTAACAGTTGTCAAAAAAGATTTAAATGTCATTCAAAATGTTTTCAGGTAACTTTAATATATTAAAATTAATATTGCCACAAGAATTGTAATCTTTTGATTTTATATTTATGTACCATTTTGAAGGGGTAAAATATAAAGAATAATACAAGTCTGGTTCTGTTAGAATATGTAATGCATAATAGATAGGTTTGCAATATATAATTGATTTTAACTTCTCAGACCAGAGTAGTAATATTATTTAATGTAATGTCCTTTTATGTTCAATTGTACTTGCAAAAAACAACAAGATAACATCATTCAAATGTTTCGAGGTAAAGTGTGTAGATTTCACATTTTGTCACATTTTTATGAAAACCAGAATTTTGTCCATTGCCACTACTTTTGAGTGTTCTTATATAGGCCATGACGTAGCATTGAATCAGGTCACTTGACTTGAGTTGACCGGCGAGCGCTCTTAAAGTCTGAGGAGGAGGATGGGCGGCAGTTATACTGTTAGCAGAGAGGCAGCATTTGGAATACTGCAGCTCTTCAGAGCTCTTACTCACCCAGCGCCTCTCTCTTCATCCTCAGGTCCCCTAACCTTCAACAGCTCCACCCCCTCCAAACCCACAGATGATGTCACCTCTAATGGCTCCGCCCCCAGCAGTAAAGAATACAACCGGCAACTCACTGCGCTGAACTGCTCCGTACGCGATTGGATCACCAAACACGTCAACGACAACCCCCTATGTGACCTCAACCCTATCTTCCGTGATTATGAGCGACACCTGGCCAGCATCGAGAGGAAATACGGCAGCAGCACATCAGACGGTGAGGTGGAGAAGCGGCTTCTGTCAAGCGCAGCGGCAACTTCTGTCTCCAGTTCTGCTGTGAGCGCATCTGTCAGCGGTGCAGCACCGCAGCCCTTCTCGTTTAAAGACAAGGATGATGCCGCTGCAGACAAACCAGCAGCTGCGGCTCCTCCGGGCGTCTCCTTTAATTTCGGCCAGAAGGTGGACAGCTCTGTGCTTGGAGCGCTGGCGTCCAGTGGAGCGCCGTCTTTCTCCTTCTCCTCCTCATCCTCAGGCGTGTCTTTGTTTGGATCAGCGGTCAGTAGTGCCAGTCCTGCGGTGTCATCCTCTCTGAATGCGGCCAGCAACAGCCAGACTGCAGGTATGTGAGCAGTGCAGTGTGTGTTCATTTATTCACTGATAGTTTAGTGTTTAGTTTATTTCAGGGCAGCTTTCTGTTTCATTTCAGTCTAGTAGAATATAGTGTTTATTAGGGCATTTTTATCTTGATATATTACCTGTTTGAGTTATAAGGAAATTGTGCATTTCAGTTGAAATATGGGAGAAAAAGGGTTTATTCTTTCTGTAGAGATTCTGCAGAAATGGACACTGTTTAACAGACCCTGACCACTAACTCGCAGAACATCATTCATCCGCTAACATAAATAATGTTTATACAATAATTTGATAATCTGATTTCAAGTAGTTTATCAGATTTTAAAACTCCAGATTTTATATTTAGGTTTGACATAAAGTGGTTTTAAATAAATATTAGAACACATTTTTAAAAATGTTCCATTTTTGCACAGTATTTTTCTTTTGAAGTGTATGCAAATTGAAAGCTGTAAATAATGTAAAAGCATGAATGTACAGCATTTAATGTGTGCAAAAATATATATTGGTTTTCTTTTTCTTTTCTTTTTTTATATGTTAGTAATGAAATCAACATCATTCAGTATTCTGCAGAAAATATGGATGTGCATAAATAATAGTCATTAAAAGGTCATGAAATGTGAATGTCTTTTTCGAGATGTTAATAAGATGTTTCAAGATGAAAGACTAAAATAGTCACTCATTTATGGGACTTTTTCTCTTAAGGCAGGAACACACCAAGCCGACTGTCGGGCAGTTTTTATTCGTTGGCCGACTAAGTTTTCTCAGTGTGTTCTGCACCGTCGGCTAAAGTTTGTCCTTGTCGGCTTTTTTTTGGCCGATTCGACATGTTAAATCGCCGTCGGAGCTCGTCGGCCATCTGATCATTCCGATTGGCTGTTCAGCTACTGCCACCTGCTGGTACAGAAAGGCATTTCATCTTACGCAGGCGCAGAACGGACGTGCTACTTGGCTGTCCGCTTTGGATCCAGACGCTGCTGACGTGAGCCAACCCCGCAGTCTGCTTTCGTCGCCACTAGTTCGTCGGCGTCGTGTGTTCCTGCCTTTACTGGGTTTGAAATCTAAATGTCATATGGATGGGAGGTGTATGTTTTCAATATCCACTAACTAAATCTTGTGTATTTTGGTACAATGTTCATCCTCGAGGGAAGAATACACGTTCAAGATACACAAGGTTTTAATTGTTAATGAAATTGTCTGTGTCAATTAGAACTTGCAGATGACATGATGGTGCTCTCACTGAACACATTTATAACAAGAATATTCAGGATTAGTGCAGAAATGCTGATAATGAATATAATTGTTTTTAGTCCAGAAGTCAGACTCGTATTTAGAGTATCAGGCAGCAGTAACATACTGATGTGAATTCACTGTGCTCCCTTCTGTTTTAGATGAAAATGGAGAAGAATCAGAGGAGCCGCCTGTTCCTGTGGTGAAAGAGATCAAGGAGAAAGACGCTTTCTACTCCAAAAAGTACATATCACGTACCTGTCACTCGATCTTTAAACAACACCTGCATCTCTCGTATATGTTATGCTTCAAAATGATCTTTCCGCAGGTGTAAGTTGTTTTATAAGAAGGACGGAGAGTTCAAGGAGAAGGGGGTCGGAACACTGCATCTGAAGATGGTGGCTGAGAGCAAACTTCAGCTGTTAGTGCGAGCCGACACCAACCTGGGTAAGTGTTTGCTTCAGCTGTGTATAAATACATCAGTCAACTATATCAAGATACAGATTTGTCTAAGAACCTTTTTCAGGCTGATAATATTGATGAATGTTCAGGTTCTGTTAATTATGAGATGTCAATTGTGTGATATAAAGTCACAAATGCAAGAGATATTCACAGTTAGCGCTTCCCCAACGGTGCTTTTTTGTCATATTAAGTGTGAAATAAAGATGCATTTAGATAAGAGGTACGTGGTGTGTTTATGTTGGACAAATGAAGATCTGGATCCCCATGCAGGACATTTCATTAAATGCAGTCATCTAGCTTGTAGTTTACAGGGTTAGTTCACCCATAAATGAAAATGTCGTTCCACTCCCGTAAGACATTCGTTCATCTTTGGAACACAAATGAGGACATTTTTAATGAAATCTGAGCACTTTCTGTACCTCCATTGACAGCCTACACAACTACCACTCTCAAGCCCCAGAAAGGCAGTAAAGACATCATTAAGTAATCCACGTGACTCCAGTGGATTAACCTCATTTTTATGAAGTGACGAGTGCTTTGCTTTGTACACGCGAATTGGAGATTAATATTTTGTAAAGTCGATTTTTTTTTTTTTTGCGCGCGTGCACAAACAAAGCACTTGCGTCTCCATAAAATTGAGGTGTCTTTACTACCTTTCTGGGGCTTAAAAGTGGTAGTTGTGTAGACTGTCAATGGAGGATTTTCATTGTTTTTGATTGACTGAACTAACCTTTTAAGTTAAACAGTTAGTTCATCCAAAAATGAAAATTCTGTCATTTGTTACTCCCCCTGATGTTGTTCTACACCCGTAAGACCTTCGGAACACAAATTAAGATATTTTTGATAAAATCTGATTGCTCAGTAAGGCCTGCATCGCCAGCAAGAACACTCCCTTTTTCAATTCCCAGAAAACTACTAAAAACATATTTAAATCAGTTCATGTGACTGCAGTGGTTCAACTTTAATATTATGAAGTGACCAGAATACTTTTTGCTCACCAAAAATAACAAAATAGTGACTTTATTCCACTGTATCTAGTGATGGGCGATTTCAAAACACTGCTTCATGAAGTTTCGAAGCTTTACGGATCTTTTGTTTCGAATCAGTGGTTCAGGGCACCAAAATCACATGATTTCAGTAAACAAGGCTTCTTTACGTCATAAGTGTTTTGAAACTTCAATAGTTCACGTGACTTTGGCAGTTTGATACACGCTCCAAACCACTGATTCGAAACAAAAGATTCGTAAAGCTTTGAAGCTTCATGAAGCAGTGTTTTGAAATCGCCCATCACTAGATATTGTGGAATAAAGTCGCTATTTTGTTACTTTTGGCGCACAAAAAGTATTCTCATCACTTCATAATATTAAGGTTGAACCACTGTAGTCACATGAACTGTTTTAAATATGTTTTTAGTAGCTTTCTGGGAATTGCTGGCATTGCAGGCCTCACTAAGCCATCGGATTTAATCAAAAATATCTTAATTTGTGTTCCGAAGATGAAAAAAGGTCTTACGGGTGTAGGAACGACATGAGGGTGAGTAATTAATGACCAATAATTTTCATTTTTGGGTGAACTAACTCTTTAAATATTAGCAGTCATAGCCAAGAGGGCTGCGGATGATATCAGTCAACACAGTTGTCAAGTCACTGAAGTCAGTTTTTGCATTAAATAAATTAAACAATGTATATACACACTAATAATTTCTAAAGGATCATGTGACACACAAGACTGAAGTAATTTAATTTGAAACATTAAATTTGAATTAATCGAAAAAATCAGAAATATATACACACACACAGGTAGAAATTGCTGTTTTTTTATTATTTTGAATGTTGGTGGTTGAAATGATGGTTCCTCTGGTTTAAATTTTTTTTTTTTGTCAATTTCAGATAATACATCAATTTTAAGAGATAAATCAAATAGTCAGAAAGATCTAGTTCTGATTCAGCTTTAGTTTGTACACAAAACAGATGATGTGTGCTTACTGGCTCTTCTGGTTCTTCATAGGGAACATCTTGCTGAACATCATGGTGCCCTCTTCCATGCCCTGCTCACGAACTGGCAAAAACAACGTGATGGTGGTGTGTGTGCCAAACCCTCCGGTGGACGACAAGAACCCCAGCACACCCGTCCCGGTGCTCATCCGCGTGAAAACGGCAGAGGACGCAGACGAACTGCATCAAATCCTACAAGAGAAGAAAGCCTAAAGCATCGCCCACCCTCGTTCTTACGTGTTTGACTGAACGTGCCTCGCACGACCCACACATTTACTCTGTCTGTCTGATCTAGAACTGTTCTTTTGCGTCCCGTTAATCGTTTAGAAGAGTGATGGAAACCATTCGGTTCACATACTGTGAAGTCACTCGTGGTCCTACTGTAAATGCTGCTCATTGTATCAGAGATGGTTGAGAAGTCGATCAATAATGACAGCGGCCACTTGTTATAGCAAAGACACGAGACTGGATTCATCGACATTCCTTTGAGTTTTAATTTAGCTGCTATTTAAGGAATTCTTCGAGGTTTAGACAGAGCCGACAGTTTTAAGTGGATTTTGATTTGTTTTTAATTCTGACTCATTTTTCAGAGGCAAGCATGTGTAAGATCCTTTTTTCCCATGCTTGCTGGAGGAGTTATTTAGAGGTCAGTATTACATTGAAGATCTTGATATAATTTTTTTTTTTTTACAAAATATGCATCAGAAGATTTCCACTGCTCTAATCAAAAATAATCCCCACAGTTCTTCATAGGAGGAAGTGATCAGATATACCTAGTTATTTTTTATATGGCTCATTTTCTCGCAGTACTTGCTGTGATGGTATTTATTCGGTTGAGGGCATGTGTGGATGTTGTTGTGTACATTGAATGACCTGATGTATGTAAACCACAGAACTGCTGAGGTTGAGAATGAATGCTGGCTTTTTGGCAATCTGTCCTGAAGATGACCTCTGGAAGTTTTTGTTTTTTTCCTGTAAGTGGCCTTTTTACTGCCTTACACAGTGAGGTATGTGTTTGAAGTGTTGAGCAGCACTCGATCTACCTTAAATTCATTTACTGGTGAATAAATCAACTGAACCTGATAAATGACTCGTTTCATTTCCAGCACACTCATGACAATGGACAATTGGCACAAATGGATGTCCCACTTACTGACCTTAACTGAATTAAACAATTAAGTGTCATGATTGACAGTCAGACATACCCTTTTTTTTTTTTTTTTTTTTAATTACACATAACATTCGACCTTCATATTTCCACCAATTTAACAGAATGGAACAACAAACCAACATTTGGTCGCAAACTAATTATTAATACTAAATGTCATTATTTACTCGCCTTCATGTTATTCTAAAGCTGTGAAACACAAAAGAGGATTTTTTTAATAAATGCTTTGGCCACTGACCATTTTATGGACAAAAAAGAAAGAAAAGCTTGTGTTAAGCAAGAAAGACAGTCAAAGGAACAACATGAGGGCAATTTATTTTTGGGTGAACTCTCTCCAAGTTGTGTCTGCAACCATGTTGCTCATTCTAGCATAGTTCTAGAAAATAATGAAATTATAAATCAGACCCCAAATATCAGAACCAGGGTTGTAAACCTCATTAAATAAGTTTAATATAACGGTTTATGTAGTGTTTGGTAGTATAGACTCTTGGTTTTATACATTTAGACTTTTACTATGACAGCTGTCGATTTATGTTGTATGATCAAGCACCAAAAGGATTCAATTGAAGTGCTGCCCCCTTGTGTTTTTGTGAGCATCAGTAAAGTGTAGCCTTCAGACCGACAGCAGTTCAGCCAGTTACAATATTCAGAAATAGTACATAATTTGTTAATGAGTGAGTCCTGCAGTAACTTCCAAAATGTCCTCATTGCATAACAGCGATATTATTTGGTAATTATTAAAATTAAAATATATTTCACTACAATGAATCGACATGAACAAAATCACATTAAATTCAAATCTCTGAATCATATGAACCAATTGCGTTGCAAAACGATTCACTGTTTCGAAGCATTCAAAACAACAGGCTGCTCAAAATAAAATATAAATGCAAAACTTTAATAAATACTTTCGTGAAACATTTGCAGTTAGTTTATAAAATGTAATCGACAAATAATTAAATACAATTAAATTATGTAAAATCTTTAGAATTTGTGTTATTAATATGTAGTGCTTGTTTTTCTAAAATTTATAGTAATATTTCCAATATTACTCAGAGGTCTAGTTTCAAGAATAATTCTTTTGAAGTGATTGTCCTTAAAGGATTAGTTCACTTTGAAATAAAAATTAGCCCAAGCATTACTCACCCTCAAGCCATCCTATGTCTTTCTTCTTTCTGATGAACGTAATCGCTGAAATATTAATAAATATCCTGACGCATCCGAGCTTTATAATGGCAGTGATACGGGTCAATGATTATGAGCTCAAGAAGGTACATCCATCCATCATAAATATGTGCTCCACATGGCTCCGGGGGGTTAATAAAGGCTTTCTGAAGCAAAGCGATGCTTTTTTGTAAAAAATATCCATATATAAACAAGTTATGAAGTAAAATATGTCGCTTCCGTCAGACCAAGAAAGTGTAAACTGGCGTCACATCAGTTACACTTTTTCCGTAAGTTGAATAGGGAAGGCATCGGATGTAACGTAAGCTTTGTGAACTGCAACACTTTCTGCATACGTTGAATACGGAAGGTGGCTCATGCGGAAGATAGATATTTTACTTCATAACTTGCTAAATATGGATTTTTTTTTACACAAACGCATCGCTTCACTTCAGAAGGCCTTAACACTCCGGAGCCGTGTGGAGTACATTTATGATGCATGATGGATGTGTATGGAAGCACTTACTTCAGCTCATACTCATTGATCCCATTCAGTGCCATTATAAAGCTTGAATGCGTCAGGATATTTATTAAAATTTCTGCAATTATGTTCATCAGAAAGAAGAAAGTCATATACACCTAGGATGGCTTGAGGGTGAGTAAAGCTTGGGCTAATTTTCATTTGAAAGTGAACTAATCCTTTAATGTAACGTTATCTAGTGTAAGTGATAAATCCCTTTTGACATTTGTACTTGCTTCTGTATACAGGGCACATTTATCGCAAAATTTATCAAAGAATTTGCTGATTTTTTTATCTGAGTAAGTACTAGCTGTACATAAAGTCTTAATTCTTGGTGATTTTAACATCCTTGTAGATAATGAAAAATTGGGATTGCCATTTACAGACATTCTAAACTCTATTGGCGTTAGACAACACGTTTCATTGTTGTAATCATACTTTTGATTAGAACAATGGACTAATCATGGTTAGAGAGTCAGACTGGTAATCCGAAGGTTGCGGGTTTGAGTCTCAATACTAGCAGGAAATGACTGAGGTGGCCTTGAGCAAGACACCTAACCCCCAATCACTCCCTGGGTGCCGCTGCAAAAAATGGCTGTCCGCTGCTTCAGGGGTGTGTGTGTGTTTACTACTCACTGCTTCTAATGTGTGTTGGATGGATTAAATGCAAAGGATAAAGAGGACACTTGAAAATTCATAAAAGTTGTGTTCAGTTGTGGAGATTATCATGACAAACTAAACGTGTAAGAAGCATAACATTTGTTGTTCAGAGCTTATTTTCTGCAATAATCCAAAAGCAATGGAAACCACGGTGATGCAAACTTCCGGGATGGCCTACAAAAATGAGTCATCACTGCTGCAGCACTCTTGTATGAAATAATGAAGCCTCATTTGCTGAAATCACGTGCCTTGGCTAGTTTGACGCAAGTTTCAAACCACTGATTCAAAACAAAAGATTTGTAAACGTTTCGAAGCTTAATGAACGAAGGAGTCGGTGTTTCGAAAGCGTCCAACGCTAAATGACACAACCAGTAAGTGTACTTAAAGGGTTAGTTCGCCCAAAAATTGTCATTTATTACTCATCATATTTGTTCATCTTCGCACAAATTAAGATATTTTTGATGAAATCCAACGGCTCATTGAGGCCTCCATTGACAGCAGATCCTCTCAAGATCCAGAAAGACATATTTAAAACAGTTCAAGTGACTATAGTGGTTCAACATTAATATTATAAAGCGACGAGAATACTTTTTGTGCGCCCAAAAACAAAATAAGGACTTTTCAACAATATCTAGTGATGGCCAATTTCAAAACACTGCTTCGAAGCTTTACGAATCTTTTGTTTCGAATCAGTGGTTCGGATGGCGTAAACTAACCTTCATTTACTGAAATCACATGACTATGGCACTCCGAACCACTGATAAAATAAATAAATTACATTATTTTCATTTTTGGGTGAACTAACCCTTTAAGTTTTAGTTGTAGTAAGTTATTTGTTAATTGATGAAAGGTAATAATTTGGGGGAAAACTAATTATCATCATCCCTTCACATTTCGCATTTTCCAAGAATTTGTGTGATATCCGACAAAACACTTTTGGGCAAAAAAAATTCAACAAGAGCTTTTTTATGTGTATTTTCATAAAGATGTACAGAAAAGGTGTGTGTATATATATTACCAACATAAATATGACAACATGCACATTTACTGCTGAATTACCACTTGATACAAAAGCGCATGTAAAGCGTTTAACAAACTTGGACTTCCTTAAAAACAGCTTTCCACTGAAGCTTCACACCTACAGCAAGAAAGGAAATAAAACAGAGGACTAGGGTCTTAAAATTGTTTGAACAACATCTTCAAAATGCTGCTGGCAGATCTCCCTATTAAATATCAAATGGATATTAAAGCTGTCGGATCAGTTATTACATTCAGCTGACACACACACACATACAAAACAAAGTAATACTGACACTTTGGGTTGGCTAAACATGTTCAACTCCAAAAGCCCTTTAGTGCAAAAGAGTCTTCAAAACTGAAACTCGAAGACGACCGTCACCAAACTCGAAGAAATCACAGCGGAAGAAAAAAAAGCAGTGTCACGTTTAAGGACGAAGTGTCTTTGTGGACGGAGAGGTTTCCAAGAACTGTGCTCAGGTGGTGTCGTCATCCTTCTACCAAGTCCCAAAATGGCATCCGAAATGTGCCAGAGTCCTCTTAGGAGATAAAACATGTTCACTAGTATTTGGATATCATAAATCCCCTTGAACACATCAAGTAACAGACAATCGTGTAAGTAAAGGAGGACGTTTGCTGGACATCTGTGATTCATTAGCAATGGGGTATCAAAAGGATGGCGTGTGTAATATATTAGCTGGTTAGCGATGTATTAAGGCCTAGAGCTGCGAGGAAACGTCCTTTGGAAAATATACTATGCACAAAATCAGCAATATCGTGAAACCTACGAGTGTCTCTCTTGAGGGAGGGAGGAAGGGAGACGGCTGTGGTCAGTACATTTCACTGAGTATCTAAGCAGCAGTGTATTTACAAGAACGACATTCGTTTATTGTGTTTCGTTTCCCTTTCGCTTATCATGGTCTAGTGCCACTTTAGTTCCAGGTCTCGAGCCGCTCTGGAGGATGTCTTGCTGAAGAACAGGTGGAAGAGGCACTTCTTGATGGAGTTTGTTCCCTTTTCCTCTTCTCGGTCACCTTCGCGTACTGTTCGTGGTTTTTTTGGTTATCTGTCCAGATGCCAGATGGCAGTTCCTCGAGGGCCTGATGTGAGGAGGCACTTGGTAACTGTTTTTGAGGAGTCTGGAAATGCTATGTCATCAAAATGGGCTTTTGTCTCACCTCCAGAATATCTAAAAAGGAAACATTAGAAGGCCATTAGCCACTGCAATTACTGTTCAAGGCTAACGTACAGAAAATAAGCTTGTTTATGTATGGCAAGCTGTTTTAGCATAAAATTTTCCCAACGTAGGGGTGTACACAAAACTCACGTGTTTTGAAGTCACGGTTCGGTACGGTTTTTGGTACAGCGGGTGGGGAGAAAACTAAACATAAAATTGCTTTTTTTATTATTATTAAACAGTGGTTTACTGAACAAATTGTGTTTTTGTCTTTAAATATATTAAATTAAATTATAACAAAGTTTCTTAAGGATAAAAACTAAAGCTATAAACTATGTAGGTAGCCCTTACTTGAACATTATGCTACTATAATATTAAAAGTTAACAAATGAGCCCGAGCCTAAACTCAATTGCTTTTTATTTTTAGATAAAATAATCACTCAAATAACAAATTGTAGGCCTATGCAAAAATGTTATACACAGTCATTTTCACAACAGATTTATTTAAACTTTCATTAAATATCCTAATCAGGGCATCACTAAAAGGTTAAGTAAAATATAATGATTATACAGTGCAAATATTAAGCGAAAGAGTTCATTTCTCTAGCGAACTAACAAACTTTGGACACTGAATGGCTTTTCTGAGGTAAATGCTACATGACATATTGTTTAGAAGCTTTCATTGATGTCTTTCCGCAATTACACGAGATATGACCGTTTCAGTAAGTTGTACTGTATCTTTCAACATACCTTCAGATGTTCTTTCGTGTTTATTCTGTAACTAGTATTAAAGAGGAAGAGATGATCGCGTTCGCTCGCGCTGCCGGTTGAACCGAAGCGCCTGTACAGTGATCGGTCACGCCGCATCAAAGCGCGTCAAATTTTATGATTTCGTGGACAGAATTTGAAGGATGACACTTTGTTTCTTATCGAAAGTAACAAAACGCAGAGCGATTATTGGTGGTTAGGCAACAATGTTGCAATGTAATGCTTCGGTACACACGTGTCCCGAACCGAAAGCCCTGTACCGAAACGGTTCGGTACGAATACGTGTACCGTTACACCCCTATGCCAGTGTTACTCGTCGTACTAGTAACAATTCAGCTAGAGAGCGCTCCAATTTTTACTATTAACATTTGAGCTCTCCAGTTCAATTCTTACACCCATTTCCCTTCCCAAATCCCGCCTTTGGTGCTACACTTCAAAATAAAAGCCCTATTAGTGTGAAATATATTAATAGCAGTGTCAGAATGACCACAAGACTGAGATGACATGTTTTGTTATTGAAAAATAATATTTAATCACTATATTAATTCACGTCTTTATACTCTTGAAAATACTTAAAAGCAAAGAAAACACAGCAGTGTTTCATTTAAGAAAACTTGGTGCTGGTGATTAAATTTACCAGACAAAATATCATCTCATTTTGATGTTTATTATGCACTGTAACAAGTATGCAGAAGAGCTACATATAATTGTTACACTCTGACAAAGAGTTTTAAAATTGCTTTCTTTCTCTTTTTTTTTATCCATCATGTTTGTTTTATTTTTCCCAATAATTATATATGAATTATATGTGTCTGTATAAGAGAGACAGAAAATGGCACTATTGTACTAGCGCACTATTTGCTTGATAGTGTGTGAATTTATTAGACACTGGGAAGTTTTAACACCCAAAAGCCGCAGGCCTGTTATCGACTAACAGAAACCCATCACCTACTGGAAGACTGAAAGGAGATTTATTCAAATTAGCCCACTCAGGCTTTCAATCTCTCCAGCACATATTTCTTGTAGCTTACTGTTTTTTATTTTCATGGCTATTAACTAAACATACAAACATATAGAAGTCCAAATTAGGGGTGTGTGTTACTGACAAAAAAAAAAATATATATATATATATATTTTGGGAGATTTTTTCGATAAGGATAATTAGGCAATTTTTTTGCCAATTGTGTTTTTGTGCTGGCTGGTTTAGGCCTGTCTAAAACCCCAGTAGGTGGCAGCCCAACCCTGTCTGAATGAGTGACTCATTGAATTATTGACTCAAATGATTCATTGTTGAATGGGTCATTGAATCATTGACTCAAATCATTAGTTTAAAAACATTCATTCAATACAAAACATCGCAGTGTTGCTCTAAGTTCTGCTACGATTTTGTTTAGAACTCTTTTTGTTGGCGAAACAGAGCAAAAACCAAAATGTGTTGAAAATGTAACTCAATCAATATTAGCTTTAATAGCTTATTGTTTGTTGAACTGTTGTATAAAATCAATATCATATTCATGATCACACTATGCGCTGATATTTGGGAAAATTGCACTCTTGCTTACGTGATATTACTTAGATATATTTTATATACACTACCGGTCAAAAGTTTGGAATCGGTAAGATTTTTAATGTTTTTAAAAGAAGTTTCATCTGCTCACCAAGGCTGCATTTATTTAATTAAAAATACAGTAAAAACAGTGATATTGTGAAATATTATTACAATTTAAAATAACTGTTTTCTGTTTGAATATATTTTATAATTTATATATTATATATTATATTATAAAAATATGTTTGTAATTTATTCCTGTGCTCAAAGCTGAATTTTCAGCATCATTACTCCAGTCTTCAGTGTCACATGATCCTTCAGAAATCATTCTAATATGATTTGATGCTCAAGAAACATTTATGATTATTATCAATGTTGAAAAGAACATCATTTGTCTGAAATACAAAGCTTTTGTAACATTATACACTACCGTTCAAAAGTTTGGGGTCAGTAAGAATTTTTATTTTTATTTTTTTGAAAAGAAATTAAAGAAATTAATACTTTTATTCAGCAAGGATGCATTAAATCGATCAAAAGTGACAGTTAAGACATTTATAATGTTACAAAAGATTATATTTCAAATAAATGCTGTTCTTCTGAACTTTCTATTCATCAAAGAATCCTGAAAAAAAAATATTGTACACAAATATTTTGTACAATTGTACACAATAAATGTTTCTTGAGCAGCAGATCAGCATATTAGAATGATTTCTGAAGGATCATGTGACACTGAAGACTGGAGTAATGATGCTGAAAATTCAGCTTTGATCACAGGAATAAATGACTTTATAAAATATATTCAAACAGAAAACAGTTATTTTAAATTGTAATAATATTTCACAATATCACTGTTTTTACTGTATTTTTAATTAAATAAATGCAGCCTTGGTGAGCAGATGAAACTTCTTTTAAAAACATTAAAAATTAACATTAAATAGCCTATGTATATTTCTTCTCTATAGACCATAATTTTATGATTTTAATTAACACTAAAAAACAGTAGTACTTATATAAAATTGTTAACAGACCATTAAAGCCTCAGTGCTGCTTTTCATAATTAATGAATGTGCTGAATAGAGAGCTTCATAATGCAGTTCGCTATTTTAGAACTCTACAATTATGTCTTTAATAGAAAGAATGCAATTACAGAGCTCTGCAACTGCATTCTTACTAGTAACAATTGAAATACGGAGCTCTGTAATTGTAATTGTTACTAATAAGAATTTAATTACAGAGCTCTCAAACTAAATTGTTACAAGTAAAAATGCAGTAAAGTTATGCTGGGAACATTTTAAGGCAGGAACACACCAAGCCGACGCTCGACAGCCAACGGCCAAGTAGCACGTCTGTTTTGTGCCTGCGTAAGATGAAATGCCTTTCCGTACCAGCAGGTGGCAGTAGCTGAACTGCCAATCAGAATGATCAGATGGCCCGACGGACCGACGAGCTCCGACGCCGATTCAACAAGCCGACGAGGACCAACTTCAGCCGACGGTGCGGAACACACTGAGAAAACTTAGTCGGTCGACAAACAAAAACTGCCCGACGGCCAACTGTCGGCTTGGTGTGTTCCTGCCTTTAAGCTAAAATGGCTTGCCATATGTATGCAGGGCAGGTGTGCTGTACCTGTGGTGATACGATGCAAAGGAAGAGTCACATAGGTGAGATGAGAATACAGCAGAAAATACTCCTCTTTTCTGTTCAGCTTGAGCCAAGAACCCACCAGCGAGCGGCCAGTCCCTGATAAAGAGCGGGAGCGCAGGTTTGTAGTGTTGCACAGGTCTGAGGAGAGAGGAAAGAACCTTATTTTACTTTAGATGGGGGAAAAAAACCCTGAGACCTTCACCTTTAGTGCCTCCATAGGGGTCTGATTGTTTGAAGGAAATTGAAAATGGAAGAGGATGTTTGTTTGTTTATGTTGTTTTCTTTCCCTTCAAATAAAGTGACCCCACATTGACTCTTCTACTGGCGCTTTTCCACTGCATGGGACGGCTCGGTACGGCTCGCTACTTGTTCTTTACATAGCTAGCAGCCTACATAGATGTGAAATCTAACCCCATTTGGAGCACTGGTAATCCAGATATGGTAATCTGAAAAAGTGTGTATCTGGATCAGGGTGATCCAATCCTATTCTGCTTTGAAAACCAGATGAAACTTTTTGAACAACTGGGCTCAGATGCTCAAACAAAAAGTCTTCAAAAGAAGTTTGATTGGTCAAAGCGTTGCAAAGATGCAAGTTATTTAATTGGCCCAGAGACACTCATTTGCACAAATTGACCTCTATCTGTTCTATTGATCTATGTATATTAACACAATTTCCAACTTAACAAAACTTAATAGACATAAACAAGAGGATATTCTGAGGTTGCACACCAAGTTGTGTCAAATTCCTCCCATAATGTGTCCTTAAAACCCACTATAACTCTACAACTGTATGATCCATGAAGGTACAATACATCACTCTGACAAATCAACAAACATGGCCGCAAGCAGCATTTTCTCAATGTAAATGACAGATGAGGGATTTAATACTAATGTTGTCCACTAGAGGAAGCCAATGGATAAGAATATAAAATCTCTTTCCATTAATTTAAATTCCTGAATATTTCCTCATTTCCTTTTTGAAGTCAGTTGTCTCTTTTAGAACTGTCATGTGTTTTTTTAAAGCTGGTTCAAGTATTAGTGGAGATTCTACACTGCTGTCTTTGCAGGACAAACACACAATATCTAGAAAGAAGCATGGCAGCTGTATCATTGTCTACATGAGCTATTGGTGCTTGGACCCCGATAATCACAGCTTGCGGCTATATTAAAATGTTATTGTTTTCGTTGTGCTTTTTTTTTTTTTTTTACTGCGAAGTTGTGTGTTCTGATTTTTTTAGAGTTACAATTAGCTGTAAATACACAAAATAATATAAAGTTTTCAGATGAAGAAATTCTGTTTGGTTCTAAAATTAATTTTCAGATTGTACAAAAACTAGGCTAAAGGCCAAGTGTCTGTGTCCCACAGGGAAAAATAGAGGTCATCAGAATAGTTGAACTGTGCCAAACAAACAAAAAGAATGTTTAAAAATACAAATCTATAAGATACGCCACTAAAACTGTTCATTGTTGTTAAATGTCACTATAGTTCCAGTGTGTTTGTGTACCTTCATCATCCTCCTCTCTGAAAAACTCCTCACTGTCATTCGCCGAGTGCGATTTCTTCATCTCAGCGATTCGGTTTCGGGGCACTTTCCGGCGGAGTGACGGAGAGAAGAAGGAGGGTCTGTTTCTCTCTGGGGTAGGGGGAGTGCTGAATGATGTCACCTATAAGGAAAACAGAGCTAAATGAATTAATTACATGGTACAAGATAATTATATATACACATACAGTGGTGGTCAGAATTATTGGCACCCTTGGTAAATATGATCAAAGATGACTGTAAAAATAAATCTGCATTGTTTATCTTTTTAAACTTTAATTTATAAAATTTGCAAAAATCTAACCTTTCATTGAAGGAAAAGTGGGGGAGAAAAAAAAATAAAATAAATCACATTATGAAATAAATGTTTTTCTCCAAAACACATTGGCCACAATTATTGGCACCCCTAGAATTTTTTATGAGTAAAATATCTCTGAAGTATATTTTCCAATCATATTTACAGGTGATCATGAACATGAAATTGTCCAGCCATGACTTCCTGTTCTACAGTAGTATAAACATGAGGAAACACAAAGGCCAAATTCCTGTAATCATTCATCACAATGGGTAAAACCAAATGTGCAGCAAAAGATTGTTGTGCTTCACAAAATAGAAAGTGGTTGTAAGAAAATAGCTAAAGCATTGAAAATCCCATTTCTACTATTTCTAATTAAGAAGTTCCAATCAACTAAAGATGTTATAAATCTGCCTGGAAGAGGACGTGTGTCTAAATCATCCTAATGTGAAGTGAGGAGGAAAGTTTGAGTGGACAAAGACTCTCCAAGGATCACAGCTGGAGAATTGCAGAGATTAGTTGAGTCTTGAGTCTCAGAAAGCCTAAAAAAATGATGAAGTTGTTTGGGAGGGTTTCAAGAAAAATTCTCTGCTCTCATCCAGAAACAATCTCCAGCATATTCAGTTGTCAGACACAACTGGAACTTCAAACGGGACCGGCTTCTATGGTCAGATGAAACTAAAAAAAGAGCTTTTTGGCAGCAAACCCACCAGATGGGTTTGGTGCACACATGGATAAAAAGTATCCCATGCCCACGGTTAAATATACTGCTGGATCTTTAATGTTGTGGGCCTGTTTTTCTGCTGGAGGTCCTGGACATCTTGTTCAGATACATGGTATCATGGATTCTATCAAATTCTAACAGATAAAAAAAATCAAAACCTGACCGCTTCTGCTAGAAATTCAATAATGGGCCGTGATTGGAACTTCCATCAGGACAATGATACAAAAGTCGCAGTCTCCTGGCCTGAACCCTAAAGAAAATGAGTGGAGTGAACTGGAGAGAAGAAGCACCAACATGGATCTGTGAATCTGAAGGATCTGGAGAGATTCTGTATGAAGGAATGGTCTCTGATCTCTTGTCAGGTGTTCTCCAAACTCATCAGGCATTATAGGTGAAGACACAGAGCTGTTATCTTGGAAAAAAAGGAGGTTGCAAAAAGTATTGAATAAAAGGGTGCCAATAATTGTGGCCAATGTGTTTTGGAGAAAAACATTTATTACCCGTAAATTATGTAAATTATGAGAAGTTGCAACATTACCAGTAAATTACCGGTATGATGCTGTGTGTGAAGTAAGAATGAAGATTACCGGTATGAGCATGTACGAGGTCAGAACGTTCTGACATAAGAAGTCTGCTTTGGGCCAATCATAAAGCAGTTATAGAGCTTTATCACACTTCCACATTACAAAAAAGTGGAAGCTTCAGAAAGGAGTATAAAAATCTTGCGCTGCAGCTTGTATCAATGGCTGTGCCCATAGCACAGGATTCTTGTGATTCATTTATGTAAAATTCAGCACAGATACTTCTTCTATATACACCAACCTCAGTTTACAATCATTAATTGAGTATTGTGAAACAAAGAAAAAAGGTAGCACAATATTCCGACGCATATTTCGTGATTTAAAGGGGATACCTTATTTTTATCACAGAATACAGGAACTACATATTTTCAATGCAGAGAACAAATGCAAACTCAGTATTTGTGCAGTAATTTAAACGGCAGCATGTATTTGAGAAAACCTCTGATGAATTGGGAAGAGAAAAGGGGTTGAACCGACCCTCTCGTGGAGAGGAGAGTCTTGGTCCTCTTCAGTGCCGCAAGGTGAGGTGTCTCCAGTGGGCACTCGACTCACGGCCATCTCAGCGTGACCTTTGCCCTGAGGACCCTTCATCCGCACAAACTCCATGTTGTTGTACTTGTAGAAGCCGAACGACATCCGCTGGGCCATCTTAGCAGCCACACTTACCTAGAAAGGCAAGACATAACATAAAATACACACAGAAAGCATATATAAGATAATAAAAACTTTGGACATGCAGACATGTAGGCATACCCGGTTGTCATAGACCTTCTTGAGTGCCTCATAGCGGATGGAGCCCTGGAAGATGACGCCCTGGAATGTGTTGCTTTTGTCACTGGCCACCAGCTCCACACAGACCATCTCACCTTCTCCAACAGTCATATCACTGAACACCTGCCCAACATACACACACCAATCACAGCCAATCATGACAATTACACCACTGCTCACTCAGAATTACTCATTATTCCGTATATAATCATCATAAATTATTTTCTAAAATATATATATTTTGTATAAATGTACAGCAAGTCTGCTTAATCAATTACCAAAGAAGCATGTCAAAAATATTCTGGAAAATAAGATTTTCTTATCAAAGTGATAAAATGTTGTGTAGCAAAAATTAGTACACCCTCCTAACAGTAAATAAAACGAAATAAAAAAATTCTGGTGTAAGTTTAAGGCAATGTTTGATCAACAGGTAAAACATTTAAAGAGAAGTAATTTCTTGACAATTAAAAGTGTTATATAGCCCACTGACTTATTCTCAGACTTAATGCTGACGACAATGGTACAAGAGGATTACCAAATCATTGTTTTATGTGTGAAAATATAGCAAAAGTAACACAGAAATTCAAAAACAATGGACTTGTGACAAGGGCCCTGAAATAATCAGGCCTTCATTTTAAGCTTTCGTTTAGTGATGAGGGATTTTTTTGCTAGACAAAGAGCAGGAGAAATACCAAGCAAGTGTCTCAGAGCCAGCAAAAGCTATGAAAAGAGTGACTGTTTATCTCACAGAGTAAGATGCAGCCTGCAGAAATGACATGCATGGTTGTTCTTCTCACTACCTACTGTAGCCAAAGCACAGTAAAGTCAGTTAGCCATTTACAAAGCCCATATTTACAAAATCTAGATTCTGGGAATCAATACTCTGGTCTCATGAGACCAAATCAATCATTTTGGATCTAACAGCATCCAAAATGCTATGGTGTTGCTAGAGGAGGAGTACAGTGAGAAGTGCCTGGTTCCCACAGTTAAGTTCAGTGGTAGTAAAGCTCTTATATAGGGAAGTATGAGTGCTGAAGGTGTGAGAGAGTTGGGCTTTGTCAATGCTGTCGTGAATTCCCACACCACTGTGTAATTTAATACACAAACTTGAAACAGAAGATGTTACCCTTTCCTCATTCCCTGCATTGTTGGGCATTTTTTCAACATGACAATGAGGATATGCATTCTCCCAAGGTGAAAAACTTTCTGTGGACATGTATTGCACTCAATCTTAACACTCTTGAGCACCTGTGGGGGATTCTGTAGAGACGAGTTGAGCAACACTCCCCATTAAAGATCAGGGCATTTAAGGAGGTCATCATCCAGAAGTTAAACAGGACAGATGTGACAATTTGTCATTAAGTTGTACACTCAGTGCCAAGAAGGGTCAGAGCAGTATACTTAAAATTACGGAGGGCATACTAAGTACTAGAATATTATACATTTGTTTAATTAAATCTAGGGTGTACTCATTTCTGCAATCCTTAATTTAAACAAAATTGGCTAATTTACTTATTTTAATGCTATTATTTCTCAGTTTTTATTATGTTTAATACATTTTAGTTTTGCCATCTTTCCATGAATTATATTAGTGATCATAAAGAAAATACATCTTTTGTATTTGTTCAGAGGGGGTGTACTCATTTATGCTGTGCGCTGTACTTCCTTATATTACAGTATGATGTAACTTCGGTATACAAGTTTTTGTGTCAGTTGTTTCATATGTTTCTGCTGGAAAAATGATGTGCTAGTGTGACAACAACATCAGCAAAAGCACATAAACCTGTCCAACCTGTTCGTACACACCTCAGAAATCTATCACTGCGATATGAGCTCAAAACCACCGTACTCCATTTCTTGATTTTGGAGGACACACACCTTTGATTAAGCTCATGACGTTGCAGTACACAGCTGAGAATACTAGCAGTTTTGTTCTAGCATCGTTGTTCCACCACCACATTTGAGAGTTACCTCCTCAAAGTTGTCAATCATGAAGAAGATGTTGGGGTAGCTCATTTTGGATTCTTCCCCTTTGCTGTCCATTGGGTGTTTGCTTGGAGAGGCAAACACTTGCTAAAAAAAAATAAAGAGATCAACCGTTTTCATTAGCATATATGCAGAAGTAACATTAAAATAAGATTAAATATTCAAATGGTAAAACACTGCTGAATGATTATTCGCCCAATACTATAATGTCATCACCCTTTAAGGAAGTAAAAGAGGACTAGTAAATGTCTCTGTTATCACTTTGTTTAGATCAGATTTCCTGATAGCATATATACATCATGGAGACGTCTATTTGGTGTGCGTGTTTTCATCTGGAAGATGTTTTTAGGCCATCTGCTGTATGTCTCTAAAATGTTTCCTGTCAGATGTTAAAAAGTTTAAACTTTTGGGGCTATATGTAAGAATTTCCATGTATTAATCACTTTTTTTTTCTTTTTTTTATTGTCAGTGTATGAATAGTTTGTAACGAATCTTAAAAAACGAGGACTTCCTAGGTTTTCTACGAAAGCCTAGTCTGATTTTTATGTGAAGGACTTTTTCGGCCAGTTTCATATGCCGTTTACATGCGCTCTCGAGAACCTTTCTTCCGTTCAATGACACATGAAAGGAATACTTATACAATGTTCCGGATAATGCCGAAAGAGCTATTCTGTACTGTAATGTTACACTGGTATTTCCAACTTCTTTTTACTTCTAAGCAAAGAACAGCAAAAAAGAATGTCGCCGTGAGAATATCAGGGCCTTGAATCACATTCAGCGTCTTGTACATTACACATGCACGACCAATAAGTTACTGGCTGCAGCTCATTTAACGGCCACCGGTGTCGCTAATAACAAGGGTAAGGGTTTCTGAATTCTACATCTAGCCCCTTTAAAGATGTTTATCAGACGTTTTGGAGATGTATGTGTGCTATCTGGGTATTTCAGAAGGGATCAAGCTGAAAGTGCTACTATGATTTTGTGTAGTGATTATTGAAAAGTACTTTAAATTCTTTTTAAGATAAACAGCTTGAAGCTGTGACCCTATGACTTTTCTAATAACTGAATGAACAGTAAGACTCTCAACCCTGTTACTATGAGTAAACAACTATTTTTTTATGCATTAAACTAAAAACAATCTGTAGTTTCATAATCTTATGATTTGGCTAATAACAGCTAAAAGAACAGTAGGACTGTTACTATGGTTTTGTGTAAACGACAGATTTTTGAACAGTTCATTCACTTTTCTTTATAATAACTTGCAGCGTCAACCTTGAAGTTAATAAAGGCTGCCTGATTTGTAAGACTGTCAACCCTGTTTCTTTGATTTTTTTTAACAAAACTGCCTATTGAAAAGTGTATTCAATTCCATTTATAATAAACACCTTCTATTATCATAACCTTGAGCTTAGACTAAAAACGGCTAATTGAACTGTGAGACTGTCAACCCTGTTACCTTTCTGTATATCCCAATACACAAACTGCACAAACGTTGTCCTACCTGTGATTTCTTTTTGTGGATGTGGATGTCTCCTGCATCTGAGCGTGTGCAAACTGCACATGTGACCACATAATCCAGCTGTGGGATAAAAAGACTTCATGGGCAAAACCATACCAAAACAGCAGTATGAAAACGTCAATGACGCAGAGAGATTGGGTTTAGTTTTTTAGAGCAATGAATAAACCTCATGGCATCTGATCATTGAAGTTTGCTTACCTTCTGCAGAATGAGATTGAGATAGACGCTCTCCTCCCAGTCGATGTCAGGATCACCAAGCCCAGGTAGCTTTTTAGAGTCCCTTCTGTAAACCTCGACCTCCACCTGAAACCAAAGCAAGTCATCGTTACATCAAATTTGACTTCAGATGCTCCGCACTTGTGCTTTTGGTGGAACATCTGATTCTCTGTCTGGTTAGTGCCTGGATGTTTCAAAATGTCTGTTCTCAGACACTTATTTCAAATCATTTTTGGTGAGCTCTGTTTGGCGTAACATGCATTATTAATGTAGGCAAGATTAAACATCTTAGAAAATCTATGTTTAGCCTTATCAGGTACTTTTAATTGCCAACTATGGTTTCACGTTTCATAAATTAGCTCTGCCAACTGCATCCAAAATGACATCTGAGAAGTTCTCCATCTCATTAATCTCACCGAATGTCCAGATGATTGATTATAAAGCAATTTTATCTGCTATCTAAGCAATTACTACAGATGTTTGTGACTTATTTTTTAATTCTTTCCTGTTTGGGAGAAGGTGATAACAGAGTAACAGAGTACAGGAGTTCAGAGAATAGGAGACAGGAAATACTGGGCGTTAAAGAGAGTTTACCTAAAAATAAAAATTCATCATTTACTCACATTCATGTCCTTCCAAACCTGTATGACTAATGTTTGTTGCAGTGCTCAAAAAAAAAAAAAAAAAAAACTTTGTTTATCTTCGGAACACAAATTAAGATATTTTTGTTGAAATCCATTGACTCAATAAGGCCTGCATAGCCAGCAATGACATTTCCTCTCTCAAAATCCATTAATGTACTAAAAACATATTTAAATCAGTTCATGTGAGTACAGTGGTTCAATATTAATATTATAAAGCGACGAGAATATTTTTGGTGCACCAAAAAAACAAAATAACGACTTGTATAGTGATGGCCGATTTCAAAACACTGCTTCAGGAAGCTTCGGAGCGTTATGAATCTTTTGTGTCGAATCAGCGGTTCGGAGCGCCAAAGTCACGTGATTTCAGCAGTTTGGCGGTTTGACACGCGATCCGAATCATGATTTAACTCAACAATTAATAGGTTCATCTCACCTTTTTCCCTTCGGTTTCATCTGCACTGACATACGAGAGCTTGCGTCGCACATAGAAGAGCATATCATCCTGACGGGGCGCCCATTTCTCCATGAAGTATGTTGAGAACATCCATGTCCAGAACACTATGCGGTCATCCTTGAAGCACCCTAAACAAAACAAAAAACAAGAGTCTATTACAAGAAACAAGAATGGGGTGCAATGGGACTCATTCACTAATAATTCAAGGGGTTTTATTTAAAAAAGGAAATGTACAATAATTCAGCCATGTTTTTTTTTTTGTTTTTTTTTTTTAAGTACACACATACACAGTAAGTGGACAGACTACAAAAAATACAGTTTTGTAGGCAGATTTCAGTGTAAGAAAAATTCTGACTATTGTCAGATGTGTTAACTTGACAGATATTGTAGTCAGTATGAAATAAAAATTGATCCTATTTACTTGCCTAATAATACACATTCATTAATGAATATTGTTCTAAATTTTCATAATCTTTAACCAAAATTTTAATGAGTTGCTTCACCTCCGGAATGATTTTCCTTTTTCACTGCATGGATAATATTAATTAACCAATGGTAAACTAGTCATTTGCATTCAGTTCTAGGGTATGTTTACACAACAACAATGTACTAAAAACTTCACGTTTTTGAAAAGTTTCACATACAGATGACAACGTTGTCAAAACAATCCCATTCACACATATCCAAGGGAAACGACTAGAAATGCTGTAATATTCATGCCAGGCCAGTAGATGGCGATGTCACTTTGTAAAAAAACTGCGCCTACAGACTAAACACGTAAAACACATGCGCATGACGTCACGGTTTTTGTAGTTTACACAGAGACGGTAACGGTATCGTTTTCAAAAACTTTCATTTGTTTTCTAAAACGCATAAGTTTTACGTTTTTAGTTGAACGTGTTGTGTAAACAGCCCCCAGATTCATTCTGGTATAAAAAGCCCACCTTTCAGCATCCAATAAATTCTCAAAGGATAAAATGGATATAGACTTTGTATATGAGACTTACAAGATCTGAAAACATATTTAAAACATATTCAAAAGTAATTTAATTCAGTGTCTATGTCATCATGAGCTGCTTCTGAAGCAACCTAAAGTTAAATATATAAAAAAATTACTAGCAATCAATTCAATTATTGGTGCTTCTCAAAACAAAGGCTGCATATCTCAGCTGCCACGTCATCAAACGTCGCTGAAGGCCATCTCAATCGAAAGGATCCTTAAAAGGCAGCCTTCATTTCACGTCTTTCGTTCAGATGAATTTGAAGGAATGGGATGGGATGTATCCTTTGCTAACTTCAATCCTTTGTACACATTCCAATTCACAAAAATAAACTGACGGAAAACGAGTCCGTATTGAGCTTTGTTTTTCCAAAATTAAGTTTTATTAGTATTTTCGTGCACACTTACGAGACCGACTTGTTCTAGCATTTAATGCTGAGGAGGACACGAGCCCTCAAGCCTCTAAAGGACTGGACTATAAAGGACACAGCCTCGGTAGGATGCAGCCTTCCATTTGAGAAGCATCTAACTTTTCAATATGTAGATAAAATAGTTTAGTTTCAGACAAGCAGGGAACAAAAAGTGGCAGGTGCTGCCAAACACATCACATTGGATGTTGTCCACTGGTGACATCTTTATTGATGTTAATGAGCCATTTAGTTTTGTCCGGAACTGTTCCAGCTCTGGCAGCAGCACCTGCCAATGGAAAGTATTGTGCTTCACTAGCTCCTACCGTGACATTTACTTCCATGGATCTCAAGCTACCAAAAAGAGAAATGATCATATGACCTGGACTCTCATATCCCCATTTGGAAAGAGGAAGAGGTTCAGTTCTGCCTGAAGATATACCACTCAACAAGCTTAGTGAAGTGAAGATTAATTCATCTTTCATAACAAAGCAATTAAATGAAAAGGCCAAATCTGAAGTAAAGTTAGGGTGACTGTGAAGTCCAGCAGTATCTCTGGCCTCTGAACAGAACAAGCCAACTCAACACACTCACACACACACATCATCTAAAGCACTGTCTGCCAGCACAACAACCAACTTCTTTCTTCTTCTCAGTTCCACTGGAGCTACTGAAACTTTTCAGTTCTTCTACAGCTAGAAACCAATGGCAACTTCAATAGAATTTAGTCAGCATAATTCATTTGACAATTTGTCGTACTGTCTTAAAGTTTTTTGGAGCTTTTGCCCACTGGAAATCTGTGTAAATATTTTGTTGAGTCTCCATGATTCACCAAAACAGAAGCTTTTTGGATTGAAAGGTTTCGATGACATCCCAGATCTGTTCTTCAAATGGAGCTTCCTTGGTTAAAAATGAAAATTATCCCATTATTTACTAACCCTCAAGCCATCCTAGGTGTGTATGACTTTATTCTTTCAGCCGAACACAATCCGAGTTATATTAAATAATATCCTGGCTCTTCCCAGCTTTGTAATGGCATAGTGCCCGAGTTTTTGAAGCTCCAAAAGTGCATCCATCCATCATAAAAATAATACATATGACATCAGTGGGTTAATAAAGGCCTTCTGAAGAGAAGCGATGGGTTTTTGTAAGAAAAATATACCCATTTAAAACTTTATAAATCACTGACTTCCGGCAACGGGAAGACTCGAGTTCCAGCAGAAGAGTGAACTTGATATATGACGAACCTCCTCTTATATTGAAATATTATAACTTCTCATTTTTGTGACCAGCATTTTGTTTTGCTCTATCTTCTGTGCTTCCACGTTTGTCAATTGTCCCGTTGCCGGGAGTTTGATTGACAAGCGATCTAACCAATCATAACGCCGAATCTGCCATTTTGTCCGACAAAGCAGTCAGGAGTTAGAAGATTAACCTCGGTGGACTTGAACTTGAAAAATGGTGTGTACTGACGTCTTTCCGCGTTTGAAATGATCGGTTCTACAGCGATCTGTCATGACACATTAAAGAGCCACAAAACGTTTTTTATTCGAATTTCTTAAAAAAGCTGGGTTTAATTTCATAAGTAACCTGCTCTGTCTTGTCTGTCGACGTGTTGTCAGTATCCTCTTTGCTCCGCGATATATTTTTCACTGCATGTGGCGTGACAGCGCCATGGCTTGTCGGACAAAGCAACAGTAACTAAGGGGGGCGGGTCTTTGCGAAGGGTCAATTCCCACCTAAGCTTACGCTACGCCAACGTCCTACTTCGGGTCAGAGGTCAATCTTCCGCCAGAACTCGACTCTCTCATGAAAAAACCCATTGCTTCACTTCAGAAAGCCTTTATTAACCCACTGGAGATGTATGGATTACTTTTATGATGGATTGATGTGCTTTTTGGAGCTTCAAAATCTCAAGCCCCATTCACTACCATTATTAAGCAGGATATTTATTAATATAACTGATTGTGTTTGGCTGAAAGAAGTTAGTCATATACACCTAGGATGGCTTGAGGGTGAGTAAATCATGGGATATTTTTGGATGAACTATTTCTTTAATGCCATAATTTCAGGATAACTTGGCAATTTCCCCAGTAACCAGCAAGCAGGTTTCATGAGTATGATATCTTTCTCTGGTAACACAGCTGGATAAAGTTTGTAATGCTCTGAAGCACAGAAAATCCTTGGTTTATTAACATATCCAGAAAGTGATCCAACTAACCTATGCTTAAATAACGGAATTGAGGGATTTAAAAAAAAAAAAAAAACAACATTTTAGAATAAGGTGAAATTCAGTTAATAGAGTAGATTACAGCATTTTTATGCCATTTTACATTTTTAACATTTAAAGTAAATTAACATTAATGTATTATTTATGAACAAAACATGAAAAAAATATTATGCAAGTTAATATTAATCTATAAAAAAGTTCATTATTAGTTTCATGCATTAGCTAATGTTAACAAACTGAATATTACAGTAAAGTAAAAAGATAACACCTTAACAGACGTGTCAACCAGAGGATGTTCACAGAAGCAGAAATGAAGAGCCGTGCAAAACGCAAAACATTAACAGTGTGTCGCACAGAGAATGAAATATTTAAAAGGGACAAAACATCAAAGAAAGACGACAGGGAGAGAGAGAGTGAAGCACAAAGACCATCACCATAATCAAACATGATGAGGGAAAAGATGTTCTGGAAAATGTCTAAAATGTCTTTCTTCTGAGGAATTTGGCTTAGTTGAGTGAGGTGAACAGAAATATCTATATGACTCACTCAGAATAAGAGCGAGTCACTCTAAAGTGTTTGTTTGTGATCTTTGATGATGAATTTGTGCGTGACTTGAGTTACTCAGTAATCACTCGAACTCTGACCCTGACAACAGCACCACACTGAAATATGAGAGCAGCTTTCCTGCAGAAAGCACCTAACATCCAAACATTCATAACAACCCTTTTGCTGTGTTGTTAACAGGGACAGTCAATGAAATCAATTAGCCAAAACGTAGTTTCAAGAGCAATATTATAAATATTTGGTATAGTCGATACCTTACTGAGTGATGTCATTTTCAACAGGTGTTAGCTATGAGGGAGTTGTATTGTGAGTTCACCAAACATAACATAAAGTAGGGAATTTAAACCTTGACATGTCAACTGATAGATAGATGCTAGACAGATAGATACATAGATAGATAGCGAATTGAACGCTGGAGTGAGAAAACAGCACTATGACATCACAGGCTGGAGATAGCGGCGGCGCGCCTCGTGAATTATGATGTCATAAAGGAGCACCAGCTGAAACAATAGCTGATGACCGCGGCCTGTTTTTGCGTTTGACCGTCATGATAAAATCAAGTTATTGACGTGTCAGCAGCGTTAATGAAGGACAGAGAGGCTGTGAGTGTTAACGGCTGAATGTACTGACCCAGTCCGCTAAGGTCCTGTTTGACGTTCAGACGGTTCCGCTCGTCCGCGATGGCCTTCAGCATGTGCTGCAGGGACTGGTCCGGTTCGGCGGGATCATCGCTCTGACCCGATAGAGCTGCCATGATGCGCGCGGTTGTCATGACACGATCTCGCCGCTCATCTCACGGCAACATCACAGACCGCTGTACATGACAGAAGCCGAGCACAACAACACAAGCGCCCTGCACTTCCGTCAGCTGCGACGCGTCGCGTGACTCGCGTCGGGAACACCCCATGCTCTTTCCTTGACGTCACGCCGTAGGCGTCACTTATACAGGGGGCATGCCACTTCTACTAATATCACTGATAAACTAGTAATAAAAATCTGACAGATTCTAGAAACAGGGCATTTTTGAATGATTCTATTGATTTTAGTTTGCTTTTCATCTGTTTATCACCGTTTTATGTATATGTTTTTCCTCTTGTTTGTATTTTTTTGTTGTTGTTGTTGTTGTTGTTGATGCTCTTTAATGTTCTCCTAAAGGTGTTGTACAGTATAATTTCGGTTTCTTTAATTTAATTTTTTAACAACACGGTCTTGTTGAGAGTCACATAATGTATAGCTTATATAAAAAACCATATGTTGTTATTGGCTAAACTTCAAATTCATAATGAACATTTTCACAATTTAAACGTGCAATATCTTTCATATTTTTATTTAGATATGTATTTTTCTGTGCTTCCCTCTTGTGTCTGAATCTCGCATTACATTAGTAGTTTTCTGGATATATTGAGTGTGGTATACAGACTTAAAGGGTTCACCCAAAAATGAAAATTCTGTCATTAATCATGTCGTTTCACACCCGTAAGACCTTCGTTCATCTTCAAAACACAAATTAAGATATTTTTGATAAAATCTGATGGCTCACTGAGGCCTGCATTGACAGCATTTACACTTCAAATGCCCAGAAAGCTACTAAAGACATATTTAAAACAATTCATGTGACTACAGTGGTTCAACCTTAATGTTCTGAAGTGACGAAAATACTTTTTGTGCGCCAAAAAAACAAAATAACGACTATGAAATAACTTCATGAAGCTTCGAAGCTTAATGAATCTTTTGTTTCAAATCAGTGGTTCGGAGTGTTTATCAAACTGCCAAAGTCCCGTGAACCATTGAAATTTCGAAACGTTTCGAAACACATAACGAAGCCTCGTTTACTGAAATCACGTGACTTTGACGCTCCAAACCACTGATTCGAAACAAAAGATTCGTAAAGCTTCGAAGCTTCACGAAGAAGTGTTTTGAAATTTTTAAAGGGTTAGTTCACCCAAAAATGAAAATTCTGTCATTAATTACTCACCCTCATGTCGTTCCACACCCGTAAGACCTTCATTCATTTGCGGAACACAAGTTAAGATATTTTTGATGAAATCCCAGAGGTTACTCATCCATAGACAGCATCACACGCATGCGTCGTGCTGCTCACATGATCAGCTTTGGCCAATACTGAGCCGGCATTCGGTCATAAACACGGAAGTCTTCACTGTGCTTTCTGCATCAACTGTGTAAGGATAATGATTATTGAATTAAGTTGTTTTTGCGCACAAAAAGTATTCTCGTCGCTTCATAAAATTAAGGTTGAACCACTGCAGTCACGTTGACTGTTTTAATGATGGCTTTAGTACCTTTCTGGACCATGAAATTGTTGGTTAAATTACTGTCTATGGAGGAGTCATATACCTCTCGGATTTCATCAAAAATATCTTAATTTGTGTTCCAAAGATAAACGAAGGTCTTACGGGTGTGGAACGACATGAGGGTGAGTGATTAATGACAGAAATTGAACTAACCCTTTAATAAATAATATGAATACGTAAAAATTACTAATTGTTACTTATTACTATTACTAATAATAAAATAGTCATTAACATTATTGAAATAATTATGTTTTATGTTTATTATGATAAATAGGAATCGATTCCTTTGTCTCACATACTTTTATTGTTAAACCACAGTGTCCTCTTTCATTATCAAATGGCAACTGCATTTAGTCATTATATATTATATTAATTCTATTTGAATGCCCAGGCTGTTCTATTAAATTCCCTCTCTAACATGTTCTTTCTAAAGCACATTAGAATTGTTTATAATATTCCTTCAAAAGCAGAATTCCATTCTAATTTATATATTGTTGCAACATTTTGGTTTGTTTAAAAATGATTACCATGATTGCAAATTGACAGCTGTCTCAGTTTAATATTTCACTGTTTTTTTATATAAATTGATGCCACATTAATTCAGAGAATCACATTTTAAATTCTTTTATGTAGTCAGGAGGAGATTCATGAAGATAATGCAATGAATGTATGAAATACTCAAATGGTGCAACACTGTTTCATACTGTAACATCATGTATGTAACAGTAAAATAAGCAGGATAAGACAACATGATGTGATTTTATTCAGAAGCAGTTTTATCAGTGTTATCCTGGACATGTGGCTGTTTATATTCATATTAAACACACACATCAATCAGCTAGTGTGCACATACAGCTCAGCACATCAGTACTCACATACAACCTCAGAAAATACTGAAAAATAATGACACAGCTCCAAAGCAAATATATCAATGAGCGATCAGAACATCAGTAGTAACACTGCAACCTATGAAACAAGTATATCCACAGAAGGATATGGACGTAAGGCTTCCACATCAGAACATTTCAGCACTTTAGTCAGTACAGTGACGTGGACGGTTTCCAAACGAATGCAAAATAAACTGGATGGGTGGAACCTAGTATCCTTCATAAGATTTTAAACACGTGTGTGCTGTCCATTAATACCTTCATCTGCTGGTTTTACTTCTTATGTGGCAAATACAGGAGACTGGGGCTAGTTGTCACCAGTGTTGGGGGTAGCGCATTACAAGTAACAAGTTATGTAATCGGATTACTTTTTTCAAGTAACTAGTAAACATTACTTTTAAATTTACAACAAAGTAAAGTATGTACAAGTAACACAAGTTTGTTTTCCCATGTATTGACTGACACCTTTCCTGTCCCCATGTTGAGAGAAATCGGGAGTAAGTGCGAAGGTATTGTGTGAACATTTACAATTACTCATCTCACTTTCACAAAAAACAGACTCGGTATTCCTTAAAATGAGTAAAAACAGTGAAATGCAAACTCATTATGTTACGCAAACCTGCAGTAATTAAATATGTTAACACAAATATACTTTATGTATTTAATCTCACTTTATTAACCGTCTTTGCTGCTGACCTTCAATGATCTAATTCGACCATACTAATAAGCAAAAATTACTTTAGATAAACATCACATTTGTGTTTCATTTTTTTGTTTTTATTGCTGAAGTAAGTGTGTTGACCTTTCTTCTCCTGTGTCCTATTCTTCTGCGATCCAGAAAGGCAGCACAGCTGAAAGGTTTGTTTGAGCTGCGCCCTCTACTGTACAGGCGTGAGTTTGCATTTCCTTCAGCCTGAGGTTTATTCATTTCACTTTTGGTGTGAAAGGGCCTTTACATTTGCCAAAAATAGGACTTTTTTGTTATTAAAAAACAAACAAACAAACAAGCCCTGCCCAGGTGAGAAAAAAAGTAACGCAAAAGTAACGTAACATTACATAAACGGTAACTAAGTAACGCAATTACTTTCTCAGGTAAGTAACATAACGCAATTAGTTACTTTTTTTAGGGAGTAACACAATATTGTAACGCGTTACTTTCCCCAACACTGTCACATACTAAAGTCACAAATGGTTGAAAAAAAGTTTAAAATGCTCTAAAGTCCAATATAAATTATTAGCCAACTAAAATTTACTACTGAATTTTGGTAATACACATTGAACAAATGAACAAATTATGTCATTAATACTGTAACTCACCCTCATGTCATTCCACACCTGTAAGATCTTCGCTCATCTTCGGAACACAAATTAAGATATTTTTGATAAGGCCTGCATCGCCAGCAATAACACTCCCTTTTTCAATGCCCATAACGCTACTAAAAACACAACAGTTCATGTCACTACTGTGGTTCAACTTTAATATTATAAAGTGACAAGAATACTTGTGCGCCAAAAATAACGACTTTATTCCACAATATCTAGTGATGGCCGATTTCAAAACACTGCTTCATGAAGCTTCGAAGCTTTACGAATCTTTTGTTTCAAATCAGTGGTTCAGAGCTCCAAAATCACATGATTTCAGTAAACGTAGCTTTGTTACGTCATAAGTGTTTTGAAACTTCAATAGTTCACGTGACTTTGGCAGTTTGATACGCGCTCCAAACCACTGATTCGAAACAAAAGATTCGTAAAGCTTCGAAGCTTCATGAAGCAGTGTTTTGAAATCGGCCATCACTAGATATTGTGGAATAAAGTCGTTATTTTTGGCGCACAAGTATTCTTGTCGCTTTATAATATTAAGGTTCGACCACTGTAGTCACATGAACTGATTTAAATATGTTTTTAGTAGCTTTCTGGGCATTGAAAAAGGGTGTTATTGCTGGCGATGCAGGCCTCACTGAGTCATTGGATTTTATCAAATATATTTTCATTTTTGTTCCGAAGATGAACGAAGGACTTATGGGTGTGGAACTACATGAGGGTGAGTAATTAATTACATCATTTTCATTTTTGGGTGAACTAACCCTTTAATAAAAGCAATATGACATACGTTTTACTTTTTTAGCTTTTTTAAATGCTTTACAGTTAATTTTTTGAAAAGGCATTAAACAGCCGATAATATTTGCATTATATGCAAATTCTTATTATGACATATTACTCCATACACTGTGACAACATGCCCCTGTATTAGACTAACTATCTTTTTTCCTGGACAATACCAGTGAAACAAAAATCTCAACAGCTTTCTTCAACACTTTATGGTTTGTTTCTATACAGAAACTGACTTTCAAAAATAAACCCACCCTGAGAAATATTCACTAAAGTAAAAAATAAAAATAAAAATGTCACAACTAGCCCAGGTCTGCTCTAATGGACCTGTCTTGAATATAAGCAACACACATTCATCATCACATTCATGTTGTTTTCACAGATTCTTTGTATCTGCTCATATTAGTCCCAAAACATACTCCAAGCATCTATGTAAACACAAACTCATCTTCCAAAATGTGTCACAATGCAATTCGTAACGCAAGTGCGAGTGCGTTCTCAGCTTTGCCACAAGGGGCTCTACAGGACATTAGCATCCAATTAAGTAACATGAAACAAAGCAGCAGTCCTGTGGATGATCTCGGCATACTGTAACACACGGCACTGTAGCCGATTAAAAGCACTTCATTGATACCGCAGAAAACACAGTTATGCTGCCGAGAAGTCGGTTGAAGAACGCATCAAGTTCTAATTATACAAACATCTTGAAAATATCTGATTCACAAAAACTCACAATCATATAGGTGTTAAACTGCTGAATGTCAGTATAACATCAGACAAGAGACGTTTTAGAGACGTATGGCAGATGAAAACTACACAGAGGTCTCATCAACGTTGAGATTGTGTGCTGTCAGGGTGGCAAAAAAGGCAAAATATCAGCTGATAATTCTGTGTGAACACGAGCCTGAGTCAGACATGTTGTTTGTTGTTTGCTAGAGAATAACCACCACACACTCATGACATGTTCACTTCCACAGCAGCATCAACTAAACTATCTTTTACAAATAATGAAGAAAATAATTAAGTCTGTTAATTAAGCCTGCAATCAAGTGCATAAGTCTGTTAGTGTGGTATGACGCCCTCTGATGGAGAATGACAGTCAGTAACATTTAAATAACCATCCCTAATGTGTCAATGAAGAGTTCACTTTGGCCTCTCGTTACGTATTATTGCCAGTCCGATGAATGAAGATCCCTGTTTATTACACTGTTCACATCTGCAGTGAGAATGAACATTTCCAACTACTTCAAAACACACAACAACTGTGTCAACACTGAGACTGAAACCTTGAATCAAGAGACAAAACAGATTGTTAGGCTACGTTCACACTGCAGGTAATTGTGGCCCAAATCTGATTTTTTTTTGCCAACATGTGACTCGTATCTGTTTTCCCCATGACAGTGTGAACAGTACAAACCACATAGAATCTGATCTTTTCAATTCCGATTTGTGCCACTTCCATATGTGGTACTAAATCTGATACAGGTCAGATGTTTTGTAATGCGACCGCAGTGTGAACAGTCATATCGGAGTTCATGTGATCACTTGAAATCAACATTCATCACAATTCTGCACTCATGGGAGTCTATTCAAAGATTTTACATATGTGGTCAGTAGAAGGGCAGTGATGTGTCAGAACTCGTAAGTAATAAATGCGTAATCGCTTACTTTAATGCCCTCCGTGTTTTCTTCCATATGGCAGCGCGCTGTGTGTGTTACCAAGTCTGTGATTTTCCCGCAGAATTGGGTTTTTTTCACTGTCGCCAAAGGTTGTTTTGCAACTCCGTGGGTTGAAGTGACTGCACTAAATTGATATTTAACCCCCAGAACACGATTTTTACCGGAATACCCCACGGAACACGATTGGGTTAGTTTGGACTAGTTTTGAGAAGCAATTGAGTAGATTTTGTGGTAAAAAACACAACTGGGGGCTCGTCCGGGATACTTCCAAGAAGGACATGACTGAGAAGTCATTTTTTTCTAGCTGTCTTTTGCGCATGCAGATGAGTTCAGAATCATGATCTGTTCACACTGGAAATCTGATATTGGCTACATTTAAAACAACAATGTGAACAGCAATACAAAAAAAATTTGATCTGAGCAAAAATCGGAAGGCTTGCAGTGTGAACTTAGCCTTAGAGAAATTGGTGATATAAAGAGAGAGAGATAATTAGACAGACAGATATAATGTTGACAGATTGCTAAACAGACTGTTATAGAGAGATATAGACAAAGAGCTTTAGACAGGCAGATGATATAAAGGGAGATAGTCAGACAGGGAGAGAGGCAGACAAATATAGACACTGTTAAACAGAGATATAGACAGAGAGAGAGAGATATAGACAGAATGTTAAATAAACAGACATTGTCAGACAAGATACAAACCAATTGTTGGAGCGATATAGGCAGAGATGTAGACAGATTGTTAGACAGACAGGAAAATGATATATAGAGAGACAAACAGACAGATATAAAGAAATACAGACAAACTGTTAAAGAGAGAAAGATATAAACAGATTTTTAAATAGATTTCTGTCAGACAGACAGAAATAGGCAGTTAGACAGAAAGATAAACAGTTTGCTAGAGAGATAAAGAAATTATTAGAGGCACAGACAGAAGGATCGATTGTAGAGAAGAAAAGAGAGATAGAGGCAGACAACTAGATAGGAATACATAAGGTTGATAGGTAAACAAACCAACAGATAGACTTTCAGAGAGTCAGACAGATGGTTAGAAACAGAAGCAGAGAGACAGACAAAAAGACTGACAGACAGACAGAATGAAAGATAGGTTGACAGACAGATTCAAGGCTTTAATCTGAAGTGCATCAGTGTCGTTGTCCATTTTTAATAAAGAAAACAGACATTTTTTTTCCCTAGAAGTTTCCATTGGTAGAATCTGCTCGCCTTCTCGCAAAAGTGACTTCGAATCAAGAGTTTAATTCTCGGCACCGGTGTCAAACACCACTGATAAACGTCTCATCAGATCCCTGAATGAATGGATGATCACGAGCCGTGCCTCCTAATGACCCTGCTTTCTCAGTTCCACTGAACTCATCCATAAAGGTGCTGTCCGACAGCGCTCCTGGATCAGCTCACGGCAGTTATTTTATCGCTTCCTCGGACAACGTGCTCGGCTAGCTGTTGTTATCCACTGTCATGTATTTGAGCGCGGCAAAACCGTAGCGCCGAGACATGTTCTGCTGAAACTCTTCCTTCAGCGTCTTCAGACAAGCACGGTACTGTTTGTTTGAGCGAAACTTGGTGATATCGAAACTGGGCGCGTGTGGCATGTGGATCATGTAGGCATTGGGAAGAACCACAAACTCGTACTCCTGAAAATACACAACAACAAATAACATTACATGATGAAAGATCAGCCAAGAAAATAAGATTACAGTCAGGATTTCAATCAGTTCCACTGAGGATTTGTTCAGGACTGTTCTTTACTTTTTTTATAGCTCACAGCTCAAACACTCACACAAAACATTTATTTTGCAGTGGTGCTGTAGATTCAGTAGCGTCACAGGTAACACGGAGAAGTACAGAATTTGGTCTGCACCAATGGAATAATTCAGATGTTCAAAAACCGTTTAAAGGTGCAGCGATTTCTGCGAGCGCCATAACACTCTTGTAGCCAATCAGGTCTGTGCAGCGCTGCATGAAGTCGAACACACCTAGTGTTTCTCAGAAATCACTTACTGCACCTTTAACCAGATTAAAATCATGGGTTCTACTATTTAAAAAAATTGCTAATCTGTCACATCATCCGTCTAGTCAGAGACTAATATGAAATCCAAAAAAGCTAAAATTAAGCAAAATTAAATTTAAATTGTATTAATGTACACAAGTGTTACCTGAGCGTCCAGCTCCATGATGTGAGCTACTTTATTCCACCCAAACCCCACAAAGCGCCGGTCGTACTCGGGGCTTTCTCGTCTGACCATCACATACGGCTCAAAGTCGGCCTCCCACTGAACTCGGTACGGTGTTGTTGCGGTTCTCCATTTGGCAAAGTCTGTTGGAGCGTGACCTTTTGTCCAGACATGATATCTGTGGACAAGAAAATTATTATTAACTTTAATAAGTCATTGTGAAACAATCAAGAAATAAATAATAATAAATATATACTACTCAGATAAGTTTGTGATAGGTTGGTTAAATCGATTAACAGATTCAATAACAAATCAAAGAAAATCTCATCTGCTATAAATTTTGAACATTTATGAAAATTTTTATTTAAAAAAAAAAAGGTAGTGTTTTTACCTGAATGTGAACAGAGTGCCCATATCGAGCTGTGACAGGAGCTCTGCTTTAGATTTGGGAAAGGACAGCCGATAGCGCAGCGTTTCAAACGCTGGAACCACAAGAGCCTTTTTAGTGTTCGCCATATCAAGCTGAACAACTGATTTCCTAAGACAGGAACAAGATGGATTACTTGTGGAACGAATCCCATTCACAAGCTGGGAACATTTTGCTGACACCAATAATGTAAAACTTGCTTAGTTTAATATACTCTACCAGTCAAAAGTTTGGACACGGTAAGATTTTTAATGTTTTTAAAAGAAGTTTTGTCTGCTCACCAAGGCTGCATTTATTTAATTAAAAATACAGTAAAAACAGTAATATTGTGAAATATTATTACAATTTAAAATAACTGTTTTCTGTTTGAATATATTTTATAAAGTAATTTATTCCTGTGAATTTTCAGCATCATTACTCCAGTCTTCAGTGTCACATGATCCTTCAGAAATCATTCTAATATGCTGATTTACAACATTTATGATTATTATCAATGTTGAAAACAGTTGTGTACTTTTTTTTTTCAGGATTCCTTGATGAATAGAAAGTTTATCTGAAATACAAAGCTTTTGTAACATTATACACTACCGTTCAAAAGTTTAAAAAGAAATGAAAGAAATTAAATCTTTTATTCAGCAAGGATGCATTAAATCGATCAAAAGTGACAGTAAAGACATTTATAATGTTACAAAAGATTATATTTCAAATAAATGCTGTTCTTTTGAACTTTCTATTCATCAAAGAATCCTGAAAAAAAATATTGTTTGTACAATTGTACACAATAAATGTTTCTTGAGCAGCAGATCATCATATTAGAATGATTTCTGAAGGATCATGTGACACTGAAGACTGGAGTAATGATGCTGAAAATTCAGCTTTGATCACAGGAATAAATTACTTTATAAAATATATTCAAACAGAAAACAGTTATTTTAAATTATAATAATATTTCACAATATTACTGTTTTTACTGTATTTTTAATTAAATAAATGCAGCCTTGGTGAGCAGACGAAACTTCTTTTAAAAACATTAAAAATCTTACTGATTCCAAACTTTTGACCGGTAGTGTATATGGGTCGACACTTGTATTTCTTCTGATTTCAGAGCAAAATGAGTTTTGCTTTCAGCTCTCATTAGTTACATTGGTATTCGTCTAGTATCTTACTTGTCTTTGTCTGAAGCAAACAAGCACACCAGAGTTTTTCAGTTACAGACGTGCACAATTTCTTTCTCCCTGAAGTTTCAACCCTGTTATGCTATGACTTTTTTCCCTTATAATTTGTTTTCTTACATCATATTTTAACAAAGTGACATCAAAAATGGTTTTGAGCACATGGTTTAATCTAAGGCAAATTTCTCTTACTGACTTTGTCAGTATTCTTAACAGTTGTTCAACACTGTTATTGGGATTTTTTTATAAAAGAAGTGCAAGAATGTTGACAGTATATAATGCGATGATACACAAATCTATACACAAGTCCGAAGCAAGACGCAACCCATATCAACGCGTTATGGCAACGACGTCTCAGTCTGACGGGTAACGTTAAATAATTTAATTTCGACTGATTCATTACAAAAGTGCGCATCAAATGTGCTAAACACAGAGGCACGAACATGCGTGTATAACACGCTAGAACAGATCTCACTGGTTCTCGCGCGTCACACACATATGAGCTTCTTCTTTTTCTTTTAATGGCAGTTGGCAAACCCACTTCAATGTGCATACTGCCACCTACTGCATGACAGCTGACATAACAAAGGATCGGGCTTAGCATAGCTGATACCGATCAGTAAAAATAAAAACTTAATCGGCCCCAATACTGATCATTGAGATCGACTCAGGACATCCCTACTTTTCACATTTCCAGGGTTCTCAGAAGCAAAAGCGGGAGACAAATTATTATTATTTTTTTTTTTGTATTTGCATTTGCTCTAATAGCTTTCCGAAAGAGAAAACAATTTATAGAGAATTTACATTTACTCAGTTTCCTACTCAAATTATAAGTATATGAATTTAAAATGTACTGTGACAGGGTTGAATAAAGTAGCACATGGGCTTAGGTTTAGGGTTTTAATGATAAATAATGACACTGAGCAAGACTGGAGCCACTGATTAAGGATTGTGGTTAATAGTTGAGATGTATAGTTGGGAACCAAAATGGACCAACATTGTTTTACCATTCCATATTTGTGTTTTGTCTCACCTGAGGTACTCATAGAGTCCATACATGGGCAAGAAGTCAATATCCGACAGGAACATGTAGGGTGTGTTGACCTGCCCCATAGCAACATTACGCAGCAGGTTAACAGGGTAGAACTGGCCTTCTTTATAGACTATGTGGTATCCCACGTTGCTCCTGCTCATCAGGACCTCAGAGCCCTGAGCGTATCGCAGGAACTGCTGGGCTTCGGCATCTGAGAGGTAGAGGGCCAGACTGATGGGCCCTTCCCAGTGCTTACAGATCGCCTCTAGCATCTGCAGTCTGGAACAAAGAAACACTCCATAAGAACATACAATTTGATACAGTGGGCCTGAGACCATAGGTGAAATTGCTTCTATTTTTGCATTATTTTGAAATTTAATTTAGCATTGAAATTTAGCATTTGGCTTGTCTCCTTTTGCTTTAATGACAAAAGCACTGGAGCTGACATGATCTCTAGCATAATTTGATGATCCAAAAAGCATATTTTGCTTCAATAGAGGCTTTCGCACCAAATAGTTCTAGGAACTTAGTTATAGGAACAAGCCACTAGGATAGTTCTCGGAGAACTAATTTCTCCCGCAGGCCATGTTCCTGGTTGCATTCGCACCGGGAATAGGAACTCTGAAACGGCAATTTTAAGCGCGTCATTTACAAACGCTAAAAACCGGTGGATGGAGGATGCCGTGATTAGAGCTATGTTTGTTTTGTGTCGTGGGTTTCATGATAAAGGAGATGGAATGTAAACGCATAATTTATGTGACTGAAAGAGCAAAAGGTGGGTCTGATAACTTTCAGTATTATTACATATCATCGAGGCAGAGAAAAGAACACAACCCTGCAGACAACAGATAAATGCCGTTATCACTGTTTTCCATGTTCTTGAAGTAAATATGTTTACACAGCTTTTTAAAAATGCTGGGTGTTGGTGTTTGACATGCGTTTGACCAATCAACATACACTTACGTCACTGATAGTTCCTATAGTGCTGAATATTTTAATATATACAAGAAGATATATACACTAAAAGCCTAAATTGCTTACTGATTAGTAACACAAAAATAAATAAAAAAATCAATATATCAATGGGTGAATGACTTGACAAACTGCACGGACTGCACTTCTGTCCCTCAAAGCCTCCCTTTCATTCAAGTCCAACTAGATGTGGCGTCTACTCTGACAGCCTTATTGCTCTTGAGTGCTATACTTGGCCGTCAAAGAGGTCATGCCCTCCAAGACAACAACGAATTGCATCCGTCACTGTTGACAAGGATGATAACCCTCCGCCACTGGCACTGACTGATGAGTTGGCTATCTGTCTGACAAACCAGAACCATCCTTTATTACACTGATCACAAAAGCCGTGAAGCTTTGACTCAAAACATTGTTAATTTCCAGCAGCAGTTTGCCAGTTAATGTCAACAGTGTGATGAATGATGACAAGGCAAATAATTTTAATTGAGTTCAGGCCAAAGCATGAATGCCATTGCGTATAATCAGGAGTAGAGTATAGGATACAGTGTGGTTCATTCAGCCAGAAAATCACTTTGGTGTTCATTTACAACATTAAAGGGTTAGTTCACCCAAAAATGAAAATTCTGTCATTTATTACTCACCCTCATGCCGTTCCACACCCGTAAGACCTTCGTTCATCTTCTGAACGCAAATTGAGATATTTTTGTTGAAATCCGATGGCTCAGTAAGGCCTGCATAGCCAGCAATGACATTTCCTCTCTCAAGATCCATTAATGTACTAAAAACATATTTAAATCAGTTCATGTGAGTACAGTGGTTCAATATTAATATTATAAAGCGACAAGAATATTTTTGGTGCACCAAAAAAACAAAATAACGACTTATATTGTGATGGTCGATTTCATGAAGCTTCGGAGCGTTATGAATCTTTTGTGTCGAATCAGCGGTTCGGAGCGCCAAAGTCACGTGATTTCAGCAGTTTGGCGGTTTGACACGTGATCCGAATCATGATTCGATACGCTGATTCATAACGCTCCGAAGCTTCATGAAGCAGTGTTTTGAAATCGGCCATCACTAAATAAGTCGTTATTTTGTTTTTTTGGTGCACCAAAAATATTCTTGTCGCTTTATAATATTAATATTGAACCACTGTACTCACATGAACTGATTTAAATATGTTTTTAGTACATTAATGGATCTTGAGAGAGGAAATGTCATTGCTGGCTATGGAGGCCTCACTGAGCCATCGGATTTCATCAAAAATATCTTAATTTGCGTTCCGAAGATTAACGAAGGTCTAACGGGTGTGGAACGGCATGAGGGTGAGTAATAAATGACATTATTTTCATTTTTGGGTGAATTAACCCTTTAACAAAACCACTGTTACAGTTACATGTTTATTCAGTTCACAGAATAGACTCCTTTTCTTTCGCAGCAAAAAAAAAAAAAAAGAAAAAAAAAAAAGTAGGACGTAGGAGGATAAGATGGAGCCCCTAAAGTAACATTTGTCAACAGCCGTGTTTCCACTGTCGTGCTAGTGCATGGCAGGGCCAGTCGTCAAATACCTTCGTCCAACGTGGGCCAACTGGGCCTTTTGAGGAGTGGTCATGAACAGAGGCGGAGTTTACCCGGGTCAGGAGACGGTCAACACCGCTGTTTATTTCCCATGTTATTTTTTCAGGCTACCAGCTAACTTCAACATTTAAGACATTTTAAACAATTTTCAGCTCAAAACTCACTTTCAGACACCAGCGAAGGTTTGAAATAATTTCCTTGCGATCCGATGGGGATCCGCTTCAGTCATGCTCATTTTGCCATTTGGCTAATTTTCAGTCAAACAGTGGGTGAAACAGTGGGGTTGTGCAGCGTCGTTCTATGGAGGCATGTTAAGGGTAGGGATGCACCAATCTGATACTCAGATCAGGTATCGGCTCCGATACTGCCATTTTTGCCGGATTGGGTATCAGCCGGATGGGACCGTTCCAAATCCGATATTGTGCGTGTATTCTGTATTATTGTTAAGCTCCACAAAAGGCAAAAAAACATTAAAAAGCACCATAAAGTTTCCGTGCACCATATTCCAAGTGTTCTGAAGCCATTCCATAGTTTAATTTGAGGTACAGATAAATATTTAAGTCGTTAAATTAAAGTTCACGTAAATGCCTCCCTCCGCTGCGGCTGTCAGTCATTCTTCATTCAGCATTCAGACTGCGTGTCGCGTTCGGTTACTACAGTCAACAATGAAACTCTCTCCAAGATGAATCAATGTTTCTATTATTATACTTCATCTGTAGACAACGATAACGGTAATACAATACGCATCAATATATCTTCACTTTGTGCTTTGAACTTTTCAATGTGGAGCGCTGCCGCTGCACACTGTGACTTTATGATGCTTCAAGCGCATCATTTTGCACACGGGATGCGCATAAGAGCTTTGCGCCGTTCTGTATGGGAGCCGTTCATATTATAATACTTTTTAGCGCAATGAAAGATTGTTAATAGCATTTTTTGTTATGTCCTATCGATCATATGTTGCTGCCTCATTAAAAAAAAAAACTCTGCTATAAATTTAAAAGAAATGTCTTTTAATTTTATAGTATAGCCTATATTTATATATAAATATATTTAGTTTATGTCATGTATGACTCAAACATTCATGAAAAACAAGTCATGGATGAAGGAATCAGCTGAACTGTTTATTTTGAATGTCTACCAAGCTAGTGAAGCTATTGGTTTATTTACAGTTGTTGCACCGATGCACAATTATTTAATAAATAATTCACTACATTTGTGTCTGTTATTTTGTTTTACAAAGTTAGGAAAGTAATGTTTAAGTCAAGCCTGATACCTTGCACAAAAGAATGATCCCAGTTTCTTCCACACAGTGAGGCATACAGTTTATTAGGTAATTTAGCACTTTTTTTAATTATTACTTGAATATCGGATCAGTATCGGCCGATACGGAATCCCAGGTATCGGAAACGAAAAAGGCGGATCGGTGCATCCCTAATTAAGGGTGGGTTTTAGGCTAGCGCTGCGGGGCTACTGGCTCGACAATGAAAACGCAACTTGATTTTGGCCTCAGTGCTCGAGGTCCAAGGCTACTGGCCCCATCCGGCATGTTGTTAGCTCAGGCTCACACTGGCCCAACAGTGGAAAAGAGGCTATTAAGGACCTTTGAGGGCTTTTAAAGTCTTAAAAAGTAAGTCATGTCAGAATCATTACCAGTCATTAAATCATTAGAAGTCATGTCAGAAAAATGAAAAATATATATACACACTACCAGTCAAAAGTTTGGACACGGTAAGATTTTTAATGTTTTTAAAAGAAGTTTTGTCTGCTCACCAAGGCTGCATTTATTTAATTAAAAATACAGTAAAAACAGCAATATTGTGAAATATTATTACAATTTAAAATAACTGTTTTCTATTTGAATATATTTTATAAAGTAATTTATTCCTGTGATCAAAGCTGAATTTTCAGCATCATTACTCCAGTCTTCAGTGTCACATGATCCTTCAGAAATCATTCTAATATGATGATTTACTGCTCAAGAAATATTTATTGTGTACAATTGTACAAAATATTTGTGTACAATATTTTTTTTTTTTCAGGATTCTTTGATGAATAGAAAGTTCAAAAGAACAGCATTTATTTGAAATATAATCTTTTGTAACATTATAAATGTCTTTACTGTCACTTTTGATCGATTTAAGGCATCCTTGCTGAATAAAAGTATTAATTTCTTTAATTTATTTATTATCAAAAAAATACAAATAAAAATTCTTACTGACCCCAAACTTTTGAACGGAAGTGTATAATGTTACAAAAGCTTTGTATTTCAGATAAATGCTGTTCTTTTGAACTTTCTATTCATCAAAGAATCCTGAAAAAAAATATTGTTTGTACAATTGTACACAATAAATGTTTCTTGAGCAGCAGATCATCATATTAGAATGATTTCTGAAGGATCATGTGACACTGAAGACTGAAGTAATGATGCTGAAAATTCAGCTTTAATCACAGGAATAAATTACTTTATAAAATATATTCAAACAGAAAACAGTTATTTTAAATTGTAATAATATTTCACAATATTACTGTTTTTACTGTATTTTTAATTAAATAAATGCAGCCTTGGTGAGCAGACGAAACTTCTTTTAAAAACATTAAAAATCTTACCGTTTCCAAACTTTTGACTGGTAGTGTATTTATTAGTTAGAATAGGTATAACTCAATATTTTAACTAATTGCAAAAGCTGAATAATCAATCAAACCCAAGTGATTAATCTGTGAAATAATCTGCAATTAGTCGATTAATCGTTCTAATAATCGTTAGATTAATCAAAATAATTGTTTGTTGCAGCCTTACTTTACAGCTTATTGTTTGTTTGTTTGTTTGTTTAAGTCTTTTACGCCATGTTAGCATCATGGCTATTTACATGGCAAACACAAAGTCAATATCATAATCCATAAAATTTACATTATTATATAAAACATTTCAACTTGACATAAGATAGAAAATCTAAAAGACATTCGGGTGATACAATTTGAAATATTCCATGAAAACATGTTTTCTGAATAAAAGCATTTTCTAGCAACTTTACAACTTTAATAATGCACAAGTCTTAAAAGAATTAATAAGTGCTTTAATAAAATGATAAGCTTCACATTTCTGCTTTTAAATTCTCCACAAATTGAATAGAATTCACTTCCATTCTAAGTGTCTCACTGTAATCTTGGTTTTTGCTTTTTTCTTTAAAGAAAACGAGGGACAAATTACTTTTTTGTGGTAATCAACATTATGCCACAGATGCTGTCGATCGCGTTTTCTTTGTATTGAACCAAAAACATTCCTTTAAATGATTCTTAAATGGTATCATCTTTCAGGAAGTTTTGATGAATTATTGGCATCATGTATGAAATATCCGTAGGTGAGGAGGCCTATATTTTCTTACCTGTCCATAGAAAGCTGTGCCACCAGCGTCACGTCAGTGTTATCTAAGGTTGGTTCATACTCATAGTGCAGGAAATAGACGTGTGTGCGGTGCACAGTAAAGCGCTCCCGACGAAACTCATAACATGGATCATCTTCATCCAGCTCGGATAGGGTCTTTTGGAGCTGCAGGAATATTAGAAAAATATTCTTTCACGCTGCCCGAACAAAGAAATCATCGAAACTTTAAAAGCTGCAGTTGCCAACATGAAGCACGGTGAGATAAAACTCACATTCTCCGAGTTGTGGTCTGTTTCACTGGGACAGCCAAAGAGCTCACGCCTCAGCAGATTCCCATCATACTCCAGGAACGTCAGATAGAGATTCCTGAAGAACTCCACGTGTTTGTTCTTAACACGCAGCTTCTTCGGAGAGTTCCAGTGAATCACCTGGAGTTCAGAAATGCGGAAAATTATGTAGATTATACATAAATCTCGCACATTCACAGAATATAGCATTGCAAAAAAAAGTGGATACATGTCAAGAAATTGTTGTTTGTCATCTAGCATAAGTGTGAGCTCCCCCTTGTGTCAGCTCCACAAGGATGTCACCTTGAGGTCGGACACGTCTTTGTAGCACTTCTCAGAGCGGGTGTGATCTGACAGCTGAACGTTCCAGAAGCAGGGCAGCTGGTGCACCAGGAACGGGTTCTGCTTGATCACAGCGTTGAAGATATCCTGCAGGCACAATATTATTTAATACGACTAATAAAATTGATTCTAAGGCTGCATGTTTACAAGCTCTTTCAGCAAAAAATAAAACGTATTTTCTAAAGCAACTCTACTCTCAAATAAAATTGTATCTGCACTTTGTTGTTTAAGATGATAGAATTCACGGGAGTGCAAAATTCATTCAGTGAGTTTACACAGAAAGAAACTCCAGTGCCTCTGATTGGTCACTGCATTCATATCCTCAACAAAAACTTGGTTTCTTATGCTAAAATCTTTGATGTAACGTGCAGATCTATATGTACTGCTGCTTAATTGCGACAGTCATCGATGTAGTTTGTGTATGGGCAATTCTTGCCCTTGCATCTTCAATTTGGGGGGCATTTTGGTGCCATTTTTTGCCCCAAGTCTGTTCATTTCCGACCCTGATCTGCACTGCACTGTATATGGCCACTCTGCAATCAAACTGACGGAAATCTGTTGTAGCGATGGAGAACTTTATTCCCTGTCTACTTCATATTGATAAAACATTCCCAGTTTAGCTTAGCAGCATGCTAACATCAAACTCTATTGAAATCAATTGAGGGTGAAAGTTAGTCACTTCTGATGTTATACTAAGTAGACAGCAGGGCAGCTCACTATGGATTGAAACAGAGCCTATGTGTGTACCTGATCAGCGAGCGATGTAGACAGCATGCTCATGAGCTCTCTCTCTGCCGTCAGCCGCCACATCTGTTCCCACTTCAGCTTCCTCAAACGATCCAACAACAGCAGAATCACACCTTCAACACACACACACACCATCATTTGCATGTCATTTCACTAATTAGCATTTATAGTGGAATTTTCTAGTTGCATATTGTATAATCTCAAAAACATAATTCATCAGGATCTTTGGTATTTGTTCTAAAACTGGTCTTCCCTTCATGTCTGATAATCAGAAATCTGGCTGACGTACCGGTGTTAAAGCCTCTGCCCAACGCTGGCCATGGCCGATGGTTCTTCCACAGGTTCCCCAGGTACCAATCGCTCTGATTCTCCACTAAACCAAGAACCTGCTGACCTGAAACACACAAACACCACCACAGTGAATTGAGGATCAAAATTAATAAGCAGAAATAAATGAATAAATAAATTTATTTGTGTCTTAAGTAACAGACCGGTACTGAAGATCCAAACAAATCGTCAATAAGACATGCATTTCTTTCATCTGTTCTTCAAATGTATTCAACAAGAGCATGTCGTTGTTTCCAAGCAACAGGATTTCATGTCAAAGTTCAATCTGGTACAGGCTGCCCACCCATGATGCGAGTACAGTATATGCGAGTAATGAGCTATTGCTCTATTGATAACAGAATTTTGTGTGCGCAGTTAAAGTCACACAAAGGAGGGTATATGATACAAGCTCTAACCAGTGATTCAAAACAAAAAGATTCATAAATGTTTCAAAGCTTCATGAAGCAGTGTTTCAAAAGTGCCCATTGTTGTCTAAAAGTTCAATAATGTTTTAATCGCGATTAATTGTGATTAATCACAGAAAAAAGTGTGATTAAAAGGTGCAATATGCAGGATTTCTGTCCGCTAGAGGTCGCTAGAGGCCTATTCAAAACAAAGGCGTAGCTTGATGACGGCAAGTTTGAGCGCGGAATCTTGGGACATGTCTTCAGATCACAGCTGGTGGAAATAATTGGGATAGGACTCAGGAAGAAATCATGTTCATGGATGTGATTATTAACGTTACTGTAGTATGAAGCAGAACAGGACAGAGTGCTGAACGAGGTCGCTGGAGCGATTGCGCAACACACGCCTCACGAGCAGCGGAACTTTTATTATGACACAGTCGCCGGCGCCGCTTCCGCTTTTCCGGTCATGAGTATGAGGTAACGCAGCTCTGTTTATCATATTAGATACATTTGAGAGTGTTGAAAATGATGTTATAACGTTACTCTGTGCGTTCGCTCGGTGGCTGCTGTAAGACACGTGTTGCACACTGTAATAAGATCAATTATGCTATGCATCTGCAGCTGCATCTGATTATGCTATGTTAGCTACTTGACAAAATAGTGTTTTTCTCTGAGGCATGGTAAAACATGGTACTTGCAAAAAAAAAAAAAAAAAAAAAAAAAATCAAGAAAATTAGATTTAAACAATAAGACTAAGCATGTTGAGCTATATAACAATAATTAGTTTTCTGTCTATAAATGTAACCAAACAGTTGTTCCCTTGTCTATTAAAACATGTAATATATTAAAGCGTCTTTGGTGTTTCCATGGTTTCTACAAAATAATACCGGAAACCGAGGATAACGCGGGTATGACGCAAGTGACAGGCGACTCCTCACACGTCCCGGAGCCTTGGTTAAAATTGCAATTTTCTCACGATTTACAAATAGTTGGAAACATTTGGGATATTGTAAGTGCTCAAGTTAACAAAATATATAACACTGGCCTGGTGGTTTTTGGATATTTTACGGCAGAAATCTTACATATTGCACCTTTAATTAGTTTTAAACGATTGACAGCACTATAAAATACATTAGTGAAGTGCAAATGACAAAAAACAGCTATCATTTCAATTCAATCTTATTCAAAAGTACCTTTGAACTTGTGGAAGACGACCCACAGCTCAGCGATGTCTGTGGCAAAGGTGATGTCAGTATCCAAGACGATGACCTTCTGTAGGTCGGAGGGCAGCGTTTTGGTCAGCACCAGCTTCATCAGGCCATAGATGCCAGAATAATGCTTGTTAGGGATCCAAGACACCTCAGACTGACACACACATAGACAGCAAATCACATTCCTGAGGTTGGGGGGTGGCAGTATGTGGGGGTATTTGGTCCCCCTTGGTCTGTGCGTCCTTGTTCTAACACAAGAATACAATGATTGGAAGCATTTCTTTCCTCCTTTTATCGTATTCAGTCTGCTCTTATAATCCAATGAGAATGAAAGAGTGATTTCACCTGACTACTCTACACGTTCAGACTTTCCCATGTGCTGATGATATGATTAGTGAAATGATGTTAGCTGGTTATATTGTGCCAGGGCCAAAAAATGTGAAATTTGAATTAGAAGTCAATATTTTTTATATTGGCCTGTCATTTATGACAGTATTATAATTACAAGTAGTTTACTCATTAATAAACACTGCTTTAAATCAAAGTTGTGATTTATTTCAGAGCTGGGCTGCGTTTCTCAAAAGCATCGTGAGCTAAGTTTATCGTAGAGACCATTGGCGGCAACGGTTCTGCGATCTACTTGCGATGCTTTTGAGAAACGCAGCCTTGGTTGATTTACAGTAGTTCATGAATCAGAATCTTTATTACATTTTTTTTTTTATCTCTAAAAAGAAAATTAATAGGGAAAAATACTTGCAGCATCAAGGGTGCAGAAAAAGAGTGCATCACCGTTGAGCTCTACTAACAAAAGAAGAAGCCACACAAACCTTCAGCTCATCAGCGTCATAGAAGTTGACATGAACGGCCGGAACCATCCAGGTGTGAAAGAGATCGGCCAGGATCTTCCGAGCGATGGAGTCCGTGATAAAATGGAAGTGAAGTGGGTTCCGTCTGACACATAGAGGGAGAACAAACATTTGTTATCACCCAAAAACGAAAAACATCACCTACTAAACTTTCATTTCTTTTTATTATATACAAAAACCCAGGGTATTCTTCAGAAATGTGCCTTTTGTGTGCCACAGAAGAAGATTGTTGGTTTAGAATAGCATTAGAAATAAAAGATATCATTTTTATTTCAGGATAAACTCTTTCTTTAATCCTTATAAACTAAAGATGAGTGTAATATTATCACTACCGTAAAACCATAACAGTAAAGGAAAGATGTTTGACTGCATGTGATAAAACGTTGTTTAGCAGAGGACAGCATATCGTGTACGCTGATGATGAGACCTGTTTCTAGCTTTACTTACATATTTTACATGTTTGACGAATGGTTATCATCATTCTTACTTCTTTATTACCCCATGCCTACCTTAAAAGCCTAATAAAAAGGCTTTACAATTAATATATCAATGTACGTTTAGTACACAAAGGACTAATATCTATGATGAAAAGAGTGAAAGAGTGACTGGTAATTCCAATTTGATGCACTTGGACACTAAAGCTCTGTTGAAAAACTTACTGAGCAGCCTTGCTGTCTATATAAGCTACAACCTTAAAGGGTTAGTTCAGCCAAAAATGAAAATTCTGTCATTAATTACTCACCCTCATGTCATTCCACACCCATAAGATCTTCGTTCATCTTAAGAACACAAATTAAGATATTTTTGATAAAATCCAATGGCTCCAAAAAAACAAAATAACGACTTTATTCAACAATATCTAGTGATGGGCGATTTCAAAACACTGCTTCATGAAGCTTCAAAGCTTTACAAATCTTTTGTTTCAAATCAGTGGTTTGGAGTGCCAAAGTCACGTGATTTCAGTAAACAAGGCTTTGTTACTTCATAAGTGTTTTGAAATTTCAATGGTTCACATAACTTTGGCAGTTTGATACATGCTCCGAACCACTGATTCGAAACAAAAGATTCGTAAAGCTTCGAAGCTTCATGAAGCAGTGTTTTGAAATCGCCCATCACTAGATATTGTTGAATAAAGTTGTTATTTGTTTTTTTGGCACACAAAAAGTATTCTCGTCACTTCATAACATTAAGGTTGAACCACTGTAGTCACATGAACTGTTTTAAATATGTCTTTAGTAGCTTTCTGGGCATTTGAAGTGTAATTGCTGTCAATGCAGGCCTCACTGAGCCATCAGATTTTATCAAAAATATCTTTGTGTTCCGAAGATGAACGAAGGTATTACGGGTGTGAAACGACATGAGGGTGAGTAATAAATTACATTTAATGACATCATTTTTGGGTGAACTAACCCTTTAAGATAGGATCCTAACTGAATATTGTAAGGAGCCATGAATATCCTCTGAATGTGGACAACGACTCTAAACTTACCTGTGAAACAGAACTGACTTGACCAAAGTGACGACATCTCTGCTCGCATTGTACCCCGCACACACGATGGCAATATGAATGGTCTGTGACAGGAAAGACAAGTAGTTCAGAAGTCTAAAGCAGCACTGATACAATGAATAAATGTTTTAAAGAATGACACTACAACTTGTTACAAACTTCTAACAAATTTTATCAAATGTAAAAAAACACCGCCATAAGTGTTCTGAATGATTTCAAAGCATTGATATGTGGTTACTAGAGTGTTTCTAGGGTGTTGCTATGCTGTTGCTAGAGTGTTCCGGATGGCTTATAGTGTGCTGACATACGGTTTCAAGAGTGTTCGTGGTTTCTAGAGCATTGCTGCATAGTTGCTAGGTTGTTCTGGTTGGTTGCTAAAGTGGTTTCTAGGGTGTTGCTATGCTGTTGCTAGAGTGTTCCGGATGGCTTATAGTGTGTTGACATACGGTTTCAAGAGTGTTCTTAGTTTCTAGAGCATTGCTGCATAGTTGCTAGGTTGTTCTGGTTGGTTGCTAAAGTGGTTTCTAGGGTGTTGCTATGCAGTTGCTAGAGTGTTTTCAGTGATTTCTAGGTTGTTGGCATACAGTTGCAATAGTATTCCTGGTTTCTAGGCCTTTCTATGCGGTTGCTAAAGTGATCTTTCTGACCAGTTTCTGATACAAATTTGTCATCACAAGCAAGTTTCCATCCGTCCCTCTTTTAGTGGTGTGATTTTTTTCACCCGTTTTGTCGTCCAAAACCATAAAGTCTTATGTATGATCACTAATGGGTTAGTTCTACCAAAAACAAAAATTATCCATTAATTTACTCACCCTCAAGCCATCATATGTGTATATGACTTTATTCTTTCAGTCAAACACAATCGGAGTTAAAAAATATCCTGGGTCTTCCAAGCTTTATAATGGGAGTGAATGGTACCATAGATTTTGAAGCCCAAAAAAGTGCATCGATCCATCATAAAACTAATCCATTTGGCTCCAGGGGGTTAATAATGGCCTTCTGAAGTGAAGCGATGGGTGTTTGTAAATATCCATATTTAACGACCATATGCGAGTCAAGTTCCAGCGGAAGAGTGACCCGATGTATGACGCAGGATGTAGGAGTATCGTAAGCTTAGACGCCTCTCGCTGTTCAAACAAATAGGGATGGGCAACAAACTCAAGCTCTTCTTCTCTTATATCGAAATCCTCTGACATTTCTCTTTAAAAAAATCTTGTTTTAGACTTCTAATGCGTGACCGGTGTTTTGTTTTGCTCTATCCTCTGCGCTTCAACGTTCATCAGTACATCATGCATCAGGTCACTCTTCTGCCGGAACTAGACTCGCGTACAACCGTCTGCCAGAAACTAGTTATTATAGTTAATAAAGTTTTAAATATGGATATTTTTCTTACAAAAACCCATCGCTTTGCCTCAGAATTACTTTATTTAAACCCCTGGAGCCATGTGGAATACTGCTATGTTTGATGGATGTGCTTTTTGGGCTTCAAAAACTCGAACCCCAATCACTCCCATTATAAAGCTTGGAAGAACTAGGGCTGTGATGATAACCGCATTACCGCGGTAATGAGTGTTGAGGTAATCACCGTCATCACTGCATTTTTTTTTGTATATTTTATTTATTTATATATTTATTTTTGCTGGTGAAAGTTACAGGAGTGCATATGGTGTGTGTAATATGAACTATAAACACAATAATCATTGTTTATCATAATTCACTGTCTTCTATCCTGTGTTCAAGTGCTTCTGGAGAAAAAAAACAGCTTCGCACAAGGGGGAGTGACAGTCCAAACATATGTGGGATTTATTTAGTGCGTGTGTCTGATTATTATTAACTGCTAGGTTCCAGTACTTGTGATTTCTATCTATTATCAAATAACTTACATTCATACCCGAAGTTCTTGGTTTTATACCTATTTATTAAATCCAGGCAATTGGTTGATAAAACATTGATTAAAATTAAGATACAATTTATACAAAATGAAATTCACTTTAAAGAAAGGCTTACGACAAAACAAAACTTAATGAAGTGGTAAAAATCATGTCTGACCCACTGCATGTCTCCCGACATATTGCGCATCTTATTAGCCTATCCTAGTCATGCTGTTCACTTTTCATAATCAACATAAATGAAATTTAAAAACTAATATTAGGCTATAGTCTAATATTTAAACATAAATATGAAACTAAATAGGTTACGTTTTCTTTGACCCTCTGGCCGTCGAACGCGCCGGCGCGTTCTGATGGATTTTTCCTCATGACTTAAACTTTTTTGGCGATACAGATTAGTGCAACACTACAAATGGTCTACTTTTACTTGTGTACACTCACAATAAAAACAAAACCTGCTGCTTTTGTAAAATTAAAAAAAAAACAATGCGCTTTCATCTGTCTCTGAATCTTTCTGAAACGTCTAAAAAATGAACTGAGACTCAGCGAATAATTATCACACAAACATGAAACATACATCTAAAGAAAGCTTAAAATGTCTACTTAAAACAATTCAATGTCTAAATAAAATAATACACATTTTAAACAAATATGCAATGTAATCTGTATGAATCTAAAGAGATTCTCCCGACTCATGTTGCGAATCAACGCAAGTAATCTTTCAATATTTTTCCAATTTTTGGGAAAGTCGTAGAAATGACATATAACAAAAAAACAAGACTATTCATTCTGTGGAATATTTTAATAGTTTCCTCAAAGTAGGCTAGGCTACTTATTGTATAGGTGTAATTTGCGGGTGGGACGTGTCTCGATCTCGCGGCACGCACGGATGTAAAAGAAAGAAACATCTCAATTCGATTAGAAATTTGTTGGTCTGTGTTAAATAAGAGCCGATCTCTCGCTGGAATGTGTTGTTTTTGCTCGTTGCCGCTGTTATCAGTTCTCTTGACGCTCGTGCACAATGATCGTCTTTACACAGACTTCATTCTGGTAAAAGCACAAAACAAAATGCACACAAACATGTCCTTGCTCTTGATATATACAATCACCTTTGGTTTTAATGAGAAGTTTCAACAAGTTGCGTTTGGACGAGTGCGTTTATATCCATGGACTGCGGTTAACCGCCAAACCGCGTGATTCGTTGCTTCATCGCCGCGGTAAGAAAAAAAAACATACCGTCACAGCCCTAGGAAGACCCAGGATATTTTTAAATATAACTCAGCTTGTGTTTGGCTGAAAGAAGAAAGTCATATACACCTAAGATGGCTAAGTGTCACCTAAGATGAGAGTGAGCAAATTATAGGATAATTTTCACTCAACTAACCCTTAAGTTAAGTAACAGCACACGTGACCTCTCCTCAACAAAACATATGATTTGAGGACACGGTCTTGGTTTTGATAATATCTGAATCTGTTCAGTGTAAGGTCTTGATTCAGCATACTAACCTCACATTTGTTCACCACAGGCTGAGGCACGCAGTCCGAGCTGTTGCCTGAGGCAACTCCTTTTTTAGCCTCGCTATCACCTGTTCCCTCTTCAGTGGAATGGGTGTGTAACTGGTTGCCTTGGCGGCCATTGCTATGATGGCTGCTATGGGTCGGGACCCTGGGCGGCAGGCTAATCTCTCTCCGCAGTGCATGGTTATGTTCCTCCACGTCCCGTAGCCGCAGCTCCAAAGCCTGATGCTCAGCGGCGGCACCGATCAGCACAGATGACTGAGGATCCAACGGCGACAGAGGCAGCGGTTTGACTGAGGAGGAAACACAGAGACTTGTTTAACATCTGTCCATCAACCCACACTACTGTACTAAAGCTTGTTAATTGTCCAAATTATGAGTGCAGAAGATGTCACTTTTTGTAAGGAGAATGTGGAAAAAAAGGCATACAGTGTGCAGTCTGATTAAAAATGAATGGCTCTTAATCAGATGAGCAGGTCCTTTTAATGAGTCACTCCAAAAGACTCAAGTTGATAAGTTTCTGTGCTCCTGAATGTTTCTATGTGTGCTTCAATGAAAACAGCGCATTAATATAGAACGATGATTAAACTAACTATCTGTGCATTAAATGATTTTATTGCACACCTTCCAGCCAATTGAGTATTCAGACAGACCATGGTATAAAGCACTTTATACAATAGATTGATATAAAACAAGCATTTTTATAGTATTAAACATAAAAAAGTTTGTCTCTTTCAATTAGAATTACAACTTAAATTTCTACTATAAAGCATGTCGCAGTCGTCTGACCTTGACAGACTCAACAGAAGAAATGAACCGGAGAAGATTTCCACGCCAAAGAAGGCGGAGCCTCACCGCAGAGGCGGCTCTAGACCCTTTTTGTCTGTCATCTCAAACTATAACTAAAACTCTAAAATCTTGAAGAGTGATTAAACATTCAAGTGATTTTAAGCCAATCAAGCGCAAGACACTGCGAAAGAGAACTCAATGCTGTACTGTGATAGACCATTTCTGTTAGACAAGAGTAAATCACCTTCTGAAAGTAACTTGATGCTTCAAATAAAGATTGTATCAATTACATCGTTACACCAGTAGGTGGCGACAAGTGTTAAAAAAATTTATTCATTGATTAATTCAAGAGATTCATTCAAAAATGCTGATTCATCCAGTAATGAAACAAGTGAAGTCTTTATGAGTGAGTCATTGAATCATTCATTCAAACCAATAAAAAATAATTCAACTTAACGAAATATTTCTTAAATAGACTATTAACATTTTGTCAGAACCTCTAGTAAATTCCATGTTATGTTGTTTTGTTTTGTTGTCTGTACAGAATCGTGATCTCTATTTTAAACAAAAAATGGTGACTAATTTGTGTTGGTTTCATATGGTTTTGACAAACTTTTATGTCATGTCAAATGTCAAGTTGTGTGACCATCAAGTGAAAAAGAAAACGTACTGTATTTTCATTACACCTTAAATGCATGTTAACGTACACATTTTTAAGGTGTATTTTTTCACAAACAGCATTAGGTTTTGGGGGCGTCACACCACAATTTATCCTCCTGAATTAACCTGTCATAAAAAGAACAAATTACACTCTAAAAACTGTGATGTAATGGTAACCACCAAAACTGCATCTGAATCCTCTATAAATGGCAAAATAAGGTAACATTAAACACTAACAGATGTCCCACTATATTTATCATGTTTAAAAAATACACAAACACTCATGGTGATGATACACGGGGCAACTTTTTGAGAAATATTGCTTGGGCACTTTCCCATTGAGAATGGGCAACAAATTTCGATGTAAAGTATCCAGATAAAAATTTGCTGCCCATTGTTAACAGAGTACGCAAATAACACACAAACAACCGTGTACTCTTTCCCAACATCCAGTCGCTCTGACTGGCACATTTTTATTAAACAGAGTAAGCATGTGCAATCATTCAGTCATTGATTAGGTCACATGACATACACTTGGCACTGTGATTGGATTGCCTGTCCCACAGAGAAAAACAAAGTAAAAAAACAAATGAAATACAAATATAAATGAATACAAATGAATACAAATGAGAGCATAATACTTATGCATCTTAACACCTATTCTTAACGGGAAAGTGCCCAAGAAACATTGCTCGGCAACATTGCTCAAAAAGTTGCCCCGTGTATCATCACCTTTATTTTCAACATTTACAGTCTGAAGCAAAGCATTATGGAAAAAAAAAAAAAAAAAAAGATTTCTCTCTCTGTGTGGAATTGTTAATTGTGTTCACATCATTGAACACAATTGAACACAGTGTTCATAATCAAGTTATTATTTATATTAACAATAATAGAGAATGATTAATACATGTAGTTCTTTAAAAATGGCTTTATGCCATTCTCAAACATTTTGATCGAAATATTGCATTATTTATTATAAATAATTTATCCATGCATGTAATAATAATAATAATAATTTATCCTGTTTTAGGCACGAGAGCGGGACAACCTATTTTAACTATTTTCAACCTTTTTTCACACTATTTTAGTATTGTTTATACTATTATAGTTTTAATTAATATTTTGAATTTTCTTTTATTTTTATATTTTCAGTTTTTAAATACATTTTCAGTTTTTAAATATTACTATTTAGGTTTAATTTATTTTTATTTTAGTTTTTATTTATTTCCCATTAATAATTTTAGTCTACTACTGTACACAAACTCACTTCAGTTAGTTCCAAAGCAACATTTATAGGTTTTTCATCTAATATTTATATTTTATTTTATTTGATCAAGAAGCCATTTCATTTGCATATACACTACCAGTCAAAAGTTTGGAATCGGTAAGATTTTTAATGTTTTTAAAAGAAGTTTCGTCTGCTCACCAAGGCTGCATTTATTTAATTAAAAATACAGTAAAAACAGTAATATTGTGAAATATTATTACAATTTAAAATAACTGTTTTCTGTTTGAATATATTTTATAAAGTAATTTATTCCTGTGATCAAAGCTGAATTTTCAGCATCATTACTCCAGTCTTCAGTGTCACATGATCCTTCAGAAATCATTCTAATATGCTGATCTGCTGCTCAAGAAACATTTATTGTGTACAATATTGTTTTTTTCAGGATTCTTTGATGAATAGAAAGTTCAAAAGAACAGCATTTATTTGAAATATAATCTTTTGTAACATTATTAATGTCTTTACTGTCACTTTTGATCGATTTAATGCATCCTTGCTGAATAAAAGTATTAATTTCTTTAATTAAAAACTTTGTATTTCAGATAAATGCTGTTCTTTTGAACTTTCTATTCATCAAGGAATCCTGAAAAAAAGTACACAACTGTTTTCAACATTGATAATAATCATAAATGTTTCTTGAGCAGCAGATCAGCATATTAGAATGATTTCTGAAGGATCATGTGACACTGAAGACTGGAGTAATGATGCTGAAAATTCAGCTTTGATCACAAGAATAAATTACTTTATAAAATATATTCAAACAGAAAACAGTTATTTTAAATTGTAATAATATTTCACAATATTACTGTTTTTACTGTATTTTTAATTAAATAAATGCAGCCTTGGTGAGCAGACAAAACTTCTTTTAAAAGCTTTTGACTGTGTATACACGCTACAATGGAGAAGAAAAGACTACCGCAAATTCTGTTTCATGCAGACTTATAATTTGTTTGTTCAATGCTAGGTTCTTGTCATGAAATGCATTTATATTAAACAGATGTCAATATTAGACTAAATTAACCGTTGGATTTATTTTGATATGTTCAACTCAAAGTGACATTGTGATTTCAATTAATGCAGTACAGTGTGTATCTGATATTATAGAGGCTGCTTGTTCATACATTGTTTAAAAAGACTGAAAATATGTGCTGATAACTTTTCACAAAAAATATTGGCCTACAATTTGAAAGCAGCAAAACAGCATAATAACAAAATACAAGCATTATATTTTTCTTTAAAAAAGGACATTTAAGCACAAACTGTGTGTTAACAGCTAAGATGTAGAATGTTTTGCAAGAACACATTCACGTCAGACTTCAACACATTATCTGAGCTGTTCAACATCAGTGAGCATAATTAATTCACAGTTAATAAAGTGACAGCAAAAACATTTAACTTTCAGCAAAAGTCATTAAAAGCCACTGGAGTAAATCAGTTTTAGACAGGCTACAGTGACTCCATTCAACACACAGTGAAAATACACTTCAATGGGCCTGGAGGTTTTACTGCGCTGAACTTATAAAGTACAAGACGAGTGGAATGAACTAGAACAAGAAAATTCTGTGCATTTTTAACATCACTACACTTTGCGACACATTACACAAAACGCTGGACAAAATCTGAGATGCTAACAGATTACATGTCAACATTTAGTTGTGTTTTTCTTTATCAGTGTATAATTTCTGTTCTAATTCTAACTACATGTTAAACAAACCTATTGTACCTGAAAAACTTAATTTGTTTAATTAATATTTTTGCTATTTTGTATTTGTCCTATTCTTTGTAATTGACCCTTCGCCCCCCTTAGTTACTGTTGCTCTGTCCGACAAGCCATGGCGCTGTCACGCCACGCACAGTGAAAAATACATCGCGAAGCAAAGAGGACACTGACAACAACCGACAGACAAGACAGAGCAGGTTACTTATGATATTAAACAAAGTCCCAGCTTTCAAATTGTGTAATTTTTTTTAAGAAATTCGAACAATAAAAACCATTTTGTGTTGTGACAGATCGCTGTAGCGCCTCAGCTCAAGCGGCTCGTGAACCGATCATCTCTTCCTACTAGTTAATTCATAGCATCAAATAAACATGAATGAACATGAGAAAGAATGTTGTTTTAAACGCGGAAAGACACACCATTTTTCAAGTTCAAGTCCACCGAGGTTAATCTTCTAACTCCTGACTGCTTTGTCGGACAAAATGGCAGAATCTGCGTTATGACTGGTTAGATCGCTTGTCAATCAAACTCCCGGCGAAGGGTCAATTGGCTCCTTTTTTCTTATTTTTAATAACAGAAATTAGATATAATAAAACAAAACTGTATTGTGAAACAAAATTTCTCATATCATGAAATAAGAATATGGTCATATTGCCCACCCCTGATTCACCAAGGACAAAACCAAGTCCCGCCCTACATTTGTTCTTGTTCGAGAAGCCGTTTCACTCACCACTTGGATATCCTTCAAAATTGAGATACGCACAGAGGTATTTAAAAATGTATCTTGTGCGTATATCATGGCAAAATAACTCTTTATTTCACAAAAAATAAAATGATTTACAGATAATGATGTTTGGAATGTCATTTGTATTTATTTTTATATTACATTTAAGAGTTAAAAGTAATTTTTCTCACAGCTGGACATGTTAGTAATGACAAATTAACCAGAAAATTCTTTAAACATTTGAAATAATAACTTGTAATCTATATGTGCAAGATGAAGCACATGTACATCTACTGTGTTCAATTGTCAGAACAGAACTTATTAATTTTTCTTTAGAAATTCTCACCACCATGGTTCATTCCCCCATTATTCTGCCCATCCATCTAACAGTCAAATCAAGTCATATTTATTTATATAGCGCTTTGTACAACACAGATGAAGGTTCCGTTTACACTAGTGCGTTTTTGTTTTAAAACGCATAAGTTTTGCTACGGTTACGCCTGTCGTTTACACTACGCTGGCGTTTTCGAGACTTTCGAAAACGCTGCAGAGCCCATTTTAGTTTGAAAACGCCGCGGTTGCGTTTCAGTGTAAACATACCAAAACACTTTTAAAAACGATGGCGTGGCTGCCCACATTCGCTCTGCGTTTCCTGGACGACCGTGTAAACAATAACATGGAGACTGAACTGCAATCTTTGCTGGCCTTGTTGTCAATTTTAGCAGCCATTGTGCAGTTAAACTAAATTTTTAATACTGCAGCTGCCTACATGCGCAAAAGGCAACTGTTTACACTTGTACGCGCATGCCCAGTGTGCTTGAACAGTCATGTGACATGCATTTTCGGCCATGTAGAGATCGTTTCTGAAACGCTGTGGAAAAACCCACTAGTGTAAACGGGCCCTAAAGCAGCTCTAAAAAGACAGTTGTGTCATTATTCAACTTAGGTCAGTTCAGTGCTGATTCAGTTTGGTAATATAATTTTATGATTGAAATTATTACTATACACTGTAATATTAGTTTCAGGTCATTTGAGTTTGAGATCCCAGTCAGAGAGAATCCGTCTGTGATGTGTGGTGTCGTACCTGTGAAGTTTGCGGATGACAGATAGAGCCAGGTGAGGGCCGGAATAAAGATCAGGGCGAGGGAGGCAGCCACAAACTTCCTGCGCCCACGACACATTCCCAGCATCCTCTGCAGCCAGAGGGTGTCTGTTCAGAGACCTCTATGTGGGCATCAGCTGTTTGGTTGGAGGGTACATGGCACTGCTCAGTAAAAATACAAAAAAAAATTGTTAGCCATAGCATGAATTTATTGATAATGCTCATCTACCAGCATAAAACACCAAGAAGACTTCAAATATTGGCAACCCATATTGATTTTAGTCTGAACTCTCAGCATTATATTAATTTGAATGTTCTGCATCTTTTCCTTTGAACTCAAGTATTTGATAATGTGAAGCTTTTTTGTCAAGCCATTGCACTTAGGCACATGAAGTGTGTCATTTGGGACAAGGCACAGGTTCCAAATAAAAGATAAAATAATCAAATGAGATGAAGCACCTTTCATTTATCCAGTAATTTATTCATTGTATTATCCAACAACATGTATTACCACATGGTTGCCACATATTTAATACACAAATCAAGTTTTAATGCATTTCCAGAGGAAAAAAAAAAAAGTTATTGTGATATAAAATGACTCATACTGTGATAAAAGCCACTCAGGTTACCTTTACAAAATTCAAACCTAAAACCTTTCAGTCACTAGCCAAGATCTGTACCACTACACCACAGCACCGTCTCAAGTTTATGTTCAGATCTCTTAATGCAGTGCTAAACATCAGGCTGGAACATTCATCATGAGGTTAGTTTTGCCTCAGATTCAGCAGCTGCTGTGTCAGCACTTAAGACAACAATCAAGCTGTGGCAATGCAAAGCATCATATGATCATGTTGCTGAGACTACATTCAGATCTTCATATTCCCCACTTAAGAACAAAAATACAGATCAATGCTGTTACTGATGGCATCTTTCCTTCCAATATGCCTATATACCACTAATGAACACCGTAAAGTTACTCAGTAACTCGGCCTACGGTAGTTTATTATTATGACAATAATCAGCTTTTAACAATTTTTAGCAATTTTAGCTTTTATTTTAGCAATACTTTTTATTAAAATAATGTCAAGGGAATCTAAATTTTGGCATCTAAATTAACTTTAACAATATTAACCTATATTAAACAGTGTTATCAAGAATTAAACATACGGGTCATTGACGAATAAGGTTTTTAAAAGTGTAAAAAACATAATGGAGATTGCACTATGTTGATATATGATGTTATAAAATCATGCCAGGATAAAAATTATATACATTCATTACATTTTAAGATATTTTAATCACAAATGAAATGGCTGTATTGGCCTTTGGATGGTTAAACTGAATGATCTTTTGACGCTTTAATATCTTTAAAATACCTTTATATGTAGCAAAATATAATTAAAACCTAATTAAAAAGTTGTACAACCTTACATGCTTTGGATGTCATATCTTTGTTTTTTATTAATATTATTTAGGTCTTTGGAAAAAAAAAAAAAAAAAAAGACCCATCACGTCATTGACCCATATCACAGTGGGTACGGAAAGTATTCAGACCCCCTTAAATTTTTCACTCTTTGTTATATTGCAGCCATTTGCTAAAATCATTTAAGTTCATTTTTTTCCCTCATTAATGTACATACAGCACCCCGTATTGACAGAAAAACACAGAATTATTGACATTTTTGCAGATTTATTAAAAAAGAAAAACTGAAATATCACATGGTCCTAAGTATTCAGACCCTTTGCTGTGACACTCATATATTTAACTCAGGTGCTGTCCATTTCTTCTGATCATCCTTGAGATGGTTCTAAACCTTCATTTGAGTCCAGCTGTGTTTGATTATACTGACTGGACTTGATTAGGAAAGCCACACACCTGTCTATATAAGACCTTACAGCTCACAGTGCATGTCAGAGCAAATGAGAATCATGAGGTCAAAGGAACTGCCTGAAGAGCTCAGAGACAGAATTGTGGCACAGATCTGGCCAAGGTTACAAAAAAATTTCTGCTGCACTTAAGGTTCCTAAGAGCACAGTGGCCTCCATAATCCTTAAATGGAAGACGTTTGGGACGACCAGAACCCTTCCTAGAGCTGGCCGTCCGGCCAAACTGAGCTATCGGGGGAGAAGAGCCTTGGTGAGAGAGGTAAAGAAGAACCCAAAGATCACTGTGGCTGAGCTCCAGAGATGCAGTCGGGAGATGGGAGAAAGTTGGAAGCCTCTCCTCAGTGCAAGACACATGAAAAAACACCTGATGGTGAGAAATAAGATTCTCTGGTCTGTTGAGACCAAGATAGAATTTTTTGGCCTTAATTCTAAGTGGTATGTGTGGAGAAAACCAGGCACTGCTCATCACCTGTCCAATACAGTCCCAACAGTGAAGCATGGTGGTGGCAGCATCATGCTGTGGGGGTGTTTTTCAGCTGCAGGGACAGGACGACTGGTTGCAATCGAGGGAAAGATGAATGCGGCCAAGTACAGGGATATCCTGGACGAAAACCTTCTCCAGAGTGCTCAGGACCTCAGACTGGGCCGAAGGTTTACCTTCCAACAAGACAATGACCCTAAGCACACAGCTAAAATAACGAAGGAGTGGCTTCACAACAACTCCGTGACTGTTCTTGAATGGCCCAGCCAGAGCCCTGACTTAAACCCAATTGAGCATCTCTGGAGAGACCTAAAAATGGCTGTCCACCAACGTTTACCATCCAACCTGACAGAACTGGAGAGGATCTGCAAGGAGGAATGGCAGAGGATCCCCAAATCCAGGTGTGAAAAACTTGTTGCATCTTTCCCAAAAAGACTCATGGCTGTATTAGATCAAAAGGGTGCTTCTACTAAATACTGAGCAAAGGGTCTGAATACTTAGGACCATGTGATATTTCAGTTTTTCTTTTTTAATAAATCTGCAAAAATGTCAACAATTCTGTGTTTTTCTGTCAATATGGGCTGCTGTGTGTACATTAATGAGGAAAAAAATGAACTTAAATGATTTTAGCAAATGGCTGCAATATAACAAAGAGTGAAAAATTTAAGGGGGTCTGAATACTTTCCGTACCCACTGTATATTATTTTTAACCAAAATATGCATTCTAAGGGCAAAGTCAGCTATGCATTTCAGTTTAAAAGTCTAGGTGCCTTATATTTTCATGGAAAAGTTAAATCTGTGATACTTTACATAGCAAAATTGTAGACCTATATATAATTAGAAGAAGCAACTTATATAATCAATCAATAAAGCAATTGAATTCCTTAGATATACTTTGCTAAAAAATCAGTCATGGCTGGCTCCATAAAGCCCCCTCAGAGTTGACAGTTTGAAAAGCCCTTCAATGCAAACAAAACATTTACAGTGACATCAACAGACTTCTGTGGGTAATTAAACTATCATAAATAAGCATGAATAGCGCAGGTGACTGACTTTAATTACAATCTAAAGAATTACCATGATACCCACAGTGTCTGGAACTAAAAAAAAAAAGTCTATAGTTACGATAGTTTCACTCAAGATACCACAGATACTATCATTGTTAGTGCAGTAACGCTGTGGTAAATTAGTATTAGCACAAATGAAGCAAATATTTTGAAAACTTCTGACACTGTTTGAATGACAGCCGTTATTTTCTACTAAACATTTTCTTTTGTTATATGAAGGTCGCATTAAATCGGGCTATACTTTTTATCAAGTGACTTGTATGTATTGACGTCCCTCGCTCAGGTATGACAGTGAAATTAGCAGTAGGAAGATAAAGGGAGCCGGCCATTTTATTACAAAAATGTTTAAAATGTAAGTTCATTTGCATAATTAATGGTGATTTGAGATGTGCTGGAAATTACATTTGCTCTTTACGGTTCAGGGAAAATGACGCACGTATGTTGTTGAACATTGTTTAAAAAAATAAAAAATAACTAACGAGGGTGTGAAAAGTGTTTTAAGAGCATAAAGGCCAACGGGGCATGAAGAAACAACCATTGTTGTATTATGATTTTACAGTTGAAACACTAGGCTAACTGTAGCTAATTATGGTGACAAATTGTAGGGCTGTTATATACATGCCATCTCACCTGTGATGCTGAAATCACTGTGACTGGACTAGTCCTTTATTATCAATAAAATAAACCCAAAAAGAGACGAACAAACGATCTTCAGTATCCGTATGATAGGTGCATGAATGAAGAACTAACGGCTTTATGCCAATCGTCTTCAGCAATCCAGTCAGAATCACCGTGAGGAGAGATCACAGATATATCAGTGTCTCAGGACGCATTTGTGTCCATTTCAGATCCAAGATTAGCGCGTGAAAATGCCGCATGCTGAATTTGATAGATGCGGTGAGTTTTTAGTAAAAATCTGCTGGAAATATTGTCTTCTGCTTCCCTGCACGCGAGTTACACCTCACATTCCGCGAAACGCGCCGTTTATTCGATCAATTCTGTGATATGGTTGCGTTCAATATGAACACTGCGGCCTCTCTTAACACTCCCTGTTTGTTTCCCATCCTCCTCCAGTCCTCATTCCCAACATATCCTCCAATCACTGCTTCAATCCACAATCCACAATCCAGTCCAGGCGACTGTGTTTCCACTAAGACCTGGGAAGAATTGGATTCTGCTCGGCTTATATGGAAGTATGAGAGCTAAAACTAAACTGATAGCTTTCCTTTAGAGCAGCATTTCTTTTGATAGCTTTGAAGTTTGTAGTACCCCTTAATTTGTACAATTATACTGAAATGTGGTCATCAACAAAGATTCTTTTAAAAAGAAATGAACAATACTAAAAAAAATATTTTTCATGAAGGAAAATGTGATGCCATAGACTGCAAATACGCTGCAATACAATTTGTTTTATATTCAATTAAACATAGCTAACCATAGTTTAGACAGTTTTCTAGGTTCTAATGATGTTTTTTTATAGCAAAGTCCATCTTGAATCTTCACTGAAAGTTTGATCATAATATATGTGGTGTATGTGTGGACTCATATTCAACATTTAAATTTAGACGAATAAGGATCAAGATGAACAATTTCAGATGAATGTGAAGATATCATTTGCAGCTCAAACTCTTGTTTATCTGAAGCATTTATCTTAAGGTCCTTTACATTTTTATATTTTATTTCTGTTACCTCCTAACTTTATGCTTGCTGTTTAACACGTAAGAGTTTGTTTTATTAGACTATTCATACCACACCAATAAATGTCTTTATAGAAAATGTATATTATTGTGAAAAAATAAAATAAAAAAATAAAATTGTCTCTTCATTTTAAATGGACAATATATTTAATTGTGTCTGACAACTTGAAAATGTGTTTTACTGGGGTCTAAAAAGTTATAGATCAATACATTTATTTTCATTCAAAGTGATGGAAACTGGTAGAAAAAAAATTTATCTTAAAAGATTCCTTATCCTGTGACTCCCTCTAGTGGGAAACATTAATATCACAGCCTTCATCTTTCATTTGAAATGTCTGATAGATTAGAATTTGCTGTTAGCCTCCTGAGAGCATCATAAATTCAATAAAACTAAGCATGTTTGCTCAGAATGACTTGTTCTCTATATGTACAAAGTTTTGAGAAGTTTGGACTTTGTGCACACAAGATATAGACATAATAGTCATAATGGGTTTTACCAGACACATGCAAAAAATTGTTTCTCCTAAACTGTTTAATGAATCAAAATTCTTTTGATAACTTTTTTTTCTTTTAACAAATTAGAATGGCAGATAAAGTTTTTATGATAATCATAAAAATTTGATTTACTATTGTTCATGCTTAATTATTAAGCACTACCTAGTGTCGGACGGGTGTGTTTGTGTGCCTGAGTAGGTGCACGATTGGGAAAATCCTGGCAATTTTGGGGTCTCTATGAATTATGGTAATTTTCCATCTGATATTTCTTTTATTGATTATGATCAATTATACCTATACACATTTCCTATTTTCCACAGTTAGTTCATAAAGACAAGAAGTTCTTTTGTTCCAATTGTGCCCATAGTGTTTAATGGAAGCATTCATCTTAAATACTCTAAAGTCTAAAGTTTAGACTTTACAGTTTAAACTCTAAACTGACCAAACCAACTTTGAAATGTTAAAATGTCTTAAAAGATGTCATTATACAAAAATAATTTTATTTCAGTTCTTAACTTTATTCCTGTTCTGTATTCTGATAATTTGCTATTCAGCAGAACATTTAAGAGTCAAATAGCCCACAGATCATTAGTAAATCACTGAACAATTAAGATTAAGAGTTCACATTAGGAATAGTTCATCTCTAAAACAGTGAACAACAGTTTTAAATGACAAAAATATTGAACAATTTATTGTACAATTGTAAAAACAAAACAAAGAACATTCACTCAGTCAGTAAGGGAGTAACTCACTCATTATACTCATTAATCAACTTACTCTTATTCAGATACTTACTGTGGCAGCAGAAATCTAGTCTTGAGTCATCTGAGACAATAGGATTCTAACAGCAGGTACAGTTGATACAATGAGTTTCATCCGTACCCCGCTGACCACACCGCACATTTATCTAAATTGCATGATAACACTGAAGGGCACCATGTTATGAACAGTGTTGGGGAAAGTTACTTTTAAAAGTAATGTGTTACAATATTGTGTTACTCCCTTTAAAAAAACGTAACTAAAATCCCTAGAGTTAAATCAACTCTGCTCAGAGTACATATGGTCTCTCTCTATATTGTGTTAAAGCAACACTGAAGCAGAGTTAAAGGTAATGAGATTAAGTGATTAATTAAGTGATGATTGAGCATTAGTGATGAACACCTGCTGTTAACAAGAATCACTGAAGAGAAATACAAGAACTACAACTGACTTCCAGCCACAGCCTAAGATGAACTCAACTGAAGATAAAAGACATTAAATCTCTCAAAATCTGATTAAACAACTCCACAAACAGCATATTATCTCATTAACTTTAACTCTGCTTCAGTGTTATTTTAATTTTATGTAGAGAGGGACCATATGTTCTCGGAGTTGATTTAACTCTGGGGATTTTGCTGTGTAATTGAGTTATTTATTTACTTTTTATGTAAAGTAATGTGTTACATTACAGATTTGTTACATTACTTTTGTGTTACTTTTTCTCACCTGGGCTGGACTGGCTTGTTTGTTCTATTTTTGGCAAATGTAAAGGCCCTTTCACACCAAAAGTGAAATGAATAAGCCTCATGCTGAAGGAAATGTAAATTCACAGCCTTAATTTCAAGTCAACACACAATTTCTCTCAACACTCTCTTCACAGTTTTTGTGAAAACAATGTAACTTGGTTACTTATTTGATAAAAGTAACTATACTTACATACAATATTTTGTTGTAAATTTAAAAGTAAAATTATGTACTTTACAAGACTAGTTACTTTACTAGTTACTCGAAAAAAATAATCTGATTATGTAAACTTAAAGGGTTAGTTCACCCAAAAATGAAAATAATGTCATTTATTACTCACCCTCATGCCGTTCCACACCCATAAGACCTTCGTTCATCTTCGGAACACAAATTAAGATATTTTTTATGAAATCCGATGGCTCAGTGAGGCCTGCATAGCCAGCAATGACATTTCCTTTCTCAAGATCCATTAATGTAATAAAAAAAAATATTATTATTACATTATTATTACATATTTAAATCAGTTCATGTGAGTACAGTGGTTCAATATTAATATTATAAAGCGACGAGAATATTTTTGGTGTGCCAAAAAAACAAAATAACGACTTATATAGTGATGGCCGATTTCAAAACACTGCTTCATGAAGCTTCGGAGCATAATGAATCTTTTGTGTCGGATCATGATTCGGATCACGTGTCAAACTGCCAAACTGCTGAAATCACGTGACTTTGCCGCTCCGAACCGCTGATTCGACTAAAAAAATTCATAACGCTCCGAAGCTTCCTTAAACAGTGTTTTGAAATCGGCCATCACTATATAAGTCGTTATTTTGTTTTTTTGGCGTACAAAAAATATTCTTGTCGCTTTATAATATTAATATTGAACCACTATAGTCACATGAACTGATTTAAATATGTTTTTAGTACATATGGATCTTGAGAGAGGAAATGTCATGGCTGGCTATGCAGGCCAAACCGAGCCATCGGATTTCAACAAAAATATCTTAATTTGTGTTCCGAAGATTAACGAAGGTCTTACGGGTGTGGAACGGCATGAGGGTGAGTAATAAATTACATTATATTCATTTTTAGGTGAACTAACCCTTTAAGCGTTACTTGTGATGCATTACCCCCAACACTGGTTATGAAATATGTTCAATTTTTTAGAGGACATACTAAAGATATATCAAATATCAAAGTTTTACGATCATAAAAAGACAAAAAGCTATTCAATGTTAAATTAAGGTGCTGAAGTGAAAAACGTACACCCAAAAATAGGCCGGACGTCCTTTACATTTTTCCCAGTTGAAGAGGACACAACTATGCATGTTTGGAGCAAAACTCATGGGTCAGGTAGAATGCACTTTCAAGTTATTTAACGCGTTTCAACTGTCCCTCTGTTCCCACTATACACGGTCTACCCCTATTCTTTCAAAAACATATTCAACAGGAGAGGCGTGTCCCTTCCTCTACAGAAGCATACTTACTATGAAATGATTGACGCTTAAAGGAACAGAGGACGTCCTCCTTAAGTTACATCCCTTCATTTACCAGCCCTCATAAGAGAAAGGAAGGAAGGAAGAAGTATTTACTTGCAGAAAGAAGATGATGATAATATGCTGACTGAACCCAATAATAAACTTCAGCTTTGACATCCATGTTTAATGTCAAGAGCAGAGACAGACCACATCAGTGCAAAGGTGATCTGCAAAGGAACTCTCAGCTTATTTGTCCTAATTCATAAACTGAAGGAAATGTGATGTTTATATGTTTTTGTTTTGTTTTTTCCAGAAAAATGGGATCTGATTACGGAGTTGTGGACCGAGTGTCATATGCTCATCCCTTGACGTTTGGCTCGTCTTTCAACCACCACTATTTCCCCTTCAAAGATGCACTGAAAAATCCCCAGAATTACCAAGAGCAAGTCAACAGTCAACGGTACGTCGGATGCTTATCCTACCTGTCCTACCATGGGAACTTCAGCGTGCACGACTACTCCTTGGAACCTGCGTTCATCCACAAACGTAACGAGAGAGAGCGGCAGAGAGTCCGATGTGTCAATGAGGGATATGCCAGACTCCGTGAACATTTGCCACAGGAATTTGAGGATAAAAGACTCAGCAAGGTAGAAACACTGCGGGCAGCCATAAGCTACATTAAACACCTGCAGAACCTTCTGGAGGTCAGTCTACCTCAGGGAATGACAGGACTGTCTTCAGAGAAGGGCAGAGGAACTCAAGGACTAGTGTGAGTGGCAGCATTGATCTGGGCTACTAAGTACTATATACTTGCCAGTAAATTCTTCATTGTTTCATCACTTTTAAAACCTTGAGTTGATGAAACTTGATGTTTATCAGATGTTGATCAAATGTAATGTTTTCCAGATGACACACTCTTTAACCAATGTCTTAGAGGTGTTTGTATGTGTACTGGTTATGGTCCTGAAAATGTTCATAGTTTCCTCTCAGGAGCATGTACAGGTATGCATAAAATGTAAGTGAATGTTCTTCTGACTAAACAACAATCAAGGAACAAACAAATAAAAAAGGTTAAATGGGCCCTAAATTTATTATACTCTCTTGACATTTAGAAAACTATGCCTCTAACCTCAACTTTTTGAGATTATGAATTCCTTTCATTATATTTTCTCCTTTTCCATACTTTGTTCTAGCACAAAACTTCACTTACTGTAAACCTTAATTTACAGTAAGGTTTAATTCGTTAACATTAGTTAATGTGAACATACAAAGGAGCAACACTTCTACAGCATTTATTAATCTTAGTTAATGTTAATCTCGGCATTTACTAATACATTTTTAAGATCAAAAGTTAACATTAGTTAACGCACTGTGAACTAACATGAACATTTGTATTAACTAACATTAAGAAAGGTGAAAACATATTGTTCATTGTTAATTCATGTTAGTTAATGCATTAATTAATGTTAACAAATGGACCTTTTTGTGAGTGTTACCAAAATATTAATAAAAAATTAATGATATCCTTAAAGAATACTTGAAATTTCACATCTGATGAAACTATATATTTAAGTGCATTGTCTATCTACACTGCTAGCGACATAATGTGACAAATACAGTGCTCCCATTATAGTCTACAATGCAAGCACATAGAGTGAACTTTTTGAAACCACAGTTAAAGTACAAGAACATAGTCTGAAACCTCACTAATGGTGTTGTAAATTACTCACTTGTAGTGTATATGAGATCTAAAGCAATTGAATATTAAATCAATAGCCATTGCAACTGAAATAGCTGCGGTGCACATAAACAATCAATAAGACCCAGTACTACACAAGATAAGTTGGACAGAAATAGCCACAAAATCCTAATAACATCTTCAGCTGATGTTGTGATTGAGGCCTTCAGGTGATGCAGTCATGGTAGTGGGATTTACATTGAGTCAGCCTTTACACAATGAAGGACTGAAGTTCTTGGGAGATGCTATCAAGATAATATCCAATAGCAAGAGTATAAGTGAAACAATAATGCTGTGCCCCAGTAAAATATTAGTGATAGGATCTGTCAAAGGAGGTTACCTGAAAGTCATTATCCCTGACAATACTGTGTTTAGAATTGAAACTAGCGACGTAAGATTTGAATATAAATGCCTATTTTGATCTAATTGGTCAAATGTGTTGGCAAAAAGAAATTTTCCAGATTGACGGGTCGTTTACAGTACACGACACCATTTTCAACTAAAAGTGGAAAACTTTTTATGCAGTTTGGCCGGTTATTTACACAACAACATCGTTTTAGGGGCCTGAAAATCCAAACTTTTGAAAATTAGTTTTAAAGGGTATGTTTACCTGACAACGATGAACTGAAAGTGGAAAAGATTTTCCTTTGCATTTTTCGCATACAGATGACAATGTTGTCAAAACGATCCCGTTCACATGGATCAAAAACAACTAAAAACGCTGTATTATTCATGCCAGACCAGTAGTTGGCGATGTCACTTTATAAAGAAATACTACATGACTAAGGTGACATTTCCTATTTGAGTGGTCAAAATATCACAGAAATCTGATTTGTTATTATCTATTAATTAAAAAAACGGGGACGAATTTTTTTTTTTTAATTGTTGTGGGTTCCACATTTTACATTAATATTTATTTTATTATTACGATTTTTAGTCTGGTTTTAATACCAATTTTTCACCAAAAAAAAAAAAAAAAAACTAACCAGTAGGCCTAACTACAAAAAACTAATTACACTATTTTGAAAAGTCACATTACAAAATAAAACAACATAAATATGAGATAAATAAAACAGCATTTAACAAATATTTTTAACATTTATTATTGAATTTAATATTTTCATTTTCACAAGCTGTTTATAGTACAGAAATTACGTTTTAAACTTTTAACTATTTTTAACCATTATTTTGCATTTTAGACTCATTTTAAGCACTAAGTAAGTTGTAAGTGTATTATTAATATTATTTATTTATTTTTTTTTCATATCAGTGTACCTGCACCACGTGATTAAGACGTGTGTGGAAATCGCTGAGTTGTGACTGGGGACGTTTAAAATTGTCCTAAACAATCCCGTACCCTGTTGAGGCCCTGTTATAAAACACATAACCATATTACTTTTTATTTAACATGAAAAGTTAGCATGTTACTACCTTGAAAGCTGATGTTTCTTTTGATAACTGATGATAATGGCGCTCTGCTCTCACGTTCTTCATGAAGTAGCGGCGCACGCGCGACCAAGTGTAGTGTGGCTGCACAGCTCCCTCTGTTGGTAAAAATAATCACTTCACGATTGCTCCGATAACCAGCAGGCTGCTGAATGCTGGTCGGACTTTTTTGCAATGTATTTGCGGGCTATTTTGAACGAGCTATAAAACGGGGACAGCTCTAGTCGGGGACGGAGCACCAAAGTCCGGGAAGTCTGGTCAGAAATTGTATATTATAGGGAGATGAGAGGGTCTGTATCTCTTACCATTAGAGAAAGCGTAACGGCTAACTTAATCACGTGCGGCACCTCTCAGCCTATGGTGTAATGGCAGTGACATCAGTCGCAACATTCCCTAGTCTGCCTTCTCTTAAAAAAATACATTTTTATCAAGCTAAAATCTACATATAGTCACCCTACTATAGACTGAACACGTAATACACATGTGCTTGACGTCACCGTTTTCACAAATTCGAATGTTGTAGTTTACACGGAGATGATGTATTGTTTTCAAAAAATTGCACTTTGAAACTAAAACGCAAAAAAATTATTCAGTTTTCAGTTGAAAATGGTGGAAGGTTTTGAAAGCGGTACCATTATCATGTATATTTTTGTGTAAACTACAAAAAAAAAAAAAAAAAAAAAGCGAATTTGTGAAAACCGTGATGTCGCCAACTACTAGCCTGCATAATGCGTTTTTACTCTTTTTTTCATGGATCCGTGTGAATGGGGAATATTTTGACATTATCTTCTGTACGAGAAAAATGCAAAGGAAAATCTTGAAAAGATCTGTTTTTAGTACATCATTGTCGTCTAAATGTACCCTTAGTTTGATTCAATCAGTTTATTCACACACCGAATCGTTTTCAGGGGTTTCTCACATCAAAATAGTAATGGGATACTTTATCAGACAGCTCTGTATTCCGCATGCAGCTTGTGAATGACTCTGTACTGCAGGTAAAGACAATTTATATCCATAACAATATATAAAAAAAAACTTTTAAATGTAGGCCTTACTTATGAAAGACTAGAAACACTCCTAATGCTATGATATGCTTTGGGAGGTGGTTGTATATTTCCAGCTTTCTTTCTAATACCTTTAATATAATTTAATTTCATTCTAATATCTAATAGAAAATTTACTACTGTATGCGTATGCTGTATTGCTTTTATTATGCTATGACCAATTTAAATTAAAGTTAATTTCACTATCTTCTAAAAGAATAAGTCCTTCTGTACATTGTGCAAAATAAGGTTAAGGATTGATATTGCTTTCATTGAAGCATGTAATATTATTATACGTCATATTCACCATCTCTTCCTCCTGTAAGTACGCAAAGATTTAACACCCTCTCCCTCTGTGGACATGCAAACCCCCCAGCATAATGTGTTCTGGAATGTATTCTTTACTTTGTAAAAGGAAATGGAGGAAGTATAAACCACATCAAGCCACAAAAATACCCTCTTCATCTCTGCTTATTCTTCACGCTTTAGCTAAACCACAGGGAAGTGGTATGCATGCCCTTTTCTTGCTAATGTACCAGCAAACTCTTAACCACCGTAACTGACCAGGAATCAGTGAGAGACAGAAAACCAGCAAAGAGGAAAACCAATGAACCATGAAGGCTGGAAGAACGCTCTCTGTCAAGGAGGAATGAGAGTGTCAACAAAGCTCTTTCACAGCATCCGTGTGAATAGGAGCTGGTAATTAACAGAGTTGCTGGTACCCTGACTGTAATGGTTCAGTGGCAGGCGGCGGGAGGGAGGAAGTTAAATCACATCACTAGCACAATAATAGCCTTCCTCCAAGATCACAATCACAGAAACACCACCAAGCTAGAAACACCCTCCTCCCCCCCAAAAAATGTCACTGCATTTTGTTTCTAAAATAGAAGTGCATGAGTGCACAAGATCTATCAGAGGAAATGTGATCCAAGTGTGAACAAATTTTGGCTTTTACTCCCTGCTGGGAAGTTTTTATTTAATGTTGATTGAACATAGCATGTAGAAGTCAAAGGCAGAATGGGATACTAGCAGACTGCTTTGAATACTGCCCAGTATGTAGTGTGCTTTACTACATTGCCTACTATTTAGCCTCTACAAGTATGCAGCATCTTAAATAGTTTGTCACATAATTATCCTACCGCAGTGGTTCTTAAACTGGTGGACCTTGAGTGGTTCTTCAAGTGGCCCGCAATTTGACGAGTTAACTGATTGTGAACTCGAGATTGATGATATTAAACCTATGATTTTAGGAAGTGTTTCTCACTTTAATAATGTAACAGACGGTCATGCATCAGGTACACTGTAAAACTCAATAAGTTCAGAATACTCAACATTTGAGGAAACTTATTACCTCAAAACATTTAAGTAACCTAACTAATTTATTTAAGTTAGTTGAACTTAAAATTTTTGGAGCGGTGCCGAGAGCCGTGGAAGCGGAGCAAGGCCAGTGTGGTGCACAGGTGTCTCTTATTAACAATCACGTAACTGGCATCCCTTCGCTCCCACAGTTCTCAGAAACGCCCAACTTATCATAATGTTAATTACATACAGTTCATTTACATTAACGTCACATTCAGATCTTGGTTAAATGTTAGATAGCAAATAACACATGCTATTATAACTATCAAAGAGACTGTCATTATATACTTGCATGTATATGATCAAACAACATACAGTATATGTGGTCTTAAAAGTTTTGTAGCCCATCCTCAACCTAACCACAGGCTTTACTCTTATAACCCTACAAAACTAACATAACAGAACCCCCTGTAAATCCCAACATAACACAGCATTAAACACTAACTTATACCCTATGTTAATCTTGTGCAAAAACACACAAAATAACACTTAACTTCAAAATTTTATACAGTATGATGCAAAGATTTAAAAATCTGCTACAACTCAACTCAGTCATATTAAGTTCAGCTTACTACAGTGAAATTTTAAGTTCATGCAACTTTTTTCTATTAAGTACAATGAACTCTCATTATTATTTGAGTGAAACAAACTCATTTTATTTAATTAATTTCACTGTTCGGTTTTACAGTGTACCTATTTGTTTGGTCCAATATCTTAACTAGCAAACAGGTGGCTCATTTAGGTTTTTCTAGGTTTCTAAGCTAAAAGTATGTTTTGCAATCACAGTTATGCATCATAGTGCTGATCTGTTCTTGGGTAATGAAAAGTCAACTTATTCATTCATCAGTAGCAGACTAGCAGTATAAATAAATAATTGAAATACTCATCAGCCACTTCATAAGTTACCTTTCTAGTACCTACTTTTACCTTCAGAACTGCCTTCGTGGCATAGATTCAACAAGGTGATGGAAACATTCCTCAGAGATTTTGGTCCATATTGACATGATAGCATCACATAGTTGCTGCAGATTTGTTGGCTACAGATCCACGAATCTCCAATTCCACCACATCCTAAAGGTGCTCTACTGGATTGAGATCTGGTTATTGTGGAGGCCATTTGAGTATAGTGAACTCACTGTCGTGTTCAGGAAACCAATTTGAGATGATTTGAGCTTTGTGACATGGCGTGTTATCCAACTGATAACACAGGGCTGATAATAAAGGGATGGAGATGGTCAGCAACAATACTCAGGTAGGCTATGGCATTTAAACCATGCTCAATTGGTACTAAAGGGGACAAAAAAAAGTGCCAAGAAAATATCCCTCACACCATTACAGCAGCAGCCTGAACCATTGATACAAGGCAGGACGGATCCATGCTTTCATGTTGTTTACACCAAGTTCCATCTGAATGTCACAGCAGAAATCAAGAGTCATCTGACCAGGCAACATTTTTCCAATCTTCTATTGTCCAATTTTGGTGAGCCTTGTGAATTTTAAACCTCAATTTCCTGTTCTTAGCTGACAGGAGTGGCAACGGTTTGGTCTTCTGAGGCTGTTGTGCATTCAGAGATGCTCTTCTGCAGACCTCTGCTGTAACCAGTGCTTATTTGAGTTACGCCTGCAGAACTGCTGCTCACTAGATATTTTCTATTTTCTAGTTTCTGAAATACTCCGACCAGCCTGTCTGGCAACAACAACCATCCCACGTTCAAAGTCACTTAAATCATCTTTTTCCCGCATTGCTCCGGGTTTGAACTTTGATGATTGATTCTCCGTTTGAACTTCAGCAGATCGTCTTGACCATGTCTACATGCTTAAATGCATTGAGTTGCTGCCATTTGATTGGCTGATTAGATATTTGTGTTATCAAGCAGTTGAACAGGTGTGTCTAATAGAGTGGCCAGTGAGTGTAAGTACAGAACATAAACATTGGTAGCTCAAGTCAGGACTGATGACATGAACACTGAACGAGACGTTGAGGAAATAGGCTTGAACAAAGCAAAATACAAACTAAAAGACAATACATTACAAAATGTTGCAGTTTTAAACAAAATAATTGACAAAAAACAGGTACTAATTTGTTTTAGCTTTGAAATAACACAACAGTAGATATAGGCTATTGTTCAAAATTTAAAAAAAGAAGAATTACCTTGAAATACAACAATTGCTTCCTTAAGTCATTGGCTTGTCATAAAAAATGGCTCCTAGAAGAGGAGTTAGTTCTAAGAATTATTTAATCTGTTTGCAGCTACTGCTTTGTTTGATTTGTATGTTCAAAAACTTTCTGAGGCCAGTCTAGACCGTGAGCTGTTTGATTCAACACTACAGCATGTAGCCACATGTAATTGTGGAAAGACAAGGAGTCATATTTAGTCTTATAGATAAGCAAAAATGGCTTTGTGTGTGTTTTGGTGTAAATGTATTATATGATATGGAGATAGCTCTTATCAGCTGCTGGAAATTCATTGCGAGACCACCAGGGTATGAACAGTAACGTGTTGTGACAAGGGCTTTATAGACACAGCCAGCAGAAACAAGGGCACATGAGGGCACAGGAAGATCTCTGAACATGTGCTGGTACCATCACACTAGTTCAGTGTAATGGTTATTTAAGTATTTTATAGTTACGTGTTAAGTGTTTTTTTTTTTTGTTTTTTTGTATAAATGTACATACAATATCTGCACATGTAGCTCTTCTAACTGACCAGCAAATAAGGCTAATAATAGGCTATATTGGTGGAGATTTCAATGTTGGCCTCCAAAACTCAGACAATACTAGTCTATACTTGAAAATGTTTATGCAAAGATTTTCCTTATAAAACTAATTGGAGGGATTTGCATCCCTTTCAAAAGATGTTCACATGAAGCAATAACTCTCTCTCCTCCCAGTCCCAAATTGACCCTTCGCAAAGACCCACCTCCCTTAGTTACTGTTGCTTTCACGTCGACAGACAAGACAGAGCAGGTTACTTATGATATTAAACAAAGTCCCAGCTTTCAAATTCTGTAATTTTTTAAGAAATTAGAATAATAAAAAACGTTTTGTGGCTCTTTAATGTGTCGTGACAGATTGCTGTAGCACCTCATCTGTTCCTACTAGTCAATTTATAGCATCAAATAAACATGAATGAACATGAGAAGAAATGTTGTTTGAAACACGGAAAGACGTCAGTACACACCATTTTTCAAGTTCAAGACCACCTAGGTTAATCTTCTAACTCCTGACTGCTTTGTCAGACAAAATGGCAGATTCTGCATTATGACTGGTTGTATCGCTTGTCAATCAAACTCCTGGCGAAGGGTCAATTGACCTGTGGTTTATTTTTAAAGAATTATACTGACTTTTTACCATCACCATTTTCTGACCATGAGAGCATCTTTATTTGCTCCCATCTTCTAGCTTCTGATAATGTGCGCAAATTCTAACTGGAAACTTAACAACTCAATTTTCTCTCTTATAGTGAAGTAAAAAATTAAATCAATAAGATAATTCACAAACAAAAATGGAAATAAAGCAAGAGGGAACAGTTAGGAGAACAGTTATAGTAACAAATTGGAGTTTACTAAATATGAAATTGGCAAATATCTTGCAAAATGTAGTAGTGATTTGGCAAAAAAAAAAAAAACTAATGAAAATACCATTATATGCAAAATCACTAATCTTTTATCTAAAAATGTAGATTTACTTGATTGTTAAAAAGCAGAAGTTAGACAACATATATAAACAAAGATGAAGGGGCGTTTATTAGATCACGCAGAAAATGGAATGAGGTTGTCTGCCTGTTTTTTCAGATTGGAAAGAGCAAACAAAAAACAACCAATTTCAAAAACTCATGATTAATGTTAATATTAGTCATGACCCCAAAAACATTGCAGAGTTATGTGCCAAATTTTATATACGTATATATAAAATTTATATACAGTATATACACTACCAGTCAAAAGTTTGGACATGGTAACATTTTTAATTTTTTTGTGTCTTAACTGTCACTTTTGATCGATTTAATGCATCCTTGCTGAATAAAAGTATTAATTTCTTTAATTTATTTAAATAAAAATTAAAATAAAAATTCTTACTGACCCCAAACTTTTAAACGGTAGTGTATAATGTTACAAAAGCTTTGTATTTCAGATAAATGTTGTTCTTTTGAACTTTCTATTCATCAAGGAATCCTGAAAAAAAGTACACAACTGTTTTCAACATTGTCAAGGAGATGGGCCCGACAAATTAGATGAACTGTACTGATAAATTTCTGGTAAAAGAACCAAATAAACGAAGATAACTTAGGGTTGATATGGTTGATTTGATCACTCAAGGTTTGCAAAAAGAACAAGACAAAATCTCGAAGAAACAGGCCGAAAAGGAGAAGAAGCAGGAATGAAGATGTTTTGTACTTTTATTCTGTATCTTGTTATTAAACCGAAACCTTTGTATTTGGTGATTCGTAAACCTCTCTACACAAGTCTCAGAGTGAAATTACTTATACATAAACTATTATCAGTACCTGTAATTAAATTACTTCCATCGAGCTTCAAGAGCATCGGATCCTGACTGAGCTGGTGTGGACTCCACCTTGAAATCTCTAATTGTCATGCAACGCTCTCAATCCAACTGATCAGAAGGTAAGACCAAGGTTTTGATGCAGTAAAGGATTGTAGAGATGTGTGTTTGATTAATTGGAGATTGAGGGGGATAACAAATACAACAACATTGATAATAATCATAAATGTTTCTTGAGCAGCAGATCAGCATATTAGAATGATTTCTGAAGGATCATGTGACACTGAAGACTGGAGTAATGATGCTGAAAATTCAGCTTTGATCACAAGAATAAATTACTTTATAAAATATATTCAAACAGAAAACAGTTATTTTAAATTGTAGTAATATTTCACAATATTACTGTGTTTTTAATTAAATAAATGCAGCCTTGGTGAGCAGACGAAACTTCTTTTTAAAACATTAAAAATCTTACCGTGTCCAAACTTTTGACTGGTAGTGTATATATAAAATTTTATATATAATCCTAACAACACATGAATCAAATTTCTTTGAATCTTTACCTAAAAGAAATCAGTTGAGTGATTTAGATCAACACTTTGTGAATTTTTAAAACATTGGCTTTGGCAACTTCTGCAGGATGATTAAAATGCTATACATAAATGGAAATAGCTCAGTCAAACTAAGTAATGGTACTTCACCTAGATTCATTTTAAATTGAGGAGTTAGACAAGGATGTCCAGTTTCTTCTCATCTATTTTTAATTGCAACACAGTTCCTTACCTCACATATCAATAGTAGTCATTTAAAGGATATAACAGTTGGCAACACTAAAATAATAATTAGTCAACTAACTGATGATATAGCATTATAGCTTCTTAAATGATTCTGAGACACAGCTGAAAGTAATGAAGCATAATGAGTCAAAGGGTTATGGGAACTGTGTATGGCATGATGGGAAATGCAAAGGAAATGGAAGGAATGCCCTCTAGTGGAGATCATGGGCACTCCAGCTGGCGGATGTAACGCTCCACAAACATTTGCAGAAAACCAGGAGAGAGTTGGAGTGGAGGCGGACCCGGGGGTGAGACAGAGGGTGAGGTCCGTGGAGTGGAAGCAGGACTGGAGATTAAGGCGGATTGGGGAGCCAGGGCAGAGAAAACTGAGCAGGTGGCCAGAATGGAGTAGGCAGGAAAGGTGTCCAGGGTAGACCTTGTGAGACTGTAGACCATCTAAGCAGCACTGATGCCCACCACGGCAGAGCAGATGACCAACACAACAGAGTAGACAGGACGAAAGATCGCCACAGCACAGAAGCAGAAGACCACCACAGTCGGAGGTCATGACCACCACAGCGGAGCAGGCAGAGATGTTGACACCAGGGCAGATCAGGCGGAACTGAAGACCACCATGGCGATTCAGACGGGGCTAGAAACCACCACGGTGGAGCAGAAGCCCACCATGGCAGAGCAGGTGGTACTGTAACAGAAAGGTTAGAAACAGCCTCTGTGGCCATCACAAGGAAAACACAGAGTTCAGAGAAGGCCTCCTTGGCCAACACAGAACAGGCAGAGATTTAATTGATGACCTCTGTGGTAAAAACTAGATCAGGTGCCTCCGCCTCGAGAAAAACTGAAGAAGCGTACGCGGTCCAGACACACAGAATGGCCATTGCCGTAACAGGGAGTGCAATCGATGGTGGAAGAACCTCTGAGACCCCCAGACTCAATACCACCAAATTCACACTGGACTCAAAGACGATGTCAAGACCACTGAGATGCCAGCTGCTTGCACAGACATCAACAGTGGGTCCACCAAACTGGAAACCAGTCTCAAATGCCTAGGGACCACTTTAATAGCTTCCATGACGGCTGGAGACTCTGGCGTGGCGGCCATGACATGAAGAGGCTCTGGTCTTGGGACAACCGGACTGGAAAGTGCTGAGAGCCCTGGACTAGCAACTATCAGACCTGGATGTGCTGGCAACCATGGTGCCAGTGTAGTTCATGATGGGAAAGCAAATGAGACTGGAGGAGTGCCCTGTGGTGGAGATCATGGGCACTCCAGCTGGAGGATATAACAAGGCCGTTCACACAGAAAGCATTTTTCAATTCCACGCCGCTCCTTTTCCATTATTTTTCAATGTAAACAAATGCTAGACGGACGTCTTTAACTTCAACTTTTAAAAAATGTCTTTACACCTTGCCCTTTTTTCATTTTACTGACTTGCAGCTTTTTCTCAAAAGCACTTTCTGTGTGAACTGGAGTTTGTGCCGAATTCTGATCCCCTGCCAGTCCCAAGTACAGCTAGGTTTAGGATTCTATAGGACTGGTTTGCCATTTCCAAATCTGATAAATATAATGAATTCTTGTTACAGTATAAGGATTTATCTTACATGACAACCACAAGGTTTAAAAAAACAAGCTGTGAAGTCTAAAACCAGACTGGGAACCAAGCATTTAACCTGCAGAAGACCTGGACAGGATCTCTGAAAACATGCAGTGTTCATTGTTTATATGAGATTCTGCTGCTCCCTGCTGGACCGTCAGTGCTCACAATTCGGTTTTGGTTTTGCATTTACTTGAATTGAGCTGAATAAAAAGGCTGATTGATTCATTAATAATAATAAAAACAACAACAACAATAAAGTTCTTGTTTCTTTAAAGTATTTAATAATAATTTCAATTGTACATAAAATGTCTAAATTAAAAAAAAAATTGCTGATTTATACATCTGTTTAATTTAACAGATTATTTTGCTGACGGTGTTTAATTATGTTAGTATGAACAGCTGGTAAAAACTGCAAGTTTTCATTGGTTTAGAATTTCATATAGGCCTATTTCATATTAACATGTATTGTCTCTGACATCTGATATATACACTGCCCGGCCAAAAAAAAAAAAGTCTAAAAAGGATTTTAATAGGCAAATACTTAAGAGTCTATGGATGGATCATTATTACATTGATTATAATTTTTCTAGCATGTTATATGTTTGGCAGTGGTTCTTTTAACCCTAAAAGATGGAGTGTGTAGCTTTTCATTTCTTAAACAAACATGTATTAAGATGTATCATGGCCATATTCCAGGATGACAATGTCAAGATTAATCAGGCTCAAATTGTGAAAGAATTGTTGGGAGGGAGCATGAAGAATCATTTTCACACATGAATTGGCACCTCTGAGTCCAGGCCTTAATTTCATTGAAAGTCTTTGGGATGTGCTGGAATAGACTTTGCCAATACAAGATCTTGATCAAAAAATGATGCACTTCTCGATGTTTTTCCATCAAAAGGTGCATACATTTTTAGTCAAGATCTTGTATCCTCTAGGATAAATGGGAGAGTTGGAATTGGGAGAGTTTTTATTCTTTCAAATTATGTAGTCATGGGTTTTCAAATCTTGTAGAAGGTTTTTGTTGATCCTCTCACGAGATACTTAATTTTCTTTCATTTCAGATATAACATCAGTTCACAAAGTCACACTTACATCTAAATCAAAAATAACCCGTAGTCACTCAGCTCAAAACATTAACAAAGACAGCAGCATAATTACATTCATCACACATTTTGTCTACATTAACAGAGAGAACATGTACAAGTATAATTCTCATGTAAATCACATTGGATGTGTATCAACAAATATTTTGGGGGAAAAAACAACTTAAAAGTATATAGGTCTCTTTCTCTTTTATAATAATGGAAGACAGGTTGCAACAGAGCTTAAATAATTGTTTTTACATTCAGTCTTTTCAAAGCTATTTTAACGATTTAGAATTCACTGTTCCATTTCATTGAAACCCTTTTGTTGTAAATATGCGGATGTTTGTCCGGATCAGAGGTGCTGTAAGACACCAGCTGCTGAAGAAGTTGCGCCTTCTCAAGCTCCAACTTGGAAATCTGTTGATTCCGTCGATTAACTTCCTGTATATAAAATCCACACAGTGCGTGTTATGCAGACAAAACTGCTCAACAGAAACAAAATACCACTATTATTATTACTCATCATCACCTTGACCAGTGTGGCATTGCTCCACCGGAGGTCCCAATCGGAACCTCCGCTCTCTTCTAGGGCCAGATTGTTCCACATACAGGAGTCGCTCATCAAACTACCCAGGCTCCCATTAACACGCTGCATACAACACCGCAGAGCGCAGGACCACCTTCCCTATAAGGTACAGGTTCATCATTTATACCTTTCACAACAAAGAGAAATATCAAAGGCGAAAATCAAATAAAAAAAGCCAATGTTTTATCGGCCGAACCATTGAGATGCATGTAAACAACAGTAACATAGTGAACAAACTGCACCTCCAATCCTCATATCCTCACTTTGAAAGAATGTACAGTAGACCTTGGGCCTATACCATGAAGCTGGTGGATAGTGGCTCCACTTTTAGCAGTGTTCATTGCCATAGTGGTGCCTAAAATCTAAGGTTTGCACAAAATAAACTGGAACATATCTGGCTATCCAGCTAAAACTAGCTTCCCTGCTCCAGGGCAGGTTATTTTCTGGGTAAAATATCTTAAACCAAAATTGGACCAATCAGCTGTGAGCAAAGTGACACCTGTCTGACGCAATAGAGTCACTCCCAAAATGATCAAAAACGCTGGCAGTGGCTGGCAACTTTTTATTTTTTTTAATTTATTTATTTTTTTACCTTTTTTGGCGGGAAAAGAGTTTAAAAAAAGCCAGAGAGACTGTTGAGATTTAAAAATGTGCCTCTAGGTGTATACTTTTGTTTTTATGTGACAGATTTACTCAGGTGTGTTTTGTGACAGTACATACCTCCCCATCCAAGTCTCCCGTGCCAAAGCTAACATGCCTTTGTAAATTCAGCTGCAGGCGATTCTGGTACCACAGCTTTGTTTGTTCCACAACCTGCAGTCCAGCCCACAGAATGTCCTTTTGTCTTTCCAGATCTCTTCGTCTCCTCAGCTGAAAGAAATACATTCATTTAGTTGTCATTAGTTAACATTAATATCAACTGTAAGTGTGGTGGCACATTAAAAAACAGAATCAAGCCACAAGACTAGAGGATATATTGTTTGTGATATTGATAAGCTGATTAATCAGCTGATATTTGGCCATTTTGAGATTACTGGCATTGGTCGATAGAAATTATGCAAGAAAAATATGAAAACAGAAAATATGCAAGCAAATATTATGTAAAACCAATATTTAGTTCAGCAAACATTATATAACTTTTATACGATTTGCTCCCTCTTATGAACTGTCCCATCCCATCTGGGGACCATTTTTCCCCCAGTTTCTTACCCAGTGGAAGCAGTGCAGAGCATCAGGGCTGTAGAGGCTGTTCTGGAGAGGGACGATGAGGACGGTATAAGAGTCGTCACATGCCATGTAACACCGTCAAGATATAAGCACAAAATGAATAATCGAGAGAGAGAGAAAACGGGAAACGGCCTTGTGAGAGTGAGCGAATGCATCATTTTGCATTCCAGTTCCAACATGTTAGGGAATGTGACTGAACCTGGACTGAAATAATAGCAGGCGTGTTCACTCACCTATTAGAAAATCAATAATATTTCAGATGTAATACCAAGGGTGTTGATAAAAACCTGGGCATTTGGACCACATTTATAAAGAAGCCAAGTTTATAAAGAAATGCAACATTGCAGCTGAAACTGCTGTTCTGCTATTTACAAGTTAAATTTTTACATTGAAATAGAAAAACATGACCCAAGTTGTGTTAGATTATTTCCAAGTATATGGTATTATTATAAAGTATTACTCCTTATACTTACTTTAAATGTCAATACAATACATTTAAAGAATACAGAACTAATAAAAGCTAATATAGAATATAAAAAAAAAGAACTTTGCCTAAATTTGTTAGCCCAGATTTAATATCTACATAAAGTTTAATTGCAACATACTTAAATTTAAGATTTAGTGCAATACTGTAAAAATGTAAGTAAATTCTACTGCTTCTGCAGAAATAGTTGAATGTGTGAATAACTTTAAGTTTAATGGATTAAATTTAAAAAGTTTTTCGACTGACCACACCCACCCCGGTTAGCTGTTGCGAATTTTTAGACGACGCCATTTTTATGTGGTTGCAGCTGCATGTGGTTTCGTAGAGTTGTTGGTGAGTAGTTAATATATAATCGTTTTAATTAGTGACGGGCAGATCGAGGCTTCGTGAAACACTGAAGCAGTTGAAGCAAATGTGCCGTGATGTGTCGAAGCTTCGAAACAATCTGACACCCGTCTCTACGGTGACCCCTAGTGGTCAAAACAGTGTAAATGCAACAAAACTCAGGCCAAACATGCATTAAAAATACCCTTTAACAAATGCATTGCAAAAGTTTTATTGAAAGTAAAATCAATCAAATGCTATTAACTAATAATCTAATAAGATTAAATATAGAGTGTCTGTATAATATGTGTTCTTTTATCAATTTTCAAGGCTTGTTTCTCTGTTCCATGGCTCAAGCTAAACAGACCAATAAGAGATTAATAACTACCATTATTCATTTATTCTAATGTCTAATTAAAACATCTACAAATGTATAAAACTGATCAGAGATCAGGTAAAACCATAGGGTAAAGCCCTAGACACTTGTTCAATAGTTCTCAGTGAATCTGCATGATTCATGGGTTCACTTTATCATCGCCCTCTATCGGTGAACCATTGATATTTCGAACTGTTTCGAAACAGTGATGACATAATGAAGCCTAGTTTACTAAAATCACGTGACTTTGGCAGTTTGATACACGCTCCGAATCACTGATTCGAAACAAAAGATTCATGAAGCTTCGGAGCTTCATGAAGCAGTGTTTCAAAATCAGCCATCACTAGTTTTAATCAGCTTTTTGTTCTGTTTTTTCGCTGAGAGGCTGTTTGTGAGTATTAAAAGACACTGTTTGAAGTATGTTTCGTATTTTTTTACTCGTGCTCGGGTCCTGCTTGAACACCTGACACGACAGGCAAATTCGGCTGGCATAGTCATGACATTGGCTGTTCATGTTTTTTTCCCCTTTCTTTTTATCAAATGGGTTATTTTTAAATAATGAAAAACACAATTTAAGGAATTTAGCTGGCCAACTTGCAAGATTACTCACTCCCGCGCAGTAAACACGATATCATTTGAATAACGTTATCTGTGTGGCGTTCTCCGCGGCCTTTTCTAGTCTGTTTATTGTTCCATTTTATTTTTTAAGAGCTGTTTGCGAGAACTAAAAAAAAAATCGTTAAACAGGTCGTGGGCATGGTCCCGTTTTACCCGTGCGAGTTCGCCACGCATAATTCATGGCGCCAAGCCTGAACTCCCCGTGAGGCGAGCTCCGCAGCCCTTTTTCGTCTGTGTATTGTTCTCGCTGTTTCATCTAGGGATTGTTTGCGAGCGTAGAAAACATACTTTAAACAGACCATGTTATTTTCAGATGTCATTTAGTTGGTTTTGTCACTGGCTTGCAGCAGACACGGTCCCGTTTAATCCCTTCTGAGTGCTGCGTTTCGAATGTTGTGTTTCCAGTGGAGCAGAAAGTTCGACAGGACGACAAATTTAATAAATCTGGTGAGTGAATGAAAACTTTAAAAACCAAGATTTATTTTGACAGTCATTGTATTAAATATAAGTTGAATGAATGTTTAAATGCAAACACAGGTGAACGCTCTCTAACAATAAATTTGCTTGTTGTGTTTCAGGTGGCAGGAAGGCATGCACTGGAAGTGTTGTTCTTTTAACTGTGAAAAAAGATCACAGTTATTTAAACATTATAGACTGAAACATGGCAGTTATGCTAGAAACGAGCCATTTCTATGTTTGCATCAGGAATGCCTATGCACTTTTAAATCGTTTAATGCCTTAAAAGTGCACTTACCCGCTTTCACTCCAAACCGTCTTGTCAGCAGAGTGTAGATGTACCAGTTAAGTTTAGCTGTCTGTCTTGTGGGTTTGCCGAGTATTGTTCTGAGGCTGATTACTTAATTCACTTGCACACTGCACATTTAAAAGTAAATCATAAAGTCAAGTACCCTTACAAACACTGTAACTTTGAAAGCAGTGTCTATTCAACTTTCAAAGCGCACAAGGAACAGAACTGGAAGAGAATTAAATCAGAAATCATTGGTCATTATTACACAAGCCCTGACAGTGATGCTGCAGAAGAGCAAATGTCACATGCTGAAGATCTGGAAGAGTTAGAAGAGCTGAGTGAAGAAGACCGTAATAATGATCTTCCTGATTTAGAAAAACAGCTTGAGCACAACTTGGCATCTCTTCTGTTAAAGATGCAAAGTGTTTTGAACATACCAGAGAGTTCTACGCAAGAAGTTGTAGAACAGCTTTGTCAGATTCATAAACTATCACTGCCACTTTTGCACAACAGAGTCAGGGCTGTGTAAAATATGCTGACATGGATGACATTCTTGTAAGAGAGGTTACAAGTGCTGTGTCAGAAAGTAACATGATGCATTTTTTGGCAAAAGATGGACCCTTAGGAACTGCTAAAAGGAGAGCAGCCTATGTACGCAGAGAGTTTCCACTGAATTCCCCATTGAATATGTTGTGGAAAAAGGGCAAAAACCACTTGCATATGTCCCCATTCTTTCCATGCTACAGAAGTTGCTTAACAAAACTGACGTGTTAAACCGAGCAATGTCAGAAAAGGTCCATGTGCTGCAGGAATACAGATCATATGTAGATGGGCAGTACTTTAATGAAAATACTTTACTTACAAGAGATGAATTCACAATTGCTCTGGGCCTTTACATAGATGACTTTGAAATTGCCAACCCACTAGGAACATCAAAGCTAAAACACAAAATGTGTGCTGTGTACTGGGTCATTGCCAACATACCTGCAAAATATCGATCAACCCTCAACTCAATCCAGCTTGCTTTGCTGTGTAATTCGTCAACAGTCAAAAAGTGTGGTTATGCAAAAGTTCTGCAACCACTTATCTATGATCTTAAGATATTGGAGCAAAATGGTGTTTACCTGGAAAAACGTGGTAAAACTGTGAGAGGTACAGCATTATTTGTTGCAGTTGATAATCTTGGTGCCCACTCTCTTGCAGGATTCCTTGAGAGCTTCTCTGTTGACAAGTTCTGCAGATATTGTTTGGCGAGCAGTGGTGACACTCAGCAGCAGGAGGTAAGTTCTGGTTCCCTCCAGCTCCGAGAGAAAGACTCCCATAATAGGCAGGTGCAGGAAGTTAGACAGAACCCAGAATTGAGTCGAACCTATGGTGTCAAAGGTGCCTGTCCACTAACTGAGAATCTTGATCACTTTCATGTGGTCAGTGGGTACCCTCCTGACATCATGCATGATGTCTTAGAAGGGATTGTTCCAACTGAGTTGTCCCTGTGCCTTACAGACCTGATAGGCAAGACTTATTTCACTCTGGACATGTTAAATCATGCCATCAAATACTTTCATTACACATTTGCTGACAAAACAGAGAGACCACAAGTGGTTGGAAAGGGATTTTCCACCAGAGGGACCATTGGTGGAAATGCCCATGAGACTGGTGTCTCATATGGCTTCTTCCATTTCTAATTGGTAGCTATGTCCCTGAGGGTGACGACACTTGGGAAATTCTCATGCTTCTCAAGGACATTGTTGAGCTAGTTGTGGCACCATGGCATACTGAAGAGACACTGCATTTCCTGGAATGTAAGATAGCAGAGCACAGACAGCTGCTGCAGTCAACATTTCCTGATTTTCGTTTAAAGCCTAAACATCACTATTTAGAACACTACCCTCAGCTAATAAGGAAATTCGGGCCCCCTGTGTGAAGTTTGGACAATGCGCTTCGAGGGGAAGCATAAGTTCTTTAAAAGGTCAATTCGCAATGCACAGAATTTCAAAAATGTTGCGATGACACTTGCTACCAAACATCAGAAAGCAATCAGTTACCATCTTGATTGTAGCTCATTTTTCAAACCATCAGTTGAGATCTCAAAGGTCACCCCAATTTTGCTTGCCTCTTTCCCCATGAATGTTCAGAGTGTAATCACTCAAAACATTCAGGATCAGTCTGATATAAGAAAAATGACTATGACAACACGGCCTGACAGACTTGAAGATTTGATTGGGTGGCTCAAATCCACCCTCCAAACGAACTACAGCTTCTCTTTACAGTACCAAGATCCTGAATTAAACAATGAACTATGCAATCTTACAGATCTTTCTGAGCTTCCGGATAAGCCAACCATCAAAATCATCCCTATAATTGAGCTTGAACCAGTTGCTGCACAAAGTGAATGTTTTAGTGAAACATGCAGCCTGGCAGACACAGAGATCCTGTCTGTTTCTTCTCTGGATAGAAGTTCTCAGTGGCCAGATGCATTTTCTATTCCAAAATTTTCAGTTGATGTTGAGTATCGACTTTGTCAAGGCAACCTGTTGTATCTGAGGGATGAAACTAATCTGAAAGTCCCAAAAGATGAAACATGATATTCTGGAGAAACTTGCTGAGGCCATCTATGAGGTTAGAGCATACCAACAAAGGAAGAATTTGATGCCGTTGCAAAAGCCTTTGTACAAACACACCCATGTCTTAAAGAGCCAGGGTCATCCTCTGGTTGGGAAGGATGGAAAAATAGTTTAAAAATCAAGATGGGGAATTATAGGAACAAAATGCGCCAGCTGGGTCGACTTGAAGTCACTGTCAATGCTGGTAAACGTGGGAGGCACACTGCAGTTGGCAACCCTCCCAACAAAGACATCAAGAAGCCTAGGAAAGGGGAAATAAATTTCTTACCTGAAAATCCAGAGGGGATGGATGACAAGAACCTAGAAGGAGTTCGTCAGGTTCTTGTTAATGAAATGAAGAAGATGAAGCCAAATGGATCCCTTGTCAAGCAACACATGGACATGACATTTGCTCTTTGCAGAAAAGAAGTTGTTAATGAGAAGCCTCACATCAGCCAGATGATTCTTCTCTGTTTACAGAGAGTCAGGTACAGTATGCAAGATTTTTTTTTTTTTTTTGAGTATTGACTACACCAGTGGTTTTCAAACCTGTCCTGGAGGCACCCCAGCCCTGCACATTTTGTGTGTCTCCCTCATTTCTCACACCTGATTCAACTCATCAGCTCGTAAGTTGAGACTGCAAGAACTAAATTGGGTGTGTCTGATAAGGGAAACATACAAAATGTGCAGGGCTGGGGTGCCTCCAGGACAGGTTTGAAAACCACTGGACTACACAAATAGGTATATATGACAATGGGTATTTATAACCATTTGGGGTGGTCAGCACTGTGACACAAATCATGTGGCATTGACCATGGCTTAATATGGTTTGACATGTTTTATATTTTAGGTTTATTACGAGTTCAACCGAGTAGTGGGGAGAAATCTCAGAAATCTCAAATGATTAATCTTGACCATTACTCTCCAAATCTAATGGACATCTTCAGAAAGAAGAAAGGCCTTGCCGGTCAGCTTTTGGCTGAGCTTTTACGTCAGACAAAGGTGGGTTTATCTGTCTACATCAGTCTACCTTATTCCTCCTGTTTTTTGTCAACCCTATGTATACTTTTCTTGTCTGTCCACTCTTTTTTTTCTACTTTCTCTTTTTCTTGTTTCTCTCTTACTTCTCAGTCTTCTTCCTTTATTCTCCTCTCTCCTTTTATGTTTGTCATTTCCTCTTGTCCTGTTCTTTACTTCCCAAACTCTAAAAATTATTAATTAAATGCATGTGTGTATTCCAACCAAACTGTTGTACAATATCTGCCATATCTTCCAGACCACTGAGCCAACAGATGTTCGGTCCCTTTGCCTTCGTGGACTGCCATTCGTTTTGGGGGATGATCCTTCCTCCTTCTTTAAGACCTGCTCCGTAAGTTATTCAGTTTTTTTTGTAAATTTTGCAGGTACAAAGTAAAATTCTATTCCATTAATGAAGATTGTCTGCTGCTAATTTTCATAATCATGTAATGAATATTTTCCAAACTTTTATTTTCAGTATTTTTACCATTTTTGAATATTTGCATTACTGGTTAATGTTGGGACAGATTGAAAATATTTAATTACGCAGTTGAAAGTGTTAGTTCACCCAAAAATGAAAATCCTGTCATTTTAGTTATTCAACCATATTCTAAACCCACATGACTTTCATTCATCTTCAGAACACAAATTAAGATATTTTAATGATATCTGTTTGTCTGTTCTTCCACTGTCAGTCTACACAACTAGCACTTTTAATGTCCAGAAGGGTAAATTCATCATTTAAGAAATCCAGGTGACTCCAGTGCTTTAATCATGCACCGTGGTGCTCTTGTGAACATGTGCCAGAGAGGTATATTTTGTTAAAGGATTAGTTCACTTTCAAATAAAATTTTACTGATAATTTACTCACCCCCATGTCATCCAAGATGTCCATGTCCTTCTTTCTTCAGTCGAAAAGAAATTAAGGTTTTTGATGAAAACATTTCAGGATTATTCTCCTTATAATGGACTTCAGTGGCCTCCAAACGGCTGAAGGTCAAAATTACAGTTTCAGTGCAGCTTCAAAGGGCTTTAAACGATACCAGATGAGGAACATGGGTCTTATCTAGTGAAACGATCAGTCATTTTTGAAAAAAATGTAAATGTAAATGCTTTATATAAACAAATGATTACTTCAAAAAGCTTACCCTCTATGTTCTACGCCTCCTCTATTCTACTTACAGAAAAAATGGAACTGGTGGAAGCACTTGGAAGGCGATCATTTGTTTATATAAAGCATATACATTTGCGTTTATTTCGAAAATGACAGATCGTTTCGCTAGATGAGACCCTTATTCCTCGTCTGGTATCATTTAAAGCCCTTTGAAGCTGCACTGAAACTGTAATTTTGACCTTCAAATGTTTAGAGGCCATTGAAGTCCGTTATAAGGAGAATAATCCTGTTTTCATCAAAAACCTTAATTTCTTTTCGACTGAAGAAAGAAGGACATGGACATCTTGGATGACATGGGGGTGAGTAAATTATAAGGAAAATTTTATTTGAAAGTGAACTAATCCTTTAATAATAATATTTTTGTTGCTGTTGTTATTGTTATAATTATTATTATTATTATATCTTTTTTACTGGACACATAGCTTTTGTGTTGCTTCATTAAACCACTGGTTAACCACTGGAGTCCCATGAATTACTTTAATGATATATTTGCAACCTTTTTGGACCTTAAATGTGTTATTTGCATAGGATGTGAGTGGAAGAACACAACTTGTATTTCATTAACAATTAAAAAAGACACGTGGGTGAGTAATTAATCATAGATTTTGTTACCATTGACATGCATTATACGACTGACAGACTGCAACAATTGGAGTTAAAAACCATCATTTGTGTTCTACTGAAGAAACAAAGTCACCTACATCTTGAATACCCTGGGGGTAAGCAGATAAACATCAAATTTTCATTTTTGGGTGAACCCAACTCTACGTATATGAGGGGAAAACTTGACCAATGTATTTTGATTTTGAAGGACAGTGCTACCATAATTTAATTTATACATTGCAAGTATTGGTTGCAAAACTGCCATAAATGTGGCCTGATATTAAAGGAGAACATTTGTCCTGTTTTGTGCATGACTTACTTTGACTGGTATTGATTGTCATTTCTGTGGAGATTACATGGCATGGTGATTGATTTTATAGTTGGATATAAAGTATGATATAAAGTTGGATATATATGCTCTGGTCATGTGAACAGCATGACGCATGTTTGATGCTGACGCAGAAGCCAGCCAATACTAAGCCCACGTTTGGACGTAAACACTGCAGCTCTGCTAAATAACGTAGCAGAATGACAGGGGACAGACGAATTTGTTGAATAAAGTCGTTATTTTTATTTTGTTTTTGCACACAAAAAGTATTCTCGTCGCTTCGTAACATTAAGGTTGAACCACTGTAGTCACGTCAACTGTTTTAACGATGTCTTTAGTACCTTTCTGGACCTCAAAAGATGCAGTGACATTGCTGCCTATGTGTGGATCAGATACCCTCAGATTTCATCAAAAATATCTTAATTTGATTACGGGTTTGGGACGACATGAGGGTGAGTAATTAATGACAGAAATTTCATTTTTGGGTGAACTAACCCTTTAAAGTCTCATTTGTTAACATTAGTTTATGTAGAAGTAAATAACAAACAATGAGCAATATATTTGATACAGTATTATTAATCTTTACAAAAGTTAGTTAATAATGTCTGTCCGTTGTTTTTTCTTATTTGTTCACAGTGTACATTTACAAAGTTCACAATTTGTAAATGTTGAACTTACATTAACATAAAATGTTGTAGAAGTATTGTTCATTGTTGCTTTATTTTAACTAATTTAGTTAACCAGTGTTATCTAATAAAACATTAAATATTGGTTAACTAATTTGTTAACCTTTTTTTTAGAATGGTATACAATGGTGTACAATTTTACAAAGTCATAATTTGTAAGCCATGTATACTAGCCATGCAACATCTGGCTTTGACAGCTTGTAGAGTATAACCTTTAGATGTAAAATTATGTTATTAACACGAAATAATTATTTTAGATTTCTGCAACTCACCAAACATGGATGACAAGAGTGAAGGACAAGGTTATGGCTCATCAATTTTAAGGTAAGATAAATAAAGCCTTTTATGAAGAAGAATCCGCATTTTACCATTTTGAGACCTTTTGTGAAGATTAATTTCTCATGTCTGGTCAGTCCCCGTCTAGTCCTGTCATATCAAGCTCCGATCTGCTCTGTTCTCTGCCCAGTTTACCTGTGCCTGCAGTTCAACCCTCTCTGGTCCCGGATGTCTACAGGTTTGGACTCATGCCTCAAGGTTTCTGCACTTGCATCTCTCCTCCAGATTTGTTGATCTTTCCTGGACTCATTCTGGTTACCAAACTTTTCACCCGGCCTTCGACTATGCTCACCTGTCAGCCATGTACAGAGCCCACTTTTGTTCAATAAATGTTATGAACTGCCTTTGCTGTTTATTTTTTTTTTTATTAAACTAATATATGAGCTGTCACATATATAACATGCTTTTATTAATGCATACCTTCTGAAGAATAATTAGAATACCATATGCAGTTTTAATAAAGTTGAATTATGTAAATTTGTATGTCATTTTTACTCTTCAAAGCGTACATTTGCAGGTGTTGATTATAATCGATTAATTTAGTGCCCATAAATAATAAGTATAATAATCAATATATAAAAGTATTATATAGTGATCTAATGTTGAGTGATTAAAAATTAACCACAAAATATGACATGCAGAATGGGAAATATGTATAATATACCATTAAAAAAAAAAAAAGTGCTCAGAACGTCGTGTCGCAGTTGCTCAAAGTTGCGCTATAACGTTGCTACAGCCCTGTGGCGTCTTACAATTCTACGTTGTCACAATGTTATGGGCACGTAGACCGCGACGTTGCCATGGTAGAAATGCAACGTGCCACAGACGTTGCCACAACGTAAATGTGTTTGCTAGGATGTCAACTAGTTACTGACCTGATGCAGACACATACCAGAAATCAGCCCCAATGGCTCTCTATAAGTCATTTTTCTGCTGTTCCGTTTTTTACCACAGATTTACATTGGAAATTTGTGGGGCGCTGTAGAGCTAAGGAGGGCTCTGAGACTGGCTGCCCCGCATAGTATCATGAATACATGCCTGCCTAATCCATGCGCTACATTTTAATATATCCTGCTCACGTTAAAATAGTCTAGAAAATCCGAAAAATATTTGTGAAAACATTTATATTTATCACTTTTTATTAATTCGGTGTATACAGAGGTCTATATTTGGATGAATGTTTTGGTGGGGCTCTGCCTCACCTGCCTATACAGACGAGCCGCGGTTGCCCTATCCCATAATTCAGTGCGCGCCGGTGACGACAGGATTTTTATTCAAAGAAAATGGCGGGTGAGAGTTCTGTTGCGGCCGGCGAACTCACATATAAATGTAAGTATTGTTTTTTTTTTAATTTACTCAAATATCTAGCGAAACAAGTGTTAAAAGCCAAGGGTTTTTCTTTCTTAAAATCTCACACTTAACTCTTTACCACAGCGCGGCTTCATTTGTTAGGTGGTCTGAGGCAAAACTTTTGCTAATATTTCGTTTTGTTTTAGGGAGCACGGAGCAGACAGCTCAATTTATTAAAATGAGGGCGGAAAATGACAATTTATTTACCGGTGCGAAATACTCGTCCAGTGTGCCTTGGAGGTAAGACAACGACCTATTTTCCACTAGTCTCGCTTGTGTGTCTGAACAAATAAGTCAAACCCTGTACAAAGCCCACAACAATAGTGTTGCTGTCCTGCAGGGTTGCCAGGGTTTCACAACAAAACCCGCATAATTGCTACTCAAAACTCCCGCGGTTAAAATCGCGTTCCGGGGGGTACAATCCGCGTTTTTTGCGGGGCTCCCCTGGTAAAATTCACATTCAAGGGCTAAATATCACGTTATTTAGGGTCGATTCAACCCGCGGACATGAAAAACAATCCGCGGAAACAGTGTAAAAGTAGCCCAATTCCGCGGGAAAACTGCGGACTTGGCAACACTGCTGTCCTGTGAGAAAAAACCCTCAGTACTTCAAATTTGTACGTGAATTCGAATGGACTTTCTTAAAGGGATAGTTCACCCAAACATGAAAATTCTGTCATCATTTACTCACCCTGAAGTTGTTCCAAACCTGTATAAGTTTCTTTGTTCTGCTGAACACAAAGGAAGATATTTAGAAGAATGTTTGTAACCAAGCAGATCTCGCCCCCCATTGACTGCCATAGTAGGGGAAAAATACTGTGGTAGTCAATGGGGGGTGAGATCTGCTTGAAAATGAAAACAAAATTTATTGTCATGATATTAAGGAATTGTTGCTAACTACCTATGGAAGCTTGTTTACGCCACTAAATTAAAATAAAAAATAAAGGTAATTGCGACTTTTTATCTCACAATTGTTTTTTTCTTCTTTTTTTCAAAAAAGTTATTTTTTTTCTTGCAATTGCAAGTTCGCATTTTACAAATCTGACATTATTTTTCAGATTTGTGAGAATTAAACTCGCAATTGGGAGTTACAAAGTCAGAAATGCAAGATATAAAGTTGCATTTGTATCTTAAGTCAGAATTTTATAAGGTTATAATTCACATAGCTTATGTAGATGTGAATATGAATGATCCCGCGTCATATTTGGATTTAACATTTTATGCCTTGGGTGCATAAAACACTCTTTTTAAGAATATACGGGAAAGTTAGAGCCCACTTGTGAAAATGTTAAAGTTTCAGAGGTATAATAATAATATATATGCATATAACATTTTATGGGGGAACCAATATAACGTTTTTCTTTATGTACCATAATGCCACAAAAAATATATATTAGGCCTAATTGGTTCAATTTTACTGCATAAACATGTGGCTTCTGTTATTAAATTGTAGTTTTATGTGTTGTTTGATGGGGTAGATTATTATCCAGGTGTTGTTGTGATTTGCGCATATGCCTAAAGTCTGATTTTAAAATAAGTCACTAATAATTCCATTTGTTGTTAATTATGTTGTTGTAGTTAGTAATTTCCAGTTTTTTGTATTGAAAAAGACTTGGATTGAACCAAATCATAAGACAGATTTCTTGTTGTGATTGCTAGAGTTTGTTAATATATGTAACCAGCAGCATTGAGGTATTTTTTTATATATCATTCTGTCTGTTCTTCTAGGATGGATGACCTTCATGACTTTTTGAAGTCAAGAAACGTCAATGATGAAATCATACAGAAAATGCAACAGGATAAGGTAATCATGAAACTGATAAATATGAAGCACACATGCAGTACCTAAAAAAAAATAAATAAAAAAAATAATGTCAAATGGAGAGACTTGGAACAATATATTGTTAAAATTTCTCAAGTAGAAGTGCTGTCTGGTTTCCTTCTAGATATGTTTCTGAGTTTAAAAAAACAAACTCACTACATTCTATAAAGAGTTTATAACAACCAATTGACTTTACATTATTCCTGTACACTAGAGTAAAGTCACCTTTATTTCCATAGTGCTTAATACAATTCATATCGGCCTGGTTTCACAGACAGGATTTAGACCGTAGTTCAACATTTATGTAGCTTTTAAATATGTGCATTAGGAAAAAAAAAACATTACTGGTGTGCATCTTGAGACAAAACAGTGACAACTAACATATTGTAAGATATGTCAGTGCAAGTTGCTTTCAGTTAAATAACTCAAACATGCAGTTTAGTCTGGGATTAGCTTAAGTCTTGTCTGTGAAACCGGGGGAATGTTTCAAAGAAACAAGGAAATGACGGTCGTAAAAAAATAATGAATGATGTCATTGTTCAGCTGAAGTCAGTTCAGTTTCGTTGAAAAACTATAAGATCAATTATGAAATGAGTTCAATTCAGCTATTTCTGCGTTTCCATTACCCTTCAAATTGTGCAAATTGTAATTTCGAATTGAAATTAAGCTCAATGGAAACACGTGAATTTCGCAAAAACTCCCAAATATTGCAAAAAAGTTTACACTCACATGAGGTGGTTTTTCAGGCAATTCAAAAAAGGAATATTTCGCAAAACTGCAATGGAAACAGCATTTTCGCATTTACAGGTCACCTGACCTACAGTCACATCATCATTCTTTAATAAATGTATATTGGAATATTCTTGATATCTAGGGACCCTTATTATTAAAGTTTTACATCTAATATTAACAGTATTAATCTATTAACAATTAACATAATAGAAACTAACAGTATTAAATGTCTACGCACCTGTGCATCCTCGCTCATCGCTCCTCAGGAAGCTTTCGTTCCTCACCTCCTTGCGGTGCATTTAAAGAAATAAAATGGCATTTATAGAATTAAAATAGTCTTCAAGATTTTCTTTGATGGGTTCTAGGTCACAGGCTGGAGGATGGATGAGCGAAGAAATGACAAAGCACCCAGTATTGAGAAGCACCCAGGGAAGCATGTATGAGGGAGAAGGGCTTCCTGAAGCCGTGGCAAATATTACGCTCCAAATAAAGCTCTCAGAAAGAAGTATCTTTTAGAAAATGACTCGTCGTGAGAGTTTGTTGCATAACAATAGTGTTTTTTATGGACACTTAGAAAATATCGCAAAAGTTTTGCACAAATCTGTAACGGAAGTGCGGCTAGTCATCATCCAGCTTAATTCATATCTCGTCCAATAATGTCAGTGCCGACAAATCTATAAATAAAAAACATTATACCTCACAGGGTCACTGTCATAAGAGAATGGTAAACTTATATTAAAAATGTATTATTTTTGCAGATTGATTGCAGTGTCATACAACTTATGACAGATGACCAGCTGAAGGAATACCTGCCTTCCTATGGTGACCGACTGGCTATATGCGGATACTGCAGTCGAAAAGAACAAGATCCCAGTGGCCGAAAATCTAAATTTTTTGAACGTCTGAGAACCAGGCTAGCAAGAAGCAAAGGTGACACTGCCAATGTATGTGACAGAAGATCAAAAAATGCTCTAAAGAGTGAGCGAAAAATTGAGATGGGATGGATGCATTTTCGAGAAGGGAAGTTTACTCAGGTCCGATCAAAAAGAGGTGGGGGTACACGGAAAGTTACCGTATCAAAGGACTGTAGAAAAAAGGATCTACTTGAAAAGGCTGCCGAGTTGTTTTTTCCAGATGTGAAATGTTTCAGGGGAAGCTTCACAGATTTTGTGGTCGATGTAACAGACTTTCAAGGGCAAACAATAGATGACCAGATTACAGTTGGAGAACTTTATGAGCTGACCAAATTAACAATGTTGCGTTTATACTTGACAACCAAGGAGAAGGTCGTCACTAGTGACACACAGTCAGACACACAGTTCAACTTCAAGAGCGAAACAATTGAGCAGGGATGGGAAAACGTGCAAGATTCCTGGTTCCTCACACGTACCAGCCCTGAGAATGTAGAGTCAGACCTAAATTATGTTGGGAGTCGCAGTTTAATTGCAACAGGCAGTGATGTTTTATTGTCAAACTCCATAACTAGCATGACTGACGCATCAAGTGCGATTGAGATGGACAATTTGGAGGATAATGCCACTGTAACAATCTCCACAGGACTCATCTCTGGGCTGGAAGACACCTTACCTCTTTTAGAGGAACCGTATTCTGTACCTTCTCCAACTGATACCTCACTGGAGCCCTTTGTTCAGAGTGAAAAGGGGAAGAAAATTCTTGTTGTTCATCGCGGTCAGGCCCTTCGACAGCTTATTGCACATTTTTGTGACGAAAGTGTCTTGAAGGATGGCATATCTCTGAAAGTCATTCTTCCCAATGGACTGCTGGAAAATGCTGTTGATGAAGGGGGAGTTTTGAGGGATGTGCTTTCAGAGTTTTGGCATGATTTTTATGAGCAATGCACTTTGGGAAATAGCTTTAAGGTCCCTTATCTACGACATGACTTTGGTCAACAACAGTGGCAAAGCATTGGCCGAATCATTGCATTCGGTTGGCAAAAAGAGAAGTACCTACCTGTAAAAATAGCACCTGTAATGCTGGAACAGGCAGCCCATGGATATCTCACAACTAGTCTTGTCGACTGCTTTCTCAGATATGTTACAGAATCAGACAGAATGATCCTAGAATCATGCCGTTCAGATTTTGAAAATGTGAACAAAGAAGAGCTGTTTGAGGTCCTGGATCATCATAACTGTCGAAGAGTCCCAACAGCAGATAATATCGAGCAGCTCTTGGAGGAGATGGCGCATCAGAAGCTGATTCAAGAACCTGCGTTTGTGATAGAGCAGTGGCATTATGTGCTTGCACCTATGAGGATTGAGCTCCAGGACATCGCAGCTGCCTACGACGAACTACAACCGACATCAAGAAAGGTCATGAAATCAATAGCCTACCCTGCTACGATGAATGTACAACAAAAACACACCGGCAGGTATCTAAAATCATTTCTCAGAGAAGCAGATGAACAACACCTCTCCCTCTTCCTTCGGTTTTGCACTGGGTCAGATTTGTTCCTGGGGAAGAACATCACTGTTAGCTTCACACAGTTGGAAGGCTTTCAGAGACGTCCCACTGCACACACGTGTGGCTGTTACCTGGAGCTGCCTGTGAATTATGATAACTACCCAGAGTTTCGCCATGAAATGAACAAAGTGTTGGAGAGCAAAATATGGGTCATGGATATAATCTAGTACACTTATGGCTCATTTCCACTGAGCGCTACGGTTCAATACAGTACGATTTGGGACGGTAAACCCTGATCCGCCTCGCGCCAACAGTACCCTTACATGATAGACAAGGTGTATGCCAGAAAGTAGCGATTGACGTCATTCTCACGTGAAGAAGAAAATGACCGTAGACAACAATGGAGGACATACAGCAGCTTTGTTTGAGCAAAAGCTAAAGACTTGAAGGAAAAACAGCCGAAAAATACATAATGTTGCAACGGTATTGTGTTGTCATTCACCTTGTAGCACGAGCAAGTGACGATTCTCTGTCAACCAATCAACGTTCTGCAGTGTGTAGCTTCTCCCTTTTGGTACCGGTACTATTGTGCTTGGTACCCCAAAGTAACGCTCCCAAAAAAGTGGTACGGTTCAGAATTAGGGTACCATTTACACCTTCTGACAATGGAAATGGCAAAAATTATGTGTCGTTCTATACTGAAATGAGCCATTAGTACAGACTTACTATTAGGAAGGTTAATCTTCAACATAATTGAGGTCACAGCAGGCTTTTTTTTTTTTTTTTTTTTTCAAAATGTTTTACATGTTCACATTTCCAAATTTCAAAGAGCCAGTTACAACAATTTGTGTCATGTATGTTGATAAAAATATATATTTTTTATTTTAATGCACTTTATTATACAATTTTCCTTTTGTTTTTCTAGTATTCTCATTATCGCTGTTCTGTCATGACTGAACACAAGTATTCTACAGTTTTTACTGAATTTAGGAATGTTATTTTGGGACAATTAAACCATTCCCTGGCTAAAACATAACCTGTTTGTCTTCATTACTGACCCTTAGAATACAAATCTCAAGTGTTAAGTCTGTAGCAACATTTTTATTTTTTAGTTATGGGCTCCAACTCGCTATTAATTCGTTCCCTAAGAGTTCTGTACAAGTCCACTGCTGCAAACACATCGTTCGTAAGGTTCAAATCATGCTCTGACATAAGACCAACACATACGTTAAAAATGTCTTCATCGCATGCAGAGTCCTTGAAAACATACTTTTCTAGGGGCTGTTTACATGACACCGTTTTCAACTTTTATGTTTTGGCCGTTCATTTACACAACAACAGCCTTTTGGTGGCCTGAAAATGCAAACTTTTGAAAACGGGTTTCAAAGTCTATAGTTCACCCAAAGATGAAAATTATCCCATGATTTACTCACCCTCAAGCCATCCTTGGTGTATATGACTATCTTCTTTCAGACGAACACAATCAGAGATATATTTAAAAATATCCTTTTATAAGGTTTATAATGGTAGTAAATGGGGGCCTGGATTTTGAACAAAAAAAAAAAAATCCATCCATCCATAATCAAAGTAATCCATACGGCATTTTAAAGTGAAGCGATGTGTTTTTGTAAGAAAAATATCCATATTTAAAACTTTATAAATTCAAATAACTAGCTTCCGATGGACGACGGTACGCAGAATGCGCAAGTCAATTTGGGCGGAAGAGAGTCCTTTGTTAACCCACTGGAGCCGTATTGATTACTTTGATTATGGAAGAATGCTTTTCTTTTTCTTCAAAATGTGGGCCCCCATTCACAACCATTATAAACCTTGGAGGACTAAGGATATTTTTAAAAATATATCCAATTGTGTTTGTCTGAAAGAAGATAGTCATATACACCTAGGATGGCTTGAGAGTGAGTAAATCATGGGATAATTTTCATTTTTGGGTGAACTATCCCACGCCTTAGGATTTGTCCAAAAAAGTGTCTGCGAAGTGCTCGTCCTCTCTCAGCTTGTCAAAGAGGCCTATCCAAAATTGGACAAAGTTTCGATGCGCTGGTTTCCAGAGCTTGGGCCAAAAGTAACATGGTCTGTTTCTGGTTGATCCTCAAAAAAGTAAAAAATCTTTCCATCTCGACACATGAACATTTTCTGTCCCTAAATCTAGCCTTACTCTAGCAGGACAACCCCCAGCTTTAATTATGGCATCCATGAAGTATCCAGCAATAAGTTTTGGATCATTGTTGGTCTTGTATGCCTCAAGCCATATCATGTTCCTGGAAAATCCATCCATACACTTAATCCAATTCCAAATGGCTTCAGCTAATCATAGCTATTTATATGCCACACAAAATTAGGAGCACGGCTATGATACACACGCTGCCTCAGTCGATTTGTTGACCTCAAAGCAACCCCTTCACCATCTAAAAGCTGCAGCAGAACTCAAACTGTTTCCCTATTAGTTATAATGCCATTCAACCAACATTTTTGTTGGCTAGATGTTTGAAGTTGCTGTTCAATGAAAGCTGCCACATCTGTTTTCTTTCTCTGCCAAAGCTTGTTCTTGTTCAAAATCCTCTTTGCTCAGAGCTATTCCATGCCATTACACTAACAAGGCAAGAATTTCATCAATATTAAAACCACGATCAAAATACTCTTTCATGTGTTCACAATTCATCCTGTGTATCAGATCAATGAGCGTGCAAGTCAGTCATAATTTCGATTTGGTATGTCATAATTTAGACTTTCTATCATAATTTTGACTTTATAAGTCATATTTTCGATTTAGTAAGTCATAATTTGGTCTTTTTAACTCATAATTATGACTTGGGACAGCTCATGTTTCGTTTAGCCAGAGGAGTTTGGAAATTACTATAGTTCGCCGTTAGGGGGCGATCTCTGTAAACCCATGAATCACTGAGATCGCCACCCAGCGGCGAAACACTGAACCAATGTTTATGGTTTTTACCTCAGTTTTATGAATTTGTAGACATTTATGTAAATAAATAGTAGTTAATAGTCTCTGATAGGTCTGTTTACACAAACTCTCCATAAATCAAGCAAAACCTTGCAAATTATCCCTGCAAATTGATAAAAGAACACATATTATACAGACACTTCATATTGGGTCACCGTGATTTTGCCATGTAAGACATGCTCCTGGATCAACATATTTTGTTGATCCTGACCTGGAATAACACTCCAACTCCTCAAATCTGATTGGTGGATTGGAATGTTGTTCCAGGATCAACAAAGATGTTGATCCAGGAACATGTTGTACTTGGTGAAATCACGTTCAGCCTTCATATTGTTATTCGATACTTTTTAATTGCATGTAATATATTATACTTTCAATAACACATTTGTAATGGGTTTGTAAAAGCGATTTTTATGGCCTGAGTTTTTGTTGCATTTACACGTTTTGACCAGCAGGCGTCACCAGAGTGTGGTGTTTCGAGCGCTTCGAAACAGTGAATCATTTTGCGAAACAATTCAATTGATTCAAAGCTTCGAAAAGGTTCGTTTCTCGCATCACTATTAAAGATAGTTTCATAACCGCTATCTATCCCTTCATCTTAGCAGGAGAAAATCAAATGCAGTGTGTGGCTCCTCCTCGTCACGTTGCAGATCAACGTGACTGGAGTTCCTGGCCGCACGCCAGCTGAACGTGACACGAGCAAAACACTGAATGTGTGTCAAGCGAGCGGGGGTTGAGGTGGGGGATTTGACCTACTTTCCACATAAACGTCACACGTTAAGACGTGGAAAAGGTACGTCAATTTTACACGCATTTATTTGACAATTTTGTGTTGTTTGCAGTGCATTAAGTAGATAATTTCATGTTGCAGACATATGTCGTTATAATATGTACATTAATGTTCATATTGAATGCAATAGTGCTGCGCGGGTCACGTGACTGTAGGCAGTCCTGCCATCATAACAAACAACTTACTGCAGATGAGTTTGAGAGCTTCGCATCTCCTGTCGTGTTTGTAGTTCAGGTCGCTTTTTTCTGTCATTAATCAGAAAGTGCATTAGTAACGGTAACTGTGGATTTTAACTTCCTCATCCAGAGCTCTGCTTTTACTCGAATGGTGAGTTTAATATTTATTTTTTTTGCGGTCACTGACATACATCTATATAGAGAGGGAATTGAAATGCATGTCTTCTGTTCTATTGGTAAGGATTTTAAAAGTAATTGGCAATGAGTGACAGAACAGGAGGTGTCATTCAGTCATTCCTGCTGTGTTTTTTTATTCTCTCGTGCACGCGTGTACTCGTGAAGTGTGTAGTACAGTATAGCGTGCAGTAGTCTAGTGTACTAGTAATTTGATAGGCGTGCCGCGCCTACTTTTTCGCTGTAAACAACTCTCACTCACACATTTCTCTCTTCAGTGGCTCGTGATGATGCTATCTACTGAATATTTACAGAATAAATGTAATTAAAATGACTAATTTTATCCATGTACGCCTTTTTGAAGCACACTGTAAAAATGGTGCTTCAGTAAACAACTGAACACACCAGACAGAGTGCGTCATTCGATTATTATGTTTATAATTAGATATTGGAGATATATATAGCGCTTTTTTTAAACACATTAAATGTGTAATTCATACATATGGCTGTAAATTCAGTTTATATTTTTGGCGGTATACCATCCTGAGAAAATCATGATAATGAACGGAGAAAGCATAAATAAAAGGATTCTTTAAGTAGTTTAGCATAATCTTATTATTTCTTGGAAAAAATAAGTTATTGATAAATGTTAATATTTAAAAAAAATTTAAAACACCAAATCAAAGACATTCAAACAAAGTCAGGTGGTGCAACTTTTGTCTTAAAAAATAAATTAACCCCCCCTTTTTTAAAGTCTATGCTCATTGTTTGTATCACAATTTTTTTAAATCATTAAATCAAAGTATTTGTTGCCATAAAAGTTTTTCAAAACCATATTAAACCAACATATTCATGCTGGTTTATTATGGTTTTGAAAAACTTAGAGTACATTTCTAATAACTTTATGTTGGACACGTTTATTTATCATTTACCCATATACACAGTAAACTCAAAGATATTGGACACTTAAATCAGACTTAAAAATCTCTGAATGTCTTTGTATTACACACACAACTGTGTGAACTTGAAGATAACTGACTTCATACTGAGAAAAACAAGCATTATGATAAATCGCGCTACCGATGGTGATTAAATCTAATGATCGCTTAGCTCATATCACATCAAATCATGCAAATTATTATTGTTATACTTTGTTCTCAAGTTGTTAATGTTAACAACATCAGCATTCTGTGACTATGTATATTTAGTGTGTATTAGTGTTACCTGTAGATTTCAATTTCTGTACATTAATTTGTCAAACCATACAATCCGCCATCAAAATTGTAAGTTTAATTATTGCAGCTGCTGTGAGAAAAGGCTATAAATGATCCACCGTCCTCCACATGCCATATAGCCTACTAGCTGGGACTCCTTCTTTTTGTAAACAGATGTGACGTAATGACACAAAGACAAACGGCGACATGCTCGAATTTCCCGCAGAAACCTACCAGTACCACCTGAATTAGAAAACATTATTACAAGCTTACCGTTGTGAACCGTTGTGTGAGAGGAGATAGTTTTGAACACTGGCTGGTTATGTACATGCTCAAAAATTGATTATGGATCATTTTTAACCAATAACAGTTACGGACTGCAGCTTTAAATTTCACCAAAATGCCATTCGATTCAAATACATTGAGCAAAAATGACGTAGAAAAGCACGAGCAGGTAACGCGTGACAAATGTACTCTAATGCCAGTACTTATGGGGCATTTCTATCCTTTGTCCATGTTTGACAGGAACATGACCATGACACCAGCTGCATGTGATTTTGGGCTGCTGGGAGGGCAGGAGGAGGACATCAAACCTCAGGCGGCAGTAATTCGGCGAAACCTCTTTGGCCCTGTGGACCACCAGCAGTTGCAGCAGGACTTCCAGAGGCTGTTCTGCATGAGCGTGGAGAACGCCAAACAGCGCTGGAACTTTGACTTTCAGAGGGACCAGCCTGTCCCCGGCTGCGTTGAGTGGGAAGAGCTGCGGTGCCAGGACGTGCCAGCGTTCTACCATAGCTGTGTGGTCAGGCCCGGTATGACGAAACAAATGGTGGAAGCAGCTGTTGGAGGAGGATCCTTCGCTCGTTCCTCTCCAGCTTTGGCCACAGAGAAATATATTGAGCTTCGGACTAGAGGAACTTTGAGGGGAACCAAGCCAGAGAAAAGAATCAAACGCAAACAAGCAAACATCACAGGTATACAGTCGCCACTTTTCATTCTCAGTGTCATTAGGTTAAGGTCAGACTGATGTGATCAGGGACATTGTTTTAAAAAGAAAGAAATGAATCACTTTATTGTTAGTTATATAGACGATAATAGCTAATATTTATATTATATTATGCTAAAATGCTTTTCTGTCTTTCAGACTTTTTCAGAGTGACAAAAAGAAGGTTTCTTCATCACAAAGCTTCACCAGGACAGTAAACATTCATTGGACTTTTTTTGTATAAATGTAAATACAATATCTGCACATGTAGCTCTTCTAACTGACCAGCAAATAAGGCTAATATTAGGATATATATATCCTATCTCACTAAAGGCAGTACCTATTAAAAACCTTAACCTCTTGTCCATATTCAGATTGTATTGTTACAACATGGAATTATGACCATTTTAATTAAGAAACAAACTTAGATCTTATAGTACATTTGAATAATTAGAAGCAATTGAATTCCAGTAATTAAATGAGAATTCGCTTTCTTTCAAATTCAACCAAATACATTTTCTTAGCTAAAACCTAAATGACTTTTTATATTTTATTCCATGTTGTTATACAGTAAATTTTGAAAACGTTATAAATGCACTGTATAAATAGTGCATTCTTTATTTTTGTTGTGCACTGAATATACATATATACATACATTGATATATAAACAAACAAATACTGTGAACATTTACAAAAATGCACTACAAAAGGACTGTTTGGTAACATCATAAACTTTTGCATTTCTCAGATTCAAAATGCATGGATCCTTTTAAAGGATTAGTTCACTTTCAAATGAAAATTTGCCTAAGCTTTACTCACCCTCAAGCCATCCTAGGTGTATATGACAATCCGAGAAATATTAATAAATATCCTGACGCATCCAAGCTCTATAACGGCAGTGAGCGATACCAATTTTCATTTGAAAGTAAACTAATCCTTTAAGTGGCATCGGTGCCAGTTATAAGTGTCTTACCATCATTCTGTCCCAATTTTGTTATTTTCCTGTTTTGATATATTACAAAAAAAAAGTTATGTTTAACCTGAGCCATTCATGTTTTTCATGAAATTTGGATATAAAAGTGACTGTTATTAGAGTTACTAGCAAACACAAGGTATGCTTTGATATCTTTGAAGTTATGTAAAAAAAGATTTTGTAAATGTTTGTTTCCCTTGAAATATGTTTGAGGAGTGTTAAAAAGCCTTTGTCGTAGTTTGAATCTTACCTGTAGTATTAGCATATCAAGGTCGTTTTTCATCAATCATTTGTACCATACTTTTTTTTAATACTGTATTTTTGCCTTGTGCATGTGTGATATACTTAAAAATATGCGTGTTTATATGTTGAATTAGCTATTCGTTTGACATTAAAGAGGCAGCTGATGCAGTTAACCAAAGTAATTGTTCTACAATATATAGAAAGCCTTAAAACCCTTTGAATTGCCATCAGGAAGATCAAATTAAGCCATTAAACCAAACCAGAAATTTGTTTGGCAGAATTCCAGTTTCAGCTTTTTATAAGACAGATTTGTCAACTAGTTGTTCAGGTAATTTTTATTATATATATATTGCATTCATTGCAAACACATGCTAAACATTTCCGATATATTGACTTCCTTTTAAAGCAGTACATTAAATTTGAATGTTTTTAAAATGCAGTAATAGAGAAAAATAGTACTCTACCTCATGAAATGACAATGACCTTCATTTTATATACACTCACTGACACACATGTATAAGAAAACAAATATGTTAAATGTAGCATTTGTTTTTATTCCCTCAGAAGTACAGCAGAATGTCAAGGAAGTATATTGTACTTCACTTCAAGTTTACAGGACTTTTGTGTACTTTCATTGGTCCAGTTCTGTTTTTAGAACATCAAAATTCACGTTTACTTTATTCTGTGTCATTCTGTTTTTTCAAGTGCCTCTTATCACCAATTAGCTTTTGTATTTTGCACTATATGTGGTCATAATTGATGTGAATTTTTTTTTCTTCTTTTTTTTTTTTTGCTTTTACCCCACAGCTTTTGTTGCAGATCTGTCAGCAGTATTGTATTCAGTGCATGGCATCTCTTGAGAATCAGTAGTCATGTATACTCCTATATGATTGAATGTAACATGTTAATACTAGCTGATTTTATACGACTGACATACGAGTTTGCATAGTATGCAAAAATCACCGATAAAATGTATGTACAAAGCCATTTGGGAAGTCTGTCTTTATTTGACTGTAATACACCACACATATCAGAATACAAATGTACATAAACTTTTGTACTGTTTTGGTACATTTCAACAGCTCTTAGTTCACAACTCCAAATTAATCGCGTGTAGCTAATTGTTCATACAAAACCTGCTACACAGCAAAATCCCCAGAGTTAAATCAACTCTACTCAGAGAACATATGGTCCCTCTACATAGAATTAAAATAACACTGAAGCAGAGTTAAAGTTAATGAGATAATATGCTGTTTGTGGAGTTGTTTAATCAGATTTTGAGAGATTTAATGTCTTTTATCTTCAGTTGAGTTCATCTTGGGCTGTGGCTGGAAGTAGGTTGTAGTTCTTGTATGTCTCTTCAGTGATTCTGCTTGTTAACAGCAGGTGTTCATCACTAATGCCCAATCATCAATTAATCACTTAATCATGCTTCAGTGTTACTTTAACACTTTATAGAGAGGGACCATATGTACTCTGAGGAGAGTTGATTTAACTCTGGGGATTTTGCTGTGTATGTGCTATCATTAAGGTTTGCATAAAATAATTTCACATTACAGGGGCTCTATGTAGGAATGACACCCAGTGGTCGAAATGGGTACTGCAGTCCAAATTCAAAATATTGTTTGCCCCGCCCCCTCCTTCAAAGACACGGGTGGCCAGCTTGAGGACACGCATCAAGAGGGAGCGCAATTGACAATGAAAGCAGAGGAGACTTACACACTGTAAGCTGATGAGTTGATTTATCTGTGTTTTAATATGCTGTCGTTCATAGAGATTTTTAGATGGATGCAGAGGCTTTTTAGGTCAGGTAGAATCTTTCTAATTGTCTCTTGCGGTGCTGAATCAACAATTGTGTCAGGATGGCCGATTAGTCGATAAGTGAGGTCAATTTAGCAGTGATGATTTTAAAATGCAATGCAATACAATAAAAATAAGAGATGATACTTATCTGAGATCAGTTTAGCATGCTGAGGGGCTTTTCTTGGCAAATACTGGTATGTGATTACTGTAATTAATAAACTATATTTGGTCACACTTTATATTAGGTGTCTTTAACTACTATGTACTTATATCAGTTGTTAGGTAAAGTGTAACGATTGTGTTCATGTTATATAGCAAAACAATTTTGCTGCTATTGAGGTTGGATACAGGATATGGTAAGGGACAAGTTTGGTGGTTAGGTGTAAGGGAAGGGTCAATAGTTAAGGTGAATTCAGGTTGATAGGGACACTTTTTCCAAGTCATCTCAATGGCAAAAAGAGTTCCAATCACCCTGAATTCGCCCCTAATTAGGGCCCGAGCACCGATGGTGTGAGGACCTTATATTGTAATTGCTCGGTCAATTATTCTTCTCCGAAATGAATCGCATTTTTGAAGGCCTAAACATGCTTGAAAAACATGCTCGATAGCGCCACCTACAAAATTTCAATTAAGCGCCATTCGCGCTACGTTTCACGTACAAGTATGAATTTTGGTAGACAGATGTAACAGCCCAATACATACAAAAAAGTCCCTCGGTGCAAAATCTGAAAACCCAACAGGAAGTGAGATATTTAGAATTTTTGTTCCGGCCTGAAGACATCTACATGGCAATATTCAGTTACAGTCATAGCGCCACCTGTGGGCAACAGGAAATGACATGTTTTACACTGTGATTAACTCCTCATAGAGATTTAACCAGATCAACATCATATTTGGTCAGTCTAATCTTAAGGCCTTAGCGATGTTAAATTGCAAAGATCTTGAGTTTTCATTGAGGTTGTTGTCTTTGGCAGCCTGACATACAATGTCTGACCTGCCCCAAACTTCACATGTGTGATAAGAGTCCTGGCCTAAAGACATCTACATGCCAATATTCAGTTAGTCATAGCACCACCTGATGGCAAAAGGAAATAGCATGTTTTACACCAGGGGTCGGCAATTAAGTTTGGCATCGGGCCAAAAAAAAAAAACTTCGCCACTAGATGGCGGGCCAGAACATAGTCAAAGGATAATTGAAATTAATTGATGAAAAATGGAACTAGAATTGCCTGTGACAGACTGTTCCAGTGTCTTTTGTAACTGGTAGTAAGCTGTTACTCTGTGTTAAATCCTGTAGCAGGACAGTTATTAACAAAAAGCCACATTTGTGTGGCGGTGTCCGGGTTTTACACTGGATAAATTAATAAAGCGGAGTAGTGACCTGGCAAAGTGTCTTCATTCACCAACTTGCAACACAGACCGCCTTGCTAAAACACACATATGCGGTAGATGCGGAATGGATAAAAATAACTCAAAAAAATAAAAGAGGACTTGAATAAGCCCATTAATGGCATGTTTGAGTCATGCTCTTAACGAACTGTTTTATTTCCTCTTTCCATATTGTGAATAATAAATGTGTCTCATTTTAATTTGCTTGTTACACAATGGTAATAATTACTTATTGTAATAATTATTTGACGTGGCCTACATTTACACTCGGAATTATTCCTTGGCATCCTCACCATAGACATAATTAATGTATTTATTATGTCTATGATCCTCACATACAATCCTCACATACAAAAGTCTGCGGTTTTCCCGCGAAATTGGGCTACTTTTACATTGTTGCCGCGGATTGTTTTTCATGTCCGCGGGTTGAATTGACCCAAAATAAAGTGATATTAATGCTGCGTTCCAGGTAGATTTTTGAGCCCGTAAGTCACGATTTCAAACCATGACTCATGACTTTGTAGCGTTCCAGGCAAGTCACACCAAACTGCCTGAGTGTAAACAAACCAGCATGGCGGGGCTTATGCTCATTTACAATTATTTCGATCACCAAAGGTGCTTACTACTTGCTTATTTGAGGGAAACAGAGGAGGAAAACATAAGGCAAGAGAAGCTGTTATACCTTTTATTTTACGTTATTTTACCGTGCACTTGCATAAACACTGTGTTACGTCTGTTGTCCCCGATGTGGCCTTATATCCCCACAACCATCACGAACCCCGAACAGACGACGCGCATACATCGCGTCACATATAATCACATACCTGAGTAATACCAAAATGTATTATAAACAGAAAAGGAAGAGACACTGCAGTCATTAACAACTGAAATAAGAAAAAAACATAAAATGAACAAATGCCAGTGTATGAGGCACGAGGTAAAACGATAATTACTCAACAAAGTTTCCATCGGACATATAAACTCATCCAAACTCATTGTACATTTGTTGATATAATCACGTTTACATTTGAAAAACTCATTTAAACACACTTTTATCACATTTTTTAACACAATAAACAGGAGAGAAGAGAAACACGCTTACCCGCAGCAGTATCAGCCATTTTCTGCTGAACTACGGTAGGCGCAAAAGGACAAAATAATGACTGTCTGCAATGTATTAACCACTAGGGGGCACTAAAACACCATTTGATTTAATTTATCCTCTAATTTAATGTAATTCAACACCATGAATATTATTATAATTAATGTTCTTTTTAACTCCGTTACAACTGCATCCGTAGGGGCTGCCATTGTTGTTTCGTGGGCTATGTGACGTCAGAGCGCAGAACTGGGAGTACATCGATCTAGTACGAGTTCACGGGTGGAAAGTCAACGGTTTGACTGCCGTTCCAGTGCACTTTCACGGGTAGAAGGTTGGAAAAACACGGGTTGCCTGGAATGCAGCATTAGTCCATGGAATGCGAATTTTACCCGGGGAGCCCCCCCCCCAAATTTGTGCCAAATTTGATCTTTTAATATCACTTATAGGCTACATTAAGCGACGTTAAACGTTTTCTTTATAACAGTTTTCTGAGGAAAACGCTCGTGAATTTAAACACGTTGCGTTCACATTATGGGCTCAACTGCTTTACTGTACACAGTATTACATAGTATACTTTATTAGTAGGCCCTATGATGTTTACTGAGTTTGGTCTGTTAATATCACAGTCTTTCTAAGTACATTAAGCCATATTAAGCGTTTTCTTATAACGGTTTTCTATGGGAGGAAAAGGCTTAACGTGTTATTACGCGTATATATACTTGTATTGTGAGCACTTCTTGTCCCTATTTGCCTCGTCATGATGACTCGCTTACTGTATTCCTCACTTGTAAGTCGCTTTGGATAAAAGCGTCTGCCAAATGAATAAATGTAAAATGTAAATGTAAAATGTATTAAACGCGTTGAGATCATTCAGGGCTCATCTGATTATTTTGTTGGCCTACATAGTATACTTTATTAGTATGATGTTTAGCGAGTTTGGTCTGTTAATATCACTGTACATTAAGCCACGTTAAGCGTTTTAGAATGTCCCTTGGCGACGCTTGGCGGTGTTATTTTGTCTCTCCCGATAGAGCCCCTTTCCTTTCGCTTCCTCATTATCCATTTCTTTCCAAGAAACTGCGGCGTATCGCAAAAATGCAAACAAATATCACGCTATTTCTCTCAGTCTCACTGTCAAAGTAACCATGGCAACGGATAGCGTATCCTGCTAATATGGCGACGCCTTCCCGAAATGCAACGCGAGTGAAAAACGCTGTGACGCAACATTCTCATTCTCTATTACGTCGTGTGCAGTGATGTTAACATTTTAGCTAGCAGGTGAGAGAAAAGTTGACAGTGAAAATATGGCATACAAAGAAGAATGGAAAGACAAATGCTTCATTCTACCTAGTTTTGTGAATGCAAAGCCGGTGTGTCTTGTCTGCAACGAAGTTGTCGCTGTTTTCAAATAATATAATATAACACCGTGTCTACACCGGACCATGGCTCTGTGTCGCTCTGTCTCTATAGAGACAGAGCGCATTTATTCTAATCTGAAAACCACGCCCACCGGGGCGTGCATTGCGTGAGGCTGCCTCCATGTAATTTCTGACTTATTACAAAAAACAGAACAATGCCTAAAAGCTGCTGTGTGACAAGGTGTACAGCTAACAAGCTAAAAAAAAACCAGAAATAAGTTTTTATAAGCTGTCGACCCCAAAAAACGAATGTTTAAGGACACAAAAGTGGATACAGGCAGTGAGACAGATCGCAACGGGTCATATTACTATAAGAAATACACTGGAGGGGAACGTAATCAGCGACAACATATGCTAAACAAACAAACAAAAACAAACCCTTCATTATTTTTAACCATGTCAAAGAATTATTTCACCTGTAGCCGAATACGTTCCCCTCCAGTGTATTTCTTATAGTAATATGACCCGTTGCGCTCTGTCTCACTGCCTGTATCCACTTTTGTGTCCTTAAACATTCGTTTTTTGGGGTCGACAGCTTATAAAAACTTAGTTCTGGGTTTTTTTTAGCTTGTTAGCTGTACACCTTGTCACACAGCAGCTTCTGTTTTTTGTTATAAGCCAGAAATGACAAGAAGGCAGCCTCGCGCTATATAAAATCAATGGGGGCTGTTCGATTGTTTCCCCCCCGGTGGGCGTGGCTTTCAGATTATGACGCGTGTCGCTCTGTCTCTATAGACCTTATGTAGCTCCGCCCCTTTTCCATATTCCCCTTTTCCACGATCACAGAGTAGGATCAGAGGGTGCGTTTCAATCAGCTCCCTAGTTCAGTAGTCAGGGCACTGATCAGGGAATCAGCCACATTCATTTACATGATATACTGACTCACGAGCTGATCAGGGAGCTGATTGAGCCGCAGGCACACAAACTATATTTTTATATTTATTTCAACAAATGACAACCAAAATCAAAAACCTAGGAGCTTGTGAACAGTTTCGTAGTGGCTCCCTGCAAGGGGACATTTTAAAAACGCTGGCTTGGTCTACTAAGACAGTGATATTAAAAGATGTGCAGATGAGTCCTGAATTACACATTAAGCAATTTCTTTCCATTATAAAACCGTTATGAAGAAAATGCTTAAAATGGCCTTGGCATTTTAAGTGATACTGAAAGTTTATATTTTGGTCTCATCCGTTTTTCTGCGTTGAGGTGGCTGCCCGTTTGATCGCGAAAGTGAAAGTGCCCTTTGCTGTCGCATCGCGGTGCCCCCGCGTTCACATTACTCCCCCAGGCGATTCCTACCGCGGGAGAACAATCGAACCCGATTTCGGCCGAGGGAGAAACCTACAACAAGCGGACTGCTGTATTTTATTAACGTTAACAAAGATTAACAAATACAGTAACAAATGTATTGCTCATGGTTAGTTCATGTTAGTTAATACATTAATTACCAAATAAACTGTCAAGTAATATGTAAACATTGCTATGTATTTCACTACTTTATGGGATCATACAAAAATATGCCATAATTTAAAGCAATAGCATTTGACCAGAATGATTTACAGTCACAAAACAACTCTAAAGTGTTCATCGTGTCAGGTCAAACACTGATGCGCCAATTTACTCTCTCTCTCTCTCTCTCTCTCTCTCACACACACACACACATACAAACACTTGAACTCACACAAACTCCTGTACACACACATGCACACAAACATTCAAACACACCCCACTCAAAGTACATACTTTTTCTTTTTTTTATACACATTTTCATCATGCAATTCATTCCACTTTGCTCATTTTATTTTTCCTGCTCATATAAATGCTTTGGCAACACAATGTAAAATTTGTATGAAAAATAAACAGTAGAACGAATAGTGTGATGAACGTGTAAAAAAAAAAAAAAAAAAAGGTAAGAGAGAGAAAAAGTATGTGTATGTACTTTGAGTGGGGTGTGTTTGAATATTTGTGTGCATGTGCGTGTACAAGAGTTTGTGTGAGTTCAAGTGTTTGTGTGTGAGAGAGTAAATGGGTGCATCACCATTTGAGCTGACACCTACAACCCGAATTCCAGAAATGTTGGGACTTTTTTTTTTTTTTTAAATTTGAATAAAAAGCTTTAGAATTTGAACTTTACTGAGCTCTGAGAGCCCCCTAGTGTTCGTGGGCATTTCCATTGTGTTGTGGCTTGATTTCATTGTGTTGTGTCTTGTTTCCTTTGTGTTGTGGCTTTATTTCGTTGTGTTGTGTTTTTTTTCCATTGTGTTGTGGTTTGATTTCATTGTGTTGTGTCTTGTTTCCATTGTGTTGTGGCTTGATTTCGTTGTGTTGTGGCTTGATTTCGTTGCGTTGTGGCTTGATTCCTTTGTGTTGTGGCTTGATTTCGTTGTGGCTTGATTCCTTTGTGTTGTGGCTTGATTCCTTTGTGTTGTGGCTTGATTCCTTTGTGTTGTGGCTTGATTTCGTTGTGTTGTGGCTTGTTTCCATTGTGTTGTGGCTTGATTTCATTGTGTTGTGGCTTGATTTCATTGTGTTGTGGCTTGTTTCCGTTGTGTTGTGGCTTGATTTCGTTGTGTTCTGGCTTGTTTCCATTGTGTTGTGGCTTGTTTCCGTTGTGTTGTGGCTTGTTTCCTTTGTGTTGTGGCTTGATTTTGTTGTGTTCTGGCTTGTTTCCATTGTGTTCTGGCTTGATTTCATTGTGTTGTGGCTTGTTTCTGTTGTGTTGTGGCTTGATTTCGTTGTGTTCTGGCTTGTTTCCATTGTGTTATGGCTTGATTTCATTGTGTTGTGGCTTGTTTCCGTTGTGTTGTGGCTTGTTTCCTTTGTGTTGTGGCTTGATTTCGTTGTGTTCTGGCTTGTTTCCATTGTGTTATGGCTTGATTTCATTGTGTTGTGGCTTGTTTCCGTTGTGTTGTGGCTTGTTTCCTTTGTGTTGTGGCTTGATTTCGTTGTGTTCTGGCTTGTTTCCATTGTGTTATGGCTTGATTTCGTTGTGTTGTGGCTTGTTTCCTTTGTGTTGTGGCTTTATTTCATTGTGTTATGGCTTGATTTCATTGTGTTGTGGCTTGATTTCATTGTGTTGTGGCTTGTTTCCGTTGTGTTGTGGCTTGTTTCCTTTGTGTTGTGGCTTGATTTCGTTGTGTTGTGGCTTGTTTCCTTTGTGTTATGGCTTGATTTCGTTGTGTTGTGGCTTGTTTCCTTTGTGTTGTGGCTTGATTTTGTTGTGTTGTGGCTTGATTTTGTTGTGTTGTGGCTTTATTTCATTGTGTTGTGGCTTGATTTCGTTGTGTTGTGGCTTGTTTCCTTTGTGTTGTGGCTTGATTTTGTTGTGTTCTGGCTTGATTTCATTGTGTTGTGGCTTGTTTCCGTTGTGTTGTGGCTTGTTTCCTTTGTGTTGTGGCTTGATTTCGTTGTGTTGTGGCTTGTTTCTTTTGTGTTGTGGCTTGATTTCGTTGTGTTCTGGCTTGATTTCATTGTGTTGTGGCTTGTTTCCGTTGTGTTGTGGCTTGATTTCGTTGTGTTGTGGCTTGTTTCCATTGTGTTGTGGCTTGTTTCCTTTGTGTTGTGGCTTGATTTCGTTGTGTTGTGGCTTGTTTCCTTTGTGTTGTGGCTTGATTTTGTTGTGTTCTGGCTTGATTTCATTGTGTTGTGGCTTGTTTCCGTTGTGTTGTGGCTTGTTTCCGTTGTGTTGTGGCTTGATTTCGTTGTGTTGTGGCTTGTTTCCTTTGTGTTGTGGCTTGATTTCGTTGTGTTCTGGCTTGATTTCATTGTGTTGTGGCTTGTTTCCGTTGTGTTGTGGCTTGTTTCCTTTGTGTTGTGGCTTGATTTCGTTGTGTTCTGGCTTGATTTCATTGTGTTGTGGCTTGTTTCCGTTGTGTTGTGGCTTGTTTCCATAGTGTTATGGCTTGATTTCATTGTGTTCTGGCTTGATTTCATTGTGTTGTGGCTTGTTTCCGTTGTGCTCTGGCTTGTTTCCATTGTGTTATGGCTTGATTTCGTTGTGTTCTGGCTTGATTTCATTGTGTTATGGCTCGTTTCCGTTGTGTTGTGGCTTGTTTCCTTTGTGTTGTGGCTTGATTTCGTTGTGTTCTGGCTTGATTTCATTGTGTTGTGGCTTGTTTCCGTTGTGTTGTGGCTCGTTTCCGTTGTGTTGTGGCTTGATTTCGTTGTGCTCTGGCTTGTTTCCATTGTGTTATGGCTTGATTTCATTGTGTTCTGGCTTGATTTCATTGTGTTGTGGCTCGTTTCCGTTGTGTTGTGGCTTGTTTCCTTTGTGTTGTGGCTTGATTTCGTTGTGTTGTGGCTTGTTTCCTTTGTGTTATGGCTTGATTTCGTTGTGTTGTGGCTTGATTTCGTTGTGTTGTGGCTTGTTTCCTTTGTGTTGTGGCTTGATTTCGTTGTGTTCTGGCTTGATTTCATTGTGTTGTGGCTTGTTTCCGTTGTGTTGTGGCTTGTTTCCGTTGTGTTGTGGATTGTTTCCTTTGTGTTGTGGCTTGATTCCATTGTGTTATGGCTTGATTTCATTGTGTTGTGGCTCGTTTCCGTTGTGTTGTGGCTTGTTTCCTTTGTGTTGTGGCTTGATTTCGTTGTGTTGTGGCTTGTTTCCTTTGTGTTATGGCTTGATTTCGTTGTGTTGTGGCTTGATTTCGTTGTGTTGTGGCTTGTTTCCTTTGTGTTGTGGCTTGATTTCGTTGTGTTCTGGCTTGATTTCATTGTGTTGTGGCTTGTTTCCGTTGTGTTGTGGCTTGATTTCGTTGTGTTGTGGCTTGTTTCCTTTGTGTTGTGGCTTGATTCCATTGTGTTATGGCTTGATTTCATTGTGTTGTGGCTCGTTTCCGTTGTGTTGTGGCTTGATTTCGTTGTGCTCTGGCTTGTTTCCATTGTGTTATGGCTTGATTTCATTGTGTTATGGCTCGTTTCCGTTGTGTTGTGGCTTGTTTCCTTTGTGTTGTGGCTTGATTTCGTTGTGTTCTGGCTTGATTTCATTGTGTTGTGGCTTGTTTCCGTTGTGTTGTGGCTTGTTTCCTTTGTGTTGTGGCTTGATTTCGTTGTGTTGTGGCTTGTTTCCTTTGTGTTGTGGCTTGATTTCGTTGTGTTCTGGCTTGATTTCATTGTGTTGTGGCTCATTTCCGTTGTGTTGTGGCTTGTTTCCATAGTGTTATGGCTTGATTTCATTGTGTTCTGGCTTGATTTCATTGTGTTGTGGCTTGTTTCCGTTGTGCTCTGGCTTGTTTCCATTGTGTTATGGCTTGATTTCATTGTGTTGTGGCTCGTTTCCGTTGTGTTGTGGCTTGATTTTGTTGTGTTGTGGCTTGTTTCCTTTGTGTTGTGGCTTGATTTCGTTGTGTTGTGGCTTGTTTCCTTTGTGTTATGGCTTGTTTCCGTTGTGTTGTGGCTTGTTTCCATAGTGTTATAGCTTGATTTCGTTGTGTTCTGGCTTGATTTCATTGTGTTGTGGCTCGTTTCCGTTGTGTTGTGGCTTGATTTCGTTGTGCTCTGGCTTGTTTCCATTGTGTTATGGCTTGATTTCATTGTGTTGTGGCTCGTTTCCGTTGTGTTGTGGCTTGTTTCCTTTGTGTTGTGGCTTGATTTCGTTGTGTTGTGGCTTGTTTCCTTTGTGTTATGGCTTGATTTCATTGTGTTCTGGCTTGATTTCATTGTGTTGTGGCTCGTTTCCGTTGTGTTGTGGCTTGTTTCCTTTGTGTTGTGGCTTGATTTCGTTGTGTTGTGGCTTGTTTCCTTTGTGTTATGGCTTGATTTCGTTGTGTTGTGGCTTGATTTCGTTGTGTTGTGGCTTGTTTCCTTTGTGTTGTGGCTTGATTTCGTTGTGTTCTGGCTTGATTTCATTGTGTTGTGGCTTGTTTCCGTTGTGTTGTGGCTTGTTTCCGTTGTGTTGTGGATTGTTTCCTTTGTGTTGTGGCTTGATTCCATTGTGTTATGGCTTGATTTCATTGTGTTGTGGCTCGTTTCCGTTGTGTTGTGGCTTGTTTCCTTTGTGTTGTGGCTTGATTTCGTTGTGTTGTGGCTTGTTTCCTTTGTGTTATGGCTTGATTTCGTTGTGTTGTGGCTTGATTTCGTTGTGTTGTGGCTTGTTTCCTTTGTGTTGTGGCTTGATTTCGTTGTGTTCTGGCTTGATTTCATTGTGTTGTGGCTTGTTTCCGTTGTGTTGTGGCTTGATTTCGTTGTGTTGTGGCTTGTTTCCTTTGTGTTGTGGCTTGATTCCATTGTGTTATGGCTTGATTTCATTGTGTTGTGGCTCGTTTCCGTTGTGTTGTGGCTTGATTTCGTTGTGCTCTGGCTTGTTTCCATTGTGTTATGGCTTGATTTCATTGTGTTATGGCTCGTTTCCGTTGTGTTGTGGCTTGTTTCCTTTGTGTTGTGGCTTGATTTCGTTGTGTTCTGGCTTGATTTCATTGTGTTGTGGCTTGTTTCCGTTGTGTTGTGGCTTGATTCCTTTGTGTTGTGGCTTGTTTCCTTTGTGTTGTGGCTTGATTTCGTTGTGTTCTGGCTTGATTTCATTGTGTTGTGGCTCATTTCCGTTGTGTTGTGGCTTGTTTCCATAGTGTTATGGCTTGATTTCATTGTGTTCTGGCTTGTTTCCTTTGTGTTGTGGCTTGATTTCGTTGTGTTGTGGCTTGTTTCCTTTGTGTTGTGGCTTGATTTCGTTGTGTTCTGGCTTGATTTCATTGTGTTGTGGCTCATTTCCGTTGTGTTGTGGCTTGTTTCCATAGTGTTATGGCTTGATTTCATTGTGTTCTGGCTTGATTTCATTGTGTTGTGGCTTGTTTCCGTTGTGCTCTGGCTTGTTTCCATTGTGTTATGGCTTGATTTCATTGTGTTGTGGCTCGTTTCCGTTGTGTTGTGGCTTGATTTTGTTGTGTTGTGGCTTGTTTCCTTTGTGTTGTGGCTTGATTTCGTTGTGTTGTGGCTTGTTTCCTTTGTGTTATGGCTTGTTTCCGTTGTGTTGTGGCTTGTTTCCATAGTGTTATGGCTTGATTTCATTGTGTTGTGGCTTGATTTCATTGTGTTGTGGCTCGTTTCCGTTGTGTTGTGGCTTGATTTCGTTGTGCTCTGGCTTGTTTCCATTGTGTTATGGCTTGATTTCATTGTGTTGTGGCTCGTTTCCGTTGTGTTGTGGCTTGTTTCCTTTGTGTTGTGGCTTGATTTCGTTGTGTTGTGGCTTGTTTCCTTTGTGTTATGGCTTGATTTCGTTGTGTTGTGGCTTGTTTCCTTTGTGTTGTGGCTTGATTTTGTTGTGTTGTGGCTTGTTTCCTTTGTGTTATGGCTTGATTTCGTTGTGTTGTGGCTTGTTTCCTTTGTGTTGTGGCTTGATTTTGTTGTGTTGTGGCTTTATTTCATTGTGTTGTGGCTTGATTTCGTTGTGTTCTGGCTTGTTTCCTTTGTGTTGTGGCTTGATTTAGTTGTGTTGTGGCTTGTTTCCTTTGTGTTGTGGCTTGATTTCGTTGTGTTGTGGCTTGTTTCCTTTGTGTTGTGGCTTGATTTCGTTGTGTTGTGGCTTGTTTCCTTTGTGTTGTGGCTTGATTTCGTTGTGTTCTGGCTTGATTTCATTGTGTTGTGGCTTGTTTCCGTTGTGTTGTGGCTTGTTTCCATAGTGTTATGGCTTGATTTCATTGTGTTGTGGCTCGTTTCCGTTGTGTTGTGGCTTGATTTCGTTGTGCTCTGGCTTGTTTCCATTGTGTTCTGGCTTGATTTCATTGTGTTGTGGCTCGTTTCCGTTGTGTTGTGGCTTGTTTCCTTTGTGTTGTGGCTTGATTTCGTTGTGTTGTGGCTTGATTTCATTGTGTTGTGGCTCGTTTCCATTGTGTTGTGGCTTTATTTCATTGTGTTGTGGCTTGATTTCGTTGTGTTGTGAACTTATGTTTGCTTTTTAATTTCATTGTATTGTACACTACTGGGCCACTGTATCAGAGTACCGTGGGAAGTAGGGGTGGTGCAGCATTGAATTCCGGCCTAAATGTAGCTAATGGAGCTAGTGTAAATAGCGTTTGGGCCGTATTAATGCACAGGCTTACCTGGGCTTAAGCCCAGGGCCCCGGGCTGAGGGAGGGCGCCGGTGATGCCGCAAAAAAATATAACCGCATTTTATAATGTGTTGTCTGTCCCTTTAACATCGATTTGCTTTGAATACATGTGCGGGTGTTTCAAGTTCTGCGCGTGAAGTGCGTCTAGCAGCAAGCAACTCACAGTATCAGTGTCTGGACAACGCGGACAGACGGAGTGGCGCTGCCTGTGTGCGTACACTCATAGGGCTCGTCCACACAGAACGCGTTTTTGCTTTGAAAAACGCGAGACGTGGGCAGTGGAATGGGGGAAACCGCAAGGTCTCGAGACGCTTTTGAAAACTTTTTTTTAACTGATTTTAACTTAGCTGAACTGATTCATGGCTTTAGAACGCCATGTCATGCGCGAGATGCTGCAAAAGACGCGAGCGCAACGGTTCTGCACGTCCTTCTAGCGCATGTTTACATAGAAAAACAATGAAAAAGTATCGCATTGGAATGGAAAAACATGTTCTGTGTGAACAGCACCAAAGAAAACAATGTGCTCGAATTGTAAAGACGTGGTGCGGTGCTGTGCTTCTCGACCTAGGCTTCACCAAAGACTATAGAATTACACAAGACGCGTCACTCGTATTGTTTTGAATGGGAGAAAGTGCAAAGAGCAATATGGTGGAATAAGTCCCGCCTTCTAAATAAGAGCCAATCGCCGATTGGTAAAGTCATTGCGTCACTGCAGCGGCCGTTAGAAGCTCCGGTTTCTATAGAAACAGTCAGACGCGCGCCTCCGAAATGAGGCACAAGACACGCACATTTAGGACTGCGCATGCGCATTAGCTTGATCCAGTCTGAAAAATACCGTTTTTTGTCATGATTCGAGTGTTTAGAAACAAATTTTTTGAGACAGTTGTTGTCAGATTTCATTGGTGATTTCAAATATGAAATTTAATTGAAAGCTTAGCAAACAGCTTTAGAGAATTTGATGTTTCCCCATTCAAAGAGATAGGAGCTGACGTTTTAGAACACTGATTATTATTTAAATAAGATTTGTATTGTATTACAGTGATGATAAAAGAGAACTGAAATCGAATGCATTTCTGATTTGTTTATATATTTATTTCTGCTGCATGACGATACAGTTTGCTTTCTCATGACACTAGCTTTAAATATGCAACTTTGCTGCATAACGAATCGATAAAAGCGGCCAGCTGGATATAAACTAATGCATATAGATGGTAACAATCATGACATTAAACATTTGGGTCGAACTTGCGTATGTGTTTTTGTCACATTGTTTTAAAGATCAAAATGCAGGATAAATAAAGGAATTTTCTCCTTAAAGAATGAATTGATTCTGAACTGCCGAAACCAGTCGTCAGCAATTCCAGTCTCACTTCCTATTACAAACCTACATAACAATGTAAAAATTTGCATAATGGCAGCCAATGGTTTTCATTGCTGCTCACAACATCTATTTTGACCTGCCTTCAAACACTGTTATAGCTGAGACTGGAAGAGTTTGGTTTGTGTTGTTGACATGTTGAGAAGATTTTATTTTTTTTTACATGGTGCGAAAACAAATCCACTTTGCATGCACTTCCAAAAAAAGACTCACGCTGGAATTCATAGGGTAAAACTAACGCCATTGTTACTGTTCGAATCACTAGCTGCGTCTCATTTCAGAGGCTGCATCCTCCGGAGGTCACATTTGAAGGCTGCATACATCATTAAGGATGTCTTTTTTAAGAAAAGTAACCATAATAAAATTGATGGTTATTCCTCGTGAGATGCAAAATGCTGTATTTTCTTTCTTACTTTGCAATCCAATGTTTATTTTTCTTAAATGAGCCGGCCTCAATGATGCAGCCTTCAAATGCGACCTCCGGAGGATGCAGCCTTCGAAATGAGACGCAGCTATCGTGTATCAAGTGCTAAGGAAGCCTCCGGAAATTCAAATATGGTCATTTGTTTGGTTTCCGACATATTGTATATTTTGAGAGCTATATATGAGAACTTTATTGCATTGATTTCTGCAAAACAAAAGGCTGGAAGATGGAGTTGATGTAAGCAGTAGTTCTAAGTACTGTAAAGTAGCCTCTACAAATATGTGCCAATACATGCAGTGATATTTATATTTTATAACAGACCTATAGGTTTGAATGTTTTGGTAATGTCATTTATTCATGCAAAATAAAAGGCTGATAACTTGCACTTTGTGATTAAGAAGATTGAGTGAATGTAGGTTATAGTTCTGGTGGATGAAGGGCCCCCTCAAGAGGTAAAGCCCAGGGGCCCCTTGTAGTCTTAATGCGGCCCTGGCAACAAGGGACACTATTTGCATTAAATAGACACTCTGTTTATGGCAACACAATAAAAATAATACAAAGACAAACTCACTTATATCAAACAGAGTGCAACTTTTACTAACTACGTTTTCTGGCATCTTTGCCTTCACTATCGTCCTATCAGTCAACACTCTCATCCTGTTTATCATTTAATATGTTTAGCTACAGTTGCGAGACAACCAGTTTGTTTAAGTGAAAATAGAATTTGAACTATTCTTGGGCCTGGTCTCTCAATAACATTCCATCATAATGCAAGTTGTACCTTATGCATTCTTAAGTAGAACTGAAGTGTGACCGTCAGTTCTGAAGAAAACAGCAAAGCACACAGTTGTTCAGTCCCTGCTGAAAACAAAAACAGAACAAGCCTTGCCTTTATTTATTTCCTTGTTTATTCATGGTTAGTGGTTTGATGCAGGTGTAGCTGGTGGATCAGCATAGCTGTTCACCATCTGAAAACTAGTGTGATTTTCTAATGAGTTTAATATAAAACCAAAATATATAAAACATATACTAAAACAGTAAGCCGTGAAGCCGTGGTTTACAGTGAATTTATAACAGCTAAGGGGCGTTGTTAGGCACGACGCAGAGCGGAGTTTTATAAAACGGTTACCACACAATACACATATTAAAACCAAAAAATATGTATCAATGCAACTTTCATGAAGCCTTCCTTCTGCTAAAAAAAATAGTCCCACCGTGAACAGCAACAGAAGTTACATTTATTACGGCATTAGATGACGGCAAAGATTGTCTTTATAAGTTGCAAAGACTTTTTATTGAAACTTGTTGTGAACACGGAACGAAGAAGAAAATGACAAATGCTTTAACTAGCGTTGTCAGTGTCAGCAGAGCACGGGAAAACCCATTAAATGTTAAAAGGACAAGATCGCAGTGGACATTCAAACAAATTATTTATTATGAACTTAGGACTGACCTGAAGGAAAATGATAAAAATGTATGCAGGTAATACACTCGGTCACTCGATATCTCTCTCACAGTACTCTTCTACATAATGCAGTAAGCTTCAATTAACAAAATCAATTTTCGTATTTAGGAGGGTTCGCGGACGTCTGCACTCCCCGTCCACGTGCAGCCCAATTTTTGTGATGGCACTGACAGTGTGTGTACTCTACAACAGCCGATGTGAGAGTGAATTGAGTGCTTGAAAACAAAAGTCCACTAGATAGTGCGCAGTGCACACGCCGAACGCGTCTTTCTGCAGCCAAATACTTTCAAAGGCTCGCACGCGCGTCTGTGCGCGAGACAGAACCCGTGTACATGTTCGATAATAGAAACAATGTTGTCAATAACTTGATAGCCTATCTATGTACTGAAAATCATTAAGAATCTTAATAAATGGACCATAAAATGGTCAATGCCATGTCTTAGCGATGATCTATTGTATTTGACCGGTATTCGCTGTTCTGTCATTTTTAAAGTGGGTTTCTGAAACTTATGCATGCAGTATGAGTCATATTGGTTTTCTAAAAAAAAAAAAAAAAACACTACGTCTGCACATTTTAAGATAAGATGTGAATAAATGTAGCCTAACTAGAACTCGCTGGGGTGGATACTCTTTATTCAACGAAATAAAATGCACATAAAACGTGATAAAACGTGCATTAAAAAAAGTCTGTGACAGAATAATTATTTCATAACTGGAATAATCTTTGGACTCATCGCATCTGAAACGATGCGATCATTCTGAAATTCCAGAGCCAGAGTCGAATTGGTCGAATTCAAACGTAGACTGCGTTGAAAAGCCGTTTTTTGACATTTTTGAAATAGATCCGCAATGCAAAGTCAAAATGATGGAGTAGCGCATATAGTGTTGTAGTGCTGGTGTTGCCATTCCTAGAAATGTTTTTACTATTTTTGTCTGCATGTTAGTGATAATATCTTATTCATATTAAAGTCCTGGGACTCATTCGCATAAGACACACATCACCCCCCACCCCCGCCGCGCAACCGAGGGGGGACCCGTAAAATTTTTTTTGCATATGGACCCGGGGCTGACTTACTACACCACTGGGTCAGCTGTATGTTTTCGGCTTCGAACGCGTCTCAACCAATCAGAATCAAGGGCCGGAACTTATAAAACCTTTAGTTCCTGTCCTTGATTTTGATTGGTCAATAGCTGTGTTTTATTCACGATAAAACACGGCTATGACCACTTCACCCAACATTTCTGTGTATCACTACACAACACCCTTAGCAACCACTTTTAGCAAAGTAAACTGTATGTTCTCAATTGATATTGTTCATTGAAGCTTACTGTATTATGTAGAAGAGTGTTGTGAGAAAGAGATCGAGTGAGTGAGTTTATTACCTGCATTCAGATTTAGCATTTTCCTTCAAGTCAGTCATATGTTCATAATAAAAAATCTGTTTACATTTCTGATGTATTATCTTGTCCTTTTAACATTTAAGGGGCTTTCCCATAACTGACAGCACTAGTCAAAGCATTTGTCAGTTGCGTCTTGTTCCGTGTTCACAACAATTCAGTCTTTTCAATGTAAAAGTCTTCACTACTGACTGACACACTCATAAAGACAGTTTTACCTTAATGCTTACTTTGAGCACAGCAGCTTGTGGTGGGGAAAACCATCACCAGCATACTGTACCACATACTGTACTTGCTGGTACATTAATCTTTTCAAAAAGAAATAATCATTTTAGGTTATGTGCATAATTTTTTTCACAATTTGAACAAGATAACTGTTAACAGGCTTACTTAAAAATAAAAACTTTATTTTCTCACCTTCCAGTGGAACACAAAAGAAAGGTTTGTTAAATTATGATTTTTTTTTTAAATATATAATAATACATTTTATTTATTTATAAGCACCTTTTAAGGCACTCAAAGACACCTAATAGTCAAAGCAAAAAAAAAAAAAAAAAAAAAAATTAAACTGGTCGATAGAATCTAATCGTAAAGAATTCCATAATTTTCGCACAAAACAACTAAAAGCTCTATCATCGAAAGAATGTTTTTTGAAAAACAGCCAATAAATCTGCAAAAGATGATCTTAAAGAACATGATGGAATGTATGGATGGATGAAGAAGGTCTGATAAGTAAAGAGCAGCCAAATTGTGAACAGCTTTTTGTAGGTGAGCAAAAAAAATGTTGTACTGGATGCGATAATGAACAGTAAGCCTGTGGAGTTGAAAAAGTCTAGGTATTCAGAAGTACAAGTAACAATCCTCAGAGTTGAATTCTGAATTAACTGCAAATGAAGTAGTTACTAGAGCATGAATAAAGATTCAGCACTATACTGAGAAAACGAGGATCGGAGTCTAGCAATAGTTTGTAAGTAAAAAGAAAAAATGCAATATGTGAAATATTATTCATATGAGAGCCAAAAGAAAACAAACCATCAAATATAACACCAAGGCTTTTCACTGGAAGTACTAACTGGACATTTGTTAATAAGGAGAATATCAAACAGAGTTTTAGATAAGGTAGACCTTGACCTAATAAGAATAATTTCACTTTTGTTATTAATAAGCTTTAAGAAAGTTTTAGTAATCCATATGATAATACCATGTAAACATTTAGTAAGTTACGTATACATTTCTTACAAAGAGCAAGATCCATTTTCATGTAAATCTATGGTTTTCTTTTCGTTGTCTTTCTGTTAAACTATCCTTTTTCTCATGAAGGCCCTCCCCTTTTGATAAAGTATAAAATGAGCACTGAAACAGGGATGTTATATCATTCACCTGATTAAAGATGGATCTGCAAATCTCAGTTTTTCTTCTGTTCATTCTTTTCACTGCAGGTACAAAGACAAATAGCTTGAATATGTATTCAAATACAGATGTCTCTCTCTCATTGTCTCTCTGTTTTTATTACTAAAGGACGCTCTCTCATCTGTAATCAGTGCCCAGGTGTGACAAGCTCTTGTGACAAGGTACCATGCCCAAATGGATTTCCCAGCTGCTTTGCTGCAACGGCGTATATTGGTAAGTCCAGTATAATGAATTGAAATTTACTGCTACAAATGACTGATGGAGATCATTTACAACAGTATGTTTAATGTATTAATATTGAACTTGTCACAGAACTTCTACTACTAGAATTTATAATTGCATGCATTAAATGTTCTATATTACCTAAATTAATTTTGATTTCTTTTCTTTCTTTAATTTTTTAAAATTTAAATTTCTCTCAAATTATTATTCTACAATATAATTTAAGTATGTAAGATTCTTATCTTATCAATCAGATCTGTCAATCATCTTTCCAATAGCGTGAGTTTGGGGCATGGCTACTGTAGCAGGTGCAGCTAGAGGGCGTTTAGCCAAATTTTGCTGCATTTTAGATCTTCAAAGATTAAACAGATCATGAACATGTCACATTGGTATGCAAAGCCCATGGATGCTTCAATACAATATCATCATGCACCAGTTCAGAAAGACAAATGTACCAGTTTATGTTTTTAAAAAAAATTTGCCTGGTGCAGATACCTTGGATGGGTCTATTATAAGTGAGACATTCATGTTGCTTTGCGTTTCTCAATGTGTGGGCGCGCCCCACTGGCGGGGAATAGAGACATGACAAGTGGGGCGCGACAAACAGGAGGAAATTTGGTCATTTTTGTGTCATTTTTTAACCTTTTGAGCGGTACGTCCCTGCAAAGGCCTATAGGATTTTTATTTCTGTGCCCCTGAGAGTACGGTCCCGCATATGGGATTTATAACGTTCAGTGATGTCACATAACTGCCAGATTCAAACTGTGGTTTCGCGCTTTGGCTGGCGCTGAGCCAGAGACGGACGCGCTCAGCAGCGCTTAACATTTATCACAACTATGCAGTGTTTTCAACAACATACTGTTTATTTTAGGCTTCAGACATTTAAAAAATCCATAAGTACTAGTAAAACAATACATGTAGAGCTTGTAAAATACACACGATGTCTATGGAAGCAGCATAACAATCAATTAAAATATAATTTTAAGTTTTCAAATAAAATAAAAGTTTTATTCATATACACATAGTGTAAGTAACTATAAAGTTTACTCTATTTTTCTCCCAGATCACCGGCCACTTACTTACATGTATTTCGGGAGAAACTGATGAATTCACGTGCTGTAAATCCGACTGACAGGACTCTCTGAGCAGCTGCGCAAACAAATATGGCGGCGCCCATCTCGCGTTATAGATTAAGGTTTTTAAATGACAAAACGCACTCACTTACACGTATTTGAGAATCGGAATATCAGATAGTTGATGACATGGTAAGCAAGTTTGTGAATATTTTGAATAAAAAAGGAGAAACGAAAAAAAAAAGCGATACATCTGTCACACTGTTATTGTAGCTGCGGTGTGTGACGTGACAAGCATGAAGCGTCGCCATGGAAACATAAGGGGAAACGTTCTAAAATAACGGTCGCGTTCAAAAAAAAAAAAAAAAAACTCAGCTAGAATATTTTAATTTAAACTCACGCATGAAAGGGTTTAATCCTAATTCAACTGAATTATTATTCTTATTTATTTTTGAACAAAGTCTTTTCATACAAAGTGATAATATAATTGCACTTTTATTTTCTCTATTTGAACATTTTTAATGCTGTTTTTTGAAGTAATGTTTTTAAAATGTGATGTTAATAAAATACATTTTAGCCTAGTTTATTACCATTTTGTTGGGGTGATTGGGAACAGGAAATGGGGAAAGGGGGAATAGCAGAAAAAGTTTGAGAAACACTGCACTAGGTGCCACTAGTGTCATAGAAATGACTTACTCCACCTTTAAAGGGGACCTATTATGCAAAATTCACTTTTACATGGTGTTTGAATGTAAACATGTCAGTAGTGTGTGTACACAACCACACTATAATGCTAAAAATCTACCCACTCTTTTTTTATCCTCATAAATCATAAGCAGTGTCTCAGAACAAGCTGTTTGCAGATTGTAGCCAGTGTTGCCAAGTTCGCGGTTTTCCCGCGGAATTGGGCTACTTTAAAGGATTAGTTCACTTTCAAATTAAAATTTCCTGATAATTTACTCACCCCCATGCCATCCAAGATGTTTATGTCTTTCTTTCTTCAGTCGAAAAGAAATTAAGGTTTTTGATAAAAACATTCCAAGATTATTCTCCTTATACTGAACTTCAACCGACTCCAAATGGTTGAAGGTCAAAATAACAGTTTCAGAGCAGCTTCAGAGGGCTCTACGCGATCCCAGATGAGGTATAAGGGTCTTATCTAAAGAAACGATCGGTCATTTTCTAAAAAAAAACTAAAAATCATATACGTTTTAACCATAAGCGCTCCTCTTGAACTAGCTCTTCTTCTTCTACTCTATTAGAATTCCGGCAGTGTAGACGCTGCTAAGTGTATTACTGCCCTCCACAGGTCAAAGTTTGAACTAATCTAATTGTTATATACTTGCACTAGCATATTGTATATGACAATTTAGTTCAAACTTTGACCTGTGGAGGGCAGTAATACACTTAGCAGCATCTACACTGCCAGAATTCTAATAGAGAAGAAGAGAGCTAGTTCAAGACGAGCGTTTATGGTTAAAACGTATATGATTTTTTAATATAATGAATTGCATGCCATTTATCAACACAAGCCATCCAGCATTTAATATGATATTCTAAAATCGATCTATCTTACTGCAGTGTGTCTCAAACAAGTGTCTTACAGCAGCCACCGAGTGAACGCACTGAGTAACGTTATAACATCATTTTCAACACTCTCAAATGTATCTAATATGATAAACAGAGCTGCGTTACCTCATACTCATGACCGGAAAAGCGGAAGCAGCTCGCGGCGTGTGTTGCGCAATCGCTCCAGCGGCCTCGTTCAGCTCCCACAACACTCGGTCCTGCTCTGCTTCATACTACAGTAACGTTAATAATCGCATCCATGAACATGATTTCTTCGTGAGTCCTACCCTGATTGTTTCCACCGTCCGTTGAGGTAAAGACTACATGTTCCAAGATTCCGCGCTCAAACTTGCCATCATCAAGCTACACCTTTGTTTTGAATAGGCCTCTAGCGACCTCTAGCGGACAAATTTTTTACATATTGCACCTTTAAAAAAGTGAAATCATAATCAACCACCCCTTTAATATTGCATTGTTAGAATTCATAAAAATGTTACAGGCCATCTGGCGACCGACACAGTTTCATATACTCGCCAACAATGATTTTTACTCGCATTTCTCGCTTGGTGAGTGTTCATTTTAGACCCTGCTTGTTTGTATTTGACAGTTTAAGCGCAATAACACGTGAAAGGGAGTTTAGTTTAATACTCACGGGACTCTGTGTGTGCGCTCAGAAAACCATTTATCAGAAGTTTGGACTGATATGGCTTTAAAACGCATGCAGATAATAAACTTTCATGATGATAAAGAACTGCAATGTCACGTAAGCGTGACTACGATAGAGATAATAATCAAAACCATGTTGTTTTGTTAGTTTTTTGCACGAGCTGTACAAGCTCCGCCCTCTTCTGTAAAGCGGGTTGGGGAGCAGCAGCTCATTTGCATTTAAAGATACATGCACGAAAACAGCATGTTTTTCCTTCCACTCAAAAATGGGCATTTACAACATAGTATAATAGCTGAAACAACACATTCTGTGGACACCTGAGACTTCTGGCATAATAGGCCCCCTTTAAACATTTTTTAAAAGTTTTTTTTTTTTTGTCTTTTCTTACTGCTTTGCAGCTGTGAGTCGATACATTATGGAGCCTTTCTACTTTGTCAGATTTATATATTTTCCATCAAAATCATGTCCAGTTGAACTGGTCATTCCTGTATTATTCTTGTTTTTAGATGGCATTACGTCTGTAGCGACAGTTAAAAGTTGTGCTCCTGCAAATTTCTGTCCAAGTGGGTCCGTCAACTTCGGCGCTATAAAGCTGTCTTCTTACTGCTGTAGCAACGACCTGTGTAATGCCCAAGATGCCCCAGGTATTGTACTTTATATTTTCTATCAGGGGTTGATTGGGATGTCAGCAGAGCAAGTTATTCCAATTTTATGAAAGAGATTTTTCATTGGAACAACATCTATGTTGTGTGCACAATAAGACTCAAATCTATTTTTCCTCCTGTAGACCCCATCACTAACTCCCCAAATGGAAACACATGTTACTATTGTGATGGACGGAACTGCTCAAGCATATTGAGCTGTTCAGGGAGTGAAGATCGCTGCATTAATGCAACAGGTGAGAATCTGGAAAAGGAAGAAGAAGAATAAAGTCATTCTCTCTTAGGTTTAAACATATGATACAGATCACATATAGTAATATCAAGATTCGAATGAATCAACCTTTGTTTTCTATCCTTTCATCAGGGACTTTTGGAGGCCAGTCAGTGGGTGTGAAAGGCTGTGTCTCTAAAGCGATTTGTGATGCTGCATCATTGGTTCCTAATGTTCAGAGCATCTCATGTTGTGAGGGGAACCTGTGTAACGGTGCTCAGAGTGTCACCCAGAGCTTCCTGTTCCTCTGCTGTTCTCTGCTCTCCTACTTCCTGCTGCACTGAATCCAGCACCTCTTCAGATCCTACAATGAGACACGCTGTACTGAATATATAGCTTGTATTTTGTATGTCCTGATTTGATTTTTTTCCTGTAAAATTCTGATATGACATTTTATGAAATAAAATAAAACATCACCTTGTTCCTGGGGTCATATTTAATAAAGCTGTAAAGAAGTCAGAAAAACACCGCAATAATAAAAATATTTCATTTCTAAAGGGATAGTTCATAAAATGAAAATGAATTCATCATTTACTCACCCTGGTGTTGTTGTAATGCAGTATTAGAACTGTATTCTTTCTTTTCCGATTAAATTCTTCTCCGAGAAATTTCCAATAGCGGTGCATAACGCAGTTAAAAGCAAAAAGCATCAATCTACTACATCACAGAATGATCCCATGCTACATGTGTCATATATTCAAATTCTGATATGATAGGGTTTGGTTAAAAAACACTATATGAATTCTGGGAAGGACAGTAAGGACACATTGGGACACCTGATGACATGACAACATCCTCATTATACAACTGATATTTATGAACAACAACAGAACTTTTAAAGTACATCATGATAAATACATTGCTTGCTACATGTATGTGCAACATTTCAGCTGAAAATAAAATATTTTGTAGACTAATTTCATTAATTGTCTATTAGCAATGTCTGTTCATGCTAAAAAAAATAGTCATGTGAAAAAGTTAGGACACCCTATAGAATTCCATGGTTTTCCGTATCAGGACATAATAAAAAAAATCATCTAGTGCTTAGCAGGTCTTAAAATTAGAAAAATAAAACCTCAGATGAACAACAACACATGACATATCACACTGTGTCATTATCTATTTAGCAAAAATAAAGCCAAGATGGAAAAACCATGAGTGACAAAGTTATGATTCAATTGCCTGTAGATCCACTTTTAGCAGCAATAACTTGACTTAATTTTCTTTATGACTTTATTAGTCTCACATCATTCTGGAGGAATATATTGAGGTTTGTGGGCATTTGTTAATGCACAGCTCACGCCACAACATTTCAGTCAGGATGAGGTCTGGACTTCGACTGGGCCATTGCAACATCTTTATCCTTTTCTTTTTCAGCCATTTTGTTGTAGATTTGCTGGTGTTCTTAGGAACATTGTCCAGTTGCATGACCCAATTTTGGCTAAGCCTTAGCTGTCGGACAGACGGTCTCATATTTCACTCTAGAAAACTTTGGTATACAGAGGAGTTCATGGTCGACTCAATGGCTGTGAGGTGCCCAGGGCCCATGGCTACAAAACAAGCCCAAAATCATCACCCCTTCACCAGCATGCTTGACTTTTTGTATGAGGTGTTTGTGCTGATATGCTCTTTTGGTTTTCACCAAACGTGGCACTATGCATTATGGCCAAACATTTCCACTCTGCTCTCATCTGTCCAAAGGACATTGTTCTAGAAGTTTTATAGTTTGTTCAGATGCAACTTTGCAAATCTAAGCCATGCTGCCATGTTTGTTTTTTTTTATTTAGAGAGAAGGAAACATGCCATACTTGTCCCATCTTTTTCTAATTGTACTGTCTTGAACTTTATCATTTAAAATGTTAACTGAGGCCTGTAGAGTCTGAGGTGTAGTTCTTGGGTTGTCTGCAGTTTCTCTGAGCATTACACGGTCTGAATTTGCTGGGACGTCCAATCATGGGAAGATTTGTGTCTGTTTTGAATGTCTTCCACTTGTGAATAATTTTCCTCACTGTAGAATGATGATGGACTTGAATCACCTTGTAACCCTTCTCAGATTGATGGCAGCAGCAATTGCTTCTCTAAGATCATTGCTGATGTCTTTCCTCCTTGGCATTGTGTTAACACACATCTGAAGGCTCCAGACGCTCAAACTGCAGCATAACTTCAGCTTTTATAGAGGTGATCACATTTGATGTCTAAGACAGTGTTTCCCAAACTGTGGGCCGTAGCGGTATTGCAGGGGGGGCCGTGGCTAGGCTTAAATCATGGCTTAAATCAAGATATTAAAATAATTTTAAAAATTTAAATATTCTAATTGTTCTGAAATGTGATTTCCCCCCCTCCTTATTACACAAACATAAAACATATAAAAACATTTGTTTTCATTATAGCGTTGCTGACATAGTTGCTGACATCGTGTGTTCACGTTTCACAGCAGAAGCAGACAAGCGCCCTGTTGTTTGTGTACAGAAACCGATAAGTGCGTTTTAGCGAATCAGCACGCAGTATTCAGGTCAGGTGACAAGGCTGCTAGTCACTTCAAAAAGACGCGCTAGCTGAGAGAAGTTTCGTCAAAGTTGACTAAAAGTGATAGAAGATTTATAATTTCGACTCCTGCAAGTCCTTGTACACCATACACGTCTTACATGCTGAACCCTTGTTTGTCCTTTTGCGTTTGTTTGTGTGTGCGTGCGCACGCGCGTGTTCATGTATGTGCGTTTGTGTGCTCGTGTGTTTGAGTGTGTTTTAAATGCAGTTACAAAGCAATTACTTGGTTTTATTTAACTCTGAAACATGAAATGTGGAGTTATCTGCTTTTGCTAAAATACAAACTTCTAATATATATATATATATATATATATATATATATATATATATATATATATATATATATATATAGTTTTTTTTTTTTTTTTTCCCCAATGAACTTTAATTTTGTAAGTTACCTGTATTTTTTGGAGTTATTATTACTTAATCAAAACAGCCCAACTGCAATTTGATTGATATTACTTGGAATGCAGAAAAACAAAAACATGATTTGTGAGAATTCATAAAAACGGAGTTATCTGTTTTTGCAAATTAACTCTTCAAATAAAGAATGTTTACGTCATCTTTCACCAGAATATAAAAATATTACATTTTATGGTAGTTCTCATAATTCACATAAATTCTCACAAACTTGTAAATAAATGTTGATAATTTTGTGCAAAGAGACAATCGGCTTTATTAAATATACCTAATATACAAATTTATCTAAATATATCTATATATATGTAGCATATATACTATTGATCTATATGTTTTTTATAACAAGGGGGGGTCGTGGAGCTTTTGCTGTGTTTTTGGGGGGCCTTACTACTCTGAAGTTTGGGAAGCTCTGGTCTAAGACATTTCATTAGCAGTGCCTGACCGTTACTTAACCTCTTAAATCCTATGTTAACAGTAAGGGTGTCCTAATTTCATCACCCATGCAATTTCGCTAAATAAATAATGACACAGTGTGATATGTCATGTGTTGTTGTTCATCTGAAATTTAAGACCTGCTGATTTTTTTATTATGCCCTGATACAGAAAACCATGAAATTCAATAGGGTGTCCTAACTTTTTCACATGACTGTATATTAAAACAGAAGACAATTATTTTAAATTGTTAAATATTGCCGTGTTTACTGTATTTTTTGATCAAATAAATGCAGCCTGGGTGAGCATGAGACTTATTTTAAAAACATTAAAAAACCTTACCAATCCCAAACTTTTGAACAGCAGTGTATATCACATTTTTAAGTATATTCCCATATGTTTTTGTTTTGTAAGGGTTCCAATAGGTTTGACTGGATGCCAAAAACCTTTGTGTGGTTGTAGGCACAAAAAAATCAAATAAAATCTGAATTGTTTTGTTGCCACTTGATTGAAAAAAAGAAGCTGCTGTGAATACAACTAATTTAGTTGATAAGAAGATGATAAGAGACGCATGTGGATCATACATCAGAATATGAGCAAGTTTTTACTGATTTGTTAACATTGACAGACAGCTCAGTAAAGAGTCAAGCTCTGTTAACCAGTCCTTGACTGAATTAATGATTGACTCTAATTTCTTAAATCAATAAAGACATGTTGTTTGCCTGAATTTATTATTACTTATGTAGAGGTATATATGCAGGAACAACAGACCACAGAATTTAAACTTTCAAGCAATACCGGTACAAGTTCCAATAGCTGAAACACAAAACATCAGTTTGCTGAATTGTAGTGTTACATTTACATCCCATAATACACTTAACACCTGTGATACTAAAGTGCAACTGAGTGTTAATTTAGTGTGAATGTAAAAATCGGTGCACATTAACACCCAAATTACAACCCCAAAACCTACATGATGATGCTATGAATCTACTTCTTCAGTTCAAGCAATCATTCAATACAATAATTTAATCAGGCTACAATCACCATGAGGGTCCTGCCCTCTAACAATTATAAAATTGGTATTTAAAAAAAAAAAAAAGTGCAGACATAGCAATACACAGAAATAAAACAGAAACAGATCTTAAGCAACATTCTGTCTTCATAAATGAAATTATTTGAGGGAGAGAATTAAAAAAAGACCTGCTTCAAATCCAAGGCTTTGTTCACACTGCACACAAATTGGATTTGGATTTAGATCTGGATCTGACGTTTACAAAAAGACACTGGTTACTACACTAAGAGTCATCACATTGCCAAGAAACTTCCAAAAAATAAGATCGTTTGTGAAATTTGGTTTTCATGTTTTTTTATTCTTGTTTGCTGATCAGACTAGAATACAGGAAAAATAAACTGCCAGTCTGAACAATGCCTTGATGTAGAGTTTCCGAGAACAGAACGTTCTCAAATAGGAGGTGCTACAAAAGCAAGTCTGTATTTTCAAAATGTCAGATTTTCAAAGAAGATTCAGGCAAAAGAAGTGACCACACAAATGACCATCTCAGAGCTGGTGTATACGAGCCTGACTGTCTCGACATAAGGAGCGGATTTCACGGTAGAGGAGTGGAATGATGAAGAGCACACTGCACCCTGTCTGTGGATGAGAGAAAGACAAATGTTAAAGTGTCAGCTTTCACAACACTGATTTTAGAGTAGATGACACATTTAAAGGTCATTTAATCTGTGTTTTCAATTCGTATACCAGCTTAAAGGGTTAGTTCACCCAAAAATGAAAATTCTGTCATTTATTACTCACCCTCATGTCGTTCTACACCCGTAAGACCTTCGTTCATCTTCAGAACACAAATTAAGATATTTTTGATAAAATTCGATGGCTCAGTGAGGCCTGCATTGACAGCAAGATAATTAACACTTTCAGATGCCCAGAAAGCTACTAAAGACATATTTAAAACAGTTCATGTGACTACAGTGGTACGACCTTAATGTTATGAAGCGACGAGAATACTTTTAGTGCTTCGAAGCTTTACGAATCTTTTGTTTCGAATCAGTGGCTCGGAGCGCCAAAGTCACGTGATTTCAGTAAATGAGGTTTCGTTACGTCATAAGCATTTCAAAATTTCAATGGTTCACGTGACTTTGGCAGTTTGATTCACGCTCCGAGCCACTGATTCAAAACAAAAGATTCGTAAAGCTTTGAAGCTTCATGTTTTGAAATCGCCCATCACTAGATATTGTTGAATAAAGTTGTTATTTTGGCACACAAAAAAGTATTCTCGTCACTTCATAACATTAAGGTTGAACCACTGTAGTCACATGAATGTTTTAAATATGTCTTTAGTAGCTTTCTGGCCGTTGAAAGTCAATATCTTGCTGTCAATAGAGGCCTCACTGAACCATTGGATTTTTATCAAAAATATCTTAATTTGTGTTCTGAAGATGAACGAAGGTCTTACGGGTGTGGAACGACACAAGGTTGAGTAATTAATGACAGAAATTTCATTTTTAGGTGAACTAACCCTTTTAAGACTCATCAAATGGTTTGACAAGCACAGTTTTTTTTATCTTGTGTTGATGTATTTTCTATTGAAACAGAAAGTTTGGATTGGACACAGTAAAGGGACTGTGCCCTTCATTTAGTTTTTTAAATAGCCCATAAGTTTTAGTTACACTACTATTATAAAACATGATTTGCTGCATGCTATTAAGTGGTAAATGGTTTTAAAGGGAGGTACATTCTTATTCTAGAGAGCATTTGATTGGACAAAAAAAAGTTTGGTGCAGGATGAGTCATCAATACTTTTGGTCCATTTCTTGTTTTAATGATTCAGTTTGGTGATGCTAATTACACAAAAATTACATTTCACCTTTAATTTGACAAATGAAAATGAGTCACTGTTCACTGAGTAGTTTTTCTGTCCAATGAAAGGATGTGCTTGTAATGCTTCACTGGCTGAATATGTGAATTTGTGCTTGTGCATTGCAAATACAATTACCTACCATGACTATGAAGAAATAGAAGACGCACATCCATCCAAATTTGTTCTCAATAAGCGACACCAGGTACTACAAGACAGAGACACTTTTAAAATTAGTACTTATACTGTATATGAGGTTTTAGAAGCACAGAAACAAAAATAAGAGACCCTTTTCATGACATTTCCAGTCATCAAATCTAGTATTTTCATATTTTTAATTTTTAAAGGGGCCCTTTTACAAAAGTCTCTGATGTCCCAAAAATGTGTCTGCGTTTCAGCTCAAAATACCGCACATATCATTTATTACAGTTTGTCAAATTCGCCCCTATTTGGGTGTGAGCAAAAACATGCTGTTTTTGTGTGTGTCCCTTTAAATGCAAATGAGCTGCTGCTCCCGGCCCCCTTTTCAGCAGAGGGTGGAGCTTTAACAGCTCGCGCTTCGGTTGCTCAACAACAACAAAGCTGGAGAATCTCACGCAGCCAAAATGAGGATTATCAGTAACGGTGTTCAGCCTTACATTGTTCAAACCGGAGTCGGACACTGATGGAGAGACTCAAGTTACAACTTTTAGAATGAAACTGGACGTTTCTGAACGGTTAGTGGATACATTTATATAGTTGCTGTGGAGTTGATTCAACTCATCGACTAGCATGTGCCGTCATGTTAATCTTTCGTGCAAATTCAGCATTGAATTGACCCTCGTTTGTGAAGCAGTCCGGCGTAAAATGACAGTATGTCAATAACACTCGACTACAACAACTCTTCCTCTTCTCTAAAGCAGCCCAACATGACCTCACCCCCTTTGTTGCGTGTTCTCGGGGGCAGGGTTTATGAAAATTTAAGGGGCAGTGATGTCACCAACCCAGGAAGAAGCTTGTTGTAGTCCCTACCAGCCATTTGTTGTAGTCCTTAAAAAGCAAGTTCTGTAAGAGAAAATATCTCCCTTTGAGCGTCTTAACTTTGCAGATGTTATTTATGCTCTAACAGCAACATTCCACACTAACTAAAGTTAAAAAAGTGAAATCATAATCAAGGACCCCTTTAAAAAAAATAATATACATTTATAATTCTATACTTTGTGTTATATTATATTAAAAATTAACGCTCCTGCAAGTGTTTTTCTAATACAAAGGCAGAGACAGTGATGGCAAATTCTGACTGCTGTAATCAGTTTCTCTATATATTTTTTTCTCTTTTGGAAAGTCATGGAAACCGTGAAAACGGTCCACAATAATAATAATAATAATGTCTTGAAATACAAAATAAAAATCATACTTAGAACATGAAATGCATATAACTTCGGCAGAGTGAAAAAGAAAATATAGTGGACTTTATTCCTTCTGGAGGGCTATGATTTTATTGAATAATATTGTTTTGTATTACTTATTAAAGCAGCATAAAGATTATTTTGGACTTCATTAGCCACATGAATGCAGCAAGGTTAAACAAATTTTGTTTTTAAAAACTTACATAATCTGAGGTTTCCACCTCCAAATTAAATGGTTTAAAACCAAAGAGAACAATTCAAGGCATGCTTTTAGAAGATGCATTACCTGTCCCGCCGCAGCTCCAATGCTGCCTGTGCCGTCCACGATTCCTGTGACTGTGGCCAGAGCCTCCTGACTGTTCTGCAGCGCCTCCTGGCGGCCCAAATCTGCAGAGATCGCTGAACTGATCATGTTTGATGGGCCTCCAATAAGGAAACCTGAAATAAAATAATACAGAAATATTCAATGTTAATAGTTTCTTAGGAATAACTTTTGTCTGAGCTCATAGTTATAAACTGTTTCATTATAATATAATGTGTCACCTGTTGTTGCTAGAAGAGCTCCATTCACTATCTGGTTACTTGGAGAGTCTGAGCAAGCATTGAAAGAAATAAAGTTACAAGAAACATTTAATCAGCTGTAATTTCTCAAATTAAGCTATAAAAGAAAGAAGTGTCAGAAAGGGTACATAGATTTTCAAGACAATATGATTTAGTCTTCTCTAAACTTACGGCTGTATCCCACTAATGCTCCCATGGCCAGCACCAAACTGACTACTAACACAGGAGCTCGCTTTCCCAAAAGATCCGAGATTAAGCCTTGTACTGTTCCTCCTGGAAAAAAATGCATTGAACACATGAGCAAATCCTTAAACTATTTGAACAGATATTTACTGCCACATGGAAAAACTTTGTACCATTTCGTCTGGTTTGGACAAAATGTAGCAGCCAAAAGTTCTACAGTGACATAATTGCTATTTTATCTAGATGTTTTAATAGCAGGTATTCATGTCTAGTTTGTTCATGTCTAGGAATTATTGTTCAGATTGTCACTGTCGGGTGGAAACCTTGAAAGTCAAAAAATGCTACTTTTAAAGGTCCAGTGTGTAATATTTAGTAGGATCAATTGACAGAATTGCAATATAATATACATAACTATGTTTTCAGTGGTGTATAAAGACCGTTATGTTTTTATTACCTTAGAATGAGCCATTTCTATCTACATACACCGCGGGTCCCCTTACACGTTAAATCGCCATTTTGCGTCGGCATGTTTCTACAGTAGCCCTAAACGGACAAACTGCTCTACAGAGCGCGTTTGCTTGACTGGCTACTCTCTGCTGTCTCATCTTTGTCCTGTGTTGGCCACCGTAGCTTCTCTATATATTGCAATTCGCAACCTCACCGCTAGATGTCGCTAAAATTTATGCACTGCACCTTTAAGGAAATGGAAAAAACTTTTTCGTCAAAGTTGATATTGTGGCTTTATACAGTATCTCACAGAAGTGAGTACACCCCTCACATTTTTGTAAATATTATCTTTTCATGTGACAACACTGAAGAAATGACACTTTGCTACAATGTAAAGTAGTGAGTGTACAGCTTGTATAACAGTTTATAAAAATTTGCTGTCCCCTCAAAATAACTCAACACACAGCCATTAAACTGCTGGCCTCAAAAGTGAGTACACCCCTAAGTGAAAATGTCCAAATTGGGCCCAAAGTGTCAATATTTTGTGTGGCCACCATTATTTTCCAGCACTGCCCTAACCCTCTTGGGCCAGAGCTCCACAGGTTGCCACTGGAGTCCTCTTCCACTCCTCCATGACGACATCACGGAGCTGGTGGATGTTAGAGACCTTGCGCTCCTCCACCTTCAGTTTGAGGATGCACCACAGATGCTCAGTAGGGTTTAGGCAACCTCAGCTTCTTTAGCAAGACAGTGGTCATCCTGGAGGTGTGTTTGGGGTCAATATCATGTGCGGCCCAGTCTCTGAAGGGAGGAGATCATGTTTCTACTTCAGTATGTCACAGTACATGTTGGCATTCATGGTTCCCTCAATGAACTGTAGCTCCCCAGGGCTGGCAGCACTCATGCAGCCCCAGACCATGACACTCCCACCACCACGCTTGACTGTAGGCAAGACACACTTGTCTTTGTATTCCTCACTTGGTTGCCGCCACACACGCTTGACACCATCTGAACCAAATAAGTTTATCTTGGTCTCATCAGACCACAGGACATGGTTCCAGTAATCCATGTCCTTAGTCTGCATGTTTGTGGGCTTTCTTGAGCATCATCTTTAGAAGAGGCTTCCTTCTGGGACGACAGCCATGCAGACCAATTTGATGCAGTGTGAGGCGTATGATCTGAGCACTGACAGGCTGACCCCCCACCCCTTCAACCTCTGCAGCAATGCTGGCAGCACTCATACGTCTATTTCCCAAACACAGCCTTTGGATATGACGCTGAGCACGTGCACTCAACTTCTTTGGTCGACCATGGCGAGGCCTGTTCTGAGTGGAACCTGTCCTGTTAAACTGCTGTATGGTCTTGGCCACCATGCTGCAGCTCAGTTTCAGGGTCTTGGCAATCTTCTTATAGCCTACACCATCTTTATGTAGAGCAACAAATCTTTTTTTCAGATCCTCAGAGAGTTCTTTGCCATGAGGTGCCATGTTGAACTTCCAGTGACCAGTATGAGAGAGTGAGAGCGATAACACCAAATTTAACACACCTGCTCCCCATTCACACCTGAGACCTTGTAACACTAACGAGTCACATGACACCGGGGAGAGAAAATGGCTAATTGGGCCCAATTTGGACATTTTCACTTATTGGTGTACTCACTTTTGTGGCCAGCGGTTTAGACATTAATAGCTGTGTGTTGAGTTATTTTGAGGGGACAGCAAATTTACACTGTTATACAAGCTGTACACTCACTACTTTACATTGTAGCAAAGTGTCATTTCTTCAGTGTTGTCACATGAAAAGATATAATAAAATATTTACAAAAAATGTGAGGGGTGTACTCACTGTGTATGGTCAGACACTTACATGTGTCATTATGTTATTAACATTTTACCAAATTCAAGCTCAAATGGAGTTAAAAGGTTTTTGACCAGGGAATGTGGGACATACTGTATGTGTACTGAGTCATTAGAACTGAGGCATCTGACGTGGTAATACATATATAGTGGTAATAGTGTTTCTTGAGTAAATGCTATTCTTGTAAAACAGTTCTTTATTTACTCTTGCATTGCAAACAAGCAGAAACAGTCCAAACTGTGTGTGGCACTTCATTTAAGATTGAGGCGGGGTGAATTTATGAGGTTTTACAGAGAGTTTGAGGATGCAGTGGACAAGGTTTAGTCACAAGCTCCTTTTAATACTTTTTATTGGTTAAATATTTGCAAAACCCAAAAAAGACGTAAAGGGTGACCAACAGTAATGATTTGTAAATAAATAAATATAGAAATAGCCACGATATGCAACTCTTTCTCTAATTTCTCTCTCCTAACACATGTCTGCTTCCATGAACCATTTCATATTATCTACAATAGTGTAAATTCTTCATGCTTTAGTTATACATTGTCAGTGTTTTTTAGTTACAAGAAGAGCTATTCACAACATGACTCACACATTCTGACTAGCATGTAATTTAGTTCTGGCTGACTTGTGTATTTACATAATTTTGTAGAGATCTAAAGGCCAATTCACACCAGATGCCAACAGACACATCGTCGGGTTTTGTCAGATCAGTGTGTTACTATGTTACTATTATCCTCATGATGTGCATTTTCCATCACTGACAGAAATCAAAAAACCTTTGGTTAATGACCAGTTTCTTCAGTAATTCCAATGATGAGATAAACACTGGTAACAGTATTACCACAAGATAATCTTTTGATTAGATGTGATGTTGTTTCTTTCACGCCCAGGACACAACATGCCAGCATCAAAAAACTAGCAGTGATGAAAGCTGACTGTGTTGTCACCTCTCGTCGGCTGCGTCTCGGCCAAAAAGCTGTGCTTGAACACACTAAAGGCGACTCTCAACTAGCATATGTGTTCTGCATCTGCGTTTAAGTAAATATCTGTTTATTTCAGCAGGTATCAATAGTCTATTTTTGTCATTCAAAAAGGGAATTGCTTTGATCAATATTTATTCCACTCTACTCATGTTTTTATGAAAATATTTGTGCATTCGAATGCTCAGGTAAGATGACGTAAAATTGTAACAGCCTTCTGTCTGTACAGTTTTCACAGTAAACAGAGAAAAAAAAAAATGCATAAACTTAATTGGTATCATCTGGTTAGGACCAAACTGGGCACTCACCAACAATTCCTCCCACATCATACCACACAGATAGCCGGTCGGCCTGAACTTCCTTCCAGCCGAAGTTGTTGCTGAGATAAAATGGCAGCCAGAAGAAGAAAGAGTAGTTGACCAGCTTCAGACATGCGTAAGCCAGAGAATACTGCAGAAGACAATAAATAAACATCAAGTCTAGTCGACAATAATGAGGATAAGTAAGGAAGTGTTTAAATGGACACAGACAGGAAGGACTCCAGGCAGGCAGAAGGCCTGTAGGAAGCCAATGGCTTTGGGCTGTGGTTCAGGCTCCTCATCCTGCTGCTGTATGGAGGAGTTTTCATCACATAACTCATCTTCATCATCACTCATCAGAGGACGCTGACTGTCTGAGTCTCTTGTCACTGATCTCAGAACTGTCTCAGAGGGGTCACTTAGTCCTTAAAATGAGACCAACAAATGAGAACACTCTTTTACATCAAGTTTAATATTACAGGGTCCACTTGTGGGTTCAATGCAAAAAAAAAAAAAAAAAATTCTACTGGCCCCATCACCAAAAAATCATTGTTATTGTTGTTTTTGACCAATGTAACCTTGTATTTGAATAAATAAGGTTGTTACGATATTAAAATATTAGATACCAGTGAAATTTCACAATTCTCAATACCAATTTAAATACCATAGAAAAAACTATTATAAAGTTCAAACATTATTAAAGACAAACAGTCGGTTATAAATCAATGGCACAAATAAATACAACAGAACAAAAATATAAAGAGTTTTTCAGGTAGGTAAGAAATACTATAGAAATTCAAAAAAGTTACAGTAATGTATAAACAATGTCTGATCTGTTTAATCTGGATAGCTTCACAAACATTTACGTTAATGTGACAGATTTATGGATCTAATCTCTTTTCCTTCGCACTGCAACATGACCAATAAGATTTGTGCTTTTGGTCACATGCCCAGAGCTGCTGCTGTTACATAAAACTATGGGGTGCATCTCATTGAGCTCACTAGCTCTGATATCTTTCTGACATTTTTATTATTATTATTATTATTATTTTTTTTTTTTAATTTACAGTACATTATGATAATTTATTACATATCCTTTCAACATTCCAGCTGTAAATAAATAAATGGTTTGACAAGATTATGTTCACTATTGTAAAGTGTAAGTTCAGTTTTGGTTGTTTTTACTCTGTTCTGTTCCTGTTTGCCTGTGTTCCTTTTACCTAGTTTGTCTCCATGGTTTTTGATTAAGTTATGCACATGTTCCTGGTTATGTTAATTATCCCTGCATATTTTTAAACCCTCTGTTCATTCAGTTTCTTTGTCCAGTATCGTCTTTATGTTGTTGTGATATACTCTTCCTCCTGAAATCTCCTGCATGTTCTTGTTGGATTTATTAAAGACTGTTTGTTTTGAATACACCTTTGTTTCTTTGTGCGCTCTCTGCAACCAATCGTGACAACTACCTGTCTATCAATGTACGTTTATGCTGAAATATAATTAAATAACCAATTATAATATAATTAAATAACATCTGTGTATTGAGTTGTGTTTCACTGTTAATTTCCATTAACAGTAACCAGTGAATTTGCACTTTCATTCAGCCTGTCTGCCATTTTGTTACATATGCGTAAATCAGAATGAATTTCCATGCCAAACATTTTTGTTTGTGTGAAATGGCTGAAGAATCAGCAGCTTACCAATTTCTTTTGGAGAAGTGAGCAGGCCAAAAAACACCACCACACCACCAGCAAACTGAATCACTGATGTCACGAGGAAGGCATACTGAAAAACACACACACACACAAACACACACTTATTAAGCATAACCCTCACACAAACATTCATGAATTTTATGAATAATATAATATAATATGTAACCAATAAGGTAGGAGAGGCTGTGCTCTATCATGAATAAGTCACGGGTGAAGGGCATCAATGCAACTTTCATGAAGTAAACTCTAACTAAAAGCCTTCCTTCCGCCGGAAAAAATAGTCCCTGACCGTGAACAGCAACAGAAGTTACATTATTACGCCATTAGATGGCGGCAAAGACTGTCTTTATGAGTGTGTCAGTCAGTAGCGAAGACTTTTACATCGAAAAGACTGAACTGTTGTGAACACTGAACAAGACGCAAATGACAAATGCTTTGACTAGCGCCGTCAGATACGGGAAAACCCCTTAACTGTTAAAAGGACAAGATGTTTTATTATGAACATAGGACTGACCTGAAGGAAAATGCTAAATCTGAATGCAGGTAATAAACTCGCTCACTCGATCTCTTTCTCACAACACTCTTCTACATAATACAGTAAGCTTCAATGAACAATATTAATTGAGAACATACAGTTTACGTTGCTAAGAGTGGTTGCTAAGGGTGTTGTGTAGTGATACACAGAAACGTTGGGTGAAGCGGTCATAGCCGTGTTTTATCGTGAATAAAACACAGCTATTGACCAATCAGAATCAAGGACGGGAACTAACCATTTTATATAATATAATATAATATAATATAAAGTGCTCTTACCTCATAGCCATACTTCAGGACACTGGAGGCAAGAAACGCACCCAGAATATTCCCCACGGATGCACATGCACTCCACAGTCCAAACACAAAGCCTCGGCTGGCAGACAGAAGATATGTGTGTGAATCAATTACTTTAGACAAACATTTAAGCACAATTACTGCCATAAGGAAATATACTGTTACATTTCTGTGAATTCCCTGAAATCAAAACATACAGTTAACCCCAAAAAAAAAAAAAAAATTTAATGGAACTCTCACTAAAACAAACAAACAAACAAACAAATCAATGATTTTACACATTAGGCATGTAGATTAAATTAATTTTTGATCATGTGTCCCAACACATGTGCAAAAATGCCATATCATGTGATGACTATATCATAGTATAATTACGGGTGCACATGCACAATGTTTGTGATCTTTTTTTGTATGTGGTTAAAAAAAAAGTCAAATGTTTGTTAAGCAACAGTATGCCAATTTTGTTTTGACTTTGGATGTATATTTTTTGCACGCCTGCATAAGTTGTTAATATGTAATGTGTATCATCTGTTAGTATAATACTCATGACTATATTCATAATTTCACAGATAACTGAATTTTGCAACTACAACAGGGCTCCAAGTTGGCATATGCTATCTACATTGTTTTAGCACCCAATTTACTACTTAAATTGTAGAAAACAGGTACAAAGGAGGCAAGTTTGCGCTGGCGTAAAAACACACAGCGTAGTGTCATTTCATCGCATTTAGCACCTAATTAAACTAGATCAAGGATGATTAGTGGGAAAAAATGCAGATATTTTTGCATAAAAAAATCTTAAGTCTTAAAATAATCACGGATTTCAAAATCATGTTTGTGTATTACAGGATGATGTGAAATACTGACACCTACCCAGATTTTCCAAACCAGTTGCCCATGATGGCCACCACACAGGGCCAAACTGTAGATTGCAGCAATCCATTTATCACCCACAAAACGCAATAAAAGTACACGTTATAAAAGTGAAGCCATTCTGTCAAAGTGCCAAAAATAAATTCCTAAAGAGAAGAGAGGGCGAATGTAATTAAATAAAGACACAAATTTTTGTTCCCTTTCATAGGTTCATACTGTGTCAGTAGCTGAAGATATGGGAACACCATCCAGGTGTGATGATTGTCATGGAGAAAATTAACGGAAATTTTACCTCAGCAATCCAACTGTTGCACTATTGGCTTTGATTCTATACGGGCTTCAAACAATCATCCAATCTGGAGGGTGTTCTCATAGCACCAGTGACTATTCAGGGAACGAGAGTTACAAATGTAACCAAGAGGTTATCTTTGCTTTATACTTAATAAAATATTACATTAAACAAAATTAAATATTTTAATGGATTCACAGCCCTAATTACAGAATACCAACCGCGACTGCTGATCCACATAAACCGAAGGACAGAACATAGCGGAGGTTGAACCGATCACCAATCACCCCACTGATATACAAACCCTGAAAGAAAACCAAACAAATCACTGTCACACAGGGCTGTGCGCGATCATCTATGACAATACCACAATTACTCATTTAACAATATGCGATTTGACATTATCAAGTATGTAGATTAAGGTTGATGAAAAAACTTGTAAAATAAAGATATTTATAAATTATATACACTAGGACAGGCGACTACGTGTGCATTTGGAGTGTATGCTTGTATGTTTCGTAACTGAATTAATCTGCATTTTTGAACAAATCATTTGAGTGAATGATTCAGTGACGCTTTAATAGAGTCACTTGCTTTTGAATGAATGACTCACTCATTAAAGGGTTAGTTCACCCAAAAATGAAAATTATGTCATTAATTACTCACTCTCATGTCGTTCCACACCTGTAAGACCTTCGTTCATCTTCAGAACACAAATTAAGATATTTTTGATGACATCCGATGGCTCAGTGAGGCCTCCATTGACAGCAAGATAATTAACACTTTCAGATGCCCAGAAAGCTACTAAAAATATATATTTAAACAGTTCATGTGACTGCAGTGGTTCAACCTTAATATTATAAAGTGAGGAGAATACTTTTTGTGCGCAAAAAACCCCCCAAAATAATGACTTTATTCAACAATATCTAGTGATGGGCGATTTCAAAACACTGCTTCATGAAGCTTCGAAGCTTTATGAATCTTTTGTTTCGAATCAGTGGTTCAGATCGCGTATCAAATTGCCAAAGTCACGTGAACTATTGAAATTTCGACACTTTTGATGTAACAAAACCTCGTTTATTGAAATCATGTGACTTTGGCGCTCTGAACCACTGATTTGATACAAAAGATTCGTAAAGCTTCGAAGCTTCATGAAGCAGTGTTTTGAAATCACTCATCACTAGATATTGTTGAATAATGTCGTTATTTTGTTTTTTTGGCCCACAAAAAGTATTCTCCTCGCTTTATAACATTAAGGTTGAACCACTGTAGTCACATGAACTGTTTTAAATATGTCTTTAGTAGCTTTCTGGGCATCTGAAAGTGGGCATCTTTCTGTTTTTAGTAGCTTGCTGGGCATCTGAAAGTGTTAATTATCTTGCTGTCAGTGGAGGTCTCACTGAGCCATCGGATGTCATCAAAATTATCTTAATTTGTGTTCTGTAGATGAACGAAGGTCTTCCGGGTGTGGAACGACATGAGAGTGAGTAATTAATGACTTTTCATTTTTGGGTGAACTAACCCTTTAAGACATTCAGCAAATATTGTCAATATAGTTCAAATATCATTTTGTCAATATCACACACCCTACTGTCACAGTACTGTTTAACAGTTCAATATGGTGCACCAGCAGCACTATTTGTTCATAAGAGACAATCACTGTCCAACTCCAACCTCCAAAACATGCCTGCTACACCCATTCCTGTTTTTAACTTACCACAGCATAAGAGAAGAGAAAGATTGAGTCCAGAGCACCCAAAAACAAAGTAGCCTCCCCTGCATCGGCAAACAATTTGTTATCCTCCCATGTCTGAAAATGTAAAAACAAAAATTAAGTTTGTAGCAATATTATTATAAATGTATATTAAAAAACGAAAAGTCAGTGCTGTATACAACTATATAGCAAGTTGTGAGAATGTTAGTGCTTGACTATGCATTTCCCTTTCACAGACTTAATGATTAATTGCCTTTTTCACAAAAGTATTCATGTGAAATATAATACTGATACAGTATCGTGAGGTATTCAAATGTATCAATACAGTGTTGTGAGGAAAAATTCTCTCACCCCTATTGGCAGAACACATTTTCTCCACAGCAAGCAGTTAACAGGTAAGACATGGACTACTTGATTTTGAATAAGACTATGTTAAACCATAAAAAAATGTGAAAGCCTTTAAACAGTCTTTGTGTATTACAGTAATGGCTGCGATCCACTTCTCAAATGGGTTTTTAAGATTTTCAGTTTTAATTATTAATTGAATTGAGATCAGTTATTTAAAAAAAAAAAAAAAAAAAATTTAAAAAATATTTTCAACAAAAATTACTGGAAATTCTCATGTACCTCTCCAGGAGACAAAGTTATAGCGCTGCCATTCTGCTGCAATTCTGACGGTGTCCACTGCGCTGAGATGCTCACTTTTACGTTACTAAAAGTCTTACGAGACGAGTGAAGCAGGACATAGCTGGACAGAGAGTGGAGAGAATAGACAGTTTGTATGGAGATGAGCACATGTATTATGCGTGCTCATTACTACAATGTCCTTCATTTAGTTCTTCATGTATATGGGTCAACACATACAATTAGTATAACTCCCCCATTATAAGCATGTTTTTATGTCTGCATGATTATATAAAAATGAATCAACTTTTCAAAACCATGTGATACTAACACAAAGCATGAATACAAAGCATGCATTTCTAAAAACTTGCCACATGCATTTTAAACTAGATTTTCCTTCTATTTTTCCGTTTCTTTATCATGAATACTCTTATACAGTGCCTAGCAAAAGTATTCATACCCCTTTATACTTTTCACAATTTGTCATGTTTCTAAAATGCTTTAAACTTTTATTTTTTCACATCAATCTCCACATCCCATAATGACAAGGCAAAAAACCACATTACATTGCATAAGTATTCAAACCCTTTTCTTGTGACACTTTCTCCCTTTCTTTGTGATGTTTCTTTGTAAACTTTAACCAGAGTTAACCGGTGACAAACTCAATTACTTGGACATGATTTAGAAAGACACACACCTGCCTATACAAGTCTAACAGCTGGAAATGCATCACAGCGCAAAAACCATGAGGTTAATCATGAGGTCAAAGGAACTGATCTGGGAAAGACTACAGAAAAATGTTCGCATGAGCACAGTGGCCTCAATAATTCTTAAATGGAAGAGGTTTGAAACAACCATTGCTGTGTTTCCCGAAAGCATTGTGAGCTAAGGTGATCGTCGAGAGCATTGGTGGCAAAGGTTCTATGATCAACTTAGGCTTACGATGCTTTTGGGAAACGCAGCCCAAGACTCTTCCCAGAGCTGGCCTTCCAGCCGAACTGAGCAATCAGGGGAGAAGGGCCTTAGAAAGAAAGGTGACCATGAACTGTATGGTCCTCTGGTTGAGCTCCAAAGGTTACAGTATCTCACAGAAGTGAGTACACCCCTCACATTTTTGTAAATATTTTATTATATCTTTTCATGTGACAACACTGAAGAAATGACACTTTGCTACAATGTAAAGTAGTGAGTGTACAGCTTGTATAACAGTGTAAATTTGCTGTCCCCTCAAAATAACTCAACACACAGCCATTAATGTCTAAACCGCTGGCCACAAAAGTGAGTACACCCCTAAGTAAAAATGTCCAAATTGGGCCCAATTAGCCATTTTCTCTCCCCGGTGTCATGTGATTTATTAGTGTTACAAGGTCTCAGGTGTGAATGGGGAGCAGGTGTGTTAAATTTGGTGTTATCGCTCTCACTCTCTCATACTGGTCAATGGAAGTTCAACATGGCACCTCATGGCAAAGAACTCTCTGAGGATCTGAAAAAAAGAATTGTTGCTCTACATAAAGATGGTGTAGGCTATAAGAAGATTGCCAAGACCCTGAAACTGAGCTGCAGCACGGTGGCCAAGACCATACAGCGGTTTAACAGGACAGGTTCCTCTCAGAACAGGCCTCGCCATGGTCGACCAAAGAAGTTGAGTGCACGTGCTCAGCGTCATATCCAGAGGCTGTGTTTGGGAAATAGACGTATGAGTGCTGCCAGCATTGCTACAGAGATGATGCACAAGAAAGCCCGCCAACAGTTTGCTGAAGACATGGATTACTGGAACCATGTCCTGTGGTCTGATGAGACCAAGATAAACTTATTTGGTTCAGATAGTGTCAAGCGTGTGTGGAGGCAACCAGGTGAGGAGCACAAAGACAAGTGTGTCTTGCCTACAGTCAAGCGTGGTGGTGGGAGTGTCATGGTCTGGGGCTGCATGAGTGCTGCCGGCACTGGGGAGCTACAGTTCATTGAGGGAACCATGAATGCCAACATGTACTGTGACATACTGAAGCAGAGCATGATCCCCTCCCTTTGGAGGCAGTGCTGGAAAATAATGGTGGCCACACAAAATATTGACACTTTGGGCCCAATTTGGACATTTTCACTTAGGGGTGTACTCACTTTTGTGGCCAGCGGTTTAATGGCTGTGTGTTGAGTTATTTTGAGGGGACAGCAAATTTACACTGTTATACAAGCTGTACACTCACTACTTTACATTGTAGCAAAGTGTCATTTCTTCAGTGTTGTCACATGAAAAGATATAACAAAATATTTACAAAAATGTGAGGGGTGTACTCACTTCTGTGAGATACTGTGGAGATATATGTGGAGATAGGAGAAACTTACAAAAGGACAGTCATCACTTCAACCCTCCACCGATCTGGGCTTTACGGAAGAGTGGCCAGACGGCCTCTCCTCAGTGTATAACGTAAGAAATCCTGCTTGGAATATGCAAAAAAAAAGGCACCTAAAAGACTCTCAGACAAAACAAGATTCTTTGGTGTTATGAACCTCAATTCCAAGCATCATGTCTGGAGGAAACTAGGCACTGCTAATCATCTGCACAAAACCATCCCAGTGAAGCACCGTTGTGGCACTATCATGCTGTGGGGGTGTTTTTCAGCTCCGGGTGCCAGGGGACTGATCAGAGTGGAAAGAAAGTTGAACACAGCTCCACTGGCCTCGCTCCACTCCCATGGCTCTTTGCCCCACCCTGCTTCACACCACGTGAAGCAGGGTGGGGCAAAGAGCCATGGGAGTGGAGCGAGGCCAGTGGAGCGAATGTTAATGAGCGACACCTGAGCAACACACCAGTCTTGAGTCCCATGGAGGAGCCCCGGAAAGATAAAAGGAGGAGTGACGACAGTGCAAGATGAGAGAGGACCAGGCCTGGGGACATTCAAGTTGTTGTTTTGTCTTCGTTTATGAGGCAGTCGTACATGAGGGGCTACCGCTTTACTTTCACTTTGTTGTTGGTTTATTTTGTGATTAAAGTATGCATTGAACGTTTGCCTGCCTCTCTCTTCCTGTATCTATGAACCTTGCTACAACAGCAAAATAAAGAGATTATCCTTCATTAAAAACCTGGTTCAAAAAGCACACAGGACCGCAGACTTGAGCACACAGTCAAGACAATGCACTATGGGCTTAGGGACATCTGAACGTGAATGTCCTTAAGTGGCCCGTCCTGAGGCCATCCCAATCAACCATCTCTGGAGAAACCTTGAAAATAGTTCTCCACCGAAGTTCCCCATGATCAAAACTGACGTAAATTGAGAAAATCTGCAGAGAGGAATTGCAGAAAACCCCCAAATTCAGACATTCAAACTAAGCTTGTCGCATCATACCTGAAACAACTCAAAAAGCAATGATTATAGCCTTAAGTAAGTACTGAGTTAAGGCTCGAATACTTAAGGCTACAATATACTTCAGGCAAAAATCAAAGAATGAACTGGTGTGAAGTCATTTAGAACAAAATCAGGCCAACATAAAGTTTGTTTGGAGATTGTTTCATGAGTTCAAAACAGCTTGGCAAAGCGAACTTTACGGAATAGTTCTCTCTTGCTGGTAAAAACCTTTAAACTACCATTGGTCCGTGGCGATTACATAATAGAGCTCTGCGGCTTCACCTTCTTTGATGTGGAAATTTTTCCGGTTCATTTCGTTGAGGTACAACCATGAACATACTAAAGAGCAGCTTTATAGTATAGTTTAAAGTTGTAATTCTACACTCTAAAAAATGTTGGGTTAAAAACAACCCAAGTTGGGTTGAAAATGGACAAACCCAGCAATTGGGATGTTTTAACCCAAAGTTTGGGTTAAATATTTGCCCAACCTGCTGGGTAGTTTTATTTAACTCAACTATTGCTTAAAAATTACTGTATTGCTGGCTTAAAATGAACTCAAAGTATGTTGGAAAATAACATTTATTAATATGTTTAATACATTTTTACATGTTTAATACATAATAAATTCATTAATTAATAAGTTTAATGAATAATAATTAAACAATAAACATTTATTAAATTGCTTTTTAATAAATGTTCACCTTTTGATTATTATTGTTGCCTCTAGTAATAATGTCTGATTTTTAATTTTGGGTTCATTTTAATCCAGCCATATAGTAATTTTTAAACAATAGTTGAGTTAAATAAAACTGCCCAGCACATTGGGCAAAGATTTAACCCAACCGCTGAGTTTGTCCATTTTCAACCCACCTTGGGTTGTTTTTAACCCAGCATTTTTTAGTGTAATTGAAAGCAACACTGACGCTGTTTTTCATGTTTTAATACTGTAAAGCTGCTTGCTTTAAGGGCTATATAAGGGCTTTACTGGAAAGCCGAATTGTAGAGCTGGTGCTAACATATCCACATCGCTACGATCAGATGCTTTCGTGCTGCTGTTTTCTCACGGCAGTCATTTTTGTTATGAGCTTATTTTGTTATTGAGAGAAAAGCATACAGCACATATTTACATATTCACCTAAACACCATTTCCAGGAGTGTAGGCAGTGTCAGTATGTTCGATAACAGTATACCACTGTTCAGGCATTTCGAGACCCCTAAGCCAGTGGTTTCCAATCCTGGTCCCGGGAACCCACCGCTCTGTCTGCACAATTTGTTTGTCTCTCTTAAGGCAGGAACACACCAAGCCGACACCGACGAACTAGTGGCGACGAAAGCAGACTGCAGGGTTGGCTCACGTCGGCAGCGTCTGGGTCCAAAGTTGCCCTGACACACCAAACCGACACTCGACAGCCGACAGCCAAGTAGCACGTCCGTTCTGCACCTGCGTAAGATTAAATGCCTTTCCGTACCAGCAGGTGTCAGTAGCTGAACAGCCAATCAGAATGATCAGATGGACCGACATGTCGAATCGGCTGGATAAAAGCCAACGAGGACCAACTTCAGCCGACGGTGTGGAACACACTGAGAAAATTTAGTCAGCCGACTAACAAAAACTGCCCGACGGCCGACCGTCGGCTTGGTGTGTTGCTGCCTTTCTCTGACACACTCAGTTCAGTTCATAAAACGCTCTCCTAACGAGCTGAGGATCTGAATCAGGTGTGTTAAATAAGGGAGACATACAAAATGTGCAGAGCGGTGTGGTGGGTTCCCAGGACCAGGATTGAAAACCACTGCCTTAACCGAAGAATGAAAAAGAACTTCTGCATGAGTATATTGGGGCCTTTAAGCAATGTAATATAATATTTCAATTTTTGCTTTTTAAAAAATTTGTAAAGTTATCACATATCTGGTCTTTGATTTGCCAATATGGGGTATTGATTGATGTGAGAATAAAAAAAAAAAAAAAACTGAAGTCACTGCATTTGGAAACAAAGATGAAGTTCTCAAGGTAAACGCATACCTTCACTCTAGGGGTCAAACAACTAAAATTCAAGTCAGAAATCTTGGTGTGATTTTGGAGTCAGACCTTAGTTTCAAATAATGTTTTAGCATAAAGTTGCAACATGAAAAAATCTAAAAAAAAAAAAAAGAAGAAGAAGGGTTATGAATACTTTGGCAAATTACCGTACATCATTTACCTACATACTCAGTTGAGTGTGGAAGTGTGTGAACATTTTTATTGTGATGTTGCTAAATTAAAGCCAATCACTGCTAGTTTTCTGCATAACAGCTAGATTAATCATATAAGGGTCAGAATTCAGAATTCAACCAGAGGGCCCTGGCTGAAAAGTCAAAAAAGTCCCCGGGGGGATTGACTTTAGAAAAATAACATCATTATTTTTAATTAGTTGACTTTAGCAATCCTTGTTGCATTACACAGCAATGGTGACAGTTCAAAAATCAAGCACTTTCTAAAGTTTGCATACCTATAACTCAACATATATAAAAGATATCTTAATATTCTCTTAACTTCTGGTTCTTAAACTCAAGATCCTGCGATTCAGTTCTAGAAAAATGGGGATCTGAACGTGGCTCCATGAGTAAACTGTTCAATTGTACACATTCTGAGTGGTCAAAAACCATATGTGGATCACTTTGCATAACATTAATACTTTTTCCTTTTAAAGAGAAATGTCTGAAGAACAAATAATGTTGAATCTAGAAATGCACCTTTATTAAGTCACACAGAAACAATAATGTCGATATCTTGATCTATATATTGTATATACATTTATTAATAATAAGGAAAATGTGTCCATTTAGCTAGTGCAATACCTTTATTTCATTTTTGGATTTCAGGTACGTCTAACAAGCTCTGGAAGGTATAAATTATACTTTGAATGTTTGAGGTGATGTCAGTGATTCTGTTAAATTTGCCCCTTAGCAGTGGATACTAGACTATGCACATATTTTATAACAAGACAAAACTGTAATACTTGTCTTGGCAAATCTTGGTTCACTGAATACACAAGTGTGGGTAGAGAAACCACACTGTCCTGAAAAACAAGGAACTTGTTTCAAAGATGTGACAATACTGTGTATTTGTTCTCAATAGTGAAAGTGAAACCCAAGAGTGTATTTTAAGATACATTTCTAGTTTCAACATTATTTGTTCATCAAACATTCCTTTTTAAATACAATAAGTATTTGCTGTATTTATAAGAAACAACGGTTAAGAGCCTGTGAAGGACTGTGGGTGGACTTTTTAAATGTGTAAAAATTAAATAATGATGATGATGCCATCTTTCTAAAGTCATTTTCATCCTCCTGTAATCTGAAAACTGTCATTCTGATTCCCTTCTACAAAAAACAGTGGAGTACATTCATCCGTGACATTTAATATTTTGCCTTTCGTCACCATTTTTGTTTGTCTTTCTTCACCAAAAAAAAAAAAAAAAAAAATTGAAAACTGAAATTTGGTTGATTTGACATGTAATGACCCATAACAAGTAACCAGAATACAGCTGGTTAAATGACACGCAGCACGCATCTTTGAGCTACTAAGATGGCAAACAAGACAAAGTTCAACATACTTATTACGCACAATAAAACATTTCCTGAAGCATGTCAGCAAACCATTCATGTAAAGCAGGTCTTTTCATCCTTAACAGATTCCAGGGACTCCTACATAGACTTTCGCAGGGACCGCAACATTAAAGAGAAGCGATATATTCCCAGTAACGCAGGCAAAAAACGGATTACCATGGTAAGAACAGAAGGTGGTAGGAACAGGACAGCATAAGTTACCTGAAGAAGGTGAGGAGGAAGGCTAGCAGCTGATGATAGGTGTAGAGGGACCACATTATAAGGGTCTGGATCAAAAGGGGGAGGAAGAGAAGGGGCTGGAGTCTTCAGGACACTCTACTGCACCATCTACAAACACTACACACCACATCACTGTAAAATCTATCCATCGACAGATTGATAGCTAGATCAATCGGCGCTCTTACTGTTACACTTTGATGCTCGTCTGTAGCTTATCAAGATAAATATTTACAGACTTCCACAGATACACTTATAGTAAGTATCGATACTCACCGGTTTAAATCATTTGCTGTAAATAAATCTCTGACTGGAAGATATCGTCATTTTTTTTTAATGCAACGTAAACGCGTTGAATCGTAAACACAGACGTCCTCCCGGATGTAGCAAGTTTCAAAATAAAAGTCACTTCATTAGGGGTTTACCATTGGAGAAAGCACAACGGCCAAATTGGATTTGCAGAGAAGGGTTTGTTTTGTGTTATTATCTTGTAGTTATTGATAAACTTGTTCCCCCAGGACTAAAGTTTAAATTTTTGTATTTATTTTATACCTTTACTTGAGTAACAAGGTTGAATGGTTGAATAACAACATTTATGATTATTATCAATGTTGAAAACAGTTGTGTACTTTTTTTTTTTTTCAGGATTCCTTGATGAATAGAAAGTTCAAAAGAACAGCATTTATCTGAAATACAAAGCTTCTGTTAACATTATACATTACCGTTCAAAAGTTTGGGGTCAGTAAGAATTTTTTTTATTTTTTTTTAAAAGAAATGAAAGAAATTAATACTTTTATTCAGCAAGGATGCATTAAATTGATCAAAAGTGACAGCAAAGACATTTATAATGTTACAAAAGCTTTGTATTTCAGATAAATGCTGTTCTTTTGAACTTTTTATTCATCAAGGAATCCTGAAAAAAAAAGTACACAACTGTTTTCAACATTGATAATAATCATAAATGTTTCTTGAGCAGCAGATCAGCATATTAGAATGATTTCTGAAGGATCATGTGACACTGAAGACTGGAGTAATGATGCTGAAAATTCAGCTTTGATCACAGGAATAAATTAATTTATAAAATATATTCAAACAGAAAACAGTTATTTTAAATTGTAATAATATTTCACAATATTACTGTTTTTACTGTATTTTTAATTAAATAAATGCAGCCTTGGTGAGCAGACGAAACTTCTTTTAAAAACATAAAAAATCTTACTGTGTCCAAACTTTTGACCGGTAGTGTACATTTTTTGGAAATTACAATTAATTAATTAAAATGAATTAATGAATGTCAATTCAACAGATTAACAAATAAAAAAATATGCCATTGTTTTATTAAATTGTCAAAAAGGGCTTTGGATCCAAATGATGTCTGTCTGCTTCACCTGGACCTTCAGCTTCTTTGTCTCCCATTTCTTTCTTCTTTTTGCATTTTAAAACATACCTAAAGTGCCAAACCTTTAGTTTTTTTAATGACTGTACAATCACTACCACCTTGAATTATTTTTTATGTATGCAAACAGAAATAGGCTACAAAGCTGTTTATCTTGATTTAAAAAAAAAAATAAAATAAAAAAATAAAAAGATATTTAAAAATGACACAGCACCATTAACAATATGAGATTTTTAATTCCCACTTTAAGTCGTCAACACATTTATTTAGTTTAGTATGAGGCTATAACATTCAGCACATTTCTTTAATAGTTGCATACTGAGCATGATTCTAGCTTAAAATAATCTTAGAAAAACCTAAATCTAAAAGAAAAACTTAACAGTGGGCTCCAAACCTACATTTCTACAGAAAATATCCATGGCACAAAACTATGTTACACATTAGTAATGCAAGAAAATGTTAAAGCTGTTCTTCAAATGACTTTGTTGTAGTGAAACAACTGCAGTTCAACGGCATCAGATTGGCAGGAAACAGATTTTAATTAAAGGGATAGTTCACCGCAACTTATTTACTCACTCTTATGCCTGAAGTCTTGGTTTTGTGTGGAAAACAGACTGGAGCTTAAAGGGTTAGTTCACCCAAAAATGAAAATTCTGTCATTAATTACTCACCCTCATGACGTTCCACACCCGTAAGACGTTCGTTCATCTTCAGAACATAAATTAAGATATTTTTGATGAAATCCGATGGCTCAGCCTGCCAGCAAGACAATTAACACTTTCAGATGCCCAGAAAGTTACTAAAGACATATTTAAAACAGTTCATGTGACTACAGTGGTTCAATCTTAATCTTATGAAGCAACGAGAATACTTTTTGAGCGCCAAAAAAACAAAATAGCGACTTTATTCTAGTGATGGACGATTTCAAAACACTCCTTCATGAAGCTTTACGAATCTTTTGTTTCGAAACAGTGGTTTGGAGTGCGTATCAAACTGCCAAAGTCACATGAACTATTAAAATTTCGAAACACTTATGATATAACGAAGCCTCGATTACTGAAATCACATGACTTTGGCAGTTTGATACGCACTCCGAATCACTGATTCGAAACAAAAGATTTGTAAAGCTTCGAAGCTTCATGAAGCAGTGTTTTGAAATCGGCCATCACTAGATATTGTTGAATAAAGTCGTTATTTGTTTTTTGCCGCACAAAAAGTATTCTCGTCGCTTCATAACATTAAGGTTGAACCGCTGTAGTCACATGAACTGTTTTAAATATGTCTTTAGTAGCTTTTTGGGCATCTGAAAGTTTAAATAATCTTGCTGGCAATAGAGGCCTCACTGAGCCCTCGGATTTTATCAAAAATATCTTAATTTGTGTTCTGAAGATGAACGAAGGGGTGTGGAACGACATGAGGGCGAGTATTTAATGACAGAATTTTCATTTTTGGGTGAACTAACCCTTTAAGTTGTCATTCAGCGATAGTACTCACATTCAGTACGCTGTTCATTTTTGTTTCTTCTGAGAACAAATCAAACTGATCTAGTTCTCAACTCAATAACTCAATGATCCGGCCACAGTTAACAGCTCAGAAGAAGGGGAATATTATCATTGAATAAACAACTTGAATTTTAATTCGTTACTCACAGAAAGGAATAATATGACTTGACAAGACTTGGAATATAATGCATAAGCTGTATGGACTATAATGATGACATTTTTTGAGCTTCTTTTTGTGTTCCACAGAAAAACCACAACAGTAAACGGGTTTGGACATGGACATTGGTCATGAGGGTGAGTAAATAATGACAGGATTGAAATTTTTGATCGAACTATGTTTTCACTCCACACAAGGCACTCAGGATGACAACATGATTCAAGTCAAACACTGTGGCTCTTCATGTGCCTGTTCAAGTGTGTACGACACGTGTAAGCCTTCGGGCACATAGGACATGGGAACGGCCTCTTCCCAATATGAGTGTACATGTGCTTGCTCAAGTCATAGCGCCGGATGAATCGTTTCCCGCACTGTAAGCAGCAGTGTGGACGCTCTCCGGTGTGAAAGCACATGTGCGCCGTCAGGTGACTCGAAACCACAAATTTCTTGCTGCAGATTTTACACTGATACGGCTTCTCTCCCGTGTGAGAACGCAGATGCACCTGCAGGCATCCGGCGGAGACAAAACCCTTTCCGCACTGATGGCAAACGTACGGCTTCTCCCCAGTGTGAATTCTGATGTGGATTTTCAAATTCCCAGACAGTGAAAACTGCTTCTCGCAGTACGGACAGACGTGCGGCCGCTCGCCAGAATGACATCTCATGTGGGATTTCAATTGGATTTTGCTGTAAAACCGCTTTCCGCATTGCGAACATAGGAGAGGTTTCTCACCCGTGTGGTTTGAGAGGTGGGCGAGCAGGCTGCTGTTCGCCGAAAAACACTTCCCGCACTGGTCGCATATATACGGCCTGAATTCTGCGTGCGTCTTCAGATGGCTTCTTAATTCACTGTCGACGCTGAATGTCAAATCACAAAAACGACACTTTCCTGGCTGCCGTTCCGGTTTAGATGGAGGGGCGTCTTTAACTTTATGAGTCTTCTGGTGGATTAAACTGGCTCGGTATGAGCCAAAAGTCTCGTTGCATTGTTTACAGGTGTAGTTCCTTTTAACAGCAGGAGTTCGGTGAGCTCGCCGGTGACCGACTAATCGTGACAGACTTGTGAACAGCCGTCCACATTCAGGGCATTTGTGTGTGGTTTTCTCTTTGTGCACTCGGTTGTGTCTGTATAGGGTCCTGAGGGATCTAAAGTGGGCTGTGCATTTGATGCACTTGAAAATTCTGGTATTGCAGCTGGTGTTTTTGTGCGCAGTTAGCTGTGTCACATCGTCAAAAATTTGCCCACACTGATGACACTCGTGTGTCCCCGCCTGGGTGTGAATTTCCTGGTGCTTGACAAGATCAGAGCGATAGATGAAGTATTTCGTGCACTGCTGACATTTGTGTACGGTTCTGCCTGCATAGTGGAAGCCTTTAGAAGGTGAGTTTGGGAAGGTGTCAAGAGCGGGCCGCTGGAGAGGCACAGCAGTCTGAAAAATTAAATCGCCTAAAGAAAAACATGGGACAAACAGATGGTTTAGTCTAAAGATGATGAAAAGGTGTAATGAGAATCTTGACAGATATTCGGAAGGGCTGTACCTCTATGAGCATCATTGGTGGATGACGGTACGCTTGGCTCTTCCGAGTTATTCCTGCAAAAAGAATAAACAGGATATTTTACAAATCAAACATCTTAAAGGGTTAATTTATTACTCACCCTCATGTCGTTCCACACCCCATAAGACCTTCGTTCATCTTCAGAACACAAATTAAGATATTTTTGATGACAGATTACCGTCAGTAAAATTTTGACACCTCAAAAAGTTCATAAAGAGATTGAAAAACTAATCCATTTGAATCGAGTGGTTTAGTCCAAATTTTCTGAAGAGAATCAATCGCTTATGATAAACAGATTTAATTTAGGCTTTTAATCGCATGTAAACATTGATCAGCGAACATAAGCAGAAGCTCAACCGAACCTAAATAACGCAGAAGAACAAAACCAGCTCAAATGTGCTGTGTAACACACAAGAATGAACCTCATTGGTTATGCAGCATGTTTGAGCTTCCGGAAGATGTTTGTTCTTGGGTGTTATTCAAAAAATTTGGACTAAACCGCTCCATTCATGTGGATCGCTCGATTCCGATTTCTTTAAGAACTTTTTCAGTTGCAAAGGCAGTCTATGGAAGGAAATCTGATCCATCAAAAATATCTTCATTTGTGTTCTGAAGATGAACGAAAGTGTGGAACGACATGAGGGTGAGTAATTAATGACAATTTTCATTTTGGGGTGAACTAACCCTTTAATTCAAGAACACTACAAAGCAAATTTCATAGCAATGTGCTCAGTCCTAAAAAATAGACGGAAAGATAATGGGGAATATTACTCAAAGCAGACATTTTGATAACAGTCTTACAGTAATTATCTTGAAATTATCATTGAATGTTGTGAATTTGTTGCACAAGATGCACTCTCAGAACCATCTCAGAAATTGCATATCAGAAAACTAAAACCACCTAAACCATTAGCACCAACACCAAAAATGATTTCATTTGAGTGTGACAACTTCAATTTTGTGGTTTTCAACATACAAAATGGCCATATTGCTGATTTTGGAGCTTGAGCCTTGGACCCCGAAGACTTTCACTGTATGGACAAAAACAGCTAAAAAAAAAATTCTTCAAATGTGACCCTGGACCACAAAAGCAGTCATAAGTCGCAGGGGTAAATTTGAAGCAATAGCCTACTATACAATGTATGGGTCAAAATGATCAATTTTTCTTTTATGTCAAAAACCATTAGGATATTTAAGATCATGTTCCATGAAAATATTTTGTAAATTTCCTACCGTACATATATCTAAAATGTATTTTTGTAAGTAATATGCATTGCTAAGGACTTCATTTGGACAACTTTAAAGGTGATTTTTTGCACCCTCAGATTCCAGATTTTTAAATAGTTGTATCAAATTTGTCCTATCCTAACAAACCATACATCAATGGAAAGCTTTTTTATTCAGCTTTCAGATGATGTATAAATCTTAATTTCAAAAAATTGACCCTTATGACTGGTTTTGTGGTCCAGGGTCACAAATATCTTTCTTTGTGTTCTACAGAAAAAAAGAAAATTATACAAATCTGAAGAGATGAGAGTGATAGAAATTATTTTTGCACTATTCCTTCAAGCTAAATTAAAAAAAGAAATAAATCTATTTAACTTCAGTATTGGATTAGTTGGTTGCTATATAACTAGCTGACCATCCTGCCCACACCTAGTAATATGGTAACGTAAACATACCGTTGCAATTCATCAGCATTTGAGTGTGTTTCCTTTTCTCCATCACTGTCTCTGGAGAACTCTGATGATTCACAGCTGGAGCTGGATCCCACATCCTGGACATTTGGATCACCTGTCCCAGTCTCCTTGTCCATATTATGTTGTTGGTTTGGCAGGTTTTTAGAATCAAGAGACAGTAACTTGCCATCATCATTGTGCTGGTTTATAATGACCGAGTCACCAACAGGCGGCAGTGACAATGATGAAACTATTCGATCCTCAACTATTGTTGGAAGAGCTTCAAAATAAAAATATAAAAAAAAAATTAGACATTGACCAATTGTGCTTAATAACTGTATTTTCTAGTAATAGAAGTGGGTCTCAATCTTCATCTGGTGCTTACTTGGTTAGCCGGATAAGTTTTGGTTTCTCAACATAAATTTGTGATTTTCCATTTTTATCTAGAAAGCTTATTCAGCTTTGTTAAAGAAGCAGCCAATCAGAATTCTCAAACCTGTTTACTGGGCGAAGTAGATATCTCCGCTCTAATTCTCTAACATATCTGATTAACCAAGTTCAACCTAAAGCATATGGAATAACTAATATTCAAAGACTACATTTTACCATTTTTTTCCAAAGTCCCACAAACATCCGTTTGCAGCAAGGATAACAAATTGTGTGATTTGCAAACAGAGTCCACACATGCATCAAGCTCCCCAGGGTGACAGCTGAGCAACAATGAAAGCTGAAATGAAAGAAAATTAAAAATACAAACACAAAAAATCTGTATAACTAAGTAGCAGGCCTGAATCATTCAGATATGATAAGCGTGTATCATCAGACCTGTTTGAAGTTTGGTACAGGCAGAAGTTGCTCCAATCTGGAGAGGAAAAAGCCAACAAGAACTTGCAGTGCTTTATCAAAGTCAGGACCATACTCGACTGGAAATACTTCCTGAAACACAAAAACAAATTTCATTTGAAGTCTTCATGCAAACCTTTCTGAAAAACAGCCATTAAGATTTAGCAACTTCCACTGCAGTTCATAGCAACTATGGTGCAGGTCGGACATCAAGAACATGTCTTTAGCACATGTTCACAAGACTCTGAAATGAAAGGTGCAAGAGAACTCTTAAAATGAATCTTATGGAGCTGAGAATGAACATTCACCCATAGACAAACAAAGTTGTCTGTTTTTTTTTTACAGTTACACATGTGGTTGAGTCTGAATTTAAGCGATTCCAATTCTGCTTATCGATTCCTATTTATTATTGATTCCAAGTTTTGATTCCAATAAGGTAAAAAAAAAAAAATGAAGTCAAACATTTAAATAGCCTATCAAACATTTATTCTGTCTTTTTGCAAAACATTCTGTTGCAACTGAATACTGTGAACAAAAATCAGCAGCCTACAGAACAAAAATCAACAGCCGAACAGCGTAAAGAATACTTACACAAGGAGCTTTTGCCTATAGTTTTAACAAAAATACCACAGCAAAAACAACTAGACAAACTATATAAATTTCAAACATTATTAAAGACAAATAAATAGTCAGTAATAAAATAAGAACAAATAAATTAGCTATAGTACAAATAAATTCAACTCAACAAAGTTCAGGTACAGAAATTGATATCAGATGTAATCAAATGTAAAGTAAGTTCTTTTTATAAATAAATTACAGTTACAAAAGTTATTCAGTCAAGAAATTATTCAGTCAAGATCAGAAACTATCGATTTTAGACACGGTTGCTCCTTTGCACTTAAAAAATAAAATAAAAAGATGAACCCTACTCCTTTCCTCAGGTCATTTTGACCCGAAATGATTATATTTTGAACTTTTTAAAAATCTGGTGTTTATCCGAGTGGTCTAAAGCCCAGAACACACTAAGCCGACGGCGACAAACTAGTGGCAATGAAAGCAGACTGTGGGGTTGGCTCACGTCTGCAGCGTCTGGGTCCAAAGTTGCCCTGACACACTAAACCGACGCTTGACGGCCAAGTAGCATGTCCGTTCTGTGCCTGCGTAAGATGAAATGCCTTTCCGTACCAGCAGGTGGCAGTAGCTGAACAGCCAATCAGAATGATCAGATGGCCCGACAGCCGACCGTCGGCTTGGTGTGTTCTGGGCTTAAGAGCTTGCTTAAAACGTTCACACTTGAAATGAGAATATACATACTCTCACACACACACACACACAAAAAGACAGGATTCATAGGATTTGTAGTTGTAATAAAAATGGTAACAAATCCTTCCCTTGCGGGTCAATTTGACCCCCATAAGGAATGAATGGGAAATGAGGAAAACTATTTTTTTGGTCAAAAAATATATAAAGATCTGGCACAATCCAGAACACACACATGCTCAAATGAAAGGATGAGACTAGAATATCCCCAATGCAGAACAGACTCACACAAACGCATAGAAATACATAGAATCTTCCCAAATCTTCTATAGAATCTCCATAGAAAAACTATAGGCCTCTCTAGTGGCAGTAATCATAAAATGCAGATTAATGTCATTCTCAAGTATAGAAGAGACACTCAATGACTGGATGCATGATTTATTTGTGATATTTTCACTAGAATTTGACTGGAATAAGGTCTTTTTTTGTGAAACAATGTAAAAAAAAATCTTATTTTTTAATTAAAAAAAATAAAAATTTCTTTTCACTCTAAATATTGCATTATCCTGCAAATTTCTATTCTGACAGCAAATATACATACAAAAACATACACGTATACATCTATGCATGCTTTTTCATCTGGAACATTTCATACTCGAGTGTTTGTTCATCTGCAGTAACTTTTTTTTAATGGATCTTGAAGGCACTGACCTGAAAGAAGTATTCTCTTTTCATGGAATCCTCTAGCAAGCTCAGAACGAGTTGAAGTACGCTGTCTTGTAAGCTCTCCATGTCTGTGTCATTCACCTGTGGACAAACAGAAAATCAACTCAAGCCAATTGTGTCACAACAGCATTTACTAGTAAATGATGTGTGAAAAGCTTAGGTGCGTACTCCAGACATTACAGCTGTGCAGAGAGTGAACCAACCTCTGCAGCGTCACCCACAAGAGCTTTCACCGTGAGGTCGGCATTGTTCTTAATGTTGTAGAGAGCAAAGAAGGTGTGGAGCTCATCCAGAGGAGAAACAGCAAAGTTCACAGTCTATGATGTTTGCTGATTCTCTGCTACAAGCTTAAAGTGTCAGTGGAGTTACATGCTTACTGCATGACATGTTTAATTTAACGTACATCTCTCTATAGGTGCATCCACTATACTGCGGAGATGACAAGTCAGCGTTGTCAACTTCCATCTTTGCAGCTGATACGGACTCAGAAAACACTAGTTTATTAATAAATTATTAAACTGTTCAGACAGTCTCCTTGCTATTTTTTCTAACACATTCATAATTATTTGAGTGCTTAATGTATATTTTAAAGGCTCATTATTATGGTTTAACATATCTCTGAATGTAGAACAATGTTATATCCCTCACGCAGTAAATAAGTACATAGAATTAATATCATAAACATGCGACCAGTCTACTTATGGCTAAAATACTTCTGTTTGTGCTGTCTTGAATTCTTCTATCACTTTCGCTTTTATTCTCGTGCACTGACTTGTTTGCTAGACTGAACAGCCAATTACAGCAATCTCTCTCACAGACAGCCCCGATGATGATTTAAAGGGTTAGTTCACCCAAAAATGAAAATTCTGTCATTAAGTATTCACCCTCATGTCGTTCCACACTCGTAAGACCTTCGTTCATTATCAGAACACAAATTAAGATATTTTTGATGAAATCAAAGTTTTTTTTTTTTATCCCCCATAGAAAGCAACGAAATTACCTTCATTCAAGGTCCAGAAAAGCAGTAAAGACATTGTTAAAATAGTCAACGTGACTACAGTGGGTCAACCATAATGTTATGAAGCGACTAGAATACTTTTTGTGCACAAAAACAATGACTTTATTCAACCATTTCTTCTATACCCTGTCAGACTCGTCAACTGTGTGTTGACGCAGTGAACGCTGTGCAGCGTTTCTGCGTTTATGTCCGAACGCCGGCTAAGTATTGGCTGACACTGTTCACGTGAGCACCACGACGCATGCGTGTGATGCTGATGCAGAAGCCAGACAATACTGAGCCCGTGTTCAGATGTAAACACGGAAGTGCTGAACGGCTTTCTATGGGGGATAAAAAAAAAAAAAAACTCTCAGATTTCATCAAAAATATCTTAATTTTTGTTCAGAAGATAAACGAAGGTCTTACTGGTGTGGAACGACGTGAGGGTGAGTAATTAATGACTGAAATTTCATTTTTGGGTGAACTAACCCTTTAACACTCTGAATCGGGCGAACTGCTGCTGACTTCAGCCTGACTAGAGCCAACGTGGGGAACACATCACAAAAACTAGCCCGACAGATGCTCACAAACGGCCCGGCAGCCGAACGCCGGCTTGGTGTTACGGCCCATAGAAATCAATGTCCAAAAGGGTTTGTATATTGTAGGTAATAAAACAGATGACAACCAGTACAAAAGACAAGAGAATTTGAGACAAAATAATGCTATGTTGTGTTGAAGCTTGCAACATGGCTGTCATCTTTTTTTTTGGTGCAATCCTGGATCGCATTTGAAACCGTTCACAGGGACAAAGCTGACACTATGGGTTGTTTATTGGCCATTCGGCCAGTAATCTGAAATTGAGCAAATATCAGCTGATTAATCAGAGTAGCTATCACCAGTATCGACTACTGAAACTTTGGTAATGCAACACTGGTTTGAAAACTTCATAGTAAGGACTAGAGCTGCATGATTCTGGATAAACTGAGAATCACAATTTTTTTGTTTAAATGTTAATTGCCGCAGTATTTAAAAAATATTTAATTAGATTTTTTTAAAGACTTGTTTGTTTTATTACTGGATGAATCAGTATTTTTGAACAAATCTCTTGAATGAATGATTTAAAGGTACAATATGTAATATTTTCTGTCCGCTAGAGGCCTATTCAAAACAAAGGCGTAGCTTGATAATGCCAAGTTTGAGTGCGGAATCTTGGGACACGTGGTTTTCACATCACAGCCGGTGGAAATAATCGGGATAGGACTCGGGAAGAAATAGATTTTAGAATATCATATTAAGATCGATTTTAGAATATCATATTAATTGCTGGATCTCTTGTGTTGATAAATGGCATGCAATTAATTTTAAAACGTATTGTATGATGGAGAAAATTCTGTATTACGGTTACTAAAAATAAAGCTGCATCTGATTATGCTATGTTAGCTACTTGACAAAACAGTGTTTTTCTCTGAGGCATGGTAAAACATGGTACTCGCAAAAAAATCAAGAAAATTTGATTTAAACAATAAGACTAAACGTGTTGAGCTATATAACGATAATTCGTTTTCTGTTTATAAATGTAACCAAATGGTTGTTCCCTTGCCTATTAAAACATGTAAATATTAAAGCGTCTTTGGTGTTTCCATGGTTTCTACAAAATAAAACCAGGTGACGCAGGTATGCGGGTATGACGCAATTGACAGGCGACTCCTCACACGTCCCGGAGCCTTGGTTAAAATTGCAATTTTCTCACAATTTACAAACAGTTAGAAACATTTGGGATATTGTAAGTACTCAAGTGAACAAAATATATAACACTGGCCTAGTGGTTTTTAGATATTTTACTACAAAATTCTTACATATTGCACCTTTAATGACAAATTTTTTAACAGTCACTTGTCGCCACCTACTGGTGTAACAATGTAACTGATACAAACTTTACTTGAAGCATCAAGTTACTTTCAAAAGGTGATTTATTCTATTTTGATCACTACCGTAGACATCAGTGTTTATATCCTTTCATCCCAGTACTTCTGTGATCATTTGAATTACTGTAACACAGAAATAATGATACTGTGTGGTTGAAAAGACTGTGAAGCCTATACATGATTACTGCTCTCTCTGGCTCAGCAAACGCAAATTTGAATTTTTGCTGTGATCATTCTTGTCAAAGTTTAACAGACATAGCAGAATCACTAGCCACGTTTACATGTACACTTTTTTTGTCATTCTGATTGAAAGATTCGGTGGAGTGTTTACATGTGACGTTATCTAATCCAATATGGTGTTTACATGTACCGGCGCTTTCAATCAGAATGACTTTGTGACATGCGCACATTAGCTTATGTCCTGTTTGCCGCCGTGTATTCCTGTCAACATGGAGTTCCGTTATTTCTTATGCGCGCTATTTTTATGTAAAGTGTTGCTCTTAATCAAGCAACAGCTTGAAATTTGTAGCATATTACTGCTGGATGGTATGAGGAAAAGACGGGAACAGGAAGCTGACCTGTTTGGTGGCTGTGCATCTCTAAGGAGCATCTCAATATTACCCCTCCAGTTTTCAGTTTTACTCCAGTTTGATTTTGCCGCCGACATTTTGCATTCTGACGACCCCTGACCGCTTGACGTGATGACGTAGACGCAAAGTAATCGGTTTAACGCGTTTACATGGCAGACTTTTTATTTTGTTCGGTTTATAGAAAGGTTTCTCTCTCAAACCGATCTTTCGTTTCATTCGATTTGGGCATTTTTATTCCGATTGAGGTGTTTATATGGAGCATTTTCATTCGGATTGGACTTTTAAACCGATTACAATGCTCCATGTAAACGTGGCTACTGTCATAGAATAATAAGATTAATAAGATTGTGTGAGTGTTTGAATTGAGATTTTAAGGATTAATCGTGCAGCTCTAGTATGGACGAAGTCAATTTTACAAAACCTTTGAACAACACTGAATGATATTCATGTCCAGGGTATCTGCAGGTATCAGCGTTTTAATACTTTTTAATACCATTTTCAAGACATTTCCAAAAAGTTTTAAGACCAGCACATCACTTCCATAGGCTTCAATGCATACAAACAAAATCACCCTGCTCAGAGACGCACTTTACAAATGAATAATGGACTTTAAAAAAAAATCTATTTTGTAATATTAATACTGGACTAAAAAAAATATATGATAATAATAATGCATTTTTATTTGGGGATACAAATAGTAATATAACAAAAGTAATACATTTTTGTTTTAATTCACTTGTATGCATTAGAAATTTTACGATTACTGCGGTGTCAGTTCAGTTGCATTTCTAACACTTTGAAAAGTGAATTGAAGACATTTTAATGCTAATTAAGGCCTCATTTTTACATTAAAACTTATTTTTACATTAAAACTTTTTAAGGATCTACGGACACCATGAGGTCATTTACTGATGTTCTACAGAGGAATCGGTTTACTGCATACAATCAAAAAATGACTATATGTAATCATAACAGACATACATACTCAGAGTATTCTGATATTAATCAGAATCATCTTGTAAACATAAATGCAGTTGCATTGAGAAGATATACATTTGCATTTTGAGTGCTTCTGTTGAGTTTTATTCAAATCAGTAGATTATCAGTAGATCACCATATTAAGAACTAGTTTGACCAACTTGCAGTTAACCAAGGGGTAATCAATGTTATTTTTCCAATTCAAATTACACCAATCTACCTTTTTATGTAACAGACTTTAAAAAAAATTAGGACCACTCTTCGAGAAAAACATTAGTGTCTTAACTTTTAAGACTAGTCTAAGTGGTTTATGCAACCGGCCCCAGTACTGGCCATTCTAAACATGTATAATGCTTTGCCCTCAAACGTCAACTCTTGCGAATTAAAATTTAGATTTAATATTTAGGAAAATAAAAACGTGTAATAGAACAAAACATTGAGGCTCCACATACCTTTAATAAATCAGTAGTCTGAATTTGGTGAATGTGTGATTTGACAGTGTGAATGTCCGCGGGGAGCTCGCCTCGACACATCTCAAGAATCATCTAAAAGATCATTCACAGTGAACAAAACACACAAAACATACAACAATTAATTCACAATGGACAACATTTAATAGGTTTTAAAGTTAACTACATCTCCAACGGTTCTTTAGGCCTGTTTGCAATATATTTCATTTATATCCGACAATTAAAAAAAAACATAATTTTCATGAAAACTCTTGAAAAAATTCTCATGTTTAATGTGTAAATCTTTTTGATTTCAAATTCAGTTTCACTTAAATTGACAAATACACTGTACTCTTTGGTTTTAAACAATAAAAAAAAACTAAGCTAAATTAAAAACTAACAAAATTAAAGAGCATTCAGCTCCTTAAAGGATTAGTTCACTTTCAAATTAAAATAACCCCAAGCTTTACTCACCCTCAATCCATCCTAGGTGTATACGACTTTCTTCTTTCAAATGAACACAATCGGAGATATTTTAATAAATATCCTGACGCTTTATAATGGTAGTGAACGGGATCAACAAGTATGAGCTGAAGAAAGTGCATCCATCCATCATAAACGTACTCCACACAGCTCTGGAGGGTTAATAAAGGCCTTCTGAAGCGAAGCGATGCGCTTGTGTAAAGAAAATATCCATATTTAACCAGCTATAAAGTAAAATATCTAGCTTCCGCCAGACCACCTTCCGTATTGAAATTACGGGGAAAAGAACGGGACTAGCGTCGCGTCAGTTAAGCTTTTTCCGCAAGCTGAATAGGGAAGGCGTAGGACGTAGTGTACGCTTTTTGAACTGCTTTACACTTTCTTCGTAAGTTGAATACGGAAGCGGTCTGGCGGGAGCTAGATATTTTTTTTATTAACCCCCCAGAGCCGTGTGGAGTACGTTTATGATGGATGGAGGCACTTTCTTCAGCTCATACTTGTTGATCCCGTTCACTGCCATTATAAAGCTCGGATGCGTCAGAATATTTATTAATATTTCTCCGATTGTGTTCATCTGAAAGAAGAAAGTCATATACACCTAGGATGGCTTAAGGGTGAGTAAAGCTTGGGCTAATTTTCATTTGAAAGTGAACTAATCCTTTAAATACTGAAAGTGAGATTCCACTTTTTGGAAATGAAAAACTCTTTTGCAGCAGTATGCTCAACCATTAAACAATTATTAAATATTGCTTCTGCATATTGTTCTGAAAGCAAGTAGGGTTTCATTTCAAAGGCTGCGAAGGTCACATTTGTTGGCTGCATATATCATCGAAGCTGCAACAATCATAAAATTGACCGTTAGCTCTTATGTGCCGTAATTACTGTAATTTCTTACTTCAGAATGTGACGGTTGCTCTCCTGAAATGGCACACAGGTAGTAATCTTCTTCACACACACTGACTGTATCTATTAAGTCTGGGTGTCAGGAAATGTGTTGCATGTGCAAGGATCCAGCACTAACACATTACCTAACATTTCACCACTGTAACTGCGTCAGGAGAGCAAACCTTAATGAAAACGGTAACAAATACTGTACATAAACACATCTAACCTTAGCTCGCAGCCCTACTATCAAAGTGGCTCTCTGCCTCCTGCTTAAGAGTTCTGGCACGAGGTTTGTCATCACAGAAACAAATTCTTCCAGTTTTCCAAATTGCTCCACATTCTGTTCCTGGACAACTTGCCACATGAAGGCAGATGTTAGGCGAAGGGGAGAAACCAGCAGGCGAAGTGAGGAGAGAGGAGGGACAGACTCTACAGAAAGACAGAGATATACAAACATTTATTAAAATGATTAAAAATTTATATTCATGTATATTAATTTACACGTAAAAAAAAAATATTGTAACAAAAACACAACTAATAATAACGTTACATGCCAGAAAATTATCTATCAGTCTCATCCAACATGATGTACTAGCTGTGTACTTCAAAGCTATGATACTCTACATCAGCCTCGCCATGAGAAATACTGTAGCTCTGGGCATTACAGATCTAACGGCAAATAATATAAATCATTGCAAGGTAGATAATTATACACACCCATTGCTTCTTTCTTTAAAAATATTCGGACTGACAAACAGTCTTGTTTCCAACTTCGTCCGTTGACTCGTTCCGTTACACACTGCGCATGCGTCTGGAATAGACTGCGCATTAGAACCAAGAGCGGCAAAATAGCAGGAAGGTGTACGTTTAATGGGGCGGGCTTATCTGCTTTGGCTTTGTCTCTGATTGGTCAGGTGCGATGGTTGTAAATAATAATTATCCAATTTTTACTTTCAGTTTTTATCTATTTTTATTTTTAAATATATGTTTTATAAGTCATCAATGACATTACTCAGGTAAAATATATTGTCCAAACTACTTTCTGAAGCAGCGCATTAAGCGTCTGTCACGTGATATATGTTACTTTTCTCAGCGAAGCTAAAGATGGACCAATCGCAGTCGTTTGGGCTTATTAGATTCGGATTTATTTTAAAATCATTTTTATTCAGATTAATGGGGCCAGATTGTCAAGTGGCAATCTGTGCATCAATCTGATTCAAAAGATTATTCGTTTTAGTGTACAAATATCTCTAGTGTGACGGAAAACCTCTGGAGATTTGAATGAGGTGTTATTGACACTCCGTCTTCATGAGCCATAAGGCACCCCCTGGAGGAAAAAGACTTTCTGTTCTTTGTTATTGGCTAGTGTCATTAGCCGCCCAAACAGCACACATGTGTCTTTAAACCTTCCTCACATCTTCTTTCTTTCAGTTGTGTACTGCACACAACGACAGTGTACTGCCATCTACCGTTCAATACAAGTGTATAGTTACTGTAAACAACTAATTTTATTAAAAAAGTAAAAAAGAAGAAAGTAAACTATTAAAAGAAACAATAATACATTGTTTGACGGAGATCCTAAAATGTTTTTATTATTATTTTAACAATAACTATGAAGGTCACTGGTTGAAAGGGTTTATTTTATTTTATTTTTGAGTACGTTTTTACATAAAGAATGTTGGTGTACATATATCACAATGTTCAAGAAGATGCGCAAGCCTCTTTATTCGCCGTGTGAGTTTTCCTCGCTTATTCTGGTAAATATTTACATTCCTTCTCAAGCCTGCAAGCTTGACGCTGCAAAAGCTAGCTTAATCAAATCACAGACATGAAGCAACAACACATATGTTCTTTTTTATTATTACTCTTGGGGACTTTAACAATGTATGACTTACCCGTGAACTACATTACATGCCCCACCAGAGACAAAAACATAATGGATCACTGCTACACCACAATAAAGGACACTCTGTTCCCTGAACAGCTTTGGGACTGATCACTGTCTTCTCCTAATCTACAGGCAGACACATAAATGGGTTAGTTCACCCAAAAATGAAAATTCTGTCATCAATTTACTCACCCTCATGTCATTACAAACCCGTTAAGACTTTCATTCATCTTCAAACCACAAATGAGAATATTTTTGATTAAATCCGAGAGCATTCTGTCTCTCCATTGACTTTGAATGCTGAACAGATTTAATTTAGGCTTTTATTCACATATAAACATTCATCAACGCACACATTAGTTATGGTAAACGGAAACTTAAGCATGTTTGCTTGACGTGCGAGAACCAATGAGGTTCATTCTCTTGTGTTACGCAGCACATTTGAGCTTCTGTGAGAGATTTGTTCTCGCTTGTCAAGCAGGTTCAGTTGAGCTTCTGTTTATGTTCTCTGATCAATGTTTATACAGTGCTCAGCGTAAATGAGTACACCCCCTTTGAGAAGTAACATTTTTAAACAATATCTCAATGAACACTTAAACAATTTGCAAAATGCTGTTTAACTTATAACATGAAAGTAAGGTTAATAATATAACTTAGAGAACAAAATTTTCAGATTTACTCACATTAGGGTGATGCAAAAATGAGTACACCCCACTGAAAGTCTATAAATTTTAGGCTACAAATGTCTAATTTAACAAGAATTCAACCACAGGTGAGTCTAATTATTCATTACACAGGTGTCCAGCAGACAGTTGACTATAAAAGGATGTTAAAACCCCTTCCCATTTCATGCTGTCAGCAATGGCACCACATGGAAGAGAAATGTCACAAGACCTGAGAAAGGAAATATTTTTTTTACATCAGAAAGGAGAAGGCTACAAGAAGATCAGCAAAGCTTTCCTTATCAGTCAGAATACTGTAGCAAAAGTGGTACAAAAATTTAAAAAAGATGGAACTGCAACCATCTCACAGAGATATCCAGGTCGTCCACGGAAGTTAACACCTCGACAGGAGCGTCTTCTGATGAGAAGGGTTGAAGAAAATCGGCATGCAAGTTCACTGCAGTTACCTAAAGAAGTAGAAACCCAAACTGGTGTGACTGTTTCCCGTGACACAATACGGCGTACACTGCAGAGGAATGACATGCATGGGTGCCGTCCATGAAAGAAGCCTCTCCTAAAGCCCAGGCACAAAAAAACCCGCCTAGAGTTTGCCAGGGCCCATGCTGACAAAGATGAAGACTACTGGGACTCTATACTCTGGAGTGATGAGACCAAGATAAATGTTTGTGAAACTGATGGCTTCAAAACTGTATGGCGTCGCAAAGGTGAGGAATACAAAGAAAAATGCATGGTGCCTACAGTGAAACATGTCCTTATGTGGGTCTGGATGAGTGCTGCTGGTGTCGGGAGCTGCATTTCATTGATGGTATCATGAATTCACAGATGTGCTGCTCTATACTGAAAGAGAAGATGCTACCATCACTCCGTGCCCTTGGTCATCGTGAACTTTTCCAACATGACAATGATCCTAAACACACATCTAAGGCCACTGTTGGATTTCTGAAGAAGAACAGGGTGAAAGTGATTCAGTGACTCCTGATCTGAACCCAATCGAACACCTATGGGGAATTCTGAAGAGACAAGTTGAGCATCACTCTCCATCCAGCATCCAGTCTCTAAAAGAGGTCATTCTTGAAGAATGGAAAAAGATGCAAAATGTCGCCAACTTTTCATTCCATCCCTAGAAGACTTGGTGCTGTCATTAGTAATCATGGAGGCCATACAAAGTACTAGATGTAGTAGTTTCTGTTGTGGGGTGTACTCATTTTTGCATCACCCTAATTGAGTAAAAGTGAAAAATGTGTAATCTAAGTTAAACAGATGTTATATAAAACTTAGTCTTGTCAACATTTTGGAAATTGTTTTTATGTTCATTGAGATATTGTTTAAAATGTTACTTTTCAAAGGGGGTGAACTCATTCACGCTGAGCACTGTATGTAAATAAAAGCCTAAATTCAATCTGTTCATCATATAAAGTGATCGTTTCTCCTCAGAAAATTTGGACTAAACCACTCAATTCATATGGATTAGTTTTACAATCTCTTTATGAACTTTTTGAAGCATCAAAGTGGCAGTTGCATAGCTGTCAATAGAGGGACAGAAATCTCCTAGATTTCATTTTTTTCACAAAATATCTTTATTTGTGTTCTGAAGATGAATGAAAGCGTTACAGATTTGGAACAACATGAGGGTATGATGAATTTTTGGGTCAACTATCCCTTTAAATCTGCTAAGCTTGTAGTAAGGACTGTGAAGAGATGGACCAACAAAGCAGATAAGGAACTAACAGTCTGTTTTGACTGCACTAATTGGTGTGTTTTTAAGCTGCAGCCACTGATCTGGATGAGACTAGTCTCGATTTGGCGTGGCCCGATTTGAGGCTTATCACAAACTATTTTTTGTCCAAAAAATCCTCTATTGTGTGGTGTCATTACGATCATTTAACTGCTCCCGATCGAGACAGAGTGTCCCCGATCTCAAATCTTTCTTGATCTGTCTGCCTCTGACCTGATACCCGCATTAGCCATAGAAAGTGAGAAAGCGTGACCTACCAGATGTAACGTGCTTCTTTAGCTCAAATTTAGTTTTTCCACTGTAAAGCAGAACGCGTGGCAGGAGAGCCTGCTGATAACGTTGACTGTCCTCCATTTGATTTTCTTAAGTTTGATCTCGCGAGTCTCTGTGAGATCTTGTGTCACTGTGAAATCGTGAAACAGGTGTTTGGTCTCGCAGTCCGGTCGAATCATCTAGTGTGTGCGTTCAGAGGATTATAATGCAAAAAATCGATTGAAACTGTCATTATGTCTGTGGTCTTCCACAGTTTTAAAATCGGTAAAGATTTTAAAATCGTCTAGTGTAGGGGTGCCCAATCCTGGTCCTGGAGATCTACCTACCTACAGAGTTCAGATCCAACCCTGATCAAACACACCTGTCTGTAATTATCAAGTGCTACTGAAGATCTTAATTAGCTGGTTCAGATGTGTTTGATCAGGGTTGGAGTTGAATTTTGCAGGAAGGTAGATCTCCGGGAACAGGATTGGGCACTCCTGATCTAGTGTGTCCTAGACCTTCAGACTGACGGCAGAAAGTCTTGACTCCATAGCAGCTTTCATTGGCCAAGAACAGCCCAGAAGCTGTCTGACTGACATGTAAAGCAACCAATCACAGTTAGTTTTGTTCTGCGTCATATTTAAGGGTGTGAAAATGTAACGTCAAAGAACTGACCGTGTGTAAAACTCTTGGACGTATTTTAGAGTCTATGCCTTTACATGATTCACAGTTGATCCCGAAACATGCTCATTGTAAACATGACGGCTTTTGGTGTCATGACGGTGTTGTTTTCAGGTGGACCATTAAAGAACGAGACACACACGTCTCCCGGAAATCCTGTAGAATTCAGCCAATGACATGACAACTTCAAAACTCCTGAAGTGTTTCCAATTGTGTGTGCAATATGCACCAGATATTCAGCCAACGGTCCATGTCCGTCTGAGGCTGAGAGTAATTGACATCCTACATCACTTTCTGCAAGGAAATGTGTGTTGGTATACAGCAAAACTCAGTTAAGCCAAAGAATATGCCAACAGAAGTAGGGACAAAGATCATGCCAAAAAATGTGGAAAGGGCTGAAGACATCAGCAACTAAGACACCATCCTCCAACTCTGTTGGAAAAAACAACTGTCCGGTGACTTGAATAAGTTGCAGTTACTGCAGATTTGAGAAAGCAAGTCTCGCACCCCACGCCGTCTTTCTCTCTGCACAACTATGTACACCTTCAGCAACCCCCCTCTCAAGCACTTACAATCTGTGAAGAGGATGTGTGTCAAGGTCTTCAGGAAAACAGAAGACAAGAAAAGCACCACACCCAGACACCAGCCTGTCTAAAAACCTTCACTAACCAGCCGGCTCCCATTTCCAGACAGATCTTTAACAGATCACTGGAGCTGTGTGAAGTTCTCTCCTGTTTCGAAGTCTGCAAACAGAAGGGAGGTTTTTCTTATGGGATCATAAGATAAAAGGTATGTGGATTAATGACAATGAAATTTAGATAAAGTGCATGTCATAGGTCAATTTCAAATGAGTGTGAAGTTATTATTTGCAGCTCACAATATTGTCCTGTAGTGTTTTTCGTAAAGGCCTTTTTATTTATTTATATAATTTATTTCTATAATATGTATGGCCTTCTAACCTTTCACACTGTGTATTCACTATATGTGAACTGTTGTGTTTAATCTCTAATGTGCAACATTTCATAGAACTGTTAACTATAACATTTAAGTAAACACCTAAACATACTATCAGAAAAGTTCTCTCAAATAAAAATTCTGACGTTACACTGTTAAAAGTAATATGCTATACTCCATAAAATTTTGGCAACAGAAGCAGTATTATTAATTAAATTCAACAAATAGAAATGAGTTAGAATTAATCAAATTAATTCCTTAAATGTCAACCATTTAAAACAAGTAAAATTTAAGTAAAATTTCAACGAAATTATCTGAATAACAGACAGACGTCAAAAATGAATTAAGAACTCTTTATTTTTTATTGCCAACATTGAAGACACCTGATGATAACAAGCAGAATCACTGAAGGAAAGAGAAACAAAAGAATTAACAGAAGTTTAGTTGTTGATGTTGATTTTATTGAACACGTTTGGTCACCATTATGGTGATTAGTGTTTCACGTAGTTGGGGAGTTTGACTCTGCTTTTTATGTCAGTTTGTGGTTTTTGTAATGGTGTTTGCTAATTTTACACATTTTAAATGGTTGAATAATATTGCTTGTAATCTGTAGTTTATTGAGTAGATAGAGCATATTACTTTTGAAGAACTTAGGGAAGGGTTAACTGATCAAAACTGTGAAAGTTTTCACAAATCAGAATAATTAAGTTAAGCATTCAGTGAAGGGTTAACTGACTAAAACTATTGTAAAACTTCTCAAGGAAGGGTTAACTGATCAAAACTGTACAGTGAAAGTCTCAAATCAAAATTCTGACGTTAAGAACTTAGTGAAGGGTTAACTGATCAAAACTGTGAGTTACTATTATTACACAGTAAAAAGAGGACAGAGCAGAAACGCAATAAAATTCACTTGTGAAACTTTTCTCAAATCAGGCTCAATCTAAAACAAGTGACTTTGTATTAACACGATCTGCGTGTTTTTTGTGTGGAAATAACATAAAGAACACCTACTTTTTTACATTCCTGAGTAGCGGACTTACCAAAGGGTTTGCGGACAAGTGCTTTGCCATGAAAAAAATTCACAAATCAAAATCAAGATGGTCAAGGACACTAGTTGCATTCTACTAAGTGTCCAAGTTTTGGATTACTTATAAAATTATGAGTTACTATGGAAAAAAAAAAAAAGAATTTCGGAAAGGAGGACTGTCACCTGAATTTACAAATCATGAAGAATCACATGCAATAGCCTATTATTTGCATGTCTATGACAGTGGATGGCGGATTAATAGTCAAAAGAAATATGAATATCAAACCGCAAACTATCTTTACTGCAGTCCACGGACTGACTATTTAAGATTGTAGCCTATTAGCTATGACTCCACGACAAATGCTAGACTAAGACACTATTCTCCACTCCTCAAATACATACATTAGCCTTTATATATAGTGTTTCTTTAGTAAAGAAAATGCTGTATTTATTCAAACAACCAGTTCTTTATTTAGACTTGCATTGCAAACAAGCAGACGTGGTCCAAAATGCGTGTGGAACTTCATTCAAGATTGAGGATCCAATGGAGTTACAAGGTTTAGTCACTGTCACAAGCTCCTTTTAATATTTTTTATTGGTTAAATAGACATGATGGGTCAATAGTAATGATTTATGAAACAAATAAAAATATGGAGACATTTGGTGCTTGGCGAGATTTAGCCGTGAACCCTATTGAAAGTAAATACTTAATAAAATATAGAAGATAATGCTTTGAGACATTTTAATCATAAATGTCATTTTGAATTCAAGACAATAAACAGAAATGGACAGTTGAATGGCTTAAGAACCTGGCACGCTTTGTATGTAAGGGTACAGAAAAGGATATTTACTCAAAATGTTTTAGTAATCTGAGAAATGGACTACAAAAATTGCATAGTGTGCATGTAATGAAGTGATCTGAACTGTAGTGGGCTGAATGATTTCATGATTTTACAGTATTTTGTACTATGTTGTAAGGGTTAAATGCATTGACCTATTTGATGGCTTATATTAAGGCTGGGAATATAAATAAGGGATTTTATTTCCATATTTCTCCTCGTATGTTCAAGTATTTAACCTCCAAAAAAAAAAAACCACACACACACACACACTTTACCTTTAAAGTCCATTCAAAATCTCAATATAATTAGTAGAAAGAGAGAAATTGAGTTCACATTGTGCTTAATTAAATTCTTAAAAAGTCAATGTATAATAATGGTATTGTTTCTAGCATAAACTGACATGCGCACAATAAAATCACATGATTCAGAGCCTAGGCCAGAATATCCAAGCAAACCCAGGCAGGAACAGTGCTATAAGGACAGAAGAGAACAGATTCACTCCATTGTTATCCAGGATGGGTTTCCCACATATTCGTTTAACACTTGGTGACTCGTAACTCACGACTTTCCCGATGGATTCATCGTATCCTTGATGGAGAGGGGAAAATGGTCAATCATCAAGTATAATTTAAAAGAAATACGCAAAGAAAAGTAAGCACATAGGTCAATCACAAATAAGAATGTCTAAAATGATAAAAGAGCATGTTTTGCATGTTGCCTACGTCACACTGACCTTTTCCCCCAAACATTATATATTTTAAAACAAAACTGCTTCACAGATTTTCATATTTCTAAATATTTTTGTTCAAAGCTACGATCATGCAACAACAGGTGGACAAGCATTTCTCCAGATTTGGAGTTACGAACATGCTATAATCGACTCCTTCATTTTTATTATTAAAGTGCCCATATTATGTTGTTTTTTTTTGGAAGATTACCTTTCATGTAGTGTGTAATATAGCCGTTTGTGAATGTAAAAGGTCTGCAAACTTTCTTAGATCAAAGCGCATGATAAATGGATTTCTTGTCTCCCAATAGAACTGCCTGAAATGAGTCGTCAGTAATTTCCTGCTGAACAGTTTGTAACAAATTTGCATGTCAGCCTATGGTCTTCATCGGCTGCCTGAGAACAACATCTACTTTTAGCCTCAAACATAGTTGTGGCTGAGGCCTGGAAGAGTTTGGTTCGTGTTGTCGACATGGAAGCATTGCAAACACTTCCAAAAGGATGAGGACTCGAATTGATACAGTAAAACCAACACATAGTTACTAGTAATAGTTATTACATAGTTATTACATAGTAACAAAGTCCTTATCACTGTGTATACAAGTGCTGAGGATATGGAAACATTTAGTTTCCGATGCGTTGTAAGTGATAGATGAATCACAACAGACTAGGCCATTCGACCAATCAAAGCAGAGCAGGCTCTCGGAAAGAAGGGGTTTAAAGAGACCGGATCCTTGATCAAACCGTTACAAACACTGTGAGAAAACAGGTGATGTTGCAATGTATATTATGAGAAGATTTAGGTATTATTTGACCTTGAATGCATGTAAACCTATTGTAAGAGTCATCCAAAGCAAAAAAGTATTTTTTTAAAATAACATAATAGGGGCACTTTAAATAAACAAAGTCACATTTGTTCATCTTTTATTTTGCACATTAACATAACATAACAACCCTTCCTCCCCTACTTGGCTTCTAGGCTTTTTCTTATGGTAAGACGATTTGAGAACGCATCTGTAGTGACATCTGCAGGATGGGAGATTTGTTACAAATAATGTGCTACAAACAGCAACAATTTTAGTCAGCCATAGACATAGATTAAAAGATTTATCTTGGGATTTTATGAATCCATAATGGATCAGAAAATCTTTATTTTTACCCAGTTCATCACAACCATGAGCCTACTAACACATGATGCACATTCAGTGGCATACCCAGTAAGAGTAAGAGGAGGGTAGATGTTTTTTATTTACTTATAATGTTTCCACTTATTTACCTTAATTTGATTTTATAATATTAATCAGCCAGAATACCTGAATACTGCATGGTTGCACCGAGGAATGAGTCCAGCAAAGATCCAAACAGGCCAGCTATTGCTGCATATAAGATGACAGGCCACTGAGGAACTGCCAAATGCAAATCTTTTACCAGCAGGAGTTGCATGAAGAAGTACGCTACGCCCACTGTGCCTCCACCCAAAACACTGGCCACCAATCCAACAGCAGTGACTCCACCATTGGTACCTATAAACCAGTGAAGACAAAGGCATTTTGCTGAAATTTATCATTTCAAAGAGTCCATAATCAGGGTTTAAAATTAACACCCGCCAAAAACGGGTCACAGTAGCCAATTTGGGGGCTATGGTTATGTTCTGTCAATTTGCATGCCATCGTTATCAAAGCCTCCAACATTAGCAAAACAAAGAGACTTCTTTTTCATTTCAACCCATTCTCACTTAATAGCCATTCGATAAATGCTCCACATTTGCATGTCACAGTCATCAAAAGTTCCCATCTTTATTGCAACACTGCCAGTAAAATTATGTTGGTGGAGTAAAATATTGTCATTGTGATATTTTGGGGCATGATTATCACTAGCATTGTTATGCGCCTTGGGAGCGAGAGTCACGGGTTGGTTTTTAATGGCTGTCAATGGAAAAGTGGATTTAAAGAGCTGAGTTCAGTACACTGACTTCTGTGAGGAAACCACAGATCACAGCTGATGAATTGACAGCCTGTCTACTAATCTTTAACATGTTTACCATTAAACATTCATTTTGGAGCTACACTATCGGCAAAAGTTTAAAATAATTACGATTTGTTAATGTTTTTTCTGTCTTTGAAAGTGTCTTTTGTTCACAAAGGTTGCCTTTATTTGATAAGAAATATAGCGAAAACAGTAATTTTGAGAAATATTATTACAATTTCAAATAAATTGGTGAGCATAAGCTACTTTTTTCAAAAACATTAAAAAAACATACAAACGTATTATTACAAACTTTTTACAGGTAGTGCACACTAGTGGCCAAAAGTAATGTCCAGAGGGAATTGGATTCTGATTAAACAATCAGAATATAGGAAAAATATTTTATATTTTTTTAAATATAAAAAAATGTCAAGAAAAAACAAGGTTATTTACCTGACAAAATGATTTTGCACAGGCAAACTACAGCTACATGTTTAATTTTACTATGCAAAAAAAAAAAAAAAAAAAAAAAAGCTCACACGAAAAAACATTTAACACAACATGATCAATTATTGATATTTCTCTTATTTTTGCATGTGTTCATAATTTCTTTGTATGACATCCTGGCAAAAACATTATGTCTGCACGATATGACGTTTCATTACGTTATCACAAATAACACTCCAAACACAACTAAGCAAAATACTTACAAAATCCTTAGATTTAAAAAAATAAATAAATAAAAGGCAAAGATGTCAATTTTCTTTTGGCCACTACTGCATATTTGGAGATTACAACGAAACCTTCCGTTTGTGGCACTACTCTTTCACTTTTATGGTATCAACAAACAATGATTGGCAATCATAAAACAAAGTAATTCAATAATTCAGAATAAGATTTTATAGTAAATATATATAAATCTAAGCTGGTTTATTTTTGTTTTGGTTGGTAGAAGTTCTGAAAGGCAGGTAACTTAATTTTGTAGCCAATTTGACTGGTGAATAAAAAAAGTTCATTTCAAGCCCTGGACCATAATTATTGTCTGTGGTCATTTACAGCATTTGTACCATCAGTTTGTGTTGTATTTAAACATGAACTGATGCCACATATTCTGTTAATTGAACTGTGAACATTGTAATATTTTGTTAATTTCCAGAATTTCAATGTTGTGCTCTGTATACCTGCTGGGACAGCTCTCCAGGAGGTGATGAGCCTGGGCTTGCTCTTACTAAGCACAGGACCCACCTCAGAAGCCCAGGTGTCCCCTGTGCTGCAAGCCAGGGCTCCTAATAGGGATAAGCACATCCATGAAGCAGAATATTGCTTCCCAAAATCCACAGGTATTTCTCCAGGACCAGCTTCAATCATATAGAGCAGGGCCAATTCTGTAGGAACTCCACCATTACAGAAAACTTGCAACCAGTTCCTCTGGCCACCTGCAGACATCAGAGAAGTCAACATCAGCCATCATTTCAGAGGTGTTGAAAATCAGTTGGGTTAGACAGCACTGGAATGATGTGTATACAATCAAACAAGAACTTTTGTTAAAACGTCTCTGCAGAATTTAGAAATGGTGAAGTGAATTATGAGGGCCAATCAGAGCAGAGCAGTTTTTAACCTTTTGTAATCCATTCGATAAGAACATCTGAATTGATCAGTAGCCACTTACCTTCTTTATAATCGGAGTCAATTTGTTTTTTGATGTTCCCCTTCCATTTGGTTAATTTGGAGGATGTGATGAAAAAGGTTAACAAAGCTGCAAAAAAGCTCATGTTGGCCATAGTAAGAGCAAAGCCAACCAGCATTGCTGCAAAGAGAAGGAGATTTTTTTTAAATTTTGCAATTTATTAATCTAGTCACATCATCAATAGTACAGTACCATTTGCCATTCAACCCAGTACCACCCGACTTTAATACATCCTATGCAACAGCAAAACATTTCTGTCCTAAATGATTAACTAAATTAAGTTTTTTTTTCAACTTGCAACAGACATACATATTCACCATTTGTTATAAGAAAATAGCTGCAATTGAAAAGTGCTTTAAAAGTTTTATGTGTACACATAAAAAGATTTTTATTATAGTTTTTAAGTTTTCTTTAGCAAGCCTGTAAGCACCTTAATCAGAGATAAAAAAAAAAAAAAAAGGCAAAGGCCCATTGCCAGATCTCCATAAAAGTTTGCATCATTTTTAGAATCATACGTCTTTATACCTAGTTTCGTGAAGTTCTGAGGTTTATGTTTAGGAATTATAGAGTACACTTTTTGGTACACTCGGCCACAGTCATATTTTTTAAATGACCCTGTTATAGCCATACAAATACTAAACTTTAATTAATAATTATTGACCTAGGGATTTCAAAGAATTTTTGTTGAGGTTGAGTGAAAAATCAAGGACTTTTGCAGAATTTTGACAACACTGAAGAAATGACACTTTGCTACAATGTAAAGTAGTGAGTGTACAGCTTGTATAACAGTGTAAATTTGCTGTCCCCTCAAAATAACTCAACACACAGCCATTAATGTCTAAACTGTGGCCACAAAAGTGAGTATACCAATAAGTGATAATGTCCAAATTGGGCCCAAAGTGTCAATATTTTGTGTGGCCACCATTATTTTCCAGCACTGCCTTAACCCTCTTGGGCATGGAGTTCACCAGAGCTTCACAGGTTGCCACTGGAGTCCTCTTCCACTCCTCCATGACGACATCATGGAGCTGGTGGATGTTAGAGACCTTGCGCTCCTCCACCTTCAGTTTGAGGATGCCCCACAGATGCTCAGTAGGGTTTAGGTCCCCTCAGCTTCTTTAGCAAGACAGTGGTCATCCTGGAGGTGTGTTTGGGGTCGTTATCATGTTGGAATACTGCCCTGTGACCCAGTCTCTGAAGGGAGGGGATCATGCTCTGCTTCAGTATGTCACAGTACATGTTGGCATTCATGGTTCCCTCAATGAACTGTAGCTGCACTCATGCAGCCCCAGACCATAACACTCCCACCACCACGCTTGACTGTAGGCAAGACACACTTGTCGTTGTACTCCTCACCTGGTTGACACCATCTGAACCAAATAAGTTTATCTTGGTCTCATCAGACCACAGGACATGGTTCCAGTACTCCATGTCCTTAGTCTGCTTGTCTTCAGCAAACTGTTTGTGGGCTTTCTTGAGCATCATCTTTAGAAGAGGCTTCCTTCTGGGACGACAGCCATGCAGACCAATGTGATGCAGTGTGTGGCGTATGATCTGAGCACTGACAGGCTGAACCCCCACCCCTTCAACCTCTGCAGCAATGCTGGCAGCACTCATACGTCTATTTCCCAAACACAGCCTCTGGATATGACGCTGAGCACGTGTACTCAACTTCTTTGGTCGACCATGGCGAGGCCTGTTCTGAGTGGAACCTGTCCTGTTAAACTGCTGTATGGTCTTGGCCACCGTGCTGCAGCTCAGTTTCAGGGTCTTGGCAATCTTCTTATAGCCTACACCATCTTTATGTAGAGCAACAATTCTTTTTTTCAGATCCTCAGAGAGTTCTTTGCCATGAGGTGCCATGTTGAACTTCCAGTGACCAGTATGAGAGAGTGAGAGCGATAACACCAAATTTAACACACCTGAGACCTTGTAACACTAACAAGTCACATGACACCAGGGAGAGAAAATGGCTAATTGGGCCCAATTTGGACATTTTCACTTTTGTGGCCAGCGGTTTAGACATTAATGACTGTGTGTTGAGTTATTTTGAGGGGATAACAAATTTACACTGTTATACAAGTTGTACACTCACTACTTTACATTGTAGCAAAGTGTCATTTCTTCAGTGTTGTCTCATGAAAAGATATAATAAAATATTTACAAAAATGTGAGGGGTTTACTCACTTCTGTGAGATACTGTACATAGTGTCAAGTATGAATGACATGCAGAAAGAAAGTGTCTATCCAAAATAAAGGTGACCAAAACAGAGAAAAATCCAATAGAACCTACAGTCTCATTTGCCTTAAATTACATCTTTGTGCATTCTCCTAGCCTTTACCTTTACATTAGTCTACTTTTAAGAATATCAAGTGTGTCATGAGTTTGGTTACAGTGCAGGACACTTCTTATCTTTGCTCAAATTATTAAAGCGGTGGAGCACTTCCAACGGACAATATTTATAAAACAGGACCACCATGCAAAAGAAGTTTTTTTTTTTTAAATAATCTGAAATATTCCAATATAAACTTCATCTCCAAATGCTTTTACGATGTGAAATAAATGTAAACACAGGCTTAAGGAGAGGACAAAACATCTGATAAGTTCAAATAGATCGGTATATTAGTAAAAATCAGCCTATTAGACCTGCCGCTGTCTATGATGTTATCAGTAATAATCAAACAGCAATAATTTTCTCAGGATTATTGCTGTTTGGTTATGAAAAGGTTTGGGGCTTATGATTTTGAAAAGGTTTGAAAACAATGTATTCAAACATATCAGGTTTTTTATATTTTATAATTTGTTCTTATAGTATAATAGTAAGATAATTATAGTAAATTGTCTTTAAAAGGTTAAAAAGCAGTACAGTTAAAAAGCGACGCCCTGTCTGGTAGAATAACAATGGAGTCAAAATCTCAAAAGACATTTGGGAAGAGGGACTGAAACTAATTCACATCTAAATGTCAGGCTACAGCTCATGAAGCTTAAAGTGATACACAGGTTACATTATTTGAAAGTTAATAACTTAACAAAACGTACTCTTCATTATCCCTTTATGTGATTGGTTGTCTAAGATGGTTGCTTCCCTCAAGCTTGAAAGGATTTGACTTTTACAGGTATCCCCCTCAGGTATCTTTTAAAGAGCTGGAGATGGATTGTGCATTTGTCATTTTGTCTTAAATTTACCTTCTAGGGTTTAAGTGCCTAAGACATTTTTGCCTAGGGTGGTTTTGTTAAGGGTGTTTAAATCATGTTATATCTTAGTGTGTGTTTCAAAAGGATAGGTTAGTTTAGATTGTTTAGGGTTTTTTGTGCTCTTTTTGTACATATGTGAGATTCCAAGTATGTCTATTTTAGGGTTTGTATTAAAAAAAACTAGTAGAAATGTTTGTTTGTTTGTAAGAAAGCGCTGCTTTGGGACATATTCTAGCAGATTATCTCTTTATAACCTGTAACGAGTGTTGAAACAATAAGATGTGTCCTTAAAATGAACCCACAAGGCCATTTGTGCTTTAAAATATATTCCTCACCTCCTATGGCACCACCATGATCAAGACTCCTACGTTTAAAGGCTCGAAATGTGATGAAAAGAGGGACCAGCACTGAGAACAGCCACCGCCATGGTGAGACTGGCTGCAGAGTACCTGCAAAACAGCATTTTATATGCATTGAATTGCATATGAAAAGTCAGAATACTCTTTACCTTTCAAAATTTAGTCGCAACATTTCAAGGCCTGGAAATGACACTTTTTTTTAAATTTTAAATGGGTAATTGTAATCTCGAAATGTATTCTTGGCTATCTATAAAGTTAAATTATCTATTAAAGTCCCCCTGAAATCAAAATGTAAGTTTTTTAGCTTTTAGTATGAATATGTTAGCCTTAAAGGTGCTCTATGTAAGTTTTTGACTGTACTAAAGCATAAAAATGCCATCATATGTTTGCAGATATTTATTAAACATGCTCACACATATTCATTTCTCTACAACCATTGCTACAGCCAGTTATTTTACTTTGAAATTTGCGTTCCGTGTCGGAATTTCTGTTTTTGGTCTGTGCAAGACTGCAGGTTGCCAAATTAACCCAATAGTATTTCCCCGCCACGGGATGCCAGTCGGCGGAAAACACATGCAGCGAATTGCAGCCACGGAAGCCAGCGAACAAACTGGGTCAGAGATCGCAGAGTCTACTCAACCTAAAAAACCTCAGCATCCATTTAAAAATCTCTATGAATGGGAGCATATTAAAATGCAATATCAACTCATCATAAATCACTAAATCAACTAATTATCTTACAGTGTGTAAGTCTCCTCGCCTTCCAATGTCAATTGAGCTCGTTCCTGTTGCATGTCTTCAAACTGGCAACCCGCGAGAGCATCCAGTCTGAGAAGGAGGGGGCGGGGCAAACAATATTTTGAATTTGGACTGCAGTTCCCATTTCATCCACTAGCTGTCATTCTTACATAAAGCACCTTTAAGGTTATGAATAAGCTGGCGTGTTCCAAAACAATTCTGAAATCCCGCCCCTCCTGCGCTATCAACAGACACTGAAGCTGGCTGAAATCGGTCATTTGTTCACACATTACTAGTTTCTACATGGTGAATGGCACGTAGTGCACTAGAGAATTCGTTCCCTAGAGAATAGGGAACGATTCAGACAGTGTAAATATGCTTTCCATTGACGCAAATGAAATGCGATTAATCGCATGCAAAATAAAAGTTTGAATTTGCATAATATATGTGTGAGTACTGTGTATAATTAATATGTACACTACCAGTCAAAAGTTTGGAATCGGTAAGATTTTAATGTTTTTAAAAGAAGTTTCATCTGCTGTTAAGACATTTATAATGTTACAAAAGATTAAATTTCAAATAAATGCTGTTCTTTTGTACTTTCTATTCATCTAAGAATCCTGAAAAAAAAATATTGTACACAAATATTTTGTACAATTGTACACAATAAATGTTTCTTGAGCATCAAATCATCATATTAGAATGATTTCTGAAGGATCATGTGACACTTAAGACTGGAGTAATGATGCTGAAAATTCAGCTTTGATCACAGGAATAAATTACTTTATAAAATATATTCAAACAGAAAACAGTTATTTTAAATTGTAATAATATTTCACAATATTACTGTTTTTACTGTATTTTTAATTAAATAAATGCAGCTTTGGTGAGCAGACGAAACTTCTTTTAAAAACATTAAAAATCTTACAGATTCCAAACTTTTGACTAGTAGTGTATATATAAATACATATATAAATATAAAAAATATAAATAAATACATATAGCCTACATGAATGTGTTTGTATTTATACATAATAATAACACACACTACACCCACATAGGCAAACTCAAACTTTTACTTTATATGCAATTAATCGCGATTAATCGTTTGACAGCACTAATTTTAAAGTGATATAGAGGAGATTAGGAGGATAAACGGTTAGATATTAAAAGGAAACAGAGGTTTTACTGAGTTTAACGGCTCTGGCCGAGCTGTAACATAAACAAAACGCTATTGGCTATTTAAAAAAGGGGGCGGGGCTGTTCGATATATCGCCCTGTCTTCCTGTTTCATTTAAAATTACGTCAACACATTGAATAATGCTGCGCATTCCAAAACACTTCAGTGGGCCTTTAAGCTGAATTCATTTTAGATCATTGGTTGTGAGGCTAACTAAGGTGTCTGAAACCAGTTTCCTTTTGGAGGCCCCTTTATACACATACACTGACAGACTGCGCACGAGGCTGGTTTCACGCACAGCCCTTATGTATTCAAATATGTCTAACTCCATATCATGAAAAAAGTGAGCTCTCACCATAGTAAGTGCTTGCAGTTATAGACAGGACCCAGAACGATAATGAAATCGCCAGTGTGAAACACAACACAACCATATACGCCATCATCCTGATGTAATCTTTGATGAATATACCATCCTCAAATTGCATGTTCATCGAAGAGCGCAAAGCTGTGGAGAAAGTGAAATGAGAGTGAAATGTCAACCAAATGTTGCTCAGGATTAAAACGATTGTGTTAAATACTACCTTCCCTTTACAAAAATCTATCACGCTAATTTACTGTACAGCTCCTCTGAGACAGTATTGTGGAGAAGAAAATTAATCGAAGTTTCTGTCAAAATATTTTTTTTTATTTTACTCATTTGTAATAACTATCACTGTCATCATCCAAAAGCAACAAAATGACAGAGATATTTTGAGTGCTATTTTATAATATGGGATCCTATAATTATTATGATTTATTTTATTATAAGTGTATTGCATTAAACACACCTGTGGTAAGTTAGACATTATGGTTATAGTGATTTTTTGTAAGGTTGTGCACAAGCTTCTAACAACATGGTTTACTAACATGAATATTAAACTATAGCCAACAACACCTGAAATAATCCTGGCACAAATACTTGTTCCCCATTTGCTCCATGTTTCCCGAAATACAGCCACGTTTGGAAGTTTGTAATAGTAGTGAGCAAAGACAGGTCTGTGTGAACTAGTGAACTGATTTCCGGTCAACTCGTCAAACAGCGAAATCTGACCAATCAGGATAAAGTACATAGAGATGACGTACAGTGAATGGCGGAGGGCAAAGCAGTGCTTTACCTCGATTGGTGGAAATCTGTTGCTTCATGTCGGTGTGATGTCTTCTTCTTCCTTTGCTTTTATGGAGCTTCGCGAACGTCACTAGTGCCACCTACTTACTGTACTGCGGCGAGACCAGAGAAAGTACAGTATTTATTAGATATAAAACACACTTTTCACACTATCTGTAATTTGTCCTTAAACAACATACAACAGAATAATTCTGTAAAATGTTATTAAAGATTTTCACCATCAATTTCGGATGGATAGTATGCGAATTGGGACCGTTTAAACTGACCGTTTAGACCGTTAAAACAGTTTAAACTGCACGTGTCTCTGTATTGTCTTTAGTAAGACAATTACATTTTGAATATTTCTGCAATAAAATGGCTGACTTCCTTGTCTTGATAAGGCTAATTCCATAGGTAGTGTTTTAATTATCCTAAGTACACACAATACCTTTTTAAATGTAATTTTATTTATTTACAATTCATAAAAGTATCTTACAAAAATATTTTAATACATTTAATCTCAACTGACACTGCTGTCTCGTTGGTAAACAAATACAGTAGCCTAACATTTGAAAAACCTTATTTATTTTATAAACCTATTTGTTGTAGAAATGACCACAACTTAGGAGTGTCACAGACTAATTAAAAAACGATTTACATTATTTTCAGACAATAATTTTATTAAAAACTAATAATAATATTTTGAGTGTAATAATATGATAATGGATTTTCCTCATTTTTCCTCATTTAAGATTTAAGAAATTCGGTCTAGACTCTTTATGAATCTACAATAACACCAGACATATATTTAAACTTCCCATTATAATGACATAATGACTATGTTTTCCATCTATTTAAGTAAGTAATTTAATAAAAAACTACAGACTAAGATATTATACTGGACAAGGACACATTTTACAAACAGGTATTACAGGTAGTAAATATAAAATTATGATAGAAAATAAGTAATCAAATGATCAACACATTCACTTACCCAGAAGAAGAAATTCAGGGTTTTTGCATCTCATTGTGACTTTCTGCATGAAAAAGCATGATAATGCATGTCAAGACAGCAATCACATGATATTAAAAGGGTCCTGTGTTCTGTGACACTTCAATTTCCACATGCCAGACATCACCGCAGCTCAATATGGTTGCCAGGTCTACTATTGGGCTACTTTTAAACTGATGCCGTAGGTTGATTTTTTTTTTTCTGAAGGTTAAAGGTTTGATGTATTGCATAAATCATATTTGACTGAAGTGCATGTGAATGATGTTTCACTCCACCTAATTTACATTATACCAGTGATGTAACTGTGCTGACAGAGTAAGTGGATTTTTGTCAGGAAGGGACAAGGAAGGTTGGGACTGTGTTTATGATTGCTACTATACAGAGAACAACTTTTCAAGTTGAAAATCATTAAAATATACATTTGGGAGTGGAAATTTTGAATTTTGGGTTCGTTTTGGGGTTAGTTATATTCGCCAACAGCCTGGTTTTGTTCTGCAGATTTGGCAACCCTGCAGCTCAATGACCATATTCATCAGTATGACCCATCAGATAATTTCTGAGAAACAGGGGAAATTATAGGGTTCATCACAATATGCAGTAAAATTTCAAGTTGTTCTCTGTTGAAGAAAGTATAGAAAATGGTCCTGAATAGCACCAGATTGGGGTTCTTGGCCTTGTAACCCTTTACGAAACAAAAATATAGGGCAATATACTGGAAAATATAATGCAATATTATATTTCATAATACCGTTCCATATATGGCAAACTACAGTGCTCATATTTTTCCATATACTGCAATATATGCATCACACTTTTAGGTGTGCGTGCAGGCAGACAAACAGATGAAGAGTCAGACAGATAAAAATCCAATAAGAAGTTTAATCCAAACACGCAAAGTAATCCAACAAAGGCAGAGAAATGCACCATAATGCAAACATGACCAGACAAAGACTAAAAGAACAGCAAGAACTTAAATACACAAAGGTGATAAGCTAAATGACAAACAGCTGTGATGATCGTTAGTGTCCATGGTAACTGATGATTGGCAGGAAAACCAAACAAGGGAGCACAAGAACTGAATTGTGACAAATTGCCCCTCTCCGTTACTGACAATAAACAGAGGGATAGATGGAGGTGGCTTAGGAGGTGGACGAAGGAGTGGCGAAGGGATGGTAACAGGGGACGGCGAATAGATGGTGGTCAACGACAACTGAGGAAGGGTGACCTAGAAACGGCTAATGGCACAAACCCAGAGCATCCCAGTGCTGACAGCCCACGGCGGAGTCAAGGGAGGGAGGAGCCAAGATGTATATGGCATGGCTGTTGACATCTGGGGGCCAATCGATGGAGATGAGGCCGATGGATCAGGCGCAGATGGAGGGTCAATGGAGTTGAGTGTTGTTGCAGGTTCCGGCAACCTGGGCGCAGCCGTGGTGACAAGCGTCGGAGGTGGAGTCAGACTACCCATGGGACTGGGGCGATGCCGGTGTGACCGAGAACAGTGGCGAGACTGAAGGGAAGGAGGAACCCGTTGTAGCTGAAGGGGTGGAGGGTCAGAGCGCAGCAGACGACCCGCAGGTCTGTGGCGGAAGTGGTGTGACGACTGACCAAGTGGGAGCTGATGGGACGAGGGAACCTGGTGGAGCCACTAGGCCGAGGGTCTCCAGTGGAGCTGATGGTGGGAGGAGCCAAGGTGGAGCCAACAGGTCGATGGGCTGAGATGGAGCAAAGTGATCAGAGGCTGGAGGCGGAGCCGAAGGATCCTTCCACATGGGCGTTGCTGGTGGTTGCGCAATCTACGCTCGACCTCATAGCAGGGATTCCCCGGAGATAGGGCTGCAAACATCCAGCAGCGATGGGCTGGAGGACTGTCTGAGCTCTGTGGTAGTGGCAATGACACAAGACTTGACAGAATGACAGTCATCATAACACAATCCACACAGGTTAATGCAAAGCATAAGTCCCAGTCCATAATGTTCAACATGCTGTCCTTACACAGCGACATTTCTGAACAGACTGATGAATCAGAGTCCTTAAAGTTCTCCATAGGCAATAAAGATTCAGATACGGGGTGGGATAGGGTGGGAGTCGACAAGTCCCCATTGAAGTCCATCAGCCAGTCCTCCGTCTGTGTTCCCCCGGCCGTTGGTGTCGCTGACTTACTCCCCTGGTCAGATTCACGTCGCTGTTCCACTTCCAGGGCGATGGTGAGTCCTGTCCTCTCTTCCTCAGGCTCTGGCTCACTCGTCATGGTGGGTTGACCCTTAATATCTGCGGGGGGCACACACGATTTCTCCATGGTTGATAGTGTTAAAACATACTCTGGGTCTGGCTGTGCTCCAGCTCCGGACGTGAAGCTCTCCAGACACCTAATGACAGTTTCCCTCCAGTCCAGTCCTGTGGTGTCTGGGAGGTTGATGGGGTGGTTGAAAGTAGCCCCGCTCCGGAACAATGTCTTGTCGTCAAGAGAGCTTGTGACGCCTAAGTGACAAAAGTCCTTTACAAAAGACCAAGACTAACTGAACAGCTTAAAGGGTTTGTTCACCCAAAAAAATTATTTCTGTCATTAATTACTAACCCTCATGTCGTTCCACACCCGTAAGACCTTCGTTCATCTTCAGAACACAAATTAAGATATTTTTGATGAAATCCGAGAGGTATATGACTCGTCCATAGACAGCAATTTAACCAACAATTTCAAGGTCCAGAAAGGTACTAAAGACATTGTTAAAACAGTCAACGTACTGCAGTGGTTCAATCAAAATTTTATAAAGCAACTAGAATTATTTTTTATGCGCAAAAACAAAACAAAAATAGCGACTTTATTCAACAATATCTTCTCTTCTGTGTCATCCTCATACGCTGTTTACGTCCAGCACTTCCAGGTTCTACGTCACAACGCCGGCTCAGTATTGGCAGACGCTGTTCACGTGAGCAGCACGACGCATTCGTGTGATGCTGATGCAGGAGCCGGACAATACTGAGCTGGCGCTCTGATGTAGAGCATGGAAGCGTTGAACGTAAACACAAAGTGTTTGTATATAACAATGTGTCTAGGCACCAATCTGAAAACTCAGACTGCTCAGACACCCTCCTACACAGATACACACCTCCCTGGCATTCCCTGCTTCTATTTCAAGTAACTCCCATTCATTCTATAAGACTGTTAATTACACTTGCCATAGCATCTCTATTTAAGACTATTTAAGACAATAACATGTTGTGCAATAGATTGTTGGGTTTACTAACATCCATCTGTCTGAGTCTCCATAACAGATGACCAGGCCACCCACAATGAACCAGACAGGCACTACACAGCACGATCCATTTCAAGAACTGGTATATATCTTTGACGAATCCTCATTCCTCCTCAACAGATCACCCTACCCGTGCCAACTACTCACACAGCTTATTGCCAGTCCTGTGGTCAATACATCACCATTCTCCGGCACGGCAGGGGAATATGGTGGCTTTCTTCTCCAATGCTCACTAGCCCTCAAGATGCAACTGCATTGTTTCCCCACCAAACGCTCTAAAATCTCTTTTGAGCTTTCTTTACTCCTCCACGGAAGTTAAAGGACACATTTGGAAGTCAGTGGAAAAGTACATAAAAACAATGCCAGCAAGAATGCAAGCTGTTATCCAAGGACAAAGGAGGCCATACAAAATAAAAATAAAATATATATATATTTTTTTTTTTATTATGTGTGAATAAAGACGATTTAGTTGTTTCAGTTTGTTATTTGCCTAATAAATTACAGTAACATTTTTAGTTTAAAAAAAGTTTTTGACAGGTGTTTTTGATATTCCTAAAATATTTGTTCTCTCTTTATGACAGGTGGTCTAATAAATTTGTTAGGCACTGTATATATATATATATATATATATATATATATATATATTAAATAAATCACCTTGAAGTTCATTGTATCTATACTTTTCAGATATTCTACACAGAAATGTTTGGAAAAAATGTAAATCAGCATCTTGTGATACATTGTTAACATTTCTTTGATGCAGATATGAGTGTGGGTGAGCTGTTAAAAAAAACCCAGGTCCATAGTGTATGATTTAAATTTATGCAATTTTATCCGAAGTATAATAACAATAGAGGAACACAAGCAAATCATCACAGAGCCAACATTCATTGTCACTTTTAGACAACATTTGCTTAAAGACCCAACTATTTTCTTATAAAGACATAAGATATTAACATTAAGGATTTATTTGGATAATATTTATACCTTGATATGTCAATTGTACATTAACAAGAATCAAGTCTTTAATAATATCATTTGTATATTTATATCATACGCATGTTCACTTTAAATGAAAAAGCCACTTTCACTTTCAATCAAAGCATCTTCTGATACAATTTTTGATGTCTAAAATAGTCTTTATTTCATACCTCCAGCACGTGAAATACGCAAAAAGATACTGTAGTCAATATTAATAATGTTATTAATATTAAAAAGAGATAAAACAAAACAATCTGCATATTAGACAAGTTAGCAAATCACACTGAAAAGAAACTAAAAATGAAACAATGAAAAGAAACTTGGCACTGATAAAGCAGAGGGGATGTGATTTAAAACTGCATATTTTATGCTATTGCTTTGAAAAGAATATGATGACCATTGGAGTTTATTTATTCACAGTGTTTTCATATCTAACAGGTACATTATTTATTGGATATCGGATAATTTCAGTGTAAAACAAGCGATTGTGGCTAGCTGAAAATTCATTGAGTTGACAAAAAAAATACAGTAGTTACAAAAATTATGAAAATGTCATAATTTTCTTATCCTCATGTCTTTCTAACCCTGAATTATTTTATTACGTTTGTGGACACAAAAAGAGAAATTTTGTATAACTGCTGTTTTCTATACAGTGATTTTCTGGAGCTCATGGTCACTATATGCTTTGACATGATGGAGAGTAAATAATGACAGAATTTTTTAAGAATTTTTGAGAGAGCTTAGTCCGGGAAGTTGCAAAGCTCGTCTTTGCCAATGTTTCCTCCGCTAAGAATGACCACCACATTCTTGTCATTGATATCTGGTATTTTGTCATTCGCGACAGCAGCAAACGCTGCCGTGCCTGAAGGTTCCACAACAAGACCAGCCTTATAAAGCGTGGAAACGGCAGATTTGATCTCCTCGTCGGTCACCAGCACAATGTTCTCCACGTACTTCTGACAAAGCTCATACGGCAGGGTACCTGAGGTTGAATCCCAATGTACAAGTTTCGGTTAGCCTTCTTAAATAATGTAAAGTTATAATGAACACTGTCATAAAGTAGATTTCATACCTGCAAAAGGTGGCGCTAGCCCCGAAGCGATGCTTTTAGCGTCCATACCAACAGGCTTCTTCTCAATGAAGCTCTTGTACATTGTACACGCTTTTGAAAATCAAGAGGGTTTATTTAGCAATGTGCACACATCAGTAAAACAAAAGTGTAATTCCCAAAAAGCAGTGCTTTCCATCACTTACTACTGATATAATTAATAGGACAATGATCTTTGTTACATAATTTGATAGATTTAAGATAGTGTATTACGGTAAAGAACTGTTTACATAAAAATTTCATGTCTAATACTATTTCATGCATTCTGACTTATTTACACTGTTAAAAAGTTGGATTCTCATGCTAAACATGGCCAGAGTTTTTAAAAAATGAGTTAGGCGTATGACAGAGTATTTCTGTGCAAAATACACTCCTTCAGATTTCCTACATGTTTCGTAACGTTTTTTTTCGAGTAAGGCCCTGTATTACATAATAAAGGGTGGAATTTCTTGTATGGAAACTTCTCCCGGAAGAGCTTGTGCACACATTAACCAGAACGAGAGAGCAAGAGCCCATCAACGCGCTTCGCTCGGGTTACGGAAGTCATCGGCAGCGCTTTGTGCTCACGCATTACATTGATGCGCTCTCAACATTTGTCATTAAAATAACCATAGAAACCGCCTTAAATTAACTGTCAAAATAAGGAATTGCAATCACATTTTTATTGATTAAAATGAATGGAGAATATCTTGTGTTTTTTCGTGGCTGCTCGAGCCGTCAGGATCGGCGCATATGGTTTTAGAAATAAGGCCCAATTCAACACTGGATTTACAGATCGTTTGAAACTGAAAGATGGAGCGGTCACAGTGGTAATGATCCCGGTCATGAGTCGGAACCGCAGGTGGTGAGTAAAACTGCATCAAATGTCTGTTTTTTTGGCAGTATTTCAAACGTATAATGAATCAAAAGTTATCCAGGGATAATGCGATGGTGTATTGTGTGTGTTTTAATACATTTGTTTAGCTGACCATTGATAGCTTCGCTACGCAAAAGCTGCACATGCTCATCACTCTTTAGCCACGCCCCTGAGAGCTTGGCTGTTTTCGGAAAGACTCGGTACAGCATATCTTTCTTTTATAAATCTGATAAAACTAGAGACTTTTCAGAGATATGAAGGATGCAATACTACTCTATAGGTACTCAAGATTAACATGAGATTGGCCAAAACTGTGTATTATGTACCCTTTAATTAAAGGTACAATATGTAAGATTTCTCTCCGCTAGAGGCCTATTCAAAACAAAGGCGTAGCTTGATGACAGCAAGTTTGAGAGCGGAATCTTGGGACATGTGGTCTTCACCTCAACGGCCGGTGGAAAAGAATCAGGATAGGACTCAGGAAGAAATCATGGATGCGATTATTAACGTTACTGTAGTATGAAGCAGAGCAGGACTGAGTGTTGTGGGAGCTGAACGAGGCCGCTGGAGCGACTGCGCAACACACGCCTCATGAGCAGCGGAACTTTTATTATGACACAGTCGCCGGCGCCGCTTCCGCTTTTCTGGTCATGAGTATGAGGTAACGCAGCTCTGTTTATCATATTAGATACATTTGAGTGTGTTGAAAATGATGTTATAACGTTACTCGGTGCGTTCGCTCGGCGGCTGCTGTGAGACACACTACAGTAAGATAGATCGATTTTAGAATATCATATTAAATGCTGGATGGCTTGTGTTGATAAATGGCATGCAATTAATTTTAAAACATATTGTATGATGGAGAAAACTGTATCACTGTTACTAAAAATAAAGCTGCATCTGGTTAGCTACTTGACAAAATAGTGTTTTTCTCTGAGGCATGGTAAAGCATGGTACTCGCAAAAAAGATTTAAACAATAAGACTAAACATGTTGAACTATATAACAACAATTAGTTTTCTGTCAATAAACGTAACCAAACAGCTGTTCCCTTGCCTATTAAAACATGTAAATATTAAAGCGTCTTTAGTGTTTACATGGTTTTTACAAAATAAAACCGGAAACCGAGGGTAACGCGGGTATAACGCAATTGACAGGCGACTCCTCACATGTCCCGGAGCCTTGGTTAAAATTGCAATTTTCTCACGATTTATAAATAGTTGGAAACATTTGGGATATTGTAAGTACTCAAGTGAACAAAATATATAACACTGGCCTGGTGGTTTTTGGATATTTTACTGCAAAAAATCTTACATATTGCAACTTTTATAATAATATTTACCCAATAGTTTACCCAAAGAACATTCTGTGTAGTGGTGTTCAATGCAGGGCCAAATGACATCCAGCTCCCCCTTTTTGGACATGTGTGGATGTCCAAACACACCCATAACCCTATCCCTAAACATAACTAGGTCAAGCTCCACTCATTACATCCAGAGATAGGGAGCTGGATGTCATTTGGCTCTGCAGTGAGCACCACTTGCTTTAAAGCCACACCTCCTCCAAAACACATGAACGCACACAGCCAGAGCAAAGTCTGCAAAGTGTCATGAGATGATGTTAAATTACCTCATGTCTCAAAGCACATAACATTACAATGAACATAACGAACATAAACAACTTATTTGTAAGGTTTGTAGGATTTGTAAAGGTGCATTCCGACTTTAGCATTTACGTTCTTGTAGATCTCGTAATTACAACTTGTAAACTCTGAATTTTCGGAGAGCTCCGACTTGTATTACCTGACTGCTGCAGATTCATTTCAGCGTTATTAGTTGCCATAGAAAAGCATAAATCTGAGTCTGAGGACGTGCTTCAGAAATCCTTGGATTTCATCAAAAATATCTTAATTTGTGTTCCGAAGATGAACGAAGGTCTTACGGGTGTGGAACGACATGAGGGTGAGTAATTAATGACAGAATTTTCATTTTTGGGTGAACTAACCCTTTAATGATCCTGGTTCAGTGGTAACCTTTTCAAACGAGATTCAAATTAAATAGTTTTCATGCACAAAGGCATAATTTCAAACATCACTTTAAAAGGGGACTGGAATATTCACCTCCTTCTGGTTCCACTCCATAGATCTTTGTGTTCTCACAACCAGACAGTTTGATGGCAGCTGCCACACCAGCAAGTAACCCTCCTCCACCACAACAAACCACCACCACATCTGGACAGGGCACAACCTCCAGGATCTCAAAACCTAAGCTATCGTTTAAAAAAATACACTAGCATGAGTCAAACAATTATAATACATTCCATTATTTATGCATGTGTTCAGTTTATCATGTTGGTAAGTCTGAAAAAACAAAATTAAAGGACCATTTTATGCAAAATGAAAATTCTTTAATCATTTACTGTACCAACTCTGGTAACTTTCAAAGCTGTATGACATTATTTTCTAGTTTTTGCAACCCAAAAGTAGATTGTAGACAGGTTCACACAGCTGTGTGTTTCATTAATACTGATGAAACTTGGACTACATTTATGATACCTTTAATGTGTGTGTGTTTGTGTGTGTGGGTGGGGCTTAATGCATTACAAGTATATGTAATCAGATTACTTTTTTCAAGTAAGGAGTAAAGTAGCCAGAGCCGGGTAGTAACGGATTACATGTAATCTGGATTACGTAATCAGATTCCAAAAATCAAGTACTTGTAATTAGAGTAAACTACTTTTTAAAATACTCGTAATCAGATTACAGTTACTTTTTTATAGATTACATGATTACATATTATTTATACAATGGGAGTACGTTGTTCACAATTCATTGATTCTCCTAATTGTTCATTTTTTTAAAGTTTATATTTTTTTTTTTTTACAATAAACCTGCCGCTTATATACGTTCGTGATTCTTCGAGTTTTTCCGGCGGTGAGGGGGAAATATAGATGAATATATATGAAACATAGATTAAATATATATATATATATGAAATAATATAATAATAATAATAATAATATATGAAATATATATGAAATATTTGATGTAGCAGTGATATTGCTGTGAATTTCACGTTTTTTATTAATATTTGTTTTTGCAATGTTGCCATTTTCTAAATTTAAAGCTTAAAAATCATCAGATGTGATTTTGTTTTATTCAGTGTTACTATCAGCAAACACTAACAGGTACATTAGTGCTTTTTGAAGTATGAAATAATTAAATATGTTAAATAACACAAACATACTTTATGTATTTAATTTCACTTTAATAACCAATGTCTTTGCTGCTGACTTTCGGTGATTCAATTCAACCATACTAATAAGCAAAAATGCCTTTAGATAAAAATCACATTTGTGTTTCATTTTTAGTTTTTATTGCTGAAGTAAGAGTGTTCAACTTTCTTCTCCTTCATCCTATTCTTCTGCGATCCAGTAAGGCAGCACAGCTGAAAGGTTTGTTTGAGCTGCGCCCTCTACTGTACAGGCGTGAATTTGCATTTCCTTCAGCCTGACTTTTTGTGTGAAAGGGACTTTACATTTGCCAAGAATATACCTTTTTTGTTATTTAAAAAACAAACAGGCAATCCCAGCCCAGGTGGGAAAAAGTAACACAAACGTAACATAGCACATTATTGCGTTACTCCCTAACAAGTAACTAATTGCGTAACTTAGTTACTTGTTAGAGAGTAACGCAATATTGTAACTCATTACTTTTAAAAGTAACTTTCCCCAAGACAGTCATCGTTCACTTTCATTATAGTGGCAAAAGCAGTGAACATTCCTCAAAAGATATCTCCTGTTGTGTTAAAAGAAAGTCATGCCAGTTTGGAAAGACATGAGAGTGAGTAAATAATGACAGGATTTTCATGCTTGAACTATTTCTTTAAACCCCAAACATGTATTTAACCTGGCATGTCCAGCGATAAGGTCCGGATCATCATAGGAATGTAGAAAAGTCATGCTGTCCTCTTGAACACACCGGTTAACAACATCCATGAGACGAGTAGTTGGCGTTCGTTCGACCTCAACGCCCAAACTCTACAAATGTTTGACACAATTTGTTTTGTTATAGATTCAATGAAGAAAAAAGTGCCTCTGCAAAGTGTATAAATGAGAGTGTGGTACTTTTATCAGCAGAGATCTGGAGATGGGGGCGGTTTCTGGCATCACCACTTTGCCTTTGGATCCATAATGCTTACATGCATACGCAAAAGACTTCCCATAATTCCCAGCAGACATGGTCACAAAATTGTCCCCTTTGAGTCTCCTGGCAAACTGGTTTGCAACACCTCTTATCTTAAAAGAACCTGCAGGAAGAGGAAAGACAAGTTTGAAAAATTCATAAGCAGCCATAACCAAATCAAACAGACACAAACCGACCCGTCCTCTGCATGTTCTCCAGTTTGATATGAATGTTGCCGGATGTGAGCGGCAGTGTGGTTTGGCACCATGGGATCATTGGCGTGTTGATCACATCCAGCGGGCTGCGCCTGACAGTCCCACAAGCCTCTCTGAGCATCTCTACTGTGATGCTGTCTGCTGACACTTCTCCCATTGAACACTTTGCTAGATTGCTAATGAATAAATAACGTACAAAATATAAATGAAAAGGATGTAATTATTTTTATTAATATTTATTCTGTCCTATAATTTATTCATACTTTATTATTCAAAATATCTTATGATTTTTGTTGTTTTTATTAGCATTTGACTCAAAACTAGTTTGTTTGCTAATTCATTGAGCAGAGCTTTCGACTGTGTTATATAAAAACGGAGAAGTAAACAAAACCGACATTTATGGAGGTTTTTAAAGAAACGAATGGTGTCAAATACTTGTTTATTTTGGTATAACCAAACTATAAAACCTAACAGCTCGAAAGTCTTCTGCTGCACTGTAGGTACTGCTGCTGCTTTAAAGAAACGTTTGCAATATTCCTGGACGATAGTATTACCGTAAACCGATAGTGAAATCCAAAAATATAATGCTGAGTTTTATGAAGCTACTTTTCCAAATTAAGAAATTTCATTCAGGGTTACCACCACGACCAAACAACGGTGTCCCGTTGATCATTATGAAATAAACATTGGGTGGCAGATTACCAGGATACTATCGATATACTATAAGGCACAAACAGTTTGTTCCTGCAGGGGGCGCTCGATGGCTCAGGAAAACAAATCATCCATAATCTGAACTTAAATTATTAGTACAAAAATATATATCAACAAACATGATATATCATTTGTTATCCCATTTAACACCATGTTGATGTTTTATAATTGTATATGTATACTTTTAAAGTATAACCGTTCAAACACATACATAAATCAGTGTGTAATCTCAGTAAATTTATTATTTAAACGGATTTATCCAACAAAATGTCGATTCTATCAGCGGTCTAATCATCGGGTACCACGTGAATATAACGACAACATCAAGTCAGAAAATCTCATTAAAGGGATAGTTCACCCAAAAATGAAAATTATGTCATCATTTACTCACCCTCATGTTGTTCCAAACCTGTATAAATTTCTTTGCTCTGCTAAACACAAATGAAGATATTTTGAAGGAAGTTTGTAACCAGGCCGCTTTGGGGCACCATTGACTTCCATAGTAGGAAAAAATAATACTATGTAAGTCAATGGTGCCCCAGAATTGTTCAGTTTCCCACATTCTTTAAAATATATTCCTTTGTGTTCAACAGAACAAAAAATATATACAGGTTTGGACCAACCTGAGGGTTAGTAAATGATGACAGAATTTTAATTTTTGGGTGAACTATCCCTTTAATTTAAATTGAAATAGAAGAATTTGTGATTTAAAAAAACAAAATATTAAACAAAGTCATTCTTTGAAATTTTAGGCCATTCTACTTATTATATTTCTGTGGACTTTAAACGCAACACGCTTCTTGCAGTGTCACGGTTTAAAGTGTTCAGAAGCCCGGAACTATAGTTTTGTTTGTGTTTTTCTTTGTTTCCGATCGGTCAAGATTTTGAAAAGAACTTTAATTATGGCGACCTTCATTGCACAGGCGTGAAATGTCTCTAGAATTCTCTTTACTTGTATAATTAAATGTATTTGAGCACATATTAATAACAGGTGTTATGGGTGTAATTAGACATGTTGTGTGTGCTATGTCTGGAGGGGTTGACAGTTCTGTCAGTGCATTGTTACTCAAAAGAATGGGTAAGTTTTCAGTGTACTAAAAAAATAAATACAGTTTTACACATTTTTATTAAATTATCTTTACAGTCCAGTTCACAGAGCACCGTATGAGCATCAACACATTTCGTAAGTTACTATAATGAAATGTTTGCAGTCACCCCATAAACTTGTATGGAAATGTGCTATAATGTGCTTATTATATTCTGTACTGGATTGTAAATTATATTGTATTGTAGCAATAACAATAAAGTATTCGGTTTAGTAATAATGTAGACACTTACATATCAACTATTATTTGACTGTCATTGAATTAGATATTAGATTAGGGACGAACCTGGCGTTGTGAGTATTTGCAGCACATTTGTTTGTCAAACTGATGAAGATGTTTTCTTAATTTGCAATTTCGCGTTGAGCTCTCTCAGCCACCGTAGTTTATGTTTAAAATGCTTAAACAATTCATACAGTGTTTATTAGGCAGACAAAAAAGACGCTTTCTGGCTTTCCAGTCTAGCATCATATGTTATCTGATATCTGTTTGTCTGCCATCAGGCTATCATGTGACCGGTGTGTTCATGAAGAACTGGGACTCTCATGATGAGAAAGGCGTCTGTTCATCTGAGAGAGACTGTGAAGATGCTTATAAAGTGTGTAAGATGTTGGATATGCCTTTCCACCAGGTCTCTTATATTAAAGAATACTGGCACGAAGTATTTAGGTAAATATTGCAGCCATTTTAAGTTAATTAAGTACAAAACGTTTGTTCATATTCTCTAATTTTTATTCTTTATGTTTTCAGTAATCTTCTCAAGGAATATGAGAAGGGCAGAACACCAAATCCAGACATAATGTGTAACAAACACATCAAGTTTAAGCACTTCTATCAGTATACAGTTAATAGTTTAGGTAAGTTAAGAAGAGTTGCTGAAGTTTCGGAGTTTTCCCACGAAAACAGATTTTTCTGTTAAAGCAGTCTTATTTGACAACAGGTGCTGATGCCATGGCAACGGGACACTATGCCCGGACATCCCAGGAGGATGAGGATGTTTTTCAACAGAAGCATGTTGCTCATCCCAGAACTCTCTTCAGAGACCGCTTTGAAATTAGAAAGCGTAAGTGTAACATCTGTCCATGTGATGTAGAGCACAGGGAATGAAAACATTAAAAGTATCGAATCAAAATTAGTCTAAATTAGTAATGAAAATCATCCTGTCCAGACACAAGTTGTATTTTTTTTTCTATTAAATTTAAAAATATATATTTTAAATTAATCACAGTTATTTCTAAATGTATATATTTATATAAATATAACCCTACAATTAAAAATAATATGCTACCATGATGTATACTTAAAATTATATACAAACTTACACTTACAATTACAAATTTCCATTACAGTAATGGGAAAAAAATGTCACAATGAAACAAAAAAAAAGGCTTTTCTTTATGCAGTATATATTATTTTCTTTTTTCTTTAGATTTAAGAAAACTGTTAATTTGTGTTCATGTCAGTTGCATATGTGATTTGTTTCAGAATTGATCTTTAATCTCCTTCTGAATCTTATTAGCCGTGCGGCTCTATCAGGGTGCTGATCGCTTGAAGGACCAGACGTTCTTCCTCAGTCAAATTCCCCAAGATGCTTTGCGGCGCACGTTATTCCCGCTAGCTGGGCTAACCAAAGACTATGTGAAGAAGATAGCTGCTGAGGCCGGCTTCCAACATGTTCTAAAGAAAAAAGAGGTACTTTTATAAATAAAATGACTCTATCTCTAAGTCTTCTATACAAGAGTCGCAAGAGGTTTGACATTCGGTATTGTTCAGTATATTAAATGTAATATAATCCACTGTATTAATGATTAATTGATACAAAAATGTCTGCTAAATGACTACATATAATGTAAATGTAATTAATTGAATCTGCTTTATTTCCCCTGGAAGAGCATGGGAATTTGTTTCATTGGAGAAAGAGATTTTGAGGACTTTATTCTTGAGGTATGTTCTTTGATGCAGCTTACAACTCTCTAAGTAATGTGTTTTGTTTTTTAAAGCTATAAAAACACAAGTCGCATCTTCTCTTTAGTAAAACTACAACAGTTCAACTCAATTTTTATCAAAAGCTCAGCCCTGTTACAAAAGTTATTGTAAGAAAAATGATAAATAACACATTTTTTTTCTTTAATTTATAAGAAATATTAATTTATCAATAACAAATGTGGTCCTAAATTATCCAGCCTTCACCTATAGCTTAATTTAGGCTAAATTTGCAACCCTGTTACCTATTCTGACCTATTCTAACCCTGTTACCTATTTTGTTTAAATCTTTTTTATTATTTTTATTGAGCATTTATGTTCATTGCACAAATATCTGACATTTAAACTGTATTCATACATATCCGAAATTTTGGTAACAGGGTTGCAAAAAAGGCAAACCTCATATAAAATAAAAATAATAAAAATTAAACTGCTCTTGTTTTATGATCAACATTTTCTACAAATCAAAACCCTCCTTTCAATGATAGTTTGTTGAAATTTTAAGAGTTTCAGACTTTATTTTGTACTGTATTTTTAATTATTGCCATTATTCAATATATATACTAGAGTCAACTAATTTTGTACTTTTTCTCCATGTCAAATTTATAACAGTACTTGGAGCCCAAACCAGGAAATTTTGTTTCCATTGAAGATGGGAAGATCATGGGGCAGCATAAAGGTGGATATTAATTATGTTGGCTTGACAAAGCCAAAATACTGATCTACTGTTTAAGATATTATCGGATTTCCGAGCATTCCCAAATTCCCATAGACTTTTATTGTGTTAAATCATGCTAGAAACATGATAGCAACTTGATAAATCATGCTAGCAAAGAGATAAATTATGCCTGCAACATGTTAAATCATGCTAAAACATGTTAGCAACTTGATAAATCATGCTAGCAATGTGATAAATTATGCTAGCAACATGTTAAAATATGCTAGCAATTTGCTAATTCATGTTAGAAATATGCCTGCAACATGTTAAATCATGCTAAAACATGTTAGCAACTTGCAAAACATGTTAACAATGTGTTAATGTGCTAGCAACTTGTTAAAACATTAGCAATGTGCTAAAACATGTTAATAACATTTTGACTTTTTTGAGTTAAATCTTCATCTTCTTTTCAAAGTTATTTAAAACTTTCAGAAAAGGCCAACATCAAATTTCATCATCAAACCTTTACTCATCTAGTTTGTTGATGTTCTGCTACATAGTGTCTGTGATACTGCATGACTGATACAATACTATATTTCACAGGCTGGTTCACATTCACACTGGGTCAGAGGGCAAGAATAGGAGGACAAGAAGACCCCTGGTTTGTAGTTGATAAAGATATCAGTACCGGTGATGTATTTGTGGTGAGTTACACAATTTGGACACTTCATAGTTTTTTACATTTATTTTGCTAAAAATGGCCACAAATGACTTTTCAGGTCGATTGCTTTGTAAAATATGGAACTCTTGCAGGGTCCAACCACTAACCACCCAGCACTGTTACGAGACACATTACAGACAGACCGCTTCCACTGGATCACCGAGGAGCCGCCTGTTGAACTTGTCCGCACTCAGATGATGGAATGTCACTTCCGTTTCAACAACCGGATGCCTTTGAGTGAGTCGCCTTCTTTTTTTTTTTGTTTTGGCCGAAATTATTAGAAATCGGGTCAGTTGAAATAGTTATGTGAGTACCACCACATTTAACAACCAGCAGACAATATGTTTCTCTTTTTTTGTGTACAGCAGTGTTATTTTAGTATTATTTATATTCTATAGTGTTTATTAATATTTTGGCTTTTATTTTTATTTATCATTTATTTTTTTTATTTTAATTTTAGTGATTTTTGCTATGTCCTTTGGCCATTATTATGTTTGTTTTTTATATTTCTATTTACTTTAAAAGTGCAATATGTAAAATTTTCTGTCCACTAGAGGCCTATTTAAAACAAAGGCGTAGCTTGATGACACTAAGTTTAAGCACGGAAACTTGGGACATGTGGTCTTCATCTCACAGCCGGTGGAAAAGAATCGGGATAGGACTCGGGAAGAAATCATGTTCATGGATGCGATTATTAGCGTTACTGTAGTATGAAGCAGAGCAGGACCAAGTGTTGTGGGAGCTGAACAAGGCCGCTGGAGCGATTGCGCAACACACGCCGCGAGCAGTGGAACTTTTATTATGCCACAGTCGCCGGCGCTGCTTCCGCTTTTTAGAATATCATATTAAATGCTGGATGGCTTGTGTTGATAAATGGCATGCAATTAATTTTAAAATGTATTGTATGATGGAGAAAATGCCATATTACGGTTACTAAAAATAAAGCTGCATCCGATTATGCTATGTTAGCTACTTCACAAAATAGTGTTTTTCTCTGAGGCATGGTAAAACATGGTACTCGCAAAAAAAATCAAGAAAATTAGATTTAAACAATAAGACTAAACGTGTTGAGCTATATAAAAATGATTAGTTTTCTGTCTATAAATGTAACCAAACAGTTGTTCCCTTGCCTATTGAAATGTAAATATTAAAGCGTCTTTGGTGTTTCCATGGTTTCTACAAATCAAACCGGAAACCGAGTTTAAGGCGACTCCTCACGCGTCCCGGAGCCTTGGTTACATTGGAAACATTTGGGTTATTGTAAGTACTCAAGTGAATATATAACACTGGCCTAGTGGTTTTTGAATATTTTACTCCAAAATTCTTACATATTGCACCTTTAATTTACTTTTTTTTTTTTTTTTAACTTTAGTAAATTTGGTACTTCAACTTGCATATTATTTTGTTTCATTTAGGTGCCAAAGCAACATTTTAAATTAAGTTTTTTTTTTTTTTTTCATTTAATATTTGTTTTTGTCATCAATATCAAGATTGTTCTGCTAAACAGTGCTAATACAAACATCTCGTTTCTTTCAGCTCCATGTACCGTAACCTTGAATCTCGATGGCTCCGTGTGGGTAATGGTGAAAGAGCCACTTAGAGCAATGACACCTGGGCAGGTAATCCAGAAATATCTATCTAATATGTATCTTGAATATTGAACACTTTAAAGTGCTCCTATTATGATATGTTAAAAGTTTCTCATTTTGTTTTGGATGTTTCCTACAATAGACATTACAATACATGCACCCAAAAAAAATCACTTTAATTTTCTCATAATATACACTACACATCACCTCATTTCTCAAAGAGTCTGAAAATGGTTTGATCAAAGATTCAGTCTCTCTAAACCCATCCTTTCTGAAAGCAGTCCAACCCTCTCCATTGACTTTGCATTGAGCGAAGTTGCCTCCATGTCATTTCTTGCTTCTAACAAAGACAGAACAATGCCTAAAAGCTGCTGTGTGACAGGGTGTACAGCAAACAAGCTAAAAAACCCAGAACTGAGTTTTTAAAAGCTACCGAACCATAAAAGCCAGCCTTTAAGGAGACAAAAGTGGATACAGGCAATAAGACTTGAAGCATCAGCAGGAAGAATGGGTAAATTGTGGGATCCTGACACTCAGTAAGCCTACGTGTGCAGTAAACATTTTGTCACTGGTAAGTCAAATATCCAAATGTCAGTTTTATATATATCATATTTCCTGTCGCTGATTACGCTCCCCTCCAGTGGGAGTAGTTCTCAGAGTAATATGACACGTTGCACTCTGTCTCAATTGCCTGTATCCACTTTTGTGTCCTTAAACACTTGTTTTTTGGGGGGTTGACAGACTCAGAATCAGTTCTTTCTTTTAGGAGATAATAACCATATTTGTCATGCACTTTAATCTTGAAAACTTTGCAGACTTTAGTCTATAGTTAGTCTTATGAACTGTATTACTGTGTTATACTCAAGGAAAGGGTGTTTTGGAATTTTGGAAGGGGTACTGATTATTGTTCATTTAAATTTTCACTTCATTGTCCTTTCTTTGCAGTTTGCTGTGCTATATAAGGGAGATGAGTGTTTGGGCAGTGGGAAGATCATTCGTCTGGGACCCACAAAATTCACTCTTCAGAAAGGGCAAAACTGCATGAACTGCCACCCTAGAGACACAAACCAACAACATCCAGAGCCTCTCAGCTGAGACACACAAACAAGCACAATAACAAGATCTCAACAGGCTTGTGCTGTGGAAAGATGCTCTCAGTATTTACAGACATTTAGGCTGGGAGAAAGTATAGAAACTTTGATATTGATTTGAATTGTATGTATTTTTATTTCGATTGTAATTAACTTGGAAATTGTAATTTATTTGTTTAATATAAATATTGATTATTGAATTGCTCTTTTTTTTTTTTTTTTTTAAGATTTTATAAGTGTAAATGATTTTAGTGCCTTAATTGTGCACCACATCCTGAACTATGCAATATTTCATACAAATATTAAAAGGATAGTTCACCCAAAAATGAAAATTCTGTCATCATTTACTCACCCTCATGTTGTTCCAAACCTGTAAGAATTTCTTTGTTCTGTTGAACACAAAGGAAGATATTTTGAAGAAAGTTTGTAACCAGGCCAGTTTGGGGCACCATTGACTTCCATAGTAGGGAAAAAAATACTATATAAGTCAATGGTGCCCCAGAACTGTTCAGTTTCCCACATTCTTTAAAATATATTCCTTTGTGTTCAACATAACAAAAAATTTATACAGGTTTGGAACAACCTGAGGGTTAGTAAATGATGACAGAATTTTCATTTTTGGGTGAACTATCCCTTTAAGCCACGGGATGACTTTGTTCTGCTAGTTTACTGAGTTCTTTTCTCTGCCAATAGAGGGCGTGAGCGCATCACTTATATAGCTGGTGCTGCTGAACAAATACAGTCTTTCAATCTTTCATTAATGACAATTACGCTAAACGCATTTAACTAAATTAAACGTAAATGAACGTATTTATACTATACGTCGTCAGATAATTGCAATAATATCTGTCTTTGCGGTTTTGGTCATGATTCCTCTTCTGGCTTTTTTTAATGTCTCCTCTTTCAGTTTGGTTGAATTGTATGTGTGTATATATTGTAATTAGCATTTGTTGTAAATAAATGTTTTAAGAAAAATTAGTTTTCAAAGCAGTGTGTGATTTTATTTTACAAGTAATACACTTTTCTATATCCTTTATAGGGAATCAGTGCATGTTTTCACGTTTAGTAAACACTGCATTTAATAAGGTGAAAGAAAATTACGGTATACGTAGTATGCATAACTATAAATACACAAAAAAGCACATCAAGTATAAGACTAAGAAAATACAAAATCACTAATTTTGATTTTGTGTACAAAATCACTAATATCTGTCAAAGAACATTTGCATTATATCCTATCTGTTGTTGCAGTAAACTGTGTGTGAGAAAATGAACTCAAAACCTAAAGTTTTGAATGACAAACATAATTTTATTCTCTTTTCTTTTTTAACTGGGTCATATACATATATACATACACACTACCAGTCAAAAGTTTGGACACTGTAACATTTTTTATGTTTTTAAAAGAAGTTTCGTCTGCTCACCAAGGCTGCATTTATTTAATTAAAAATACAGTAAAAACAGTAATATTGTGAAATATTATTACAATTTAAAACGACTGTTTTCTGTTTGAATATATTTTATAAAGTAATTTATTCCTGTGATCAAAGCTGAATTTTCAGCATCATTACTCCAGTCTTCAGTGTCACATGATCCTTCAGAAATCATTCTAATATGCTGATCTGCTGCTCAAGAAACATTTATTGTGTACAATTGTACAAAATATTTGTGTACAATATTTTTTTTTCAGGATTCTTTAATGAATAGAAAGTTCAAAAGAACAGCATTTATTTGAAATATAATCTTTTGTAACATTATAAATGTCTTTACTGTCACTTTTGATCGATTTAATGCATCCTTGCTGAATAAAAGTATTAATTTCTTTAATTTCTTTTCAAAAAAATAAAAATTCTTACTGACCCCAAACTTTTGAACGGTAGTGTATAATGTTACAAAAGCTTTGTATTTCAGATAAATGCTGTTCTTTTTATTAATCAAGGAATCTTGAAAAAAAAAGTACACAACTGTTTTCAACATTGATAATAATCATAAATGTTTCTTGAGCAGCAAATCAGCATATTAGAATGATTTCTGAAGGATCATGTGACACTGAAGACTGGAGTAATGATGCTGAAAATTCAGCTTTGATCACAGGAATAAATTACTTTATAAAATATATTCAAACAGAAAACAGTTATTTTAAATTGTAATAATATTTCACAATATCACTGTTTTTACTGTATTTTTAATTAAATAAATGCAGCCTTGGTGAGCAGACGAAACTTCTTTTAAAAACATTAAAAATCTTACCGATTCCAAACTTTTGACTGGCAGTGTATATATTTTAAGTCAAAAACATCGTTGTCATATTTTTATTCCCCGCCAAACGCTATTTTAATGTTAAAAAACAAACGGTCTACCGTCTCCTGTGTAAGAAGCTTTTTTTTTTTTTTTTTTTTTTTTTTTTTTAATATTTGATATTTTTGGTGACAGTAGGCTAAAATTACTACGACATTCTGGCTAAAAATACTGGCTGCCTTGGTATTTTTGTAATTGTTTGAACAGAGAATAAACAATCATTTATTCATGCACAGTTTAGTTTTACTGTAGTCTACTCATAGCGATTAACAGATTGAGAATCCAGCATTGATAACTCTTTATTACTTTACAGCCGCTTAACTGAGTGATTTAAACACGTGGTGTGAATTCATGTCACTTTAATAGACAGAAATCAGAAAACCTTATTTGTGTAGTCTTAACTGCGAGCGAGTGACTCAACACAACACATTAAATACCACAAAATATCCATTATAAATTACTTTTAGCGTTTATTTATTATGGAAGCATTCGTGTGGAGAACTCTACGTGCGGATAGTCGCATGAAACTCGCGCAACTTTATTTATTATAATGGGAGAGTTCTAGTTCGACGCGCCGCGTCGTTCACTTTTAGGGTATAAAAGTCTCCAAAAGAACCAAGGAATATGCAGCGGTGAATAACAATAGTTGAATTTCCATGAGAGTTCTTTAGTCCTGAGAGGAGGTGCAGGTTTATGTTAATGACTGTGTGTGTGTGTGTGTGTGCAGGGGGGAGAGACGCGCACGCACGGAGCCATTTTGTCCTCATTTAAAACTTAACGTGGATACTGTCACTTGGCTCCATGGATACCACCCTGATAAACTGTGTTTTCTGCTGTTAAAAAGCTACAATGAAGGATAAAAGAAGGTCGACGTGCCGGCAGAAGGAGAGCTGACGTGTTTTTCTGCATGTTTTGTGGAGTTTTACACCATGGATTTAGTAATGTGTTGGTTATTATGGGTTCACCTTCTCCTCTGCACTCCTCTCATGGGATGTTTTGACTTGCACCTCTCGGAGACTTTACAATCTGGAGCTGTTCTTGCCAATTTGTCACTCGGACCAGGTTGGATTTATAAAATAGACAGGACTTTAACTTCCAAGTACATTGGGAACTTTATTAAAGTGGATTGGAGAGATGGAGTAGTTCGTTTAAATGGAGAGGTGGACTGTGCGCGCGCCCCACAGAGCGCGCTGCCTCTTTATTTTAAAATGAAATCATTAACAACTGAAGGACTAGTTAACGCACATTTTAATGTATTTGTACACGGACGCAATTGCGTGTTCAAATATAAAAGGAAGAGAGTGAGTAAGCCTGACATTAACGTGGATTGCAGTTTTAACTTGGGACTAACTTCCTGCTTTTCTCCAGGTGATTTACTCCTTAGTTTTAAGGACTATTTACCTGTCTTCACAAGACACTCTGATGTTTTTGCCTCTTCTTGCACCTCAGACCATCTGAATGTGTTTGTGCGTAACGGGACTTTACTTGTGAAGGACGCGTACTGTTTGGAGACGGACCTGACACGCTTTAAAGACACTATTCGCTGTTCGTTTCATGATTCAAACGGTGAGCCCTTCTCTGTGTGCCTTAAATTACGATTCGCCTCAGTCCAAACTTCATTATTACATTCTATGCAAGACGTATTAAATCAATGGAAACCGAGAGTAAAGCGAGCAGTGAATTCAGCGCCTCAGTTTCAGTTACCGAACTACCAGGTTTCAGTGCCCGAGAACGAGCCTGCGGGTACGCGCGTCATCACCCTCAAAGCGACTGACAGCGACCCTGGAGAGGCGGGAAAGATCGAGTATGGCATGGAAGCATTATTCGACAGCCGTTCTAACGACTTCTTTCGGATAGACCCTCAAACCGGCAGCATTGAGACCGTCCAGCCCTTAGATAGAGAAGTTAAAGACACACACGTTTTTAAAGTCACTGCTACTGATAATGGCACGCCGCGACGCGCAGCCACGTCATACCTGACCGTTACAGTTAGTGACACCAACGACCACGGACCCGTTTTTGAGCAGAATGAATATAGGGTTAGGATAAGAGAAAATGTGGAAGTTGGTTTTGAGGTGATTACAGTAAGGGCGACAGATGGAGATGCACCATCCAATGCAAACATGATATATAAGATTGTGAATGGTGAAGGTGTTAATTCTGGGTTTGAAATTGATTCTCGGAATGGACTGGTCAAGATTCGGGTGCGTCCAGACAGAGAAACCATGGCCCAGTATCAACTGATAGTAGAGGCAAATGACCAAGGAAAAGACCCTGGACCTCGCAGTGCTACTGCGACAGTGTACATCACAGTTGAAGATGAAAATGACAATTACCCTCAGTTTAGTGAGAAAAGATATGTAGTCCAGGTGCCGGAAAATGTGGCAGTTAACACTAAAGTGGCCCAGGTAGAAGCCACTGACCGAGACGAGGGCAATAACGCTAAGGTTCATTACAGTATAATCAGCGGCAATGTAAAAGGTCAGTTCTTCATTCACACCCCTACCGGAGCCATTGATGTCATAAACCCTCTGGACTACGAAATGATCAGAGAGTATAATTTACGCATCAAGGCACAGGATGGAGGCAGGCCTCCTCTTATTAATGGCACAGGAATTGTTGTCATCCAAGTTGTGGATGTGAACGACAATGCTCCCATGTTTGTAAGCACTCCTTTCCAAGCCTCCGTTTTAGAGAACGTGCCCATTGGATATTCTGTGATTCACATTCAGGCCATCGATTCTGACTCTGGCGACAATGCCCGTTTGGATTACCGCCTCACAGACACCACTCCAGGTTTCCCCTTCACCATCAATAACAGCACTGGATGGATAACAGTCAGTGTTGAGCTGGACAGGGAAACCACTGAGTATTACACCTTTGGAGTGGAAGCCAGAGACAACGGAGTTCCGGTAATGTCGTCCTCAGCTAGCGTTAGCATCACCGTCCTAGATGTGAACGACAACATCCCTACGTTCACCGAAAAATCATACTCTCTGAAAATCAATGAAGATGCTGTTGTAGGGACCAGTGTGTTAAGTGTCACAGCTCTGGACCGTGATGTAAACAGTGTGGTCACCTATCAGATCTCCAGTGGTAATACGCGGAACAGGTTTGCGATAACTAGTCAAAGCGGAGGTGGACTTATCACCCTGGCATTGCCGTTAGATTACAAACAGGAACGGCAGTACGTTCTGACTGTCACTGCCTCTGACGGTACACGCTTCGACACCGCACAGGTGTTCATCAACGTAACTGACGCTAACACTCACAGACCCGTGTTCCAGAGCGCCAGCTACCATCAGACCTTCAGCGAGGACCGACCCATTGGATCAACTGTTGTGGTAATCAGTGCAACGGATGAGGATACAGATGAGAATGCACGTATTACCTACATCATGGAGGACAACGTACCACAGTTTAAGATTGATCCAGACACAGGTGCAATCACCACACAGATGGAGATCGACTATGAAGATCAAGCCTCCTACACACTAGCGATCATTGCCCGTGACAATGGAATCCCCCAGAAGTCTGATACCACCTATGTGGAAATCATTGTTCTGGACGCCAATGATAATACTCCTCAGTTTGGGAGGGACAAATACCAGGGTACCGTGTTCGAAGATGCACCTCTAATGACCAGCGTGCTCCAGATATCTGCTTCAGACAGGGACTCAGGGTCTAATGGACGTGTGAGCTACACCTTTCAAGGAGGCGACGATGGGGAAGGAGACTTCATAATTGAGCCGTACTCTGGAATTATCAGAACCAACCGGAAGCTGGACAGAGAGAACGTTCCAGTCTATAACCTGAAGGCCTATGCAGTAGATAGAGGTGTTCCTCCTCTCAAAGCAGCAGTGGAGATCCAGATATCTGTGTTGGATATCAATGACAATGCTCCTGTTTTTGAGAAGGACGAACTCTACATCGACGTCAAAGAAAACAGTCCTGTTGATTCAGTAGTTGCCCGGATCACCGCCATGGACCCCGATGAAGGAACCAATGCTCAGATATTGTATCAAATTGTGGAAGGAAACATCCCTGAGGTCTTTGACTTGGATATATTCACCGGAGACTTAAAAGCGCTTGTGGATTTGGACTACGAGACTAAAATGGAGTATGTCATAGTTGTACAGGCCACATCCGCACCTCTGGTCAGCAGAGCAACGGTCCACATTCGTCTGGTTGATGTCAATGACAACGATCCCGTCCTGCAGAATTTTGAGATTATCTTCAATAACTACGTCACCAATAAATCCAACAGCTTTCCGTCTGGGATTATAGGAAAGGTACCAGCCCATGATCCAGATGTGTCAGATAAACTCAAGTATAGTTTCATTGAAGGAAATGAGCTGAATTTGCTGATTCTAAACCCGGATACTGGAGAGCTAAAACTCAGCAAAGATCTGGATAACAACAGACCTCTGGAGGCCACCATGAAAGTTTCTGTCACAGGTCAGTTAACTTCCCTTTGTATCTTTTGAATTAACTGTGTTAGCTTGTAATGTCCCTCAAAATTGAGATTTTGCAGTGTAGAAAGGTAAGCAGGGTAAAAAAAGTGGTAACACTTTACAATAAGGTCTTATTTGTTAACATTAATTAATGTATGAACTAACAATGAGCAATATGTTTGTTACAGCATTTATTAATCTACCAAAAAAACCAAGGACTAATTTGATACAAACTAATGTTTATTATTTCAATTGATGTGAATGATGGAGCTGCTGCTCCAATGGGTTGCATGTTTTCAGTGTGCGTTTGCTGCAGGCTGAATTACAGTCCTGTTCTTCTGCTTATGAGGTGTTTGTTAGATATGTTGAAGAAGCCAAGAACCGTTTGTGTGAGAATGAGTTCTCGGTTCACTCAGTTCACTGTTATATCGAAATCCCTGCTAGTGTTCTGTTTTGAAATGTTTGAGATGAGCAACACATTATTATTGTTGAAGTAGGTGCCTCTTAAAGGGTTACTTCACCCAAAAATGAAAATTATGTCATTAATTACTCAACCTTGTGCCGTTCCACACTCGTAAGACCTTCGTTCATCTTCAGAACACAAATTAAGATATTCTTGATGAAATCTGATGGCCTCTATTGACAGCAAGTTAATTAACACTTTCAAATGCCCAGAAAGGTACTTTCTGAAACAGTTCATGTGACTACAGTGGTTCAACCTTAATACTAAAAACTACTACTTAAAACTGCCAAAGTCACGTGAACTTATGACGTAACGAAGCCTCGTTTACTGAAATCACATGACTTTGGCAGTTTGATACACGCTCCGAACCACTGATTCAAAACAAAAGATTTATAAAGCTTCAAAGCTATATGAAGCAGTGTTTTGAAATCGTCCATCACTAGATATTGTTGAATAAAGTCGTTATTTTGTTTTTTTGCCACACAAAAAGTATTCTCGTTGCTCCATAACATTAAGGTTGAAGCACTGTACTCACATGAATTGTTTTAAATATGTAGCTTTCTGGGCATTGAAAGTGTTAATTATCTTGCTGGCAATGCAATCTTGCTCACTGAGCCATCGGATTTTATCAAAAATATCTTAATTTGTATCTTAATAGGTTTTCTGCTCACTGACAGATAATTATCCCACCAGTCAGATTGCTGTTAATCCTCCAACAATCACAGTTTTTGGCCAATGCCAATAATATAAAAATGACAAAATATCAGCTGATTAATCAACCTGACCAATATATATGACTAATTGACTGGTGTGAATGGATTTAAAATTGAACTGATTTAAACGAACTGCATGGCATGTTAGCGTGTTGTTGCAGTGCTTTATTATGACCATATCTGTGGCAGTGTTAGATTATACCATGCTCACATGTACAGCCAGCCTCTTCAAATGGCATCAGCTTCTCATATCTCACACTCTTCCTTCTCTGTTTCTGTCCTCCTTTTCTCTCTCTCTCTTCCTCCCACTCGTCGACCTTCCTGTTAATTTGCAACTTGCAATTCAAATACATCTCACAGAATACAGCTCTCTTGTCTGTACTCTGTGGCTTTACGGCCGTGTCTTTGTTGGTCTGATTGCCGGTCCTCATCTGAATGTGCATGCTCATGGTCATTGTTGGGGTCGTAATGAGCCGCATTCATGCCATGTTCTCTCATTCATGACAAAGACACGTCGGTTTCCATCGCCATAGCAGTTCCCGCCCTCTTTTACCCCCTCAAATCCCACACAGATCTCTTTCTCTCTTGTCTAATAAACTAATGCATTTTATTCCTTGGACATACCCACATGTCAGATGTTAGGTAACCATTAACACTGCTTATGTGACCTCTTCACCTCCAGCCCAGGGGAAAGGAAACGGCCCTTAAGGGAAAACATGTGACAGAGCTCTTAGCTAGATTTTAACGTCTACTTTGGTCTATGAGTGTCTCAAATTCAGCCATCCTCAGAAATGTAGCAAATGTTTTTCGATCATGCGATGTTTGAGTCTTAGAAGAGCTAAAAAGATATTTTTAATGAAACCTGAGAGGTTTCTGTTCCTCCATTGAAAGTCCAGGTAACCAATATTTAGAAGATCCAAAAAGGTCATAAGTTGTCGTAAAATTTTGGGGTTTGGAACGACATGAGGGTAAGGGTTTCATTTTTGGTGAACTAAAGTTTAGTGTTTAAGGTTAGGCCTTTAAGGTTAGGGTTTTATTTACACCACTAAGCCTAAGTAGTAAACACCGATTTTACTTTTAACTAATCAAACTTATCATTTTGTCCTGGCAAACAATAAAAAAGGCATACATAACCCAAGGATTAGGGATCAAAATATAGAGACGTGGGGATGGGCTCTTTTGACTTGAAGCAGAAAGCCTCCCAGAACACCCTAGTAACCACATAGCAACATGTTAAAAGCCAGTCAAAACAAATGCATAGCAGTGCCCTAGCAACCCCCCACTGAGCCCTAGAATCATGCTAGTGAGTTTTGCATGGGCAAACATCACTCACACGGTCTTCACAAAATGTAAAAATATAGTTTTTACCACATTTTTATATATTTTACACTGTGAAAAATTAAAATGTTCAACTTGCATAATTTTCTACCTGATCTGACCCTCAAAAAACGACTTTTGTTGGTTTAACCTAATGTAGTTAGTTACTTTATCTAGTTACTTTTTAAGTGTTTCCACACAAGATTTTTAGTTTACCTCACAAATGGAACACTATGAAGACAGACACTGTTATCGTTCTCTCCTGAACAGGTGTTTTCCTTATCGACTAAGTTTTAATTATTTATCCAAGCACTTGGGGACACACAAGAGGTCTCAGATATGTCCCTGATAAAAGCAAGTTAACATTCTAGTCAAAACAAGGGCCATTCTAGCCTAAAACAACAGCAGTTTGCACAGCAAACACAACGGAGTGAGGGCTGTGTGTTTGAACAGTAACCTAATCTGTCTTATCTGTGTCTGTTAACATTCAACAAGGCTTTTCTCGATTTGAGGGGTGTCCTCTGCAAAATGATGCCACTTTTTTTTTTAGCCCTGCACCTTTGTGCTTTGTTTCACTGGATCAATACGGGTGATAAGCCATCTGTCGCAGCCTCAAGATAGATGGAGCCAGCCGTCATTTGTACTGGTGAAACTGAATTTCCCAACTTTTTTGATGTCTTTATCTTTCGATTATGATCCATGTCACATCCAAAGAGAGGAGAGGAGGTGATTTATCACTTCTAGCCAGTTTCTTCCTCTCTTCCCCCTGCAGTCAGCGAGCTGAGCCTGCCGATACACGCAGACCCTTTCAGTGGGGTGAGCTTCTGCCCGTCGGCCACTGCGTCTGCGCCTCATGTAGTTGACTGTAGCCCACTCGGCGCTGCAGGACTCGCATACCTCGACTATTCTACATTGCATTGCCAAACTCTCTGAACTTGAATTTCAGTTAGGACTTGAAGACTTAGCTTCATATCCTACAAAAAATTTGGTTGAGGTTTGTAAAATTGAAAAACCATTGAAAAAACAATGGTTTAAGATTTTTACTTAAAAATTGTTTGTTGATTGAATTACACATTGAATTAAACATGAAATTCTGAATTTCTTGTAAAACAATCTCCAATAAACTATCTTAGAATACATCTACACAGACAACGATGTACTAAAAATTGAGTTTTCCTTCGCAGTTTTCACGTACAGATGACAACATTGTCAAAACAATTCCTGTTCACACAGATATACTAAAATGACTAAAAACGCTGTATTATTCATGCCAGGCCAGTAGTTGGCGATGTCACTTTTTAAAGAAACACTGCGCTCCTGTAGAATGAACACGTAATACACACGCACATGACGTCACCGTTTTCACAAATTCATGTTTTTGTAATTAACAAGGAGACGATAACGGTATCGTTTTCAAAAACTTGCATTTTGAAACCCCTCTTTAAATGTTTGTGTTTTCAGGCCCCCAAAACGTCTTGTGTAAATGAACGGCCAAAACGCATAAAAGGTTTTCCGTTTTTAGTTGATAATGGTGTTGTGTAAACCCCCCCTTATTTACAACTTCAAAACATTATTTTTTACAGTGTGTGAAAGAAAATCTGCAAAACTGATATAAACACAGTAAAATAGATGGAGTTGAGCTGCAAGAGGGCAGTTTTTAAAATTTAAAATTATAAACTTAAAATTAAAAATAATAATATTTTAATAATATATTTGGCCTAGTATTTTATTTGTGTATTTATTGCTGTCTCAGCATCTTTTAAATGTGTATGTATATGTGTAGTTTAAATTTAAATGACCAAACATTATTAAAAATGTTACTAATAGCTACTGTGTATGATTTTATCTTGGCTGTGAGGTCGGGGCTAATTGTAACAGGTTATGAATATAATGTAATCTTTTAAAATGCGTAATCAACATAATTGGATCAAAATATGTAGTTGAAGACTGTTCTTAATTTATTAACTGATCAATATACACTATATTAGCAAAAGTATTGGGACACCCCTCCAAATCATTAAATTCAGGTGTTCCAATCACTTCCATGGCCACAGGTGTATAAAATCAAGCACCTAGGCATGCAGACTGCTTCTACAAACATTTGTGAAAGAATGGGTCGCTCTCAGGAGCTCAGTGAATTCAAGCGTGGTACTGTGATAGGTTGCCACCTGTGCAATAAGTCCATTTGTGAATTTTCCTCACTACTAAATATTCCATGGTCAACTGTTAGTGGTATCATAACAGAGTGGAAGCAATTGGGAACAACTGCAAGTCAGCCACGAAGTGGTAGGCCACGTAAAATCACAGAGTGGGGTCAGCGCATGCTGAGGCACACAATGCATAGAAGTCGCCAACTTTCTGCAGAGTCAATAGTTACAGACCTCCAAACTTTGTGTGGCCTTCAGATTAGCTCAAGAACAGTGTGTAGAGAGCTTCATGGAATGGGTTTCCATGGCCGAGCAGCTGCATCCAAGCCTTACATCACCAAGTGCAATGCAAAGTGTCGTAAATGCAGTGGTGTAAAGCACACCGCCACTGGACTCTAGAGCAGTGGAGACGTGTTCTCTGGAGTGACGAATCACACTTCTCTGTCTGGCAATCCGATTGACGATTCTGGGTTTGGCGGTTGCCAGGAGAACAGTACTTGCCTGTCTGCATTGTGCCAAGTGTAAAGTTTGGTGGAGGGGGGATTATGGTGTGGGGTTGTTTTTCAGGGGTTGGGCCCCTTAGTTCCAGTGAAAGGAACTCTTAATGCTTCAGCATACCAAGACATTTTGGACAATTTCATGCTCCCAACTTTGTGGGAACAGTTTGGGGATGGCCCCTTCCTGTTCCAACATGACTGTGCACCAGTGCACAAAGCAAGGTCCATAAAGACATGGATGAGCGAGTTTGGTGTGGAGGAACTTGACTGGCCTGCACAGAGTCCTGACCTCAACCCGATAGAACAACTTTGGGATGAATTAGAGCAGAGACTGCAAGCCAGGCCTTCTCGTCCAACGTCACTGCCTGACCTCACAAATGCGCTTCTAGAAGGATGGTCAAAGATTCCCATAAACACACTCCTAAACCTTGTGGAAAGCCTTCCCAGAAGAGTTGAAGCTGTTATAGCTGCAAAGGGTGGGCCAACTCCATATTAAACCCTGTGGATTACGAATGGGATGTCATTAAAATTCATGTGCACGTAAAGGCAGCCGTCCCAAAACTTTTGGCAATATAGTGTATTTTAGTTAAAAAGATTTAACTTATTTCACATAATTATAAAGTAGGCAACTGTAAAATTCCGATTTATTTTTTATTTTTTTATTAAATTCAATGTTTCACAATGAAAACACGTGAGGCTGTGCATGTAGAACTCTGTGAATGATGGAAGTCGGCAGGGCTTTCTATGGAATTCTGCAGCTGTCGAATCCCTTCAGGCCTACCTGTGAGTAAATGGGGTAATGAACTGAGTAATATGTTTGCAATGACTGTTATGAATGATGTACTGCGATATGTAGGCTAAATGTAAAACCCTTTGAACTAATTCATAGAGCTGATACGCTAAGTGGCTGAAAAAAAGTCAACGTGAGTTAACGTGAACTGGCTCAAGTTGTAAAAGCTGTTTCTGTGTGGTTCATGTATGTGTTGTGTGAGCAGACGGGGTCAGAGTAGGGCTGGCCAGCTGTGTCCTCAGATCTGTCTTCTGACATGCACACAGCAGCTGTAAGAGAGACAGACAGAGACTTTAATCACTGTAGAAGTGCCCTGAGCACTGCACTGCCTGTCCCCTGTCATCTACATGTCATCAACAGAGGAGATCTCCACTCCAGGTGTGTCTGTCCTTCTGCCTCATCTACACATGACCTTCTGACCTCTGAGGTCACAGACATGCTGTGGGTGTCACTCTGTCAAACATACTTTGTTTAAAAGGACAAATCCCACTTAGCATTAATAAATGAGGCTGAAGTAGTAATAGAAAGTGTTATGAAATCATGTTTAGATATTTATTTTTTTTTTATGAGGAAGGCATCAGTGATGCTTTCACATGCAAAACTCACCACCACAATAGGCTAAGCTGACTACTAACGACTGGCGCTTCCTTTCAGCAACTTCCTCATTAGTCCAAATTTGGTATCGTTTTAAAGCACAGCATTCCAACTTTGTGAATATTCATAGCGAATTTTTGATGGCACGAGTCTGAACCAATGAAATGTGCTTTTAAACTCATGCTGATGTAAACAAAACGACTGACAGATCCTAAGCGTGCACACAAAGACGCCTCAGACAGCACGCAATCCCTATATACACATATAAACAGAATTACAGTACTTCAAAATATATTTTCATATAGATATTTGGTTTTGACGAGGTGTGTGCCAGATTAGGTGCTATTAACAGGGATTTTAAGGTATGGTTGCTAGGTGATTTTGTTTTGGATCCTTCAGAAAACTTTAAATGGATTTTTCTCAAAATTGACTTTGCTGACTCTATCGACTTCAAACAGGTGTCGGATTCCAACAAATCAGACATCATTTTTAAGGTTTTTTAATAGAAATTGTGAAAATAATAATTTTTGAATTTTTTTTTTTTTTTTCAATTAACGATAATGTTTTCGTTTAGTTAATAATATTAATATGACTGGTTCTCCACCCAGTGTCTTTGATGTTTCAACTTGATCTCATGTTTTGCCGAATTGGTGGTGAATTAGTATGACTTTGTACGATTTGAGAAAACATACACATTTTAGTAAATATCTAAACATGAAGGTCCATTCCCTAACCCTCAGTAGGGTGTAAGCAGAACTTATGAAAACGTACAAATGAGATTGTATGAATTTGCCTCTAAATCGCCAAAGTGTAAAAGAGTTAATAGCCATGAGACTGCGTTGGATGTTCTTTTCTCCAAATGCGAAGACCCAGTTTCATTGCTGAAGTTGAGTAGACATAACAAAAAGACTCAAGGTCTGTGTAGTTTAAACAAAGTAAGTTTTACTGAAACTTTTCACTTTACTTGCAATGCTACATCCATCTCTAGTGTCTTTTAAAACTGTTATTAGATTACTGAGGCAAACTGTGTCAGCACTGTTCTCTTACCCATCTTTTTTTTTTTTTTTTTTGGTGCAGTTCCTCTTGAACATTGCCCTTTTATTAACAGGCAGGCAAATGGCCTCTATGTATCTGATACTAGCAATTTTGGTTAACCGCAGGTTTCTTTAGAATTTGTTCATGTTTCAAAAAAATATTCAACCTTGTTTTTAAGAGAGATGAAGATCAGAAATCCTCCTCCTCACATTCCTGCGCTCTGATAGCAGAATACAGCCCGAGACAGGGAAACCTGAACATTAATTAAGCTAAAATAACAGTGCGAGCTGTCTGCATCTCTGTTAAATGAGCGGGAAAGGAATTTGATTCATGTTTAATCTTGCAAACTCATTTGAAGGTGGAGAGAGAAGACAGAGACAGTGATGAGGTCTCGAACCAGCGCCAAGAGGGGCACACAATAGCGGCTCCAGGTTTGGGTCATTCGAGGGTAGTTTACATGAAAATATGGCTCAGTATTGTGTTTTAAGAAGAGCCTTTGTAAGCTAATTATATGGTTTTGTTTACACTGTAATGTTTTCAGGCCTCATTTGCCCTTGACTGCTGGGAATTTTTGTGATAATGAATATCGGTTGTCTTTTAATTTTGTTGTAAAGGAATAATCTGTGCTCTGCTACTGAAAACAATTTCAACTCGCTCCGATTGTCAAAAGAAACAAAAAGTGTGTTTACAGTAACTTACAATGGAAGTTTACTATGGAAGTGCAAGTCATTCCAAGGGGCTTAAATCAGAAATATGCTGCCCATGTTTTTGCTGAAGAGCTTAAATTGTTTCTTTCTATAGCGGTGGAGCTACTGTTCTGAGGTGAAACTTTTCTGGATGTGTACTACCAACGCATTTCTTTTGGGTGGAGTTTGCTCAATGTAAACAGCACTTTGTGGGTAGTTATGTCCCGTTTGGTATCCTTACACATATTGTGCATACGAATCATACCTGGCTTTTACCGGTTTCACATGAACATAACAGTAGTGAAAGATTAAATATAACTCTTACAGACAAGGTTAATAAGTTTAACATTTATTTGTATAGAGCTTTTCACAATACATTTAGTTTCAAAGCAGCTTTACAGAAAATGCATGTTTCGACATTACAGTTAAGACTAATCTGTTATCAGAGTGACATTATTATTCTAATCTCAGGTTGAAATGTATAATGTTTGCATCTTGCTAAACTTGCTAGGGCTTATCAAGTCAGTCAGGCCGGTCATTTTGATTTTTAATTGCCCTGCTTATATTTTTACTGTCTCCACCACAAAAATGTGTTTTATTATGTTTAGCAATGCATTATATTTACATTGCATATTTTTAATGGAATGTTAGGTGTACTTTACAAAATGTGTTGGTCATTTTGTTTACAGACAGAAATTAAACAAATGTAATTAAAAGTCAGTAGATTCATAATCACACTTTTGCTGGAAAACAATGGTATATGATCCAAAACATTACAGAATGCTATGTAGTTTCATTTTATTTTAATATTTAGTGGTAGGACTTTATTTTACAGTCCTGTTCCCCATGTACATACTATGTACTCATTATAATAATTGCAATAACTGAGTAATAACAAGGTACTAACTAGGGATGCACCGATACGATTTTTTGGGGCTGATACTGATACCGATATTTGTCACTTCCTCTCTTTCTTGAAATTTTGTCATCAAAATAGATCATGTTTTAAATAAGCAAAGTTCAAAAACACCTACATTAAAATATACTAGCAGGTTTATTGCTGCATTATCAAATCATTTTGAATGAACATGGATTGGATCCATTTAACATTCAGCAGGCCTACATAAAGACAACAGAACAAAGATACATATGAAATAAACAGTGCTTTTAGGTAGGTTTAATAGTTTTCAGGTACAGAAATAAAGTAAACAAATGTAAAATAGCACTGGATATTCTTCACTGTATAAATTAAATACATATTAATCCTTCTTTGTTGTAACAGACTTTATTTTGATTAATCTTCTAATTTGTTTTTGTATATATTTTTTGTAAGTGTAAATATGAATGAGATCTGCACCATCTCCTTTACTAAGGCGGGACTCTTATTTTGACGGGTGTTCTCGTTTACCGTCTGAGGAGAGCACGCAGTTCTTCAAAGTTATTTTGCAGATTTAAAGTTTGTCCGTTTATTAAGCATCCCCCAAAAAGGCATAAGATCCGTATGTATTTGTTTGCTGTTAGTTGTAATAAGTGTTTTGAGTAATTCGCTGTATGTTGATGATAACGCAACGGAGAGAGTTTAATGCGCACTTCTTGTGCTCTGTATTGTTTAGCTTTTGTGGTGATTTGTTTGGAGTGAAAACGGACGCAATAAACTTAATTAAACATCAGTAAAGTTTTGGTCATCATTCGGATAGATCCCGCTACACTTATGAAAGTTACAAAAGGTATTTAGTCAAGAATAGTGTGCGATCTTTTGTTATTTGATTAACATTAAAGCGCAGACAGCAGCGCTAGGATTACGTAACAGTCATAATACAGCTCAGTGCCTTCACGCAGTTAATTAATAAACCATCGGTTTGTTATATCGGCCTTTTTCCTGCTACAGCCGATATGCAGATGGTTGTAAATTGAGCAAAAATCGCTAGTACTAACCCTGAACCTATCCCTAAACTTAACCTTAACCCATGTAGTTACCTTATACGCAACCCATTTAGTACCCACATTATATTGAGTGCCTTTAGCTATGTGTTAACATTTAAATTAATATTTTGATACAATGGATATTTTGTTGCACTTATGTTTTTATAAAAAAACATCTATAATTACACTGTTGACCCTAACTTTACCTGTATCCTACCTCAATAGCAGCAAAAGTGTTTACAACATGAACACAGTAAGTACATTGTATTAAGCATTTTTTATGTAAGTATACATTAGTTATAGACACCTAATATAAAGTGGGACTAAGACATTTTTTCCAGTACTGTGAGAGATTAGACTTCCGTTGTAGTAGTTTTCATAACAATGTTTAACAAATTGATGAGACATTACTGTCTGTATGTCGTATATAATGTTTAAAGAGTTTAATTTGATTTAAACCCAAAATGTTCCTTTAATTGAGTGGATTTTCCTGTAAAACTCATGGACTTACACCTCGCATCTAGCTTGACCGGTGCAGTGGAGGCAACTTTGAACATAAATTACTGCCTTCTTTTTCAAGAAACGCCTTCTGGGTGCTTCTCTGAAAACGGCCTCTCCCTTAGGCAATACTACTGAGATCTTAACCACACACATATTAACTCCACCTGTGGTCTCCAGAAATGTCATGTTTGATGATGTTCTACAGTCTTTGAATGCCTTCTGTGAAGATGATTCAGAAAATGATATAATCTTAAAAGCAACTTCCTCAAACTCAACAAAAATCCGAAGCACTCTTGACAGGAAATCCTACAAAGAATAAGCGTTCAATGAAGAATGATATATAAACTTTCCGCCTCTTTGTGGACTTTCTAACCCTTTTTAAGAACCCTGCGAACACTCGCCCAGGATTAAATGGCTGTTTGTTCAGACAGATCGCTGGTTGGGAAGTCCGGACAGGTTGGGTAGTCATCAAGGTGTGTTTTTTAACCGACTAGGCCTGACCTGTGAGCTCGGGTGAAGTGGAGGTCCCATTCTCAGGGGTTAGATTTAGTCAGACGGATCAGACGCAATCCAGATCTGTGATTCCCCGGCTGGAAGTCGGAAGGGGAACCTGTTCGCGTGTAACACGACACACTTTCCGCTTTATCCCGACCCTATTCTGCTGCACATAAAAGATGTCTTTGTCCTTAACACTAAGGAGCTAGAAAAGCATCTATTTCAGCCAACGGCCAAAAAGTGTGACATTACATGTGTCCAGTGGTGACCGACTCTACGTTTGTAGAAATATACTCCAAAGGCCATCCATGCACAGCATTTAGGGATTATGAAGGAAATTAAAGTTCTTTTTACTTTTAAAGACTTTCCTGTTTTCACTCAGCATGCATGAACTAGCACATGCTTTTCTGCAATGGCTGGCCTGTAATTCAATAGCATTGTTAATACCGATGTATGACAATGCCACTGTATAATAGAAGCATGTATTTGATAGCAAACTTTGCTGTTCGACTCAACAGTTTGAGCGACGTGTTCTTGCTGTTGGGATGTTTTGTCATTTTGTGGGAAAAGACTTCGAGAAATGTGATACTTGGGCGGCCGTCCAATACTTTTTAAGCTGTACATTGTGGGTAATATTACATTGCTCTGATAAACATACGTTGTCAAAAATCACCAGACGTAGCCCGCATTCATGAAACACAAGCAGAAATAATTGATTTCAATGCAGTATTGAAGGGTTTTCACGCATTTATCTACACAAATTTGTTCTGCTCATGTTTCATGAATGAGAACCAATTAGGGTTTGAAATTAGGTATATTTTCTAAAAATAATCATTATTTTAATATTTTTTTTAAAAATTATCATTTTTGTTTAAAATATGGATTTTGATTTGGATATGGAAATATGAATCTTTGTTATCAAGAAATGATCTTTTAATAGAACAGTAATTAATAGGATTATTACAAAAGGAAATTATCGTAAGTAATTCTATTTCATAAATCATAATAATTCTTTAAATTAACAGTTAATTTTTAAACTCAGTTACAGTGTTGAAATATGACTGGTTGGTAAAAATTGGCTTGTAGGGTAAAAAGTTATTTTTGGACACTGGAACCAATATGTTGTACTGTTGTACTTGTAATTTTGTCAACTGGAAATGTATACCAAGAAAGTCATTGAGGTGTTAATGACGTGACAGGTCATTTTTTTGTCAAAAGGCCTTAATAATAATAAAAAACAAAGATATGACATCCAAACTATGTAAGGTAGTACAACTAGATCTCTTTTATTGAATCCAAAAGGTTTTAATTATATTTTGTTACATATAAAAGTATTTTAAAGATTTTGAAGTGTCAAAAGGTCATTCGGTTTAACTGTCCAATACAGCAATTTCATTTGTGATTAAAATATCTTAAAATGTAATAAATGTATATATTTTTTATTCTGACATGATTTTATAACATCATACATCAACATAGTGCAAAATGTTATTAAAATTATGTGTAGAAGTCGTTGCTTTATTATGAGAAAGAACGTCCGGAAAAATGAATTTCATTGATATCATTCAGAGTAACCAATATAAAGGGACCATTTTAGATCAAGTCATGCGGTCAATATCATGTGACAGGATGTGACATCATATAGACACCTGCAAAGGACCACATGGTCATGAAGAAAAGTAACTAACTCTCTTTTAACTATTTGAACAATTCGTGTTTTCACTTGCTCATACGCATGTCCCGAAACATCAGGTCATTCGGTACAACCGCTATAAAACATGGAAAATGCTGTAATATTTTAAAAACTCGTACTAAATATAAAATGTTTGATTTTCCTTTAGCTAACCAACTAGCTAGGTAGCTATCAGTCTGTTAGCATTGTTTAAAAAATATCGTTATTCGGTATAACCAAAAGTGTAATTCGGTAAAACCGAAATTTTGGTTAAACCGAATGACTTTTTTGGGTGACAAATTTTGTCGATCTTGAAAAAAATTACAAAAGCAGTGTAAACTGATTATAAAACTTAATATGTTTTTTTTTTACACTTTTAAAAACCTTATTCGTCAATGACCCGTATACAACTGTACAAAACATTGAACGGACAGTACGTCTACCTATTTTTCACAGCCTTGTTTTTGTCCATGTCAAATTAAATGTTGTCTACCACAAGAAGATATTTTGAAGAATGCTGGTAATCAGACAGTTTACGGTAGCCATTGACTTCAATAATATTTTTCTTCCTACTATGGAAGTCAATGGCTACCGTCAACTGTCTGGTTACCAGCATTCTTCTAAATATCTTCTTTTCTGTTCAACAGAACAATGAAATTCATACAGGTTTGGAACAACTCGAGGGTGGGTAAATGATTACAAAATTTTCATTTTTGGGTGAACTATCCCTTTAAGGCAATATCTGAGCAAGATGACATGGAAATATTTGAAATGACATTTTAGCCACTAACGAGTAAAAGTTGTAGGTTAACCAAAGTCCGGAGAGGCCTGCAGGGTGATTTGCATTTTAGTCTTCGTTTTGAGATGCACTTTGTACTTTTTCGAACCTTCAGGCTAAGCTTAGCAAACCTATATGTATTGAATTTGTCTTGTCGTTTAGAGTAGGTGTCAAGCCACCATTTTAGAAACGCCGTCACCTCTTACAGGGGGGATGGTTTTACCTCCCCCTGATTATACAGCCAATATAACCATTTCGTTCACGGCCTTTCGCACCTCACAACGACGCTTGAAAACAAAGCTTGAATGTTCACTACTAAACATGAAGTCGCCCTCTCAAATTACATTTACATTAAAGCAGGTTCTGTTTCATGATGGAGGCAGATATTCTCACACAATGCTATTCTCTGTTCCATCCGTAATCCGTGTTATTTGGAAAAATGATCTGTGCACCACTTTAACCTTGGCCAGGCCCGGTATTTTATTTATCTCTCTTCCCTAATGATAAGCTGGTTTAGTAAGCAGGGGTCACTGCAGGGGAAATGAAAGATGCTATTTTTCTTCATTTTCATTATATTGAATTAAGCTATGTAAATTTATCACAAATAAATGAAAAACAATTAAACAAATATAGTTTATCTGTTTATAAATTTACTGATCCCATTTTTATTTATTTATTTTTTTAATTATTAGTTGACTGTAATAAGCATTTCTGAACCTTATGCATTTCTTTTTGCAAGTAATTTAACTTATAATGTGACATATTTGTTAAGATAAACAGGTGGGCTCATGTATGTTTATTGTAGTCAGACGGATGTGTTATAATAGGAAGTCCTGCATCAAAGATCTTTGATTCTTACTTGTTTCTTAGTGTTTTAGTGTTTATATTTGTGATTTATGCTCTTGGTCTGCTCTGGGGTTTTGGGGTAAAACAGATCATGGGCAATAACCTCTGTTTTGCTCAATGACATTTACTTAAAAAGGTCAGGGAGGTCACATCTGGCCTGACCAGTTCAGTTTAATGACTATAGTGCCCGTGTAGAGTCTTATCAATACTGACACTCAAGCACTTAAGAGAGGTCATCTGTGTTTTCAGAACACAAACACACACACAGACTATTTATTTGTGTGCAGAAATTGTCTTTGATGAAAACAAAAACTCATTCACACGTAGAACATTTTCCTTATGATGGCAGCTTTGATCCTAAAAGTAATGTCTTTATCAGTTTAATTATGTCTGGGTGATTCTCACAAAAAACATTCAATAATAAAAATAATACATTTTAATTTCATGGCACCTTTCATACATAAAATGCATTTGGTTCACTGGTCAGAATATAAAACCGAAAATTGATGCTAAAAACTAAAATGACAATAAAATCATTTATTTAAAATAAATGTAATAAATTAAAAACAAGATAAAATGAATAGAAATATTATAGTTACGTTAATCATAAACCTAGTTAAAAAGATTTTGTGTTAAGAATTTATCTAGGTAATATTATACCTAAAATTTCAGAATTTTATATATATATATATATATATATATATATATAAAGAAAAATTGCATTTTTAAAACTTTGAGAAGGTTGTATTCATCACAGTTAAATAAAATTAACCCTTAATTGTCATTACACTAATGTGAAAAATATCATAGTCATGCAGAAAAAAAAAATATTTGGAAAGCTTTTATAATATTATTTGAAGTGTGACGTGTTTACATAATGGTAGTATTTGTTGTACAGAATACAATTTAGGCAAAATGAGTTTTGAGAATGTGTGTGTGTTTTTTTTTCTTTTCACATTAAAGTAATGATAATTTGGGGCGTGATCATTTTTAAAGGTATCTGTGACCCTGGACTACAGAACCAGCCATAAGTAGCACAGGTATATTTGTAGCAATAGCCAAAAAATACATTGTATGGGTCAAAATTATGGATTTTTCTTTTATGCCAAAAATAATTAGGATATTAAGTAAAGCTCAGGTTCAATGAATATTTTTTAGAAATTTCCTACTGTAAATATATCAAAAATTGATTTTTGTGAGTAAATATGCATTGCTAAGGACTTCATTTGGACAACTTTAAAGGCGATTTTCTCAACATTTTGATTTTGTTGCACTCTCAGATTCCAGATTTTCAGATCTTTTAAAAGTTGTATCACGGCCAAATATTGTCTAACAAACTATACATCAATGGAAAGCTTACTTATTCAGCTCACTTTAAAAAAATAATTGTTGGTTTAACTTAAAAGGGAAATTACCTGGTTGCCTTAAAATTTTGAGTTCATTGAAATTAAAAATTTGAGTTAATACAATGAAGGCAATTGGTTTAATCAACAGAAACTCTAAATATTATGTTATCTGAACAACAATAATTATTAAAAAGCTGATTTGACAAAAGAAAAAATGTTGTGATAACAAATCATGATTTTTTTTTACAGTGCTTTCAGATGATGTATAAATCTCAATTGAAAAAAATTGACCCTTATGACTCCTTATTGATTGCGCTGTTTTACCATTGCCGACCTCTTTATTTACAATTCTGTATTCACGTTACGGAAGTGTCCTGTGGGCTTCTCTTCAATGCAAATAATCTTATAAAAAGGAGAGGGGGAGGTACAGGGTGTTCCATGTCAAAAGGCTTCTCTTGAATGAGTGTGGGTCGTTGGAGCTGGTGTAAGGGTCCGGCCCATTGTCCACACTTTTCCTAGGTGTTGCGGACTCGTCAGGGTGTCTCAGTTCACAAAGCTGTTAATGGACTGACAAGACAATGCATGCAACCTGGAAGGGTTTCTATGGTTTTGGTAAATTTAAATTGGCCATGAACTTAGGGGGTGTCAGAAGTTTTGTTGACTGTCTGCAGGTTCTCCTTTAGTATGTTAAAAGGAATCACCTCTGTGTTAATCATTTGTTGTTGAACGTTAGGTTTAATGTGTACTATGCAGTTTGGGCTCTAGACTGACAGTCTTATATGCCTGTTAAAGTCAACAGGAAATTAAATATACTTTATTTCCCATCAAAAAGTTTGTGGTCTTAATCTTTCATCAAAATGTTATAAATTTCTCCATCTTAAACAACTTTTCTTTTCTGCTGATGTAATCAGGGCTGTGTGGGCGGGGAAACATAATATCAACCAATAATATTGTAGCCTAACATACATGATCCAATCAAATCCCAGTGAGTAAAATGAAGCCCCATCCTATATTATTACCTACATTATTTTGTTTCACTAGGACATACGTCACACTAAGCAAGTTAAAGGATTAGTTCACTTTCAAATGAAAATTACCCCAAGCTTTACTCACCCTCAAGCCATCCTAGGTGTATGACTTTCTTCTTTCTGATGAACACAATCAGAGTTATATTAATAAATATCCTGACCCATCTAAGCTTTATCATTATAACCAGTATAATCAGTGAACAGGACCAATGAGTATAAAGCTCAAGAAAGTGTCTCCATCCATCATAAATGTACTCCACACGGCTCCAGGGGGTTAGTAAAGGCCTTCTGAAGCGAAGCGATGCGTTATGGTAAGAAAAAAGTAAATGTATAAAGTAAAATATCTAGCTTTCGCCAGACCGCCTTCCGTATTCAACTTAGGAAGAAAGTGTAAACTGGCGTCGCTTTTTTCGTAAATTGAATATGGAAGGCATAAGATGTAGCGTAAGCGTTTTGAACTGCGAGAGGCATTACACTTTCTCTCAAGTTGAATACGAACTTGTTAAATATAACTCTGATTGTGTTCATCAGAAAGAAGAAAGTCATACCTAGGATGGCTTGAGGGTGAGTAAAGCTTGGGGTAATTTTCATTTGAAAGTGAACTAATCCTTTAAATGCATTGCAAATCAATTTCACGCATCTAAATGAGATGATAATACAAATTGCTTTACTAATTGCATTTATTTTCACCAAAAACCAATCAAATTAAACCTTTGCTTCTTCTGTACACTGTCATAGTTGCTCTTTAAAATGCCATGGCTGTGTCCTTTCTTTGTCCCACCCTTCACCACAAGCAGATGCCCCTGCATGTGTCCCATGTCTGGTCAGTCGAGGCAGTTTAACAGACCCCCAGTCATCTTTGTGATGTTAGGAATGAGTTTTCTATATAGCGACAGATGCAACAGATGCATTGGCATTCTAAACATGTTTCCTACATGAGCGCTTTCTATCTCTGGAGACTTTGAGTTGTTTCATTTATCTGTCAACTACTGTATGTCTCAGATTTGTCTCAACAATTTTCAGTTCATTATTGAGACACAAGAATAGTATAGAGGCACACAATTAATGTGGATAGCAGCTCAAATAATTTGGTTTTGAAGAATTTTGAAGCAAAATGTTTTAGTTATCTTGGCACATCTGAACACAGTTTAAGACATTCTTGAGTCAGTTTGAGACATACTGACATGTATTCTGAGACTCTGTAGGACCCAAAGGTGAGATTACTGAGCTCTTTTTCTCAAGAGAAACATCTGAGAAACAGGAGACTTCTTTTGTTCTCTATTTAATCTAATTGATGTGTAGGAGAAAGAATTGAGATATTTAAGAGATTTCATTTGTGATTTTGGACACTGTGGATTTCATTAACTCATTGTTTTAAACCCATAGTGTCACACCACGGAGGAAACTCTGTTTGCACAGAGGGTGTGCTGTTTATATTGGGCTTATTTTTCCACTTTGCACCAGTGGACTTCGGTCTTACTCTTTTTTATGTATTAATATTCACGTTATGTTCTTGTTTATTGGATGTCTTGGAGTTGTCTGCGGTTTAATCAGATTTTGTTGGGTGTGAATGAGGATGTGTAGACGGGTAATTGGCACATAGCACGTTTTTATATCAGTTCTTTTAATCCTAACTGATGGAGTGTGTAGCTTTTCATTTCTTAAACAACCATGTAGGAAGACACATCATGGCCATATTCCAGGATGACAATGTCAAGATTCAGGGTTAAAATTGTGAAAGAATAGTTCGGAGAGCATGAAGAATCATTTTCACACATGATTTCGCACCTCTGATTCCAGACCTTAAATTCATTGAAAGTCTTTGGGATGTGCTGGAGTAGACTTTATAGAGTGCTCGACTCTTGCATTGTCTATACAAGATCTTGACCAAAAAATGATGCACCTCTTGATGGAAATAACATCACAACATTAATTTCCATCAAGAGGTGCATCGATTTTGATGTGTCTTCCTACATGGTTGTTTAAGAAATGAAAAGCTACACACTCAATCTATTAGGGTTAAAAGAACTGTTACCAAACATAAAACATGCTAGAAACATAATAATCACTGTAATAATGATCCAGTCACAGACTCTTAATCATTTGCTTATTTAAATCCAAACAGTGGCTTTTTATTTTGGCCGGGCAAATATATTGTATATATTGTAACTGTTCAACATTATTTTTTCACAAATTGATCCTGCGATAAATTCAGTTTTATAGTACATATTTCTTTTCTCTCAATTAATATGAGGTCATATAATTTACTAATTTCTAATAAATGCAAAATGTACAATATAAAAATACAAAAAAAAAAAAATAAAAAAAAATAAAAGAAACAATATAGCTTATCACACTACAGGATACAGAACAACTACCGAGATATTTCATCATGGCCCAATGTTTTATTGTTGTGCACACTGACTGCAAGAATAAATGCATTATTATTATTACCATGATAAAAGTACCACACATTGCATGCCAATCCCCCCCCTCTCTCTCTCTGTCTGTCTTTGTTGTTCTTCCCTGAACTAAATGTAGCATGTGTCAGCATCCTGTTATCCTCCTTACAAACCCACCCACACTCACACTCACACACACACGCACACACACACACACACACACACACTCTCAGGACAGTGTCATGGTGACTGCTGTGCTCTCTTAGTCATTTGGCTCAGTTGCTCTGTGTTGGCTCTGAATCACACTAAAGTGAAATGTTGCCATGCCGTTCTCAAAAAAAAAAAAAAAAAAGCTTTTCATTGTGAGAAAATCTTTCTTTGACTCATCAGGATTTATGTGGACCTGTGTTCTTGCAATTTAGCTTGGGAACGTTTTGTTCGTTTAAGTTGATTCATTCGGAAGGTTTGTTTTAATACACCGATTCAAAGAATTCGACTAATATGGCTTTTTATAATGAGACCTGTGTAGTCAAATAAATAATTATATATACTGCATTGTTATATGTTACAATTTCTTGAATTTACATTTAAAACTAATTTTTACACAAAATTCACAAAACAAATAAAAAAAAGTGTTCACTGTTCATTGGCTGACTGTCAGTAGATCTGAACTGTAGTTGAATTGACACTAGGTGTGATGAGCACTGTCATTTTTGGGCTGCATGCTAATAATTTTATAATGACCAATTATTGACCTATATTACAGATATACATGCACAACCATATAAACATTTAGTTAAATCTATCTCTTTATCAGTTAAGTTGTGTAAATGTGGGTGCTTTTAGTTCTATTGGTTATATTAATGTATCTATTCCAGTTTTATCAACTAAACATCATTTACACAAGTGTAACGTTTAGTGAGCTCTGTCATCCAAAGGTGCCTTGCTGAAGTACAACAAATACATTTTCATGCGGAAATCCGGTCATTCCTGTTGTATGGGATAAAAATAGAAAGAAATCGGATGAGGGTGAGTTGTGAATGAGGGTATGGAGAGATATTAGATCCCTAAGGAGGAGAGGACAGCAGGGCAGGAGTTAACCCGCTCATTCAGTCGAGGTTAGCACCGGTGAACTGTGACCATGCGGTCACTAAGATGCTAAACTCACATGGCCCAAACCTGTAACACACACTCTGAGCAGTCCTGTGTTTCAAAACCTGAATAAAAAGCTTTTTTGTGTGTGTATGGAATGCCCAAATTTAGCTTTTTTAAGCATCACAGGCACAATTTGAACAACTAAACGGCTAATATTGCTGTCTGGGTTGGCAGTTCACTCGGTTCTTGAAACACAGAAATGTTGAGAGAATTACTGAATGCCCAAAAAATGCTGTTCAAAATGTTTCTGTACACACACACACACACACACACACACACACAAACAAGGGTAGAGCTGCACAACTTTCTATTTCGTCACAAAGAAGAAAGAAAGTCAAACAGCAGTTTAGATTTTTTTATTTGTCAGGTTCGTCTTTATCAAACAACACCAAATACAAGAGCACAGCGAAAAAGAGTGGGGTCCGGATTCTTCCTCTCTCTAATCACTGTCTAATCACCAGCAAAGTGGTCTGTTTGTGAGTGATAGTTTTATATAACAGCAGCGTCTCCAGACACATTACTAGAAGCATGACTCTTGTTTAGCCAGTTTTATTTGCACCGCAAAAGACATTAGAGACCCTTCCCGTAAAAAAAATCGGATGCATTGACGGCATGTGAATGATCGTGACAGTCTGAACAGACCTATTTGCTGCCGTTTATTCAAATTAAAGTGTTTATCCCAACATTCACACCGAACATTCATTTTGGTGTGAACTGAACCAAGACGAAATGCATCAGAGGGCAGTTAACACAACACAATATGTGTTGCAATCTCAGAATTACCACAAGGGGTGCTATAGTGCATTAACATACAATTAACATCTTTCTCCTATTGTCAGGTTTTCTTACATGTCAACTATATTTGAAGAGAATCTCGCTGAGAAAGTCAGCTAAAGCTATTTATAGCTACCTAGCTAAATAATAAGCTAGATACCGGACTGTTAATAGCATAATAATAGCACAGATATTTGAAGTTAACTCTATCGCAGCATTGAGTATTGAAGATTGTTATCAGTACAGTAACTCCCATTCGCACATAAGTGTGTACTTTGGTATTGCACTTAAAGTGCATTGATGTATAATGTACGTATAGTGCGTTTCCGACCTAGTAGCTTACAGATAGTTAAGTTTCGTCTTCAAAGTCACCCACCCATGTACCTCCTCATGACTCTTAGTGCCAAGTGTATCGGTTGCAATGTCATAGGATCTCTCTCTCTTTCTGTCTTTCTCTCTCTCATTCTCGCTCTTGCCACAGCGGTGTTTGGTTACGGACATTGTTAAGCCTGGTTACTGATAAACAGGGTGCTTAGTTACCAGCCCCCGGATGGTTGGCTCTTTTCAAAAGGAGAAAAAAAGCGTTGCCGGGGGAAAGCAGGAACTTGTGTACATTTGAAAAAGCAGGAGAATTAGGAGGCAATGTGGAGACACTTCCATAGCTGTTACGAGCACACAAGGCAGTACTGGCCCTCTATTACTCAGTTGCCCTCGGCCTGCTGGGAAAAACCAACGCCCATAAACTGTTTAATGATGTACTACGTCCACCGCTGACTGCTGTATTATAGAAGCAGTGGTAATGCTGCCATGAGAGACATTCAGTGTTGTTGATGTGTACGCTTGCAGAATCTTGTGATTTTGGCTTGTTGTGCTGTGTATAATTTGTTCTTTGTGGTTTATTTGCAGAACTGACTTGATATACAATTACATACCTCTCATTCCTCTCATAATATCTGTTGTCTGCCTTGGAAACTATGTAAAATATGAACCAAAGACTGCACAAGTGTGGTCATAATAGAAGTTTTCAAACCTAATTAGTCATAGCATTAGCAGTTACAACTTTCCACACACGCACAATTAAAAATTCTCCCTACTTCTTACTTTCTGTTTTGTTTAGACAGGAATTAAGATGACAAATAATTTATTAATACGTTAATTAAGAAAAGTTATGTAGCTGTCAGGAAATTAAACAGAAGGTGTCACACCGTGCTGCAACTACTTGAGACTGTCTAAACTGGACACATCAAAACGAAAGTGCGTCAAAAATAGAATAGGGCATCGTTTTACTCGTTTTTCGTTCGTCTCGATTCGTTGCACCACGCCACATCCAGTGTAGACAGTATTACTGATGTCAATGGTTTCTCTTTGATTTTGTCGCACCACTCGCATCAAATGTAAACATGGTGCTACTAGGGATTTTTCAGGACCGTTATTAGTGTGTTCTGGGTGATTGCTTACTCTTCCAAGTCAACAACCTCTCCACGTCAACTTTCTGTGATATGCTTGTCTCTAAACATTTTTTGGGTTTCTTTTACTAGTAAATCTATGTGATTTTCTTTCCTGTTTTATCGGCTGCCATGCAGGTTAAAGTCATGCGCATGAATCAAGCTGGGTTAAAATCCTGATTTTCCAATTGCGATATTAAAAATTATAAGGTCAGTCGCGAGCAATTTAGTCTTATGGGCTGTTTTAGTGAGTAAAAAAAACAAACAGTGCATCTCAATTCCCAAAACAAATGACTCTTATGATCTGGTTCTTTTAATTACTTTCCAAACGTTACCAGTTTGAATCAAGCTAAAACGCTGCACTTTATAATTTACAACATTAACAGAATGATCATTTCTTTCATATGTAATTTATAGACAAAAGAGCTGAAACAGCCCTATACATATAATTGCTTAGCAGTCGGCTCATGCGTTTATTTAAAACTTTAACCCTAAGAATGTCCTAAATTAATATTTTTTACAATTAATGAACTCCATTAGTACTTCCAAAACAAGTCATATAGACATTATATCTTTATCTGCTTTGAATATTCCTTTTATATTTATCAGAAATCAGTAAAAAAGTCCATGATAACGTCTTAAAATTGTTGCCCTGAGGCTGGCTCTCAGGTTTTGATGTTTTAATTGAGTTTTGGCTTGGCCCCTTTCTCTTTTTTATCTGGTACTTTACTCCTGTGGAGCACCGTAAACCCAATTCACCATGATAGCTGCAGACATCCATCTGAGCCCCTCACACCCCAGTTTTACCACCCCTCTGAGAAGAGAACAAAGATTTCAACACAAGGGTTTTGAGTGGGGGGATCTGGGTGGATTAAGGCCAAGAGGAGGCTCTACAGGGCAAGCCAGGTGCATTTTATTTTTCACTAGACCACAGCGAACCGCTCCGGGTTCTTTCCTCGCACACATATGCCGTTCGTTCCTGAGATTTTATTGGGCCAGTCGGATGCATTAACAGGAAGACTAGCTTGTTAATTAGGCTCAGTAGTGACATGTTAGAGGTGCTGGAGGGTGATTTGTGATTTCAGTAATACGTTGAGAAGAAATGCACATGGAAGGAAGGAAGGAAGGAAGAGGAAAGAGAGAGGAGCGAGACAAGCAAAAAAGCAAGAATTTAAGTGGTTGCCTTCTTAATAGACCCCTTGAACCCTGTTTATACTTTGTTTTAAAGTCCCCCTGAAGTCAATAATTTTATCCCTTAAAACTCATCTTTGATCACCAAAATTACATGATGAAACGTTTTTTTCCTGTGAAAAAAATTCTTCACGCCTAAAATTGAATGTAAAAGCTTGAATGTAACTCTACACCCTTGCTTGATTTGTTATACGCGGATCTATGAAAATGCTAATTAGCCTCACCTCCACACACTCACATGAGCTCAGAGATCCACTCGGTCAACTTACTGAGGTAAACGCTGCACAATTTTTACAACGTCGGACACATAACGGTAATTGATATGATTAGTATTCAGCTTGACTATGTTATCAAACAGCTAATAATGTGTTTTTGAAACTATCTTTAGATCACTGCAGTTTTAAAGGAAAATACTCGGCAATGGACTTATGAATTTGCGCATGGTTTGTCATAAAGCATATTAAAAACACCACATAGACATATAAACAACATTAAAAACTTGATTTTCACCACAGGTGGGTTTTCGTTGATCCAAATGCAAGTAGACAATGCTAAATACAGGTGTAAACGGGGTCTAAAACATTTTGAGCTTGTCCACCTTCGAGCACTTCCAGAGGTAGTCAAAAACACATTCAAACGGATTGCTTTTGTAGTGTAGATGCACATATGGTCAAACGCCTTTGCACAGCCACAAAAGACCGCCTACTGACCTGATACATAATCAGTGTGGGATGTGTTGTTGAGAGAGAGGACATGAAAACAAGCAATTCTAACTTTGCTACATTGTACAAAACACATGGATTACAGTCGAATTTGCAGCTGCTTTCTTTATCCTTTTAAAGGATTAGTTCACTTTCAAATGAAAATTACCCCAAGCTTTACTCACCCTCAAGCCATCCTAGGTGTATATGACTTTCTGATGAACACAATCAGAGAAATATTAATAAATATCCTGACGAATCTGAGCTTCATAATGGCAGTGAACAGGACCAACAAGTATGAGCTGAAGAAAGTGCATCCATCCATCATAAATGTACTCCAGACGGCTCTGGGGGGTTAATAAAGGCCTTCTGAAGCGAAGCGATGCATTTGTGTAAAAAAAATAAATAAAAAAATCCATATTTAACAAGTTATGAAGTAAAATATCTAGCTTCCGCCAGACCACTTTCTGTATTCAACTTACAAAAAAAAAAAAAAAAAACGGAACTGGTGTTGCGTCAGTTAAGCTGAAGTTGAATACGGAAGGCGGTCTGGCGGAAGCTAGATATTTTACTTCATAACTTGTTAAATATGGATTTTTTTTTTTTTTTTACACAAATGCATCGTTTCGCTTCAGAAGGCCTTTATTAACCCCCCGGAGCTGTGTGGAGTACATGTATGATGGATGGATGTGGATGGAGTCACTGCCATTATAAAGCTTGGATGCGTCAGGATATTTATTAATATTTCTCTGACTGTGTTCATCTGAAAGAAGAAAGTCATATACACCCAGGATGGCTTGAGGGTGAGTAAATCTTGGAGTAATTTTCATTTGAAAGTGAACTAATCCTTTAATTCGCTTCCTTTTCCAATCGCTTGTAAACCACAAGGTTTGTTCAGTCAGGACTATTCATCTATGCTATTCCACACACGGCACTGTCATGAAAGTAATAAATAAATAAATAAACGAAAAAACTTGATGGCTTGATGCTTGTAAAGCTGGTTTATGGCTGTGAAAGTGAATCAGTTCAGCCCACCAGGAGCACAAGATATCAAAGCCTCCCTTACCCCTCTTCCACCAATGGTGCCGGAGAGCTGTTTAGCCCTGTTGCAATCTTAATTGGAGGAAGAATTTGGGTAATCCCACAAAAAATTATCAGGAACTTACGCCATGTTTCACTCATTTATGAGCTCTGTCTGGCTCTCGGCCTTATTGGGGGCTCCACTTTGTTGAGGACCAGGAAGATGAGAGCATTCCTTACACTTCTAATACACTCCTCGCTGCTCTGTTCTTCCTTCTGGTGGATTCCTTGAGTAGGGCTATAAATCACTCAAGTGTTTGGCCTAGAAGACTTTTGCTCTGTCACTTCATAGAAAAGCACTGAAAGACAAAAAGACGGTTTTCTTTTGAGGTGAATTATTGCTTCTGTTCATTGTAAAGTGCTCTTGAAGTTGGGCCGTGTTGCCACATGTTGTCTTCTACCTGTGTGAGGAGTTTCATCTAATAGGAGGGAACGAATTGTCGAAAACGCGGGGTGTGAACTAGAACAACAAGAAATCTGCTCGCAGTTATTGCGGTTATCACCACCAGTTCTTTTCTTTACAGGTTAAAGATTTATGGTGCAAAAAAACCCTCGCTTAATAAAGGAGTGTCTTTGGCAGTAGACTTTAATACCGCAGAACATACTGTCAATGTAAGAAGGGTTCCTTTAAACAACTTCACAGAGATAAAATCACATCCATACTCTATATATGTCAAAACTGACAAAGTGATTCTTCATCTGAACTTTTACTTTCAGCCAAAAACAGAAAATGCCATTTAGACTTGCTGGCCAACTTTTTTACCATCCACTTGGTATACTGCAGCATTCTTGACATAATAAGCTGTTTGTCACTTTTTCAATCCGAGCCTTGAAAGACAGGTCTACATATCACAAGTCTCAATATTTGATCCTCACATTGTACAGAAAATATCTTCAGATTTGAATTACAGCTGCTGGTCTCCTCTGACAATGTCGTTTTAATTTTTTGCATATTCTTTACTCAAACACTTGTTAGCATCCCATGATACATGAGTTATCATCGGTTACCTGCCCACAGAGATCGCAGGAACAAAGGAGCGTGTTCATGTCCACTGCAGACAGAGCCAGAGCCCTGTCAGTGTCTGAGCACTCGACTGCAGACGGACGCTCTGATAAACACAAGTACCTGGCTGCTAAATTACCTTAGAAATGAAAATCCCACAGTATCACTTGCAGATATTTGCTTTTTTCCCCCTCCATTATCACATGGATAATATCAATATAATTATCTCTGCATTATTATTATTAGTAGTAGTATTTTGCATTACAATAATATAATTCAACTTATCCAGACCGATTTTATAGTCTGAACTATCTACAAACTGGTCACAGACAGTGTTAAGCTTCATTCTTAGTGTGCACTTGGCATAAATGTTGTATCCCTGGTTTAAAACTTTACAAGAGGACAATGTTTTCAGATTTCAGTGAAAGTATATTGTCTCAGTACAGTGTCTCACTTGGTTTAGTTAATGCCTTATCATACATCTTGCTTCCAGAAGGCACATTTGCCTTACTGAAATACTGATAAGTATTTTATGTTGACATATGTGTTGCGTTGTTATGATTCAGTCTGGTGGTTTTACCTCAGTGTCACATCAATGAGTTTATTTGCCTGAGGGCATCTTTCCATCTCCGCATGCCACAATACTGTATCACCTGCTGAGCGTTTCAACAGGCCAGCTGGGTGTTTGATTTTTCAATATCTGATTTCAAATCTCATTCAGCATTCCAGTAATGTGTAGTTTTCATTGTGGGACCAGAGACCAGCAGATTTTTTTACAGGAAACTTGTAGGAGCAATTTATTCTTGGTAGGTGATTGCGTTGGTGTGATTCTGAGATAATGTTTTATCGGTAAAATGAGTCAGGTTAGTGTTAGATACTTAAGAGCTGAATAAGATGGCATTTGTAAAAACTTGTTTGAATTAAATCTCTCAGACGCTGTCTTGACTTGGTTCTCACTGGAATGAGAGTGTCCGGTGACCGCCCTGTTGCTGGTTGTTGACCTCTGGCCTTTTTCAATCCGAGTTTGTTCTGCATGGTCAGGTGAAAACACCTGGTTTGTAGATACATCTGACTTGGCAGTGGCAAAATGTTAATGGCAAGAATAGAATTAATGTTGCAAAGACAGCACTACATTACTGGATTTTGAACGGATTTTTACTAGTTATAATTTTGTTTTAGTGACCAGTAAATTGTATTTTACATTATTATGTTTAGTTAGGGTTTCACTTAACTTTTCATTTACACTTTATTTATTTATTTGAACCAAGTTTATGGTGACCCTACAAATATTAAATACGAAATATAGGCAATGTCAAAATAAAGTGAATCTGCAGAGGTGTGCATCTATAGTGCACATAATAAGTGTATCAATAAAATAAAATAAAACAAAAAATGTTTCTTACCAAGTATCTTGATTTTTTTCTTCTGATTTTAGTAAGCACATCTGGAGAACATATGTGAAATATACGTGTTATTTGGATTGGGACTGTTGCTCAACCCTCATTAGATGAAGATTGCATGTCGCTCGCCATAAAACATTTACTAATTTAATAGAAAATGAACATGACACTCTCTTTTAACCCAATAAAGATGGCATTTCCCACTTCCAGTCCTTCCAAACCTTTCCACTACCGCACAAAGAGCAGCACTGTGTGCTTCTATCTTGATGTGATCTACTGTCCTAAAGAAACAGCTCAGTAAGCACATTTTGTCAATAATGACACAGGGACAGATGAAGAATCTAGAAGCAATCAAACTATTAGCTCTTTAAACAGAGCCATTAAACATTGTCTGCCTGTTCAACAGTACTTTTCCACTTCTCATGGCATGCTAAAAGACAAGAGCAATGAAAGATTGAGTTGTCTGTGTCTTCATTTTGTTTGTGGTGGACAAAAAAGAGAATTGGAAAGTGATTGTAAAAATTGAAGTGCTGCTTTCTTTGTCTTCTTTGGAAATAAGTAACGTTACTCCGTGAGAAATACTCATCCAATGGGTTTTGTAATGTTGTCATAACATGCTGAACATGTTAAAAACAAACAGGCAACCTAAGAACAGGTTGGTGCAGTGTACCAGAATTATAATGAGCCTGTTTCAAAGATAGACCGGGTACTGAAAACCCATTACAGTAGTCAATCAGACTACAAATCCATTTCAGTAGTTTGGAGGCTAAATCGACTACTGAAAAATCAGTTCAGCTGAAAATTCATTTCAGCAGTCTGAATGGTAAAGTAACTACTTAATCAATTTCAGTAGTCTGAAAGTGTAACTAACTCTAGACTGAATACTGAAAATCTATTTCAGTAATCCAAACAGTAGGCCAGCTACTGAAGATCCAGTTCAATAGTCTGAACACTAGACTAACTGTTGAAAATCCATTTCAGTAGTCTGAAGACTAGACTAACTGTTGAAAATTCATTTCAGTAGTCTGAACACTAGACTAACTGTTGAAAATCCATTTCAGTAGTCTGAACACTAGACTAACTGTTGAAAATCCATTTCAGTAGTCTGAACACTAGACTGTTGAAAATCCATTTCAGTAGTCTGAACACTAAACTAACTGTTAAATAATCATTTCAGTAGTCTGAACACTAAACTAACTGTTGAAAATCCATTTCAGTAGTCTGAACACTAAACTAACTGTTGAAAATCCATTTCAGTAGTCTGAACACTAAACTAACTGTTGAAAATCCATTTCAGTAGTCTGAACACTAAACTAACTGTTGAAAATCCATTTCAGTAGTCTGAACACTAAACTAACTGTTGAAAATCCATTTCAGTAGTCTGAACACTAGAGTAACTGTTGAAAATCCATTTCAGTAGTCTGAACACTAGACCAACTGTTGAAAATCCATTTCAGTAGTCTGAACACTAGACTAACTGTTGAAAATCCATTTCAGTAGTCTGAACACTAGACTAACTGTTGAAAATCCATTTCAGTAGTCTGAACACTAGACTAACTGTTAAGTAATCATTTCAGTAGTCTGAACACTAGACTAACTGTTGAAAATCCATTTCAGTAGTCTGAACACTAAACTAACTGTTGAAAATCCATTTCAGTAGTCTGAACACTAGACTAACTGTTGAAAATCCATTTCAGTAGTCTGAACACTAGACTAACTGTTAAATAATCATTTCAGTAGTCTGAACACTAAACTAACTGTTGAAAATCCATTTCAGTAGTCTGAACTCTAGACTAACTGTTGAAAATCCATTTCGGTAGTCTGAACACTAGACTAACTGTTGAAAATTCTTTTCAGTAGTCTGAACACTAGACTAACTGTTGAAAATCCATTTCGGTAGTCTGAACACTAGACTAACTGTTGAAAATCCATTTCAGTAGTCTGAACTCTAGACTAACTGTTGAAAATCCATTTCAGTAGTCTGAACACTAGACTAACTGTTAAGTAATCATTTCAGTAGTCTGAACACTAGACTAACTGTTGAAAATCCATTTCAGTAGTCTGAACACTAAACTAACTGTTGAAAATCCATTTCAGTAGTCTGAACACTAGACTAACTGTTGAAAATCCATTTCAGTAGTCTGAACACTAGACTAACTGTTGAAAATCCATTTCAGTAGTCTGAACACTAGACTAACTGTTGAAAATTCTTTTCAGTAGTCTGAACACTAGACTAACTGTTGAAAATCCATTTCGGTAGTCTGAACACTAGACTAACTGTTGAAAATTCTTTTCAGTAGTCTGAACACTAGACTAACTGTTGAAAATTCATTTCAGTAGTCTGAACACTAAACTAACTGTTAAGTAATCATTTCAGTAGTCTGAACACTAGACTAACTGTTGAAAATCCATTTCGGTAGTCTGAACACTAGACTAACTGTTCAAAATTCTTTTCAGTAGTCTGAACACTAGACTAACTGTTGAAAATTCTTTTCAGTAGTCTGAACACTAGACTAACTGTTGAAAATTAATTTCAGTAGTCTTAACACTAAACTAACTGTTAAGTAATCATTTCAGTAGTCTGAACACTAGACTAACTGTTGAAAATCCATTTCAGTAGTCTGAACACTAGACTAACTGTTGAAAATTCTTTTCAGTAGTCTGAACACTAGACTAACTGTTGAAAATTAATTTCAGTAGTCTTAACACTAAACTAACTGTTAAGTAATCATTTCAGTAGTCTGAACACTAGACTAACTGTTAAGTAATCATTTCAGTAGTCTGAACACTAGACTAACTGTTATGTGATCATTTCAGTAGTCTGAACACTAGACCGTTATGTAATCATTTCAGTAGTCTGAACACTAGACTAACTGTTAAATAATCATTTCAGTAGTCTGAACACTAAACTAACTGTTGAAAATTCATTTCAGTAGTCTGAACACTAGACTAACTGTTGAATATTCATTTCCATAGTGTGAACACTTTGACTAACTGTTGAATAACTAGTTCACTAGTCTGTCAGTTTAGCTTAAGACTGCATTACTCTGGGTCTTGAGACTTCTCAGTAGACATGGAGTCTACTTTGATCAACCCTCCCCCTGCACTACAGGACTGATCCCACTGCAGCCAGGTCTGTTTTGTAATCCCACCTGTTACAGGCTAGAGAGATGTACTTCTGTAGTCTGCCCACCTCCTCCCTCTTCCCCAGGCTGAATAAAGTCTTTTGTGTGCATGCGGTCCTTCTCTGAGAACCGACTAATCCCAGCAAGCCAAGCAGAGGCATGCATCTCTTTCAATGGAGAGTGGAACAGGAAAAGACACCATGACTCCAGCTGCCCTCACTGTGTAGAGGATGTTGAGTTGGACAAGTCTAGCTTTGGCAGCAGTGTGCCGCTACTGTCACCCACTCTTGATATACAAACAGGAGAGTTTTCAAAGTCAACATGAAGCACTCTCTCAAAACTCAAGTGCGCTCTCTGGGAACAAAGCCTGCTCGTGACGACTGTAGGTGCATACACTACATTCTGGCTCATCACCTCTTTCCTCCATTATCTATCTCTCATCCCTCTCTCCTCAGAGCTGTCATAGCAGACATCTACACCCAGGCACCCTTATCGCTGCTGGATTACCCTGATATGGTAGCTGGCTGCAGTTCTTAAATGTTTAGGGAGATTGACAGTAACACATTTAGATAGACCAGACACTGTATTTAATTTGATCCAAATAAACAAAGTTTCGTAGTTATATACCGTATGCTGTACTCATTTTTGCCCACTGGAATTGTTTCACCTGGTAGACAATATTATGACATATTAGGCTTGTTTCACGGATGTGGCCCAATAAACAGACTTTACTTGTATCACTCGCATCCTCTTTTTCGTTTGCATCATATTAAATATGCCATCTTCTCTGACAATTGCCTGTAGAAAGTTTGAGAGATGTACCGGTCTGTAATTGTTGAATACTTCCAGATGCGTCTCCGCCAAAAATCAATAGCCTCATGGTTCTCTATGCATTACAAAATAAATGCTCATCCTCCCCTCTGCTCCATCTGTTGGTTTTGAAGCCAGAGTAGGTGGTGATGATGTCAACGAGTTGTAATCTCATTTTACCCATTCATTAAACGCCTGGTCCCATCTGGCCGATGGAAACACCGGCACATCTGACAACATCTCGCCCTCATGTTCCCTGCAGTGAGGGCCAGAGGGGTTCAGAGACGGGGTAAGGTGTGAAATGGAGGTTTTGTATGTGTGTGTGAGTGTGAGTTACTAAAAGCCACTCAAACACAACAACCACAAACATGTTTGAACATGACCCTCAAAATCTTGCATAAAAGGGACCTCATCTGTCTAACCCTTCGTCAACAAACGCTTGGCAATGACAAGTGACGCCCTTATCACAAAAACTGATTAATTACTCTTGACAAAGAAAATTACAGCCACAATTCTGCATCAAGGTCGTTTCCTGGAAGGCCAAGAATGTTTTATCCCCTCTCTCAGTGTCATTCTTCAGGTTAATCAGTGACTCTGAGGCATGCTTTTATTTAAAACACCTTACTGTGCAAAGTATCAGAGTCTCATTCATGGTTTTACACCGCTGAGAACCCTTCTACGCCTAGCAACAGTCCCAACTGTATGTCTCTCTAACGGATTTAAATTAAAAAGGCCATTTAGACTGTAGTTGAACATATATTTTACTAATGATGCACAATGTTAATCTAGTAATATTAGCATTTTCTTAATACTTCATTGAATACAACTTGATCAACATTTAGCAGTTTGTCATTTCCCAGAGCTTATTTTTATGCCAACAGTGCATGTGGTTTGAGCACTTTCAGCACAGAGCATTTCACCTGTTCACACCTGCGTCCGGACTGAGCTTACATACCGTTCAACAGCTGTGTCCATTCTCACTTTTCTGAAAATCACTGTTTCATTGGCATCTGCACTGTACTGAAAGCAACTCATACTACAGGAATTCTCATAACAACTGAAAGGGTAGATTTTGTTTGTCTGCAACTAGTTCAGCTAGATAGATTATTCCTTGGGACAACAGTGATTGGGATCACAGTCTTGTATTACAGAGAGATGTGGCAATAGTTATTTTGGTTATTATGCATTTTAAAATGTTCTTATTAATACTTTACAATAAATGTTTTTCTCCAGCTCTATTCTATATTTATTTAATTAATACTCATAATACATTTTTGTATCATATATGTATATATATATATATATATATATATCTAGCCTGTATTCCAACAATTTTGGAACTTCTCAGCTTCTTTAGAACAAATCACTTGTTGCGTCCCTTATGTGCAAGTCACTTTCAATAAAAGCATAAATGTTTTTATCTCTGCGTATGCAGAGGTACCAAAATCATGGTAAGATGTACTGTCGTATGACTACACATATTAAATCTTAATTTGCAAGCATAGCTTAAACATCATAAAAATCTTATTAAGTGTTGTCAAGTGGCAGTGTTGTAATATTTGGTGTACTTATAACAATAAGTATTGTTTGGATTTCATACTCCAGGGTCCTTAGCAATTCACACCCTGTGTATGTGTGTATCTATTTATTAGAGGAAGACAATAGAAAGTCACATGGTTTTGTCTCACCGTTCCTAAAGCAGGTCACTGAGTTGTAGAAACGGGAGAGATTCATGGGCGGGTTCCTCAAGTGTTATTGGCTCAGTGGGCGGCACCTTTGCTTCCTTTGTTATGATTCAAACATTTGAACTTGAGGGAGGGCCGTAGAATGCTGACTGTCACATTGGCACACAAACTGATTTTTATTGGCTCCTGAAGATATGTACCTTACCTACAACAGCCACATCTCCTACACTCAGTTAATGACTTGTTTTTAACATTGCTGCCCTGGGCAGCATCTCGTAATGAAAGATGTGATGATTGTTTACTTGTATATCTAATTAAAGACATAAAAAGGGATAATTCACCCAAAAATGAAAATTTTGTTATCACTTACTCACCCTCATGTTGTTCCAAACCTGCATGAGTTTCTTTCGTCTGTTGAAAACCAAATATTTTAAAGAATGTTGGTAACCAAACAGTTGATGGTAGCCATTGACTTCCATAGTAGGAGAAAAATACTATGGAAGTCAATGGCTGTCCTCAACTGTGTGGTTACCAACATTCTTTAAAATATCTCATTTTGTGTTCCACAGAACAAAGAAACTCATACAGGTTTGGAACAACATGAGGGTGAGTAAATGATGACAAAATTGTCATTTTTTGGTGAACTATCCCTTGAACATCTATAGAAATATCATTGATTTTTAAACTTGTTTAACCACAAATTGAGTTGAGCTGTTTAAGACGGGCAATTATGCTTGTCTCGTCTTGCATACCAGTTCTTTAGTCATCCTTTGCCAACAAGAGGAAAACTCATTTCATGCCAATCCACCCCTGACAGACTCTTAAACACTGGACTGCCCCTCTGTCCTGTTTGTGTTAGATCACCGCTCTTTGACCGACCGTTTTGGATAATGACAGGGAACACTAATGGCAGTGTTCGTTATTCCGTGTTCTCCACGTAATTACATTAGTCAGCTTGAGTTACATGAGACGCTGCTCTGAGAGGAAGAAACACTTGTCAATCATTGTGACAGCTGGAATATCTGTGGCTTTCTTCCAGTACCTGTGATAAGATAAGGCATATCACACACTTAACAACTTCAAGTTAAACATCAACGTACACCACACTATAAATTAATAAATTAAATTTGTTTATCTGAATGTTTATGTGTATGAGTGTATAATAATAAAAGTTATCATACAGTTTGTTGCAGCATCATAAAGTAATAATAGTGCTTCATAAACTTGATTCATGTCTTGATTTATGATGTGCTAATGTAATGTTTTTTTTTTTTTTTTAAAACACTTAGGTACTCTTTTAAAAAATGCACTCTGTAATAATGTCAAAAGTTTTACTTTAAAGTACATTTTAAATTATTATAATTTAATAATCTTTTGTCATGCTTTAAAAAAGAACCCTGATTTTGATGTGTTGATTAACATACTGAAGCACATGTAAAGTACTTGATTATAATTTTAACTGTAGTGTTATTCAGTATGACATTTAAAGTTAATATTTTCTAATATACACTACTAGTCAAAAGTTTGGACACGGTAAGATTTTTAATGTTTTTAAAAGAAGTTTCGTCTGCTCACCAAGGCTGCATTTATTTAATTAAAAATACAGTAAAAACAGTAATATTGTGAAATATTATTACAATTTAAAATAACTGTTTTCTGTTTGAATATATTTTATAAAGTAATTTATTCCTGTGATCAAAGCTGAATTTTCAGCATCATTACTCCAGTCTTCAGTGTCACATGATCCTTCAGAAATCATTCTAATATGCTGATCTGCTGCTCAAGAAACATTTATTGTGTACAATATTTTTTTTTCAGGATTCTTTGATGAATAGAAAGTTCAAAAAACCAGCATTTATTTGAAATTTAATCTTTTGTAACATTATAAATGTCTTTACTGTCACTTTTGATCGATTTAATGCAACCTTTCTGAATAAAAGTATTAATTTCTTTCATTTCTTTTCAAAAAAATAAAAATAAAAATTCTTACTGACCCCAAACTTTTGAACGGTAGTGTATAATGTTACAAAAGCTTTGTATTTCAGATAAATGCTGTTCTTTTGAACTTTTTATTCATCAAGGAATCCTGAAAAAAAAAGTACACAACTGTTTTCAACATTGATAATAATCATAAATGTTTCTTGAGCAGCAAATCATCATATTAGAATGATTTCTGAAGGATCATGTGACACTGAAGACTGGAGTAATGATGCTGAAAATTCAGCTTTGATCACAGGAATAAATTACTTTATAAAATATATTCAAACAGAAAACAGTTATTTTAAATTGTAATAATATTTTACAATATTACTGTTTTTATTGTATTTTTAATTAAATAAATGCAGCTTTGGTGAGCAGACAAAACTTCTTTTAAAAACATTAAAAATCTTACCGTGTCAAAACTTTTGACTGGTAGTGTATGTTCTAAACTGCAACTTAATCATTACAAACATGTAATTACAAATATATTTAAATATACGTCATACAAGATTCAATAGGAATGACATTAAAATATATTTAGGTTACTATACTACATTTGGCAGTACACTTTATCCATATTTCAAAGACAATAGAAGTAAATGTGAAATTACTTATAAATGTGTACTTAAGTCTCACTTAACTGGGTAAAAAAAAGCACTCTCAGTTCCAAATAATTGTATTTAATATATATTTAAATCATTATACACTTATGCTGCCTTCAAGTGCTCTCAGAATTATCGTAAATACGAGTTTACTAGGTAAAAATTGCACATGAATCACGACTTCAGAAGTTGTATTAATTAACATGCAATTAAGTGTCCAAAAACATTAAATTCACTTTACATTTCACATTAAATTTCCACTTAAGTATATTCTTTTAAAGTATTCTATTTATGTAATAAGTACACTTTTTAAAAGTATGTTAAAGTGTAGGCTACTTCTTTATTTACAAGGGTTAACAGTTCATTTATCCATGAGAGGGACACGAGGGTGTTTTGCATGACAACAACCTTTGCCTGGTTACTGACAGCAACACAACTTTACATTGATACTAAGTGAACAGCTGACAGACTAAATATATACCATGCTGCAATGTCAGGTGGAAAAATCAAGAAAACATGTTCTGTCTTACTTTTGTCTCGACTACTTATAAATACTGAGTAGGTTAAACTAAGAAGATGCGCTTACTTTAGAAGAAATCTAGTTAATCCTGTTACTTTATTTGAAATTCCTGATGACTTTGAATTATTTTTGTGTAGTTCGAAATCAGAGCAAGAGCTGTTGGAGATGTCTAGAATACAGTGTTTAAAAACACATTTCCCTATCCTGAGATTTGTCAGATCCATCCTTCATCAGAACAGCACAAAAACTGGATATGATATTCCTGTTTTGTTAGGCTGGGTGCCAGCAGACATTTTCATTAGCATCCTCCCCTGTTGATAAAATGATGTTCTCTGTGCCTACAGTAAGAAATATAAAGATTAACAAGAGAGAGAGAGAAAGCAGTAAGGATTTTTTCTCACTTACGTGTGTGCAACTGCACTTTCAAAATGGTGTGTCAGCTTATAGATTTATTTCACAAGAAAAGCAGGCACAATTGAAAGTAACCATAACAGTTACTTTCAAAGTTATAAAGTAACTTTGAAATTGTTAAAGGGGTTCAAAGGAGTTTTCTTGCGATAACTAGAAATTAAATCTAAATTAGAAACAGCATGTTATCGTTCAGGTTAGGCCTGCACTTTGAAGTCAAAGCAATGTGCTTATGTCATCCTGCGCAACTTTAGTGGACCGAACACTACAGTACATACCAGACAGAGTTGGGAATGTGACCCATTTACTGGGAATGGCAACTGTCCTACACCCCCTTCTTTTGTGATTTATTGCTGTGATATAATTTAGAGACACATAACTCAACTCAAAGACACATGACACCTCCATATTTGAAAGGTCTTAGCCGCATTGTTTTGCCGGGGGTATTAATTGGATATACCACCTGTTCTGCAGTTGTTCCCTTAGCAAAACAGAAAAGCCAGTGCGGTACTTGTGGGAGCTTCCTGTCAAATCCATTCTATCCACAGGAAAATAGTGGGATTGAGATCAGATATGGCTATGCAACTTAAGATTGCTTTAATCGGACCTGGACTAAATTACTCCAGGCAGCTCAGTGGTGATAGTTCGATATTCTCTATGTTAAATTTCTATACTTTGTGAAGAAAAAACAGTTGAAACATTCTTCAAAAATGTTTTTCTTTATGTTTCACAGAAGAAAGTCATACAGGTCTGGAGCACCATGAGGTTGAGTAAATGATGATTTTCATTTTTATGTGAACTATCCCTTTGGACAAAGGCTGGAACTCAGTTTTACAGTGTAATGTCATAAGCAAAATAAGAAAATACATAATTTCTTGTAGCATAAAGTCTGCTGCTCTGCAACTCAACCTCAGTGACAAGCATGAAATCAGCAATGTGGAAGCAACCTGAAAATGTATAAGTAGTAAATATACTGCGACATGTGTCAAAAAATGATTGATGGTGACCTTTGACCTTTGAGCTGCCCTTTGACCTTTGCCCCTCCCCCATGGGACCACCCAAATAGTACCCCATCCCCCCATGGTTGACCGCTGTATGAACCCGATGACCTCGGGGTTATGGAATTTAAATGGTGGTTGACCTTTGACATGGGCTATGAATATGTCCATTGATTCTCTGCATTTTTGAAATATCTTTGGTATTGACCTGTGGGTCAATTGTAGGGTGGAACAAATGGATGATTTTTGAACTTTGACATCATATATTTGAAGTCCTGATGGTGATTTATGAACTTTCAGGGTCAGACACGTGTTGAACAGACATCCGCATTCCGGCTCATCTCTAATCTTCCTGTGTAAGCAACAAAAATAAGATTTTAATGAAGAAACAGCCGGATCAAAATAACAAAAGAATAAACATGGTATATTTTATAAAATAGAATACACAAACGCACACATGCACATTTCAAAAAGTGGAAAACATTCACATCTGCAAAAATGTATAAATAAAATTATAACACACTGAATAATAAAAAACAGTTACTAAATTTAATGAGACTGATAGTTAAATAAAGACTTATAGTTAAATAAAAATTAAAAAAGTTTTGGAAAAAGTTTTCCTCTAGCAATGATGTCCATTGGGTTAACAATTGCTTTTAGTTTGAAATATAAAACACCCAAAATGTAGACATATAAGTAAAGGAATATTTATTTTAACAATGTCAATGCAAAAAGGGGATTTGGACATGTTGAGACATGTTCCATGTAAAACATGCATAAGACATGGATGTTTTTATACTGGATATTCTCTCCCCTAAACACATGTATCGTAGTAAACGTTTTCATTTTTATATTTTCAAAAATATCATTTAGTATAATTTAAAAAGGTGTTTTGCAAATGGGGGATACATTTTGGTAGTTAAATAAAAAAATATAAAAACATTTTGCTTTTAGTTTATACTGAAATCTAAATCTCTCTCTCTCTCTCTCTCTCTCACACACACACACACACACACACACACACACATTTCAAAAGTGAAAAACATTCTGTTTTTTGATTGAAGATGTTAATAAATAAAAGTATAACAATGTTAATAATAACAAACAGTTACTAAGCCAAAATTATATACCAGTCATCACTGTAAAGCTGCTTTGACACAATCTGCATTGTAAAAAGCGTTATATAAATAAAGGTGACTTGACTTAACTTGACTAAATTTACTGAAACCAATTATTATAGTTTTAGTTAAAAGAAAATATAAAATGTCTTACTTGTTGATGTCCTTAACATGAAATGGCTTACAAACTCATTCTCTCCAATCTCATTGTCTCTCCAAGTGACTTGCAACAATGCATGATAGTCACAGAGCCAGAAGGGGAGAACAGCGTTCAGCGGGGGTGGATGAACCAATATTTTGTTCAAGCTAACTTTTATTTTCAAAGCATAAATGTAAAAGTTTAAATTACATCTTTTAAAATTAAACATTTGTTCAAATTCAATCTTTAAATAAATCAAATCTTTGACATTGTATTTATCAGTGTATGTGTAAAAATGTATGGGTCTCACAAGCCACCTCTCACATTGTGTAACATTTTCAACAATTCAATATGAAAATCACCAAGCATTTTCACAGAGAAACAATGATTTCATTCAGACCGTGTGATGCCTCAGGTTAGTTCTATAAAAGGAACTTATCTCTATTTTAAATTGAAATGATTCTAAATATAAATAATATAAAATGTTGCTAAAAAATTATTTAAACAATTTAAATATAGGTTAAATTAATATATAAATTAAAAATAAATATTTTTTAAAAAAAACCTTACATTTTCAGAGAGCCAAAGTAGGTCCTTTTGCAATGATAATGAATAAGTAAAAATAAAACAAAAAGCATTAATAAAATAAAATCATTCATAAAACACCCCCAGATCCTCCCAGGAACAAACTCCAGTGTGAATGAGAGACGGCAGGGTGGAGTCAGACAGATGAGTCTCTGTCACAGTGTATGTTAAGACAGCTAACTCCATTCCAGAGTGAATGTTTTTGTACTAAATTTATTTCAAAGCACAATCTTAAAAGTTTAAAATAGTCTTTTAAAATTAAAATGTTGTTTAAATTAAATCTTTAAAGATTTAATAAAAAATCAGTTAGATGTCCACAGTATCGGGATAACATCTGATGCCAATGGTAGAAATTATTTTGCTTAAATTTAACCTAAAGTATACTTTTTATTAAACAACATCTGTTCAGAAACCTGTATGTAGTCATCTTAGATCTTATTTCTCAAAGATTCAAGCAGAAGGGTTAGGGTTAAGTTTTTGAGAAAACAGCATGTTAACTAGAAATATTTAATTTGAATTGAAAAAAAAAAAAAAAATCCAAACATGAAGGTATCTGTGTGTTTGACACCCCACGGATGCAACGCGCACGTAAAAACGAGGACTCAACTTTGCTCTTATTTAGCTTAAGTTGCATCTTTAAGAAAATCACCACACATTTCAGAGGGATCCTCAACAATCATTAATGATGGCCTCAGGATATAGGCTGATGAGGTGATTTACAGATCAGTCACTTCTCTGTGCTGAGCCTGTCTGTTGCCACTTGACCCCCAACAATTTTGCATGGGTGTTAAACACCCTACAAGTAGTCATTTATTTCAACTGTGTTATTTACAAAACAGCATTTTTCAATAGAGTGAATCTACACATCTGAGGTCTTTCAGAGACATGACTTCAGGATCAGTGGGTCTCTTGAGAATATTTAATTGTGCTTAAAAACCAAAGATCAGGCCAGATCCCCTACATGACAATGTCCACATCAGACTCTGTACTTGAAAATACCTTTGCTGTTAAATATGTTTAAAAAACCTCACATGTAAACTTACATTTTTTAAGGTGACGCATGTCTCATAGATCTATATGATTTACTTTTCTTATTTCTATAGTTTCAATTCCTAAATAAATAAAGTAAACCAAAAGAATACCTTATTCCAAACAGTTCCTCACACAGTGAAACCATTAAGGAGAGCCAAAGGCTCATGACAATGGGTGAAAACACATTACTATGAAAGATATGTAAGATAGTTTTACCAAAAGAATTTTTGCTGCAATGTTTTTAACAATCAGGGATTACCTTAGTCCAAACAGTTCCTCACACATTGAAGCCATTAAGAATAGCCAAAGGTTCAGGGCAATGAGTGAAAACATTACATATGTGAGAGAGTTTTACCCAAAATCAAATACTGTATTACACTTTTTCCAAAAGATAATATTGCTTTAAAGTTTGAATAAAAAAGTTAAAAGCAAACGTATCTTCATACCATGTGCTCTGACACAATTTTTGTTTTATAAAATTTGCGGTTGTTATTTCTAGGTTCATGCTATCATTATAAGTCTGTTAAATATGAAGTTAATACATGATGAAACAAGAATCATGCTACCAAATTCTTTTGTCACAATGTTTTTAAGAAAAAAGTTGTTGTTTTTAAAATACAACTAAACCAGATTTCAGACAAAAATTATTTTCCCTAGTTGTGCTGGAATAGGGCTTATTTTAAAGTTTGGGATATGTTACAATCAGGCAATACAAGGATCTAGAATAGATAAAAAAAAAATATGCCATTTTCACTTGTGAACATGTATTTATACACATTTTCAACATGTATTATACAATATCTGCATACCATTTTTGAAAAGGTTTTAGTAATGCTTTAGATCCGAATCCAGATTTTGGCATCCAACATGACATTAAATAGATGTACAAGTGTACAAGGGTGTCTCAACTGTTTATAACAATCTTCTTAGATTATTATTTTTTACTCAAATAAATAGATATTGAATATAGCTTACTTGCACTGCTTTTCCCCTACAGATCAAAGCCAAACATGTTTTTTGTAGGAATTACTTGAAAACAAAACTCATTGAGAATATATTGTACAGTTGTGATATTTTCAAAAATTCAAATTGATAGTTCTTGTAGTACAATTATCCATCTCTTCGATGTGGGATTGCATGAAGCATCCACACGAAAAGTAAGTCTGTCTGTTTGCACTTGAAGCGATTTCACCTGAAACATATCTAACCATTGCACTGAAAGCCGCGCTACATTAGTTTGAGGACGGTAAACAAAGTTACACACTCTAGTAAAGCGGTAGATACAGCTCAAATATGATCTTTTGTAGGAATTATGTGAGCACAATAAATTCTTTCATCTAAATTCAAGAGGCCTAGTAACTAAGAAAGCAGTGACATCGTGTAAGAAAAGTGTCATATTGCATACAGAAATCCACTCTTTGTCTATTGCGAAAGCCATTTTTACCCCCCCCCCCCCCCCCCCCCTTCACTCATCTTAGTCGCGTTATCAAGACTATCAAGATCACTGTTAGCATTTTATTTGTCGTCTGTATATGATTTTAGCCGATACTCCTCTCTGGTTGCTGTCAGTGTAAGTTTGTGCAAATCATCACATGTGTGATGAACACGGACCATTCATTTTAGCATCTTTGTAGTTGTATGACTGAACTTTTCTTTTGACAAAACCAATTCTGTTTAACAATTTTCTTTCAACATTCCCACATGGTGTTAAAGAATATGTGTAAATATTATATAATACAGTTTTGTTAGAGTCTATGCAGTGCTGTTGTAATGCATGATTATTTGAGAACTATAACATCGCATACCCCTTTATACAATCTTTATACAGGTATTATACGTACACAATTTACTATGTGTGTACGACATAAAAAATACATTGAGCTATAATGTAAACATAATACAGAAATCCTCTCTTCTGATCTATTGCAAAAATACATTGAGCTATAATGTAAACATAATACAGAAATCCTCTCTTCTGATCTATTGCAAAAGATTTGTGTTTAATTTGTAAATGCCATTTTTCCACTTGCAGATGACGCTGTTTACAATTTTTGTTAGTTTGTTTAAGTACAGTTTTAGATAAAGACTGCTCTCTGAATATGTGGTCAAACATGCAACTACTCACAGGAATTAATGAAAACATGATACTCCTATTACATGAGAGATGTAGTACTGATGTTCTTTTTGACGTTTTAAAGCTGATGTCGTCTTTCTGGTCTGTCTGTGGTCACAAGACACATAATGCATCAACACGAAAAAAAAAAGGAGTCTTGCCGTTTTTCTAGTACATTCTGTTACAGACTATTACACTTAGTTACAGCATGTTACAGTTATGAAAAAATATTTCAATTGTACTCTAAACAGGACTTGAATAAAAAGTAAACTTGATAAGTAGTTATTTTAAGTGAAAGGTTAGTTGATACAGGCCATTTTATTTTGTCCGCACCATCTTTTAGGAGGCTCCCTTTTAGGTTTTTATCCAGGAAACATGTACAACTACGTCAATGTGTTGTCACGTTTGTCTCAATAATTTATTCTTCTTTTAGGAAGCCATTATGGTAAGTGGTTTTTATCCCTGATCCGCATGCGATCAAAATTGTTTAACATCTTTTACAATTTTAAAAATTTCCCCCCGCTTAAATATTAGTTTTATTCATTTACAAAGGTGTCAGGTAGAGGAGATGATTAGGTTGGCACTCAAGACGTCCTCTGTGTTGACTTTAATAAAACATTTCAGCATCATTAAGACAACCTCAGTAACTGTATTCATAAATACGCTGAAATAGCTGTAACCATACAAATATCGGCTATGAATAACTAAAACAAAGCCTAACAACATACACAAATGATTCTAACTCTTTCACGACCCAGACTGACCCCAGGTAAGTATACCTCAAATACTCACAATAGTTAGATATCTTGACTATCCGTATGTTTAGGGACACGACCGTTCTTGTCCTCATAAATTTTATGTTTCTTTGATTTTATTCACATTTTTTTGAAACACAGTGTTTAACCGCGGCTTCATTTTTTTAACATCTCCATTCTTCTTTCATCTGTAATTGTAATTTTGAGCGTATTTGTTTTCCTTTATCATTTTACCCGTTTCATTTTGTCCGAAAAACTATGTTTCCTATACATTTAGGTGTAATGTGATGTTGAAATAGCACTCTCGCTGTTCTCGGCATCTCATTGTTTGTAGCATTTGGTTGATTTAATAAAATGATGGTTTAACCATACTCTTGAGTCATTTTACATACTATTTTATATTTTACTATTATATTTTTGAAACATTGTAGATTGTAAAACATTAAAATGACTTCAAACGCTATATAGACGTTTTACCCTCCAGGGGTTTTTACCGCCCAATGATACGGGGGTTAGAGGTTAAGCAGCGGGTGTTTGAGGTTAAGCAGCGGGTGTTTTACGACTTTTGAAGGCGTCGCATTCTCTCTAGTTAAAACCTACAGGACAGGTTATGTTAAAACGGAAGCAAATCTTCCTTACGCACGGCAGAAAAAACAGGAATTTCTGATGGCCAATGTTTATGTGGGCGGCTTTCTTTTTAACAAAGCATCACGCACGGTCAAACTCTATGCTATGGAATTTTTTGAAGAAGAATTAACATCACAGACACCTTGTGTGCATTTGCCTGCCAAGGACTGGTCATTTTTCTAAAATCATATCTGGACCGATCTGAATGGGATCGCTGGTAAACGCTTTTACATGAACGTGTGGGGTGGAGTTGCCCCAAATGTACAGTACAAGGTGATAAAGCCTGGTGATAATGTAACCATATCAACCTGTTGGAACAAGTCGCTTCATGACCAAAACCTCATTAAGTTGATGAAACCCCGTGAGGAATCCGAAATGGCCTTTTGGTCTCAAAGCAGTGATAGTTCTGAGTCTGAGTGGAACCGTGACTGGCCCGTTCCAGAGGACGACCTCTTCGATTGCTGCAGGTCTACAAACAGTCTATATTTTGAGTGGAGCGACGTACCTGCATTACATACCGTCTTTTTAACAATAGACAAGTTGATTAATTCGAGCTGAATTCATTTGAAGCATTGCTATATGTTTAATCAGTCATGGTGATGTGCCTTAATATGTATTAAATGGTAACGTAATATAGCAAAACCTGAATTGTACAATGATATTGTAATGTATCATGCCCTTGCTTCTGTTTTGTGTTACTTGCTATGTGTGTAATTGGTTTTGTTTAATAAACTGATTGGATCCAATTTCCCTCGCCTCTAAGAATCTGCATATTTTTGAAAAAATTAAAATAAGACCTCTTTGATGTGAAGTGTTATATACAATATGTGCATTATGTTTAAAATTTTGCTTGAGATAATTTAATACGACGGTGTCAATAAAAGTCTTTAATTTAGTATTACTTTAGTATTACTATTAAAGTCTTTTAATATCTTAATCTTAACTCTTTAGTAAAATTCAAATGTCTGCACAAAAAGAAGTTCCATCCTATTTCTACATGTTATGGATCTTATTGTGAACAATTCATAAGTGATTGTTTTTTGTTTTGTTTTTTGTTTGTTTTTGACCTCATAACTTTTTAATCAAAAAGTAAAATAAAATAATAAACTGGCGACTTCTCTACTTCACTTGTTTATGACTTCCTGATGGCAACCGCCTGCGGGCGGGTGAGGGCGGACCCCAATCGGCTGTCCAGATAAAAACTGTGCTCAGCATTCTATACCGTAAAATATAAAATAGTATGTAAAATGACTCAAGAGTATGGTTAAACCATCATTTTATTAAATCAACCAAATGCTACAAACAATGAGATGCCGAGAACAGCGAGAGTGCTATTTCAACATCACATTACACCTAAATGTATAGGAAACATAGTTTTTCGGACAAAATGAAACGGGTAAAATGATAAAGGAAAACAAATACGCTCAAAATTACAATTACAGATGAAAGAAGAATGGAGATGTTAAAAAAATGAAGCCGCGGTTAAACACTGTGTTTCAAAAAAATGTGAATAAAATCAAAGAAACATAAAATTTATGAGGACAAGAACGGTCGTGTCCCTAAACATACGGATAGTCAAGATATCTAACTATTGTGAGTATTTGAGGTATACTTACCTGGGGTCAGTCTGGGTCGTGAAAGAGTTAGAATCATTTGTGTATGTTGTTAGGCTTTGTTTTAGTTATTCATAGCCGATATTTGTATGGTTACAGCTATTTCAGCGTATTTATGAATACAGTTACTGAGGTTGTCTTAATGATGCTGAAATGTTTTATTAAAGTCAACACAGAGGACGTCTTGAGTGCCAACCTAATCATCTCCTCTACCTGACACCTTTGTAAATGAATAAAACTAATATTTAAGCGGGGGGAAATTTTTAAAATTGTAAAAGATGTTAAACAATTTTGATCGCATGCGGATCAGGGATAAAAACCACTTACCATAATGGCTTCCTAAAAGAAGAATAAATTATTGAGACAAACGTGACAACACATTGACGTAGTTGTACATGTTTCCTGGATAAAAACCTAAAAGGGAGCCTCCTAAAAGATGGTGCGGACAAAATAAAATGGCCTGTATCAACTAACCTTTCACTTAAAATAACTACTTATCAAGTTTACTTTTTATTCAAGTCCTGTTTAGAGTACAATTGAAATATTTTTTCATAACTGTAACATGCTGTAACTAAGTGTAATAGTCTGTAACAGAATGTACTAGAAAAACGGCAAGACTCCTTTTTTTTTTCGTGTTGATGCATTATGTGTCTTGTGACCACAGACAGACCAGAAAGACGACATCAGCTTTAAAATGTCAAAAAGAACATCAGTACTACATCTCTCATGTAATAGGAGTATCATGTTTTCATTAATTCCTGTGAGTAGTTGCATGTTTGACCACATATTCAGAGAGCAGTCTTTATCTAAAACTGTACTTAAACAAACTAACAAAAATTGTAAACAGCGTCATCTGCAAGTGGAAAAATGGCATTTACAAATTAAACACAAATCTTTTGCAATAGATCAGAAGAGAGGATTTCTGTATTATGTTTACATTATAGCTCAATGTATTTTTGCAATAGATCAGAAGAGAGGATTTCTGTATTATGTTTACATTATAGCTCAATGTATTTTTTATGTCGTACACACATAGTAAATTGTGTACGTATAATACCTGTATAAAGATTGTATAAAGGGGTATGCGATGTTATAGTTCTCAAATAATCATGCATTACAACAGCACTGCATAGACTCTAACAAAACTGTATTATATAATATTTACACATATTCTTTAACACCATGTGGGAATGTTGAAAGAAAATTGTTAAACAGAATTGGTTTTGTCAAAAGAAAAGTTCAGTCATACAACTACAAAGATGCTAAAATGAATGGTCCGTGTTCATCACACATGTGATGATTTGCACAAACTTACACTGACAGCAACCAGAGAGGAGTATCGGCTAAAATCATATACAGACGACAAATAAAATGCTAACAGTGATCTTGATAGTCTTGATAACGCGACTAAGATGAGTGAAGGGGGGGGGGGGGGGGGGGGGGTAAAAATGGCTTTCGCAATAGACAAAGAGTGGATTTCTGTATGCAATATGACACTTTTCTTACACGATGTCACTGCTTTCTTAGTTACTAGGCCTCTTGAATTTAGATGAAAGAATTTATTGTGCTCACATAATTCCTACAAAAGATCATATTTGAGCTGTATCTACCGCTTTACTAGAGTGTGTAACTTTGTTTACCGTCCTCAAACTAATGTAGCGCGGCTTTCAGTGCAATGGTTAGATATGTTTCAGGTGAAATCGCTTCAAGTGCAAACAGACAGACTTACTTTTCGTGTGGATGCTTCATGCAATCCCACATCGAAGAGATGGATAATTGTACTACAAGAACTATCAATTTGAATTTTTGAAAATATCACAACTGTACAATATATTCTCAATGAGTTTTGTTTTCAAGTAATTCCTACAAAAAACATGTTTGGCTTTGATCTGTAGGGGAAAAGCAGTGCAAGTAAGCTATATTCAATATCTATTTATTTGAGTAAAAAATAATAATCTAAGAAGATTGTTATAAACAGTTGAGACACCCTTGTACACTTGTACATCTATTTAATGTCATGTTGGATGCCAAAATCTGGATTCGGATCTAAAGCATTACTAAAACCTTTTCAAAAATGGTATGCAGATATTGTATAATACATGTTGAAAATGTGTATAAATACATGTTCACAAGTGAAAATGGCATATTTTTTTTTTATCTATTCTAGATCCTTGTATTGCCTGATTGTAACATATCCCAAACTTTAAAATAAGCCCTATTCCAGCACAACTAGGGAAAATAATTTTTGTCTGAAATCTGGTTTAGTTGTATTTTAAAAACAACAACTTTTTTCTTAAAAACATTGTGACAAAAGAATTTGGTAGCATGATTCTTGTTTCATCATGTATTAACTTCATATTTAACAGACTTATAATGATAGCATGAACCTAGAAATAACAACCGCAAATTTTATAAAACAAAAATTGTGTCAGAGCACATGGTATGAAGATACGTTTGCTTTTAACTTTTTTATTCAAACTTTAAAGCAATATTATCTTTTGGAAAAAGTGTAATACAGTATTTGATTTTGGGTAAAACTCTCTCACATATGTAATGTTTTCACTCATTGCCCTGAACCTTTGGCTATTCTTAATGGCTTCAATGTGTGAGGAACTGTTTGGACTAAGGTAATCCCTGATTGTTAAAAACATTGCAGCAAAAATTCTTTTGGTAAAACTATCTTACATATCTTTCATAGTAATGTGTTTTCACCCATTGTCATGAGCCTTTGGCTCTCCTTAATGGTTTCACTGTGTGAGGAACTGTTTGGAATAAGGTATTCTTTTGGTTTACTTTATTTATTTAGGAATTGAAACTATAGAAATAAGAAAAGTAAATCATATAGATCTATGAGACATGCGTCACCTTAAAAAATGTAAGTTTACATGTGAGGTTTTTTAAACATATTTAACAGCAAAGGTATTTTCAAGTACAGAGTCTGATGTGGACATTGTCATGTAGGGGATCTGGCCTGATCTTTGGTTTTTAAGCACAATTAAATATTCTCAAGAGACCCACTGATCCTGAAGTCATGTCTCTGAAAGACCTCAGATGTGTAGATTCACTCTATTGAAAAATGCTGTTTTGTAAATAACACAGTTGAAATAAATGACTACTTGTAGGGTGTTTAACACCCATGCAAAATTGTTGGGGGTCAAGTGGCAACAGACAGGCTCAGCACAGAGAAGTGACTGATCTGTAAATCACCTCATCAGCCTATATCCTGAGGCCATCATTAATGATTGTTGAGGATCCCTCTGAAATGTGTGGTGATTTTCTTAAAGATGCAACTTAAGCTAAATAAGAGCAAAGTTGAGTCCTCGTTTTTACGTGCGCGTTGCATCCGTGGGGTGTCAAACACACAGATACCTTCATGTTTGGATTTTTTTTTTTTTTTTCAATTCAAATTAAATATTTCTAGTTAACATGCTGTTTTCTCAAAAACTTAACCCTAACCCTTCTGCTTGAATCTTTGAGAAATAAGATCTAAGATGACTACATACAGGTTTCTGAACAGATGTTGTTTAATAAAAAGTATACTTTAGGTTAAATTTAAGCAAAATAATTTCTACCATTGGCATCAGATGTTATCCCGATACTGTGGACATCTAACTGATTTTTTATTAAATCTTTAAAGATTTAATTTAAACAACATTTTAATTTTAAAAGACTATTTTAAACTTTTAAGATTGTGCTTTGAAATAAATTTAGTACAAAAACATTCACTCTGGAATGGAGTTAGCTGTCTTAACATACACTGTGACAGAGACTCATCTGTCTGACTCCACCCTGCCGTCTCTCATTCACACTGGAGTTTGTTCCTGGGAGGATCTGGGGGTGTTTTATGAATGATTTTATTTTATTAATGCTTTTTGTTTTATTTTTACTTATTCATTATCATTGCAAAAGGACCTACTTTGGCTCTCTGAAAATGTAAGGTTTTTTTTAAAAAATATTTATTTTTAATTTATATATTAATTTAACCTATATTTAAATTGTTTAAATAATTTTTTAGCAACATTTTATATTATTTATATTTAGAATCATTTCAATTTAAAATAGAGATAAGTTCCTTTTATAGAACTAACCTGAGGCATCACACGGTCTGAATGAAATCATTGTTTCTCTGTGAAAATGCTTGGTGATTTTCATATTGAATTGTTGAAAATGTTACACAATGTGAGAGGTGGCTTGTGAGACCCATACATTTTTACACATACACTGATAAATACAATGTCAAAGATTTGATTTATTTAAAGATTGAATTTGAACAAATGTTTAATTTTAAAAGATGTAATTTAAACTTTTACATTTATGCTTTGAAAATAAAAGTTAGCTTGAACAAAATATTGGTTCATCCACCCCCGCTGAACGCTGTTCTCCCCTTCTGGCTCTGTGACTATCATGCATTGTTGCAAGTCACTTGGAGAGACAATGAGATTGGAGAGAATGAGTTTGTAAGCCATTTCATGTTAAGGACATCAACAAGTAAGACATTTTATATTTTCTTTTAACTAAAACTATAATAATTGGTTTCAGTAAATTTAGTCAAGTTAAGTCAAGTCACCTTTATTTATATAACGCTTTTTACAATGCAGATTGTGTCAAAGCAGCTTTACAGTGATGACTGGTATATAATTTTGGCTTAGTAACTGTTTGTTATTATTAACATTGTTATACTTTTATTTATTAACATCTTCAATCAAAAAACAGAATGTTTTTCACTTTTGAAATGTGTGTGTGTGTGTGTGTGTGTGTGTGTGTGAGAGAGAGAGAGAGAGAGAGAGATTTAGATTTCAGTATAAACTAAAAGCAAAATGTTTTTATATTTTTTTATTTAACTACCAAAATGTATCCCCCATTTGCAAAACACCTTTTTAAATTATACTAAATGATATTTTTGAAAATATAAAAATGAAAACGTTTACTACGATACATGTGTTTAGGGGAGAGAATATCCAGTATAAAAACATCCATGTCTTATGCATGTTTTACATGGAACATGTCTCAACATGTCCAAATCCCCTTTTTGCATTGACATTGTTAAAATAAATATTCCTTTACTTATATGTCTACATTTTGGGTGTTTTATATTTCAAACTAAAAGCAATTGTTAACCCAATGGACATCATTGCTAGAGGAAAACTTTTTCCAAAACTTTTTTAATTTTTATTTAACTATAAGTCTTTATTTAACTATCAGTCTCATTAAATTTAGTAACTGTTTTTTATTATTCAGTGTGTTATAATTTTATTTATACATTTTTGCAGATGTGAATGTTTTCCACTTTTTGAAATGTGCATGTGCGCGTTTGTGTATTCTATTTTATAAAATATACCATGTTTATTCTTTTGTTATTTTGATCCGGCTGTTTCTTCATTAAAATCTTATTTTTGTTGCTTACACAGGAAGATTAGAGATGAGCCGGAATGCGGATGTCTGTTCAACACGTGTCTGACCCTGAAAGTTCATAAATCACCATCAGGACTTCAAATATATGATGTCAAAGTTCAAAAATCATCCATTTGTTCCACCCTACAATTGACCCACAGGTCAATACCGGAGATATTTCAAAAATGCAGAGAATCAATGGACATATTCATAGCCCATGTCAAAGGTCAACCACCATTTAAATTCCATAACCCCGAGGTCATCGGGTTCATACAGCGGTCAACCATGGGGGGATGGGGTACTATTTGGGTGGTCCCATGGGGGAGGGGCAAAGGTCAAAGGGCAGCTCAAAGGTCAAAGGTCACCATCAATCATTTTTTGACACATGTCGCAGTATATTTACTACTTGTATACATGCTAAATGTTGTCATTCAGTGTGAAGCTCCGTAGTTAAGGTCATGTACAATCCCATAATAAGCATTCTAATCCATCTTGTACTTTTGTGGAAGAAAGCATTCACAGTGTTTTACGGTTGTCAAGTCTCCATCATTTCTGAGGTTTTCTTAGCATCAGTTTCAACAGAGAAGACGAGTTTGTGTCCTGAAGCAAGATACCAAGATGATCTGTCTAATTGTGGTGCAACTTTGTAGTAATCCTGTCTGTTAACATGCTTTCTTCTCCAACCCAAAACAGTATTCACACTTTCTCAGTGTAAAAAGAATATACTGTTATCTTCCGGAAGCAGCTGACTCCCAGCTGAAACATTCCAAAGTTCCAACATTCTAAAACTAGAGGCAGGTTGTGTTTTCATGGAATGCAAAACTGAATTATTAACGGTTTGTTGTTTCTATCCTTTTTAGATGGTATCCACCAAGTGACGGCCTTCTGTACTCTCCGTGTGACCATCATCACTGACGAGATGCTAACGAACAGCATCACGGTCCGTCTGGAGAACATGTCCCAGGAACGCTTCCTATCCCCGCTGCTCTCTCTATTTGCTGAAGGTGTGGCAGCGGTCCTCTCAACTAGTCGCGAGGGAGTTTTCGTCTTCAATGTCCAGAATGACACGGATGTCAGCGGCAACATCCTCAATGTAACCTTCTCCGCCTTGCTTCCTGGAGGAGCTCCGGATCGCTACTTCCCTTCGGAAGAACTTCAGGAGCAAATCTACCTGAACCGAACTCTGTTACGGAAAATCTCCAGCCAAAGTGTCCTTCCGTTTGATGACAACATCTGCCTGCGGGAACCTTGCGAAAACTACATGAAATGTGTCTCTGTATTAAAGTTTGACAGCTCTCCGCCTTTCATAGCTTCTGACACTGTTCTCTTCAGACCAATCCATCCCATTAATGGGCTGCGCTGCCGTTGTCCTGCTGGCTTTACCGGCGACTACTGTGAGACCGAGATTGACCTGTGTTACTCTGGGCCATGCCGCAACAATGGCCGCTGCCGCAGTCGAGAAGGAGGGTACACCTGCGAGTGTCTAGAGGACTTCACAGGTGAGTGTAAAACAAGTTATGGCACACAGCATTTGTGTGTTTAGTCTGTGAACTTGCAGGAATATGTGGTAGAGTGGTTTGTGGTTAGGGAGCTGTGTTTTGTCAGGAGCTGAAGGAATGCTGCCCTGGAGAACCTGAGGTTTGAACCGTCAGTCATTTGGGGTAAACCACAAATAGGGAAACCACCAGAGCAACCAAAAGTCAGGATGTCCATGTGGACAAACAAGAGGAATGATGTGTCCACCTGTGAGGGACTTATTGAATCTTGAGCAAAGATCAGCCATACCATGTCAAATAAAGCTTTGTGTCTTAAAGACACAAAATGAATATAGCATGAAAGATTGTGATGGCTATATCTGATCAATCTCCAATTGGGAGGCTCCTCTCTCATTCCTACCCACCTCCCCCTTCTTTATCAAGGCCAATTACCCCTCTAATCACCTCCTTCAGTGCTTTGAAGGTCACAGTTCAACTCCAGGTATTCTGCATCCATTATGATGGCGATGACAGCCTGACTCTCAACATCTTTCTGGCTTTCTCACATTAGAGGGAAATAGATCTGTCTATTTCCCTCCAAGAGAAAGATTATCCCAAGGAAATCAGGGGTCATTACAGGCACAGGGACTGCCATCCTGTTCCCCCGCCACACATAAACACCCTTTGTCCAGATCTTGTCTGGATAATGGCTGATATATAACACTGCATGAGTTGTGTGTCCATCTTCGGTAAGGGAATTGGTGGTGCCATAGAGGAACTTTTGGATTGTCAAGTGCTTCCGTATGGAAAGCTGAGACTAAGTCAGGGCTCAAACTTTGATTTAAGGCCAGTATAGAAGAACTCTTCAGCTCTTGTTCTGGAGGGTCAGTGTCCTGCAGAATTTAGTACCAATTCCAATTTAATACACCTGTCTGTAATTTAAAGTAAGTCTGAACACCTTGATTAGCATGTTGGGGTGTGTTTGGATTAGGTTTAAGCTAAACTCAGCAGGAGTCTCACTGGCCCTCCAGAACAAGAGCAGAAGAACCCTGCAGTATAGTGTCGGATCAGTGAAGATGCTTTCTCACTGATCCGACAGTACTTTCCCTGGTGTAAACGGGGTGTAAAACATTTTGAGCTTGTCCACTTTCGACCAGTGGTAGTAGAAAACACATTCAACTGGATTGCTTTTGTAGTGTAGACGCTCATGTGGTCAAATGCATTCGAACAGCCAAAAAAGACCACCTACTTTCCGACTACTGACCTAACGCGTAAACATTATGGAAAGAGCGCTAGCCAGATGGGATTTAAGCTTTGTGAAGACCCAAGTTTGGTTTGAAGACGAAAAACATACCAAGCACAATGTTCTCTCACCATTCCTGATTTCTAACACTCACTCAAAGCGTTCGGCGTGATCTTACGGCTTTCAGAGCAGAAACAAAAGCTGCTACTCTCCGTGTGTTTTTCCGTCATCTCCTTTCGCGTTCATATGTAAATTGTGCAAGCTTATTTTGTCCATTGGATCCAAAGATCTAAAAAAAAACATTTATCCACCCATAGACCCTCCCCTCAAAGAAACCAGGACAGAAGTCATTGAAAATGGACAAAATAGACAGATTAAATACCAGGTGTAAACAGGGATCCGATCGAACAAAATGCATCTTAATACCAGGTGTAAACAGAGCCTGAGACACTGTTTGTAGTCCAGTCATAGAAGCTTGGACTACATTCCTCTGTAACAATATACCCTGTGCTACAGTGATCCAAAGACTATAGAATAACACAAGACGCGTCACTCATATTGTTTAGAATGGGAGAAAGTGCAACGCGTAATATGGCGGAATAGGTCCCACCTTTTAAATAAGAGCCAATCGCCGATTGGTAAAGTCATCATGTCACTGCAGCGGCCGTTAGAAGCTCCGGTTTCTATAGAAACAGTCAGACGCGCGCCTCCGAAATTAGGCACAAGAGATGTGCATTTAGGACTGCGCATGCGCATTAGCTTGATCCAGCCTAAAAAAATACCATTTTTTGTCATGATTCGAGCGTTTAGATAAAGAATTATGAGACAGTTATTGTCAGATTCAGATTGTCGTTTCAAAGATGGCCGCCAAGTGAAATGACTTATCGTAAAGGGACTTTGAGTGATCAAAGATGTCAGTGTTCCTAAACTTTAATACTTTAAGTTCACTACAAGTTTACAAACTTCTGACAATCCTCTGTAGGTGAGAACTGTGAAGTAGATGCCCGCTCTGGCCGCTGTGTTCCTGGGGTTTGTAAAAATGGAGGTGAGTGTGTCAACCTGCTAGTGGGTGGCTTTACGTGCAACTGCCCTTCTGGAGAGTATGAGAAACCTTTCTGTGAGATGACAACCCGCAGCTTTCCCGGACAGTCCTTCATTACCTTCAGAGGCCTGAGACAGAGATTCCACTTCACTGTTTCCTTCATGTAAGTACTGGGTTATATTTGACAAGAAAATTGCTTATGAACTCAGTGTCATGCCCCTGTTTATCTTCTTGTTACCCTGACACGTCTGGCCAAAGCTTTGCATGCTTTAAAGTCTAATTTGTTGAAGAGGTTGCATAAGGAGCCCTTGAGGTCTGTCTGGCTGGTTAGCATGCCTGGACTCATCTTCTACTCATTCTGGGTCACACATTGATAATTCTGATGTCAAGCTCAAGTCATTTTTTCCCTTTATGTACAATTTCTTTTAGCTGTTGAGTCTTTTAAAGCTAGAAATATGTGGGTAATTAGTTTGAAATCAATTTGTAAAGTTGAAAACGATGCTTTATCTGATATATTAAGCAAAAATGTTGAGACAGGGTCACTAGAGAAATATTTGGGCTCCTGTGCTGTTTAAAAACAGGAAGGGCTATGTGTTGAGAGAGCTTTATCAGTGTTTTTCTTTATTTGTATCATTTTCCTGTGGAGCAGCTGGTCTCTGACTCTTCTGCCCTCTGTGCCACGGCCCAGGCATGATAGAGGTGGGATGTGCCGCCCAAGGCAGAGAAACCACTTCCTGTTCCTGGACCACTGGCCTTACGTTTACTTCCTTTCTGATTTTTTTTTTCGTTTCCTCCCTTGATTAATAGATGTTATTTCTTCTGTCTGGCTGTGAGGTTTCTTGTAGCTCAATTGGGATAGGTCTTGAATTCTAGCAAATGAAGAAATAACTGCAATCAAACCTTGATAGAGTTAATATTTACGAGGGGGTAGTGTTGACATTCGATAAAACCTGTAGTTCTGGTTGTTCTGATCAATGTTTTTTTCTGTCCAGGTTTGCCACAAGAGAGAGAAACGCCCTTCTACTCTACAACGGTCGTTTTAACGAGAAACACGACTTCATAGCTGTGGAGATCATAGAGGAACAGATTCAACTCACCTTCTCAGCAGGTACGACAGGCCTACCACTGTAACAAACAGGAAGCCCAGGTCACCTTAGGGTCAACATTAGTTAGCATCAAAAAATAGAGATGCACTGATATTAAAAATTTAGCTGATATTTTTATCCTATAGAAGATAAACTGAGAATCTATATGTAAAAATGGGGGAAATGAGCATGCACAAATAAATATCCAATATTCACTGATATATATATATATATTTAATGCATCCATAACCAAAATATACTCTGCTCAAGTATGTGAACACAAACTCTTTTAGTTAGGCAAGCTTGATTTTACATGTCATTAGGGCTTTTCACACTTGAAATAGTTAACCCTGGGTCATTCTAAACCCTGTGTAATGGAATCCTGGGTTATCTTGCTTCACGTTTCACACTGCTTATAATTTACTCAGGGTTAACAATTAATCCTAAGTATTCATAAGCTCACGTTTCACATTGTACATTCCTAAACCCTGGGTTAACGTTCTTATTTGCATATTCACGGTGTCAGTGTCATTGATTGGATAAACGCAGCACGTGACCTGTTTACATAGCTGTAGCATTGCGCATCCTCGTATTGCCGACTGTACTATCGAGTTTATACTGAATGGACATTTCGGATTATAAAGGTAAGAATGAAATGATCTCTTCTTCACTCAATTGTCGCGTTTTCTGTCAGCATTTGACATTTTTCCTCTCAAACACTGAATTTATTGTTTATATATATCCAAAGCAGGTAAATATGAGTACACGATTGGTTGTCTGTTGCTAAGCGTCTAGCTGTAACATTCTAGCACAGCATTGTTTCACACTGTACAAGTTTGGCACCGCAATGCGGGGTTAACACCGCAAAAGTGGTGCTAACCCTGCTCCAGAGCAGGGTTTCATAAACCCGGTAAAACACAGTGCTAACCCCGCTTCCAAATTAAAAGTGTGAACCGTTCCTTTACCCAGGGTTAAAAGCGGTGTTTAGAACAACGATAACCCGGGGTTAAGCGCAGTGTGAAAAGCCCTATTGTGTGTCATACCACAATTCAGAAGCCAATGCAAGTATGCATTCTTTAGCATTTTAGCATTTTAGCGCTTTAGCATTCATGTAAACAACAAACATTGATGTCTCCTTCTATGGTCAGTTTTCTTTTTTCAGGTCAACTACTGTCATACTAACAATTTGAAGATAATTTTGCAGAGCATGTTAGCTAAAGTTAGCCAAATTGTCAACACGTTTACAGCTAGCTACATAAATTATAACATATTCAGTGTAATGGCACATTATAACATTTGAAGATAACTCTCACTCCCTTAATACTGAGATATGTTAAAGCAACCTTATGCGTGTACAAGAGGACTGTGCACTTCCAATGTTTTAGCCAAGCGTTTTCATATGTGTTTGTGTACTTACATAGAGTATGTCTTTGGACTGTATGTCAAATTTACTCCTGGGACAACAGACAGTGGTGTTGACAATATACGGTGATCTGAGGTGACGTCATGCCATGCTTAACAGCTTATTTGTGCACTCATGTGTCACAAATTGCTGTAGGTGGATGTGTTTATGACAAAGAATGTATAAGTCGTAAAGTGTCCAAACCTTAATGAGGCTATGCCGTGACCCCAACTGGTCTTTCCAACTTCTCCATGCATGTGAAGGGGAAGACACATTTGCACAAACATGCATTCTCTCTCTCTCTCTCTCTCTCTCTCTTTCCCCCACACACAAACATTTTAGCTCACAGGCAGTTATAAATAACACAAGATGAGCACAGCCCTATAATGGAACTGTTGCTCTTATAGCACACATAAATCTTTCCCAGACAAAGAGAACAATGCTGTGTCATGCTGTGGAGCCTGTTTTACATGCTGTAACCCATGACACTTGTACTAAAACTGTTCTGTTGACCAGTTCAAGGGGCTGACCCACCATTCTTAGTTTTTCAGTGATCAAAGGGTGCAAAAATGTATGAAATTTCATCAAAAAGATGTTAAAAATTAGCGTAGACAATGTTGCAATTGTTTATCAACGAGGCCACAATAAATAAAATGGTCTTTATGAATACCAGTAGGGAATCCTGCCTTGGGTAAATATTCCTTTAAACCCAATGTACATTTTTTTGCTCCCCTACCCTCTGAATGAACTTCATTGATGAGAGAGAATGTCTAAACATGATTGATAGTTGTTATGTTAGAAGCTTTGTGCTGTAGCCACTAAGTGACTTTATATTGGACCAAAGGTGATAAAGACACAATTTATATAAAAAAAAAACACCTTTATCACATGCCAAAATACACTCTTTGAGCTATGTCTGTTTTTATAGTGTACTCATAAATGCAGCATGTTAAACATTTACAGTAATATACTTTTGGTATATTTTGGCCAACTTACAGTTGATTAACACATTGCAGTGTTGGACAGAAACTTCATCTAAAGGAATTTGTTCAGACAGTTCATGCAAATGATTTGTTTCAAAAAAGATTCACAGAACCCCTGTTTTGTTAGAATATTGCTCAAATATTTGTAAGCAAAATATTTAAATTCAATTGTTTTTGACTCATTTATTGTTATTTGAGTTATATTATTCTTTTTACTAGTTGTATTTTTATGTCAGATAAAGTCATTATAAATACAAATATCATAAAGTCATTGCAAAAATAGATTATGTAATCTAATATGTAGTTTAAAAGATATTGCTCACATAAATAGATGAAGCATAGTTTGCTCCTTTTTGTTAGTAGCTTATGTAGGCTAAACTGTGTTTAGTGACTTTAAAGTATAAGTTGGTAAACTACAATTTCAAAGTACAGTAGCTTACATATGTCGACATGTACATGCCTTTCTCTCATTTTTTTTAAGTAATATTTTTCCTTATTTCTCTCCTAGGTGAGGCTAAAACAACTGTTGCACCTTTCGTCCAAGGTGGAGTTAGCGACGGCCAGTGGCATTCGGTTCAGCTTCACTACTACAATAAGGTAAGTCCTCTTTGTTTTTAATTGTTGGAATAGAGTTGTTCCTGAAGTTTCTCACTTATTCTGGAAAAAAACAGAACAATTCATAGACATTGTTTGTTCCCACAATGGTTTTCTTACTTTTCCACTTGTATCTGACCTGAGGAAGACAGGAGATTATTTAATAGCAGTTATCGGATTCTCTCTGTTTGACTTGCATTGCATTTCACTCAAATGGAGTTTGTTTTCAAATGCTTCCACACCCAAAGGCAACAGCGTGTTAGCACGAGATTGCTTAATTAAGTCTAAATGCACTTACTAGCATGTTTTTGCATGTGTTGCTCACTCTTCCGCAAGAAGATTATGACTAGAGTTTATCTAGAATTGCCTTCTCCATGTGACAGTCCCAGAAAGACTGGAGGCCACAGGATTCAAAAAAACTTGGGTACAAAAGACACAGTCGTCTTTATTTCAGTCCTGTGATTCTCGACTTTTCCAAGCCCAGAACATCAGAAACTGAATATGCCATTGTGATGTGCCAGGAGTCTTCCTGCTTGTAAGAGACTCCAACTTGAGTTTCATAAACCTGCTTTAAAGATTGTTTTCCACGTAGTCTTCAAGCATATCCTTGTACTCGGATAAAGTGCGCAGTAGTTGGAGACGGAAACAATGCGGAAGTCTCGAATTTCAAGGGATTTGTTTACAACTGCGTTTTAATTCACTGCAAAAAGACTAATGCAGTTTTCTGTAAAGCCAATAATTGATGACGATATCTCAGATATCGTTTTGTTTTGTTGGTTTCTTCTCAAGATTCAACAACACAGAAAAGTTTAAAATGGGTTCTTTATATAGCTTTTTTTTAATTGGATTATTATTATTTTTTTGTTTTATCATGTATTAAAGACAATTTGTAGTACAAAAAATAATGGTATGGCAAATTATGTGATCTTTTTCCACTTTTAAAGCACTCAACTTGTGATTTTTTTACTTGGTGGATGATAAAATGATAGACTTCCATTGAATAAGAGAATATTATATACATTTCGGGATGGGCTGTTTTGACGTTGACCAGTAAAGCAACCACATCCATGCAAAACACTGAGTTTTGGACCTGCAAGCACCTAAATACTAGTTTCGTATGCATTGTAAATTGGTCCCTATGTAGTATACAATGGGTTATGTAGTGTTGGCTTTTTTTTGTTGTGATTGAGTATAATAGTTTGAAGCACTTTTATGTCCAGCCTGAGTTGCTATTGATGGAATACACACACACACACACACACACACACACACATTTATACACAGACGCTAAATAAACACAACTCATAGTGGGTGCCGAGAAGGTGTTAGACCACCAGCCAAGTGGGAGTCCTCACACACGACTGTGTCAAAAATACTCCACCTGCCTCCAACACACACACACAAACACACACACATTGTAAAAAGTAACATGGAGGCCAGAGACGCAGCAAGTGTGTGACAGCCTGCAGCTGTTGTTGAGTGTGTGTGGTGATTTACCATGGTGAATTGTTTAAACACACACACTGGCACAGGAGATCCAGTCTCTGTGACAATAACCTACAGCAGTGACACACTCACTATAAGTCGGAGGTGAAACTGTCTCGAACCATGTCTCGCGGAGTGTGAGAACTGTCAAGAGCAGGTATACTGTCCAGATCTAAAGACATTCCTCCACAATCAGTTAATGCTTCCCCTGATTATCACCTCCGTGCAGCGCCAGAGAGAGGCCTGTTGGGATCTCAGAGGATTTCAGATGGAATCTGCTCATACTTTCACGACTTTTAAGGTACCGCTGCACTTTAAAGGAACTTATAGAGAGACAAAGTACCTTAGTCATACCTAATGCCCAGTGCTTGATTTATGGGGTCAGAGGGTGAATATATAAAAGCTTGTGGCTGCCTACACACTAAAGTTTACCCTGTCAGAGAATGCTGCAAATCCATTCATTTCAAGGGGGATGGTGTGTCTCAAGGACATAGAGGGGAAAAAAATGAGTGTGTGAAGGTGACGATATGTAATGTGACGTTTTTTTTTTAATGAGAATATGTTATTTAGATAGCTATAGCAATAAAAATGTTGACGTTTAACTAACTTTAACCAATTTGTTAAGCAAAATTCTCTTCAAACTGTTGCGTCGCCATGCCAGTAGTTGATGTGAGAGGCTGCAACCGAAATCGCATACTTCCCTACTATATAGTAGGAGAAAACCAGTATGTGACAGAAGTATGTCCGAATTCACAGTACTCATAATAGAGTAGGATTAGACCTACTTCTTCTGGCGAGACAATGGGCACTTTACTATCCCATGAGGCCACGGGAGAGGATTTGTGAATGGCGGTGACGAGACACTACTGACGCTGGTAGGTCACATGATAATGACAGCATGGCGAATGTAGAACATTCAGATTGCATTCATACTACACACACTTATTCTATATGGAACATACTTTTTTTTAGCAGTCATGAAGTAATTACTTATTCAAATTAAGTACCTACTCAAGAGAATATGCAATTTCGGACGCAGCCAAAGAGAACACTGACCACAGAAGAAGACAGCTTATGCTAATGCCAGATATAGCGCCTCTTGTGGCAATGCTGAGAATTGTGTTCTGACACATTTCAAAACACAGCAAAGCATGAAAACAAAGTGTTTGATTTCCAAAATATGACTTTATTGTGTTTCTCTTTTTAGATGTTTCTGAGTTTTGTTGCTAAAGGTGAGGATAAGTGGGGGTGTGGGTTCTGTTATCGTCATGATAACAAACTAGATGATGATGTGTGAATAGATGCTCCTTGGATGGTATCAAAATAAAGAAGGCGATTGAGAAAATTCCTGTTTTCTGAAAAGTTCTAGTTGACTAGGTACATTTGCATTGTATTTAAACCATTGTATTTAAAACCAACATTTGATCATTAAAAATGATTACTAGCTCTGTTTCTAGTGAGCTGAGCACCTAAACAGCATGTTTAGGTAAGATTTTTAAAATACCTTATTTTTAGAGAAGGCAATCATAAAATGCTTGTTATGAGACCAAGATATAGTCAAGTGAATTGTTAGTTATAAACATTCTTTATTCCATTTTTGTTTAAAGTATTGATAAAAAACAGTCACATCTAATTAAAAAGTACTTCTTTACCCAGGGTTGCCAGGTTTCCACAACAAAACCCGCCCAATTGCTACTCAAAACTAGCCCAATCACGCTTCGGGGGGTCCCACAGTAAAAATCGTGTTCTGGGGGGGAAATCTTGGCTTTTGGCAGGGTTCCCCTGGTAAAAATTTGCATTCCAGGGGCTTAATATCATGTTATTTGGGGTCGCTTCAACCCACAAAGTCTTTGTGAGCATATAGTTTGTTTATTAGAGTATTATATTGGTAGTGTAGCAACATCAAACTATTTAAATCCATGTCCGAGTCATTGTGTGCTGCTGTATTGACAGTGACTGCACACGCTGCAGTTCACACAGTTAATTTCAGACCTTTCAATTTTCCTGCAGCTTAGAACTGGATTCCATCTTAGTACTCATTACATGCTGGATATAAATCACAGACACTAATCTAAATTCCCAGACGTCCCCATATATAACTTTAATGTCTATACACTTATGTGTCAAAGTTTCAGCTGTTAAGACAAATTTTTGTAAGACAGGAATATTTCATGATAATAAAAAAAAAAAAAAAAATCATGTGTTTATATTCAGTCCCCTATAGACAATAAAACTACTTATGTGTATATATACAAAACCAGAAAAGCACATAATTATGCACTACATAAAAACAATTTAACGCAGTCCGTATTAAACTCAGTTCAACTGGGCTTCATTTCTAAGTCGCATTTAAGAATAAGATCAAAGCACAGAAGATCACAAAGCAGCTTAATAGGGTGGCAATACTTACACCCACAGTGAGCAAACACGAGACCACTGGGGGAAAAAACCTTGATAGTAAGGAATAAATCATTCTCTTTTCAGCATGCTAAAACAACGAACCCAAAAACAGTTTGTCACTGTCTAGTTGATCTAATAAAGACGATATTGGAAGTAAAGTAAGTGGATTTAGGATATGAAGGCAAGCAAGCAGCATGCAGGTCAATGTAAAGGACACCAGCTCACATTTAATTTAGCTTACGGATGGGTGTGACGGAAACAGGCAGGTTTACTGAGAGGTCATGAACTATAGATGCAGGGGGAAAAAAAGTTCAGTTTGTGGAATTTACTGCTCATTTTATATTTTTGCACATACTAACAGATTTAGTTAGTTATGTAAGTCATAAATCAAACAGTGGTGCACCAAATGCACTGTGAATAGTTTTTGCTAAAAAGTCCGTGATAAATAAATTTCTTTGTGGACACGTTTACTTAACAAAGAATGTTATACCACAATGAGTGATGATAGTTGTCAAATCTCTGTGGAAGAGTAAACGGTTTACCCTTTTTTCTCATGAGAACTTCAAATATACATACAAACTAAACTAAATTCAGGATTTTGGGATTAGTTTGTATTATTTAATTTATCCCTTAACACATCTACATGTCACTCAAATTGATTTTGGATGTTTTAATGCTAAAGCTTTCCTAGAGAAACAAGTTCACTTGACACCAAAGTTCGGTTTGTTTGGTTGGTGTGAAAGCACCCGAGTCTGCTTAAAATGATGGGTTCGGTTCATGTGGACCCCATTGTAGTGAGCGAATGAATCCAATCATTTCAGATTCTGAAAGTTCTTTTTATATGTACCCTAAACTTTGAAATCTGGTATTTTTGAATCTAAATGAGAAAGTAGTTGGGCTGAAACCGTCCATCTGATTGAAATCGAATCAAGCTCAGTCAGATGTTTACATAAAGGCTTTTCAGTCCGATTGAGCCATCAATCTGTTTATTAATGGATTGTTTGGTTGTATGTAAATGTAGCTTTTGATGACTTAACACGGACCCAAATCTACGACGTAGAGATTGGAATTGAACTTTGGTTGGACCAAATACTCAAACCAAGTCCTCAGTCCTTGGTTGTTTCATTAAGCCGGTTTTGTAGGCTTTTAAGTCAAAGGTCATCATACAGACATCTCTGTTAAATGTCAATGCTTTGGGGCTGGTTTTACTAGCTTCTGCTGCTACTTTAAAAGAGCTTTCAACATCTGTGGGGTTTAAGGGCTTCATCATGCGTTCTAATCGCCGCTTTCTCTCCCGTGGTCTACGCAGGACAGCCTGCACCTGCTGGACTCCAGTGGGGTGCTGAGCGTCCACCTCTATACCGCCTGGCTGGAGCTCACTCATAAGGAGGTACTGTATACAGTGACCTAGCGTAGCTCTGCGGTGGCGGTTCCTGCTATCCCTCCGACCTCAGGGTCCGCATTTACAAAGCGTCTCAGGGTCCCCAGGGCTGTTTTTGGATCACTTGTGTACTCGGTTATATAGAGGCAAAAGGGCAGCATTGGCAGGAGGCAATCAAATCCTAAATCAGCTCCTGAAGTTTGAGAAGCTTTGTGAATACAGACCCAGAGCTTCCTTTCTCTCCAACAGCTTGTATCTGTGTTCAAAGAGATTCGTTGTAGGGATAGGAATCACAAGGAAATTTACGATCGGGCTCTGTTTCCACTTAACAATTTAAAGTTCATTAGATTTTCCTTTATGAATAACCATTGTGTCATTATAAACCGTCATTATTATTATTATTATCTTTTAAAATTCTGTTTGGTGACACTACTGGTGCAGAAAATATAGACATCAGCTTTAACAGCTGCACTAAACAACTGTTAAAATACTAAATTAATCTCAGTTTTAAGAAAACATAACACAGTAACAGTTATCAGTTCATTTCAAGTTGGACGAAATGACTATCATGAATAAGTCAGCTGCTTTGACCTATTCTGTAAGGGAGTTATTCAACTGGTTCAAGCCAATAACAAGTCCAACAATGATTTTTGAGTCTTTTTGGCTGATTAATTGAAAAGAATTGAGTCATTTGTTTGTGAATCGAACTAATTTGTTTGTGCTGTGGTGCTGCTGAATGCACTGTTGAGTATTCACGGTTGAGTTTTGTCTGCGTTAGAGAAATGCAGACTTTGAAGAACCGTCCGTCAGGAAAATTGACTATTGAATACAGACAAAATGGCCAACGATTTTGACATACCCAAGTTCAGTGAATCCAATAGCATCAAAACATTTTTGTGTAGTTTGTTAGGGAAAACAAGATCTACTAAGAGGACAAAAATTGCTTTCTGCAGGCTTATTAGGGTTTGAACGGAATGAATCATATTGTTTTAACAAGTTGTTGCAGAAAGAATTGTGTTTGATGGGAATATGCCTTTAAGTTGGTATATCTTGAGCATTTGATAAATCTTCAGTTACATTTGTAGTAAAATGTTAACCAGTTGCTGGTTGTGTCAACATCAGGACAATTTCTTTCCTGTATTCTGTGAATTTGTAATGTAAGAGAAATACTGGAATTTAAATGGAGTGATAAAAAGAGCACGAGTTCACGGCACCAGTTTATATTCAGGGCAGTCATTTCAACCCAAACAAGCTTGACGTATTATGCAGATATCTTCTATTTTTGGTTAATATCTGTAGGAATATTGTAAAACCTTTTCCATATATAAACCCAGTGTGTCTCCACCACATGGAAAAGGTGTTAGGATCACCCAAATGCTTTAAAGAGGGAAATGGGACAGGAGAGAGGATGAGACACACAGAGCGAGCGAGTACATCACACCCTGTAGAGGAAGGAAGAATGACATCATGGCTCTCCGTGCAGCTGTACAGCTGCTTTTTTTAAAACTTTGCAAGGAGGGCACCTTTAGAAGACGTGATGCAGTTGACTGAATAGTGTGTGGTTTTGAAGTTGAGGTCGAGAATGTATTTGAGAATTTGTGCTAACCGAACCAGCCTAAAGTGTAAAGGCAGGAACACACCAAGCCGACGCCGACGAACTAGTGGCGATGAAAGCAGACTGCGGGGTTGGCTCACGTCGGCAGCGTCTGGGTCCAAAGTTGGCCTGACACACCAAACCGACGCTCGACAGCCAAGTAGCACGTCCGTTCTGCGCCTGCGTAAGATGAAATGCCTTTCCGTACCAGCAGATGGCAGTAGCTGAACAGCCAATCAGAATGATCAGATGGCCCGACGAGCTCCGACGCCGATTCAACATGTCAAATAGGACGAAAAAAGCCGACGAGGACCAACTTCAGCCGACGGTGCGGAACACAATGAGAAAACTTAGTTGGCCGACGAACAAAAACTGCACAACGGCCGACCGTCGGCTTGGTGTGTTCCTGCCTTAAGATATCCTATATGTGAGGTTCCACCTCAACAGAGAACTTTGCAACATAGGCTCATTGGAAAAATTGTGTTTCTTTTCGCTCAAATTATGTTTACAGGGGCAGATTATCCATTAATAAAGACTTATTTTTGCATGATTCCTTGCACAATACTATATTGTGAACTCAAAATACTTGATTTGTAAACTAATGCATTTTGATGATGCATAGTAAACTTGCTCGGTAGCTCACCTGGTACACATATTCACTATTAACTTATTTGCCTCAATAAACTCTTAATTTACTGATTATTAATAGTTAGTAAGGTTGTTGTAGCATTTAAGTTTAGATATTGGATAGGATTAAGGGATGTTGAATATGGTCTTGCAGAATAAGGCATTAATATGTGCTTTATTAACAGCCAATATGCAAGCTAATAAGCAACTATTTAAAAGTGAGAATTGTTCCTCATACTAAAGTGTTACCACAACATCTTTCTTTATTGACAGCATTCAAATTATCTGTGTATTCTGCCAAAATAAAATGTTTTGCAAGCAAAATACAACCACATATATCTTGTTATATATTAAAGTAGATGTTTTTCCAGTGACCAGATTTTTGGAGGGCTCTGCTGCCTCAGGATAGTTGCTAGTGTAGGGCAATCAGCCAGTCAGTTGTCAGGATGTAATTATCCTGTGGCTCCAGGCGATTAGCTTTTCTACCAACTACTTCATTGGTTACCATGATTTTGCCAAGTTAGACATGTTCCTGGATAAACATATTTATCAACATATATAATATATATTTAACCTAACCCTACCCATAACTTCTCCCTAAAATCAGATGGAAATGATAGATGAATAACACTGATGTAGAAGCATTAGTTGTAAGCCTAAACTTGACATAAACTGTAAACTTATCCTTCAAGTCTGATTAGAATGTTGTTCCAGGATCAACAAAAATGCTGATTCAGGAACATGTTGTACTTGGTGAAATCAACCAACCAAGCAACTGCCATTGATGATAATGGTAATGCTTAGAGATTTACCCAGATATTATTGACTTCTTTGGTTGTGATGTGTAGAACATGATTGAAAAACGTTTCTCTCTTTCCTTAAGGTTCCAGACTGATTAGCTATAGACTTGTATCATATCTTCCCTACAGAGAAATGGATTGAAGAAACTTATGTGACATTTACAGTACATACAATTCATCCAATCACTCAGGATAAGTTGTAGTACAAAAGCTGTCTCAATTGTCCACATAAAGCTGTTTTTTGTTGTTTTACCTTCAGTTACTAGTGGGATAATCGGTCTAGTGTATGAGGAGATTAGTGGTGAGTTAGTGTCAAGATGATGAAATTTTATCAAGAATGACTGCTGATTTCTACGGTTCATAGATCTTCTTCCGCCTGCTATTCAGCTGTCATTCACTTTAGAAAGCTCTTGCCAGAGGAATGCACTCGAGCTGAATGTACGATCAGGCCTGTTTTACTAAAGAGCAGACCATTATGACCCACTCATTCATTATAGGTCAGATTCTGTGAAGTTTGGGCGCTTGATTGATTGGAGAACCAATCAATAAAAGTAACAATGAGAGTCCATAGGCAAAGTTTCAGGAGTTCTTTTTCTCCAGTTTAAAAATAATACTCTTTTTTCTTTTTCAGCTTTTAAAAGTACTGGACACTTCAATCTTTTTTTTTTTTTGCATTCTGCTAATGTCCCATTTCATTTGAAACATGTAAATTTAAGATTTTTTTTAAGACTTTTTGTGCTTCATATTGATTAACAGCCATAACATTAAAGCCAAAACATGTCATTTCTGCGCCACTAACATCACCGAAATGAAGGGTTATTATTGTTAACTAAAACAATAATAAAACTTTTTGTCACTTAATCAAATAAATGTTAAATGAAATAAAATATAAAAAGTAAAACTTATTTTATTCCAGATAGTTGCCAAAGTAAAATTTCTCATTTTAATTAAGTTTAACTTGATGTACTAAAATAACTAAAACTAAAACTGAAATAAAAATTAATAAAAACTGTATAAACATAAATAACAAAAACAGCAAAATTGCTAAAATATTAAAATGGAAAATACAAAAATAAACTTAGTAATTGTAACAGTTATAATATATAATTATATGCATTCTATAATTATAATATAATAATTATAATGCATTAAAACACATGACAAGCAACCAATTTTAGATTTAGCAAGGAATTATAATGCAAAATATTATAATGCATTTTAACTTTGGTTACAGTTACTTATAAAGAGATATAATCCATTATAATGCACATTTTGAATAATTGGATAATTGAAATAATTGGATAATTGAAATAATTAAAAAATAATGCTATTCATTATAATGTAGTTGTTCAGCTATCTGTACTGGCCAAAACTTCTACATCAGTGCAATTTCTACTCATTCCTTTGTGCTTTAACTCTTTTAAGATTTTCATCTTGTCATTCAGAATACATCACAGCTTTGTTGAGTTTCATATCAGGGGTTTGGTCTACCCAAACTGCCATAAAGAGTTTTATTGTGTGACGTGAATGTCTTCAGTAACCTGTTTGGTGAGGAGAAGTGGACAGCACCTGAAATAAGAGACGGCTTTGTACCTGCACGCTTTTTCCTTCTTAAAGGCGAGTTTGGTGGATTACGCACATAGCAGGGGACAAAAGCACACGTCCATCTCTTACTGTCTGGAGCACCGCCGAGCATTGATAAATGAGATGTGTTATTGAGACACATAGGTTTAAAAGTGGTCCCCATGTCCCGTAGGCCAGCCGACAACACCGTGCTATGTGTATGCCCTGAGGGTATGTGTGTATGTGTGTGAACCAGGGCCAGTTCCCTTGAATTATTCACAGCTCTAGGTTTACACAGCCAGAGGGCGGGTGAGGTAATGCTGTTTGATAGTGTGACAAAGACACCCCCTCCTGTACGACACTCACACACAGATGGACTCTGCCATGACACCTGCTCCAGACACAATTCCTCTGAGGAGAGAAAGAGAGATTGGATGTGTGTATGTGTGACGTGATGATAATAATGAGTGTATTTTCCTGGTATAACAAAAATGAAAGCATCTCTCGAGCTAAGACTTTCTGTATTGTAAGAATTACCCTCATGACCTTCATTGTCTCAGCTTTATATATAAGTTTTAAAGCACATAAAAAGTGAGTCATTATTTATGAAAGCTTGTTTCTGCCTCTAAATAAAAAAATAAAAAAGGTAATTATGACTTTATATCTCAAAGTCTGACTTTTTTCACACAATTTCGAGTTTGCATCTCACAGTTCAGACTTTTTTCCCTCAGAATTGTAAGTTTATATATTTATATATATATATATATATATATGTTTATATATTTATCACAATTCTGACTTTATAACATACAGTTGTGAGTTATAAAGTCAGAATGTGAGTTATTTTTTTCCCTCACAGTTGGACATTATAACAAACAATTGAGTTTATATTTCACAATTCTGTCATTATAACTCGTAATTCTGACTATAACTCAATTCTGACTTTATATCACGTAATTCTGGCTTTATAACTCAATTCTGACTTTATATCACGTAATTCTGGCTTTATAACTCGCAATTCTGACGTTATACTGCTTAATTCTGACTTTATAACTCAGTTCTGACTTTATATCACATAATTCTGACTTTATAACTTACAATTCTGATTTTATATCACTTAATTCTGACTTTATAACTCAATTCTGACTTTATATCACGTAATTCTGACTTTATAACTCACAATTCTGATTTTATATCACTTAATTCTGACTTTATAACTCAATTCTGACTTTATATCACGTAATTCTGACTTTATAACTCACAATTCTGACTTTATATCACGTAATTCTGACTTTATAACTCACAATTCTGATTTTATATCACTTAATTCTGACTTTATAACTCAATTCTGACTTTATATCACGTAATTCTGACTTTATAACTCGCAATTCTGACTTTATATCACGCAATTCTGACTTTATAACTCAATTCTGACTTAATATCACGTAATTCTGACTTTATAACTCACAATTCTGACTTTATATCACGCAATTCTGACTTTATAACTCAATTCTGACTTTATATCACGTAATTCTGACTTTATAACACAATTCTGACTTTATATTATGTAATTCTGACTTCATAACTAACAATTCTGACTTTATATCACGTAATTCTGACTTTATAACTCAATTCTGACTTTATATCATGCAATTCTTAACTTTATAACTGGCAAATGTAAGTTTAAATCTGAATTTGTCACAATCAGAATCAGAATCAGAATTGTGAGATATAAATTTGCAATTGCAAGAAAAAGAGTCAGAATTGTGAGATAAGAAATCGCAATTACCTTTTTCTATTTTTATTTCATGGCTGAAACAAGCTTCCATAATTACTGAACTGATTTTTTTCACTGAAAGTAAATGTTTACATATATCTTTATATCAAATTCATATTGTTTATATTTTTACAAACTAAATAAATAATATAATGTATTTATTATTTAAACGAGAGACACTCTTAACATCTTAAAATTCATAAAGCTCTCATACATGTTTTGTGACACAAATACTGATAATTGAAATCTACTGACAGTATTTAGGAAAGTTAAAAAAATAACATTGCAATTTTCTCAACATATGTTGGTCAATTTTATATCACCAACAAAATAATATCAAATACATTGGAAATGTTCAATATATATCAGTTTTTTTAAACCTAAACAGCTCAATATACTCACATTCACAGCTCTGAGAAAGTTGTCATACCTGAATATATTTTGTGAGTAATGTGAAGGTGTAATATGACACTTTCATCAGTTTTTTCATGTTGTTTTTGTGTGTTACCCAATCTGTTGATTGACATTCTGCCCTAATCCCTCATAACACAGTTGTCTTCCCGTTTAACTGACAGGCGAGTGGCAGTGGCGGTGGATTTATCTGAAAGTCGAGCAGTTTTACCTGAACCGCACAACCGTTACTGTCAAACCCAAGCTCAGTTTGCCCCTCTGGGGAAAACACGAGCCATTTAGAGCCGTTTACAGCCGTGTTCTCCTGTATTGACTTGTGTTAGCAGTCGAAACACTGAAGGTAGACTCGGGGCACGTTCGCATATCAGTGATTAATTCTTACACTTGTGCTTGTTGTACACTGGATGGGCTGAACGGTACATGTCCAGAACAGATCATTTGAGAATGTGAAACTCAAGAATCCTGCTCAGAGCAGAAACATTGATGTACCCTTAAGACTGCGATTTTGATCCCTGTAAATGAGCTATCAAATGTACAATGTGCCCAAACAGTGCCAAACATCTCTAGAGCAAGTTTCTCATCGAGTTGTTCCAGGCTCACATAATACACTTAATTATGGTTTGAATTCATGTTGTTGATTGTCAGGAAGATGAACAAAAGTTCATTAACCTCATCCTGAAACATTTGTTGTGGAGAAGTGTTGTTACTTTTTAGGCAATAGTTTTATTTTATTTTATTTTGTTTTGTTTGGGCAACCTAGCAACCACCAAAAACAACCTAGCAACCACCTAACTATGACCTATAACCAGTACTAAGTAATCTAATTACTTTGATTTAAGTACTTTTTCCTTGATTATTATTATTATTATTTTTTTTACTTCTGATTAATTGCATTAAATACTGTATAGACTATACATCAATTCTATATTAAACAATAGTGGATTTAACATAAGAACTCTATGTCAAAATTTATGTTTTTAATGTAACTGTCTCCCTTTACACACTTTAGTCAATTCAAGAATAATTTATGCAATTGTATATTGTTTATTTGAACGAATCAAAAGTGCAGTTTCATGTCTGTTCTTTTATAACTGGTCGAGGTTGATATGGGATTTAGAATGTAATTAGTAAGAAGTAATCCAATACATTTAGAGAGAGTAATTAGTACAGTAATCTAATTAAACTGTTGAAGATGTAATTAGTAGCTAGTAATTAATTACTTTTTAGAGTAATTACCCAACACTGCCTATAACTAACGTAGACCCAAACAATTTTCCCCTGTGGACCACTTATAGGGCCCTATCATATACCCGGCGCAATGCGACGCCAGGCGCGACGCAAGTGTTTTTTGCTAGTTTCATCCTGACGCATTTATAATTTTCACGTCCAGCGCCACGTTGTTTAAATAGCAAATGCACTCACGGCCATCTGTTCACCCATGGGCGTGCTTGTCTGAATATGAGGTGTGTTCAGGTGCATTGTTGGCGTGTTGCTATTTTAAGGCAACTGAAATTGACTAACTGAAACCTGGTCTAAAGTTAATGGCGCAATATTTTTTTATTTTTTATTTAAAGGCTATGTTACTAATATGAAACCTATAGGCGGGTGCACAACACCCGTACACTCTGCTTATTACACACAGGGACACAACACAAACATGACAAATATTAAAAATAAAAGGATTACAATGTAAAAGATTATTATTGTGTACATAAAGGTAAAAATGGAGCTTTGGTCGGAATCCAGCTTGTCCTGTAGATGGTCTGATCGCGCGCTTTAACCTTGCTTTAACCTCAGTTTTTCCGCTTGCAAATTGTAGTAAATAGCGAATCCGCCATGGTGCGAGCACAACTGGCTTTTAAAGGGAATGGCAGATGAGACTCTGATTTTTTTTTGCACGTTACGCCCAAAACACACCCATTACTCATTAAGAGAATAGGGTCAACCCTTTTAGACCATGCACCGGGTGCGCCGACCATTTTTTCCATTGTTAAACTAGCAAAAGTGGATTTGGACATGCCCTAAGTGCACTTGCGCTATGCGCTTTAGACCATGTGCTTAGATTGTTAAAATAGGGCCCATAATGTTACAAAAGTTTGTGATTATCTGGCCTCCACCTACTGATGTACTTCACAAGTTTATTAATAATAATAATAATAATAAGTGTTATTATTAAACATAATAATAATGTTTTATTTATAGTGTGTAAGATATATATATATATATATATATATATATATATATATATATATATATATATAAACATGGACCAGAACCAAAAAGTAAATGATGTAAAAAGCAGGACATAAATAAAAAGAAGACATAGGGATGACAAGATAGGGAAAGCAAAGCAAAACAAAAATGGCTGAATACTGAAAAGATGTTAATGAGCTCATGACTGTGATGTCATAAACAGCTTCTGAATGTAGTTCTTGTAATATAGTTTCAGAATGATCTGGGTGGACTGGAGAGGGAGCTTTGTGTTATTGTGAATATTAGAGTATGTCTACCTAGACATCAAACACGCTCATTTCGGAAGAGCATGAAAATCCTGTTTTCCATGATATGGCTCTTTTTAAAGCAAATCCCCCGTAGTCTGTTAGGGTGAAATAAAGGTTTGAGCATGCCTCTCTCTGACCTCATCCTCTGTCAGGAGCTGTTGGGATCAAGTGTGTTGCCATGGCTCCAGCAAACCCTCCGTCCCTGGAGATCAGTGTGTAGAGGGTGACGGGAGTTTTCAGCACTCCAGAGAGAAAACCTAAGCTGGAGGCCTCTTTTAAAGGAATAGTTCACTCAAAAATTAAAATTCGGATAGCATTTACTTAAACTTGTGTTGTTCGTTCTCCATGCAGATACAATGAGAACTAAAGCTTTTGAAAAATCTATACAATCCAAATCTTTTAAAGCTATTCAATAGCTTTGTATGAGAAACAGACCGAAATCGAATTTATTTTTCACTGATAATCTTCTGATGACTCCTTACACCAGAAGATTGAGTCAGTTAGTTGACTGGTTTGGTTCACAAACAAATCACACAGACTACATATTAACTGAAAAGATGTAACTCAAAACAATGGCTTCATAAGACTTAAGATTATAGAATGTCATAAGGACCAGTTTTTATGCTGGTCCTTTTTGAAGCTTGAAATCTTCAGTCCCTATTCATTGTAATGGAAGATACAAATTTAAATGTCTTGATTTATGTTTTGTGAAAGAAAGTCAAACAGGTTTGTAATGACATGAGAGTGAGTAAAAAATATGTGTAAAGAATATTTGTGATTTTATGACTGTTCAGATAGAGTATCCTCTATCTAACTCTTGAGAAGAGCTTGTACAGATCAGAATTGTTGTGGCACAAACCCTCATTTCTTCAACATCCGGGCTAATGTACCACCACCTCTGCCATGAAACAAGATCCCACATCTGCTCTGCTGAATCACCTGCATTAGTCCGTCTCACTACCATATCACATAGGGGAGAGGTTTGGGTGCAATGAAAAAATCACACTTTAAAAAAAAAAACTGATCCAGATTCATTCGTAGCAGATCATACATAAGCAGTGCTTTAATGTTCAGAAGGATGTTGAGGAAGCAGCCTGAGGTGGAAACCTCACACAAGTAGACACCTGCCTGTGTCAGAAGCCAGGGGACGGATGGTATGCAGCCAGACGCTGAGATCGAGTATGATTGAGATACTGAGAGTTAGTGAAACACTGGTAGCTAATATTTTTGTTAAACAGTTGACAGTAATCTGTATTGCACAGGACCTCCAGTCTTCATAAAAACAGTATGGCGGTACCTGCCCAAACAGCAATCTCATCTGCGCCTGAGGTGCATGTTCGGAGCCCGCTTGTTTTCTGTTCTGCCAGTGCCGTGTGGCACGAAGCCAAAACCACCAGAGATCTGGAACTGCCCCCAACAAACCCTCTGCTGGTGCGGTTTCTGCCTCACCAGAGCGATTTATAGACCTCTGCTGTTTTCACAGAGAAAGAACAGAGGAAAAGTCGATTAACAAGTTCAAAGCGGGATTAGCGATATTTAGGCTAATAGGTTTTAGGCATCAAACATTGTTCGTCAGCTGTTTGAATTCCACGGTTTTGCTGAAAAGTTTTCAAGTATCTGTTTTTTCATACATTTCAGAAAGTCTGTCTTTGATAATTGTTATTCACAGGTGTGGGAAACAGCAAAACTTAGGGGGGGTTCTGGGTAATTGTGTCTTGTCTCAACACAGAAGTCTTTGTTTAGGTCTGTCGGTCATTTTACACCACGCAAAAGAGCAAACGAGGCTAATCTGACTCAAATTGCACCCGGACGCATGAGGGTTTAACACTCAAACAAACCCTTATGAAAGAAACAGAAGCAAGATCTATCTCAACTGTTTATTCTAGACAGCAATGAGTTAAAAGGGGAGCAAATTGAGACTTTAATGAAGTCTCTTGCTTCTTAGACTTTTCCCCTTTAGAAAAGATTTGAGGAGTATTAGGGGCCATTTACACAAGACTATTTTCAAATAAAAACAGAAAACTCCTTATGTGTTGTGGCCGTTCATGTACACAACAACGGCGTTTTGGGGGCCTGAAAATGCAAACTTTTAAAAACTGGTTTTTGAAAACAATACAGTTATTGTCTCCGTATAAACTCCAAAGATGTGAATTTGCGAAAACGGTGACACAATGCGCATGCGTATTATGTGTTCAGTCTATAGGCACGTAGTGTTTCTTTAACAAAGTGACATCGCCAACTACTGGCCTGGCATGATAATACAGCATTTTTAGTCATTTTCACGTATCCACGTGAACGGGGATCGTTTTGATAGTGTTATCGTTTGTGAAAATCGCAAACTAAATACTTTTCTGTTTTTAGTACATTGTTGTCGTGTAAACGTCCCCTTAAACTGTGCTCAGATGTGTCAAGATGTAAAAGTATACAACCAAAAGTCTGAGAACTCGGTATGAACTCAATAAGGTATGAAAGCAATATTTTTTTTTCTTTAGGAATATACCTTTAAACTAAGTATTTACTCCCACAAAAACATTGCTTTGGGAAGCTGTGTAGAATAAAGTCAGCGTGAATCAACATTTGCAGCCTATTTTACCTTCATAATATCTTATATTTCTGAGATAAAGAAGAAAAAAGGATGGGAATTATTTTATCCATCAGAAATTGATTGGATTATGAAAAGTGGCTGTAACCATCTAGAATAGAGCCAGATTGAAAGTCAGAGTTTGCTAAAACAAGGTATTTGGCTATTGGTTAACATTATCCAATAGCATGCATGGCCTCGATGATGTCAGCAGAAAAGGAAAGTCGTTTCAGTGGGAGCTGAAGTTATTACATTTTGATGAACAATACAAACACTTGGTTTTGGCATAAGATGCACCAATTAATCATTCACAATAAACCCAGTAATATGTATTTAGAAAGTAAAGAGTCAGTTTTGAAGTCATGTTCAAGGTCACTGTGCTAATATAACAATACATTCAGTCTCATTCAACAAATCATGAACCATGTCTTATCACTGCTTCTTGTGATTTTTCGGATGGCAGCTTTCTAAAAAACAGTAGTTGTCTGCAGTGTTTGGCAGCTAGAGTGTTATTCTACTCCACTGATTACGAGGTCAGATAAATGAGTTGGTGAAATCAAACAGCATGAAGCTCGACTCTTAAATCAAAGGCAACAGGGAGAACATACCTGAACTGGTCTGTTGTTGGCCATGTTGTGCTGTACGGTACAAGGCACACAGTTATTCTGCTTCATGTCAGGTGGTACAACTTTTATACGAGCCTCCTCAAACAATGCATCTCATTTGTGAAACAGGCAAAGAACAATTTTTTGTTTAAATCAATTGTAAAGCCATTCCTTACTTGCATTATCAGTTCAGTTCAATGCCACAGTTTATATAAGAATAGTTGCATTAATAATATACATAGGAATGTATTAGTTCTTTTTCATGAATGAGACCCAATAAATAAAGTCGACAGTTAAATAAAGTTGAATCCCAGTGTGGCATGAGTGTAGGATTAGAGACATTTTCCACATACATAACTCACTGGTTGATTATAGTTTAATCCAGCAGAGAGATGTGTGATGCAGGATGATCGATAAAGAGACTTTAGTAAACACTAGGAACGATAAACTAGTCTACACATAAACGTTGACGAAGCTAACAAAGAACATTGAGAATATATGGCATATATACACACACACAAAAGGATAATCAACAGAATAAGAAACAGGTGCATAACTCAATTAGAAACTATGGCAACAAACTACAAATTAGAACTCAGGCAAAACAGTGACAGGGAAACCACGACAGAAACTAAACGGAGCATGAGTAAGGGCCCATTTACACGACACTGTTTTCAACTAAAAACCGAAATTTTTCCAAGCATTTTGGTCATTTATTTACAAAACAATAGCGAATTGGGGGCCTGAAAATGGGCTTCTAAGTCCAAGTTTTTGAAAACGATACCGCTATTGTCTCCATTTAAAATACAAAAACAGTGACGTCATGCGCATGTGTATTGTGTGTTCAGTCTATATCATTCTTTACAAAGTGACATCGCCAACTACTGGCCTGGCATGAATAATACATTTTCAAGGGATTCGTTAGAACAGGAATCGTTTTGACAGCGTTGTCGCCTGTAACTTTTCAAAATCTTTTCAAAAAGGAAAGTACATCGTTGTTCTGTAAACAAACCTTGAGAAATTATGAACTAAAGACATGAACATGACATTATAAATGTCAATTAATTAATTACAGATTAAATATAAATTTAAATCTTGAATCTAAATGTTTAATTAAAACTAATCACATTTTTAAATATTTAAATATACATTTAAATCTAGATGCTGTAAATTTATATTTGTTAAATGCAAACCTTACAGGCTATATTAGATTTAGATGTAAAAATAGAATTCAAAAATACATGCCATATTAGTATACAAATTGAGTGAATTCAAGTGGTTCCAGATTATGACCCAGATATGTGTTGAAAGCACCCAGCATGTCCAGAGATATCCATCTGAATAATACCTCACACCCTCATATCCTGCTGGAAACAGGCTAAATGAATGCTACCAAATACGCAGTGTGTTTCTCTTGGTTTGGGCTTGTACTTCTTTTTTAAGATCTTTGAAGCTGCTTTTGTCTACTCTGGTCCCCTGATGGGGTTTGTGTCTGAGGCCACGCCCTTTAATAATTACCATTCCATTTCCATGAGAAACTGATGAAATATGCCCACGGCTAGACAGACAGGTACACTGACCAAGAAAACTAGGAAAGAAACATTGTATATGCATAAATGTATAATTTTGGTGCTTTTTCAACTTTGGGCACTTTTGGCCTTTGAGGTTTTAGAATATAAACTTCATTAAAACATGTCCAGCATTGTCCTAGCATCACAAGATATCTGTCATCCTTGTCATTTTTTTTTCAATGATCAAGTATCATTTCCACCAAATCAATAATTGTATTTTAAAGTATGAAATGGAAGTTCGTCCCTATTGTGATGTATATTCGAGTGAAATGGCTTCTGGAATAAGAACGAGAAAAAAATATAGGGCAGGACTGGATTTCATCCTTCAGAAAATGTATTGGATCGTAGGAAGCTGGGTGTTGCTAACTAAATGGAGGCAGATCTGAATAGCAGTTTGCAGTCAATATATATATATATAAGTATATATATATAGCAACAGGAAGGCAAAAAAGAAAAATAAACTCAAACTGTGCCATGTTTAGATGGCAACTAATGGAAAGCATGAGTGTTTTTGCAGTAGGAAAGAGTCATGTCTGTAGGAGTGGCAGTGATAATTTAGATAAAGCTACTGTGCAGTGGAAAGTGTGCCATGCTGGGAGTGAACGCTTACACACAACACAACCTTTTCTTTACGACTGTCACTTTCTTGCTGTGTTTACACAATCAGACAGGTGTCCCACATATGATCTAGGTGTGTAGAACCTACACATGCTGTATAGATATATCTCTTGTAAACAGCTTTGATCCGCGAGCACATGCGTTCATGCATGTGTGCACAGGATTCTGTAAACATCCGGAATCATCTTTACATAGGAACATACTCATGAAACACTTCTGAAATTAGATTTAGCACAAGTATTTCATGCCATAAACATAAAAATATATATCTTGAATGGGTCCAAGATTTTATTGATCCCTTGTGAAAAAGAAGAAGTACACTTTAGCACTTGTTTTGGAAAAAATATAAATTGAATATAATTAAGTGCGACCTGAACGCAGTGTTTTGGACATTTAACTGCATGTTAATTGCAGTAAATGTATTATGTACTCAATTTCGGGTTCTTTTTTGACCCACTAAAAAAAGACTTAAGTACATCTTTATATGTAATTTCATAATTACATTAATTTTCTTTGAAATGTGGTGTTGAAAGTGTACTGCCAAAAGTATGGACAAATATTTATGGTAAACTAAAATATACTTTAATGAAATTTCTATTGAAACTTCTATGCCATGTATTTAAACTTATTTGTAATTACACATTTTTATGATAAAGTTACAATTTGAGTACATTTAAAATATATCGACACTACAGTTAAAATTAAAATCAAGTCCTTAACATGTTATTTAGTATGTTAGTCAACATCAGTGTAGTTCTTTAAAGCATGACAAAAATTTTTTAAAACATAATTACTTAAAATCTACCTTAATGCAAAATTTAATTACAATTTTTGTTGGCCTTTTATTTCATTATTATTATATTATCTGCATTTATATTTTTTAAAACAAATATATAATTTTGTAATTTTGAAGTACACTACAAGTGCACATTCAATGAAATTAAGCACACTTTTTTCACAAGGCTAGTAAAAAGGATGTTTTGCTAGTACAAACAACACTCTCATTGTGTTTAAAAACTTTCAAAATGTGCTTATATGAATCTGTGCGCATCATATTTATGCTTAATCTGTAACTTTTTAATTTTTTTTCTCTTTTCAGCCTAAGATAAGTCATTTGGGGTTGCCTCAAGGGCCGTCGGGTGAGAAGGTGGCAGTAGTCGCTGTGGACGACTGTGACATCGCCATGGCTGTGCGGTTTGGCAGTCAGATTGGCAACTACTCCTGCGCTGCCCAGGGCACTCAGACCGGGCAGAAGAAGTGAGTTTATCCATCCCTCTTTAAACCAAACAGAACTCATCATTCTCTCAAAAATTAGTCTAATTGTTGATAATTACACTCTCTCACGCTCTTTCACAGTCCTCCAGGACACTTGTCCACGTCTTTCTTTTGTGAAAGATTTTCTCATGCTTTAGGTTGCAATTGCAGCGTCAGATTTTGTTGCATGCTGGAACAAAGCTGTGCAATAAAACACATCAAAGAAAGAACAACAAATACATGTGAAAATTTAACCCGTTGTTCCAGTCTTATAAGCACTGACCTGATTTATATTGCATGGCAACATTCCACAGCGACTGACAAGTTGGTTAGGGAAGGTCACGCCCCTTTCACCTGTCTGTCTTCTCTCTTATAAGGCTTTGCATGTGCTATGCTAATCATGAAATTTACATCATGCACACTGTAAGCATACCCTAGCGCAAGCAGAAAAGCTGAAGTATACTTTGGGCTTTACCGTATGTGCACAGACAAATCCATTCGATAGCGTGTACGAACACAAGCAACTGACACATTTGCACTAGAAAGGTTCATCTTTGTCCAGTGTCTGTGCTATTTCTCTTCAGTAGTTATAATCGATAAAAATGCCTTTGTAGTCTTTGTAAAATGTCTTTTAAACTAGTTATGGGTATCTCTTAACCCCCTTGCACAAGCGGAGGTCTATTATTATTGCTTTTTCTAGTAATAGTAGACTAGTTTCTCTAGTCTGTGAAACAACCATCTAGGCCATTGTTGCCACCTTGTGGACCAAATTATTAGTGCAAAATTGTGCGGTTAGAAAAATCTGCATACTATGCTTATGTCGAAATTTATGGCACATACTTTGGGCTTCAGAAGGCTGCTGCCTACGTAGACAGTATAAAGCAAGGTAGCTTACTAGATTGTGAAACAGAGCTATTGATGTTATTACTTGTTGGAGAGTTTGGTGGGACATTTCAAAGATTCGTCTTCTCTCTTCAGGTCTTTGGATCTCACTGGGCCTCTTCTCCTTGGCGGGGTTCCCAACCTTCCAGAAGATTTCCCCATACGGAACCGGGACTTTGTGGGCTGCATGAGGAACTTAACGATTGACAGTAAATCTATAGACATGGCCAGTTACATCGCCAACAACGGCACCACTGAAGGTCCGACATGAATCATTGCATATTTCGAAACTATAGTTTCGCAAACTTGTTCTTGTATTATTGTTGTAACTCAATAATAGTAACAGCGATATATTTATTGTTCTGTCAGGCTGTCCAGCGAAGAAGAACTTCTGCTACGAGGGTTTGTGTCAACACGGCGGTCAGTGTGAAAATAGGTGGAACACGTACTTTTGTGACTGTCCTGAAGGCCGGGGCGGCAAGAACTGCGATCAGGGTAGGTGGGCCTATTTGGTAGCGTGCCAGTGCACATGAATGCGTACGCATGCATGCGTCGAGCATCCGTGTGTGCGTTTGTTATTCTGAACTAGGTGTTGATTGCTCATGAACTTAAAGGAAGCAGGCAATGGCGTTAATGCGGCAGTGTTTCCTGAAAGGGAAATGTCTCCGCCGATAAGCATCAGTCAGGATCTGGTCCACTCTCCTTTTCTGCCCCATATCAACCTTACGGATACACTCCACATACTCTGAGCAATATGCGAGTTGAGTTGACAATGCATTTCCCATAATGCCTCTAATCTGCACAATAGTGTAGTGACTCAGGGCCAACAAAATCAAAGCTTTGGTTCTACAACCTGTTGTTATGGCCTTGTGGGTCAAACCAAACAACAAAACCAGATGTAATTTAGGTTCAAAGTTATACGAAAGATAATCAGATGATCAGACTTTTTAATTGTTTTGTAGCTTTAGGTTTGTTCCAAAACCAAGTGGGCCACCTTGCTGCCTACTGCCTATAGACCACCACCTTCTAAGGCAGCCAAAACAAAATGCAGCCTCATAAGTGACATATTTGAAACACTCTACGTAGGCAGCCATTCCACCCCCCTCACAAATAGCACTCATATACAAAACTTGACGTTAGCTTGTTGCTAAGCTAATGCCTTGGGACTCTAAAGGGCTTTAAACACTGCTTTTAACCCTGGGTAAATTTGTAATTCAGAAGCGGGGTTAACACCGCTTTTTACCCTGGGTTATGAAACCCTGCTCCGGAGCAGGGTTAGCAGGGTTTGCGGTGTTAACCCCGCAATGAATGCTACAGCTAGACGCTTAGCAACAGACAACCAATCGCGTGCCTCATATCAACGTGCTTTGGACAGTCACGGAAACACCTCGCATTGTATATAAACAGCAAATTCAGCGTTTGAGAGGAACAATGTCAAATGCTGAGAGAAAACGCGACAATTTGAGTGAGTCCAATCAATGACACTGATATCGCGAATGCAAATAAGAGCGTTAACCCAGGGTTTAGGAATGTACAATGTGAAACGTGAGCTCATGAATACCCAGGATTAATTGTTAACTCCAGGTAAATTATGAGCAGTGTGAAACGTGAAGCAAGATAACCCAGGATTCCGTTTAGAATGACCCAGGGTTAACTATATATTTCAAAAAGCCCTTAATGAGATTATAAAAGACAAAACACACATATATTGGGAAAAAATAGTCAATTTTTATTAATTTAATTATTTTTTATTGATACTACTCACTAATTAATGAACTATAAGTACATTTATAATCAGTATTTTTCTCAACTTGATTTGAGCAACCATGATTCTTAGGTAACAATTCAATACTCTAATAAGCATACATAGGACAAACAAATGCTGGCTGAATTTTAAAAGATTTTGGTATTAAATGATATTCAGGGTGATGCAATATACCAGAATTAATGATAACCGTAACATTTAAACATGAAGTATTGATATAATATGTTAATACTACACATACAGTACAATAATATTGTAAATAATCCAGTGCTAAACTCTCTGTTCACCTGCATACCCACTTATTTTGAGTGTGACTGGCCAAAAAAAGAGAAAACACAAAATAATAAGTTAAATAGTCAGCTCATTAGCTTTTGCAACAGAGTTTAAGTGTCAGTTTTGGAGCAACTGTCAGTCTGGATTAAAATCACTGTTCCTAGGTTCGCTCACAATTACAGGAACCACAGAACCTTCTGTTCTTACCACATTCTTTGGTGGATTTGAGAAGGCAGGACTCTTGTGGGCTGAAAACATGTTTGTCACAGTTTACAGGCCAATAAATTCACCACATTTGCCATCACATTTGGCAGTCAGTACTGATACATACTCAACAGGACTTTACACACTACTTTTACTTTTACTCCTGTGATTAATTGACTGATGTGTATGAAAGTGGGTGTGTTTGCATGTGTTTGAACAACCCAAATGATAGTGTACCTGACATCCCCAGTGGCTGTTTTTTTTGCGGTTGGACGTTCTGTATGGCTCGAGGCGCCCGAATGAGAGGGGATGGTGTGAATCACTCTGGTCTTTTTCAGGTCCCTCAAAAGGCCTGTTGGGGCAGCGCTCCTTGATAAAGCCTGGATGTTCAAGTCATGTCATCATCTAACAGCAACCGTGTTGACTGAAACAGCATTCTCCATTTTAATATTCTGGCAGAGAAGCGCATCTGCCAGGAAATGGTGTTATTTTTGATGCTGATTAGATGGATGCCTGAAGTAGCCTTGAATTTGTGGTTTGTTTTCGTTATAGGATAGCTCTGTTTTAGAGCGAATGGCTCATTTCCAGAGCGAGCAAAGCATAATTTAGATATTATCACCTCTCCACTTGTGCCATAGCACAGATAGAGTGTCCATCTCTAGTAAAACACGTAATTCTGCCTGCGATGGCTGGCAGTTCCTTGGCGACTTCTCAAAATTCAGTCACGTCAGTGTCGTCTGGCAAAATTTGTGATACTCAAGTTTATTATGCATCTTGAAATTTTAGAAATATTAACATCTCTTTCTGAGATTTATGGATCCAGCCTAAAAGTGTGTATATATTATATATACATATATATATATATATATATATATATATATACACACAACTATACACAACCTAATGGTTATAGAGATGAACTTATAACCCGAAGGTTGTGGGTTCGAGTCTCAGTGCCGGCAGGAAATGTAGGTGGGGGGACGCCCCGGATGCCACAGCAAAAATGGCAGCCCACTGCTCTGGGTGTGTGTTCATGGTGTGTGTGTGCACTTGGATGGGTGAAATGCAGAGCACAAATTCTGAGTATGGGACACCATACTTGGCTACACATCACGTCACTTTTACCTGTATATATTGAAGAACTCCAATCTTCTCTGGTGCAAAGCATAGTACTAGCAACACCAAGGTCATGTGTTTGATCCCCAGTGAAAGCATGGAGTGATAAAAAAATAATACCTTGGATATGAACATAAATGTATTACTACTAAGTCTTTGCATCTCTGAGACTCTGAGCAAGTCTTGTTTGTAATTCTTTGCTTCTCTCTAAGAGAAACGTCTTCTGTAACTGAGTCATTTCTTTGATAACTCTCACTGCGCTGTCTCTGCTGTGGATCTTCTTCACACACTTTCTGCCAGTGATCAGGGCTCATGGAGTTCTCAAGTCCTTACTTGACTCTGTGACTCTACTGTAGCATTTCCATACGATCACACTTCTGCTATGCGATTTGCCTGCACACAAATCAAAGGTAGAAGGGAGTACAGCACTGATAAGTCTTGGTTTGTTTAAGGCTTTAACTGCAGTTTTTTTTTTAATAGATGTCATGACATCATTGTCTAGATATTGTAGAGGAAACTTCCAATATGTGTCTCAGAGCCAAAAGACTGTATGTTAATGCTGAAAACGCCAAAATGACAGATTTCTCATTTTCATTTTATTTTGTTTGACTTTTTGGTCCATTTTTTAGAACAAGGAATAGGTAGAATGTGATCAGAAATGTTGAGACCCAAATTCAACATGAAGCAAGGCAACAACTGCCTATGAAGCCTATAGAATGCAGTTAGAATTACCCTAAAACTCAAGATGTCAGGGTAAAAATGCCCCTGTATGAGGTTTTGTCTCATATTTATATCATATGATATAGTTAAGCAATATCACAAGTAACAAGCACAATATCACACGAGTGCTGTTTTTGTCATGAATAGCACGAGTACAAATGTGATATTGATTTTATACAACAGTTCAATAAATAAGAAGTTAATACTGTGTTATATTTTAGACACAATATTGTCTTCTTTTTCTTAAATTCACCAATGAAAATATTACCTATAAAGCCAGAGCTGAACTGTTTTGCATCTCCGGGCAACACACAGTGGTTTTTCGTTTCTGAATGAATCCGCGTTTTGAGCGAATCAATGGTCCATTCATAAAGAGAGCCATTTACTTCATTCCTAAATGTCTTACTCATTTACTCATTAAAAAAAAAAAAAAAAATTAAAGGTATATTTCACCTAAAAATGAAAATTCTGTCATCATTTACTCACCCTCATGCCTGTTGAAGCCTGAAGGTTATGTGTAACAAATTCTATGTTGAATCAAATATTTTTTTTTTTCTTTCTGAAGCTACTTTTTGTAATGTCTATTTGATGCTTTTCTCATATCTTTTGGGGGTCATTCCTAAGCCAAATTTGATGTGTCATTAATTAGGTTAATATATATGTATATATATATATATACACTACCGGTCAAGATTTTTAATGTTTTTAAAAGAAGTTTCGTCTGCTCACCAAGGCTGCATTTATTTAATTAAAAATACAGTAAAAACAGTAATATTGTGAAATATTATTACAATTTAAAATAACTGTTTTCTGTTTGAATATATTTTATAAAGTAATTTATTCCTATGATCAAAGCTGAATTTTCAGCATCATTACTCCAGTCTTCAGTGTCACATGATCCTTCAGAAATCATTCTAATATGCTGATTTGCTGCTCAAGAAACATTTATGATTATTATCAATGTTGAAAACAGTTGTGTACTTTTTTTTCAGGACTCCTTGATGAATAGAAAGTTCAAAAGAACAGCATTTATCTGAAATACAAAGCTTTTGTAACATTATACACTACCGTTCAAAAGTTTGGGGTCAGTAAGAATTTTTATTTTTTTTAAAAGAAATGAAAGAAATTAATACTTTTATTCAGCAAGGATGCATTAAATTGATCAAAAGTGACAGTAAAGACATTTATAATGTTACAAAAGATTATATTTCAAATAAATGCTGTTCTTTTGAACTTTCTATTCATCAAAGAATCCTGAAAAAAAATATTGTACACAAATATTTTGTACAATTGTACACAATAAATGTTTCTTGAGCATCAAATCATATTAGAATGATTTCTGAAGGATCATGTGACACTGAAGACTGGAGTAATGATGCTGAAAATTCAGCTTTGATCACAGGAATAAATTACTTTATAAAATATATTCAAACAGAAAACAGTTATTTTAAATTGTAATAATATTTCACAATATTACTGTTTTTACTGTATTTTTAATTAAGTAAATGCAGGCTTAGTGAGCAGACGAAACTTCTTTTAAAAACATTAAAAATCTTACCGTGTCCAAACTTTTGACTGGTAGTGTATATATATATATACATAAACACACATATATTTTAATGCAGTCAGTCGTAATCCATTTCTTTCTTTCTTGCAGTCATGCCTTCACCGCAGCACTTTGATGGTCGTGCCATGGTGTCGTGGAATGACCCTGATATCACCATCGCTGTGCCCTGGTACATCGGCCTAATGTTCCGCACCAGACAGACCAGTGGAACCACAACCCTAATGCAGGTCAACGCTGGCGACATGTCTCAAATCAACCTTCTGGTAAGTGTACAAATGTTACACAGGCTATGCCTATTTGACACAATTTAATACCATTTCTTAATCAGCCAACTGTACTATTTTTTTAAGTAAATAATTAATTTTGAACCATTTCCTCTAAGATAAGGGACAAGTATGTGCGGTTTGAAGTGCTTCTGGGACAGCAGAAAGTGGCCTTGCTGGATTTCCCAGAGGTCCGAGTGAATGACGGGGAATGGCATCACCTCCTTGTGGAGCTGAGGAGCAGCAAAGATGGGAAGGACACCAAGTACATGGCAAAGGTGTTCCTGGACTACGACATGTTCACGGTCAGTTCTGTGGTATACCGTCTTAACAAGTCCTTAAGATGTGAAACCTGTTTACTGACGTCCTGCATGTTTTACAGAAGTCAACAGAGATTGGAAATGAACTGCCTGGACTCAAGCTGAGGAGTCTGTTCATTGGGGGACTTCAGGGACTGAGTAACAGCGTCCAGCAGGGCTTTCAGGGATGCATGCAGGTGAGGCCAAGAGAAAGCCTCTTTTTTTCATAGCACACGTTTGAATGGTAGTGTAAACATATAAATCTCACCAGAGCCTGTGTGATTATGAATCTGATCTGTGACTCAGAAGAAAACCGTCTGAAGATTAAGTGTAAGGTGACTGACTCTATGTAAACGTGTCACAGGGGGTCAGGATGGGGGAGACCGCCACAAACACAGCTAACATCAACATGCAGCAGGCGCTAAAGATCTACGTGGAGGAAGGCTGTGATATGGCCAACCCCTGCGACTCCAACATCTGCCCCGAGAACAGCGACTGCACAGACGACTGGAACGCACACACCTGCGCCTGTGACCCTGGTATTGACACCTGCATCACATTCTCTGCGATTGTACAGATGCCTAGGATTTGAGTTCATCAAATTCTTTTCTTTTTTCCTCTGTCACTCACAGGTTTCTTTGGCAAAGACTGTGTTGATGCATGTCATCTGAACCCGTGTGAGCATTTGTCCACGTGTGTTCGAAAGCCGAGCTCCTCTCACGGCTACACATGCGAGTGCAGTCAGGACTACTATGGACAGTACTGTGAAAACAAGTAAGTCTGCGTACCGGATAAGATACCAGATAAGACCAGGCTGGTTTATTTCAGGTGGTTTTGGAATAGCTGGTGGGCTTTCTAATGAAGCAGGTTAACCAAAGAATCTTGCTGGTTAAGCTAATTAAATGGTTAGTTCACCCAAAAATTTAAATTCTGTCATGATTTACTCACCCTCACGCCAATCCAAACCCATAAAACATTTATTCATCTTTTGAAACACAAATAAGGATATTTTTAATATTCTCTCATCATTTTTGTCCATCCATTGAAAACCCACTCAACCAAAATTTTGGTTACACTTTATTTCAATGGTCCACTTTAGACATTCTTCTAACTGTAAGTAACTTTGCAGCTACATGTCAACTACAGTACTCTATTAGACTGTTAGTAGTTAAATAAGTCAACATGTAGTTGAAAAGTTACTCATAAGTGAAGTGAAATACTTGGAATTTGTCCTCTGCATTTAACCCATTCAAGTTAGTGCACACATATAAAAAGTAGTGAGTAGTGAACACACACACACACACAAACTGCAAACCGTGGACACTGTGTCTTGCTCAAGGGCACCTTAGTCGTTTCCTGCCAGTATTGAGAATCGAACCCACAACCTTTGGGTTAAAAGTCCGACTTAGGGAAGCATCAAAATAAAGTGTTAGCGAATATTAAGCAGAGTCTACTAATACTCTAATGTTTGTTGACATGTTGCAAAGTTACTTATAGTTAGTAGAATGTCTCAAGTGGACCATCGAAATAAAGTTTTTTAATGTTCGAAGCGATTTTTACGTTTGTGCGTTAATCAGTGTTTACGTTTGAATACAACCCTAAATTAAATCATATAAAGCAATTGTGTCTCTTCAGACAAATTTGGATTAAACCGCTTGATTAATATGGATTATTTTTACGATGGTTTTATGAACTTTTTGAAGCTTGAAAACATTGGTTGTGTCGACTTTCAGTGAATGGACAAAAATTATGATCGAATTTTTCATACATCTTTATTTTGTTCTGAAGATGAAAGTCTTACCGATTTTAGAACAATATGTGGATGAGTAAATAATGACAGAATTTTTATTTTTGAGTGAGCAATATCTTTAAACATATTATGGCTGACTAAACTGGTCTTTTTAACCATTAGTTGCTTTTCTACCGTTGGGTCGAATGATTCTAAGAACGATGAGTTCCAGTTATATTTCCGCTTGAGTCAGGTGTGGCATGGCACGCTTACAAACCGTTCTCGGCCCGGAATTCTCAGCACGGTTAGCTAACTGTGATGAACCATGCTGGTAGAATGCGTGTAGTGAAGTCGCCACTCGGGATTGGTCACTTGTCTGTTGCCTGGCTATCAGTTTCTCTGTTTGAGCGAAGTTAATGCAAGTTATTAATAATACATTTAAAAAAAATATCTGACCATACTCTATAATCCGATTGCTGTTTACATCTCATAAACTCTTGCATTAACAAGGCAACAACTGACGCATTTGTATTACATTCCAAAGAGCTCTGTTATCAGTCCCACTGTGGAAAATAAATCCATATCCATACCGGCTGAGCCGGATCAGCACGGAATGGAACGGTTAAGCTACCCTGGACCAGAGAACTAGTAGCAATAGAGCAGATGAAACTGACCGACTAGTGTAGCAGTGTTGCCAAATTTGGGCTACTTTTGCCACGGGTTGTTTTTCATGTCTGTGGGTTGAAGCGACTCCAAATAACATCATATTTAGCCCTTGGAATGCGAATTTTACTAGGGAAACCATGACAAAAACATGGATTTTACCCCCTGGAAAGCGATTTTTACCGAGAGAACCCCCCTGAAATTCAATTGGGCTAGTTTTGAGTAGCAATTGGGCAGGTTTTGTTGTGAAAACCTAGAAACCTGTAGTGTAGTATGTCAGATAAAGTTGTTTTTTGTAGGGAAGTCTTCTCATCTAACAGGAAACCTTCTCAGAACTTTGGCTAACATTCTGGCAAGGTTCTCTCAAAGGTATGAACAAATGTTCTTAACCTTAATAGAATGTTTGTTCATACAGTAGTTATCTGGTCTTTAATAGTGCTCTCAAAATGTTATTTATATATTGTTCATGAAACATTTCTACTTTCTACTTGTTTCAAAACGTTTGTAAAATGATAAAAAGGAATGTTTCCTTAATGTTTTCACTAACCTTCACATAAACAAGAAAAAGCGTTTTTAAAATGTTAAAAAAATGGACTTTTTGAACATTCTGAGAACATTAAGAAATAATTTCCAAAACTTACTGGGAACATAATCAAAATGTTCTTAGAACATATTTTTTGTTAGCTGGGTTGCTAGTCAAACCTTTTGTTCCTGTTTGAACTGGTCAATAATATTATGCAGTCCTGTCTACTAATAGATCTTGCATGGCACATTTCAGGGTCTTGACAACCTAATCAGGGTTTATACTGTGATAATAACTGGCTGACTGTACATTATAGCTTACTTCACTTCAGGATGGATATGAAGCTGTTGCATTCTGAATGGAATTGAAACACTGCAATGAGTTTTTATACTGTAACAGGTTTTTTTGCACTGTAACACATTGAGATTTATGATGTACTACAGTAGAGCAAAACTGTTTTTAGCGACAATATGAAATTCGTGGATTCGTGCAGTGTAAATGATTTGCATTATGGAAGTCATCATCATTCCAGTGGTTTGTGTGTGTGTGTGTGTGGGTGTGGGTGTGTCTGTCACTGTGTTGGCTCTTCTCCACAATGCGGGGGAAAACAACACAATACACCCTGTCACAAGTCTGCACAAGATCTGCGGAATTGTTACCTTCCCTTTATTTTCATATTTAATCTGCTAAAGCCTCTGATCAGCAATGAATTCGTGTCTCAGCAGTCTCAAATGGGACGTCTTTGTCTTTGCTTCCTCTCTCACTCTGTTGACATGACCGTCCTCTATTAGATTAAGACCCAAACACGCTGCTAGCACCTGATGCTGAGTTAATAAGCACCATGCGGTCCTGCAGTCTGCACTTTTTAAGGAGAGAATTGCAGAGAAGGAATGTTTCCTCACCCTCAGTGTCCTGAAATAAGTCAACAATGGAAATGTTCTGACCTCCACCTGACCTTCTACGGGGCACTATTGAGTTTTTTTCAGCACAAAATTTAGCAACAAAATATTTGCAATATCTTGGAACTATAAAATTAGCACACATAATAGCACACACTTGACAAATTGCAAATGGTGGTCCCGTGTAGTATAGTGCAACCCAACACAATGCCAAACATTTATAGTAAAGAAAAGTAAATAAAATTGTTATTAAAAATGTAAATTTAATGTTACCATGAGAGCATACCAATATGCTAAATTAGTAACATGGCTCAGGCTTGTCCAATTTAGCTTAATTTGCTTATAGCTTCTACCAAGTAACAGATTAATTTGCATTAAATACACTGACTTTGATCTTTCATGTCAACAACACTGAATATGGCAAGCATTTCTCCTCTTATTTATAAGCTGGTAAGCCTCTTTATTTTGCTATTCCAGTAATGCGTGATTATATAGTTCACTGCATTTTATTATTTGCATTTTGCATTGTTTTCTCCTGCTGACTCACCAAAGTATGTTTGGTAACTGTGGCTTTTCTAAATCACCTGCTTTATGTGTAAAGCGCAGGATAAATATACACCTGTAGAAATGTCCTCGGCCACCCAAGAAAATGATGATAAAATTTGTTTATTTGGACAGTTGGTCTATTTTTTTTTTTTCTTGTACAAACAAGCACAAGCCTGTTTCTCATCATTTTCTCATTGCCTTCAGTGTTGTGTTATTACTTATCGTCTGAAGTCTGCCAACCTGCACATCTAATCTTTTGATCCCTACACAATGACAAATCCTGCCAGTGATTGATGGAAAGGGTTTTACTTGATGGTTGATCTGCTTTGATGCATTGGGGCTCTGAGTGTGAGAGTGTTGAGATGTTGCAGGTTACAGTGTGTAACCGTTATCAATGATGTCACTTAGGAAACACACATTTGAAAAACTTAAACTGTTCAATAAAATGCAGTGAATCCAAACCTGAGCTGGGGGAGGTGGAGGGGTTCAGAGGAACTGCTTCAGGACTAAATGTCATTGGCTGCTGGATTTTGAAAATGTAATACAAAGTAAAATAAATTATGCATAAAATAAAGGAGAAACATTTCTGCAGAATAGGTTCCGCATAATTTTTTTTTTGTTTAACTTTTCACCCAAATTGTTATTCTGATAATATAACTTGTAATGAAAAACATTTAATTATGTTACAAAAGAATGGATGCATTTTCACTAGTGGTCTCAGACTTTTTGGGCCCCACTGTAAATGAATGTCTTTTCTGCACACAGGGTGGAGAAACCATGTCCTCGTGGCTGGTGGGGCAGCCCCATGTGCGGTCCTTGCGACTGTGATGTCAGCAAAGGCTTCAACCCTGACTGCAACAAGACTACTGGAGAGTGTCGCTGCAAGGTATGAAGATGAGATTTTCTTTTTACAAAATTTACCCAAACTGGTCTGAGCCTTCAGTCTGGACTTTATGTTTGCAAAATTTCATAAAACGTCCCTTGACTATCGTTACTCTGTCACACAGGACAACTACTATCGACCGAAAGACAGCAACACCTGTTTCCCCTGTGACTGCTTTCATTTGGGCGCCAATTCACGCACCTGCGACCCAGAGACGGGTCAGTGTCCCTGCAAGGCGGGTGTGATTGGACGCCAGTGCAACCGCTGCGACAACCCCTTCTCTGAAGTGACCAGCACGGGCTGTGAGGGTACGTACTCTTACTGAGTTTCCCACTTTGAGTTTAAAACAAAGATGTGGTAAAGTGCATCTACACTAATGAAGTTCTAAGTGTTTCATATCTTTTACACTTCAGTTGTGTATGAGGGCTGCCCAAAAGCCTTTGATGCTGGAATCTGGTGGCCCAGGACCAGTTTTGGACGTCCAGTTGCCATGAATTGCCCCAAGGGATCTATTGGTGAGTGCTGCTAGCCTTGTTACTGTGATGAATTGACAATGACTATCTAAATTATCACGGAAAATAAGAGTCTTTATTAATGATGAATATCTTTGAAAAAATCTATAAAAAAAAATCTATATATGTATATACACACACACACACACACACACCACACAGACACATTAACATTCAGCAGATACATTTTTCCAAAGTGACTTACTTTGCATTCCAGGTATAAATTGTATCAGTTTATGCATTTCCTGGGTATTGAACTCATGACCTTGGCATTTTAGATATACAGTCAAACCAAAAATTATTCAGACACCTTGAACATTTAATTCATTATTACAGTTTATTCACTATAGTTTAAAAAAATGGTAATAAAATATGACAAGATCTCAGAGTTGTGTCAAAAAAAAAAAAAAAAAAATGAAAATAATTATGTCAGATAACACTTTGACCTGACCAACAAAGCATGGTCAGGTCAAAGTGTCTGAATAATTTTTGGTCCCAAATTTTTATCAATTTTACTGGTAGTCCACTGTATGAAGAATTTTTGGGTATAATATGTCACAGTATACTTTATTTTGCTATCCTCATTTACATAAATGAACTATATATAAAAATATATAAAAAATTATATCTAGTGTTTGAATAATTTTTGGTTTGACTGTATATATCATAAATGTCATATACTGTATATACACTACCGGTCAAAAGTTTGGACACGGTAAGATTTTTAATGTTTTTAAAAGAAGTTTCGTCTGCTCACCAAGGCTGCATTTATTTAATTAAAGTAAAACAGTAATATTGTGAAATATTATTACAATTTAAAATAACTGTTTTCTGTTTGAATATATTTTATAAAGTAATTTATTCCTGTGATCAAAGCTGAATTTTCAGCATCATTACTCCAGTCTTCAGTGTCACATGATCCTTCAGAAATCATTCTAATATCATTTGCTGCTCATGAAACATTCATTGTGTACAATTGTACAAAATATTTGTGTAAAATATTTTTTTTTTTTCAGGATTCTTTGATGAATAGAAAGTTCAAAAGAACAGCATTTATTTGAAATATAATCTTTTGTAACATTATAAATGTCTTTACTGTCACTTTTGATCAATTTAATGCATCCTTGCTGAATAAAAGTATTAATTTCTTTTCAAAATAATTAAAATAAAAATTCTTACTGACCCCAAACTTTTGAACGGTAGTGTATAATGTTACAAAAGCTTTGTATTTCAGATAAATGCTGTTCTTTTGAACTTTCTATTCATCAAGGAGTCCTGAAAAAAAAGTACACAATTGTTTTCAACATTGATAATAATCATAAATGTTTCTTGAGCAGCAGATCAGCATATTAGAATGATTTCTGAAGGATCATGTGACACTGAAGACTGGAGTAATGATACTGAAAATTCAGCTTTGATCACAGGAATAAATTACTTTATAAAATATATTCAAACAGAAAACAGTTATTTTAAATTGTAATAATATTTCACAATATTACTGTTTTTACTGTATTTTTAATTAAATAAATGCAGCCTTGGTGAGCAGACGAAACTTCTTTTAAAAACATTAAAAATCTTACAATCTTACACACACAGTGCTCAGCGTAAATGAGTTCACCCTTTGAAAAGTAACATTTTAAACAATATCTCAATGAACACAAAAACAATTTCCAAAATGTTGACAAGACTAAGTTTTATATAACATCTGTTTAACTTATAACATGAAAGTAAGGTTAATAATATAACTATAAATTTTCAGATTTACTCAAATTAGGGTGATGCAAAAATGAGTACACCCCACTAAAAGTCTCTGGAGCAAAGCTAAATTTTAGACTAGAAATGTCTAATTTAACAAGAATTCAACCACAGGTGAGTCGAATTATTCATTACACAGGTGTCCAGCAGACAGTTGACTATAAAAGGGTGTTAAAACCCCTTCCCATTTCATGCTGTCAGCAATGGCACCACATGGAAGAGAAATGTCACAAGACCTGAGAAAGAAAATAATTTCTTTACACCAGAAAGGTGAAGGCTACAAGAAGATCAGCAAAGCTTTCCTTATCAGTCAGAATACTGTAGCAAAAGTGGTACAAAAATTTAAAAAAGATGGAACTGCAACCATCTCGCAGAGATATCCAGGTCGTCCACGGAAGTTAACACCTCGACAGGAGCGTCTTCTGATGAGAAGGGTTGAAGGAAATCAGCATGCAAGTTCACTGCAGTTATCTAAAGAAGTAGAAAGCCAAACTGGGGTGACTATTTCCCATGACACAATACGGCGTACGCTGCAGAGGAATGGCATGCATGGGTGCCGTCCATGAAAGAAGCCTCTCCTAACGCCCAGGCACAAAAAAGCCCGCCTAGAGTTTGCCAGGGCCCATGCTGACAAAGATGAAGACTACTGGGACTCTATACTCTGGAGTGATGAGACCAAGATAAATGTTTTTGGAACTGATGGCTTCAAAACTGTATGGCATTGCAAAGGTGAGGAATACAAAGAAAAATGCATGGTGCCTACAGTGAAACATGTCCTTATGTGGGTCTGCATGAGTGCTGCTGGTGTCGGGAGCTGCATTTCATTGATGGTATCATGAATTCACAGATGTGCTGCTCTATACTGAAAGAGAAGATGCCACCATCACTCCGTGCCCTTGGTCATTGTAAACTTTTCCAACATGACAATGATCCTAAACACACATCTAAGGCCACTGTTGGATTGCTGAAGAAAAACAGGGTGAAAGTGATTCAGTGGCTCCTGATCTGAACCCAATCGAACACCTATGAGGAATTCTGAAGAGACAAGTTGAGCATCACTCTCCATCCAGCATCCAGTCTCTAAAAGAGGTCATTCTTGAAGAATGGAAAAAGATAGATGTTGCCAACTTGTTCATTCCATGTCTAGAAGACTTGGTGCTGTCATTAATAATCATGGAGGCCATACAAAGTACTAGATTAGTAGTTTTTATTTTTGTAGGTGTACTCATTTTTGCATCACCCTAATTTGAGTAAAACTGAAAAATGTGTAATCTATGTTATATTATTCATGTTATAAGTTAAACAGATGTTATATTAAACTTAGTCTTGTGTTTTTGTGTTCATTGAGATATTGTTTAAAATGTGAAAATGCCAGTGTTTTCAGTGTTTTTTTTGTCACTTGGCACTGGGAGCCCACCACCCCCCCTTTGACATTACCCAGCCCTGTTAACAAAGAGCTCTCACTGGCAGAACTATGCAGTTAGATCTTTTCATTGGTCGGGTAACCGAATGTTAATGAGGCCTTGTCTCTTGAGGGAGCTGGTTGGTAAACACAAAGTATTGTGGGACATGGCTTGGCAGTGCTTGTATAAAGACACATTTACCAAAGTGCTTGTTGGAACGAGGTCTTAGTTTGAGAAACTTCTGAAACTGTACTTTCAGTAAAAGCATTTAATATTTTTTTAAGGTATTTTTTATTAAAATGTATTTTATTTGTAATCATATTGTTTTTTTTACTGACTTTAGGCACTGCTGTCAGGCACTGCAATGATGAGAAAGGCTGGCTGCCCCCTGAACTCTTCAACTGTACCACCATCACATTCTCCCACCTCAAAAAACTGGTACATCTAGCTGTTTTAATAATAATACATCAATTATAACTTTGAAAATTTCATATTATTGTGGCCATTATGGAAAAAGCTCCTTTTTTTACCTCTCTATCTCCCTTTCTCTTGTTCATATCCCACCTCTTTTGGTCAGAATGAGGAGTTGCATCGTAATGAATCCACAATGGATGGGCAGAAATCGAAGGACATCGCTCGCATGTTACAGAACGCCACTGACCAGACCAGCTCCTTCTATGGCAACGACATAAAGACAACCTACCAGCTCATTTCCTGGATCCTGCACTATGAGAGCCAGCAACAGGGCTTTAACCTGGCCGCCATGCGTGACGCCAAATTTAATGAGGTTGGATTTACTCCTTCATCTCTACTGTTCTCTCAATATAATCTGCTTCAGTTCAAACACTTATTAGTGATGATTAAGACAAGCATCACTGTTACTATTGCTCACACATCTAGTTTAGGGTTACATATCTGAACAAACACAACTATTTAACTTCATCACTCTCCCACTGTTTTTGCTATATGTATTATACATCAAATTAAACTTATTGAGGGGAGATGATTTTTCAAACAGTGGGCCTCAATCATGAAACACGAGCAGAACGAATTTTTGTGTAAATCGTTCGTAAAGCCGTTCTGGCGTAAATTTTCAGATTCATGAAAATGTTCATATTTTCAAAATGGTTAGTTGGTACAAAATAAATTTACACCTGTTCCTGACCACATTTAAATGGTAAATTAAACATTCAAACATTCTGCGTTCTTTTAGGCAAATGGATGACACTGTATCTGATGACACTATATGTACCATAATAATATTTCACAAGTTTGTTCGCACTCTCAAGTGCCCCCAACTGGCCGTTTTCAGAAGACGTCAATTACACACATACACACGTTAATTGAATATTTATTGTTAGGCATGTGGCCTATTAGTCTCTTTTGTATTTCTGCAATATAATGGAGCCAAACTTGAAAAGGGAGTCCATATGATTCCACAGCGTTCCTGGACACGTAATTTGCTGTTGTAATTCATAGGTGGATATTATGCTAATTGTGAATGAGCGTATACGCAGACCATATTTACGAATGATTGTAATTCATTAACATACACACGTTTAATGATCAAATCTGATGTTTATGAAGCGTTTGTGAATCCGGAGTACAGTTTTCAGGAAGGTCTGCACAAATTACTCCAAATTTACTCATATATAAGTTTCATGAATGAGGCCCATTGTGTTTCTACACCGGGCGTATGCGTGACGTGATAAAACAAGGTCCCGTTATAATTAAAAGAGCTGTCTGGACTGGCAGTGCCCATTGCAGACATCACAATATCCAAAATATCATAATGACTTGGGGTTGGGCTCTTTTGACTTGTAACTGATGCTTGCCAGGCACATATTTTTCAGTAAATGTGAAAATGTATTTTGCACTCAGAACACCCTTGCAGCAACTGTACAGCAATGAGCTGAAAACCACTTAGAACACCTTAGCATCAACATACTGTAGCAAAAACCTGAGCAACCATGTGATGTCAACTTTTGCACATGCAAGCACTTTTACCAATGTTTATAGCTATACCAATAATGGGATGTTAGGGGTGTCTGCTGTGTTTGAAAAAAACAACAACTGTGGCAGCCCAAAATTGTGAGCTTTGAGGTTTAGTGGATTAGTGTAAATAACACGGCATGTAGTGACTGATGTCATGAGAATGAAAACGCCCATGTTTAAAGCACATCTGGCAACATGAATGTACTTATCTTGATACATGGTCTTAGGATAAGGATGCATTTTAAGACCGCATTCATTATGTCTTGTCTTGGCCTAGATTCAGACTTCTAATGGCTCTCAATTTTACCATGAAATACTGAAGTATGCGTTTAAATGTTTCAGAATATAGTGAAGGCCGGTAGCGCAATACTGGATGCCAGTAATAAAGAGCACTGGGATCAGATACAGAGAACAGAAGGAGGCACAGCACATCTGCTGAGAAACTTTGAGGAATACGCCAACACTGTGGCTCAGAACATGAGGAAAACCTACCTGAAACCCTTCATCATTGTAACCAAAAACATGGGTGAGTTACATTGCTTAAATCAATTTAAATGCAGTGCAGACCAATTACTGAGTATGTTATTTTGAACACTCTACAGTTCTTCTTAACCTCAGTCTTTCTTTGACTCTTCAGTTTTTGCAGTGGATTATCTGGACGCCATTTATCCAGATAAAGTAGAAATCCCTCGTTTCCAAATAACTGACCAGGAGTGTCCCAAAGACCTTAAGTCATCTGTTCTTTTCCCGGAATTCAGCTTCAAATCTTCAGATCATAAAGGTAAAAACATGCATTATAGTAACAAAAAGACACTGAATTATGATTTACCTAGTTAAAGGGTCAGTTTGAAAGCAGTAATACAGCAGATTGGTTTGCCGAAAGCTGGTTCAACTGTGAAATTTGTTCATTTTTCAGTTAAACTGTTATGAACTGGTTATGTATAAATATCTCGTTCTGGTAGTTTCTCCTACAGATGACCCAGAATCCCAGAGAAGCTCTGATGAAGAGCACAATCAGGCTGCAAACAAGAGGAAAAGGCATGCTGAGAGTCTTCCTCCATTTCCCGTTGCTGCAGTCATCATCTATAAAACTATGGGCCAGCTCCTGCCAGAACACTACGATCCCGACCGCCGGAGTCTCAGGTACAGAACAACACTTTTTTTAAGTGCTTATCCGACTATATAGTACTTGTCCAAATATTTAGTCTTGTTGGCATTCCACAGTCAAACACAGAACACTGTTGCCATGCTCAGAAGATCCATTTAACATGCCCGTTTTTTCCGCAGGCTGCCAAACCGTCCGGTCATTAACACTCCCATCGTAAGCACAACTGTGTACAGTGAAGGCGAGCCATTACACATTCCTCTGGAGCGACCAATCACACTGGACTACAACCTTCTGGAGACAGAGGAGAGAACCAAACCTGTGTGCGTGTTCTGGAACCACTCTATCACGTGAGTCACAACCTCCTCATATACATTCATATTCACACATTTTTATATATAATCTATTAAATTTTGAAACATAATACTAAAGTCTCAAAAAACAGTCAACATGCTTATTTAATGCCGGTCTGGTATGTCTTTGTGTGTCAGTGTTGGTGGCACGGGCGGCTGGTCGTCCAAAGGATGTGACCTCATTTCCAGGAACAACACCCACATCAGCTGCCAGTGCAATCACATGACCAGCTTTGCCGTCCTTATGGACATCTCCAAGAGAGAGGTACTGTGGCTTAAAGGCAGCCATCTTGCCCCAATAACTAAAAAGGATAGTTCAACCAAAAATGAAAATACATTCATCATTTATTCATCTAGTGTTGTCAAAAATACCAACTTACACAGATACACATGGGAGCGTTTGAAAGCAGACGTCTATCAGCGGATCCGTCTATCAGCGGGTCCTTAATATATCTGCAGATAGATGGATCCGCTGATAGATGCCTGCTTTCAAATGCTCCCGTGTGTATCCGTGTAAGCACTCGGTGAAGAGCGTCAAAGATGTCTAATTACAACATGCTTTTGAAGCATTGATCATTGGAGCCAATCACAGACATATCTGTTGAGTGCGTGAGCACAATGGCCAATCAGTGGTGTTTAAGAATCCGCTCAACAGTGCTCAAAATGCTGGTATCGTCACACTTTTAAAATTTCAGTGCTGACTTGGTACTGAAGTCGGTACTTTTGACAAAACTACATCGGAGCAAAAACATTCATCTATTGAATGTCTACACGTTCAACGTTTTCAAACCTCACTGGTTCTCGTGCATCAAGCAAGCATGTTAAGAGTTTCCGTTTACAATATTTGATGTGCTCTATGCATGTGTGTATATTTATATGTGAATAGCAAGACTTTTGCTGGATTACTTCTACAATCTCTTTAGAATCTTTAGGAAGCTTTCAAATGTTGATTGCATAGTCAATGGATGGACAAAAATCATAGAATAATAAAAATCTCTTGTGTTCCGAAGATCGAGTCTTTTGGGTTTGGAATAACATAAGCCTCAAATAAGAGTAAATGATGAAAGAATTTTCATTTTTGGGTGAACTATCCCTTTAAACATTTTTTTTTTTTTTTCTGTTTTGTTTTTACCATTTTTAATTTTTCTGATTCTTTTATTTCTCATTCTGTCAGCATGGTGATGTTCTTCCCCTGAAGATAGTCACCTACACGACGGTCTCCGCCTCTCTGCTGGCGCTCCTCCTCACCTTCATCCTGCTGGCCATCCTGCACAAACTACGCTCCAATCTCCACAGCATCCACAAGAACCTGGTGGCCGCCTTGTTCTTCTCCGAGCTGGTCTTCCTCATCGGAATCAACCAGACCGACAACCCGGTGAGGAACTCTTCTTTAGAATATTACTGTTTGACAGAAGAAATATTGCAAAATACAATCAAATGAAAGTGAGAAGGAACTCAAACGACCCCACATGAAATTACAAGACTGGCTAAATAGGTTTGATCTTTCATCAAGTTAAATCACAAGTCAGCATTTTGATAAATGTGGTTTTGTGTCTTCTCATCGAGAAAGTCTTGTGTTGTAGTTTTCCCGCTCAGCGATATCCAGAATGTAGATCCCCATTCTCAAATTGCACTAATTACTTTCTTAAGTCTGTAATTAACGGCTGGATATAATTGCAAGTTGAGGTTTCTTTGACAAATGGCTCTGATTGCTTTGAGGTGGCTTTTATTTTGGGTATATGACAATTCATCATTGAGAATAAAAGAGCTTTAATCCATTTATATGTGGTTTGACACTATCATTCTGGTGGCACTCATTGAATTACATCAGATTACAGCTTCTATACTTAATTTTTATATAGATGCTGCAGATGCTTTACCAGCATGTGAAACAACAGTAGTTTTATACATTGAAATATGTTTGCAATACCACACATAAGTATTTATGAATGGAAGTTCACTATTTTTGGTCATTTGATGTTCAAAGTCCAAATTTTTCAGCAGATTTTTTCAGGGAGGCATGCTGTGACTGGTGTCTGCTAGTACTAGGGGTCAATTTAGAGTTATACCGACACACCCTCACATTATTTTAATATATGTGAGGTCTGGCTTTACATTGGACACACTGTTTAGGTCTAAACTCTGTAGGGAAGGCATGTATGTCTACTCTGACTTTAAGTGCCTGAATTTCACAGAATCTGTCAAGAATATATCAAGGTGTAAAAAGATAAAGCAGTGGCTATTTAGAATAAGTGAAAAAGAAGGTAGATGCTATTTACAGTTAGTGTAATGGAAAGTAGATGCTATTTACATTTTTTTTTTTTGGACCAAGTGTATATAACAACAGATAGCATTTTGTTTACTACAAATAGTGATGCATGCTATTCACACAAAGTGTAAATACTTGTAGAAGTAATGTGCTTTTATTAAGGATAACAGTCCTTATGATATGGTGGGTAGAGTTAGTGAAAATAGGCTTTACCAACAAGTTTAGCTATTTACACAAAGTGTAAAATGACAAAAAAATAGTCAAAAATAACTCCAGATTTTATTTCACCAAAATCTAGTATTCATTTTACTTATAATGAATTAAAACAATGCTATTCTTAAAACTCTTTTGAAATTCCCTGTGGAAATCATGGCTTGAAAAATGCTAATTCTGCTCAACGTTTAAATGTAAATTTATACATCATGGCAGTATTTGTTGTACTGCCTTTAATTTATGGTTTAGATTTTTTTGCTATTATTTCAATTTTTAAAATTATTTTATTGTGTTTTATTACTTTAAAGATTTTTTGCTATTATACAAAATATGTTGTATTACAGTAATTCTACAACATCTGAATGTATTGTAATAATGAGAATATGCTCTCTTTCTCTCTGTGTAGTTTGTGTGTACGGTGATAGCCATCCTCCTGCACTACTTCTACATGTGCACGTTTGCCTGGACGTTTGTGGAGGGTTTGCACATTTACCGCATGCTCACCGAAGTCAGAAACATCAACCACGGCCACATGCGCTTCTACTACGCCATCGGCTGGGGGATACCTGCTATTATTACAGGTCAGACACACACACCCTCTTCAGTCTGTTCCCTAATTACTATTTTTAATGTACACCCAACCCAACGTTTTTGCAGGTTCATATTTGTACGCTCATGCACTCAGCTTATGTCCACAATGTCAACATAGATACACACCTTTAGCTTATGAATTTCCCTAATAGACTATTGGAAAAGTTTTCTTTTAAAGAACCACATTCATGTCGTCGGGCTTGGACTCGCTCCTTTCTTTGAATGGTGTGTGTGTGATCCCTGTGGGAATGAGTCAGGACGCCATTGTCTTCATATTACTACCTCTCGGTCTCTCGCTCTGTCTTTTTTCTTTCTTTTTCTGTTTTCTCTCCGGTGGCTCCGCTCTCCATAATGGGTGTCACTTTCTCCACTGGCACATGCTCAAAGCAGTGAAAAAGCCCCTATACTACAGATAATAGAGGCTGACCCGACTCCTCTCTGCTCCTCCCAGCTCAATAAATGGCTAACTGCTTTCTTTACTCCTTTCTGTAATTCATTGCTCATAGTTTGGGTTAAGGATTTCAACAAACTTCAGGGTGTAACTCCCTTTGCTTCGTGCTGTGGACATGATTGATCTGCAGACCTCAAGTTGTGCTGCTGTTACTTGTCTAAGTGATCACACTTACCATATACACCTAATGAAATGCAAAACATTTCAGAAGGCTTGTCGTAACCAAACCATATCTGGAGACTAGAATATCTTAGAATATGAGCGAAACATAGGGGAGGCTTAGTATCCACATAGAAACACTAGCACCCACTCAGAAAACATTTGAAACTGCATAGTAAAGCCTTAGCAACCACCTTGGAACACTCCAAAAACCACTCAGAACACCTTAGTAACTGCATATCAAAGCCCTAGCAACTACCAACATGCCATAAACCACTTGGAACACATTAGCAACCACTTACATTAGCAACACCCTAGCAACCATCTTGAACACTGTGGCATTCATGTAAAAAAAACAAAAAAAAAAACACTCCCAACAACTTAGTAACAGCCTAAAAAACACTCAGAACACATTAGCAACTGCATAGCGAAGCCTTAACAACCACCTAGAAAACCCTGGCAACCATGTAGCAATCACTCAGGACACCATAGCAACACCTTAGCAACCACCTACAGTAGCAACACCATAGCAGTGTGTTAAAAACAACTCCAAACAACGTAAACTACACAGTAACACATTAGAAACACTTGGAACACCTTAGTAACTGCATAGCAAAGCCCTAGTAACTACCTAGCAACATGTTATAAACCACTTGGAACAGATTAGGAACCACTTACAATAGCAACACCCTAGCAACAACCCTGAAAACTGTGCCATTCACATGTTAAAAAAAAAAATCCCAACAACTTAGCAACAGCATAAACACACTCAGAACACATTAGTAACTGCATAGCAAAGTCTTAACAACCACCTAGAAAACCCTAGCAACCATGTAGCAATCACTCAGGACACCATAGCAACTCCTTAGCAACCACATACAGTAGCAACACCATAGTAGTGTGTTAAAAACAACTCCAAACAATGTAAACTACACAGCAACACATTAGAAACACTTGGAACACCTTAGTAACTGCACAGCAAAGCCCTATCAACTACCTAGCAATATGTTATAAACCACTTAGAACACCCTAGCAACCACCCTGAACACTGTGGCATTCATATGTTAAAAAACACACCTAACAACTTAGCAACAGCATTTAAAAAAAAAAAAAAAAAAAAAAAACTAGAACACCAACCACCTAGAAAACCTTAGCAATTACATAGCAATCACTCAGGACACCATAGCAACACCTTGGCAACTACCTACAGTAGCAACAACAATAGTTAAAAACAACTCCAAATGTAAACTGCATAGATACACATTGAAAACACTTAGCAACCACTAAGCTACACCCCTATAAATTACTCTGAACAACCAAATAACAATATCTTGGCAACCACCCACAAAATCTTAGCCTTGTGGGACACTGTGATTTTGACATGTTCATATTTTGTTGATCATGGAACATTCCTGTTCGAAAATGTAGTCTTAACCCTATCCCTACCCCTACCTACTTATCCCTAAAATCAGAGGGAAATGATAAGTGAATAACACTGACCCTGGTTGTAAGCTTAAACTTGACATAAACTGTAAACTTGTCCCCCAGATCTGATTGGTTGACTGGAATGTTGATCCAGGATCAACACAGCTGATCCAGGAACATGTTGTACTTGGTGAAGTCACATTCACCAGCATGGTGGCAGCAAATTTTACAGAGAAAAGCATGTTTCTTAGGATGATGTAAAAGTCATGTTGATGTCTATGTCCCATCAGGTTTGGCTGTGGGTTTGGATCCTCAGGGATATGGAAACCCTGACTTCTGCTGGCTGTCTGTCCATGACACCCTCATCTGGAGTTTTGCCGGACCCATTGCTGTTGTGGTGCTGGTAAGTCCATCCAACAGCCGTCTATTGATCATTCTAACTATCAGTCTGATGTAATTCTCTACCCACGTTAACTGCTTGAATGTTAAACAATCTCTTTAACAGGTCAACATTGTTATCTTTGTGCTGGCGGCCAAGGCGTCATGTGGCCGTAGACAACGTTCCTATGAGAAGTCTGGGGTCATGTAAGATGTTGTTATCCTGTCCCTTTTGAGAGCATTTACTGAGGATTGTTTTATGAAGTATAGTGGTACTCACTGTGGTTTGTTTTTGCATGTGCTCCAGTCCTGCTATGCGGATGGCTTTTCTGCTCCTGTTGCTCATTAGCGCCACCTGGCTGCTGGGTTTAATGGCTGTTAACAGTGATGTCATGACCTTCCACTACCTGTTTGCCATCTTCAGCTGTCTACAGGTAACGGTCATACTCTTCCTGACCTTGGTTTTTCAAAAATAGGCAAACATCACTATAACTGTTGCTCATGCTAAGCCTTAAAAATATAAAAAAGCACTATATATCTTCTATGTGTGTTCTTGCATTCAGAAATCTGGCAGACTAAAGTGCAGATGCAGGATGTGTTTAATACAGGTTTCAGTGTTGTTATCGTTAACTAAAACTAAAACGAAAACTGATTTACCGAAATATAATTTCAATAGGTATCCGCAACATCAGGAGTTTTATGAGAGGATGGAAACAAGCAGATTTTGGTTTGCGGGAATTCGAAAGCATGCTTGAAATTTCGCTAATGTGACCACACTTTAACTATATATCTTTATATATAAATCTGTAGGAAAGCGGACCTCGAGAGCCAGAGTTGAGAAGCTCTGCCTTAGCAACTAATTGAAATAAATTGAAATAAGTTTAAGCTTAAGTACTAAAATTACTAAAGGTAAAACAAAAAAAAAATGAAGCTAAATAAATAAATAAAAAACCTAGTAAATATATAAAAAATAATAAAAATGACAAAATCACGTAACAAAAATTATTAACACAGACAGGTTTCCATTTCCTTTTTTTTTGTTTTTTTTAGGGCATATTCATTTTCTTCTTCCACATCGTGTTCAATAAAGAGGTGAGGAAAAATCTGAAGAACGTTTTCACGGGAAAGAAACAGTTACCTGATGAGTCCAGCACCACGCGCACCACCCTACTGACGGTAAGTTACTGTAACACATATAAATGATTCAGTATTTATACATTAATTGTCCTTCATGCATCTGGAAACAGCAGTTAGGATCGGATTCAATGTCAATTTACTTAGTAGCAAATGAATAACCAAGTCATTTCAATTAAGTAAATTGCAAGCATTAAGTAATTTCGCCTAATTTGCTATCAAAGGAAGAAGTTTGCTGTGGTCTGGCATTTGGAAATGTATTTTTTCTCTTGATTTACATTACTGTGCTCTTTCTCTGCCTTTAGCGTACTCTGAACTGTAATAACACATACATGGAGGATGGTGCGCTGTACCGCTCGGGCATAGGCGAGTCGACAGTGTCTTTGGAGAGCACAGTCAGGTCAGCCAAGAGTCACAGCAGCTACCTTACTTACACACACAGGTAACACGCTACTGCTGGGGCACGGCGCTACACGCTGATTATGTAACATTTCACTTTCTCTTATCCTACTTGACATTTCACAATAGCTTTAAAGGGTTAGTTCACCCAGAAATGAAAATCATGTCATTAATTACTCACCCTCATGTCGTTCCACACCCGTAAGACTTTCGTTCATCTTTGGAACACAAATTAAGATATTTTTGATAAAATCCAATAGCTTAGTGAGGCCTCTATTGCCAGAAAGACAATTAACCCTTTCAGTGCCCAGAAAGCTACTAAAGACATATTTAAAACAGTTCATGTGACTACAGTGGATCAACCTTACAGTTATGAAGCGACGAGAATACTTTCTGTGCACCAAAAAAAACAAAATAATGACTTATTATCTAGTGATGGCCCATTTCAAAACACTGCTTCGAAGCTTTACAAATCTTTTTCGAATCAGTGGTTCGGAGCAGAGTCACGTGATTTCAGTAAATGAGGCTTTGTTACGTCATAAGTGTTTCGAAATTTCAGTAGTTCATGTAACTTTGGCAGTTTCATACGTGTGAACCACTGATTCGAAGCTTCATGAAGCAGTGTTTTGAAATCGCCCATCACTAGATATTGTTGAATAAAGTCGTTATTTTGTTTTTTTGGCGCACAAACAGTATTGTCGTAGCTTTATAATATTAATGTTGAACCACTGTAGTCACATTAACTGTTTCAAATATGTCTTTAGTACCTTTCTGGACATTGAAAGTGTTAATTGTCTTAATGGCAATGCAGGCCTCACTGAGCCATCGGATTTCATCAAAAATATCTTAATTTGTGTTCTGAAGATGAACGAAGGTCTTACGGGTGAGTAATTAATGACATCATTTTCATTTTTGGGTGAACTAACCCTTTAATGATTTTGTCTTATTTAATTGACTTTTCTTTTTTCATATGCATGAGCAAAATGCATGGCTTCTGCTTTGCAGTGCTGCGATAATGTACACAAACTCTAACCTGTTCCTGCATGTATATCCTTGAATGTTGTTTGTTAATATCTGTCTCATTGTATATACTGAACGCAACACTGTGACATCTCAAATGCTCTGTTTATAGATTCAGTTCAATAGTAATTTTCAAAGCACTTATCATTGTGTAAATACTGTGAATTTGCTGAGGATTTTGTATTATGATGTACTTATATGCTATCTTGTATAAACATCGCTCTGCAAGCTTGTTAGCATAGCATACTAGTAGAATTAACTCACAGTAGGACCTGTATTGTTATTAATGATTATTAATGACATGATCTTGACCAAAAATTGATGCACCTCTTGATGGAAATAACATTACAATATTTATTTTCATCAAGAGGTGCGTCAATTTTTAGTCAAGATCTTGTATTGACAATGCAAGAGGTGAGCACTCTGTAAAGTCTACTCCAGCACATCCACAAGACTCTGAATTTAAGGTCTGGACTCAGAGGTGCCAATTCATATGTGAAAATGATTCTTCATGCCCCCTTCCAACCATTCTTTCACAGTTTGAGCCTGATGAATCTTGACATTGTCATCCTGGAATATGCCCATGATGTGTCTTTCTACATGGTTGTTTAAGAAATGAACAACCATGTAGGAACAACCTTTTTTCACTTTTTAAAAAGCTGCATACTCCATCAATTAGGGTTAGAAGAACTGTTGCCAAACATAACATGCTAGAAACATAAAAATCACTATATAATATTTCACATATATATAGTTCAGTCATGAAACTCTAGAGGGCACAGACTGATAGGTCCTTTACATGCAATCTGTAAGCTATCACATCATTACCACATGACACAAGATGATTGGTCTATGCTGATCTTGCAGCCAAATGAGATTGCTTGCACAACATTTAAATAGTCTGGTTCATTTTTTGCTGAAAGTTAAATTCCTCTGAACCCCTCCACCTCCCCCAGTTCCACCTGCCTATATCTGATACGGGACTTTTGTATGCCTATTCATGCAGCAGTAGCATATCTTACATGCTCACAGCTCTGTGTGTCTGTTAGCAGTAGCATGTACATACTTGAATAATCAATAGTCAGCCTAGACCAAATACATTATCATTGCCATATTCAATAACAGGCTAAAACCTATTTCGAAAATTGTCATAATTGAAATATAAGTATCTTGGACGTGTAATTAAGTGGAATTTTACGCTAAGAGTTTAGAAGCTGAACCTTTAGGTAGCAAGAATTTGATCAAGTCAGCATGGGCTGATTGGTCATATATGGGTCATTTTTCATTTTATTTTGTTTTTCACTTGAATCTAATCTTACTGCAAGTAGAGGTCATGTGTTAGGCATCTGTCTTGTATCTCTCTCATTCTCCTTCTTTCACTCCTACACAGGGATGAGTTGGGTCAGAAGCCCAGTGTTTCATCTGGAAATGCTAAAGCCGGACACACTGACATTGACGGCTCACTCTTCCATAACGGCACTAAAGCAGATGGTATGAAAAAACCTTTCCAAGCCAGCACTGATATATACTTAACGCCTGTTATTCACATGAAAACTAGGGTAATGTGACATATTTATTTGTGAACTACAAACTGTTAAGATTGACGTAAGGTTGTGTGTATTCAGACTCAGATTCGGACAGCGAGCTCTCCGTAGACGAACACAGCAGCTCGTATGCCTCCTCTCACTCATCTGACAGTGAAGATGAAGAAATCGAAATGAAGCCAAAGTGGAATAATGAGAGACAACCACTACACAGCACTCCAAAGGGTACAAGAGAAGGTATTCTTCTTTCATAATGACATTAAATATGGAAATCTGAAATTGATGGATGTATTTGCAAGTTATTGAAGTGTCAATTAACATTAACCTCTTCTTTTGTGTTTAGTGGACACGGTGTCCAATCACGTCAAGCCTTACTGGCCGACTGAAGCCATGACAGCCAGTGACAGTGAAGATCCCGGAGGGGCAGAGAGACTGAGAGTGGAGACGAAAGTTAACGTGGAGCTCCATCATGAAAGTAAACTCAATCACATTGGAGAGACCACTCAGGAGAAAGACCAACCAACACCCTCCATCCAAGCCAACAGCAACCACCAGCCTGAACAGAGAAAAGGTGACTGGCGAATTAACACTTTTATTAACTGTAAAACATCAGTTGAGAGGGGGGTGGGAAAAATAAGATAAAATATATACTAATATTCCCATGTACTTTCTTCTCATAGGTATTCTGAAGAATACGAACAAATATCCTCCTCCACTGACAGACAAAAACATGAAAAATAAACTTCGGGAGAAGTTAGCGGACTACAATCCCCCGACCATCTCCTCCAGAGCGCCCTCTATAGCCTCTAATGATGGGGGCAATGGCCACAACGTCCTCATCAAGCCCCCTCATCGGCCGCCCGTCCCACCACGAGAACAGCAGAACGGCATGGCCATGAATCTGAGATCAGGGACTGTTAACGGCGGCAACCAGTCAGACTCTGAGTAAGACGCTATTCAACACTCCACCTTTCTTCACCCAAACCTTTTTATCTATCTATCTTTTATTATGTTTTATCTATTACAAAAATAAAGGCACAGTTCAGTTATGGGTTATAAATTGCATTAGGGTGGATTCTATTATACTATTAATATTTGCATGAGTAGTTGATACTAATACCAGTGAAATTTCATGATACCAATTTTGATATTGCGTCTAAAACAAATTTTTCCAGGTCAGAAAAAAAAATGTAACACTTTACAATATAACCTTTACTTTTATAAACTACATTAGTTAACATTAACTAACAATGAACAATTCTTCTACAGCATTTATTAATCTTAGTTCATGTTCATTGTAACATTTGCTTATACATTTTATTTTTATCTGCTAACATTTTTTAATGCACCCTGAAACTAACAAACAATGAACACTTGTATTTTTATTAACTAACATTAAAGGGATAGTTCACCCAAAAATGAAAATTATCCCATGATTTACTCACCCTCAAGCTGATTTACCCACCCTCAAAGCAATCCTAGGTGTATATGAATATCTTCTTTCAGACGAACACAGTCGGAGTTTTATCAAAAAATATCCTGGCTCTTCCAAGCTTTATAATGGTAGTGATTGGGGCTCGAGATTTTGAAGCCCCAAAAAGTGCATCCATACATCATAAAAGGTAATCCACACAGTTCCAAGGGGGTTAATAAAGGCTGATGGCATATTTAAACTGGCTTCCGGTAATGGCCGTAAGCAAGTCAAGTTCCGGCGGAACTCAGAGTGACCTCTGACCCGACGTATGATGTAAGAGTAGCGTAAGCTTAGTTGAGAGTAGACGCCCCTCGCGGTTCAAACAAATAGGGATTAGGGGCCGTTCACATATCGTGTTTTTGCGCACTTAAATTCGTTATTTTAAATGTAGCCGAGCGGCAGTCGCGCTCATTATGGAAGTGACGCAGTCGCGAAGCGCATGCAGTGCGTTTTCCTGGTTGCATAGCAATGACAGACGCCACAGGAGCACAAGTGTTTTGTAACGAAGGAGAAAGCGGGGCGAACACGCTTTCCACGCATTTTTAGACGTGATATGTGAACGGCCCCTTAGACTTCTGCGCTTCCGCTTTTGTCAATACGTCATGCGTCGGGTCAGAGGTCACTCTTCCACCAGAACTAGACTCATGTATGGCCAATATCAGAAGCCAGTTATTATAGTTTATAAAGTTTTAAATATGGCTATTTTTATCTTATAAAAACGCATTGCTTTGCTTCAGAAGGCCTTTATTAAACCCCTGGAGCCGTATGGATTACTTTTATAATGGATGGATGTGATTTTTTGGGCTTCAAAATTTCAAGCCCCATTCACTACCATTATAAACCTTGGAGGACTAAGGATATTTTTTAATATAACTCCGACTGTGTTTGTCTGAAAGAAGATAGTCATATACACCTAGGATGGCTTGAGGGTGAGTAAATCATGGGATAATTTTCATTTTTGGGTGAACTATCCCTTTAACAAAGGTGAAACTATGAAAATATATTACTCATTGTTAGTTAACGCAATAACTAATGTTACCAAATGAGACATTATTGTAAAGTGTTACTGAAAAAATCTAGAAATTATTCTTTGCATAAAGACATTAAATCTTATTGCACAGTGACATTTCACTGCTCTTCCTGGAGTGATTATTGTAAATTTTAAAATCAATATATGCTTAACTGCACATATTTAAACTGCAGTGACACCGCCAGACTTTTTTAAATCGATAGTCGCAATACTGCAGAAAGACTGGTATTATTTTATTTCTGAACTGATACCAAAGTACTAGTACCAGACATTTCTATATTATAGATGTGTATAGAACACACTTTGAAAATGTAGTTTTGCATGTTTTTGAAACCTGAACCCTCCGATTCTGTTCTATTGGAGCATGTGTCCTGAAAACAAAGAAACGTCTTCTTTACACCTGTTGTCCATGTGGCATGCGGCTGCTGTACTTGGCCTGTATTCCTGCAGAACACCCTCCTAACCCGCATGTATCCTCCTTCCTGTTCTCTCCCTTTCTGCTCACTACAGCGGCAGTAATGAAACATCAATTTGACCCAGCAGGAAACCTGAGGAACTTCTGCCCTCATGAGGGGAGAATATCATCCCTTGACAGTGGGAGGAAGCTGGAAAGCAAAGGTGGATTACCCAAAGACCCTCCCTGTAGGCGCACCTTGCTCTCCAGTATGTCCCTGGGGTCCAGGCTCCATTGGAGAACAGTATTACTGCAGACATCTGCCTGTTAAATGAACGTTAAGGAAAGAATAAGGGAATGTATCTAAATACGCAAGACCGGGTCCGCGAGGAAATATGGAAACTGTGCCAAACCACTAAACGTGGGACTTCAAGCATCCCAGCATGCCGAGCGGCACGCTCTAACTGACTGACAGGTGGACTTGAAGAGACACAAGTCATTTTGTACGTAATTTTTTATGATTGCACAAGGCTGGAACTTTGTAGAGACATTTTCGATTATGAAATGAAATCACAGAATGCTGAAATGTTCACCAAGTGCCCTCCTTGGCTCGTCCTCATAGAGGAGATCCGTCTCTTGACTAATACTTTCCTCATGTAATTACTGTGTAGATATATATTTGTTGTTGTTGTTTTGAAATTGTAATATTTTAAGGCACATTTGTATATTGAAAAGCATTTTTAATAACATTTAATGCAAGACTATTTTTATCCAATGTGGTTAAATCACAAATGTTTTTGTACTTGATTTGCAGAGTTAATCATTTAGGTTTCTCTGGTGCTCTAGTCCCAAAACACGACTAAAAGTCTATCAAAAACACTGTTCAACTTTGACAATATTCAGTTTGTTTTGTTTTATAATGTTTGAACTGTGAAGACGTTTCCCTTAGACTCAAGGAAATGAAAATGAATGTGTTTTCTTTTTTTATTAATTGACAGTTCACAATTCATATTCCAAAGACGCAGCAGTGAACGAGACTTGCAGGTGTTTTAAGTCATTTTTCACAACAAAAGACACTGGATTTCTTATGACATAGCTGTATTTATTTTTATGTTTTGAGACACTGGACAAAAAATTGAAGCTGTAAAAATAAAAGCTCTCTGAATTTGTATCTTTGTTGTATAATCTCTATGTATTTTCTCATTCCAAGCACAAATGTGAGGTCAAGTATAATATACTAACACTTATTTTGTATTTCCTAACCTCTTAATTAAATATTTTATTAAAATGTATGGCGTATGCATCTAGCTAGATGTATTATTTTAAAAAAGCACACTGTTTTTAACTTACTAACTCTATCTGTGTATAATACTAGGATGGATAGTACGCAAACTTCATCACTAGTTTAGTTTGAGTGTCTTTTTTTGAGATTTACTTCACTCAGACCTGCTTTCTGCCCTTTACCCCGAATTCCAGCGTAACGCTTTAACTGTTGCAGGTGGCACAGAGAAGAATTCATCTTCAGCTGAGCTTGATTATCCTGAGTGCTCTGTACTGCCTCACTTCAAAGAGCACATGAAATATTAACAACTGAAGTGAGTGGCCTCTGAACTCGCGCTCAAAATGAGAAAAGTGTGGGGTGGTGTAATATCTTCATTTCCAGTGTTGGGGAAAGATACTTTAAAAAGTAATGCATTACAATATTGTGTTACTCCCTAAAAAAAGTTACTTTTTATGAAAAGTAATGCATTAAGTTACAAGTGTTCACACTTACTCATGATTTCTCTCAACATGGGGACAGGAGAGATGTCAGTTAGTCAAGTTAAAAGAGCAACTTTTGCTTGCAACTTGGTTGTAAATTTAAAAGTAATATGTTACTTTACTAGTTACTTGGAAAAAAGTAATGTGATTATGTAACTCACGTTACTTGTAATGCGTTACACTGTTAATTTCACACATTGAGAGTAAAAAAAACGTAAAACAAACTTTAAAGTAAACATAAAAACTGTTTAAATGGTCTTTTTTCTAAATGTCTAGAAAGAAAGAAAGATAAAGAAAAAATGTCAACATGAACATTTCTATTAGCAAACACTAGCAAAGGTTAATAAATGCTGTAAAAATATATTGTTCATTGTTCGTTCATGGATTAAAGGGTTAGTTCACCCAAAAATGATGTCATTAATTACTCACCCTCATGTCGTTCTACACCCGTAAGACCTTTGTTCATCTTCGGAACACAAATTAAGATATTTTGATTAAATCCGACTCAGTGAGGCCTGCATTCAAAGCAATGACACTTTCTCTCTCAAAGGTACTAAAACATATTTAAAACAGTTAATGTGAGTTCAGTGGTTTTACCTTAATATTATAAAGCGACGAGAATACGTTTTGTGCGCCAAAAACAAAAACAAAATAACGACTTTTCAACAGCATAGCGGTGGGCCGATTTCAAAACACTGCTTCGGAGCTTTACGAATCGAATCAGTGACTCGGATCTCCTAAAATCGGCTAAACTGCTGAAATTACGTGACTTTGGAGCTCCGAGTCACTGATTCGATCATGAACTAACAATGAACAGATATAGTTTTATTAACTAATGTTAACAAAGATGAATAAATACAGTAACAAATGTAGGCTATTGCACATTGTTAGCTGGTTAATTATGGATTCACTAACGTTAATTTTTAGGACTTCATTTTAAAGTGTTACCGGAAAATCGAACATTAGAGAAAAGCTGGGTACAAGTATGTAAAATGGGTTGCAAATACGAAGTAATAAGTATGAAAGAGCATTCCTCTGTTGTCAGGACTGACAGGGTTTGGGCAGAAATCTAGCTGGGTGGATAGAGTTACATCTGCTTAAGAGTTGTCAGTCAGCTTAGTGCTGATAAACTTTGCCCCTTCCTGAAGTCTCACATACATAGTACCATCAGAAAAAAAGAGACAGGATGGGAAAATGATTGAAAAACAGGTTCGAAATGGCCTTTGGGAAATAGTCTCTCTTTCTTCCATTCAGTAATTTTGAGGTACGTGAAAAAACGTGAGGTAGTGTGTCAGATACTTCAGGCCTTAACTAATACTAGCCTATAGCTTTCGTTCAGTTGAATACAGACACAATGAAATATAATTACGCATATAAGTTTTACTTTTGTTTTCAAATGGAAAACTCAAGGTGCTCCCGCAGTTGATTCCTGAAGAGTCCTCACAGATTCAATAGTTTCAAAGACACAGTCAGACTAAACAGTAAAAGAAAGCCATGACTTATGGTGAAATAATAATTATGTATGATTAAACTTGTTGATAGCATATGCTTGTATTTTGTGAGGCCGATTCCATACCTTACAGCGCCATCTTCTGGCTGATCTCAGGGTCAAACAAAAGGATTTAAGCATGATTTATCGTTAGTCTTCCCTCACATCTTGTTAAAATCCTGTTTTATCCTGTATATCTTTTAGTCTCTGATGTCTCATTTTGGACAGGAGTATTTCTGTCTCCCTTTCCACAGTTTTAATTTGTGGTCTTGGTCTCTGAACCATGTAAACGTGGTCTCGACAACCTGAAGTGTTGGTGTGGATCTCTGGCAAGACTGCACTTATAGTGTACCAAAAGTAATTATTACTTGGTAAGTGGTATACTGGTCTAGATCATGGTAGGGTCAGGAAGCCTTTGTTCCTTTTTCAAGAAAAGGTGTCCTCTCTTAAAGAAATAGTACACACTATAGTGTTTTTGAACCATACTATAGTAAAGTACTTGAATTGATTTGTTGTGGTAATTCTAGAGTTGCTGTGGTAACATAACAACTATAGTAAAATAAATTATTTTACCCAATACTGTACTAAGACTTCTACAACTATAGGGTATATTATACTACAATACACTACAGTTTACTGTAGTAAAAACTAAAGTATATTACAGTATTTATTACAGTTTATCAGTTCACTATACAGTATGCTGTAGCATTCATTAACAAAGTGTTGTAAATACTATAATATACAGTATACTACAATTTACTAGGCTATATAGTATGGTTCAAAAACAATATAGTATTTACAATAAATTACTATAGTATTTTTTTCATGTGGGAGGGACTGCACCATAAAAGCAGATTCTCATCACTATATCCTAATTAATTTACATTAACATTATGTAGTTATGTAGTAGATCTTGCATTATTAATGGCTGCATAAGATTGAAATTTAAAGACGGTCTTAAGGCAAAGCATCAAACAAATTGTGATGAAAATGACAAACGTTCACTGGTAAACATCTCCGGTGATATCTGGCGCCATCTAGCGGTACACCCACTCAAGTGTGTTTGACATTAATAGAGAAGACCTTGAGAGCGTTTTTCTTGATGTTGGGTTTTTAACTCTTTAAACGGAATGACTTTACTTTATATACTGACTAATCAAAAGTGAGTGATTTACCTTGCAAAGTGTATTGTGTACTGTAATCTTATCAGTAAAGAATAAGTGATTCTTGTTTAAAAGGAGATTATTGATTAAGTGTAGCAGTCAAAGGTCAAGAGTTTGAGTTCTGCTCATCGTCACTGAGAGTCATGCTTGAAAAATGTAAGTAAAACTTGAGGCATATAACATTTTAATACATTTTTTACTGTTCATGTATTTTTAATTTAGGAAATAGTTACAGAAAACAAAATGTCTAAAAGAGGCTAAACACCTTTTCTGTTTATGTAATTTATTGTGATTTTACAGTAGTAACAATGGTGTTTTGGCCTAAAATTTGGTCATTGTGTTTCAAAACAGAATAAATCTACCTTTAGTTTAACATATTTTTTATGATAAAAAGATGTATGTGTAATTTCATGCAGTAAATGCAGTTTTATTAGCTCAAATGAATCAAGAAAATACATGTAATATTACAAGCACAACTGTGAGTGCTGCTTTTATACAACAGTTCTACAGAAGTTATATATTATTATAATTATTAATAATACACAAATATTAATAATAAAATAATAGTGAAATATAATTGATATGACTTCAGTCTTTATCCATTGTGAGTGTACTCAATAAAAATAATATATATATATATGTTTAAATAATATTCATGTAATTGTGTAAAACTTTGTTATGAGGGATAACAAATAGTGCAAATAGTTATTCGCCATTTTAATAACCTCTTTACCTTCACTAGTTCACTAGTAGGCTAAATAGTCATGCAGTATGACAAATATAGTATGCAAATATTAATATTTCTTATATAGTCGCACAATTAAAGGTGCAATATGTAAAATTTTCTGTCTGCTAGAGGTCGCTAGAGGTCTATTCAAAACAAAGGCATAGCTTGATGACGCCAAGTTTGAGCGCGGAATCTTGGGACATGTGGTCTTCACCTCACAGCCGGTGGAAAAGAATCAGGATAGGACTCGGGAAGAAATCATGTTCATGGATGCGATTATTAACGTTACTATAGTATGAAGCAGAGCAGGACCGAGTGTTGTGGGAGCTGAACGAGGCCGCTGGAGCGATTGCGCAACACACGCCTCATGAGTAGCGGAACTTTTATTATGCCACAGTCGCCGGCGCTGCTTCCGCTTTTCCGGTCATGAGTATGAGGTAACGCAGCTCTGTTTATCATATTAGATACATTTGAGAGTGTTGAAAATGTAATAATGTTACTCTGTGCGTTCGCTCGGTGGCTGCTATGAGACACTTGTTGCACACTGCAGTAAGATAGATCGATTTTATAATATCATATTAAATGCTGGATGGCTTGTGTTGATAAATGGCATGCAATTAATTTTAAAACGTATTGTATAATGGAGAAAATTCTGAATTACTGTTACTAAAAAATAAAAGCTGCATCTGATTATGCTATGTTAACTACTTCACAAAATAGTGTTTTTCTCTGAGGCATGGTAAAACATGGTACTCGCAAAATAAATCAAAATTCGATTTATTTTAAACAATAAGACTAAATGTGTTGAGCTATATAACAATAATTCGTTTTCTGTCTATAAATATATCAAACCAGTTGTTCCCTTGGCTATTGAAACATGTAATATATTAAAGCATCTTTGGTGTTTCTATGGTTTCTACAAAATAAAACCGAGGATAACGCGGGTATGACGCAATTGACAGGCGACTCCTCACACGTCCCGGAGCCTTGGTTAAAATCGCAATTTTCTCACGATTTACAAATAGTAGGAAACATTTGGGATATTGTAGTACTTAAGTGAACAAAATATATAATACTGGCCTAGTGGTTTTTGGATATTTTACTGCAAAGTTCTTACATATTGCACCTTTAATACAAAGGCATAAAATCTGCAATAATAATAAGCAAAACGCTAACAAGAATTAAAAAGCAAAATAATAAAAAAGAAAAGTTAATGACTTCTCATGTCACGTCACGTTATTTGTCAGCTACCCAAAAAACATGAATGTTAGTCTGTATTTCATTAAAGTAGACAGTGCTGCGGCCCCTTTAAGAGATCAGTGGACGCGTTTAGGAGATCTGTCCGTCTGCTGTATGTGTGAGTTCAGTGACATCAACAAGACACGCAGATCCGTGTTCTCTGGGGGGATTGACATTAACTCGCACATAATCAAGGCTCCGGGGACATCGCGCAGCTCTTTTTAGACAGCAGAGGGGAAGCTGCTCGGGGAGCTGGAATATATTTACAGCAGTTTTCCAGCAGGTGTTACTGAAGGATCTATCACAGACTATCAGCAGGGTTCATGAAACTTTGCTACGATTTGCGAGCTGGGTAAGTGTCCTTTAAACAGATTCAAGACGGCAACAGGCGATTTACAGTATGTGTCTTCAGGACTGTCATAATTCATAGACAAAAGCATTTCTGTTATGAGTAACGCTCTTTAAAATGAAGCTGGTCATATCACTGACAGTGTCGCACTAAGCTCGCTGATTTAAATAGCTAGCTAAGCGTGTATACGTCATAATCGAATGTGTCATCGCTTTGTTTAATGTGACATTTAAACGCGTTCCAAGAACGTGGCCGTTATTCTGTCATTCAGACGCGCTGATCATTAGGGACAAAATGTATTATTCTGTGGAACACAGGACTAGATACATTGTCTCCACACGACATGTAGACGGCCTTGAGAACGTGCGAATGATGGAGCGAAAGTTGTTACATGTGTTAGTGATGTTGCGAGGATGGTCATGGATAATCTCGTGAAGTCATTCGGTTCATTTATCTATTGATTCATTGACTGATTCATTTTGCCTACTTATCCATTGATCAACTGATCAACCTGTTCTGTTCTGTTCCGTTCAGGCTTGATCAATAAAATCACTGGATTCATTGATTAACTGATTTATTTATGTATTGAGTTGATCTTCATCGATCCGTAGATTCATTCTTCGATTGAGTCACTGATTCATTTATCCATTGTGAAATCAACTGAATCATTGAAATAAACCGATTCATTGATTATATTTCCATTGATTTTTACTTTTTTCATTTATGTCATTGATGAATTAATCTTTTAATTAACTGATCCATGGATTCATTCATGCATTGAACTATTAAGTCAATGATTCATTTATAGTAAAATCATCTGAAATCAATCGATTCATTGATTAATTGGTCTGTTGATTCATCTTTGGATTAAAGGGTTAGTTCACCCAAAAATGAAAATTCTGTCATTTATTACTGACCCTCATGTCGTTCCACACCCGTAAGACCTTCGTTCATCTTCGGAACACAAATTAAGATATTTTTAATAAAATCCGATGGTTCAGTGAGGCCTGCATTGACAACAAGATAATTTACACTTTCAATGCACAGAAAGCTACTAAAGACATATTTAAAACAGTTCATGTGACTACAGTGGTTCGACCTTAATGTTACGAAGTGACAAAAATAAAAAAAAAATAAAAAAATTACGACTTTATTCACAATATCTAGTGATGGGCGATTTCAAAACACTGCTTCATGAAGCTTTACAAATCTTTTGTTTCGAATCAGTGGTTCGGAGCGTGTATCAAACTACCAAAGTCACGTGATTTCAGTAAACAAGGCTTCGTTATGTCATAAGTGTTTCGAAATTTCAGTGGTTCACCACTGGGGGGCGTGACTTTGGCAGTTTGATACACACTCCGAACCACTGATTCGAAACAAAAGATTTGTAAAGCTTCGAAGCTTCATGAAGTAGTGTTTTGAGATCGCCTATCACTAGATATTGTTGAATAAAGTTGTTATTTAGTTTTTTTGGCGCACAAACGGTATTCTCTTCCCTTCATAACATTAAGGTCGTACCACTGTAGTCACATGAACTGTTTTAAATATGTCTTTTGTAACTTTCTGGGCATCTTTAAGTCTTAATTATCTTGCTGTCAATGGAGGCCTCACTGAGCCGTTGGATTTTGAAGATGAACGAAGGTCTTACGGGTGTGGAACGACATGAGGGCGAGTAATTAATGACAGAATTTTCATTTTTGGGTGAACTAACCCTTTAATTGATCTGTAGATTTAATGACCTGAGTCACTGATTCAAATCAACTGAATCGTTAATCTTTTGAGTCATTGATGAATTTATATTTTGATTAATTGATCCATCCCAGCAAACATTTGGATGTTTCATTCCAGTCATGGTTGAAAAATAGTTCCAAAATGAAATTTGAACGGATGTCTTTGACGTTAATAATAAGTAATAATTATACATGCAACCCCAGAGAACTGCAATTTTTAGGAAATGTTCTGTGTTACATATATTTTTACCAACTTATGCTGTCCTACCACGACTATTTTTGGCCAGGGACACGATGTTGCCATCGGAACAATGTTTGCTGGGATGGGTTTAGTAATTAATTGAACTATTAGTCACTGATTCATTTATCCATTGAATCACCAATTGATTCAGTCATTTTCATATTCGAATGGTTTCAGATTCAGCTGTTTTCTCAAGCAAACCATGTCTATGATCAGTGTGAACTCAGTATTTCTGCTCTGAGAGAGTTTATGTAGGCAGCACCTTTGGTTTTGAACTCTGAGAAGGACTAATGCACAAATAAAGGAGCATATTTTGCTTTTGTGTGTGTGTTGTGTAGCATATATTTGATCTTGAATGAACTGAATGTAATCTCTGTCTCAGATATGAATGTCCTTGTCCTTGTTTGCTTTTGTAAGTCATGGTGTTCGTCCAGTGCTGTGATGGTGTTCAGATAGAAGTAATTCAGAGAACATTGGTGGTGGATATTCATGTAGAGATGTGGGCAGTGTCGAGATCTGTGGGTGGACGCAGTTAGTTCCGCCTTGTGTACTTCTGCAGACTTCTGCAGCTCTCACAGCATGCAGAATCACAATAACAGCCAAATATAATTTCATTATAATAAGCAACAAGCGCTCTCAAGGCAATACCTGTTGTATAATGTAGTTCAAGAGAGAGATAGGACTGAAGCTCCTGTCCCCATTGTGTAGTTGTCTCTCATGGCTGCATCTATAATTTATGACATTATTTTCTCTACATAACACCTTTTCATTCTCATCTGCTTATCTTCATTTCAACTGTTTGTTGAAATTACCTGTTTACAATCATTTCAACTTGTAAATATTAGCTTAAATTGTAAGTGGGAGAGCAAAAACAGTGTTAAAATGCTGTAATTTACTCAGCCTCCTGTTCATGTTCTACACTTTTATAGCTTATCTTGCTTCCATGGGAAAAAAAATCATTTTAATTTACTTTTAGCTGATTGTTTTATCAAAAGCTATTTGAGAAATGAGGAACATAACAAGCAATTAATTACAGAGTAAATAATATTTGTACACATTACCAAGTTTATTAGAAAGCTAGAGTAGGAAACAAGCTAGAGCAGAAGTGAAATAGAGAAAAGAAGAAAAAGGTGTTGGTTTTTAAGTTTGTGGAGTAGTTAAAGGGTTAATTCATCCAAAAATGAAAATGCAGTCATTAATTACTCACCCTCATGTCGTTCCACACCCGTAAGACCTTCGTTCATCTTCAGAACACAAATTAAGATATTTTTGATGAAATCCAAGAGGTATATGACTCGTCCATAGACAGCAATATAACACTTTCAAGGTCCTGAAAGGTACTAAAGACATTGTTAAAAAGTCGACGTGACTGCAGTGGTTCAACCTTAATTTTATAAAGCGACGAGAATACTTTTTGTGCGCAAAAACAATCCAAAAATGAAAATTCTGTCATTAATTACTCATCCTCATGTCGTTCCACACCCGTAATACCTTCGTTCATCTTCAGAACAAAAATTAAGATATTTTTGATGAAATCCAAGAGGTATATGACTCGTCCATAGACAGCAATATAACACTTTCAAGGTCCTGAAAGGTACTAAAGACATTGTTAAAAAGTCGACGTGACTGCAGTGGTTCAACCTTAATTTTATAAAGCGACGAGAATACTTTTTGTGCGCAAAAACAAAACAAAAATAATGACTTTATTCAACAATATCTTCTCTTCTGTGTCATTCCCATACATTGTTTACGTCCAGCGCTTCCAGGTTCTACGTCAGAACACCGACTCATTATTGGCCGGCTCCTGCGTCAGCATTACATGCATGCATCGTGCTGCTCACATGATCAGCCTTGGCCAATACTGATTCAGCATTCGAACACGGAAGCCTTCACTATGCTTACTCCATCAACTGCGTAAGGATAATGACAGGGAAGAGAAGAAATTGTTGAATAAATTGTTATTTTTGTTTTGTTTTGTGCACAAAAAGTATTCTCGTCGCTTCATAAAATTAAGTTTGAACCACTGCAGTCACGTCGACTGTTTTAACGATGTCTTTAGTACCTTTCAGGACCTTGAAAACGGTGGTTATTTTGCTGTCTATGGACGAGTCATATACCTCTCGGATTTCTTCAAAAATATCTTAATTTGTGTTATGAAGACGAACGAAGGTCTTACGGGTGAGGAACGACATGAGGGTGAGTAGCCTAATTAATGACCTAATTTTAATTTTCGGGTGATCTAACCTTTAAATGTAAACAATATATTATGAAACATAGTAAATATAAAATCTGCAAAATGTCACAAAGTCTTAAATCCATTTGTTCTCTATAATGGTTGAAACTATTACATTATGAGTTCAAAGAGGTAGTGACATGGCCAAATAAATTCTGTGGGAAATCCACACATGGCACTATTTCCACAGTGATCTCCACTATAATAGAAAAAAAGAAAAGAAAAGAAAATACTTTGGTCAGTGATTCATGCTCGAGGCAGGAATAGCCCCAGCAATCCATTTACAACCTATTGTGTTCGTTAGAGATTTTCTCTTGCCGTTTGTCTTCAGAACATAACAGCAAATGAATTCCCTTTTGTTTTAAAAGGTCAGCAGAATACTGAGAACTGATTCATTCACATGTTTTTGTAAAAGTCCTGAGGATGTGTCACAGAGGTGACTTCTGGGTAAACTATGATGTAATAACATATTTCAGAGAGGAGATTCACATTTAATCAACTGCACGTTATTAAATGTAGTGGCATCCATTAGTTTGTACATATTCATTATAAAAGCTCCAGGTTGTTAATTATTTTAATCATCTCATTTATGTCAAGTGTATAAAACATTGATTGCTGTTGGATAAATACATGGTTATGTTATGATGGCGTATGATTTTTATTTATGTATTTCAAAATGGCTTCAGAATGTAACTGTTTTGATAGAGGATGGTCCTGATTTAAGGCATGAGATATATATTAAATGTACGCATATATTACACAGTATTTACTTAGACTTTTGTCAGTCAACCAAGTTGACATGAGCATCATCCAATGGCAGTAATCTAAAATGAGCCACAAATTGTCTAATTAATGGAATTGGATGATATATATCGGTCTGTCAGTACTATTGACTTACTGTGATAAAGCCACTTTGCATCTTCATTATGTGGACTGAGCTTTCTCCAGCGGGTTGGCAGCGTAACACCTGTGTTCGCTTAACTATTTGTTCTCTTGTGTGAGTTTTTGTCCTTAATACTTTGTTGTACTTTGTTGACTCTGCAGGGCTGCCATACACAATGTTAAGGTAAAGCCTAAAGCAGCTGTGTTGAACATGCTAAAGCGGCTGGACAAAATAAGATTCCGCGGTCCCAAGCGAGATGACTTCCTGGATCTACCCGAGTCCCCTACTGGGTCGGACACTGAATGTAGTGATGACATGCTGCTGAGACCTCGACCTTCAATACGAGACAGTGATGAGCAAAGAGACCCTGTAAGTAATTACAGACATTCTGATTTCATTTTAAACTTTGTTATGTATGAAGTACTCATTTAGGAACGTCTTTGTGGTCTGTTACAAAACCTAGTGAGCTGCCTACAGTACATAGACAACATTTTAAGACATCATAGGTTTGCCTCCAACACAAAAGGTAGGACTTGAGTTCTCATTTTGGGCCCTCAGTTGCTGAGCCAACATTGGTCAAATGTCACAAAACTCTATAACCATTTATACTATACCAGAAAATGTCAGAAGAAGATTATTGTTGCCAATTGTATCCTATTGACGTAAGACACTCTTAAATGCACCATTTTACCTGTTAAAATTTGGAAAATGTCAGCATATTGACATAAGTAAACTCAAATTGAAATCAATTGTGAGTTAAATCTGTCCATATGGCTATTTGTGTGGCACATGGTGTGTGATGTTGTGTTAAAGGAGTCAAAAATGTGTGAACAGGCACTAAGAAGGTACAGTAGATGCAATTCCTTTAAATCAGTTCTCTCTGTTCGAATTGTGCTTGTGATAAATCTCTTTTTAGAGTCTGACCTTTTCACATTAACTTCCTCTTTATCTTTCATAATGTTGCAAATATTCAGTATCAGAGTTATCTCATTCGGCTGCTTAAACTGAGTTGATATGCAGGAAGGCCTCGGTCTGTCATCTTGCAGCCAAATGATGCTTTAATACACTTCACTATCCTGTTAAAACCAGACACTGTAGCTTCAGTCGGGTACCTTTTCATTTCACAGATGGTTTATGGAAGAATTCTTTGCCGTAATCATGTTAGAGATGTTTTCTGAGAGGTTTATAGTCATATCTGTGTAATTTGGTGTTCTGTTTATTTTGAGGCTTTCCCCTCAATGATGGAGCCTCAGATTAGTCATAGTGTTGCATAAGTGTCTCACAAAAGAGCCAACTTCCTCTGCTTCCATATGAAACATTAGAGTGTGTTTTTTAAATGTAAACTGAGATGCTGTCAAGTGACTGTCCTGTAGGTTTTGTCTCTAGGACGCTGTAGGGCATCTTAATATATGGTAAGGTGTCTAATCCTCATCCCTCAACCATGGCTCTGTTCCAAAACCTGTGAGTTGCCCACCCAGGCAATAGTTTCAGGCATATTTGAGTTTTCCAGATAGTAGATGGCAAAACCATCCATCCATCAAACTGCTTGTCCTAAATAGTCATGTCTGCATGTGTTTAGATTGTGGGAGAAACCGAAGCAGCCGGGGGAAACTCAAACCAAAAAGGGGAGAACATGCACTCCACATAGAAAGGCCTTGTGGCTCAATCAGGAGCAGCAAAACTAGATATTACATTTTCATGAAAAGTGGTGCTGATCCATGCAAAACTCGTAGCTATGATGCTAGGGTGTTGAGTGGTCACCAGGTTGTTGCTGTGTGGTTTTCAGCAAGGTTTTCAGAGTGGTTTTTAACATGCTACAAGGTGGTTACTAATTGGTCCAAATCAGAAGACTTCACCTTTGGAATGTTTATAATAATATATTTAGTCAATACTCTAGTCAATATGATGTTTATATTTACACTTGAGCCCTATTCAGACAGGATTAGTTTGAAAAGGGTACATGGAGTAATGTAATTTTACCACAGGACATCTGTAATGGCCAATTCGCACGGGATAAGAAATCTCAGTAAAACTACCAGAAGTGGGAGTGGTAACTCGATTTATGCACCGCTGTCACCTCCCTGTCATTGTGTGTATTATGTATAACTACAACCTGAATTCCGGAAATGTTGCGACATTTTTTAAATTTAAATAAAATGAAAACTAAAAGACTTTCAAATCACATGAGCCGATATTTGATTCACAATAGAACATATATAACATAACAAATGTTTAAACTGAAAAAAATTACAATTTTATGCACAAAATGAGCTCATTTCAAATTTGATGCCTGCTACAGGTCTCAAAATAGTTGAGATGGGGGCATGTTTACCATGGTGTAGCATCTCCTCTTCTTTTCAAAACAGTTTGAAGACATCTGGGCATCGAGGTTATGAGTTTCTGGAGTTTTGGTGTTGGAATTTGGTCCCATTCTTGCCTGATATAGGTTTCCAGCTGCTGAAGAGTTCATGGTCGTCTTTCGTTTAATGATGCGCCAAATGTTCTCTATAGGTGAACGATCTGGACTGCAGGCAGGCCAATTCAGCACCCGGACTCTTCTACGACGAAGCCATGCTGTTGTAATAGCTTCAGTATTTGGTTCTGCATTGTCCTGCTGAAATACTTAAGACCTTCCCTGAAATAGACGTTGTCTGGAAACCTTTATATACCTTTCAGCATTCATAGTACCTTCCAAAACATGCAAGCTGCCCATACCGTATGCACTTATGCAACCCCATACCATCAGAGATGCTGGCTTTTGAACTGAATGCTGATAACACGCTGGAAGGTCTCCTTCCTCTTTAGCCCGGAGGACACGGCATCCGTGATTTCCAACAAGAATGTCACATTTGGACTTGTCTGACCATAGAACACTTTTCCACTTTGAAGCCGTCCATTTTAAATGAGCCTTGGCCCACAGGACATGACGGCACTTCTGGACCATGTTCACATATGGTTTCCTTTTTGTATGATAGAGCTTTAGTTGGCATCTGCAGATGGCATGGCGGATTGTGTTTACCGACAGTGGTTTCTGGAAGTATTCCTGGGCCCATTTAGTAATGTCATGACACAATCATGCCGATAAGTGATGCAGTGTCGTCTGAGGGCCTGAAGACCACGGGCATCCAATAAAGGTCTTCGGCCTTGTCCCTTACGCACAGAGATTTATCTTTTGATGATGTTATGCACTGTAGATGATGAGATTTGCAAAGCCTTTGCAATTTGACATTGAGGAACATTGTTTTTAAAGTATTCCACAATCTTGTTACACACTCTTTCACAGGTCTACCCATCTTTACTTCTGAGAGACTCTGCCTCTCTAAGACATCCCTTTTATAGCTAATCATGTTACAGACCTGATATCAATTAACTTAATTAGTTGCTAGATGTTTTACCAGCTCAATGTTTTCAAAATTTCTTGCTTTTTCAGCCATTTGTTGCCCCCGTGCCAAATTTTTTGAGACCTGTAGCAGGCATCAAATTTGAAATGAGCTTATTTAATGGATAAAAAGTGTAAAATTTCTCTGATAACATAAATGTTTAAACAATGTTCTATTGTGAATAAAATATTGGCTAATGTGATTTGAAAGTCTGAATGCTTCAAGTGCCTCCATACTTGAAAAACTGTGGAAAACTACTTTTAAACAGGAAATGAAGGAATATTTACATACATATTTACAGCTGGTCTATTTGCAGGGGATTATCATTACCTGAGGTAATTTTTCTGGACATTTGTATAGAAGGAAAAAGTCACCGTAATATTTGCTGACATTGTCCGTAATGATTTCTGAGATGGCATATTTGGACGGTACTAAAATCTCTGCTAGAAGCTCTGGTAATAATTACTTTACCCCTCCTCTCCATGTAAAACTAATCCCATCCGAATAGGGCTTTAGACACACAAATGTGTCTCTGAAAAATGGATTTCAATCCATTCTACTCTTAGGAATGAGTCCTAAAACCCGGAAATACGATTTTTTGGTTAAATGACTGAAATAGCACAAGATCAAGGTATATTTTACATTTTCAAGTGGCTAAATGGAACTACGGAGGTTGTCAGGAACATTAAACTTCATCACACCAAACATGTAAACTCATCTACTTACTAGTTTGCTTTTTACAGCCTTGCTGTGTTTATAAGCAGTCTTAATATTTAATAAAACAGTCAAAATTCTAACTCAAACTTTTCAACTTGTAGAATTTAAATAAAGACTGAAAGGTACATCAGAGGTTTAGTGGTAGACCGTGGTGCAATTTGTTTATGGCCTAACAGTTTTTTACTTCAGGCAATTGTATTTAGGCTTCATTAAAGTAGTGTTAATTTGTGAAGATTATCTTGATGAACAAAGCATGTAAGAATCATAAACTTTCGTTGGTTACACAGTGCATTTTCTGCAATAATCCAAAAGCCAAACTTCAGGGTTGGCCTACAAAAAGAGTTCACATCTGTGATGATTCAGTTAAATCTTCTGTCGAATGATGCAAATAAACAACCTTAACTATTTTGTATTTGTGTGCTTAATAGAGAATTGAGTCATTAGCTTAGCAACATGTTAACATCAGACTCCTCAAACAAGGTCAAGAGTGTTTTAAAAACAGTAAGTTAATATACTGTCAGTTAAGATACTAAATGCCAAGACACTGGGTAGACACTGAGACGTGTCACTAGGGTGTGGAATGAAATAATCACTTTCTTTTCTCATCCCCCTCTCAGCATGGATCTAGGCCATGAGCACCCTCCTGAAAAAGGTATGTTTTGCATGCTGGGGCCAGGTTGCTGGGAACTGGGATTGCTGGTAGACCAGCTGTACCCACTCAGTTTTGCTTGAGAACAGCATGACTGTGCTGTTCCACAGATAGACCAGCACTGTACCAGCTCTTACTCAAAAACCAGCCTGGACCAACATGGAATTCATGATAGTTTATGCTGGATTTTTCTGCAGGGCAATATAAAATGAGTACCTAAAGACCTTGAAGGACTAAATACAACCTTAAAAGACTTGCACTATAATTAAACTTGCTTATATGTACTTAGTGAAACAACAGCATCAAGCTACTGGACACAACAAAAAACTGTGCTGGTAATAACAACAATAGCTTATCAGCGTTATTTACTGTTGACCGTTGAGAAACGGCGTGGAAGTCAGACGTAAATGGCCGCGGACATTATGAGGCAAGAGTCACGTCTTGTTATCCTCTCAAGCTGAAATCCTATCAAACCAGCACATATGGTCACGAGTTTAAATCCCAGAAATCCCAAGTGTGCTCAGTTATTTAAGGTCTGGGTTATGGGAGTGGTATGGAATTCTGGGAGTGACCCAACCGCTTGATTCGAACTGTAAAATCATATGAGATTTTCAAAACCCTGCATGGGTGTGTTCATCTTTGCTTCCAGACTCGATTCTGTTCCTGATCCATCTTAGTTTAAACAATTTCTAAGTGTTGGCAATATTTTTCTAAGGCAATAAATGATGCAAGTTTTACAACAGTAGTTGGTTTTTTATTGGTTGCCATGGAATGATTTGCACACATTGATTTTATCCTTAGAATCTCATATCTCACATCCTGTAAAGGCCACATTATTGAAAAAGAGATGGTGAAATGTCTGAAAATATTATATTACTGTTGGATTTAAAGGCAGAAACACACAAAGCCGACGCCGACGAACTAGTGGCGACGAAAGCAGACTGCGGGGTTGACTCACGTCGGCAGCGTCTGTGTCCAAAGTTGCCCTGACACACCAAACCGATGCTCGACAGCCAAGTAGCACGTCCGTTCTGCCCTGCGTAAGATGAAATGCCTTTCCGTACCAGCAGGTGGCAGTAGCTGAACAGCCAATCAGAATGACCAGATGGCCCGACGGACCAACGAGCTCCGACGCTGATTCAACATATCGAATCAGCCAAAAAAAAGCCGACGAGGACCAACTTCAGCCGAAAAGGCGGAACACACTGAGAAAACTTAGTCGGCCGACGGACAAAAATGGCTTGGTGTGTTCCTGCCTTAACATGATTCAGTTCTTATTTAATAATTTAAAAAAATATGGATTTTGAAGATTTGTTATAAAACAAATTCAGATTACAGATTAGCATGTTTAATTGATCAGGTCTAATTGATCAGACAGTTTATGTCTGACATACTTGTGAAAAAAATCCTATGGACTTACACTGAAGGAGAGACTCTTACCCATATCTAGGCACCAGAATATCATAGAGGCTTGATGTTGGGCTCTTTGGCCAATAAGAAACCACCTAGTAACCACCCAGAACACCCTAGCAACTGCAAAGCAACACGCAAGCAATGACCCAGAGCGCCTTAGCAACCCTATAGGCAACCATTACAGCACTTTACACCATTAACTCCATCGTTTCCATACAAAAAATCTGAATATCACAAAAAGAACTTGTGAATAAGGCACCATTTCTAGTTTTTCTACTAGTTTCTATTGTAGTTAGTGCGCATGTCTTCTTACTGAATAAATAAAATGATAAACCGTCAGAATTTTAGCGAAAGTAGTAGGTCATCCATTGACTTTTCGCCTACTGTATTTCGAATACTGTGTATTTGGAGATACTACTCTTTTGGCGTACTGTTTTCGCATACTATATAATAGGGAACTATTCAATTTTCAGACACAACGTTGGTGTTTCCATCCATAACTTTTATGCAGTATTCTAAAATGTGAAAAAAAATATGTGGTTGCCACCCCCCTTTTATATCTGGTTCTCTAGTTTCTCTGCTGCTGTGTTGGGATTGCTTCTATGATACCCAAAAGAAGCTTTGGCTTGTCCAAGGTTAAGCTTTTAAAAAGGTCTGTGTAATTAAAAAAATGATAGTGTGATGGTTTCCACAGACTTTGAGCTCCCTCCGACATAATTGTGTTTTGGCAGTAAAACATTTTGAAGAGCTAAAATCCGATATGCCTCTGCAATGGCTTTCGGGAAGGATGTAACCTGCATATGCTGAGAGGCTGACCAGTCTTACCACTCAGTTTGCATGTGTTTGCATTGGTAATTTTCTGCATAAAGGGCAGCTTTAGTGTTGAATGCAACAGCCGGCTAACAGAGATTGTAACCAGTGGTGCCGTGACGTTTAGACAGCAGTGAGGAGTGAGTCATCGCTCACATGCTGATCGAAATAGCTCTGCCGCACACATACAAACACAGACACACATGGAGCCAGCACAACTCTCGTCTGGTAGTGTAGTGCTGTGTAGTTTGGACTATGTAATTGCAGCACTTTTTACTTTTTGATTCATGCACTAATGACTCCCTAAAGGCCGCAGGGTAATGAGATCACTTTTTCACACAAGCAGGGGTTTGATTGTCTTTGAATACCCTGTTTATGAGAGCCAGTCTCCTACGGTTTCTCTACTGGAAACTGACTATTCTTTTGCTCTGCTGATGACCCTTCTAACATGGACACTCAGGACACTTTATGTTGTGTCACAGAGGTGAAAGATGCATGTTAGCTAGTAGGGCTGGGAATTGAGAACCTATGGTAAATTGGAGTTTGCTATATTGTTGTAAAATTTTCCATTAGTATTGAGTCATTTAAACACTGGAATCCGATTGCCCGATTCCATTATAATATTCTGATTCCCCAAATTCTGATTCCTATCCCTGGAATATAGCTGTTTTAATTGGAAATTAGTTGCATGTAAACATCTAATTCAGAATTGATTTCCCAACATTTCCATTTTTGGTGATGTTGTCGGGCATTTTTGAAGTCCTTATTAAATTATTCTGAAATGTAGTAATGAAAGTAAAGAGTGAGTGTACTGTATAACCCATAACAGCATCAGAATTTGTTAAGTGGAATCTAAATTGTATCCAAATTCCTTATGATTCATATCCTTATTAATTGGTCTATATATTTTGATGAAACTTTTGGAATTTTTGGAAGCAAGAAAATGAAGCACAAATATTATATTTTACATAGTAGATGTTTTGCCAAGTTATTTTTCTCTCTATCTGCTGACTTTAACGTCACTATTAAGGATAATCGCTAGCGAATAGCATGTTTTGATGCCATCAGCCAATCAGCTGTCAGAATTTTCTTGCAGTTCCAGAGTGATTAGCTTGGCTCAAAAAAAAAAAAAAAACGTCATAAAATCCCTCCTACTTTTAGCTACCTTTTTGAATAAACGTTTCTTTGCGCAAACTTATGAGGGGTCGCTTTCATTCTCTTAAAGAGATAGTTCACCAAAAAATTCTGTCATTATTTACTCCCCCTCAAGTTGTTTCAAACCTGTATAAATTTCTTTGCTCTGCTGTACATGAAGGAAGATATTTGGAAGAATGTTTTTAACCAAGCAGATCTTGAGAAGTAGGAGTAGGAAAAAAAAAAATACTATGGCAGTCAATGGGGGGACGAGATCTGCTTGGTTACAAACATTCTTCCAAATATCAAAAATCTAGAAATTTATACAGGTTTGGAACAACTTGAGGGGGAGCAAATGATGACAAAATCAAATTATCCCTTTAATTTCTCCTTCCCTTTCTCCTCCACACACATCCCTAATTTGCCATTACATTTCCCGTTTTCTATTTCCCCAACTGTTGTTTATTTGTGTTTATGTAGATGTGTCTCATCAGCTTGGATATAAACCCACTACAAACTGCATGAAGCAAGCATTTTACCGTCATAGGTTTAATGCAGTGAAACCAAACACGTGTGTGTCTCAGTGAAGCTAGCATGCCTGCACTGTCAGTCGCATTGGCCTCTTAAAGAGACACCTCTGCTTTTCTGCTGTGTCTCTGCAGTACCGCCCTCTCTCCTAATCTCTCACTCACCTACTTTCTCTGTCTCTCTTTCACTGCGGTTCGTCTTTCTGCAGATCTTGCTTTCTTTCGGCCTCGGTGTGTGTGTGTGTGTGTGAGTGTGTGTGTGGGGCGGAATGGAGTCAGAAGCAGGTTCATGTTGTGCTATCACTGAGTCAGAATTTTACATTCCACATTTGTCATTGAGACCGGCCTTGAGTTTGAGGCTTATCTAACTAAAACAAGAGGAAGACACCATACAGAGGACTAGTAAGTCACCGCTCGGAGAGACTAGTTTTTTGTGTGGGATGTATCACATACATGTCTGTTAATAACCCTGTGTGTTTCTTTCTAGGCTGGTTTGGGGACTTTGTCTGTCATGCAAGACCTGAGGAGCGAATCAGAACGTCTTAATGAGGTCAAGGGTCATTTGGAAATTGCCTTACTGGAGAAGCACTTCCTACGTGAGTACTGGAAGGAGGATGTCTCCTTGTATTATGATATGTGGAGTAATGCTGAACAAAAGTTGGGATGCTCTATATGTACAGTATATGCACGATGCACATACCTACACGTTATCCAGTAGAAAGATGGTGTTCAATATGCGTTGTATACTGTATCAAAGATTTACCAGGATACAATATCATATGTAGTGCTGATATTAAGCGATATGTGGTGCTAGAGGTAGGGTTGGGTGCACCTCATCTAGAAAATTATTAATGGGATGGCAAGGGAGTGGCGTGAGGACTGTGAGGGGCAAACAAGCATTGAATCATCTACTTAATCTATACTATATCATCTATACCACATCTATACTTGCTATAATTAAAAACAAAAAATAGTCGCAAACAGTAATCATCGGGGTCCAAGCACCAATGGCCCATGTGGATGACTATCGATCCAACTTCAAATGAATCTTATGATGTGGTTTTGCTTTTCTTTATTATAAATATTATGTTTCAATTTAAATCCAGGGCTCATTTATAGTTCAACACTGGTTTGTTTTTGAATGTCTCTACCTTGGTGCTTTTGATGTAGGTACAGTATGTTAGATGTTTTAATCTTAAGTTGTGTGAATGGCACACAATTTCTACCTTTTTATCTCTTTTAGATATATATTGTGCTTCATTATACTTCTCTCATTGTGTTGAAGGTTTATTGTAGTGACATGAACAGATAATTTGTATCCTCTGTATCTTGACAGTAGGATTGTGTTTATGTGGTTGGACACACTCATGCGGTCAGTTTACCACATGGTTTAAGTCTTGTTCATACCAAACTAAAAAGTTGTGCCACATGTATTGGTGCAAACAAATTACAATTGTTACCTAATTGTGGACTGATTAGCTATTGATCACCCTTAGTGTGTGGATGTGTGTGTGAGAGAAAGCTTTTTGGCACTTGTGTGTGGATGTTGTTGGTCATAGTTTGCTCTCTTTTTATGAAAAACTGAATGTCTGTACTATGATAGTAAAGCAAAAACACCTACATTATGTGGACAAAATGTTCTCGCTGCAGTTCTCATGAGAAAAACTCTTTCACTAAATAACTAAAATAATGTATCCCTTTATTAACAAAATCAAATCAAATTGATTCTGAGAACCGATTCTTTTTGATGAGAACAAATCATTCAGAACAGTGTCTGTTAGAACAGGAAGGGGCCATCTCCAAACTGTTCCCACAAAGTTGGGAGCATGAAATTGTCCAAAATGTCTTGGTATGCTGAAGTATTAAGAGTTCCTTTCACTGGAATTAAGGGGCCAAGCCCAACCCCTGAAAAACAACCCCACACCATAATCCCCCTCCACCAAATTTACACTTGGCACAATGCAGTCAGGCAAGTACCGTTCTTCTGGCAACCGCCAAACCCAGACTCGTCAGTCAGATTGCCAGACAGAGAAGCATGATTCGCCACTCCAGAGAACATGTCTCCACTGCTCTAGAGTCCAGTGGCGACGTGCTTTACACCACTGCATCTGACGCTTTGCATTGCACTTGGTGATGTAAGGCTTGGATGCAGCTGCTCTGCCATGGAAACCCATTCCATGAAGCTCTCTACACACTGTTCTTGAGCTAATCTGAAGGCCACACAAAGTTTGGAGGTCTGTAGCTATTGACAATGCAGAAAGTTAGTGACTTCTGCATACTGTGTGCCTCAGCACGCGCTGACCCCACTCTGTGATTTTACGTGGCCTACCACTTCGTGGCTGAGTTGCTGTTGTTCCCAATTGCTTCCACTTTATGATTCCACTAACAGTTGACCGTGGAATATTTAGTAGTGAGGAAATTTCACGAATGGACTTATTGCACAGGTAGCAACCTATTGCGGTACCACGCTTGAATTCACTGAGCTCCTGAGAGCGACCTATTCTTTCACAAATCTTTGTAGAAGCAGTCTGCATGCCTAGGTGCTTGATTTTATACACCTGTGGCCATGGAAGTGATTGGAACATCTGAATTCAATGATTTGGAGGGGTGTCCCAATACTTTTGGCAATATAGTGTATATATCTGCCAAATGCATGCAATGTTAAGTGCAAATGTTTCTGTGGGGGTTAGGGGTATAGACAATATAATTAGCTCAGTATAACAACAAAAGAAATCAATAGACAGTCTCTACCCTGAAAGAAAAAAACAATTAAACGTACAGTGTGTGTGTGTGTGTGTGTGGATGGATGTGATCATCGTGTCCATCACAGCTACAATAAACATTGGATTGGTTCAGTGTCTCATTTGAGAATGACATATAAACAGCAACTGAAGGTCATTAGTGAATGACACAGTCAAATCGACTTTTATATAACCCTAAGCATGCCAATGTCTGCACACAAAAGAGGACCCACACATGAGATGGAGTGAGAGAGCACACATTAACAAGCTAGAGGAAAATGAATGGGAAGAGATATATAAAATATGAAGTAGGAAAGGGATTACGGAGTGAAGCTGCTAGAGAATCAGGACTGAGGATTTTTGCTCAGGAAACACAGAGTTATAGCCATATCTGTGAGCTCTGATTTGTGAATATCATGCATATAGGTGAATAGGAGAAATTACAACACTAGAATCACTGTTTTGACAGAGGTAGTGTTATGAGTCCTGTTGTACATTTCAAAGAGCAAGTTTCTTGTTTGTTTACTCTTGAACATGCATGACATTAGCTGGGCCACATGTTTTTGTATGATTTGACCTAAAGATTTTTATGATATAATCCCACGTGTTTTGTATGATTTGAGCTAAAGAATTTTACGATATAATCAAAGTATACATCTTCTATACATCTGAAGTAGGCTCTGAAGTAAGACTAGGGGGACATGTCTAAAGCTTCCATTTTTTCATTGAACACAAGTTTGAATTGATTTAAACATGAATGAGACTTATGAGCTGAATAAGAGCTGAAGAGTACAAGATTTTCTGTACTTGGCAACTTTTTTGACCTGTTCCTCACACAAAGCTATCGCTTCCTGAAATATAGTAGATGTGTCTGCTTTTAGGATGCTTTTATTGGGCTTTAATCATTTTGAAGATCTACTTTTTATTTTTTATTTGAAAATTCTGTGTAATATTATCTTTTCTGTTTCATGGACAAGAAAATCATGGTGCTTGTGCGTCTTCTGTTCATTCAACTAAGGACATATATTTTACATTGATGCACTAGCCAACACTACTTGGAGTTGAACCCATGATTTTGTTGTTCAGCTACCAGTAGATCACGCTATGATCTAGTAGTTCACCTACAGATATTGTTGATGGGAGTGTGTGTGGAACAGACTCTGGGTTTCACCCTCTGTTGACATCAAATCCTACGTATGACTGAGTCTATTTTAAGTGTGTGTTTGTGTGTGTATGTGTGTGTGTTTATCCCGTGTGTTCCCGTCTTACGGCTCTGGCCCATTTAACACTGCGTTACCAGTCATTACAAAGCAGTTGTGCTGACATCACAGGCACTTCCTGTTACTTGTCTTCAGTATTCTTTTTTTTCTCCATCTTAGAGGTTTATGTTTAAATATGCAGTGTTTGATGAGATATTATAAGTTATAATGATAATTGATAAATTGATAAAATTGATAATGATAATTTTTTCTTTTTGATTTTTATTCTTTTCTTTTCTTTTTTTGAGTTGGATTATGGCTTTATTTGTTGCATCATTTAAAAAAAAAAGTCAATCTGTAAAAATAAATGTAAATCGGACCTATGCACAAGCAATCTTTCCCAGTAACAGGGTCAGAACTCATTCCTTGGTGTATAGCCTGTTATGTAAATATGCCAGGTATTTAAACACTGGTAAGCATACTTGGAATTGGCGAAGTCACACAGTCTGAGATCGCCTCCTATACCCTTGAATAGGGCACTATTTGAGGGAACAGCCATTTGTAGAGGTATCCAAAACCATAGTGGATGTTATTGAGTGCACTTATTCAATCCCATAATGTACCGCAATATTGATTGTACAACTGATGTACCTCAACGGCTAGCAAATATCCATAATGCACTGTGGAGCTAGTGCCAAATTAATTCCCGTGTCTCACCAGAAGATGCCGCTCGCAACTGAATCATCCATCCATCCATTCTCCAAACTGCTGGCCCAATGTGGGTACAGCATAATATTATACAGGTATAAATTCCTTTTGAATTGGTTATATTGTTTAATTAAGGTTTATACAGGCTAGATTCCATGACAGAGTTCAAGATAAATGTTTTCATTATTACAGGAGCTTCCATTTTGCTAAGTTTCAAATGATTATTAAAAGGCAAGCACAAACTATACAAAAGCGGAAGCGACTCCGGCACACTCAGTGTCCGAATTTACTCACTCGTTTACATTCACTCCTTCAAGTGGACTATATTAGTGGAGTATTGTAGGGAATAGTGTATGAGGTACAGGGGCCGATTTCAAACACAGCTATGGTTAACATGGCTAGTCCATATGGTAATTATGTCTGGAAGGAAATCCAAACATCTGCCTTCCATTCATCGACCTCAGACATGGCTTATCATTTGAAACATGTAAGTTGTTGCCTAACGTTAGCTACTTTGCATGGTGGCTCGGTCTAATCTTAACCTAGATAAATGTGCGCTATTATTAGGTGCACATCCAAGTGTTCATGCAAAGCGTGGAAGCTAAATTAGTACCGCATACTTAACATGCATTTCTCTCTAAAGGAGTTTCATCTTTGCTGTCGACACTAACTCAGAAATGGCTTAAATGAGCAACTGCTAGCAACTACTCGACTAGAAAAATCTTTAGTCGGGGGCAGCCCTATTATTTAGTATGTCTTACAATTTTGATTAATGACCTAAAAATAGGTTTACATTGCATTTTAACTCCTACATTCAATGTGGTGTCAGACTTTTGAACGCCACTGTATATTGAATGGTTTTATGATGTGATAGATAGACATGATTGAGTCATGGCAGCATGTGTGTGTCTGTTGCAGTGTCACAGTTCTATGTCTGTTAGAGGTAAGTAATGAGATTAAGAGATGAGAAGTTCATCACCTTCTCTCTGGCAGCACACACAAAACCCTGACATGAAAATGCTGATTCAACCATATAAATCTGACATCAATTTACGTAATATTACAACCCCAAATCAAGAAAAGTTGGGACATATTGTAAAACGCAATGAAAATCAAGAATCTGTGATTTGGTAATTCTTTTGAACCTTTATTTAACTGACAAAAGTAAAGAAAAGATTTTTAATGTTTTCACTGGACAACTTGATTGTATTTTGTAAACAAATTTTGATTTTGATGGCTACAAAACTCTCCAGAAAAGTTGGGACAGAGGCACGTTTACCACTGTGTCACATCACCTTTCCTTTTAATTAAACTTTTTAATCATTTGGGAATTGAGGATATTAATTGTTGCAGTTTTGCAAGTGGAGTTTTTGCCTAATCTTGCCTGATACAAGACAGCTGCTCAACAGTTCGTGGTCATCTTGGTCTGATTCTCCTTTTAATAAAGGGCCATTCATTTTCAATAAGAGACAGATCTAGACTGCAGGTGTAGTGTGTCCACGAAACCACTCTGTTGAAGCACGTGCAGATTGAGGCTTGGCAGGAAAGATGTCATCTTGAATGGCAGTATATGTCTGTGTACAATCCCAATATATGCCTCCACATCAATGGTACCTTCATATGCAAGTCACCCAATGCCGTTTGCACTGGTGCACCCCCATGCCATAACATATGTTTGCACCTGTTGCTGATGAAAGTCTGGATGGTCCATTTCGTCTTTGGGACTGAGAACTTGATGTCCGATTTTCCCAAAAACAAGCTGAAACGTGGACTCATCTGACCACAGCACACATTTCCACTGTTTTTTGGACCATCTGAGATGAGCTCGGGCCCAGAGAACTCTGCATAGAAATGATGTATAGCTTTGTTCTTGTGTAACAGAGATTCAAGTAGAATTCGATGCAGCGGCAGACTGTGTTAAGTGACAATGGTTTTCCGAAGTACTCCAGAGCCCATGTGGCTATATTTAATATAGTAGCATGATTTTTTTTTCTCAGGCAATGCCATCTGAGGGCTCGAAGGTCACGCACATTCAACAGAAGTTTCCTGTCTTGCCCTACACGGACTGAGATTTTTCTGGATTCCCTGAATCTTTTCACAATATTATGTTGATGATGGAAAACCTAAATACTTTGCAATCTTGCTTTGAGAAATGTTTAACTTAAATATTCTGTAATCTTTTCACTATTATTTTGTCTCTTTCCCAACTTTTTGGAGTGTGTTGCAGCCATCAAAACCAGAATTAGTTTATATTTACAAAATACAATTAATTTGGCCAGTGAAAAATTTTTTTCTTTGTACTTTTGTCAGTTAAATTAGGGTTTAAGAGAATTACCAAATTACAGAGTTTTGATTTTATTGCGTTTTACAAAATGTCCCAACTTTTCTTGATTTTGGGTTGTATATGATAATTGACTCCATTTAAGCTATGCATGGAAGCTCATTCTCTGGGTTTTGAAAAATACAATATTCATAACGTGGGAAGGAGTGTTACATAACAGTTTCTAGTGAAGACACATCACAGCTGAGGATTCCTTTTCCTGCATTATTTACTCTCAATTGCCCAGCTTAACACCAGCCTGCTCTGAAATTAGCTGTTCTCTTTTACTGTTATTTACATCCCATGTTTTCTGTCTCGTATTTCCTTTTCCTCTCTACAGGAAAACACACTAGACATCATGTTTTGTAAGGTTTCCAGAAAGAAATTTGAACTGGCCATAAGCATCACTTATTAATGTGTAATTAAAGGGTTCACTCAAAAATGAAATTTCTTTTATTATGTACTCACCCTCATGTCGTTCCACACCTTTAAGACCTTAGTTCATCTTTTTAAGATTAAGATGTTTTTGATGAAATCCAAGAGGTTTTTTTTTATCCTCAATAGAAAGCAATGAAATTACCACATGCAAGTTCCAGAAAAACGTGTCTACAGTGGTTCAACCTTAATTTTATGAAGCGACGATAATACTTTTTGTGCGCAAAAACAAAACAAAAATAACGATTTATTCAACAAATTCGTCTCTCCCCGGATTTCATCAAAAATATCTTAATTTGTGTTCCGAAGATGAACAAAGGTCTTACTGGTTTAGAATGACATGAGGGTGAATAATTAATGATAGAAATTTCATTTTTGGGCAAACTAACCCTTTAAGGCCCATTACTTACATAGTATAAGATCAACCAGATATCAGTAAAGTTGTATGATGTATGTTTACTTTTTTTTAAGCAATTAGACTTACGATTTTTGCCTTGCAGTCAATAAAATGAACAAAATTGAAGGAGGGACCCAAGTCGTATGTAGGTTATAGAATATGAGAGAGTTCAGAACAACATTTCAGAACACCTTTCACATTTCAGCAACACCTGACAACAACCTAGCAAGCTTGTTTTGTATGGGCAAGCACCTCTAACATTTCTATAGAAATGTATAAATGTAATTTTCTCTTCACAAACTCCAAAGTGATAAAGAATCATTGGTTGCTTGTCAGATTTGTCCGCTCACTGTGGCCTTGACTCATAATTAGTATGACAGTGGTGCCGCTGGCAGGAACTGTGACAGCCTGTAAAATATCAGCTGAAGAGCGGGACAGAATTAGGCCAGTGAGTGGGCCAACATTGATCCAGAGCTCTTTACACAGAGGATAGATAGAAGAGAATGAAACAGCAGAAAGAGAAAACAAGAATGTTAAAAGAGAATATGTGAAAATGACTTTCATTATACCTCTAAAAACTCAGCAGTCTTGGTAGTTTGCCCCCCAAAAGAAGTGCCCCATACATTGTAGTGATAAATGCCAACCGAAGCCTGGTGGCTCAGATGGCTTCAACCTGCTAGGGTTTTCTGCTATTTACGGAAACAACATGCCAATGTCATTTCCCTCAGTACTCCTCTAATTTTGTTCTACCCAAACTCTGAGAGACTGTCTCTTATTTACTACACCCACACCATCTCCTCCGCTTTCTGTTTCTTTCAGGCAGGTTACTATGCGACAGCGGCATTCACTTAGGGGTTTATTGTTGCACTGAAAGCCTGCCGCTGACGCAGAGAGAGAAAGCTTATGTTTCCTCTCAGAGGAACGAGAGGTTCACTGCTGTGAAAGGCAGCTAACATCACAGTACAACAATACGCCAACCACGTCTCAGCCCTGGGCTCTCAAAACCAAGAACAGTGTCTCCGAGATCTCACCATGAATAATTAAAGATTGGTGATGACAGCAGAATAGTCCATCCAGGCATTTGTTTGCTGAAATATTGTAGCTTTGACATTATGAGTTTAACTTTATATTAATGGTCTCTTCAACCATAATAATGGATAATGTCTCAATAGCAAAATCTTCAATTGCCAGACTCCATAAGATCAAGACCAATACCAAACTCCCAAAAGACAAAGACTAATAACAGACTCCTTAAGGCCCAAAACAATACAAGACCCCTAGAGCCATTCAAATACTAAAAACTAAGACCAATTCTAGACTACCAAACTTAAAACCAAACTTCCTAAAGATCTAGACTAATACCTAATTCCCTAAAACCCAAACCCATACCAGATCCCTAAAACCCAAATCCCTTAAGACTTGAACCTGTTACAGACTCCCAAAGACTCAAATCAATACCAGGCCCCAAAACCCCAGAACAATACTAGACCATCACCTAAGGCCCTTACCCACACCAGTGTACCACACAATCTGACCCAGTCTAGAATCAATACCAGACCCCCTAAGATTCAGACCAGTAAAAGGCCCCCATAGGCCCAGCCCCATACAAATAACAGCCCCTCCCTCTAAGGGTAGGGACACACCAAACCGTCGCTGAAGAACTAGCACTGATGAAAGCCTGTGTTGTCACCTCGCGTCGCCTGTGTCGGGGAAAAAAAATCTGTACTTGAACACACCGAAAGGACTACAGGCGACTGTCGACTAGCATGACCATTCTGTGCCTGTGTGTAAAGAAGATAACTGTCTATTTAAGCAGATTTATTTGTCTATATTCGTCATTCAAAAAGGGAAATTGAAACTAAGACTGCAAGCATACAAAGCATAAACAAAGAATTCGTCAAAATATTTGTGCAGTGAAAAGCTCAGGTTAAATGACGTAAAATCAGAACAGCCTTCTGACTGTGCCGTCATGACTTCTTTGCTTGCTTTCATTACTTTTGCTCTTATTCTCATGCACTGATTTGTTCGCTAAACTGAACAGCCAATCAGAGTTCTCTCTCTCATCGATGGCCTAACGGCGATTCTACATGTTGAATCAGCCAAAAAAAAAAAAAAACGACGGCGTCTGACTAGAACCAACAGTGTGGAACACAGCGAAAAAACAAAGTCGGATGACGCACAAAAATGGCCTGACATTGCCTGATGGCCAACTGTTGACTTGGTGTGTCTCCGGTTTAAAACTCAGATCCAAACACATAACAGACCACTTAAGACCCAAACTAATACCAGAAACCCTAAGAGCCAGACCAAGGCCTGACCCCTAGACAAGGCCGAGACCTAACAACAAAATTAAAACCAAAAGCTGTTGACCCAAACCCATTTCAAACACCTGAAACAGAGAAGATGCTGATTTTCAATCACAGAGATATTTTGTACGGTGGCTCAGTTGCCTTTCTGAGCTTTTATGAAATTATTACAAATTCTCTTAATGGCTGAAGATGCCTGCTTACCCGTGGTTGAGGCAATTATCACCTGTACAGCGGAAATAGATTGGTCTTGTCTGAGATGAGTCATGATTTAGATCTAGACAAAAAAAGTGAATAATGAGATCCAGATCAAGACCAGTAATGAGTGTCAGACCAAGACTATGTTTATTTGGTCTTTAAAGATCTCTAGACCAAGACCACAAGATTTGAGCTCTGCTTAATAAAATAAATGGGGCACAAACAAAGAAATGGTGATACTATGTTATCTGAGAGCTTTTGATGATATCAAAGTAGAAAATGATGATTGATATTGTTTTAGTCAAAAGATGTGAAACTTGATCTTCTGACTTTGATGTGCAGGAAGTAATATGTTCCTGTGTACCCACAGACAGATGAGCTACATCTCAGGTAGTTTCCAAGAAACAGGATGTTGGTATGGAATAGCAGAGAATATTGCCTTCTGCATTTGTTTTTAAAGACAGTATCTGCATGTCCCTTGATATTTGAAATCAAAACAAAAGACAATGTTCCCAATTGGCATCATATAAAACAATATCAAAGTTAAACTGATACTATTTATGCAAGGAATAGATATTTTTGAAAAAAAAAAAAAAATGTTTAGAGCATGCAAATTATGAATGGAAAAAATTCAAATGGATCCATTTTAAACAACACTCTGGTTGTTTACAACACTAAACTTGAGTCATGGAAGCGTCTGGACCAAATTTTCAATACCATGTTGAGTTTGGTAACATCACTATATTGTCTTCGTATTAGTACGTGGCTCTATTTCAAACAACTTATTGCTCAGTGTTGTGGAAAAGACCTTGCAGAATGTGAACAGAATGGGCTAATGGTTTTGTCTGATGAATAGAGCTTTTGTTTCACCTCAATCAGTAGGGAACGGTAGTTTTCCTCTAGGTGCTTAATTCTCTCGCAGGGTTTAGATCCAGTCCGATAAGCTGCATTTTGTGATTGCTGTTTTAAGGGTTGTAGTAATGGACCTACACAATCTATTTGATGCCAGCTTCTAGATTCTACATTTCCTGCCATTTGGACTAGTTCACAACAGGTAAAACTAGCCACAAGTATTTGGTGCACCAAGAAGCAAAGTCGAATTTTTTTGTTTTGTTTGTCGAGTCAAAAAAATCACTTTGATGACTGAAGGCAACTATGCTCGAACATTAGAGGAACCGTATTACTTATTCATGAGGTCTTGATGCATCGGGCCAAGATGGAGGCCTATCTCTCAGATATGGAGTTCTTCTGCGATGGAATCACAGATGAACTCAAAGGCAACCTCAGCCTCAGTAAGTGGTCAACACTATTTTAGTCAAGCTCTTGATTCCCTTCTTCTTGCTGAAAGTGTTGATTTAAGGTAATAGTTCACACAAAAATCATTGAGCTTATTTCAAGAACAAAATCGGTCAGATTTGTGAATAAATCATTCAAACCAGTTTTAATAACAACTTAAATCGCCATCTGTTTCTCACACAAAAATATTTTGTGAAGACTTGGAATTACTTTAAAGTACATTGAATTGAATAATTGAAAATAAGAGCAGCAATGCAAATAATCTGTTCCTTTTGTACTCTACAGAAATGTGTAAGTGATAACCGAATTTTCATTTTTAGATGTACTATTTCTTTAGAGTCTCAGAACTGTATTACTAATTTGGTAGCACTTTATTTTACAGTCCTGTTCCCCATGTACATACTATGTACTTACCCTGAATCTGAATCTACCCCTAAACCTAACCTTAACCCATGTATTTATCCTACATTAACCGTACTTTCGGGAACACTTTATTTTAGGGTCTTTTAACTAGTTGCTTATTAGCATGCATCTTACTAGAATATTGGTTGTTTATTAGTAATTATTAAGCACATATTAATGCCTTATTCTGCATGACCTTATTCTACATTCTTAATCCTACCCAATACCTAAACTGAACAACTATCTTACTAACTATTAGTAAGCAGTAAATTAGGAGTTTATTGAGGAAAAATTATAGTTAATAGTGAATACATGTTCCTTATACTAAAGTGTTACCGTACTTTCTTAGGTAAGTACACTGTAAGTACACATACTGTAAAATAAAGTGCAACCACTAATTCTACATTCTTCAGTTGCTTTTTAAAGATGTGGTATTTACAATAATTGATATACTTGTCTACTGGGATCCACACATAACTCACTGGCTGAGAGTTTGATGGTGTGTTGTGACAACAGTAAAACAGGTCATGCCCAAAGCTATGGTCCCATGATGCAATGCAGAGAGGCAGTATTACCAGAACATCAAACCAGGCCACTGGTCGATGCTAATTACACAAGCAGAGACCAAATGAGAGAGAAACTGATAAGAATGTTTGTTCTCAGCTAACAGGGAGCTGTTTGTTAGCTGTTAGCTTTGTTAGCTGTGTTGTTAGTATTTCTCCAGGCTAGGGTCATTCATCTCTGCTGTGCTCTTAATAGGTTTACATGAATCGCTGCCATGCTTAGTAAGAGCACATGTAAGCTTCCTAAGTCCAGCAACCCACAAGTGACTGCTTGTGACTTTTGCTTTAGGTTGTGTTTGAGGTTGGTCAGCACACAGTTCTTCTTCTTTAGGCCACTGATGTTGTCTACGAAATCATGAATCTGATTTCAAAGAATCTTCAACTGGTTAGTCAAGTCAAGTCACCTTTATTTATGTAGCGCTTTATACAACACAGATTGTTTCAAAGCAGCTTCACAGTAATAAACAGGAAAATAATAATGAATGATGCAAACTTTATCAGTTAGTCTCCGATGGTATGCCCACAGTTGCCTAACTATTATGAAATCATAAATGTGAGCAGTTGCTGTCTTCACATGTTGGTGTAACAGTCTCTTCCTTTCTATGTGGGCAGTACTTGGCCAAAATAAGGTATAAATCAGACTTTATGCTGATGGACAGTGATGGACGGGACTCAAAAACAGGCTCAATCCAGCACAACCCAACTGTGGATAATGTCCTGCAACATTAGCCATAACTTTGGCAGAGACTGTCCTCCTCCAAAAAACGACCCTATAGGTCGTTTTTTCAAGCACTTTATTACGACTTATATTTACGTTTTAAAGTCATGCGCCCTCTAGCTGGTGTAAAAATAATGGCAGTGTCGTGTTACGCCTGTCGTCATGAAATGACGTATGACCGTTGTTACCAATCAGAATGCGTGTTCATTTAAATGCAATGTGTGGACTTTTTACACGGTCCCTTACCCACCATTTGTCCTATTTTCATTTAGCAAAACTCATTTTTTTATTAACGACTACATTAACGACTACACCTAAACCTATTCTTAGTGATTTATAGTGCATATACACTTTATGAGCACATGCGCTCCCTGGGATCGAACCCACGATCGCATATTGTTGTATATTGCAATGCTCTACCAATTGCGCTACGCAAAACCCGAAATATGATGCAGATAAAAGGGTTCAATGCATTAAAATGAAAGTGTCCTGTTGTCGATAGGGGCGCAACTTTAGTAAACGACCTATATGGCCGTATTGGTTGGAGGACATGTTGCCTCGGCAGGAGTATTATCTACTTGATATCGATTTCACTGTATTTTTGTTATGTTGTAAATTATTTAAGTTGCAAAGGCAGCAATTAAAGAAATATACACAATAAAGGAAAAAAGCATTATAAAGAGTGATTTGTTGGTCATGAAATCAAATAGCCTCATGTTCTTCAGAAACCAATTATTTATTTGCATTTGTTTTGAGATTTTACTGATTTTATCAACTCAACCTTTGCAGTACAGTGTTATTAATATAACGTCTATCACTCACTATGTTTGGTTTGTACAGACAGCAGCAGAAGTGAGATGTGGTCGTAGGATGCAAGGAGGAAAAGTGCATAGACTAAGTTATCCATTAAAAAAAAAAAAAAAAACTATTTTAATTAAAGTGCCAAAAGAACTGAGAGTGGGCGTAATAATCCTGTATCGCCTATGTCAGGATCCGGCTATGTGATATAAATGGGCCAGCCTGAGATTGTTGCAAGTCTTTGTATAATTGCTGCTCTCAAAGTGGGTCTCTCAAAGAAATTTGTGGTGTGACTGTGTTGTTCTAGTAACACTCTTATGTTCTAGTGTGAAACCATTAGCAGAGGAAGTCAATGAGGTTTTATTTAGGAATTGATGGATGAGGATGGATACATAGAATGACCTCAAAGCCTTACACAGCTAGACTGGTGTGAGTGTGTGTAACAGCTCTGAGAGCTTCTGAATCTTTTATATGGTCTGATAGGTGGAGATGAAATTAGCTTGTATGTATGTGTGCTAATTTATCATGGTGTTCTGACTTGGAAATTGAGATATGTGTATGTAATGTATCGTATTCCTTTATTTGGGGTAGATATTGTTTGTTTATTGTATATGCATTATATGCAATTTATATTTACATTTTAAGTTGGTATGGATGAGAGACATTTTTCTGAATATGTTTATCTAGACTAGCCTTAGACCGGCAAACAAGTACTGTACTTTTTAGATATAATATAATGCCATTTACGAGATTACAGAGATAACAGGGCTGCATTTCCACTGCAGGTCTTGATGCCCAATTCCAATACGTTGACCATATCCGTTTTTTTTTTTTTTTTTTTTTTGATAAACAGCTTACATCTTCTTTTAAAAGTGACCCACATCCGATATCTGCATTTACACTATACGCTTGGCGAAACAACCCATGGTAGAGGCGCCGAACCAAAAAAAGCTTAGGCCGAAAAGAAAGTAAAAATGGCATGATTTGCCATAAACGCAGACGAAATGATAATACAAGCTTTTGCTTTCCGCACCATCTTTAAAGGTCAGCAAAACATTGGCTTGAACCTTTGACCTCTATTGCGGCATTGAAAAGAGTCCTGTGTTCACGTTTGACGTCATGCGCCACCGTCGCTTTTTCAATGGCGTGCGACTTGCATTGACAGGGAAATATCCGATCTGTCTGCTTACATTGCAAATGCACGTATTCAATTCATATCAGATTTATTTCCACTTATGAATGAGGCCTAAGAATAATCCATGTGTTTTTTCCTGTTTACACATTTGTGGGTCATATCTGATCTGTGTTGGGTCACTTAAACCACAATGTAAATGCAGCATAACAGACATTATGATATTATAGAGAGGCTACTGTATATACATTAATGTATGCATTTGACACTAAGTCCTAAATAAACGCAATGCGATTAGATTCCAGCGACAAGCTTTTTGTCTGACCACAACAGACACGGCATGGCTACAAGATGCAACAAAATCAATCTCAAATCATAGTTAATCAGAAGAGTGTGTGGGCCGGCTCTCACAACAAAATGGATAAATACAATCAAATTAAGTACACAATCAAATGAATAACCATGAAGCCACTTAGCTTATTAAAATACATACTCAGGTGCTGAGTCATAGTCATGATCTTTGTCATGGAAACACGTGTTCAGATAGAGTTCATAGTTTGAATGTTCTTGTTTCCTTTCATTTTATTTTCAAGATCTGATTGTTGTTGCTTTCATTATGACTTTTAGTCATGCACAATGAAATATGAATTAAGATGATACCTTTTAACACTATACAAAGAACCTAAGATTATCATCTTTGGACACACAGTTTCTATGTTCTTGTTCCCAGTCACGATGCTGCGGAAAAGAAACTTTTCGTTGTCGTGCTTGCTTAGGACAACAACTCTGACCTTTTATCGTTGGTTTGGCCCTTGTGTCTGGTTAGGACATGGTATTATGATGTGTTTGAATTACATTAATATTCAAATTGAAAATGTAACAAGCAAGATGACTGCATTTAATAATGCAAAATAATTTATTACTAATGTTAACTTTCATTAAAATAATTATTAAAAGACGTGCCAGATTTCATGAAGTTCAGTTTTCCTTGGCCTAGTTTTATAAAGTCGTGTCACAATTTATATGACGGTGCACAGACAGTACAGTACATTCAAAGATATGAAAAAATTATGTGATGCACTTATGTGCAAACTGAGAGGACAATGCATGCTTGTTCACACGTACCATGATAATCTACTGACATAGAGTTATTCTATGATATTCTTTGGAGTAACATATAAATACAATGGTACATGAATATAATAATCATTTAGTAACATTGTATATATTTAAACGGGTCATGAACTACATTTTTACATCAAAACACATCCTAATTTAGAAGTAATAAGATTTTTTCTATCCTGTTTTTGACCATCTCTTTCAAACACTCCATTTTGATGGGCGTGCCACATTATAGACTTGGAAGTAACAGTTTTGCATATTAAAATAACATCCCCGCCATTACATGTGTGGAATTGTTTTGAAAACTTCCAATGTTGGAAAAACATCTCTTACATAGTTGAAACATTTGCCAACACTGTGAAACATTTATGCGTATTAAATATGCTTTATAAGTCTTGATTGTGGCAAATAAAGTTTAAGTACTTGGAGTTACCAGTTGACTTTACGGTGTTTTGTGTAAATGGAATTATGAATGAATGAGCCATTGCTTGTCACGCTGTCGTTCTTATAGGCTATTCATAGCCTTTACGATGAAGTGAAAAATGTATATATTGTCATTTCCAAGTGTCGTGTTTTTAAAAAGAAACATGTTTTAATGTCTTACTGGTGACAAAATAGATGTCGCTTACTGAATCTTTTATTCAGGATTACTGCAAATGGCTTAGATCAAAACAAATAAAAACGAAGCGTTCTCTACCTGCTTTCTTCTGTATCCATGAATCCCCCATATTAACCCCATAAATGCTGAAGCAAAGGAAAATCACAACTATCACAAATATTCACAGTTTCACTGCAGCTCTACAGCATAAATACTCAGTACATATCAAACGATTTGTATCAAAGGAATAGTGACACATGGTAAAAACATAAACTGTCAGATCCAATCTAGTTGGCACTGCATCATCTTTTATTTTCAGTCTCTCTAAAATCCTGCATTGGATCAAAGACTATAGAATAACACAAGACGCGTCACTCGTATTATTATGAATGGAAGAAAGTGCAACACGCAATATGGCGAAATAAGTCCCGCCTTCTAAATTAGAACCAATCACCGATTGGTAAAGTCATCGCGTCACTGCAGCGGCCGTTAGAAGCTCCAGTTTCTATAGAAACACTCAGACGTGCGCCTTCGAAATGAGGCTCAAGAGACGCGCACTTAGGACTGCGCATGCGCATTAGGTTGATCCAGCCTGAAAAATACAGTTTTTTGTCATGATTCAAGCGTTTAGAAACAAAAATTATGAGACAGTTGTTGTCAGATTTCATTGGTGATTTCAAATATGAAATTTAATCGAAAGCTTGGCAAACAGCTTTAGAGAATTTGATGTTTCCCCATTGAATAGATAGGAGCTGCACTTGGATGCCCGAGAGGCGTTTCAAAGATGGCTGCCGAGTGAAATGACTTGTCTTAAAGGGACTTTGATTGGATTTCTCTTTTAAAAATGAATTTGCAGTAAAATGAAATGAACAAACAAACAGTGTCTTACTAATGTGATCTGACTGAAACTTTGTTAAAAATAAAGTTCATCCACGCTTTCTTAATGTTACAGTCACAAGGAAGGCAATGCAAAGACTGTGTTTTTCCACAACTTTGGTGATGTGTCTCGTATATACTAGTACATGTCCAAACTGGTGGGTGGGGCTAAAGAGGCAATGATGTAGAAGTAGGTGTTGATCTTCTACAGAGGCGGTCTTTTGTCGCACTATTACGTCATAATGTGACAAAATCCAAAACAAGTCAATTTTTGTGCTTGGTAAAGCTGTGAAGTTTTGAAATGAAATGGAAGTTTTGAGTTCTGAAACTTGCAGGATATTTTTATAGTACAATGACCTCTTATATATCAAAAGATCAAGGAAAATTTGATTTCTCAATTCTTGACTGTTTAAGGGTTAATTCACTCAAAATCCATATTCTTTTGAAAAATTATTTTTAATGAAACCTGAGGAATATCTGTCCATCCTATGAAAGTCTAGGTAAACAAAACGTTCCAAGCTCCACAGCTCCAAAAAGGTCATAAAGGCATCATAAAAGTAATCCATGCGACTCCAGTGATTTCATCCAAATTTTATGAAGCGATGTGAATGTTTGGGTGTGAAAACAAAACAAAAATGAAGTCTTTATTCACAAAATATCATTATGAGGGTGAGTAAATGATGACAGAATTTTCATTTTCGGGTTAACTAACCCTTTAAGGTACTACCATGATATCATTGCTTTACCATGGTGCAGCCAAAGCTCTTTTTCGTAAGGACTGAATTAAGCACAAATAAAAAAAGTCGGTAACACTTTAGTATAGGGAACACAAATAAACTATTAACTATGACTTTTCCCTCAATAAACCCCTAATTTACTGCTTATTAATAGTTAGTAAGATAGTTGTTCAGTTTAGGTATTGGGTAGGATTAAGAATGTAGAATAAGGTTATGCAGAATAAGGCATTAATATGTGCTTAATAAGTACTAATAAACAGCCAATATTCTATTCATATGCATGCTAATAAGCAACTAGTTAAAAGACCCTAAAATAAAGTCTTGATATTCCTTCAAATTTCAATCTATACATAATGTATAAAAATAGCATAAGTTAAGTTTAGTTCATTCTCCAGAGTCTGACTAAAATGCAACGTGTACTCATGAAATACATCAGACATAATGACTCATATCTAGGGATGCAAAGAGGCGGAAAATTTCCAGAAATTTTCTGGAAACTTTCCAGGATTTTTGGAAACTAAAATTTGGAAAGTTTCTGGAAATTTACCAGAACGTGTGAACTCATGAAATACATCAGACATGATGACTCATATCTCTATTTATCTGTCTAGTGTTTGTGTGGTCATTCTGAAATGGCTCTGTTGTGCAGGATGGAGGACTATCAGCACTAGAGTAGATTGCTCCACTTCTGTTATTGGTGCCTGATGGCGACTCCTGTCTGTCTGCGGGGTGCTGTGAATCTACTGACAGAGAGAGAGAGATCATGAAGCACATTGTGAAGGGCTGTTATTACTAAGAGAGAAAGAGAATGATGGGAGAGGAAGACGCAATATATATTTCATGACCTTCCCAGCATTCTTACTTTGACAGGCTTCATAGGCTTATCATTTCTATTACAAGAATCTGTTGCTAATTCATACTCGGCGCTATAATTAAACAATAAGTTACTAGAGGCCTTAGAAAGTTAAAGGCTGTGTTGTTATAAGAGTTTTATAAGAGTTTTATTAGAAGAATTAAAGACAACATTTTATTAAGCAAATTTGTTAGGTGGCATCCTTCCACTTGAAGATATTGTCCCTGACATATCGGAAAATTGTTATGCAACAAAAACAATGAAAAAGCTATAATAAGAATAATAGAAATATAAATATATAAGCTAACTGTTTCATTTAATACTGTAAAATTTGGTAACACTTTATTTGACAGTGCCGTAGTTACACGTTACTACATGTACTTACTATAGTAATAACAGTAAATTACGCATAATTACTAAGTAATTAACCATGAACCAAACCCTAACCCTAAATGTAACTCCATAATAAGTACATGTACTTAATTAATAGTACTCAGTTCTTATTTGAGTAATTACAATGTATCTACAGCACTGTAAAATAAAGTATAACCTAAAATTTTGTTAATTAATTAAAACTAATTAAAATGAAAACTAAACCTTGACAATGTTCAAGAAACAGCTGAAAATTACAGTTCAGCAGTAGCAGTCTATGGAAGCCACAGAATAAAAGAGAAAAAAAGGGGTTATATCTCACAATTTTGACTTTTGGATTTTGCCTGTTTTCCTCCATTTGTTCCCACTGTTTTTCTGCCACCACAATGCACATGTACACGCATCTGTGATGTCTGCTTCTAAATGGTTTATTCTAGCTTGTTCTATTCTGAACGATGGCTGAAACTTTGTACTTCTTGCACTTCTCATGTTTATTGCGTCTTTAAGATGAATCACTTGTTGTATTCCTCAATTGTAAAAGCATCTGCTATTCTTTTATATAAATATAAAAAACTATTTTATCAAATATATTTGAGTATCGAATTGTTAGCTTACAATTATACTATTAGAATCAACTGGGGGTGTCAGTAAATTGTCTTGTGTGATTTACATGAGGAGTTTCAATTGACCCTTCACCGGGAGTTTGATTGACAAGCGATCTAACCAATCATAATGCCGAATCCGCCATTTAGTCCGACAAAGTAGTCAGGAGTTGGAAGATTAACCACGGTGGACTTGAACTTGAAAAATGGTGTGTACTGACGTCTTTTCACGTTTGAAACAACATTCCTTCTCATGTTCATTCATGTTTATTTGATGCTATAAATTAACTAGTAGGAAGTGATCATCTGTTCATGAGCTGATTGAGCTGAGGCACTACAGCAATCTGTCACAACACATTAAAGAGCCACAAAATGGTTTTTATTGTTCGAATTTCTTAAAAAAAATTACACAGTTTGAAAGCTGGGACTTTGTTTAATATCATAAGTAACCTGCTCTGTCTTGTCTGTCGATGTGTTGTCAGTGTCCTCTTTGCACCGCGATGTATTTTTCACTCCGTGTGGCGTGACAGCGCCACGGCTTGTCGGACAGAGCAACAGTAACTAAGGGAGGCGGGTCTTTGTGAAGGGTCAATTGTGAATTTTGATTTTGAAATCAAAATGTTACACTAAACATCCTGTTACGCACAATAGGCTAGTCAGACATTTGACAGAAGTATAGGTTCATTGTTGATAAGAGGGTTTGTTGATGGATGATTTTTCTTAAAATCTTAGTTGAGGGTCATTTATCATTTGAGGGTGAATTATCATTTTAAATAACCAATATTGAGGTAAAACAAAAGTTGTTGAGTGAGGTACCTTCATGCCGAAACACTGCCTGCAGAGTCATTGCCTGTAAGGCAGCAAGGCAACAAGTCAGCTGCCTAAGTTTTCAGATGCAGCCTAAATTAGCTCCTAATACAGAGTAGGGTCTAACTCAGCCCAATAGGAACTACCAGTGACGTAAGTGTAATCTGATTGGCCTACTGCTTACAAAAAAACAGTACCCGCCATTTTAAAAAAGTTTATAGCCTATATATTTACTCAACGAACTAACTCTACGAACATGGAAAACAGTGATAGATGGACCTCTCAACCTTTAAGCTAATGAGAAAATCCAATGCAACTTTGAGCATCAACCACACAACAAACGCTAATACTTTTTCATATACTGTTTACTTTATTTTTTATAACAGTTCTTTCTAATAACGTATTAGACAGGACTGTTAAACAGATCGTAAACTAATGAAGACAAAGAATGGGAGAACTGTGTGCTCAGGCTCTGGCGTTCTCAGCACTGTCAAAATAAATGTCTGCAACAAGAAGCACAGCTTATGTCACTTCAGAGTTCCTACTGGCGGTGCGAATGCAACCAGGAAAATGGCCCTATGGGAACATTTAGTTCTCAGGAACCACCCTGGTGGCTTGTTACTATAACTACCGAATAGTTCTAGGAATTCAGTTATAGGAACTAGCCACTAGGATAGTTCCCCTGAGAACTAATTTCTCCCCCAGGCCATGTTCCTGGTTGCACTCGCACTGGGAATAGGATTGTGAAGTGGCCGACGATGGCGTCCTTAAGCACAGCATTTACAGATGCTAAAAACTGGTGGATGGAAGACGCTGTGATCAGAGCTGTGTTTGTTGTGTGTCGTGGGTTTCATGATAATGGAGATGGAATGTGAACGCATAATTTACGTGACTAAAAGAGCAAAAAGTGGGGCTAAGAGACAAAATCTCCTATGACAACTTTCAGTATTACATATCATCGAGGTGGAGAAAAGAACACAACCCTGCAGACAACAGGTAAATGCCGTTATCACTGTTTTCCATGTTCGTGAAGTAAATATGTTTACACGGCTTTTTAAAAATGCCGGGTGCCGGTGTTTGACATACGTTTGACCAGTCAAGTGCTGGGTTAGACCCTGCTCTGAAGTAGGAGATAATTTAGTTCCCCCAACAGGAGTTCCTAGAACTAAAATTGTTCCTAGTTCTTGTGAACATGGCAAAATCCGAGTACTTCAGCCAGTAGTTCTAGGAACTATGAAAAGGTTCCTCCGGTGCAAAAGCCCCTTAAGAGAGAAAGAAACTGGAAAAAATAAGATTATTGGAGGAAAACAAAAAACAAAAACATGTAGACCAATAGCAGTGTTGTCAAGTCTGCAGATTTAACTGTTGCCCCCCACCCCCCAGTTCAGTTACCTAGTACATTTCTGTTGTAATGTTTTGATGTGACTAACATATAATTTCAGCACTTCAGTCAACATATTCTGAAGTTCATAAGCTGATCACAAACACATTCAGCCTTCGAGTAAGAAAATAGAAGGCAGAAATATATGATTTTCCTTCTGAAGAGACATGAAGATCAATGAGAATTACAGACAGAATGTTGATTTTGTTCTCAGTGTGGCCTGCCTATAATGATCAAGACAGATCTAAAGATATTGCTTGCTGTTGATTAGTGTGATTTGTCCATCCGCAAGATAAAAACACTTTGAAACACCCTTTCCTTAAAAAAAACTTCAGCAAGAATTTTTGGCATGAACAATTTAATGTAAAGCCCAAAGTATACTTCGTTTTTTACACATGCGCTAGAGCAGGGATGGGCAGACTCTGTCCTGGAGGGCCACTGTCCTGCAGAGTTCAGCTCCAACCCTAATCGAACATGCCTGAACCAGCTAATCAATAGCCCCTTTCACACAGCAATCCTGGTAAATTACCGTAAAATTACCAGAATGACTTTACCGGTAAATACACCATCATGCTGTTCACACAAGCATGATGGTGTATGATGGCTCGACACATCGAAAAAGCTGTGAGATGTGGCGCAACGGTCAAAGATGTCCATCTAGTACATATATTGACATAGAAAAACTATTAAAAAGCAGCGGAGCTTACTGTAAACAGTGCAGAGTAATCACGTCATCTCCATAGTAACTTTTTGTTTGGCCCAAAGCAAACTTCTTACGTCAACACGTTCTGACTTTGTACATGCTCATACTGCTAACCTTCATTCTTTGTTCACTCACAACATCATACCGGTAATTTACTGGTAATGTTACAACTTCCCTTACTGGTGAATTGCCAGAACTGGTTTACCGGTGTTTTTGAAAAGGTCCTGTTCACACATGATCAAGAATCTGAAGTGTGCATATGATGGACACTTTATTATCACATGTGGCAACGGTAGAGGATTTTATGAATGGCAGTGAAGCGACGCAACAGTCGTAGGTCAGTGAGAACATGATGGATGTTGTACATATGAATTTCATTCATACTACACATATTCACACTTTAAAACTTACTTTCTGCTGTACGTGTACACTGTAAACCCGAATAAGTTGGGCTAACTCAAAAAAATTGAGGTAATCAGTTACATCAAATTTTTTGAGTTATGATGTTCTCAATTTTAAGTAACCAGAACTATCAAGTTTTGAGTTTGTAGTACTCATGCATTTTAATTCCTCCTAACTTGAAGTGCTGAGTTACACATTTTGATAACAATTAACATAAAATATTTAGTTTACTTTTTTATTTTGAGTTCTTGCAAATCAAATGAGTTATTTACTTCACTGTAAACCCTAAGAAAATACAGAAAATGCCAACTTGTTAATTTGCTAACATGCTAACAATAGCATGGTATAGTACTTACTAAATAAGTACAGCAACTTAATACATCTAACTTACCTGCTCTTATACCAAGCCACATGCGCTACTTGTCACCATGATAGTAACTCTCCAAAAACCCACATTAACAGAAACTCTTCTAAATGAGCGTAACAAAACATTAATCACTACTAAATCTCCCTCACCATTAATCTTGCACAAAACAAAAAACAAAAAAAAACATTATTTAACACTTAATTTTAGCATTTACTCTTCCTTTCGAGTGCCATGGGCAAAGCATGCTGGGAAAATCTCAGCCCAGTTTCAGTTAAACTTAAGTTAGTCTCAATTAAAATAAATTAGTTCATACAACTCAAAAGAATAAAACAGTTCAGTTTACTTGAAATATGTCAGTGCTGTGAACTCAAAAGAAAAAGAAAGTTCTAAATACTCATAACAGTTAATCTAACTGAACTAATTTGTTCAATTTAAGTTCGTCCTACTCAAACCAATTAAGTATTTTGAGCATTCGGGTTTATAGTGTAAGATAATCGTTCCCATCAAAACTAAAGTATACTTTATGCGATTTTTAATTTGCGTTTTTCGCATACAGACGACAACATTGTCAAAACGATCCCCACACGGATCCGCGAAAACAATTAAAAACTCTGTATTATGTATGCGACTGAACACGTTATACACATGACGTCACCATTTTCACAAATTCACGTTTTTGTAGTTTACATGGAAATGATAATGGTATTGTTTTTGTGTAAATAAACAGCCAAAACACATAAAAAGTTTTCTGTTTTTAGTTGAAAATGGTGTTGTGTAAACAGCCTCTAAGTCTAAGGGATTTTTAATGATTTTATTGTCAAAAGTGAAAACTGCTTAGAAAATGAATACTACACCCAAGAAACATTACATGCCAAGTTTAATATTATTATTATTATTTACTAAGTTTTTTTAAACTTCTATTTCTATTCATGAGCAATAGTAATAGTGATGCTTACCTTAGCTAACACCACTAAAAAGGGTTGGATGCTAGTCCTATATATTAGGATCCCCGGGCTTTTTACTTTAGTTAGAATCTATAGTTAGGCAGTTCAGGCTTGTGAAAATCTAAATGCTGTTAATAGAAACATCACTATAGATTAATTGACTGCCTGCTTAGTGATGTACCTCCGTACAGCTGACCGCATTCATCTCATCTGAAACCATCTGTCACACAGAAGCACTTCCACTAATGGCCATCATTCTGAACTCACGGTTCAGGCACTAGAGTTTTATAGAGCGCTGATGGTCATTCAGATCTTATTCTCTCATTTATGGCTCTCTGTATGAGGGAAGCTCATATTAGCACTTAAATATTTATAACGCTTAGCTGGGAACAAAGACCATGTAGAGTACATAGCTGCAGGCTCACAGCAATGCAGTAGACTACTGAAATTTCACAAACAGAAGACTGGAGAGTTATTGAGGAAAACACTTTTAAATTGTCCCTGATGTGAAGCTGAAACATCTTGTATTATCCAAAAGGGACTTATTTTGCGATAATGACTGAATGAGTGCAATGAACCTTCTTATTGCAAAGCTACTTTGCTAAGTACCATAGTAAATAAATGTAAATAAATATAAATTAAATATTGATTTGAACTCTGTCATCACATGAGAAAAAGAGTGTGAAGTGATACAAGAGATCGAAGTATAGCATATTAGTTTCCAGTGTAAATTACCATATATTGTAAGGTAATAATACTGAATGATTGCCATATTCGTGTGCCAAATAAATAAAAATCACTAAAAATAAAATGAAAATAAAAATATATATGGTACATCTAGGTACTTTACAGTATACCATAGTATTACTATGGTGTATGTCAAAAAACATTTTTGTAAGGCAAGAAATGTTTATAAAACTTCATGTTAACACTTACATATCCTGGACTAGATCATAATATTCGTCTTCATACAAAAGTATGTGGTAATTTGTATGATTTTTATTTCAGAGGAGGAATTGCGGAAGCTCCGAGAAGAAACCAATGTGGAGACCCTTAAGCAGGAGCTGGAGAGAGAACGCAGCCGAAGACTTGACCTGGAACAGAAGATGAATGATGTGCTGAAGACCAGGTGAAAAAACTCAAAAATAGACAACACCAACAAACTTTACAGAGTTGACATGAAGTGTCAGACAATGGATGTGGAGCACAGGAGCCACAAATGCTCTATGCAAGTACTAGGGATTGGGAATAGAAAATGCTTCTTATTTAGAATTAGTTCCATTGGTTAATGGTTTTTGAACATCCACATATTTCCACATGAACACTCAAATTTTATTGTACAGTATATAGACATTTATTGTAATGCGATTTATGAACAAATGATCTAATCAGTTTATTTGTATTAGGAAGCACAGTATACTGATCATACACTAAATTAAAAGAAAGAACAGAGCCTCTGCTTAAAAAATCTTAATGCATTCTTTTTTTATCAACACTTGAATATGGGTAAGTTTCATACAAAAACAACATTTTGAACAAAAAGCTGAGAAAAACGCATTTGTGTTGAAGACTACGTCTGGATCTGATTCAGAACGATGATCAAAACATATATGGAGTGGATCAAGTCCATCAACACCCCCAAAGCTTCACAGTCCTATAGCTCGCCCTGGGTTGGCATTTCATTACTTAACGTTAGGCAGTTTTGATTTATATATTTTTTATTGTTTGATGATCGTGTTAGCGTAAGCAATGCTTCTTCTTCGCCTGTGTTTTGATCTGGAGATTCTGTACTCTTTCAGAAGATGCATAATAGCACTATAATAGCAAAAACATGAATTGCCGGAAAATTCCGGGAATTGTTGTGTCATAAATGGTGAAAAATTTCGTCAATGGCGGGGAAAGACATAATATCGGCCATATATTGGTTATCAGCCACAATATGAAAATAATTATTGACAAAATCAATTGAGTAAACAATAAAAGTTGAATTAAGTTGTTGTTTTATAGTTTCCTTCTATAGGCTGTGGTAAACTGATGTGTGTTGGCAGTTCAATGACCTGCTCCTGTACTCTGTCACAGCAGGAATGACTGCAGTGGGCTGCCCACGCCACACGCCAAGCTATAAAAATAGCTACTACATCCCACCCCCCATGACCCCGTCAATGTCTATACGTAGTGAGGCATGCACAGCAATATGTCAGTACAGAGTGTTCTTTCCACTGATGTCATTTCAATATCTAATTGATTCCGATTTGATTGGCAACCCGTTAGGCTTGTGTACTGTATGTTGAGGAGAAGTTTTTAAACATTCACCTGCAAATGTGTGTAGAAGATCAACGTGTTGATGAGATTTTGACAAAACAAATAGTTTTATATCATTTTAGGTTAGAATAAAGTTCTAAAAAAAATTAAATTGTGATGAATACTGTGATGAATAAAATAAAATTGTATTTTATTTCAGCTTTATTTCAATTATCAGTTTTGTTTAAGGGTTAGTTCACCCAAAAATGAATATAATGTCATTTATTACTCATCCTCATGCCGTTCCACACCCGCAAGACCTTCGTTAATCTTCGGAACGCAAATTGAGATATTTTTGTTGAAATCCGATGGCTCAGTGAGGTCTGCATAGGGAGCAATGACATTTCCTCTCTCAAGATCCATAAAGGTACTAAAAACATATTTAAATCAGTTCATGTGAGTACAGTGGTTCAATATTAATATTATAAAGCGATGAGAATATTTTTGGTGCGCCAGAAAAAACAAAATAACGACTTATATAGTGATGGCCGATTTCAAAACACTGCTTCAGGAAGCTTCGGAGCGTTATGGATCCGCGTGTCGAATCAGCGGTTCGGAGCGCCAAAGTCACGTGATTTCAGCAGTTTGGCGGTTTGACACGCGATCCGAATCATGATTAGATACGCTGATTCATTATGCTCCGAAGCTTCCTGAAGCAGTGTTTTGAAATCGGCCATCACTATACAAGTCGTTATTTTGTTATTTTGGCGCACCAAAAATATTCTTGTCGCTTTATAATATTAATATTGAACCACTGTACTCACATGAACTGATTTAAATATGTTTTTAGTACATTAATGGATCTTGAGAGAGGAAATGTCATTGCTGGCTATGGAGGCCTTACTGAGTCATCAGATTTCAACAAAAATATCTTAATTTGTGTTCCGAAGATTAATGAAGGTCTTACGGGTGTGGAACGGCATGAGGGTGAGTAATAAATGGCATTATTTTCATTTTTGGGTGAACTAACCCTTTAATAACAACACTTATTGCAGACTCCTTGAATCTAGTTGGTTAAAAGTCATTGCAAAAATTGTTCAGAAAAGTATGGTTAGGTCTGAAAATCTGTTTGGAGATGCCACTTGCTTTGACATTTTGTTTTCTAATGCTATGACATTCTGTAATTGTTTCAGTCATGTTACATGTGTGTTTTTGTGGCTACTGTGAATGTTTCATAGAACTACATATTTATTGACATTTTTTTTTGTATGGAAGTTTTGTATGAACTAAAAATTAATGTAGTTTGTGTTTCCTGGTGCAGGTGTGAAGATTCTCCACCTCAGCCTCCACGGAAACAGCAGCCACCTGCAGCTAATGGCACAGGTAACACAACCATTAAGAGTACTTTTGCTTTTTTCGCTTACAAATGACAACATTGTCAAAACGACCCCTGTTCACATGGATCCGCAAAAACAACTAAAAACGCTGTATTATTCATGCCAGGCCAGTAGTTGGCAATGTCACTTTGTAAAGAAACACTACATGCTTATAGATTGAAAATGAAACACGCATGCGCATGACGTCTCTGTTTTCACAAATTCACGTTTTTTGTAGTTTACAAGGAGACAATAACAGTATTATTTTCAAAACTTGCACTTTGAAACCTGTTTTCAAAAGTTTGTGTTTTCAGGACCTAAAACGCTGTTGTCGTTTAAATGAATGGCCAAAACGCATAAAAAGTTTTCCGTTTTTAGTTGAAAACAGTGTCATGTAAACAGCCCCTAAAAGTCTCAAAATGATTTACTTTTAGATGAAAAAATGTCTAGACCTCACCATTTTCAGATAAACTATAACAAAGGAATTTTAAGGCAGAATTATATGTGTTGTTTTCAGATAAGGCAACTCCACAAAAAGCTTAGTGAAAAGAATTCATCCAACATGGTGGACAAAACAATTGTAACGACTAAATATATTTCTCTTTCAGTGCTGAAAAGTATCGATAAAAATAGTTCAGTTTGTCTTTATGAGTGTGTCAGTCAGTAGCGAAGACTTTTACATTGAAAAGACTGAATTGTTGTGAAAACGGAACAAGACGCAACTGACAAATGTTTTGACTAGCGCTGTCAGTCACGGGAAAACCCCTTAACTGTTAAAAGGACAAGATAATACATCAGACATTTAAACAGATTTTTTATTATGAACATAAGACTGACCTGAAGGAAAATGCTAAATCTGAATACAGGTAATAAACTCGCTCACTCGATCTCTTTCTCACAGCACTCTTCTACATAATACAGTAAGCTTCAATGAACAATATCAATTGAGAACAAACAGTTTACGTTGCTAAGAGTGGTTGCTAAGGGTGTTGTGTAGTGATACACAGAACTGTTGGGTAAACAAAAAACAAATTTTCCACAACATTTTGTAAATTACTGCAACAAAATCAGTCATTTCTATTTGATCTCTATTTGACTATTGCTTTTGTTTATCAGTCATTTGGGTTGAAATGGTAATTGTGGCTCTAATCCTGTATAAAGGGTTTGGATTTTCCGCTTGTGTGTGGTTATTAATTCTGAAAACTCTGTTACAGGAAGCTTTCAGCTGTTATTTTAAGCACTTGTCTAAATTTGTAGACCAACTAGGCCAGACCGACCCCTTTTGTTTGAGACAGGAAATGAGAATGTAGAGCACAAGCTCTCTGTCTCTCACTGTAGGATTTAGATTAATAAAGCTTTGGTTATGGCCTCTGAATGAAGTATATCTCTAAACTCTCACTGTAGACAAACAGCAGAAGGAGACGGTGTGTTCGCGGCTGCAGAGCTGGCTGTATGATCGGTTTGGGGTTTACATTGAGGATTTTCGCTTCCAGCCTGAGGAGAACACAGTTGAGGCTGAGGAGCCACTAAGTGCTAAAAGGTCAGTGAAAAAAAGATCACCTGTAGAACATTATACAATTCAGATTATTTTGTTGCACATGTGTTAATAAATTATGTACAGGTTTGAAAGAAGTGTTCAAAATAGAATGAAGTCATTCTTATGAAACTAAAATACTCTGCTCTGTTATCATTTCCCATAGTTCTTTCTCTGTCCAGGAACATTTTATTGTAAACATCTGCCCCCCTGTGGTCAGGATGCTTTTATTCCGAATAGGCCAAGTATAGAGGAGATCTTCAAAAGGGGCAGGACATACATAACATGGAGCTTTTACTTTCACCAGAAAGTTAATTTGCATGTCAAAATAAAAGTTCTCTAAGTTCTCCTCTTTTATCAAATGATGTATTTCTCAGAGGGTTAGTGTTTGGTTTTACCATGAAAAATGTAAGCTTGATTGCCTAACTTTTGGTGGTCCAACCCTTAAAATCTGACCCAATTTTGAAGAGCTGGCCTTCCTTTTTGGAGTTTGGAGCTTGTTTTAAAAAAGATATTTCAACTCATTTTCAATCTCATTTTTTAACTTGTTTTGTGCTAATAATTTGATGCAATTGAAAACAAGGCAGTCCAGTCTGCTTGTAAATGTTTTTATGTTTGGGGGTTGTTGATTTAAGACTTTTATTTTAAAGAATCAATAAACTTATGAAGAGTTTTTAAAATAAAAGACCCCAAACCCTTCTCAAAACCCTTACGAACATGCTGTGTGCAGCCTTGTTTTTACTTTTCATTTACTGGAATTTACGACTACTATACGATGAACAAAACTAGAGAAGCAGGACTCAACATGTAACAGAAAAAAAAAGAATCCAGTGTGTTCAGAAGTTTTAGAGCTTTCTCAAAAAAATGGTAAGGTTCATTGTTTAATCCACTTGCTTTATTTAGCTAGTTAATTTCAGAATTCAAGTTTCCTGATAATTTACTCACCCCCATGTCATACTAGATGTTTATGTCTTTCTTTTTTCAGCCGAAAAGAAATTAAGGTTTTTAAAGGAAAACATTCCAGGATTTTTCTCCATATACTGGACTTCAACGGCTACCAACGGGTTGAAGGTGCTTTCATTCGTAGAGCATCGCAGAGCTAGTGCAAGATAAGCGTTTGTGGTTAAAAAGTATATACATTTTTATTTGTATTTTATTGTTTTTAGAAAATGACCGATTGTTTTGCTAGATAAGACTCTTATTCCTCATCTGGGATTGTGTAGAGCCCTTTGAAGCTGCATTGAAACTGCAATTTGAACCTCAGCCTGTTGGTAGATGTTGAAGTCCACTATATGGAGAAAAATCCTGGAATGTTTTCCTCAAAAACCATTCTTTTCAACTGAAGAAAAAAAGACATAAACATCTTGGATGACATGGAGGTGAGTTAATTCTGAAGTGAACTAATCTTTAATGCAGACTACAGTTATTTCGAAACCTATTGAGAATCTTTGAAGTTTTGTGGTTTGTGGTAGAATTCTCAGGAGTTCTGAATCTGATGTTCAGTTGATGCATGTAACTGCCTCGATTATACATGAGGTTATTGAGTCGTCCATGTCTCTTAAACGTACCTCAGGGATCAATGGAGTACATCTATCTGTCTCTGAAGAGAGGTATTGAGTGTGTTCTGCCCACAGCTGTCTGCTTTCATTGATTTACACGGGTTTAAGTGTCACTTTGCTATAAAAATACAAGACAGGCTGGTGGAAGAAATTAGTGATGTTTGCTGAAGGCAAGGTAACTTGTCCCCACTGTTTGTGCCTTTGACATGAATGATATCTCAAACTCTGTCTAAATTAAACTGCTTTTGCTTGTTTGTTTTGTCTTTCTTTCAGATTAACAGAAAATATGCGACGACTTAGTAAGTCTATTTTTGCTGTTGTATTAAAGTGTTTTTGTTGATGTTGAAGCACTAAAATACACTTCATGGTTTCAGCTTAACTTGTTTATCTTTTCATTTTTACTTTTGTCTAGAACGGGGTGCCAGACCGGTAACAAATTTCTTACGGAATCTTTCCGCCTTATCCAACTGGCACTCAGTTTATACGTCAGCGATTGCCTTCATTGTGAGTGGCTTTCATCAGTTTTCTATGTTTACAGTTATACATATATACTGTACATGTTACACATCCTGCATTTCTTTTGGGCACACATAAGTTACTTACAGTATGTAATTTACTATTTACCACTAAAATCTTTGGTTACACTTTATTTTAAGGTGTCCTTGTTACAATGTAATTACACATTTAAGTACTGAGTGATATTAATTAACAACATGTACTTACTATAAGGTTATGGTTAGATTAGTGTTTGGTTTAAAATTAGTTTAATGTAATTATACATAATTTACTGTTATTACTACAGTATGTACATGTAACAAAGAAACTAAAATGAAGTGTTACCAAATGTTTTACTTACAAAATCTTTACTTGCTCATTAAATTGTGGGTTTTAAATTGTGTGTGGTTTTTTTGTCTTCTGTCACAGATTTATATGAATGCAGCATGGCATGGCTGGGCTATTCCTTTGTTTCTATTCTTAGCCATTCTGAGGTTGTCGTTGAACTACCTCATAGCCAGGTAAGACAATGTCCGCTTTTTCACTAGTATGTCTTTGAAACTTTGTCAGATCATTTTCAATTTCAATTTATAGGAACACTCCACTTTTTTTGAAAATAGGCTCATTTTCCAACTCCCCTAGAGTTAAACAGTTGAGTTTTACCGTTTTCGAATCCATTCAGCCGATCTTCGGGTCTGGCGGTAGCACTTTTAGCATAGCTTAGCATAGTTCATTGAATCTGATTAGACCGTTAGCATCTCGCTCAAAAATGACCAAAGAGTTTCGATATTTTTCCTATTTAAAACTTCCTATTTAAAACAATGTAACTTCTGTAGTTACATTGTGTACTAAGACCGACGGAAAATGAAAAGTTGCAATTTTCTAGGCCGATTTGGCTAGGAACTATACTCTCATTCCGGTGTAATAATCAAGGAACTTTGCTGCCGTACCATGGGTGCAGCAGGTGCAATGATATTACGATATATAATACATAATGATATTATGATATAGCGCCTCTCACAAATGTCTCCATGGTTACAAGGCACGCTCCAGGGGGTCACAGGTGCTGCGTAATATCATTGCACCTGCTGCACCCATGGTACGGCAACAAAGTTCCTTGATTATTACGCCGGAATGAGAGTATAGTTCCTAGCCATATCGGCCTAGAAAATCGCAACTTTTCATTTTCCTTCTGTCTTAGTACACAATGTAACTACAGAAGACTCAAGTTTTAAATAGGAAAAATATCGAAACTCTTTGGTCATTTTTTTTGAGTGAGATGCTAATGGTCTCATCAGATTCAATGAACTATGCTAAGCTATGCTAAAAGCGCTACCGCCAGACCCAAAGATCGGCTGAATGGATTTGAAAACGGTAAAACTCAACTGTTTAACTCTCGGGGAGTTGGAAAATGAGCCTATTTTCAAAAAAAGTGGAGTGTTCCTTTAAAACGTTACCTAGATTTAACTTAAATTTCTATATGTGATGGTGTTGTTGCATATTGGCCGAAATTGCCAATTGTAAGAATTGATATACTACCAAAAGATCAGCAGTCAACTTGGGTCTCATGTCAGCATGTTTGTCCACTCAGGCAGGCATTATCATTGTACATGTACTGCACATGCAGTGACTGTATATTAACACAAAACAAACATACATATTGTGTACATACATGTACAAATCAATTTAATTTTGTTCCTTTTTCTATAGAGGATGGAGAATTCAGTGGAGTATTGTGCCTGAAGTTTCTGAACCTGTGGTAGGAATGTTTTTCAGGGTAATATTTCAGTGACTTTTGTTTTTATGTTGTGTATATTTCAGTATTCTTTCTTGTGGTCTTTTTTTCCAGGAACCTCCAAAGGAAGACCTGACTGTGTCTGAAAAGTTTCAGTTAGTGCTCGATGTTGCACAAAAAGCACAGGTATCAACTTTACAGGCTTGTACACATGAATGCTTTTATTTTTTACATTTTCATTTTAATAATAAAGCTGTCCATTGCATTTACATTATTGGTCAAGAGTTTGGACACACTTTAATAATTCTCCTGATCTTGAAAACGTTTTGATCCGATGGCTTCTTCTTTTATGTATGAACTTCTTTACAAAACAAAAATAAATTAAACAATTTTATTATGATTGAGTTTATGATAGTGATAGTGAAGGAAAAGCAGCCAATAGTTGTTAAGCATAGATAGAAATTACTTTAATATGGTTTATTTTATAGCTTTTGAGGACTTTACTTTTATTTTATAATGTGAAATAGTCATATGAAATTGTGATTTAATGAACATTTTGGAATTGGAACAATGGAATTTTATGGACATGTCTCTCAAATTTCATTTTGTGTATTGTTCTTTTTGATCCACGTATTTTTCTATAGAATCTTTTTGGGAAGATGGCAGATGTTTTGGAGAAAATCAAAAAGTAAGTAGCTCTTTAACTTTTATTGTTGGACTACAGGCTCCTTAACCCCTTAACTGTCATCATCCCGCTAGCAGGACGTTTGCCATTATATACTTAAAACTATAATATCTTAGTCTAACCCTAAAATAATAATGACAAACTATATATAGCAATGAAAATGAAAAATCTTGTTCTTTTATGTGTTTGTTAAAGGTTGAATTCAAACCAAATACTGCCATTCTGCCTATACTACTTCTGAATAGGATGTCAGTTTCATAAATTGTATGAACATTATGGAAATAAGTGGTTCAAGTCACTCGTAGGCTATATGGAAATGGAAGAGTCCCTATGTGGTCACGAATGGAGCCTGGATGGTATCTAGTGGGAAAGTTTGGTACGGCGCCCAAACATAAACTTACTGAAAGCTCAATTTTTGAGAAATCAACCCAAAATTTGAAACACAACTTGATTAGATTTTAGATTTTGACTTGCAGTTTTAAGGCAGGAACACACCAAGCCGACGGTCGGCCGTCGGGCAGTTTTTGTTCATCAGCCGACTAAGTTTTCTCAGTGTGTTCCGCACCGTCGGCTGAAATTGGTCCTTGTCTGCTTTTTTTCGGCCGATTCGACGTCGTCGGAGCTTGTCGGTCCATCAGGCCATCTGATCATTCTGATTGGCTGTTCATTTACTGCCACCTGCTGGTACGGAAAGTCATTTCATCTTACGCCGGCGCAGAACGGACGTGCTACTTGGCCGTCGGGTGTCGAGCGTCGGTTTGGTGTGTCAGGGCAACTTTGGACCCAGACGCTGTCGACGTGAGCCAACCCCGCAGTCTGCTTTCGTCGCCACTAGTTCATCGGCGTCAGCTTGGTGTGTTCCTGCCTTTAGAGTAAAACAGTTTTGTAAAATATATATTTTATATAAATTATAAGATTTCATTATTCAAGATTTAAAACAATTTAAGTTGGGGTCTGTTCCCCAAAAATGGCAGTTAAGGGGTTAAAGGAACATGATGATAGCATTGATATCAATGCTTTTGTGTTCACTTGCAAAACTTTTGCATTTTCCCTAGAAACTTCACAGATAAGTGCAAAAGTTTGCCAGGAAACATAAAACTGGTGATGGAAATAATACAAGATAAGAAGATGATTTTGCTAGAAAATGCAATACTTTTGCGAGACAACACGCACATTTCACAAGACAGCACAAAAGTTTCCAGAAAAGTTTCAGGGCAAAACTTTTGCATTTGCAAAAAATTATGATGGAAATAATATGACATGAGAAGAAAAATGTTAATGATTAAATCTCAAATTAAATTTGAGATGGGAGAAAAGATATACCAGTGCTTTTGCGTTTGCCTGAGAAATAACATTTGAGCCAGCAAACAAATCTAGTGATGGAAATAATATTTCAAGGCTTTTGGGATTAAACATCTGGGATTTTTGAGAAGTTTCACAGGGGAGTGCAAACATTTTATGGGTCAACACAAAGCCATTAAAATATTAGAGCTCTGTACAGGGAAAGTAAAAGTGAACTCATGACCTGAAGGAAACTAAAGAATGTTTCTCCATGTTTGTATGTGTTTGGGTGAATGTTTGTGTGCGTATGTGTACATCAGTTTGTTTATGTGGGTTCAGCCTGAGATCACTCAGAAGTTGTACGTCGCTCTGTGGGTGGCCTTCATCTCCTCCTGCGTCCTGCCCTATAAGCTGATGGGCTTCATGATTGGTGAGAATTATTACTCATAACCCCACAAATGTACATAAACACCCCATTCACACTAATAACATTACAACACAAACAAACACTGCCATTCTTAATGGCTTACTGTTGCTTTCATATGAAACATAGTCATGTGTCTTGTGTAACAGCACTGAATGGGCATATTTAAGACAAATCCTTTTTCAGAGAGGGGGGAGTTCACTGAATTGTACAGTGCATGAATTGCGACCATAGATTGGGTTGATTATTTTTCTATAGCGAGTCATTTTAGCACCCTATTCACTAAAGGAATCATACAGATCCGATAATGTTGCAAACATGCTAACGTCTGATCATAATTAACAAGAGACATTTAGCGACAAGGTACACTACTGTTCAAAAATTTGGGATCATCATTAAAATGTATGTTTTTGAAAGAAGTGAATACTTATATTCGGCCAGGATGCCTCTTTTATCAAAAGTGACAGTAAAGACTTTGTTACATAAAGAACAATCAAGTTTCCAATAATTAGCACATCTTTTCTCCCCAACATTGATAATAAATATTTTTTAAACCCCAAATCAGCATATTAGAATGATCAGTCACTGAAGACTGAAATAATGCCTGCTGGAAATTCAGCTTTTCAATCTCAGGAATAAATTATAAATTATATTAAAATTGTATATTGTAATAATTTTGCAGCCTTATAAAAAACTTATAAGAAATACCTTTAAATAACATTTTACCGACACAAAACTTTTGAATGGTAGTGTACTTTTAAAGGGTTAGTTCACCCATAAATGAAAATTCTGTCATTAATTACTCACCCTCATGTCGTTCCACACCCGTAAGACCTTCGTTCATCTTCAGAACACAAATTAAGATATTTTTGATAAAATCCGATGGCTCATTGAGGCCTCCATTGACAGCAAGACAATTAACACATTCAGATGCCCAGAAAGCTACTAAAGATTTATTAAAAACAGTTTGTGTGACTACAGTGGTTCAACCTTAATGTTATGAAGCGACGAGAATACTGTTTGTGCGCCAAAAAAACTAAAATAACGACTTTATTCAACAATATCTAGTGATGAGCGATTTCAAAACACTGCTTCATGAAGCTTTATGAATCTTTTGTCTTGAATCAGTAGTTCGGATCGTGTATCAAACTGCCAAAGTCACGCCCCCCAGTGGTGAACCATTGAAATTTCGAAACACTTATGATGTAACAAAGCCTTGTTTACTGAAATCACGTGACTTTGGCACTCCGGACCACTGATTAGAAACAAAAGATTCGTAAAGCTTCGAAGCAGTGTTTTGAAATCGGCCATCACTACATATTGTTGAAAAGTCGTTATTTTTTTTTTTTTTTTGGTGCACCAAAAGTATTCTCGTTGCTTCATAACATTAAGGTCAAACCACTGTAGTCACATGAACTGTTTTAAATATGTCTTTAGTAGCTTAGCTGAAAGTGTTAATTATCTTGCTGGCAATGGAGGCCTCACTGAGCCATCGGATTTTATCAAAAATATCCTAATTTGTGTTCCGAAGATGAACGAAGGTTTGGAACGATATGAGGGTGAGTAATTAATGACAGAACTTTCATTTTTGGGTGAACTAACCAGCATTCTGTGAAATGAAGTGTGCTTAAGTTAATTTTATTAAATATGTATAAAATATATATATATATATTTGTGCTGAAATGCTGTTGTTTTTATCATTCTCATGTATGTGTGTTTTCCCTGGTAGGGCTTTACGCAGGCATCAAGTTCTTTATTATAGACTTCCTTTTTAAGAGCTGCCCGAAACTCCGAGACAAATACGACACTCCGTACATCATGTGGAACAGCCTGCCCACCGACCCTCAGCTGAAAGAGCGCAGCAATGCCACTGTGTCTCGACGGGTGAGAAAGAAAGTGACAATGTCATACTCTAACAGCAGCCTCCGGGGTGTTTTCACTTTTAAAATGTCATACCTATTTGAAACATTTTTTTCAGAGTGTCAGGCACTGTTAATGTGTGCGTGTGAGAGTGATGGGTGTTGCCTCGTAGGAGAATCATCAGTGTAGGTCGCTGACATGACGATCACATATAATCTGTTGTTTTTCTCTCTCAGCTGTCTGGGTGTGAGAAGGTAGGGACTGTGGTGTGCTTCTGCCAGCACCTGTGTGTGTGTGTGAGATCAAACCAGCTGACCTTACTTTCTTTACCTGTGTGTGTTTGGATCTAGATGCACCTTGTGATATGAAGTTTGTCTGTGCCCAAATGGATCAAAATGGCTGCTTAGTCTCAGTGGCCCAGTTAACTTAGCTTAGGTGTATTTCACAGAGAAATGTCCAAATCGTATTTCACCACAAAATCAAAAGATATTTATATATTGGGGGATATATATATATTATATTTTAATGTTTTTAAAAGAAGTTTGGTCTGCTCACCAAGGCTGCATTTATTTAATTAAAAATACAGTAAAAACAGTAATATTGTGAAATATTATTACAATTTAAAATAACGGTTTTCTGTTTAAATATATTTTATAAAGTAATTTATTCCTGTGATCAAAGCTGAATTTTCAGCATCATTACTCCAGTCTTCAGTGTCACATGATCCTTCAGAAATCATTCTAATATGCTGATTTGCTGCTCAAGAAACATTTATGATTATTATCAATGTTGAAAACAGTTATGTACTTTTTTTTCAGGATTCCTTGATGAATAGAAAGTTCAAAAGAACAGCATTTATCTGAAATACAAAGCTTTTGTAACATTATACACTACCGTTCAAAAGTTTTGGGTCAGTAAGAATTTTTATTTTTATTTTTTTGAAAAGAAATTAAAGAAATTAATACTTTTATTCAGCAAGGATGCATTAAATCGATCAAAAGTGACAGTAAAGACATTTATAATGTTACAAAAGATTATATTTCAAATATAAACTTTCTATTCATCAAAGAATCCTGAAAAAAAAAATTGTACACAAATATTTTGCACAATTGTACACAATAAATGTTTCTTGAGCAGCAGATCATCATATTAGAATGATTTCTGAAGGATCATGTGACACTGAAGACTGGATGCTGAAAATTCAGCTTTGATCACAGGAATAAATTACTTTATAAAATATATTCAAACAGAAAACAGTTATTTTAAATTGTAATAATATTTTACAATATTACTGTTTTTACTGTATTTTTAATTAAATAAATACAGCCTTGGTGAGCAGACAAAACTTCTTTTAAAAACATTAAAAATCTTACAGATTTCAAACTTTTGACTGGTACTGTATATATTTAATATATTATATATTTATTTTTTTTAATTACAATTAGGCATATTTCCCACCCAAGTTCTCGCTATTATAGACCTTATGCACAATTTTGTGTTTAAACTTCTGTTTTTGCAGTAGCTCTGTAAGGCATCTCTATGGCATCACTGTCGAAGAGTAATTAGCTGGTGAAGTGGATTTAATTGTAGAGTTAATGAAAGTTATCATGAGCATTGTAATGTTTGGAGCTGATATCATAACAAATGTCACTAGACTGGAAAGAATTTAAAACCAAATCTTACCTTCATGTTGTGGAAATATAAACCTGAAGACAGAATGCAGCGAGTGTAGCGCTGAAAAGGGCCGGGGCTACATAAGGTCTATAATAAATAAATAAAAAAACAAACATTCTTTTTATCGTAATGCCAAAAAAAACCTCTCATTCCTACGTAACACCTAAAGCGACATGGTGATGGAAAAAATTAGATGGGGTTTTTTTTTTGCGAGTGAACGCAAAGTTTCTCAGGGGAATGCAAGATATTTGCGAGAGAACGCAAAAGCATTTTCCTCCCATCTCATATTTCTTTTCCATCACCATCTCCCTTTAGGGGCTTCGTACATTACCATAATGCTTAAAAAGGCACATTCTAATCACCATAATGCAAAAAATCCTATTCTCACTACTATAATAAAAGCATCCTCATTAGTGTTGTGCTATAAAATTCTATAATCTTTTGCATTATAGTAAGAATGAGATATTTTTTGCATTATGGTAATGAGAATGTGTGCTAAGTGTGTACTTTATTGTCATGAAAGTCACAATGCAAATTCTTTATTTTCTTCATCCAAACTGTGGTGCAATATCAGATGGACATTTCTTGCTCTCTGCTGTATTGGCTCTTTATTTAAAAATCTGATATAAAATGTCATTAATTGACTGATATTCTGATAGTATTTAATGATTTTGCTTAATCTAAATCTAATGTGGCTATTGCAGTTTAATGTAACGTATACAGCTAATGTGACATTTTGAATCCATTTTCACAGACTATGTGATGGGTTTGCTCTGTGTGTGCATACTGTAGATAGTGTCATTCAAGACAAAAAGGATTGCTTTGCTCAAAGTCTGAGTAGTTTCCACCAGTGTTATTTTAGTATCATTGAGATACTATTATATTGTTTTTATCAACAGTTTGAATTAGTTTATTTATTTTTTATTTTCAGTTTCATTTTAATTTTAGCTAAAGTTTTAGTAATCTTGTGTGCTTTTGTCATTTTTATTATTTTTTAAGTCTATATAATTTTTTGTTTCAGTTTTAGTACATCAATTTAAATAATTTTTATTATATAATTTTTTTTCATGGTTTTAGTTACCTATACTAACACTGGTTTCCACAACAGTGCAGCTGTAGTTTGGGTTCTTTAGATCATTAGATGTAGAAATAGAGGTAGCTATAGAATTTTTCCCTTTAGGACCCTGAAATGAAGTATTTTGACTGTGTTGTCATGGGAGTCTGTGCAGAGAGAACATACTACATGCCTTTGAGAATAAGCTCAATGGTGGTTGCTAACATTACCTTTATCCTTCTCTCAAAACATCATTACACTGACTTACCCACATGAACGCATTTCATGTTGACTTTTGCTGCGTTCACAGCATGTTGTAATTACCGTAATTATGAGATGACAACGCGTGAATTATGCGCAACACCTTCAACCCCAATATGAATCTGCAGCGGTCAGGTGGTACAAGTCAGAGCTCTCCAAAAATTCCCAGTTTACATGTTGTAATTATGAGTTCTACGAGGATGCGAATGTTTTTTACGTCGTAATCTCTTAATTACGATAATTACAACATGCCGCGAAAGTATTTTTAAGAAACTTTTTTTAAGCTTAAAGTCAACAGGAAACCAAAATAAAACCTGTTTGCTTCCCTAAATACATATTAAAATTAAGGGATAATCCACTGCTAGCTGTGTATTAAATGATTTTAATGCACGACGTGGGGGGAAAAAACCACCCGACGCAAAGTGAAGCATTCAGATCGTTTAATGTACAGTTAGCCATTGATTATCCCGCTTATACCATGGTCATTTGCCAGCATTGACAAGTTAAAGCTGTTATTGATGTTTGCAGCACCGGAAGGGTTAAAATGACGTTAGATCTAGCATTCTTTCCGCTTTAAATCTGACACAGAGATAAAGTAGTAGAGTAAGGTTACTTTTATTTGATTGCATTATAATATTTATTTGAATGAATTAGCCTATCGAGAGAGAGAGAGAGAGATGTACGTGTGAATTACCTGCGTCTGTGCAGTGTTTCTCTACTATCAATGAAGCTGAGTTGAATTACTTTAAAAAAAAAACAGAGACGTTACAACCTCCTTGCCGACTGCCGAGTAATATAATTTAGCGATTCAGTAACGAAGTTAATGTATTAATAAAAACCGTGACAACAAGTTTCTCTTCTCCTGTTTCTGTGTGCTCTGCGGGTCAGTTATGTATTTGTGTGTGCACGCTTCAATGAAAATTAGATATAGAATGGTGATTTAACTGACTTGGCATTACGTATGCATTAACAGTTTTATTGCACACCTTCCAGCCAATCAGAATCAGACAGACCATGGTATAATTGCTATTGTGAGTGATTGATTAGTGCATGTGCTTCCAGAAGAAAAAAAATGTTTCTTTACCTCCTCAAACAGCTATCCTTTATAAATATAAATATCATGAATACCCTGTCCCAGAAATATGTGAGATTATGTAAGTAAAATGGGAATGTTTTGACTAAAACTATCAGTTAAAGGTGCAATATGTAAGATTTTTGCAGTAAAATATCCAAAAACCACTAGGCCAGTGTTATATATTTTGTTCACTAGAGTACTACAATATCCCGAATGTTTCCAACTATTTGTAAATCGTGAGAAAATTGCAATTTTAACCAAGGCTCCAGGACGTGTGAGGAGTCGCCTGTCAATTGCGTCATACCCGCGTTATCCTCGGTTTCCGGTTTTATTTTGTAGAAACCATGGAAACACCAAAGACGCTTTAATATTTACATGTTTTAATAGGCAAGGGAACATCTGTTTTGATATATTTACAGACAAAACTAATTGTTGTTATATAGCTCAACACGTTTAGTCTTATTGTTTAAATCTAATTTTCTTGATTTTTTTGCGAGTACCATGCTTTACCATGCCAAACACTATTTTGTGAAGTAGCTAACATAGCATAATCAGATGAAGCTTTATTTTTAGTAACAGTAATACAAAATTTTCTCCATCATACAATACGTTTTAAAATTAATTGCATGCCATTTATCAACACAAGCCATCTAGCATTTAATATGATATTCTAAAATCGATCTATCTTACTGCAGTGTGAAACAAGTGTCTCACAGCAGCTGCCGAGCGAACGCACCAAGTAACGTTATAACATCATTTTCAACACACTCAAATGTATCTAATATGATAAGCAGAGCTGCATTACCTCATACTCATGACCAGAAAAAGCGGAAGCTGCGCCGGCGACTGTGGCATAATAAAAGTTCCGCTGCTCGCGGCGTGTGTTGCGCAATCGCTCCAGCGGCCTCGTTCAGCTCCCACAACACTCGGTCCTGCTCTGCTTCATACTACAGTAACGTTAATAATCGCATCCATGAACATGATTTCTTCCCGAGTCCTATCCTGATTCTTTTCCACCGGCTGTGAGGTGATGTCCCAAGATTCCGCGCTCAAACTTGGCATCATCAAGCTACGCCTTTGTTTTGAATAGGCCTCTAGCGACCTCTAGCGGACAGAAAATATTACATATTGCACCTTTAATGCAAACTGTTTCTTTGAGTAGTTATAAAATCTCTCCCTTTTATGTTAAGATTCAGCCAGTGGTCTCACGGAGCAGTTTAGCCACCATCCCGCCCGGAGTGACCCGAGAGGAAGAGAGTGGCCGTCCTCACAACACAAAGAAAGGAGCATTCCATGAGATCTTCAACCTACCCGAGATTGAGAGACCTCTGCCCGGTGAGACCTCTCGTAGACTTGGTTCTTGTCTTATGAGACTTTGCATACCGAAGAAAAAAAGTACTTAACCTAAATAGGCTTGAGTTGGACAAGCCAAACAGATTTTTACTCACTTCTCTTTCCACTTGTGTACAACCAAGTGATTTAGTTGTCTTTTTTTCAGTATGTGAGAATGGATGGAGATGCTGTCTGATAAACAGAGACAGGAAGATGCCCACTGACTACATTCGCAACGGGATGCTCTACGTCACCGAGAAGTAAGAAACATTTGCTCAGCTGTGTTGGGGAAAGTTACTTTGAAAAGTAATGTGTAACTCCGATATTTTGTTGTAAATGTAAAAGAAATGCGTTCCCTATTAGTCACGTTTGATGTTACGTCCCATTGTGTCAGTCAGTTCTGACGTAACATCTCCGTTCCCTCCTTCAGGGAGACGTTACTTTACTCGTTACCTGAAAAAAGTAATCTGATTACGTAACTCTCGTTACTTGTAATGCGTTAACCCCAACACTGTTGCTCAGTATCTGATTGCTGAGCTGAGCAAGATTCTTCTATCTCTGAAGATCTCTTTCATGTCATTATGAATAAGTTCATGCGATTATTTTACATCATAACAGATTGACAGACTCCCTAGAATCAACATGTACACTGATCTATATTAATGAAGTAACAGTATAATGACAATTTGCTTGTCTCTTCATCAGCTACCTGTGTTTTGAGAGCTCCAGCTCAAGATCAGGGTCTTCAAAGAAGAACAAAGTCATAAAACTGGTGGACATCACAGATATACAGAAGGTATGTTCAGTGTTATTTTGAACTATAATGTAATTGAAATAAAGCTAAAATAAGGTAAAATATAAATATTGGATGACAACCTTAAGTGGTTATTAGAAATGTTGCATTGGTAACTAACTGAAATAAATGAGACTGTTTCAGTTTTGTTATTAACTTTATGGATCTTTGACTATTTATGCTTCATGCACTTTCTTGATATGAGGACTGACTTTGTGTAACACAGCAGTAGGTGGCAGCAATGCACCACTGGCTGCACATGAAAAATGCATTTTCATTTAAATAATTGTGGAATTATTTTAAAATTCCTAAAAGCAGTTTTGGAGTTTCTAAATTATAATTTTACACAATTATAGTGCAGTTATAATTATTATAAAATTGATTTGCAAATATTCAGATTGCTTTTGCAAAACAAAAAAAACTGCTTATCTAAGATTCTAAAATATTAAAAAGTATTTTTAATACTTTCACATATTTTCTCATACCATAGAAATGGAATACAACTTTTGCTGTAAGTGCTGTAGTATATTCCAGCCTAAAACTGAACAATGGCAAACTCAAATTTGAATTTTGCAATTTCCAAGATGGTGAAGTTGATACAAATGAACACATCTGAGGAAGAACTAGTCACTTGATTTGACAATTTTGTGAGGTTTACGAAACATATTAAGTTCTTTAAAGTCGGCATGAAACAATAGTTGCGATAATATTTTCTTCCTTATTGTGATATATATCCTAGTGAAACGGCTTCTGGAATGAAAAAAAAAAAAAATGGAGGGCGGGATTTGATTTTGTCGTTCAGGAATTGATTGGACCATAGGAAAGTGGGCGTTGCTAACTAAATGGAGGCAGATCTGAATGGTAGTTTGCAGTCAGTTGTGGAGGATATTTAGTCCCACCCTCCGCCGAGACACGTCATGAAGATTAATATAATAAAATGCCATTTTTGATTAATAATGATGTGCACAGAAACGTCAACACTGCAACAATTGAATTGTTCGTAGGAAAATAAGCTGTAAAGTGGACCAAAGTGAGCTACACTCCATTCATAATCCTTTTGTTTTCCCATAGGAGGACATCATTTTGAGGAATTGTTACCATAATATTTAATATATATATATATATATATATATATATATATATATACTACTGTTGCTGTTACAATAACTTTTACTTTTCATTTTTCACAGTACAAAGTTTTATCAGTTCTACCTGGGTCTGGAATGGGCATCTCTATTGCCACCCCATCAACACAGAAGGTAGTCACGTCAAATTTATTTGTATAGTGCTTCACAATAAACATACGTCTTGCTTAAAAGCCATTTGATGTCTTTTTTACAGTGACATCACCCTCATTGAAATAATGAAAGTGTCTGTCTTGTTGCTTTGATGAATAATTGTGTAAAGTCTGACGGTGAATCGCTTTATCTTCTCGTAGCCACTGGTCTTTGGTGCCATGATACACAGAGACGAGGCCTTTGAGACGATCTTTACCCAGTACATGAAGATCATGACCACAGCCAACCCTGAGACATAACTCAACCTTTTATCCTTCTGGAGGATATCTTGTTTGGAAAAGTATAGGACCAGTGTATCCTGTCTGGTTAACTTTAATTGACAGTAATTTGGATGATTGCCGGCTTATGAGGTGACCAGCAGGAGATTTAGCGAGCTGACATTCCAGCGAGAGTTCTGCATCTCAAAGACGAGACTTTTTTTCAACCAGAGGGATGCGGGCGGCTTCTCGTCATGCTCAACTGTGACCTTTTTGGCTTTCTAAGATGAGCATACAGATCAGACTTCATGTTTTGTACTCATCTCTCAATGATTCAGATTTCATGTCTGGTTTTATCCTAGATGTTACTGGGGGTGGGGGTGGGGTGTTAAAGAAGGTCTTTAACACTTTAAACATTGCAAGAATACATTTTCTTAATCAGTATTTTTGTTTAAAACAAGACACATTAGAGAAACTTAATTCAAGATATGTGTCTTGTTTTCTTACATAATTTTGATTCTCAAGTAAATTTGTCTTTTAACGAAATTTAGATATTTTGTACAGGAAAACGACAAAAATACTGATTAATACACCGAAAAAAAAGGCTGTTCACACTTTAGGTGTTTTGCAGCAACAATTCGACAAGAAGTCATTAATTTTCAATGAGAGTTGGCAATTTAAGGCGCCATACAGGTAGTTTATATTCAATCTTCTCAGCCATGCAGCTTTCAAATCTCATTTGTGCCAGTGTTCAGTTAGAAAAAGATTACTTTTTATTTCTAAAAGTTATGAGGCCAGTTATAAAGTTGAACTTTTCTCACTTTGTCATGTTGGCAATGTTCGCTGATGTTCAAGTTGCAAGAAATCGACAGCTTTCATTGAAAATGACTTCTGGTTACTGCAAATCACTGTCAGTGCAAATGACCTTTAAGACTGATAAACAAAGCCTTTTTTTTTTCTTTTTTCTTTTTTTTACATTTGTTTACATTGTTGCTGTGTGCGCACAACACAGACACAAACAAACTCACTTAATCTCATCTTTCAGCAAAGTGTGCTTCATATGTTTTTAGCAGAACATCTTCCCAAACTTAACTTTGGGAAAGTGTATTTTCAAATGGTTTCAAATGGCCTTTCTTTAAAATTGCTGTAATGTCGTAGCAGTCAGCAGAATCATTGCTAATTAATTAGTTTGCTTACGTTTTAAAACACTGGTTAGATATGAAAGGTGTCAAACACAGATAAGAAAATTTGGTCGCACTTTATATTGCAGTATGTGTACTAACTGTGTACTTATACAAGAAAGTACTGAGTAATATAAGGTAACTACTTGGACATAATATTAAGGTTAGGTTTAGTACATAGTACAAACATGTAGAACAGGACTGTAAAATAAAGTGCTATCGAACATTTTTACCAAGTATTTCATGTATGTATGTCTTACAGATGAACACCAGTTACTTGATAATGTTTTGTCACTTAAACTGTTACTAAATGAAGTTAAATGCAGTAGATGTTCACAGAACCTATTCATAAAGTGACTGTAGTATAAGTCTTTGGATGAATCTCACAAAGAAATATTCAGATCATATTTCACCTCAAAAACATAAAAAAAATGAAAATAATATATATTAAAAACTTGAGACAGTTTCCTCCACAAATTCTCAATAACATAATGCAAAAATAAAAAAATGGCATACATTAAATTATACTTAACATTTGTGTTATAAATGCACTTTATAATTTCATTAATTAAGTTTATTTTTATTATGAATGAGATGGGGTTTTTTCCATCAAGAAAATGTCACATTAAAAAAAACAAAAAGGCTAAGAGGTTAAAGTAACATGTGACTTGTAAATATCAGTTTTTGTGAGATTCACCCCTTTACACTCATCTTGAACAGCCACTATGAAGTGTAACTTTTAATTGCTTTGGTTTAATTAACATCGAGGGAAAAAAGCTTGACTTTTAGTCAGATTATTTCAGAACAGCTAATGTATAAACTTTTGAAAAACAAATAAGCATCACATCTGCTCAATGCTGTAGTGGTAAATGCAATATGATGCGAATAGCCTGTAATGTTGCAATTTACCATAATAGGTTCCGAACTGGAAAATAAGAGAAACTGAAATGAAGGAATTTTTATTGTACAGTATTTATAGTGGGCCACACATTTTTTTGCTCTACCCTAAACTGAAGTGGTTGATTGCACAGATATACTACAACATTAAGAGATGATTTTAATAAGTAGCGGATATGTATTTGTATCTAAGACATTCCAAAGATCATCATTTTAGGAGAAAATACTGTTCATACTTTGTCTTCCCATACATCTGTTAGTTTACTCACATTTTTGAGGGACTGTTGAATGTTGCTCAGCTCCCAAAGATGAATCAGTGTATTTTACCAAAGGCCCTCTAGAGCAGGTGTCTCGAACCGTGCTCCTCGAGGCCTACCATCCTGCAGAGTTTAGCTCCAACCCTAATCAAATACACCTAAACCAGCTAATCAAGGTGTTGAAGGTATAGCAGGTAAGTGTGTTGGAGCAGGGACGGAACTGAAGTCTGCAGGAAGGTAGCCCTCCAGGAGCAGGGTTGACTACCCCTGCCAACCCTAGAGCTTTTGGAAGTCTCCCACACTCTGGCTGTTGTGTTGGATTGCACTAATGAAGCACAGAATGAATAGGATAATGTCTAGGTTACTAATGTAACCCCTGTTCCCTGAAGGAGGGAACAGAGACATTACATCGGTACTGGTGTATTGGGGTCTCGCCTGGGAGCCCAATCACCTCCAAGTGGTAACTAAACAAGCCATTGAACATTGGGCAGTGAGATTTCCATGCCGAATCTCACCTACTCAGACGTGGGTATAAATATGACAGGCAATACTCACTTCATTCATGTTTTGCTGAGGAGCCAAGACACGGATCCCGGCCATTCAGTGGTGTTTCAGGGCTGTGGCAGGAGGGAGGTAACATCTCTGTTCCCTCCTTCAGGGAAAGGGGGTTACATTAGTAAGCTAGACATTCCCATTCAGTCAGTCACATTTGATGTTACATCGATACTGATATATTGGGGTCCCTATAGAAAGCGCCATAGTCACTGAATTGTGTTACAAGTGTTGGAGACACAGATGCTGGCAAGCTGTTGTGTGCCCTTTTGACAACTGCCCTCTACACAGTTGTAACCTACCCAGCACCCCACGTAAGCCCAAGGAAAACTCACCTGAAGAGCAAGTAGGCACTCGTATCCCCCCGTTAGAGGGGAATGGCACTGCAAGCGAGACACCAAGAAACTGGCTCCACTCTGAGATTGTAGAATCTCACAAACGTGTTACTTAGCCCACAGCTCTGCAGATGTCTGCCAGAGAGGTGCCATGTGCCAATGCCCAGGAGGAGGCAACACCCTGAATGGAGTGAGCCCTCACTCCAAAGGGGCATGGCTCACCTTGGGGCTGGTAGCCCAGCTAATCAAGGTGTTCGGAATGAGGTGCAGCCTAGGAGGATTTAGTGATACATATGGTGACCCGTCCCTGAAAAAGCAGGCCCTTCCTCAGGGGAATCCGCCAGGGAGGGGCTGTCACAAGGAGCATCATGTCCGAAAACCAGGTCTGGGTGGGCCAGTAAGGCACAACCATCAAGATCTGCTCTTTGTCCTCCCTGACCTTGCACAGTGTCTGTGTGAGCAGGCTCGCTGGGGGAAATGCATACTTGTGTAGGCCCCGGGGCCAGCTTTGTGCCAGAGCATCCATGCCGAGGGTCCCCTTGGTCAGGGAATAGAACAACTGGCAGTGGAATGACTCCTGGGAGGCAAACAGGATTACCTGTGCATTCCCGAATTGACTCCAAATCAGCTGGACCACCTGGGGATGGGGTCTCCATTCTCCCAAGAGTGTAACCTGTCGTGAAAGCACATCGGATGCACGATTGAGCTTGCCCAGGATGTGAACAGTGTGAAGCGACGCAATCTTACCCCGCTTTGGAGGTTGATGTACGCAACAGTAGCAGTGTTGTCCGTACGGACCAACACACGCTTGTCCCGAAGCAACGGTCATAACTGCTGCATGGCGAACAGCAATGCCAGCAACTCCAGGCAATTGGTATCCCACTGCAGTTGAGGTCCTGTCCAGAAGCCCAAAGCTACACGCCTGTTGCACACTGCATACCAACCCATTCTGGGGACATCTGTTGTGACAACAACATGCCTGGCCACTTGTTCTAAGGGCACTCCGGCCCATAGAAAGGCAAGATCTGAACAGGGGCTGAATGTTGGCGACAAATGTTTGTCGATGTGATGGCCACACAGAATGTGCCACGGAGCTATGCCCATCTTGGGACTCGGCTGTGTAGCCAGTGCTGAAGCGGTCTCATATGCATCAATCTGAGCGATGTTACTTTGGCTGCGGATGCCATATGCCCCAGGAGCCTCTGAAATTTTTTCAGTGGAACTGCTGTCTCTTGCCTGAATTTATTCAGACGATTACTGACCGAGTTCAACTCCATACCAAAAAAAAGAGATGTTCCGTGTGGGGGAGAGCTTGCTCTTTTCCCAGTTGACCCGAAGCCCCAGATGGCTGAGCACCAGGGTCCCTGTGTTTGCATAACTGATCCCAAGAGTGAGCCAGAATAAGTCAGTCATCGAGATATGCAATATGCAAGATCAATATGTGATTACCCACCTCCCTGAGCGGGGTAAGGGCAACCTCTTTGACTTTGGTAAAGACATGGGGAAACAGGGACAGCCCAAATGGGGGACCTTGTACTGATATGCTCGACCCTCGAAGCAAAGTGTAGGAAAGGTCTGTCGAGGTAAAATTGAGTGCTGGGCCTAACCTGGGAAGCACAGTGTCCTGAAGTAGAGACAGCGAGTGTGGTGTGACACTTACCTGGCTCGGTGGACCGATGAGGGACTGGCTAGGGAGGCGTGAGGAAGCATTGCATCCTCGAATGCACACTCCCCACCCGGCCCTTCTCAGGGGGAAGGAGCGATGTGATCACCAGCTCCTGAGAAAGAGCGGGCCCCTAAAACTCCTGGTCACCCGTCTCGGGGCCGTCTTACTGACCATTTAGAGGTTTTAGCAGCAGCTTGGGGAGGTGCTGCATCACCTTCCTGTGGAGGGCTCGACATCGCGGCTGAGCCGGGCCAGAGCACTTCTTGCAGGGGTCATATTTATGCCCGCATGTCCAGGTTGGTGTGACTCGGCATGCAAATCTCACTGGCCAATGTTCATTGGCTTGTTCAGTTACCACTTGGAGGTGATTGGGCTCCCAGACAAGACCACAATACATCAGTATCAGCGTAACGTTGAATGTGACTGACTGAATGGGAACTAATAGTTTTGCCAAATGTTGTTTCTTTAACTGCTCATTGTCTGTCTCAAACTGATGTTTACACAAGCTGGGTCAAAATACAGTCCAGACCAGTTTGATCCCTGCTAACCAGCCCAGCCCAGGGGTGTGAAAACTGGTATAATATCATTTCTGGTCTTTTCTTGGGGATAGGGGGGATTTTTCTTATGGTATTGGGCACAAATGCTTTTAGAAAATGTATCAGCTCTAAGACACTAATTATGAGTATACTGATATAGCACATGAGTGAATTTCACAAAAACGGACAAGAACATGCCCAGGGGCTAGATTCACAAAATATTCTTAAGAAAGAAGTTTTAAAAAGGTTCTTAAAATAAATTCTAAGAAGTTCTAACACTGTGTCTACACTGGACGTGACTGTTGACGTGTCGCATCGCGACAGCAAGAAGCTGTCTACACTGGACGCGACAAAGCAACCATTGCAAATCCATTACTGATAGTTCTGCTCCACTTCACATATGACGTCATACATTATTACGCCATTTCTACGTCATTGCACATGCGCAGTTCTTTTCCAGTTTCGGTTTTCAATCCGATCAAGTGTTTACATGTCCTCTCAATCTGATTACAAAAGAAATTAACCACCCCTTCCAATCCAGCAGAAATTTAATTCGGATCGAGCTCAATCGGATCGATTAAGGTGTTTACACGAAGGCATTTCAGTCCGATTGAGCCATCAATCCGATTACTAATGGATTATTTGGTTGCATGTAATCGTAGCCACTGTTTATGATTCATGATCGATTGGTCACTTCAGAGTACTCGTGCACATTCATGATACTAGTAATATGTATTACTCCATATGTAGCTAGTGTTGTAATATCCATGTTAATATTTGAAACAACCCAATAAATTCACTGAACATCTTACCTTTGGGGATTTAAGACAGGTTGGAGGTTATCCTAACTTTAAGAAGTTATTTATGATGATTTTTAAGAACATTCTTTACATGAATACTTCTTAAATTGTCTTAACAATCTTAAGATAACATTCTTAAGAAAAGATTTTGGGAATACAAAATATTCTTGTATGTTTTCTTAAGTTAGAAAATAATAAGAAAATATTTTTTAGAATATATTTTAAGAATTTTATTATTCAGAATGCTTTGTGAATCCAGACCCAGGTCATATTTCACCCAAAATTTTGAAAGACACATTTCCCCAAATTCTCTTTTCAAAAATCTCAGCTGTTATATACGGAGCCCCCGCACATGACGTTGGAAAAAATATGGATATCGTGGCCACCAATTAGTTTTATGATCAATCCAATTCTCTTGTTTAACTAAACTGTGGCCACATTGAAATAATTCATTCCCTTGTAATTCGTGGCCACGATATATATATATATATATATATATATATATATATATATATATATATATATGTCTGCATATCATGTGCGAAAGACGGCTCTGTAGTTATGCGAAAAACAATGATATATTTAAATAATATAATGTAATATAGTATATTTTTAAGTATCATGGTTATATTTATTGTACTGCCTTAAATTTATGCTGATTTTAATTTTTAAAACAGTGTTCTGGTGACATGCTCATTTCCATCTGCCAAATTCTCAGTACTGTAATGCAAAAAACAAACAAAAAAACATTGAAACTTTTTTGTATTGTAGTAATGAGAATTTGGGGATACAATTTTACAATACAAAAACACTTTTCTTTATGCAAAATATAATTACTTATTTTTTTCTTTTTATGTTGTGGTGAATTGGGGGCAGTCGTGGCCTAATGGTTAGAGAGTCAGATTGGTAACCCAAACGTCGATTCTCAATACCGGCAGGAAATGACTGAGCAAGGCACCTAACCCCCAATCGCTCCCTGGGTGCCACAGCCAAATGGCTTCCCACTGCTCCGGGTGTGTGTGTCAACTGTTTGCAGTGTGTGTGTGTATGTGTGTGTGTGTGTGTGTGTGTGTGTTCTCTACTCACTGCTTCTAATATGTGTTGGATGGGTTAAATTCAGAGGACAAATTCCAAGTATGGGTCACCATACTTGGCCTTCACATGTCACTTTCACTTTTTTTTCCACAATATGACATGGATTTGTTTGTGAGATTCACACACACACAATCATAGTTTCACACAATCATGCTAAAAGAAATACAGTTTACATTAAAATGCTGTTTAACTAAGCACTAAAAGTCATTGTGTATTCGGAGGTGCTCAAGTTGGATTTTTTTTTTTATGTGGCACTAGTTGATAAAGTGTTTGTTAACTGTGTAAATGTTTGCTATTTTCAATATAATTTCACTGCAAAATAACAGAGTTCATCTGACTGATGTGAATTGTTGTTATTATTTGTCATCTGTTTTTTTCTGGCTGTCTGAAGACAAATGACTGAAAATGAATTTATATACAAAAATAGAGTAATATAAGAAATGTTCTGTTCTGATTTGAATAGAACAATGTATATTGTTAAATCATAATGTGTTGTACACTTTTTTAATTTAAGTAAATTAATGAATTGTATATGTGTCTTGCCTGTTGATTTAAAAAAAAAAAATCTATAATAATTTTAAGTCTCCCATATACACCGATCAGGCATAACATTATGACCTCTGACAGGTGAAGTGAACAACACTGATTTTTTTTTCTCTTGTGGGGTGTTCCCGGTCTGCAGTGGTCAGTATCTATCAAAAGTGCTCCAAGGAAGGAACAGTGGTGAACTGGCGATAGGGTTATGGGCAGCCATGGCTCATTGCTGGTTCTGATAGAAAGGTGTCAGAATATACAGTGCATTGCAGTTTGTTGCATATGGGGCTGCAGGCCGCAGACAAGTCAGGGTGCCCATGCTGACCCCTTTCCATGGCCAAAAGCGCCAACAACTGGACCACGATGGAAGAAGGTGGTCTGATCTGATGAATCACATTTCTTTTACATCACGTGGATGGCCGGGTGCGTGCGCTTACATGGGGAACACTTGGCACCAGGATGCACTATGGGAAGAAGGCAAGCCGGCGGAGGCAGTGTGATGCTTGTGGGAAACCTTGGGTCCTGCCATCCATGTGGATGTTACTTTGACACGTACCACCTACCTAAGCATTGTTGCAGACCATGTAGAGCCTTTCATGGAAACGGTATTCCCTGGTGGCTGTGGCCTCTTTCAGCAGGATAATGCGCCCTGCCACAAAGCAAAAATGGTTCAGGAATGGTTTGAGGAGCACAACAACGAGTTTGAGGTGTTGACTTGGCCTCCAAATTCCCCAGATCTCAGTCCATTCGAGCATCTGTGGGATGTGCTGAACAAACAAGATCAGATCCATGGAGGCCCCACCTCACAACTCACAGGACTTAAAGGATCTGGTGCTAAAATCTTGGTGCCAGATACCACAGCACACCTTCAGGGGTCTAGTGAAGTCCATGCCTCGACGGGTCAGGGCTGTTTTGGCAGCAAAAGGGGGACAAACACAATATTAGGAAGGTGGTCATAATGTTATGCCTGATCAGTGTATATAAATTTTACTATATATGCTTTTCCATGAGAGAGAGAGAGAGAGAGAGAGAGAGAGAGATGTTTCCATTCCTAAAAAGCTGTGCTTTTATTGATATACATTTTGAGGAGAACTTATTCAAGACCTCTTGACTAGCCGGCACTACCTGCTATCTGCCACTAGACGGCACTGAGGTACAAGGGATTGAAGACACCAGATAGACATGTAGAGATATACCTGTAAATCACGTAATACAGCTGTATGAAGCAATAAATGCTTTTATTGTGGTGGTTTTAAAAGGCTCTGTGGAGCGTGTAATGCACATAATCACCAACGTTATTTCCAGCAAAGGTTCAAGTGTCTATTATTATTATCAAGTGCCTAGCAGAGTCCTATTAATGTGCAAAAAGTATTCCAATATCTGTGCTGTGCCTTTATAGAGGAATTTCCATCCAATTCAAGACATTCTGTCTGTCAATCTGTATTTTCTTAAATCTTCACAAGACTTTAGCACAGACATTCACATCCTTTAAGCTGCATTCCAAGATGGAAAAGCAACTAACTTATATTGTTTTTATTATTATGTTTAACTATTGTTGATGTGCTAGTTTATTGCTCATCCCAGACACAGTGGAAAATGATGAATGTTTAAATTCTACTTTAATAAAGTTTTATTTATATAGCACCTTTCCATCGCTCAAGGACGCTTAACACAGATACAATAACAGACAACGGGTAATAATGACAGACAATTGTACACAGAAGAAGAATATTACAAAACAGAAGATTAAGCAAGGAATAATACAAAGAAAGTAGTATTTTGTACTTGATACAATAGGCCACTGGTAGCCAGTGGAGATCAGACAGAATGGGGTGATATGCAGCAGATATTGCAGCAGAGTTTTGAATATATTGCAGTCTGGCAATGGAGCTAGCTAGCAGGTAAACCAATGAAAAGGGCATTACAGTAGTCAAGACGGGATAAAACAAAGCATGGATAACTGTTTCAACATCTTTAAAACTAATGAAGGAACAGAGCTTGGCAATGCGACGTAAGTGAAAGAATGCAGATTTGGTGATAGAGTTGATATGAGTCTCAAAGGTGAGAGAGGAATCGAAAATAACACCAAGATTTTTAAGAGTACTGGATATTTTGATGAGAGCTCCAGCAATATCACAGGCAAAGTCAGTAGGAATTTTGCTAGTAATGCGATGGGGTTCCGGTAATAATGATTTTAGTCTTGTTTAGAGTTGAGCTATTCTTTTATTTCACTCAAACAACTGATTTTATCAATTTGAGTAGATAGAACAGGCTTACACAATATATATTTGGATGTCATCACAGTAGATATGATAATTAAAACCATGTCGATGTAAGATCTGACCCAGATGTAGTATGTAAATTTAAGAGAGTCAGCAGCTGTAAACTGAAAATATGAAAATCATACTGAACTTTTGGAGAATCTTTGGAGAATGATAGTGTATAATAACCTATTAAACTAAAACGTCTTTATAAATTCATAATAAATAAATTATAGTAAATAATAAATTATAGTAAATCCATGTTTGTTTGTTTTTTTGGGGCATTTGTATAACCACACAAAACCATTGTTAAACTACACTGTAAAACACTATAAGTTATGGTAACTCAAACCATTTGAGGAAACCAATTGCCTTAAAACCAATTAAGTTTTAAAACCAATAAGTATAAGTACTGTAAACTCATAAACATTAAGTTAAATTAACTTATGTTATAGTGTTGGTTTATCAATCATTAGAGTAAAGTCAACTTAAAGATTTTAAGTTTATTCCACTCATTCAGTTTGAATTCAGGTAACAAATCTAACTGAACAACTAAATAGCTACTTAAACCGTTTAAGGCAATCGGTTTCCTCGAGCTGTTTAAGTTCATCCAACTCAAAGTA